>CM076683.1:96631539-97973205 GCA_038501925.1 Xenopus petersii | reverse complement strand
ATGGACATCGGGACACCCATTCTGGTGCACAAACAAGATTCTGAGATGATGCAAGGCTTGCCTTAATAACAGTGTGCACAAAATGGCTGCTGTCTGCTTGCTATAATTTTGAATTCCCAGACTGAAGGAAACAAGATTCAAATAATTTATATCGTGTAAATAAAGTTCATTTTGTTTGACTAATGGGGTAAAATAGGATTTTGGATAATTTTTTTTGGGTGACGGATCCCGTTTAAAATGCCATATTTTGTATACTGAACTTATTGCACCACCCTAAAGTTTCAGCTTCTCAATAGCAGCAATAATCCAGGACTTCAAACTTGTCACAGGGGGTCACCATCTTGGAAAGTGTCTGCAACACTAACATGCTCAGTGGGCTCTGAGCAGCTGTTGAGAAGCTAAGCGTAGGGGTTGTCACAAATTATCAAGCAGATAATGAGGTTGGCTTGTAATATAAGCTGATGCTAAATGACTGTGGTTGTCTTGGGCTGGTACAGAATCCAAAAACATAATGTACAACATTTCTAGCCTACTTCTGTAGTTAAGCTTTAGTTCTCCTTTAACTCAGGTGCATATACTCATACTGCAGAAAGCTGCTGCACGTCCCATTAGCATTGTTCCCTTTGGAGATGCACACCCATGCAGATGGACATATTGTAGATCCAAAAGTAGAACAGGCAGCATATATCTATGTTCACAGAGGCAAATGTATATATATATATATATATTTGTATATGGCTCATTGGAAACAATGCTAGTATTTTTCCTGTCTTGAAAATGTGTTTTTTCTCTTTACAATGAACTGTTTTCTGAAACCTGCTTTACCAAACACCTTTATATGAAATAACTGTCCTGGGTCACAAGCTGGTACAATATATAGCTTATTTACAGCTAAGAGTTTATATCATTTTATTTAGGTACAGTATGGGATCCATTATCCGAATACTTGTTATCCTACTTAGAATTATTGGAAGGCCATGTCCCATAGACCCATCAAATAATCCTATTCTGCTACTTGCATTACTTTTGTTCCTTGTGGTGCTACAGGAGTCCTGTGTCTCCACTACATGAGAGAGCAGGTGGACTATGATTTGGTGTGTCCCACCCAGGGTCAGGACATCTTGGGCTGTAATACCCCTCCCTGGGAACTTCCCTGACCGAAATCATAAACAGAGAGGAAAGGTTGGTGTGTTTTATTCACGGGACACTGTACTTTTAAATAACTGTGATGTATAGCAGGGCTATGACACATCAATTGCAATTGCCAATCATAGGAAATCCTGCCCGGTTTTCCTAATTTTGACCTGGGCAGTCCTTCAAAAAACCAGGCTGTCTGGGTCAAAACAGGGCAGATGGCAACCCTATATGACGGGCCATTGAATTTGCAGTTCTGGTAGGCCAAAGGTGCCCCAGTCTCCCACGGACTCCATTTTATGATTTTTAGCAGACTTAAAGGAGAATTCAACCTGTAGTTTAAAAAAAAACCTCCCCCCCCACCCTGGGTAGATCCCCTCTCTCCCCCCCCCCCAGCCTATCTGCCTCCCCAGGCAAATGCCCCTATATATTTTTTTTACTGACAATTTTTATTAGTATTCAACAGTACAATCATTATATGGTATATAACTGTTTAAAAGATTGCATACTCATTACATTAGCCAAAATATACACACAATTAAACAAACAAACAGAAAAAAAAACTATGGGTTGCATTCTCCTTTAAGAGATGAAGATCCAAATTACAAAGAGATCCCTTATCTGGAAAACCCTGGGTTGCAAGCATTCTGGATTATAGATCTTATACCTTTATAAGAATACACACACACTGTTTTATTTCATTTCAGGACTTCAGAATGGACTGAATCTGGGAAGCTAAAGTGAATTATTTTGACTTCAGCAGCCGTTGTACTGTACATGAATAATCCTGGGAAGATTAGTTTGCCTGAGAATAATTGTTATGTGCTTGTTTGATATGTAGTGCAGATTGATTGCAGGAACAGTGAAACATTAGCATTCTACCTACAGAGATCAAAAGAACATTACTGTTTTTGATGTTGGTTTCATAGCAACAGTTGCAGTTCAGCAACGGATCAGTACAAATGACAGCAAGTCACATGAACCTTGACAATAGAATTTTTTGAAGTTTCTTTCAGAAATGACACCGAATATATTATTTAACTACATTGAATGGTCTAGTAAACAAATGTCTGCCGGTATAAACAGTGCTCATCAAAAAAATATTCATTTAGATGTTTTCCTTTGACACAGAAGAAGAGATCCAACTTTTCATCTTCCTGGGGATGTTCAACTAAGGGGTAGTTCTTAAATATCTAATATTTGCAAATTGCAGGTTTGAAGCCTGCCTAGCACTATAAAACAAACTGCTGATATCTCAGAACTCACTAAACGCAGGAAATTGTTGCAAAAGTGCTCAGAGATACAATCAATGTACAATTACATGAATGTATTTTTTTGGGTTTAGACTGGCGACCCACCAAATTCCGGATTCGCTTTGGGATTTGGCTGAATGCAAGTCTTTTTAGCAGAATTTGGATTTGGTGAATTCTAATCCCTTGAGCCAAATCCGAACCCTTAAAATCCTGTGACTTGGGGTCCCATTTACTGTTTTACTGTAATTTGTTGTTTTCCAATCCCAATTCGTGGTTTTGTTCGAGTTCTAAAAAGCTCTAAAACTTCAAGATTTAATAAGTGTAAAAACCAGGAAAACCTCAAAGGCAAAACTTTGCCATGTAAAAGTTGTCGAGGTGCTATAGAAATTAATGGGAGCTGCTGTCATCTGATTGGACCTCTTTAAATCAGTTCAGACTTTTATACGTTTTCAGATTTATTTTCTCTAGGAATTTGAAAAACTCGATTTTTTTGAGGTTTTTAAGATATTTGTATTTTTTAGGACATCACACAGCACTTTTTTTCATCATACTTTTTATATTCCGAACTTTTAATACATTCAATGACATTCATAGTTTTAGAATTTATGAGTTTAGTTGCAGTTTTAAAAACCTCTAAAACTACTAAAATTGGACTTGTAATATAGTAGCTTCCACTTGTCACACAAACAATTAGATAGATGCTAAGTTATTTTAGCCCTTCCTTACCTTAACTTGCATATACAAATACGGGTTTAGATTAAATTCTGGATTTCTCCAAATACTTCATGAAATATTCAAGACTTTCCCTGAATCCCAAAATAGTGGATTTGGTTTATATCTAGTTTAGATGACCTTTAAAATCCACCTATTCAAATATCCTATTCGTCTTGACCTGGTAACGCCTACTTAGTATCCCTACTTGCAATATTGTTTTATAGTCCAAGTGTACTATTCCCCTAAATAGCTTTTAGAGTGTGTTACCTACACTTTTGTGCAACATTACCCTAATATGTATAATTTGGTGCCAAATACCCCTAGGTAGTAGGCCACCGTGAACAGGATCTTCTGACTTTATATCATTGTTATAATGTTTGGACAGAATCTGCACAGGAAATCTCTCAATATAGAAGAACATGTCCATGTTCAAGAATAGACAGTTGGTCTTCCCCATTTAGTTAGTAAATAAATAGAAATAAGTACATGGGGAAGACTCATGATTACCCTGGGAACAAAGCAAGAGGTCAGGCCATTGGTTGCCCTGTCATACTTCTTTATGCTAGTTGGTTCCTACGGGGAGCGGGAATTGCTAAGAGTAGTGACAGGGAAACCAAGGGCACAGTTCTTAGCTTGGAGACAGAAAGTTTCATAGCATACCTGAAGAGTGTTAAAATTTGTACATGGGCAAAGAGTAGTTAATGGAGCTGATTCAGAGAGAGGCTCAGCAGAGAGGAGAAGGATGGCTTTGGCAACAGCTAGACAGGCTGGTGGGTCTGGATGCAGTAGATACCCCCCCTGCAGTGACAGCACTGTGGTCCTGCCCACCTGACCGCTTGAGTACATCCTCACCACTGAGTCAGAGTCGGCAGTGCAGGAGCATTTCACCATGGCAGTGCAAACTTCCAGGGATACACCAGACAGGTAGGAGGTAGTGCAAGCAGGGGCTGGTCAAGAGCGACACCAGAGTTCAGGCAGCACTGTGCTTGTCGCAATGGCAACTGATGGTGAGTTCCAACGGCAAATGGCGCCACATGCAGAGGTGGCATTTGGTTCTGCCACGTCTAGGGGGGCTGGGAGTGTGTCAGAGAGGGCAACCTGACTGCTAAGAGGGGCCAGCTGGGAGGGACTTATTCTGAGGGGGAACTTGTGGAGCTCAGGGGGGTGGGGTTTGAGGAGCAATTCGGAGTCTGTACTGCCAGGTCAACAGATTCTGTGGCAGGCACTTGCGGGGGAAGGCCTAGGTGAGTCAGGCTGTCAGAGAAAATCTTTCTATTCAGCGGCAGCTCATGGACAGCCAGGATCAGAATGGAAGAGCTGCACCCCTTTCTGCTTCCTAGGATAGTACCTATTTGCCAAGTGATCTCTGAGGAAATGACTTGTTATTTGTTTCAGAGCTTCAAAAGAGCAGTAGATCAGAAGTTGAACATGCAACTATGAAGTTCCTTGAGGGAAGCAGTCCAAACAATGGTTAGTAAAGAGGCTTTTGTACAGCTCGCAGGTGAGCAGCTCATAAATGTTTCTCCATTGTAGTCTAATGTTTAGGGGCAAGATGTTTTTCAAGGTTTCATGTTGGGTTTGCAGGAGTTAATGGATAAATGCTAGTCCCATCCCGGGTAGCGGGCACCTCAAGTGGCCTGGGCAGATGCATGTAGGGGTACACAGCCCACGGTTAAAATGCAGGTTTAAAAGGCAGCGGTAGGAGTGGGGCTATCACAAGTGGCGCTACTTCGAATATGCAAGCTAATGTTAAAATGGGAGCCACATCTGCATCAGTTTCTGAAGGGAACAAGGGTGAAACTGATAAAACTTCTGTTGGGCGTTGTAAGAAAAGGGTGCCAATATCAGATGCGGCCAAGAGCCAGACCCATGTTTGTTTCGAAGGCCCTTTAGGCGCACACTTGAAAACCACATAAAAAAAGTTTCTTTATCCACATTAAGCCACTGAAAAAAACCCCAACAAAAAAAAGGTAGTGTTTAGTAATGGCAAATTTGTCTCGAAACTCTAATTTTGATGTACTCGTCAATTTTGACGCCAGTGTTAAAGAAGCGAATTTTCACTGCAGTCTCGTGAATTTATACCCCGGCGGCAAAACGCGAAAATTTCTGAAAATTCCCGCCTGTCAAATTTATTCGCCCATCACTAGTGGTGTATTGCACAAGACATCAAAATAGATCCGCTGCACCCACCCATATTATATTGTTCTATTTTCTGAGATTTTGGTGAAAAAAAACAAACAACAAAATATTTTAAATTACTTGTCAAATCATTAAAAATATTTTTAGAATCTATTGCAAATCCAGGCGTTAACAAACAGCAAGGGATACAGATTTTATAATTTTCAAAGAGTTTGGGTTTGTTGGTACCAGTGAGAGGAGCTTCCTGCCTTTAATGCTAACATGAAAGTAACAATAAGCAGCAGATGTTTAACTCTGATGATCAGATGGAAATTCTCTCAATGTTCAGAAATGCTGGAAATACTGTGGTTACCACGCAGTGCTCTGAAGCGGCTTTAAGCATGATTCATATAAAGTAAATGCTAAGGTGAAGTAAGGATGAGGATGACTAACATTAAATTCAGCACTAGTTGGAACTGCAAAACAAAAAAATATATCTTTTTCATTTCTGGCTGCCTGAATATACTTTTAAATAAATAAATACAAATGCTGTCACTTGCATGAGAATATAGCATGTTGGCAGGCATGGGAAAGTTTGGTTTAAAATCCCTTTGAATATTAAAGTGACAACTTAGAAATCAATAGTGCAAGCTCCTCAAGAGAGACCATACATAAGGATAATATTTACCAGTGGGAGAAATTTAAGGGCATGATGTTAGTAGAGCTCTGCTTAAGAACAAAGATGCGCCCATGATGACGCTATAATGACGGTGTGTCCTGTAACATTTTGCTGTTGTGTGATGTCACCATGCTTGGAGCAAAATTCAAAGGTTCAATGCCCAAATATATGTTATATGAGAGTTCCTGGGTGATATTACTGTTTATTTCTGGTTCCTGTCCCTTCAGCTTAGACTTCTGACTTTACTGCTTGCTTGCTGCCTCTGACCTTTTGCCTGGACATCGACCATTTGCCTAACTTATTGTGTACTGTGTATTGTACTATTTCCCTCTGTCTGCACACCAACTTCCTTATTGGTCCAGACTCCAACCTACTACAGCCACTAGGCCTTAAAGGAGAACCAAACCCCTTATTCATAAAAAACCCTACCCCCCCTACCCTACATAGTCCCCCCTGCTCCCCCAGCCTAGGTGTAAACTCCAGTTGCCCCTAAGTCTTTACTTACCTCTCTTTTGCAGAGTTCACGGGGGCCATCTTCAGCTCTTCGGTAATCTTCAGTAAGTAAGTGACGTATCGGCGTATGCGCAGTTGTAGCAATATTCCGGTCCCAAACAACTGCGCATGTGCCGAAAGTCACGGAAATAGCTGAAGGGAAGGAAGAAGACCCAAAGATTACCGAAGCTCCTGAAGATATCACCCGTGACCTCCGCTGCGCTGAATTTGCAAAGTAGCAATGCACCAAATCCAGGATTCGGTTCGGGATTCAGCCAGGATTTTGCCTTTTTCAGTAGGATTCGGATTCAGCCGAACCCTTCTGCCCAGCCGAACCGTATCCAAAGCCAGGCGGGCAGTGGACGCCCCTAGGCCTACTTCCATTCGTCGCCCCTGTTCCCTCCTCCTTTATTCATGCAAATTTTCATCATCTGGACTGGAGCAATGGGGATTGCGCATGGGAAATTTAAATATTATCTCCAGTGCATCCCCAATGTGGGTGTGGTTGGGCAGCATGCCGTCCCCCTAAAATCCTGCCGTCCTAGGCCCGGTCCTAGGTGGCCTTCCCACAAATCTGGGCCTGCAGGCGGGGAGGGAAATTGTGTGACTTTTTGTCACAAAACAAGAAGTAAAAAATGTTTTCCCAACCCTAATTTGCATATGCAAATTAGGGATTGGATTTGGTTCGGTATTTGGCTGAATCTTTCACGTAGGATTCGGGGGTTTGGCCGAATCTAAAAAGGTGGATTCGGTGCATCCCTACTGCAAAGTAAGAAAATGGGGTAATTACAAGAGTTTACAACAAGGCTGGGGGGCAGTGGGGAGGGGCTCTGTAGGCTAGGGGGTAGGGTTTTTTATGAGTAAGGGGTTTGGTTCTCCTTTAACACATGCTAGTTAACAAGTAGATAAAATGGTCCTTCCATGTAGTCTCCCTGTCCAGTGTCATTACTATAGAAGGGATAGATCAAATAAACCACATGCCCCTGAACCTATGCCCCTGCCACTGACTAACTGCTAGCAGCCTCACAATTCACTGACACATTTACAAAAGTACATATGGACAACAGAAGACTCACTAAACAATGTGGACAATGGACAGACATAATATCAAAGGCTATTGTGATACTAAACTCTATACAGTAGTTAGTATAGATATGGGTATATATATAATTTATGTGAGGGTATGGAGGGGTGTGTGTATGGATGCTGGGTTTCATTTGGAGGGGTTGAACTTGATGGACTTTGTATTTTTTCAGCCCGATTTAACTATGTAACTATGTAAATATCACCTTGAAGGTGAACAACCCTAAAGATATAAAGAAGCTAAGCTCAACTAAAGCCTGGTAATTACCAAAGCCTGATAGTATCTGGCAAAAAAAAATATTTACCCAAATGAAATAGCTTATTAAAGCAACACATATACAAAAAATAGGTATATTCACAGTGTAGTTTACAGGAGTCCACAGGCAAATGAAGGAAAGATAAACAGACTATGATTGCAGAAATACTGCAAATATAGGGATGGTTATTCAACACTTTCTGCAATGAGTTGGTATGTGCCACTTTTGTATGTACAAGCTGTGCATAATAGACCTTCTGGATAAAGGAGATGGTTAGGCAGTAAAAGAATGGGAACTAGGGGCTAAATCAGCACGTCTGGGAGGTCAATAATCTCTCCTAAATTATAGTCAACCATATAAAGTAATGATCTGTATTTAGCTGCTCAGGATGAGGTGCTGCCTGTGTATAGTTTTATCTGCTCATAAGCTGCTAAACTGGATCAGCAGGCATCTAAAGGAAGTGTATAGGGCTATAGGGGACACAAATGATGGTTGGACTGCTTTGCATTTGTGCCCAGGTCTATACTGATTTCTAAAATAACCTTCATTAAGAAGAAGCTACTAGCTTCTAGTACTAATAATGTTATTTGTAATATGACTATATGCATGCAGAAAACCCTTTAAGCACCCTATGTTCATAACCTCCCGATTCCCAATCCAGTGTCTCAAAATAATACCAATGCCATCCCTGTTTATAACTGAACATAAAACCTCTATATTTGGTGTTAAACCCCCATCCATCGGCAAGTGTAGGTCTAGTGGAACATCCTCCCCTGGGTTAGACATCTTAATTAACAGCAATGCTCTTGAGAATTAAGTTTTCAATTAAATCGTCCCCCTAACAGTGTGTATGTCTCATATAAATTATGGGAAATTAATCTCTATTTTTTCGAGTATGAGTATATACTGACAAATATTTCCCAGCACATTTAATATAAATGTCCTAGACAGCATTAAAGGGAATGAGTTTACTTCCATGAAAGAAAAACCAAAGGGTGTAAAAGAAATCAGGAGTATACAGTATACTTTGCACTAAACATTGCTATATCTAATCAGCCCTTATAGTAAAGGAAATAAGGCTCTACGTAAACACAATTCTTGTTCTCCATCTTGGATTAATAATTGTGTATCATGAGATGAAACACCTGCAACCTGATGACTTAAATCAACAAATTCATTCGAGAAAATCTGCAGGGTATTTAATAGCAGGAGTCATTTTTTTTTCAATAAAATATGTTTTGACTTATTTGCCTCTGCTAGGCAAAATAAATTATTTGCTTTATTCCAGTCTGTACATCTTGCAAAGAAAAAAGGAACAATATGATTTAGGAGAGGAGAGAGAGCAAAGTAACATTTGTGATGGAGATAAATCAATATTTTATGTGCAGATAAGGCCAAGGCATGGACAAACACTACAGTGTATTAGATTAAAGGGAATGTACTGTACTACCTGCAAAATATAAATATGCCTGTGTATACTATATCTACTGCTTGATATTGCTTGTTATCTCTGGAACCCTGTAATTAACAATACATTGGTACTGAGACCTGAGGCATGATGTTGTGGAACTCAAGACATCCATGTTGGTCTCCACATGTGTTAAATAATTCTTTTGCCAGCATTTCAGTATAATATGTACAAATCTCAGATCATTCTTGGGAAGGAATCCTCAATATAAAGTGAAATATTAAGGAGCTAATATGCCCTCCTCAAAAGCTTATTCAAGTTCCCACACTATGAACAATAAAATTCACATTTACTCTAGTTGTGTATGTGGCTAATGACTTTTAGAACTCTTTACCTATCTCTTCCACTGCAGTTCTGACCAGTTTTTTATATATGCAGTGATATACCTTAAATGTGTGGCATTTTGGGCCCACAGCTGAACACCTCTGTTCTAGGGAGAGGGTAAAGGGATACATAGTATGGCAGTGGGGATTTTATGATGAGAATTCCATTTTAGGAAAATCTGTGGGGCTGCCCCTTTAGATAAATCAGAGCAGTGGTTGAGGGCATAACAAAAGGACAGTTAGAGATCAGATTTATGCAGTATAACGATAATTTTTTAAGGGGATCTGTCATTGTATATACATAAACATGCACCTGATCTTGTGGATGGATAAAAATAATTTTAAATGGAAAATTGGTTCATTAGTGTGATTTGTCAACTTTCTATCTACTGCTAGCAACTCAACAGTTGAGTTTCAAATGGCTGACACATGCCAAAATAAGTCAATTAACCTTATTAGAGCGACAAACAAGTCTCTCCCAAACTAGTCTGACTCATATGGAGCCCAAAGCAATACATAAAGGGATTCCGTAATAGATGGGGCATTTGAGTGAGCCTTGTTATGAGATATGGACCCTGACCAAATGTTGGGTCGAGGAGAAGGTCTAAAAAAGGTCTTTTTAAAAATCATGTTGGAATACTATGATTTGTAGGAAGGGTCTAATTTCAATGAGTGGCATAATATCACAGTAATAATAACATACGTACAAAATTAGTAAAATGTGAAAAAGCCATACAGATAAACTCTGTATTCAATGGCGTAACTTCTGGGGGTTTGATGCCCTGCATTTAAGTCTAGCTATATAGGGTGCCAACCTTATATACTACACTTATATAATATATACAGTGGCGTAACTAAAGTGCGCCAGGCCCATCTGCAAAACAACCTTCAGTGAGACCCGGCGCACTCCTATCCCCAACCTCCCACCAACTTACCATCCAGCCCAAGGTTCTCACCTTGCCTCATGGCAGGAGCAGCCCTGGACAGTGGGGTCTGCTTCCACTATAGTTACGCCACTGAATATATATTACTTTATAACTATATAACTCTATCTATATTAAATAAGGTTGGCACTCTGTTCCTGTGTATTATATTGCATAGAAAGAACCAATATGTCAGTTACTTTTGAATGCTTTCAACAGGAGAGTGACCTCATAAACACATTAACATTTTAGAAGAATACAGTACACAAACAGTATAAGAGGATATGAAGGTTATCTTAAAGTTTAGCTTTTTTTCAGTTTAATATACTTATTGTTATGAACGGAAATCCAAACCCAGAACTAAAGCCAAGGTCCCGGTCATGGCTGACTCTTTCGCCTATACCAGCCACCTTTCGCTTTGGGTGGAGCCCTCTGCTACTCGGAAGCCTCCAGGTCTTAATGCAAGAGGACCAAGGAGAGAGTTCTGGGCAGGCAAGGGAACGTTTGCAACAGGTACAGAGAACAAGGAGTGTGGTAAGGGGCAGGCCGGGTCGATACCAATCAGAAGAAGCAGTACAAATTCTGAAGAGGAGACAGTAGTCAAGCTCACAGGCCGGGTCAAACACACCAATATCGCAAAAGAAATCCAAGAGAGTATTCAAATAACAGGCAAGGGTCAGGACAGGCAGCAAACTAGGAATGCTCAGGGACAGGCAAGATCAAGAATAGACAAGACAACTAGAAATAGCACCCAGAATTTCACGCCAACGGAAATGATGTCAGATGCAGCGTTCGCGTCAAAAACGCAGAAGCTTATGCGCGTCATTAACAGATGGGCAGGCAATGAGGAGGAATCGGTGTGCATTGGCTCGCAGGAGGAGAACAGCTGTGGGCATCCCCACAGAGAGCGTGGCAGGCATCCCAACTGGACCATCAGGTATTCTCAAACTTATTTCTATACAACTTGTTAATTTTCCGCAATACCTACCAGCCAGCTCCCTCACTTTTCCTTTTTGTAAATGAAAAAAGAAACACAGGATCAAAAAATGTTGTTTCTCTGTGCAATTCAGTATTGGAGTATGCCTCAAAAATAGATGGAGAGAAGCATTAAAGTCCATTCTGTCAGTGATAACATTGTGACTGTTGATGAGAATGTATCCCCATGTCGAGGAAGCTGTTGTTTCACTACATGAATTAATAATTGCACATTAAAGATTCTAAAGCAACAATGTCAGATATCTCACCAGCAAGAGCAGAAGTCATTACAGTTACCAAAAATAACACACTATGAGCTAGATTTTCTCTTTGCTTTTTCCTACATGACAGTTTATCGATGAATTAAATATTCATATGGTTTTTTTTTGGATTTATTCATTTTTGGGATTAAAATGTTTTATTGTAAGTGTATATCAGCTACACAATGAGGTCCATTTACCAACATTCTCATTTTAGTGGTTTTAAAAGCCAGGAATAAACACATTTTGTCTAAAACTATGATTGCCATGTCATTTATTAATTCAGCTGAATATAAAAATCATAAATGAAAAAAAACCTCTGAACAATGCACTAAGAGGTACAACAAATCCTCAAAAGATTTAAGTATTTCTACTATCAAAAAAAATATCAAAAACCTCAAAGTCTTGAATTGATTAAAAATGATCCAATAGTATAAGCACAGCTCCCATTGACTTCTATAGGACCTCATCAGCTTTTACTTGGTGAATTTTTGTATTAGAGTTTTTTGTGTTTTTTTTTTTAGAGTTTAAAGGGATTCTGTCATGATCTTTATGGTGTCATTTGTATTCCTAAATGACACTGTTTACACTGCAAATAATTCACTCTATAATATAAAATGTCATTCCTAATCCAAGTGTATTTTTTTAAGTTGTAATATTGGTGTGTAGGCAGCCATCGCAGGTCATTTTGCCTGGTCATGTGCTTTCAGAATGAGCTAGTGCTGCACTATGGAACTGCTTTCTGGCAGGCTATTGTTGTCTTTTCCCACACGAGATTTTTTTCTATTGATAAATACTGCAAAAAAGTCAGTGGGAATTTGGTCAGAGTGACACATTTTTGGAGTTTAATATATAACCCCTTAAATATCAGAAGGATTTCTAATTTGAACATTATATTGTATACAAAAGGTGGCTGATAGTAAAAATGATTTGATTTTGACACCATCCTCTTTCAAATGACCCACAATGATGCTCACATGCATGGCTCTGAAGCACAGCCTATTTGAGCTTTAATAATAGATTTTTACTTTGTTATGCTATACTCTTCAAAACAGTATCTGGAAGATATACTGTATATACATTAAACTAGAAACTGAATGGTTTATCTTGTTAAAAAGTAATTTTTTTTCTCAAGTAAAAATCAGATATTGTAATGCTTCATGTACAGTAAGCTTGCAGGGATCAGGGAGTTTATTCTAGATTAAAAATATCTAAAACTATATTGCCCTATGAAACTTTTAACTATTTACTTGGTGATTATGGAATACATCCTACTGTAACGATTACTTGGTGGGAGGAGCTCAAGATGTGAGAAGCGTCTCATGCGCCACACCACGAGCACAGCAGCACCCGGAAGTGGAACAGAGGTAAGTACTATGAGGGGAAGCAAAAGAGCATAACTGAAACAAGCCGAGGTTTGGGGCAGGCAGCGTTCAAGCTGAGTGAGTAGACAGGCCAAGGTCCGTTCAGGCGGAATTCAAGCAAAGTGGTAGGACAGGCCGAGGTCTATTCAGGTGGCGTTGAAGAAGAATGGTCAGACAGGCCGAGGTCAGTTCAGGTGGGGGTTCAAGCAGAGTAATAATAAGCAGAAGTCATGAGCAGTAGATCGAAAATCATAAGAAGAAGTTCATAAAACTAGCATTATAACATAGCACTATGGAAAACCTTGAGCATCTATTTAAAGGGAGGTTTTGGCACCAAACTTAATGACGCTGGGCGTAATGATGCCAAACGTAATGATGTTGGATGTAAGGATGCTGGACGTAATGACTCTGGCGTGCATGCTGATGTCTGTGCTGGAACGCACAATGTCCCCATCGGCCAGGATCCTGCCAGTAAGTCTTACATCTACCTATAGTTGTTCTGCATGGGTTACCATTTTGTTTCTTACCTGTAACCTTGAGTCATTTCTAAGTGAGTGACATCTCATGATCTCTTTCACTGGGATATACTTAATAATTATTTCATTCATCCATGCAGTGAATGTAAAAGGGAAGTCAAATTATCACTACATAATATCTTCCAGGGAAACATACTATATGGTTATTAAGCAGAAGTGCTGTTAATTCCTCTGACAATATCCATTAACTTTTAATCTTTTAGATGCACATTCCTAACAGTTAAGTGGCAAATTTTGTTCTCATTTTAATTAACTCATCAATAGAGAAGTTCCCAAGCAGTTGGTCCATCAGTTGGATTGCCACTTCTTTCCATTAAAAAATAATGGGTTTCCTAGATTTTTTTTTAATCTTTTTCCCTATTAATAACATTGCCATCAAGTATCATTTTTTCTGGGCAGGTGGTTATCTGTGCTTGCTACAAGGTGTTTGCACAGCTCATATATATAAGCCAGAAATATTCACCACATGGCAGAAAAATGTTTCATTCCGCCTATGAAATATTGAATTTATGGTGCCTTCATCTTTATACCTATTCAAAAATGTATCCCCAGCATTTTACTCTACAACATGGAAGGACCAAATAAATAAAGTGAAAAGCAGGAGAAATACTGAAGGCTAAGTGAAGAAAAGCAAATACATTATTGTATATGTAAGTAGTGTCTGAGTGTACAACAAATTATAGCACACATTTTAAGCCAATTTAGCATGATCAAAGTACACAAAATTGGACCAGTTATGATGGGATTTCCATTTTCTACTAGATTTCAGTATTAAAGGGGTGGTTCACCTTTAAGTTGCTTTTATTATGTTATAGTATGGCCAATTCTAAGCAACTTTTCAATTGGTTTTCATGATTTATTATTTATTATTTTTTAATTATTTAACTTAGGCTGTTGACTGCTGAAAGCAACTAAAGCAAATTAATCAACGCAAAAGGATAAGTATTTATCAACTGTTATTTTAAAGTAAGGGGTGTAAATGAAAGTACTGTGGTTTAATCATTTATAGTTTTTTTCTGTCTTGGGTGCTAAATAGCAAAGTTTGCTGTGCTATTGTGCTTACAGCAAGTTTGCCACAAATTGCTTTACTTTGCAGTTAGTTTAGTTGCACCTGAACAGACTGTATAAATAGAACCCCTGGGACTCCAGTAAAGCTTGCTCTAGTGTTTAGCTGCTCTTAAGTGTTTGCTCTTTTAGTGGGACCTCTGTAAGTGGAGTTGCAAACACAGGAGTTTCAAACTAAATGAGCTTCAAATTAGGTTAAAAGTTTGCTATAAATTCTATTTTTTTAATCTATAACTGGGAAAATGAGTGTTAGCAAGATTGACCCAGTGCACAGTCTGCCAGATGTATGCAGATTTGGAACAAGAGATCCAAACTGCTTACCTCTGCAGCGGTTGTGAGCAAATTGCTACTTAGAGACTTGTGTTAGTGCACTAGAGCAGCAAATTGCAACACTGCAGTCGATTGAGATCTTGAGAGGAGTCTCTTGCTCACTGAGCACAACCTAGCGGGGTCAGATAGTTTGGGGGGAATAGAACAGCAACAGGATATTGAAGCAGTTAGCTGCGTGACAGGTAAAACATCTAGAGTGGGCAAAAGGAAAAGGAAGGCTGCTCCTTGGTTTATACATCCCAACAGGTTCACCAGATTGTGTGAAGAAGATGGGAGTGTGAACTATGGATAGGCAATTCTAGATGGGGCTGATCTCTCTAACAGCAGGGAAACCAGTTTCTCTAGTAGGGGTGGGAGAAGAGCAAAGTCAGGCCTAAGCAGATTGTAGTTGTAAGGGATTCAGTTATTAGGAAAATGCATAGGGTAATCTGTCATCCTCATCGCTACAACCGAACAGTTTGCTGTCTTCCTGGTGCCAGGGTTCGGCATGTGGTTGATCATGTAGAAATTTTTTTGGGTGGGGCTGGGCATTCATATTCCAGTCTCTTATTTAAATCAATGCATGGTTGTTAGGGTAATTTGGCAACCAGATTGCTGAAATTGCAAACTAGAGAGGGCTTGAATAGACAGATGAGTAATAAAAAGTAGCAATAATTATAAATTTGTAGCCTTACAGAGCACTGCATTTTTAGATTGGGTCAGTGATCCCAATCCCAAATTGCTTAGAATTAGCCTTTATATAACATACTAACTTAAAGGTAAACGACCCCTTTTAAATTACAAATGCTATATTTGTAGTTGCCTACATATGCTTTATGTGGTGCCTCATCATTTTCCCTGGCCTAATTAATTTCCCTAAAGAGTATGCAATAGGTAATGTAGCATGCTGGTAGAGGCTTGCCAGACTGAAGGGTAAAGCTCATTAGTTTCATAGTCTGCATGAGATATTTATTTCAAAGAAGCTACTCTCTGCAGAACCATGAAAGTGTATCAATTACAGGTTTTAATTCCACTATCAGGCGTAGAACTAACTGATTTACGGAACCAGATATGTGGTATTATGGACATGAACTGTATAAAGTATAATCTCTAATAAGGATTACCATCTCTGTCCAGAAGCCATCAAGTAAAGACCAAAGAAGACAAGGTATTTGGGTAGAACTAGCAGGTTATGGTGCTATGTATACCATCATAGGATTCTGTCTTGTGTAGCCTTTGATATGGCCTAGTATTTAGGGTGCATTATTGGTTTCTTTAGGCACCATAAAGCATAGTCTCCAGAAATGTAGTATTTCAAGGCTAGCAATGCATATTATAATACAGGCAAATAAAGTATGAACCCATTGTTTTGTTGTTATTTAAATCACATTTAACTTCAAATGTTAAAAAAAATCTTAAAGGAGAACTAAACCCTAAAATTGGATGTAGCTAAAAATGTTAGTATATTTTATATACTGAACTTATTGCACCAGCCTAAAGTTTCAGCTTCTCAATAGCAGCAATGATCCAGGACTTTAAACTTGGCATAGGGGGTCACCATCTTGCCAGTGGGCTCTGAGCAGCTGTTGAGAAGCTAAGCTTAGGGGTCATTGCAAATGATCAAGCAGAAAATGAGGTTTGCCTGTAATAGAAGATGATGCTACAGGCCTGATTATTCAATTCTGATACTGGTTGCAATGGTTTCTGTGCTGCCATGTAGTAATTATCTGTATTCATTACTAATCAGCCTTATATTGTGACATTTATATTCTATGGGTACTGTATATTGTGAGTCGAGCCCCTCAGTACAATAACTGACAGTAGCTTAGAGCATGTGCAGTGAATCAGAAAAGAAGATGGGGAGTGACAGATCTTCTCTGCAAAATGGCTGTGGTTGCCTTGGGCCAATACAGAAGCCAACAACATAATGTACAACATGTCTACCCTAATTCTTTAGTTAAGCTTTAGTTCTCCTTTAAGACATTGAACATCTAATTAAAGGAATTATAATGTATGCAGATTTTATTTTCCTTTGACCTACCCTTTCTCCCGCTAAAAATAGTTGGATAAATTATTTTTGTTAATACCCATGGTTTCAATATACTGTAGTATTTTCTTGTTATTTTCCTATTTTGTTGTGGCTTTACACTAAAAGAAACTAAAAAGAACCAAAATTATACAACTATGTCAGTGTTAATCCTTTTATGAATTCTAATAACTTTACAGAACTTGAGGGGGAAAATGGTCCATTTTCTCCTTATACTGTAGAACATCTGGATAACATCAACCTGGAATTTAAGGCTGAAAGTGCATTTAAGAACCAGTAGTACCAAAAAGTAAAACAAAAAAAAAAAAGTTTATACTGTACTCCTTCATAATAATTATATTCATAATGTTTATATTATATTTATAATATTCATAATATTTTATTTAATAGTTTATATTCCTGATATGAGAACTAAAACATAAGCACTTAACTCGGAAGAGCATTTGCTGCCTGCTTTAGTATTAAGAGCTGAATTTCCAATTTTTTATATTTATACTCTTTTTTTCAAACTTTTTTAATGAATAGAGCACAATTGTTAAGATTTCTACAGTAATCATCTGCTTTAGTTTACAGTTACTACATATGTGAATGTATAGATTGAGCGGCCCTAGGCATTTAATGTAGAATGAAGCAAAGCCCCGAAAAATATGCCATCAGTTCCCATAGCCCCTCTGCTTGCACAGATGTCTCCCATGTCTTAGCCTGACTTATAAATGCTGCAAAATAAATATTAACAAAAAGTACTAAAACAAAAAACAATCTTTAGAATTGCACAATAATCCCTGCTGTCCTAGATCTGAGGAGAAATAAATAATAGAAACGCATTATAATAATTTGTCTCCTATTATATTTGTTGGCAATTCCATAATGACTTGTATCCAACCACCCTGCATTAAACAAAATGACTGTTATTGCTCTCTGTGGTCATTTCATGCAGCATTTTAATATCCAGTACGTATATGAGCAATGAGTTTTAAGAAATTATGGCTAGTGGGACCAATTCATACAGGGTTACATTTGAGTTCAGCTTTGATGATATTATACCATGAATTTTGATTACAGAAAGTACCATCTGTACCTTAAGTTGATTTGGGAAGCCCTTATTCAAATTGTGTAATGAGCAGCGGTAAACAGTATCTAGTAGAATTAAGATCTTGTAGAATTAAGTAAAAGGCAATTGGACATTTAGGGGCACATTTACTAAAAAGTGATTTTTTTTTTTTGGCGAACATTCACCAAAAGGACAATTCACAGCAAATTCACCAATTTACTAAGAGGCGAAGAAGAACATTCGCTAGAGAAAAAGCTCAGCGCTAGCAAACTTTAGCTCCTTTTCACCAGGCAAATTATTGCTCAGGCGAACAATCGTTAATCCACAGATTTATCAAAGTTTTAACTTTGTAATATGTTACCCTTTTGACCAAAGTCTACTTTGCCTGGTTCTACCTTTTGAAATGTTTAGATGAAGCTACATCCTCAACATTACTATGCCAGTGACATCATATCCTGTGTATAAAAAAAGTCACAAAAAAATATTTTCATGTGGGATTATATTTAAAAGTTGTAACTGTTAAATATATAGGGGCAAATTCCCTAAGCAGCGAAAATTCGCCAGTAACGGCATTCGCAGCCATCGCAAAACTTCACCAGAAGTAAATTCGCGAAGTTGCGTCCAGGCGGCAAACACTGGCGAAGTTGTGCTAGCGTTACTTCGACAAGTAACTTGGACTTGACTAAATTTGTCTCTTAGAGTTTTTCTTGAAAACATTTCACCACTCCGAGTGGCTTCTTCAGTTCATCTGAAGTGGTAGGACACCCAGTCAAACTTTGTGCAGCAGTCGACCTGAACCCGCCAGACCTTCGGATTCGGGTTGGCCTGCGCATCACTAGTAGTTAACATAGAATGATTCACAAATGTATGTTGATCACAAATTTATAACAATTTTGGACTTTTAGTCAATAAAGTAGAAACCCACTGTTACCTTTACCACGGGATGGAGTCAAAATGGTGTCAAATCAGCTAAAGTATGTAAAATTGGGGTTCTACCATAGTAAAAAAGTGTTGTGCTGGAAAATCTTTTCTATTATATCTCTGTCTGTGCAAGAGAGAATCAGATCATCAGCTAGCAGATTATCAAAAAATGTGATAAGCCGCACACGATTCAATAAAGTTAATCTGACCAGAGAGTCACTTGAGGAGTTTTTCAATACAGGTATGGGACCTGTTATCCAGAATGCTTGTGACCTTGGGTTTTCTGGATAATGGATTTTTCAGTAATTTGGATCTTCATACCTATTGTCTACTAGAAAATCATGTAAACATTAAATAAACCCAACAGGCTGGTTTTGCTTTAAATAAGGATTAATTAAATCTCAGTTTTGATCAAGTACAAGGTACTGTTTTATTATTACAGAGAAAAAGGAAATCATTTTAACAAAAAATTGGATTATTTGGATAAAATGGAGTCTATGGGAGACAGTCTTTCATTTATTTTGAGCTTTCTGGATAACGGGTTTCTAGATAACAGATCCCATACCTTGTATTACTGAATGTCACAAATAGCTCAAACCCGTTTAAGGGTGATGGCACACACACAGATGAATTGTCTGTTGTAAATCTGATCTATGACTGGCAATTGATCTGAAAACCATTTTCCATTGGCATAAATGGAAATCGTAGTTGAGAAAAAATATAGGGGGAATGTAATATCGGTCGTTAACACAAAAATAGTTTGCAATTCGGTTACAAAGC
Organism: Xenopus petersii; assembly: GCA_038501925.1. Classification (NCBI taxonomy): domain Eukaryota; kingdom Metazoa; phylum Chordata; class Amphibia; order Anura; family Pipidae; genus Xenopus; species Xenopus petersii. The sequence continues at coordinate 97,953,453 of CM076683.1, read as the reverse complement.
GAATTAATGTTCGTAAAAAAAATCTGCCTTTGTGAACACTTTGCCCCTTATGTGACAGTAGGATAGCGATTATAGTTTGTGATAAAGCGCAGTGTATGTGATAAAATGTCACAGCCGCAAACCATTTTTTGCGACAAACTAAACTCCTGAGCAGGTGTTTAAGGTGTTTAAGGTTCGCAATGCACAATTAAGGTTTGCAATGCAATAAAAGCCTAATGAAGAATATTACATTGAGACATTTTTATTAGCAACATTTTGCACTTTGCGAATTTTATTACATTTCCTGCATAGTCTATTCCAGATGAACACTTCAACACATATACTTGTTATTTAAATGCAGTGTTTATTATTGGAATTTACATTTTAAAAATCGAATATATTTATACCTGCCTAATTGAATGTTATTTCTAAAACAACTTGCCATGCTTAATGGCCTGAGTTGAAAATCTCTAATCTCCAACAGGGAAAAGAATATTCCAACATGTAACCTTTTTAAACCCCTCCGATACTGACATGAAAAATAAGTTATTCTGAGTAATGAGAGCATCATTCATAGTCTTTAAAGGGATACTGTCATGGGAAAAACATTTTTTTTCAAAATTAATCAGTTAATAGTGCTGATCCAGCAGAATTCTGCACTGAAATCCATTTCTCAAAAGAGCAAACAGATTTTTTTATATTCAATTTTGAATCTGACATGGGGCTAGACATTTTGTCAATTTCCCAGCTGCCCCCAGTCATGTGACATGTGCTCTGATAAACTTCATTCACTCTTTACTGCTGTACTGCAAGTTGGAGTGATATCACCCCCTTCCTTTCCGTCCCCCAGCAGCCAAACAAAAGAACCATGGGAAGGTAACCAGATAACAGCTCCCTAAGACAAGATAACAGCTGCCTGGTAGATCTAAGAACAACACTCAATAGTAAAAACCCATGTCTCACTGAGACACATTCAGTCTGCCAGAAAGCATTTCTCTCCTAAAGTGCAGGCACACGTCACATAACCAGGGGCAGCTGGGAAATTGACAAAATGCCTAGCCCCATGTCAGATTTCAAAATTGATTTTATATATATATATATATCTTGATAAAGGCTCTGGACACGAGCCGAAACGTCGATTACTGCTATGAGAATTTAATAAAATGATTTGCTTTTGAAGAAATCCCAGGAGTGCGCTTCTATCTTCCTGTTTGTATATATATATATATATATATATATATCTATATATATATATTGCTCTTTTGAGAAATGGATTTCAGTGCAGAATTCTGCTGGAGCAGCTCTATTAACTGATGCATTTTGAAAAAAAAAACATGTTTTCCTATGACAGGATCCCTTTAAGCAGCACTGCGTACCATAACAACATCTGTTTTAAGCTCCATGTTCAGTGTTTTTTTTTGGCAGGAGCTCCTGTGAACCTTTCAATACTCAATGATTAAGAGAAAATATTTTATACAGACACTTATTAATTATTGATAATGCTGTTTGAAGTGAAGATGAGTAGAGCAAGAGCTGAAAAAAGCAGGTACAAAATAAAAGACGAGAATTGGAGCAGCCATTTAAACATTGCCCTTTTATCTACTCTGAGGCCTTGCTTACATTTGCAGTTTGTATAGTGAAATGCTGATCTGCCGGGATGACATGAAAATGTGAATATTAATCTGTTTTTAAGGAACATATACAATCCTTCTTCATTCAGGGCACACTACGCAGCCTGACACTTAGACCTGACTGAATTAAAAAATGCTTGTTAATATACTCATAAATGGTATTGTAACACCAGCAGCGCGCCAGCGCATAAACGCTGGAGCGCGTCAACTTAGGCGCCGGTGCATAAACACTGGTGCACACCAAAATGGATGCTCCCACCAAAACACTGAGGAGCTATGACCTCTAAATTGGGCGCCTGGCTTCCTATTGGTCCCTGATCTGTCTGTCTTCCTCAGCCTGCTCCTGATTGGTTCCTGTCCCCTTAAATACTTTCCTCTTCCTCCTCACATTGCCCAAGCTGGCTTCTGTTTCCACAGTTCCTGCTCAAGCCCCGTTTGCCTGCTTTCCTGTTTATTCGACCCTTGGCCTGTTTATTCAACCTTGTACTTTCGCTGCCCGGACCGACCACTGCTTGAACTTGACGACGCTTTTGCCTTATCCCTTGGTACTTTGCTTCTCTGCTTCCTGAAACCGACCACTGCCTGTAATTGACTACGCCTTTGCCTGATCCCTGGATACTTTGCTTTTGGCTAACACGCTTGGCTCCTTTGCTGACTCCGCTGCAGAAAGTCCGGGGCCCCAAAAGGGCGTCGGTGAAGACCGGAGCCGTAGAGGAATTCCAGTTGCCATCTGTCTGCATAGGACCAGCTGTCCTCCTCCGGGATCCCAGGTAACAGATCGTTACAGGTATTCAGTCAGGTACATATCCAGGGTCTAAGGAACTTTACACATAATACTAATCTAAGGGCATGTTGCAACTCCATCCGGCTACAATGAGGATGAATAGCTATTGCATCTCTTTTTTTTTTACATTTTATTCCCATGTGCAAATTTCACAATTATGCTATCTCATACACCTATGTTTTCAGTGCTGCTGCATCACAAGCAGGTCAGGATTAGTGGGAAGGTCACAATAGCCCAGGCCTAGGGTGGCAGAATTTCAGGGGTGTCTTGCCACCCAGTCGTAGGGTTTCCACTTGTCCGGTTTTGACCCTTGACAGCCTGGTTTTCTGAAGGGCTGTTCGGGTCAAAACTGGCTGCCCAGTTTTCCAAATTAGGAAAACCTGGAAGGATTTCCAGTGATTGAAGTGGCAATTGGCCAATCGTCAATCGCCACATCATAGCCCCAACCCCAATGTCATAGTCCTGCCTCTGTTACATCGCTGCCTACCCCCGCTGTATCATGTGCCCGCCTCCCCCGGATTTCTTTTGGGGGAAAGGGGGCTACCCTACCCAGTCTCAATCGGGTTAGTTCTGATCACTGGAGACACCACACCAATAGTGCTGTGTCGGACCCAAATGTTCAAGATGTGCGCATGCGTACATAAGAGTACACACAGGAAAAGGAGGGGGACGGGGATGGCAATGAGGAGGGAAAGCAAACAGCGATGGGGAGGGAGACATGGACGGGGTGAAGGGGACACTGAGGGGCAACCGGAGCCATCCTCGGGGCAACCAGTTTGGAAATCCGGGCCTGATTAAAACTGTTCAAAATGCATGATGGAGGAAGACAATATGGTCGATTTTATTAGCAACCGATGTTCATGATTAATATATTTTGATAATAGTTCACCCCAAAGTTAAATACCATAAGACAAACAAAAGTGACAAGCATGTTTCCTAGAAGCACTATACATTTACATACACACAGAAGAAGTGGCACCACATAGTTATAACCCTGTGTATTATAGTGTCCAGAAAGCAGGCTTATGGCAGGGTAACAATACAACCAAGGAGTACAATAAATAAACAGCACAAATGGACATGACAGCCCAAACAACATGGGAATTAAATAGAAGAACCAGAGCAACAAAAAAAAACACTTTTGCAGCAAACTTGAATAAGGTACTCTCAGCATCTGTTTCTCTTCATTCTGTCTTCATGCAGCAGTTGGGTGTCAGATGGATGATCCAATATATCTTATAGGGTGGGCTCCCTTTCCTAGCAGATATATTAGAGCTCGCTCAAATAACTGATTCCAGTACAAAAAAATCTAACAAAATGACTGCCTTTTGCACAAATTCTGCAGGTAGAGAGACACGATGTCTGGTGATTTTAATATTACATTTTTATTTTTGCGATAGTTCCCCTTTAAGAATTCATTTTTACATTATGATGGTTTAATATTAACCAGATATTGGTCAGCCAAGTTGTCATTTTTGCCCCACATATGGGCTGCGGCCCATAAGCTTTCAATCTTGTCTACAGCATATAATGTTGGCCTGTGTATGACCTGCTTTGGTGATGTTTACCTTGTTTGCAATATTAACTAGCTGGTACTGTAGCAGGCCGCAATATGATATTTTTTGTACTGTAAGCAATATGGAACCAATTTTTAGTAACAAGAGAAACAAAATAAACTTCTCAATATAAAACTTAAATAAAAATAGCTAATTATAAAGGACTCACGCGTGCTGCTCTGGATAGTCCTTACTGTAGTAGGTGTGCGTGGGGGTGATGATGGCCTTAACAACAGACTGTCATCATCTTGAGAACAACCTTTCTCGATTGCTCGGACATAGCTGTGGCTCCTCATTCGAAAACAGCCTGGCATGGGAAGATCCAGGGCTTCTACTGCCTGAGACTCAAGTTCGCTAAATACAGACTCACAGACGGATTCAAACTGACCATTCACTTCCATTTCACTAACCTACGATACAAAAACAAAGTGAATAAGTATTATCACTATCACATAATCTTTTAAGTTTTTGGAATCTGTTGCCCCATACTGTAAGGGTCAATAAGAAACTTCAATCAATGGAGTTACATCTCTCTAAATGAAGAGAATCATCAATAACTCATAAATACTACATAATAATACTACATCCTAACCAGAGAGGGTGTGATTAGTCGTCCCAATACCCTTAAATATTCCTGCAAAATTGTACTTTAGGATACTTCTAGTACAGTTGTATGGCTACAACATAAAATGTAATGATTTTTTAAGAGTTCTATGTATTGGTCATGTTTCTTACTTCCTGTAAGTGGATTATGGTTGGACACACTGGGGGTCATTTATCGACACTGGGCAAATTTGCCCATGGGCAGTAACCCATGGCAACCAATCAAATTGCTGCATTCATTGTTCTACTTGCAGCTGGCTTTAATGAGCGAATCACTGATTGGTTGCTATAGGTAACTGCCCATGGGCAAATTTGCCCAGTGTTGATAAATGAGCCCCGCTGTTTTAAATAATAGGAGGACAGTTTGATATACAAAACCTAAATAAAACATGATTCATTTAAACATTTCCCTATAATTATATTATCTAGTTATTCTAAAAAATGGCCACTAAAACACATCCAACCATGATGGTACATATAGTGGGGGAGGCCCATTTATCAAAGTCCGAATTTATCTCATTATTTTCTAAAGAATACTCTGACCAAATCGGCACGGGTTTTTTCCCCTTATTTATCAATACATTTTCCCGAAAATTTCCTGTGCAGGAACAAACCCGAAAAAAAATCGAGAAAAAAACAAATCCTACCATTTTTTTTTTGTTTTCCACCCGATTTTTCCTAATTTTTGCCTGAAATCTTTGGAATATTGCATGAAACTCAGCGCAGATCAAGATATCTTCGGGACTTCTCCCACTGACTTATAGGCAGGCCTGAGATGCCGGATTTTCGGATTCAGATTTTTTCCATCCTCAGGGTATAATAAATCCCAAAAATAATTCATTTTTTCCCAATATTCTAAATATTCAGATTTTATAGTAAAAAACAAAATTTTTGGGGTTTTTTGGCATTCAGACTTTAATAAATAACCCCCTTAGTGTAGGGTATAGAAGCATAAGTCTTAACTTACAGTAGGAAGGGATGATATATTTGAATGGGAAGAGTTTATACTCTTGTTTATTGTTACCAATATGTAATGTCCAATGATATGATTTCCCTCACTTCAGTGTCAGCTCTATGGGCATAACCCCATTACTTTATTCTCTGCCTGATACATATTTCTTTTTGTAGGTCTGACACTAACCAAATCACACTTATTCGCTTCTGCTGACTGATTTCTAAGTGTCATTACTTTGTCTAGATTATTATTATTTTTTTATGGGTCACATACCAGCATCAATAAAGCATCTCAGAAATATAGAAAGAATGATGCCGGCCTCACACCATACTTTGTTAACCTTTGCCTATTCCCAGTCGTAAAGACACTGGTTGTCCGATGATGCCTTGATGCTGGTTTACTACTATAGGTATGGGATCCGTTATCCGAAAACCCGTTATCCAGAAAGCTCCAAATTACAGAAATGGCATCTCCCATAGACTTTATCCATATAATCCAAGTTTTTAAAAATTATTTCTTTCTATGTAATAATAAAACAGTACCTTGTACTTGATCCCAACTAAGATATAATTAATCCTTATTGGAGGCAAAACTAGCCTATTGGGTTTTTGTAATGCTTACATGATTTTCTAGTAGACTTAAGGTATAAAGATCCAAATTACAGAAGGATCCAGAATGGATAACAGATCCCATATCTGTACTATGTACCTGTCACATGCTGCTTTATAGTGATGTGCGGGTCAAGAATTTCTCGACCCTAACCCACTTGCCCCTTACCCGCATCCGACCCGGGCCCACTGCTCCCCTTTATTTATAGACCCGCACCCGCCCCACAGTGAAGTCACAAAAGGGGAGGGGCTGGGCAGACGGAAGTCTATAAATTCTGTCACCAGAAGCCGGCACTGCACATTTTGTCCAGGGGTTGGCCAGAACCCACGCGACCCGCGGGTCTCGGGTCGGCCCGTACATCTCTACTGCTTTATACTACGTATGCCTCATTCAATGTAAAACAACACTGTTATAACCAGTAATGTTTAAGTTAAAAATTAAAAAGAAAGACTGATGTCTTTATCTGAAAAGCTCACCTGGCTTATTGTGCTCATGGCTCTCATATAGCTCTCATTCCTTGAACGGAATTTGGGAGATTTAAGAAGTGCTACTGGATCTAAGGTGTCCATGCTTCTGTTGATTGACACTTCACTTACAGCCCTCAAGTAACTGTGGCTCCGAATCTGAAGCTTTGGGGAATGTTCATTTGAAATCCTGCAATTACATAATAGCAGTATAAGTGCATGTTTAAGTAGTGTAGAAGATACCAATCATTTAGTGTAGACTTTTTTTTTTTTAAACAGAATACTTGCAGCTTTTTTAGGAACCTGGAACACATATGTCACATATTGTCAAAATACTTGAAAGTAACATGAGCTGACAAAAAAGTTGCATAGCTGATGAAGGTAATCTGTTAAGGTAACAAAGGAAATATAAGGAATGTATTAAGCCCCTGCAGCACCAAATACAATTTGCACCATTTCAAAGGAAGGAACTGTATTGTAACTCAACCACTTTTCTTGGCAATAACAAGTCTGTTGATGCTGTTTTCATACCTAGACTAGACGTTCTTTATCATGGTTAATGGATATGCAGTTTTTGAGGCTTGAGGTCAACGAGTGTAAAAAACGCAACATACAAATACAAATTTCATTGATGGATGGTTTTAATAACAAGCTTTGGGGAAGAAGAAAAACTGCACCGTTCTCCCCAATGCCAAGAACAGTTATTAAAGAAGTGTATCTTTTGCACAGCATGGAGTGAGCTGGCAACTGATTGGAAGAGAATTAGGATTCATGGATTGTTGGATAATGCATTTTATACATTCCATCTGTAAATGACTGTGTTTGATATACCCATTTAATGCCTATTGTTATTTACAACATTGCACCTCAAATAGCTCTACATGGCATTTAAATTACATTGCACTTAAAATTCCTTTGTAAACACTAGGGGAATATTAACTATTGCCTCTGCCACAAGTTCAGGAGCACTAAGGGGAGCAAATGTACCCCCTTTAATGCTTATTCTTTTTAGATTGCAGCAGGGAAAGTGACTGCCTTGTCCTGTTTAGTGAAATTCAGCCCAGACATCTGCTATAGGGCAGCCAGTAAGCACAGGGCTCCATTGGACTTGCACCCACCGGTGCTCCATAACTTGCAAATTAGAATAACACGCAAGTTATGGGATGACTATGGGGTGCCCCATACAGATGCAATGCTTAAGGTGCCAGGGACTTCGCTGATTTACTAACAGGCGCAGGCGTCAATTCACTAGCAAAGGAGATAGACGCTAGCGGTGATCCGCACTCTATCGTCAGGCGAATTTTCTGAACAATATTACTGAACGTTACCTCTTTTGCCAGACTTGCTTTCGCCAGCTCAGACCAGGCGAAGTGAACTGGAGTGCATATATATATTCCTCAATCTTCTGTTACTTACATCATATTTTTTAGAGGAAAAAGTTTCTGGTGTCTGGCTCATGTGTAGGGCACAGGTCTGGACTGGGAGTCAAAATAGGCCCTGGCATTCAAAGTACACAGAGGCCCAAGCAGCCCCCCACCAGCCCAATAAATAATTAATAATTGTCTATGGCAACTTATAGCAGCCCCTCTGGTATTTGCCAGAACCCACAGATTGCCAGTCCGGGCCTGGTAGGGCATTATAACAACTCTATTTTCTTTATTAAGGTTCCCTGGATTTGTGTAATGTAATGTATTTGCTGCAACATATACATCCATTCAACTTCAAATTTCCCGCCGTATGCAAATTAGCCCAAGCGAAGACCTCTAACGAAGTTGCGCTAGGCAGAATTGAACCCTAGCACATCTTCGCTTTGATTTGCTTGCATTGCCGAAGTAATGCTAGCGGAAATTCGCCAGCGTTCGGCACCCTGGACGCAACTTCAGAATTTAGTAAATTAGCGTTGTCTGAGCGAATTTTCGCCTGGTGAAGTGTTGCGGTGGCTGCAAAGCCTTCGCTGGTGAATTTTCAACGCTTAGTCATTTTACCCCGAAAAGGTTTTATGGATATGGTAAATATAAAGTATGCACAGTTAAGGGATGCAAAAATTAATGATGGTTTAATTTGACCAAATGCATTTTTATTGCTAAAGCTTTGGCTAAATATGCAATGAATACTAATATTCGTTGTTTAATGACATAACTGGGCACCTACATGAACCAATTGCTGGACAGCCCACCACGTAGGTTACCATATTGGGCTAAAGTCTGCCTGTTTGGCAACTTAATATTTGTCCATCTTAACAATAACTGCCTTGTTATTGTGATGAGACAGCTCTTTGCTCAATCACCTAAAACACTGTAATTAGTCAAATTAAGGTGTGAAATTCATACAATATTCTGTCTCAAATCAAGCAGACCTTTGTATATGCTTCTAGCAGCTGGTCAGCACCACAGTAGGGGTTAGACAGAGCGTTTTACCATATTGTTATTGTTATTTTTCCTTTTTATTGTTTATCTTTCTATCCATGCTCTCTTCTCTTCAACTCCTGATTTCCCGATTTGCTGCCTATTTGCTATGATAATCAAGCCCTGACAAAAAGATGGAAGTACAAGTCTGAAAACTGCAAAATAAACCAGTAAATCATTGAAAAGTAATGAAGACTGTGAATTTCTAACTACTGTGCACACCATACCAAAATAATAATACTTTTAAGGTAACTATCCATTTAAATAGAGGCCTGTAATCAATCGTGTTTCATATACAGGGCAGAAATGGAACAAGCTCATTTATGCAATACAAAGTACAATTTTGGAGACAATGCATCATGCTATATACCCATAATGCAGCATTTCCCCCATTAATTCCAGTGTAATGTTAGTCTTGTGCAGGAGCAATTGCATCCTATGCATTAAATACATGCAGTTGCGCTTGAGCATTTTTATGAATTGGAAGTAATTGCTATCAAAATTGGGTTGGTGTCATTTCTGGCACTCAGTGGAAAAATTTAATTTTTCCTTATAATTTGCGTATTGTTGCATCCCACAATTGGAACCTTTAAATTATTGCCACCTTTGTGGTTACAGTAGCTTCAGCATTTCTGTAGAGGTACCACAGTGTGGTATGACCATAAATGCTCATGTTTTAACTTCTCAAAATACTAAAAATAAATGCAACTTATTCTATATTTAAATTAAATGTATATATTGTACAGATATGGGACCTGTTATCCAGAATGCTTGGGACCTGGGGTTTTCTGGATAATGGAACTTTCTGTTATTTGGGTCTTCTTGCCTTAAGTCTGCTAGAAATTCATTTAAACATTAAATAAACCCAAAAGGTTGGTTTTGCTTCCAATAGGGATTAATTATATATTAGTTGGGATCAAGTACAAGCTACTCTTTTATTATTACAGAGAAAAAGAAAATCATTTTTCAAAATTTGGATTATATGTATAAAATGGAGTCTATGGGAGATTCCGTAATTCGGAGATTTTTGAATAACGGGTTTCCGCATAAGGGATCCTCTACCTGTACAACCAAAGTGTATTTGAACGAGCAGAATAAATGTTGCTGTTACTTAACAAAATCAAATCCTTCCCAATCACAAATTATGCTGCCACATTTAAAAGATGACCTGAATTAAAATAAAGTTTGCAGCTTCAGGCAGAATTTGTTTTAATGATGATCAACCCTAGGCAGGTTAAGACTGAAAGGGCTACTTAAAACATGTTAATGAGCTCATACTTCATAAATGTCATGGAAATATCCCTGGAACAGTTATAACTGGAAAAAATACAAGTAGAAGAAATTGTATAAAGCGCATAATAAAATCCCAGATCCAGATGGCACTGTCCCAAGAACACTTGAAGGTGGTTAGTGAATAAACAGCTGAGATACTAATCATGATCATTCAGTAGAGATAGAAGAGAAGCCAAAAGACCTGAAGGTTCCAGATGTTATGATTTAGAGAAAAAATAAAGCGCAAGGCAAGCAATTAAACAAAGCACTTTAACCATCAATTGGTGCAGCGTTTAGAACAACCTAAAGTAGCTTTTAACAAATTATTGCATTGCTAGAGATGCTTTTAAGGAAGGTACCACTTTTCATATTTACTTACAGTATAAGGTTGAAGGTTTTTACCAATATAATACCTGAAAATAAAGATTATATTTTCCTTGTACAGTATTTATAAATGGACCCATTGCAAAACACCTTAGCCCAGACTTTGGGCACTGGCATCTCCAGCATATTGTTAGAGAAATAATTAATGGCATTTACAACATATTATACAGAGGAAGAAAATGGTAATGACATCCTCATTATATTGAATAAGATCACTGGCACCTATAGAATATTAAAGTGAGAATCAATTTTACATCCTCAGATTTTAAGTTTTCCCTGATTTGACACCATTTTTTGTGGTCCCCTAAAAATCAAAAAAACCTCCTCCCTAGGCTTATCTTTGTGCTCAGACTCCCCCTCTCACTCCAATGGTAATGCTCTGGATCTCATATTTACCAGACTCTGCTCAACCACCAATTTTACTAACTCACCATTTCCCCAATCTGATCACAATATGCTCACATTTCAACTCTCACTAACTCTCTCCTCACCCCCTGCTATTCCCCAAACACGTACTCACCGTGACTTGCAAGCTGTAGATGTGTCACATCTCTCTTCTTCCTTTGACTCTCTTCACTCTAATATCTCAGCCATCTCATGTCCTAATGTGGCTACCTCTGTCTACTATAGTACTCTCACCACTGCCCTAAATGAGCTTGCTCCTATAAAAACTAAACGTTCTAGACCCAAACCACTTCAACCTTGGCATACTGCTCATACAAAAGCGCTCCAAAGACATTCACGTGCACTTGAGCGTCGCTGGCACAAATCCCATTCAGAATCAGACTTTTGGAGCTACACATCTGCCCTGTGCTCCTTTAACACCAGCCTCTTCCAAGCCAAACAAACATACTTTACTTCACTCATTAACTCCCTTTCTAAAAAACCAGCACAGCTTGTCTCCACCTTTAACACTCTCCTTTCCCCTTCTCCACCCCCTCCATGCACATCTGTCTCTGCTCAAGATATTGCTGAGCACTTCAAAAACAAAATTGACACTATCAGAAGGGACATTACACTACTCAACCCCCCTAGACTTCCACTTCATAACTCTGCCCCACCCTACATCTCTGAACTCATCTCTATATACTCACCCAACCCCTTACTACGCTCCTCTACTGAACTGCTGCTCAACTCTTCTCTCATTACCTCCTCACATGCTCGCATTCAAGACTTTGCAAGGGCTGCACTCCTCCTCTGGATCTCTCTCCCACGGTCTGTCCGACTTTCTCCCAACTCTGCTTTCAAGAAATCTCTTAAAACACACTTCTTTCAAGAAGCCCACCCTCACTCTGCTTAACTACCAAATGCAACACCACATACAGTACCACATTTCTCACCCACTTAATTCGATTCTGCCCACTCCCACACCTTGTGTATTACTCCCCTCCCTTTAGAGTGTATGCTCTTTTGCATAGGGCCTTCCTCACCCTTTGTACCTGTATTGATTGTGATGTATGTAACCCCATATGTTCTATGTATATAATTCATGTGATTTAGTTGTATAATCACATTTACTTTACAGTGCTACGCAATATGTTGGCGCTATATAAATACATGTTAATAATAATAATAATAATAATAATAAATAATGGACAAATTCTTAGCAATGTTTCAATTGATATTCATTTTTTATTTTGTATAGTAATATTTTGCCTTTTTCTGACACCGATGTCTAGTTGCTAAAGGAATCTATTCTAGACACTAGGAACCAGAGCAGTGCTGAAATGCCAAACTAGAGATTTGAACAAAATGCTCAGTAATTAAAAAAACACAAATAATAAAAAATGAAGACCAAAAGCACGTTACAAAATTATGGGTGACTGACACTTTGAATTGGGTCTTCTCATGGGCAAGGCTACTGAGGCGGTCACTGCAGTCCCTTAAGGCCTCAAGTTTCAGAAACTACCAACAACTTCCTGAGGCTCCATAGCAGAAATTGCAAACCACAGGCATGTTGACAAAATATGACCTGGTCCTTGCTTCAATGAACATTCTCTGACTTGTCTAACACTGCTGTGATAGGATGCAGTGCAGTTAAGTATTGCTGTCATCGCCCCACTGCTCTGCATATGATGCACAGGCACAGAAACTACTTTTGGAAGTCTAGGGGCCTGTGCAGGGACTTAATTTTTCAAATGTTCTTAGTTATTCTTTGATCTGCCTTCTTCCCTAAGGAAGAAACGCCTTGAAGATTATACCCAATACTATGACACAGCAATGATAACCTACTCAGCCACTATGCTTGACCAGAAAGATCCAACAGTGCATAGAACAACCTCATTAAGTTTCAATAAAGTTTTGGTTAAAGAGGAACAATCGAGAAAAGGAAAATTTAATATAAGCTTCATCATATTGAAATAAGAAACTTTCTAAATACAATAAAAAAAAATCTGCATTGTTTCTGAAATAATCAGTTAAACGTTTATCTTCACTATCCCTCTCTCAGCATCTGTTTCTCTTCACTCTGTCTTCATGCAGCAGTTGGGTGTCAGATAATCATTGACAATTAGATCCAATATATCTTATAGAGGGGTTTCCTTCCCTAACCGATAAATTAGAGCTCACTCAAATAGCTGATTCAAGTACAAACAAAATCTAACAAAATAACTTTTGCACAAATTCTGCATGTAAAGAGAGATATCTGGTGATTTTAATAGAGTGAGCTCTAATAAATCGTCTAGACAAAAGGAGCCCCCCTATAAAATAAATTGGATCTAGCCTGATTATTTCAGAAACAATGTAGAATTTTTAATTGATTGTATTTAGAAAGTTTCTTATTTCAGTGCGCTGAAGCTTATATTTCGTGATAGTTCCCCTTTAAATGCAGTATGGCTGTATTTTTTTGTATTTTCAGAGTACTAAACCTTCAGAGGACCCCTTAAACTCTTACCCTAGTGAAATAAATGTGCCTTTTTAAAAACTGCATTGAAAACAAATTTTAAGTGAACCAGAGACAAATCTGTGATTGGCACAATGGTTGGCACAATCAACATCAATAATTTGTATGTCAGGAAGGTGAACATGGCATGCATTGCTATAGATTTTAAAGAAATTATTCAGATATTCAGAACACTTCTATGTATAAATGACAAAGTAAAACATTAATCTGACACTGATACCATTCCATCTAGTAAGTTCATGCAGTTTTACTCTCAGTTTGAAGTATGTCAGCATGTGCATATAGACTTTAATAATGCAACATGAGGATACATGGGCAGCAACGCAATAAGACAATCTTGCCTGAGGTGGAAGGATTACAATTTCTACTGTCTTGATACAGGTACAGGCATAAGTAAATCAAGTGATAAGGGGCCATTTACCAGCCACAAGGGGTTATGCACAATTACCATATTTGTTAAAGGAGAAGGAAAGGCTAAAACTAAGTAAGCTTTATCAGAAAGGTCTATATAAATATATAAATACACCAGTAAACCCTCAAAGTAATGCTGCTCTGTCATCTGTCAAAAGAAACACTGCATTTCTTTCCTATTATTGCATACACATGGGCTTCTGTATCAGACTTCCTGGTTTCAGCAAAAACCTCCAGGGCAGGGTTTGAGCATGCTCAGTTTGCTCCTTTTCCCCTCCCTCCTCCCATCCCTGCTGTAATCTGAGCTCAGAGCTGTAAGAGAGCAGGGAGAGACTCAGGCAGGAAGTGATGTCACACCAAGCTTATATGGCTGCTTCTATCCTAAACAAACAGAGACAGTGTCTAGATCTGTTTACTCAGGTATGGTAAAGCATTCTGCAGAATAAATATGGCATTCTAGCTTGCACTATTGTGACTAATCTGTTGGCAATAAACCGTCTTGGAGCTAGAAAAAATCAAAAGCACAGTTAAACTGAGTGCCAGTTTGAAGATGCAATTATGGGGAAAAATTCAAGTATGGGGATTGCTCCAAAGTTCCAACAGCTTCCGACTTCAATATCTAAGGGAACTTGTGCCTAAAGATTTAGGCAAACATGTCACTTCAATGGCAGAAGTGATGCCAACTGTCGCTTTCACAGAAATTGTGAATTCCAATTAATTTTGGGCACACATTGAAATGCACTAGTATTAGTTATGGGCGAATTTATTTACCAGGCTCGAATTTGCGGCGTTTTCGCAAACGGGACAAATTCATCCATCACTAACTATTATTAATACATTGTCCACAACTGCTTCAAGTGCATCCTCCCTCAAGGCCACACTCAACCACTAACGTTATTAATAATTATAAATAATGATGAGAAATGGAAAAAAAACACATTGTTGCTTAAAAAAAACACTACATTTGTGTGTGAAATTGCACGGTGCACAATGTGAACGTATATATAAGTAAACGACCCCTGTAATCTCTTTAGATCCTATTTACAAAAGTATACTGGAGTATTCTGCTTTATGAAGCATTATAGATTAATAGAAACTATTCATTGGAATAAACAGCAGAATGACGTGCACATTGGTGCACTGAAAGCAAATCAGCATGTAAATGAAATGGGATCTTGGTTACAGCTTTCAGCTAATAACTTTCTAGGTCACAAAAGCAATTGTACTCGGTTAAATTTGCTTTTTCAAAGCCGGTGATTGCTGAAATGATTGTCATGCACATTAGACAATTTGATTCATATCTTTGCGTGTGTGTTTCTAATAGACATCTTTGTCTAAAAGAGTTTTGTGAGTATTAGGAAGTTAACCAGAAGGCCAGTTCACTAAGAAGAAATATGCTATTTGCTTGGAAAAATAACACAGACAAAAGCTAAATCCAGAGACAATGTTTAATGATTCTGCACTTGAGTGGTAAAGTCACACCTTCACTCATCCATAGGCAATTGCTTCGCTGATGATCCCAGAGGTCTGAATTTAGAAACAGTTAGATAGTTTATTTTGGTTGAAAAATACAAATCCATCAAGTTCCACCCCTCCAAATCAACCCCGGTGCATATATACATATTGCTATACTGACGTAGATCTTGAAATCATTATAGCCTTGTGTCTATAATGTGTTGTAATGTACTTGTAAAGAGATATCAAGTACCTTTCCTCCAGAGACAACAACCTCAACCTTGACCTATGTCTTTCTTATAGTTTAATTCTACCATTTCTTCAATACTTGATTTGCTTTACTGGACACTGTCTGAAACTGCCTAAAGTTACACAAAATTCTGCAAAAATTAAGAAGGTTCCCTGCAAGTTATTTGTATACTGTACCAATAACCTTTAATAACAAACAGTTTTCCTCACAGTGGGGGTCATTTATAAAGTTCGCGCAGGGCAGATTGGTTCGCAAAGTGAATATATTTGCCCTGCGCATGGTTATATTTATAAAGCTGAATAAGAGGCTGCATACAGAATTGCGAATTTTTTATTCACAATGCGAATTGTCTAAAGGGGCTTTATAAATATGTCACAATTCACAAATTGCGAATCTTTATGCGCACACTCTGCGACTCAATTACGCCACAACTTTGGTGACGGATAAAATATTCGCAAAACAGTTTTGCAAACTGCGAATTTATCGCTATTTTCACGCACAACAACCTCGCACAATGGGTGCGCTCGCGCAAACTCCTGTCTCATTTGCGCGCCATTTGCGAAAATTTATTCACACTGCGAATTTGCAAAAACCGGAAAGACGGGCAGAGCAGTGCAATATATTAGCGCTCAGCAAAAAACATGCGCAATACAACCATTTGCGAAAAATATGCGCTGCGCGAACTTTATAAATGACCCCCATTGAGTTTATATACCATCCCCCATATGTGATAAAAGACACTAAGGGACACATTTACTTAGGGTCAAATATGGAGGGTTAATTAACCCTCCATATTCAACTGTCGAAGTAAAATCCTTCGATTTCGAATATCGAAGTCGAAGGATTTACCGTATTTCCTTGGTTCGTACGATCGAAGGAAAAATTGTTTGATCGAAGGATTAAATCCTTCTAATCAAACGATTCGAAGGATTTTAATCCATCGATCTAATGATTTTCCTTCGATCAAAAAAAGCTAGGAAAGCCTTTGGGCTAACCCCATAGGCTAACATTGATTCTCGGTAGGTTTTAGGTGGCAAAGTAGGGGGTTGAAGTTTCTTTAAAGAGACAGTACTTCGACTATCGAATGGTCGAATAGTCGAACGATTTTTACTTCGAAACGTTCGATTTGTAGTCGAAGGTGGAAGTTGTCAATTCGATGGTTGAAGTAGCCAAAAATATACTTCAAAATTCCTTCACTCGAGCTAAGTAAATGTGCCTCTAAGTTTACCCAGGAGCAGTAAACCATAGCAACCAATCAGATGCTTGCTTTTAAACAGGTGACCAGTAAATGCTACCTGCTGATTGGTTGCTATGGGTTACTGTTCCTGGGCAAACTTAGTGCATTTAATTACATAACCCCCTTAATGTGGGAGTCAATGAAGACCTCCAAGGCAGTTTCCAAAGTGCAAACACTGGTTCAGTACTCCCATTTATTGCTCTTAAAGGAACAGTTTAGTGTAAAAAAATAAACTGTATAAACATCTGTGCAAAATAAAAAATGTTTTAATATAGTTAGTTAGCCAAGAATGTATTGTATAAAGGCTGGAGTGACTGGATGTCTAACATAACAGAACTGAACACCACTTCCTGCTTTGCAGCTTTATAAATCTGAGCTAGTCAGCGACTATAAGGGGGGCCGCAAGGGACATAACTGTTCAGTGAGTTTGCAATTGATCCTCAGCATTCAGCTCAGATTCAAAAGCAACAGATTTGACCTATGTGCCCCCATCCTTCAAGTCTCTGATTGGTTACTGCCTGGTTACCAACCAGTAGAAACCAAGAGATCTGCAAAGCAGGAAGTAGTGTTCTGGCTATTATGTTAGACATCCAGTCACTCCAGCCTTTATACATTACATTTTTAATTAACTAACTATATTAGAAACATGTTTTATTCTGCACAGCCTATTTACCCAGTTTTTATTTTTTTACTGAACAATTCCTTTACATGCTACCTTCTTCTCTTGTAGAACTAAATGTATAGATGAAAAGCAGGAGGGAAAGGGTATGTGTTACATCAGTTTTTCAATAAATATGACAGATTTCCTTTTACTTACACGGGAATAGTGCAATAATTACATAACTGTTACAATTTCCTTTTTCCTTGTATGTCTACTACATTTACTATAAAGCAATTTATTTCAACTTATATTTCACCTAATGTTGTCTTCTCTAGTGCCCAGTTTTCTTCTTAAATTAGTTCAGATAAAACTACACCTGGATAAAACTGAATATTACATCCTTAATCATTAAGATATGATCTCTCGGGGGCGGGGCTTGCCGGCTATCCAAGATGGACGCGTGAACGCAGCGCTCCGTCTGTGAGGAGTATGCTTTAAGGGAAATAGATGCGTTCTCGCTCCTCTAGCTGCATAAAATCTACAGCCTTGATTCGCGTAAATGAGGAGAAGCAAGAGGACACAATCGAAGCAGCAGAAAAGGGTCACAGCCTTCTTTAACCCGGCCAAGACTTCACCGCCGCCAGCCAATACTACTACTATGGCGGCCATCTTGGAACCGTTGCGCAGTTCACATAACGCTGCTCCCCTCATGATGGAAGGTGGTTCAGCAGCCCAGACTCCTGCTACGGCAGCCGAAATCAGAGAGATGCTTCTCGATGTAAAGCAGGCAATCCCTGAGGACCTTAAACAGCTTTCTGATGATCTTAAAAAAGACATCGCTGATCTGGGAGACCGCACGGCGCACCTGGAAGAAAAGCTGGATGAGTTGGCTGAGGCCCATAATGATCTAACTGACTGCCAAAATAAACATCAAACTGAACTTGATCGTTTATTAAGTAAAGTCATAGACTTAGAAGACAGATCTCATAGGAACAACCTACATTTTCGGGGAATCCCTGAGTCTATTTTGCCTAAAGATCTGGAAAACTATCTCACTGACTTGCTCAAAATAATATTGCCGGATTTGCATGCACTCGAACTGGCAATTGACCGCATCCATCGGGTCCCGAAACCCAGGACGGCCCCAGACAATGTCCCCAGAGATGTCCTCGCCAGATTTGTTTTTTATCAAACTAAAGATAAACTCTTGTCTCTGGCCCAGAAAAAAGAAAAATGGCCGCAACAATTCCAGCAACTTGAGGTTTATATGGACTTGGCTCCAGCTACCTTACTCAAAAGGAAAGCCTTCGCCGACGTTACTAGACTTCTGCGGAACAACAATATCCCGTATCGATGGGGATTTCCAGTCAAGTTGATAGTCCTATGAAATGGGACACCTACGACTCTGTCCACGGTGACGGAAGCTAAAAAAGCTCTGGCAAGATGGGATATACCCTCACCTCCAGCCAACGATGAGTTGCTGCAAAGGCACTCTCCCTCGCATTCGCCCAAGAAAATACAAAAAGAGTGGCAGAAAGTTTGATACCTCTTCTCTATTTCTACATATTCTACTTCCCTCCTATGATGGCTAAGTATATTTGCTATTTAGTTCTCCTTGACCGACAGTCCACGGGCATTCTTTCTCCTCCCCCCGAGGCTCCACGAGATCTACAGTTGAGCCGATTGGTGGTTTCCGGCAGATAACCACAATTCTTACCTTGTTTTACTATGCAATACAGGGTTGACTTTCATGTTGATAATTTTGTTATGATGTTTATTTTACACGGTAGTACATGGCAATGTTTATTTCAGGTTGCACATGTCTTTGTTTCTATGGCTAGGGTAAAGCATGCACACCTTTTATCAGAATGGTACGGTTTTACTCGATAAATTTAGGGGTCTCAACTCCCCGAATAAGCGTAATCAGGTACTTAATGACGCATATAAAGCAAAAGCCGATATATTGTTCTGCCAAGAAACTCACTTTTGCAAATCGGCCCCCCAAAATTTTTTAATAGAAAATTCCCACACCACTACCATTCCTATAGTATAAATAAATCCAAAGGTGTATCGATCCTTATCTCTTCTAGACTTCCATTCCAGTTTAAAGGTGTGCACGTTGACCCTGCCGGCAGATACTTAATGTTGGTATGCTCACTTGGAAATGTGATATATTCTCTTATTAATGTTTATGCTCCTAATGAACATCAGAATCGTTTTTTTGGGAAAGTTCTCCCTAAGCTGCTACAATATAAAACTGGTAAAACAATATTGGTTGGGGACTTCAATATGATTTCGGATCCGGATGTTGATATTCTAAAGGGCACGGGGGGCTCAGTGGCTAGTCCACAAAGACAACATATTAGCCGATTTAGGGACCTAATGCATTCTCATGGGATGATTGATGTATGGCGAGCGAAAAACCAGGTGGCTAGGGAGTATACCTATTTTTCCCCTCGCTTCCACACCCATACCAGAATAGATACATACTTTTCAGACCCTCAGACCACTGCTCAGGTTACAAAACCATGGGTAGGGTTGAGGACGTGGTCTGACCATGCTCCTGGAGGACTTGAACTCCCAGATAGCAATTCCTTATGTGACAAGTTGCCATGGAGATTAAACAATAGTTTGCTCCTACGAGAAGACAATAAACTTTTGTTTGAACAGGCCATCCTCCAGTACTTCTCTTTTAATACCAATGGCGAAGTAGGACCGCAAGTGGTATGGCTAGCTCATAAGGCAGTTCTTCGGGGAGAACTTATTTCTTTAGCACGCAAAATCCGGAACTTACGGGGAGAATCTCAATTGCAACTTGAAACAAAACTGTATAATCTAGAGAGACAACTTCATCAACAGAATGACCCTCTTTATTTGCAAGAAATAGCAGACACAAGAAACAAACTTAATGAGATTTTGGCTGCCAAAACAGCATACCGCATTAAACTCCTTAAAAAATTGTATTATACTAAAGGTAATAAGGCAGATAAATTATTAGTAGCTCAACTTAAACAACATCAGGCCCATAATAGAATTAATCATATTACCAGCGGACGAGGAAAATTGACAGATCCCAAGCTGATCGCTACTGAGTTTGCTAACTACTATTCTAAACTTTACAATTTAAAAGATGAGGACTCCATCCCAAAACCAACTACGGCCAATATAAAGGAATTCTTCAGTAAACTTGCTATCCCGCATCCCTCCCCCATTCAATTGGAATCACTGAACGAAAAGATTTCACTGGAGGAAATTGTAACAGTTATTAAATCCTTAAAGACTAACAAAGCACCGGGGCCCGATGGGTTTACTAACACCTATTATAAAACCTTCTCAGATTTACTTGCCTCACAATTATTAAAGCTGTTTCAACACATTATGGAAACGGATACGATAAATAAGGAATATCTCCAGGCTCAAATTGTCACCATTCCCAAACCAGGTAAACCACTAGATCAATGTCAAAACTATCGACCAATTGCGCTGTTGACACTGATCTTAAGATTTATGCCAAGATTTTGGCCCTTAGACTTAACCAAATACTCCCTACTTTGATAAACCCGAATCCCGGTGGGTTTCATTCTTCATAGGCAAGGTTCGGATGGCACACGACGTTTTCATGATATTGTACATATTTTTAGAAAACAGGGCTCTCCAGCTATATTATTATCCCTAGATGCCGAGAAAGCGTTCGATAGGGTGAATTGGAATTATCTTGAGGAAACTCTTCGACAATATAACTTGGGTCCGAATTTTTTTAAAGCTGTGCTCCCCCTTTATACTAATCCTACAACCAGGATCTGTACAGCGGGTACCCTATCGAACGCTTTCTCTGTTACCAATGGCACACGTCAGGGATGCCCACTGTCCCCTTTGATATTTGCATTGATGATGGAACCATTAGCTCAAAGGATTAGGGAAGATGTCAATATTACAGGAGTGCTCTCTAATTCAAAGCAACATAAGATTGGGTTATTTGCAGATGACGTTTTACTCTCCCTTACAAATGTTGCTGTTTCTCTTCCTAATCTATTTAAAGTTTTAGCTGAATTCCAAACTGTTTCATGGTATAAAATTAATCGGTCCAAGACTCAGGCTCTCCCATTTAATTTACCACACCTGGCTCTGCAAGGCTTGCAACATGCTTATGACTTTGATTGGAGGGACTCATATATAACATATTTAGGCCTAAAACTCCCTAAAGATCCAGCTAATATTTACAAAGTGAACTATCAACCCCTCCTGAGACTCACAGAGTCGGAGTGTGAGAGATGGAGAACAACATGTGTCTCTTGGTTGGGGAGGATAGTTACAATAAAAATGAACCTGTTACCCAAAATATTGTATCTCTTTAGAACTCTTCATATAGCCTTACCTGCACACTTTTGTCCGATGATCCAGAAAATTCTCAATCGGTTTATTTGGGCCTGCAAACCCCCCAGAATAGCTTTTCAATGTGCACAGTTTCCGAGACGTTCCGGAGGGCTTGGCATTCCGAATATTAAAATGTATTATCATGCGTCAATGTTAGAAGTGGTTGTACGATTACATTCCCCACATGCCTTACGAGATTGGGTTGATCTGGAAGCTGACTGTGCTGAGGATGGCAGGTTGACACAGCTGTTCTGGCTTCCCCAACGGGGAAAGGCTCACCGCCTTTCCATCCCCGCTGACCCCTATAGTAGCATTGAAATACTTCATCGCGAATGTTAACTTGCATCTTTGGGATTCTAAGGGTATCTCCACTATTGGTCAGTTATATTTTGCTTCCTCTTTGTTGAGTTTTGATGATCTTGTTAAAAAATATCAGCTTCCTCGTAATCAATATTATGCATATCTTCAAATTATTCATCTGCTGCAATCTCACATTCCCAATGTTAAAACCATGAGACCTCGTATCAGATTTGAATATCTTTGTAACGTAGCATGGAATGGTAAAGCGATTATCTCGGACTGCTACCAGCAACAACTTCAATTGCCAGAGGACTTCAAATACCCTTATATGCTAAAATGGGAGGAGGATTTGCAGACCCAATTCACGTCACATCAATGGCAAAAATGCCTCACAGCTTCGAAGGGTGCCTCATGTTGCACTAATCATGTGGAAACGCATACGAAAGTGACACACCGTTGGTACCTCACTCCACAACGTACAGCTAAAATGGCACCCCACCATTCTCCGTTTTGCTGGAGAAACTTTGGTGAGATTGGCTCCCTTTTGCACATGGTGGTGGCTGTGTCCCACAGTTCAACCGTTCTGGACTGAAGTGTTTGCATTGATTAAGGATAGACTGGAATGTGACCTTCCTTTACAGCCCCAAATAGGATTATTGCAGATTTATCCTGATAACTGTTCTGATGATAACCCAAAGTTGCTATTTCAAGTGTTCAATACTGCGGTCACTCTGATTGCGAGGACTTGGAAGCTTAATGTGACCCCTACCATCTCCTGTTTAATTCAACAACTGGACTCAAGGGAAGTTATGGAACGCTTGGCAGCAGGATCCATAGAGGATAAGCTTAAATGTGCTCAGATATGGGATCCGTGGCACCCCACCACAGCTGATTGAAACATCGTATCTGCATAATTCTATTTCTAGGGTTTCCCATGATCTGATAAAAACCCTGTCCTATTGTGATTTCATGCACAGTTGATTATTTGCCATGTACTGCCGTGTATTCTTTGTTTTCTTTTTTTTTAATTTGGTTTTACTACTCTTATCTTTTACTTTTCTTGAGTTACCTCAATCTGTATAATTTACAAGGTTGATATGTGGGTTTTTTTGTAAGCTTCTTAAAGGCAACGTATCAATGTTACATATACCTTTATTGCACAATGAAAAAAAATAAAAAAGATAGGATCTCTCTGCAGAAATAAAAGGGTTTGTGTTATCAGCTGTTTGTTTTGCCTGTATCTATCTGCAATTGTTACTTTTGTATTATGTTACTATTGGGGGAATGTAATTAAAGTCGCAAAGAGCAAAACAACTTGCACCAATAGGAATAAAAATCCACATCTCGCAATGTATTATTGTTCCTTAAACTGTTTGCGAATTTTAATTGCGCATTGCGAACTGTAATTGCGCACTCTTAAGAAGTGATTGAAGGTGTCGTAATCTTTTGGAGCAAACATAACGACTTTTTCAGTAAGAAGTTTTATTACATTGACTGCGCATTGGCGCAAACTATAAAATTCGCAAACGGTCTTGCACTGTCGGAAGTGGTCGCTAAACAGTCTCTGCGTTGCAAAAGCTATATTAAATTCGCGCAAAGCAAAATCTGTTTGCGCAAAGGCATAACTTTTTTTAATAGTTTTTCCGTTACCAACTTTTATTACATTCCCCCGAATGTGTCCTAAATACTATTGTCTAATTCTGCGCTAGGAAAAACTTCTTTTCTTTTAAGGAAGTCTACACTTCACTGGCCATGCATTTAAACATCTGGATAATCCCTTGACAAACGTTAGACATGCATCAGCCACTATTTTGAGGACGTGCCTCAGGCACAACATGGGAAATCTTTTGATTCAGGGAAATCTCCCTAAGAGTAAAACCAACAACAGTTTATATGTATGTGAATTTCACCCAAGCACTTTGCGGTCTCTTGTGCTATAATTAACCTCAGAATTGCTTTTTTCTCAACTCACAACTTAAAGAGAACTATATACATATAATACCAAGTAAAGTTATTCAGTAGGTCAAGATTTCAATATTTATTCCTTTTCGGTTGCAAACAATGTAAAAAACAAACAACCTTAGACATATCTCACGAATTAAAAAGTAATTCGACATGTCAAGTTTTCAGTATTGCATCGGCACATCTAAATATATAACAGCTCTTGTTTTGAATTTTCACATACATTTTTTGGCTCTCCGTCTTCACATTAAAAATGGCAATCGCTTTAGTCCTTCTCTTCCCAAAACCATAAAACTTAAATAACAAGAATTCCTATCTATGTGCATTGTTTTTCCCTTTGCAGGTATACAGCCAAAATTGTCCTTGGGGCAGAAATTTTAGGCAGTTGTAAGATTAATATAGAGCAGTTCCAAAGGAAAATGGTTCTCTGAATTATATAACAGTGATTAAGATGAAAGTTTAGGGGGTTATTTACTTGAGTCTGATTTTTCTCTTGGCTGGGAGAGCACTCCAACAAGCAGGTTAACTGCTAAAGTGAGGTTTTCTTTACATCCTTCAGACTTCGACCATCGAATAGGCTACTCCAACTTTCGACTACAACTTCGACTCGAGCGTTTCGAACTAAAAATCGCCTATTCGACCATCCAGTAGCTGAAGTACTGTCTCTTTAAAAAAAACTTTGACTACATACTTGGGCAGTTTAAACCTACCAAGGTACAATGTTAGCCGATGGGGACCTTCCCCATCACTTTTCTAAGGTTTTTTTGATCGAAGAAAAATCCTTTGATCGTAGGATTTGCGGTAAATTCGAAATCGTAGGATTTTACTTCGAGGGTCAAATTCGAGGGTTTATTAACCCTCGATATTTGACCCTTAGTAAATGTGCCCCAACATGTTGAGACGCAACATGCTGCATTTTTCCTGCGTTCGGTGCCTACACGTGCCTGTGTGAGTACAGCCCCATTGAAAAAGCTTATTGCGTCTATTCCTGCGACTGAGCGCAGAAAAGCGGAACACAGGGGAGCGCAGATTCAACCGCTCGTCAGTAAGAGCCCTTATACAGTAATTTGGCAGGTGGCGAATAGTTGAATTCTAATTCTTAAAGGGACAGAGTATGATCAATCTCAAAAATTTAATTAGAATTTTTAAAAAAAACTCGAATCGAGTTTGGATAATTCCCTAGTCGAATTTGACAGTTTTGACAATACAAAAATGTTAATTTTTAATTCGACCCTTAATAAATCTGTCCCGTTGTGTCGGTTAATCTGAAATAAATTGCTGTGTCAGTTAGTCTGAAATAAACCTCAGTTTAGCAGTTTAGCAGCTTGTGGGAGTGCTCTCCTTTCCACCTGTAATAGAAGTATAGTCAAGGAGGGCAGTTCATCTTTAAAAAGGATTGATGCATTTAGTGTATGGACTACTGTGGTAGTGTGCTGGGATATACAATACTTCTTTGGTTTTTCTTGTGGGAAGTTAGCACAGTAATAAACATTATAAATCTGTAAACTGTAAACAAAAACAGAATCCATTTGTGAAAAAATAACTAAATTAAGGATACAAACTCTTGATACAAATTTATAACAATGACCATTCCTCTTTAAGGTGACATTAAAAGCTTTTTTAATTTTTGTTCTATAACTTTTTTCAACTCTTGATCAATCCCAATATTCGGAGATCCAAGATCCAAGATCTTTTGTTCTGTGTTTGTTACAGTCTTATTCTGTCGTCAAGAATTAACTCGATGGTTGTAGATATTTAGAGGAATTTTTATTCATAATGCTCGGATCCTGTGGTTTTCTGGATAAGGGGTCTTTCCATAGTTTGGATCACCACACTGCAACACTTTCTTTAGTAGAGTCGTTTTCAGATTATTCACCATAAAATAATGTTTTTTCAAATTACTTTCCATAATTTATTTTTTTACCAGTTTCCCAAAATTTAAGTTTAAAGTTCCGGTCTCTGGGGCTTCAGTCTGGCGGCTCAGTGATCCAGGAGCATCTGAACTGTAACAATTTTCTACATGTAATTGAAACAATTAGTTTATACATTTCTCAGTAGTATCTGTGGAATATTAGCAACTATTGTATCAATTTTAACAGCCCAATAGGGTTTTTGCCACCAATATGTAATTTAGATAACAAGATAACAAGTACAGGCCCTGTTTAATTATTACTGAGAAAAGGAAAATTATTTTTAAAAAATCACAATTATTTGCTTAAAATGAAGTCTATGGGAGATGGCCCACCTATAATTTGGAGCTTTCTGGATAACAGGTTTCAACATAAATAAAGGATTCCATACTGTTTAACTGTATCCTGATTATTTATGTAAATGCATAATACATCAGGTAGGACTTTCTGATAACATTAAAACAATCCACCACCAGTGTACTACATTTCATAATGGGACCTGTTATCCAGAATACTCCTGGACCTGGGTTTTTCCAAATAAGACGTCTTTCCATACTTTGGGTTTTCATACCTTAAATCTAAATGTTAAATAATTTTATAAACCTAACAGCATTGTTTTGCCACCAATAAAGATGAATTCAATCTTAGTTAGGATTGAATAGAAGGTACTGTTTTATTATTACAGAAATGGAAATTATTTGTTTAAAATTGAGTCTATGATATTCCCATAATTTGGAGCTTTCTGGATAACTGGCTTCTGGATAAAGGATAATGAATTGGTGCTTAGAAGCTTTATTTGTATTTGTTTTAATGAACTTTCATTTGTATATCTATCTAGGATTATCTCATCCCCTTTAAAAGGGGACTAAATAAACGAAGCTGTCAGGTGAAATATATATAATATTTAATTTAATATTTATATTTAAAGCCTGATCACCTAATTCAAGTAC
This sequence comes from Xenopus petersii, assembly GCA_038501925.1. Lineage (NCBI taxonomy): Eukaryota > Metazoa > Chordata > Amphibia > Anura > Pipidae > Xenopus > Xenopus petersii. The sequence continues at coordinate 97,926,459 of CM076683.1, read as the reverse complement.
ACAGCAATATAATAATTCAGAGAGTCGCATCCTCCTTCAATTCCTGGAATTAATTAGAAATAGACAAAAGGTGACCTTGAAACAATTATAATTGGGAGAAGGAAGTATGGGCATCTGATTTGTACAGCCTGTTCCTATCCCAACCATCAATACAGCTTGCGCTGGCTCGCAGTAATACAATAAGAGCCATTTTTATTTTAAATGACAAATCTGGTCAGTTTCGAAGCAGCAGTAGCCAGCATCCCCCAGAGACAAATACATGAAATGCATGTTTTGCAAATTTGTACATTTTTGTACTATACAAACGCAAGAATCATATTTAATTAAAACATACATCATGCTTTCAAAAATCTAGCAGAGCTGTTGTACTGCTCAATGTATTTGTTGACTCCGCTATTTTTCCTTTAACAGCTATCAAGTATAAGTCAACTCATGTAGGCTGGAAAGTAAACTCTCAGCACTACAATAATTCAAGCATATTTTTTTTTATTTTTGCTCTGCTTTCTAATATAGATCTTCAGGGCCTTTTAAATGTGGGAGGCTTATTAAATTTTTATTGCACCATGTCATAAAAGAAGTAGAGCAACCTTGAGACATGCCTTTTTAATGTGGGTTGAATTGAAGGGATGTTTAAGCTGGCTAATTGAAGAGATGCAGAGAATACACATAAAATTAAATAAATTGCTTTAGGATGTTAACAGATCTTTATATATAGTATTTTAACAGTGTTTCCTAACAAGTGGCTCGTGGTAAACATGTATACTACCAAACAGAGCCTCCTATAGGCTGCAAGTCTACATAGGCGCTACTAATTGGCAATCATATCCCACATTTTGTACCCCGAGGAATTTTTTGCATAATGATGTTCTCTCATTTTTTTACATTTAAATGAGGCTCATGGGTAAAAAAGTTGGGAACCCCTCTATTATAGTATAGTATAATTGTAATTATTTTGTATATATTGTAATAGAGGTTTTAGTCTGGTACTATAGATTCATAATTTTGCATTATTATTATATATATATATATAATACACAAAAGCCATGAATATCCTGTAAATTATATCCTTATAAACGGTGAGTTCTGATGTCATCAGTTATAAACGGTGAGTTCTGATGTCATTTCTGTCACATGACTCACTGAAATTTGTGTATTATAATAAATAAAGTACCCCCAGTTGTAAAATATGAGGATATTAGAAGTTACCTCGGAGTTCCATGACCTGTATAAAAACACTCGGCCTTCGGCCTCGTGTTTTTATATGGTCATGAAACTCCTTGGTAACTTATAATATCCTTATATTTTACAAGAGGGGGTACTTTATTCACTATATATATATATATATATATATATATAATGCTCAGCAGTTGGCGGGGGAGGATTTAGCACAGAGTTTGAAACCAAAGCACAGGAGATGTTTACATAAAGAATTGTTACTACGCAGAGAGGTAATATTCCTTTTTTACTATGACTAAAGATAAATAAGTTAGGGACCACCATGTGGGGTTTTACCTTGACGTGGCATGGTGGCTTGCATATTTACTTGAATCATTTAGACAGGGCTTTAAACTTTTTGAAATTGGCCTTAGGTGTGCACCCACAATCTCCCCTAGTTTTATATATATATATATATATACCAATGTTTCATAGACCAGCACTCCCTTTAATGTGAAACAAATAATCATTTATTGCATCTTTTCTCCAACGTTTCGGTCCCTTTTGGGACATTTTTCAAGGATGATCCCAAAAGGGGCCGAAACGTTGGAGAAAAGATGCAATAAATGATTATTTGTTTCACATTAAAGGGAGTGCTGGTCTATGAAACATTGGTGTATACAAGACTTACCGCGCACCCCTGCCTGTTTCAAGATTGATTTCAGAGTGCGGATACTCATTTGGAAGATCGAAATCATATTGAAAATTTTGAATTAACATATTAGATTAGATTCTAAGAGAGCTTAGTTCAGTTTTTGGCCAGCCTTTATTTCTGATTTACTCAGATTCACTGTCATCTGGTATGGTGCCTATGGATTGGAGAAAAGCTGATGTCATTCCAACATTTAAAAAGGGATTAAGATCTCAGCCTGGCAATTATAGGCCAGTAAGTTTGAAGTCTGTGGTGGGCAAATTATTTGAAGGCTTGTTAGGGGATCACATTAAGAATAAAATGTCCTAGTGAATGGCATTATAAACAGCAATCAGTATGGCTTCATGAAAAAAAGGCCATGTCAGACTAATATGAGTGCTTTTTATGATGAACTATGTAAGATGCAGTGCGGTTCAGTACATGTCATCATTTTGCCAGTTTTTGACACAGTGCCCCACAAATGACTGCTTTCTAAACAAAGGTCTGTTGAGTTAATAAAGTAATTTGCACATGGATAGGAAACTGGGTACAGGATCAGGTACAGAGGGTGGTTGGTAATGGGACATTCTCTACTTGGAGTAAGGTTCTTAGTGGGGTCCCTCAGGGCTCGGTATTGGGTCCACTTTTATTTAACTTGTTCAGTAATGACTTAGGGGAGGGTATTGTAAGTAATGTATCAGTGTTTGCAGATGACACAAAACTATGCAGCCCAATTAATTCCATCCAGGATGTTGCATCCTTGCAACAGGATCTTGACAAACTGGCAATCTGGGCAGCTAAGTGGCAGATGAGATTCAATGTTGATAAATGTAAAGTCATGCACCTGGGATGTAAAAATATCCAAGCCACGTATACCCTTAATGGAACTGCACTAGGCAAATCCATAATGGAAAAGGACCTTGGAGTCATTGTAGATAATGAAATTTGCTGTAGCAAGCAATGCCAGTCAGCAGCTTCAATGAGCAAATATGGTATTGAACTGTAGTAAAAGGGTCATAGATTTGTAAGAAGAGGTTTTTTTTCTTCCACTGTGCTCTGGTAAGTCCCCATCTAGAATATGGCATACAGTTTTGGTCTCCAGTGCTCAAACAGGACATTATTGAATTAGTGAGGGTGCAGAGAAGGGCAACTAAGCTGGTAAAAGGTATTGAAAATCACTTAAGGGGCGATAAGATAAGTATATATAAATATATAAGGGGATCATATAATAATCTCTCCAATGCTTTATTTATAAGTAGGTCTTTCCAACTGGCATGTAGGCACCCACTCCGATTATAAGAGAGGAAGTTCCATCTAAATATTTGGAAGGGATTTTTTTTTACAGTGAATGCTGTGAAGATGTGGAATTCTCTACCTGAAACAGTCATGCTGGCTGGTACATTAGATAGTTTTAAGAAGGGGCTGAATCAGTGTCGGACTGGGCCTGCTGGACACCAAGAAAAAACCCGGTGGGCCCCGGCCCTCATGAGCCCTCGCTGGCCTAGATCTGCTCCCCCCGCTGGCCCCCTATAGAAATAAAACTAATCGACGTGGCCGCGCATGCACCTGCAGCGCCACCATGACCTGCTCCCCCGGCTGGCACATAAAGAAGTAAACCGGCGCGACTTGTCTGCATATGCACAAGCAGTGCAGCCATGTCCGTGCAGGTGTTGCCTTTTTAGACCATACAACCGCTGAGTGTCAGGGAATTGGAGGTTGGAAGGGGCCCCCGGGGACTGCCAGGAGGGTCCTTCATTTGCAGCCCCGGTGGGCCCCCGAAGGCTCCAGTCCAACCCTGGGAAAGATAGCTCATAGTAAAAGTTGATCCAGGGATTGGCTAATTGGAGAGGCTTCAAATGTTTGTTTTTTTTTGCCTTCCTCTGGATAAACTAACAGTTAGGCAGGTTAAATATAGACTTAAAAAGTTGAACTTGATGGACATGTGTCTTTTTATGTAAATATGTAAAACAGAGTCTAGAGATGCTCTGGGGACCGGGGATTTTTATTATATTTTTGCCCCCACCAATCATCTAGCGCAGATACCAAAGCATCCCTTTCACTGGTACAGTCGATTTTCTATTTGTATTAATGGGGTGGTTCACTTTTAAATGAACTTTTAGTATGTTATAGAACAACCAATTCTAATTGGTCTTCATTATTTATTTTTTTATAATTTTATAGTTACTTGTCTTTTTCTTCTGATTCTTTGCAGCTTTCAAACGAGCAACGCGTCCCCTTCTAAAAAAAACAAATGCTCTGTCAGGCTACAAATGTATTGTTATTGCTACTTTTTATTACTGATCCTTCTAGTTAGACTCTCTTCTATTCATATTCCAGTCTCTTATTCAAATCAATGCATGGTTGCTAGGGTAATTTGGGCCCTAGTTACCAGGTGCTTAAAATGCAAATTGAAGAGCAAATTGAATAACTCACAAACCATCAATAATAAAAAATTAAAACCAATTGCAAATTATCTCAGAATATCATTCTCTACATCATACTAAAAGTTATCTGAAAGGTGAACAACCCCTTTAAGCTAATGTAAACATTAGGAGGCCCATTTATCAAAGGTCGAATTTCAAATTCATGTTGATTTTCTTTTACTCTAATATATTCGAATATACTCACAATTCGATTGGGTTATTTAAAAAATTTTAACTAATATTACAGACCTGAAAACTCGAATCGAAATTCGAATTGAATTCGACTAAACTCAAATCGAGTTTTTTCTCTGAAAATAACTCGAATGTCAGGAAGACTAATAACATCTTCAAATGGTTCACTTGACCTCTGCCATTGACTTCTACATGAACGGTGATGAATAATTGAAGTCTAATTGTTCCCAGGGTCCAGGTATGATAAATCTCGAATTTGAGTTTGTATTATTCCGAACTCGAATTTGTGAGTTTTGACCAATAAAGCAATTCAAATTGAATTTGAATACCAATTCGAACCTTAATAAATCTGCTCCTAGGAGTCTATTTATTAAGCTTTGAATTTTTCTGCTAAAAATCATTATCTGAAAATACTCCAGCTAAAACTAGTTGAAGTCATGTAAAAATCAAAAGCAGATGTTCACCTTTACAGTTGGAATATGTTTTTTGTCTTCACGATGGTCAAAGATTTTGGGCTGTTTTAAAGCTGATTTTCGTTCAAAATTTGCACAATTCGAACAGTCTCACGATTTTGTCAAGACTTTTCCCACATGTGAATTAAGCAAAATTGTGGTTGGGAGTTAAGTTAAATTTTTATTCTTGATTTAATGAGACGAATTCTAGTTTTAATAAATACCCCTCTAGAAGTTGCATAATTGTATTTCTATATTTTCTCTATGTGACAATTTGGGACACTACACCCTTGGCCTACTTAACATTATGGGGCAGATTTATCAAGGGTCGAAGTGAATTCGAGGGAATTTTCGAAGAAAAAGAATAAAAAATTCAAAGTAATTTTTTGGATACTTCGACCATCGAATAGAATTCTACAACTTCGAATTTACTTTGAATTCAATTCGAATGATTTTACTTTGACCGATATTCGAATTCAAAGTATTTAAATTTGATGGTCGAATTTGGAAGTATTTTTTACTTCGAAATTCGACCCTTGATAAATCTGCCCCTAAAAGTGACTAAAGTTGCACTGTGTGTGCCATTGCAATAATAGGAGCTAAGGAGACATTTAATAGAAATACAGGTATGCAAAATTAAATATTTCCAATACAAGAGGAAAATTAAGAATGAAATGAGTTTCACTAGGCCTAGGGTAGAGAATACGGGCTTTGCAGTACATAAGGATACTCTAAAAGATTACTGCTAGAATCAGTTTTAGGAGCTTCTTGGTTAAAGTTTTTAAAGCTGCCAATTTTATACCATGCAGGCTGAAGAACACTTTATTGCCGCTCTAGTAAAGTAATTTATAGGCAGTATTTCTCACCAGTTACTTCTTTTTTAACTGTGTAAAGAAGAAATCTACATGAGAAATATTCTGATCTGGCCCCTTCAAATATGCTACTAAGACATAACTAAATAATACTACGAATACAATGCTACAAATAACAAATAAAGAAGAATACTGGCAACCTATGTGTCATGATACAGGCCTGTAATGGTTAATAAAACAGGCCAAGGTATCATGAGAAATATTTCTGCCAACATCTAAATCAGACACATAACAGGCCTCTTTTCACTATGGTCAGAGGGGTCAGAGCTCTAATACCCTTCTCTAAGCCCTGGCTGATAAGAGCCATTCCATGGGGAGGGGGAAGCCCAAGGAGTGAGAACTTAAAGTTCCCAGCAAGACCCTCAAAGGTGAAGTAAAGGTTACATATAATGTATACTCCAATATATTTATCTTTACAGAACCCATACCTGTTGTACCAACAGTATAAAAACTGATGATGGGTTCAAGGGAATTTCATCTTTCCAACGAGTCCAAACATGACTAGGTTTGGTACTCTGTGTATTAGATATGGATATCTGGGCAGGGGCAGGTCACACAGTATTGATGTTTAGGGGCATGTTTACTAACATTGGAGATAAATATCTGGAGAGATTTCTGGAGATGTTGCTCATGGCAACCAATCAGCAATTAGATTTAAACAGCCACAGCCAAGTTAGAAAACAAAAGCAAAGATCTGATTGGTTGCTATGGGCAACATCTCCAGAAATCTCTCCAGATATTTATCTCCAATGTTAGTAAACATGCCCCTTAGTATCTATGGAATCCAGGAGAGAATTAATAACCAATGAATATGATATCATCTCTGTCCTATGTCCCCATAAGGAGTTATGGTCATTATATTCTTGGTCCAGTTCCTACTCACAGGAGGTCATAAAAAACTCAATCTGTGTCCTGCTAGGCCACGCCCCCTTACATTCCTGAGGGAGGGGGGAATGTGCAGTTACCTGATGCCCTGAAATCACTAATAAATAGTCAGCTCTTCTGACTAAACTTTGGATTTACTTTGGAGGACCAATTGCGATTGGAAGTTATCCCGTTTGTTTCCCCTTGCCTCCAGGACCAGGAATTCTATATCTTTGGAGTTAAGTATAGGTTTTCCATGTTTTCCCTTTTATTTTACAACTGTTTGTACTTGTATTATTGAATGTATGTCTCTTTTTGTAACATCTTTTTGTATTTTGCACTGTTATACCTTTTATAATATTAAAGAGAATTTAATAAGATTGTCTTTGATGCTCTAAACGAACCTAGCCTGAAAGAGTGTAACTGTGAGCCTTAACCCTCTACATACTGAAGTACTTGTTGAGTCATTTGGTGTATTGTGAGTTATTACCTGTTAGAGAGAACAGGGGAATAGTCACATTAGGTTTCTATCGCCTGTGAATGATAGATGGTGGCAGCGAATGAGTTTGTGGGTGTTGGTTGGTGTTTGGGGTGCTTTTGTGTTAGTCTAACCTGTGTGCAAGGTGGGTGAGAGACTGAGTGAGTGACCCCTGATAGCCACACCTAAAGTCACGTGCGGTTGGAGGTACTGTGTTCGTGACAGATTGGTAGGCAGCGGTGGCATATTTTTTATTTAGAGCATTAGTGCTTGGGTTAAGTCATTAAACCTTGCACTAAAGAACTGTAAATCCTTGCGAGGAGTTTACAGTCTTCAAAGACAAACTCAGTGCATACTATTTTTATTAAGACATACTTGCAAACAGTTTCCCTTCCCTTCTTGTTTTTCTTTTCTATCTTTTATTTTGGCAAAGTGTTGCAAGATGGCAGCATTTTACAAGAGGCAGACCAAGGAGACCCTCATCAATCTCTGTGAGCAAAGAGGAATTGATGCAGCGGACAAATCAAAGGAAATGTTGATTTGTGCCTTGGTGGAAAAGGAGCAGCAGAACTACACACCTGAGTCAGGAGACTATGCAACTCAGGATGTCCCAGTGATGAACTCTGTTTCAGGATCCTCTCAGCGAGAGGACAGTTCTAGCTGCAGTGGGCAGGATGACAGGAATTCATCCCTGCAAGCAGCTTTGCAATTGTTGGGTTCAGATGACCCCCAGCTGCGTCTTCAGCTTATCCTGCAATATCAACAGGCAGAAAGAGATGCAGCAGCAGCAGCAGCAGAAAGAGATGCAGCAGCAGCAGCAGCAGAAAGAGATGCAGCAGCAGCAGCAGCAGAAAGAGATGCAGCAGCAGCAGCAGCAGAAAGAGATGCAGTAGCAGCTGAAAGGCAGGCAGAACGACAGCATCAACTGGAGTTAGCCAAGCTCCAGCAACAAAACTCACACCTACCGTCCATGGAGCCCAGGGTGGCCCATCCTTTCCATATTTCTCATGACAAATTCCCTACCATGGAGAAGGATGGAGATATGGACACCTTCCTGCGTGGGTTTGAGAGGACTTGTAGACAGTACCAACTGCCCCGGGAACAATGGGCAAAGTACCTTACCCCAGGTTTAAAAGGCAAAGCCCTGGAAGCCTTTGTGGATTTACCACCAGAGCTCGATGGGGATTATGATGCTATCAGACAAGCCTTAATTGACCGTTATAATCTTACTCCAGAAAGATATAGGAAACGGTTTCGTTCCCTACAAAAAGGCCCTGCTGACAGCTATGCAGATATCCTAAGTAGTTTGAAAACTACCTTTAAGCAATGGGTCTCTGGAATGGATGTTACCACAGTTGAGGATTTAACAGATTTGATGGTCAAAGATCAGTTTCTACACATATGTCCATTGGAAGTACGGCAATTCATTATGGACCGCGAGCCCAAAACAGCAGATCAGGCAGCAGAGATAGCAGACAAATATGCTGCAAATAGGATGTCTGACCACCGCAAAGCATCTTTACCAAGCTACAAGGAGCGATCAACAGGAGGAACCACACACAGCAGTCCACAGTCTGGTGAGAATTCATCTTTTGGGGGGTCTGTTGCAGCTGTGGGGCAGAAGGATACCCGCCGATGTTTTTCCTGCAATCAGATGGGCCATTTGAGGACCGACTGTCCACAAAAGAAGGAACCAACTTCACCTGGACAGCCTGTTGTGATGCTCGTGTCTGGTAAGCCTGAGAATCTACATCATCATATGCAGTCTGTGATTGTGGGGGACAAAGTGACTCAGGGACTAAGAGACTCAGGTTCTAATTTTTCTCTGGTGCGTCCAGAGATGATAAACACTGGGGACATTATTCCTGGAAAGACTTTGTCCATAAAGGGAGTGGGTGGGAGCCACCCAAAGGTGCCTGTGGCAAAAGTTTTCTTGGATTGGGGTGCGGGGAGAGGTCTAAGGGAAGTGGGTGTAACTAATGAAATTCCTGTAAATGTCTTGTTGGGGAATGATTTGGGTTACATGATAACTGCTTTTGTGCCCTATGACCAGGTCTCACTAGGTCCAGCCGCGCTGGAGTGTGGCCACCCACCTCAACAGGTAATTGCAAAAAGTACAATGCAGCAAAGTAACTGGGAGGGAGGACTGGGAGGCAGGAGCCAGAGTCAACCAGTGCCTGAACCAGTGTTGTCCCAAAGTAGGGATAAGAAGGGAGAGGGGGAGGAGAGGTTTCCCCTAGGAGTCTCCCTGGTGCAGCCCGGTAGTGTACCGGCAGTGAGGGATTTCCAGCATGTAATCCCTGATCCTGTACCCAAAATGCCTGAGGTCTTGAGTGGGGGTCAGCAGTTACGCCAAACTCAGGAGTCAGTGCAGAAGCATGAGGGACAGGTGGTTAGGACTCAGAGGAGGGTCCTAGTGGATAGTGCCACTCTGACTGAGGAGAGTGATGGTAGTGGTGGGCCAGGAATAGCCCTCATGCCAGAACCAGTACTGAGGGGGGCTAAGGTGGTCAGTACTAAGGAGGAAAGGCTGACAGTACCAGGAGTTGCTCCCAAGTCAGATAGCAACAAAGTGGTTTTTCCAGAAGTCCAGAGTATTAAGGACGTGCCCAGTGGTTTATGCCAACCCAAGACTAAGCAGGTCAGTGGAGACCAGGGTGGCATCAAGGGGGTGGGAGGCCTCCAGCTACTTTCTATGTCTAGGCCCAGGGAATGGGAGATTAGAGATAGGCTGAAGGGCCCCTCAGTGAACAAGGTGGGCAGAATAGGTCAGGTGCCTGAGGAGAGCAGTGATAGACCATTGCCTACTATGCAAACCTGCACTCTGTCCAGAGACAGTGCAGATAGAGGCAAAATGGGAAGTATACCTACATCAAACCAGTCCAGTACCTGGGATTATACTGATACAGCCCTCAAGGAACAAGACTTTAGGCCGGGGAGGTAGCCTGATCCCTCATACTGTATAACATAAATGGATATTTCGATAATGACCTGGCTATGGTTATGGATTTATGTTTTTATTGTGGCAAGGTTAAGAGTGACCTGTAAGTCAATCTCCCCTTGCTCACTCTAAAAAGGGGAGGTGTCATGATACAGGCCTGTAATGGTTAATAAAACAGGCCAAGGTATCATGAGAAATATTTCTGCCAACATCTAAATCAGACACATAACAGGCCTCTTTTCACTATGGTCAGAGGGGTCAGAGCTCTAATACCCTTCTCTAAGCCCTGGCTGATAAGAGCCATTCCATGGGGAGGGGGAACCCCAAGGAGTGAGAACTTGGGCATTTCATCAGAACAAGGGAATTTCATCTTTCCAACGAGTCCAAACATGACTAGGTTTGGTACTCTGTGTATTAGATATGGATATCTGGGCAGGGGCAGGTCACACAGTATTGATGTTTAGTATCTATGGAATCCAGGAGAGAATTAATAACCAATGAATATGATATCATCTCTGTCCTATGTCCCCATAAGGAGTTATGGTCATTATATTCTTGGTCCAGTTCCTACTCACAGGAGGTCATAAAAAACTCAATCTGTGTCCTGCTAGGCCACGCCCCCTTACATTCCTGAGGGAGGGGGGAATGTGCAGTTACCTGATGCCCTGAAATCACTAATAAATAGTCAGCTCTTCTGACTAAACTTTGGATTTACTTTGGAGGACCAATTGCGATTGGAAGTTATCCCGTTTGTTTCCCCTTGCCTCCAGGACCAGGAATTCTATATCTTTGGAGTTAAGTATAGGTTTTCCATGTTTTCCCTTTTATTTTACAACTGTTTGTACTTGTATTATTGAATGTATGTCTCTTTTTGTAACATCTTTTTGTATTTTGCACTGTTATACCTTTTATAATATTAAAGAGAATTTAATAAGATTGTCTTTGATGCTCTAAACGAACCTAGCCTGAAAGAGTGTAACTGTGAGCCTTAACCCTCTACATACTGAAGTACTTGTTGAGTCATTTGGTGTATTGTGAGTTATTACCTGTTAGAGAGAACAGGGGAATAGTCACATTAGGTTTCTATCGCCTGTGAATGATAGATGGTGGCAGCGAATGAGTTTGTGGGTGTTGGTTGGTGTTTGGGGTGCTTTTGTGTTAGTCTAACCTGTGTGCAAGGTGGGTGAGAGACTGAGTGAGTGACCCCTGATAGCCACACCTAAAGTCACGTGCGGTTGGAGGTACTGTGTTCGTGACACTATGCATTGCTTTGATTTTATTGTTTTACGTATTCTTTATACTTTAAATAACTTAAGCCTAGGGGTGGTGGCACATGTGGCGATTCCGGAGAGATAAGTCACACAGCGACAAATCTCCTCTTCTTCGGGTGACTAATCTCCCCAAAACGGGATGGCACTCGGATCGCTTTGTTTTCCAAAGTCGCCCAAAGTTGCCTCACAAGGAATCTTCATGCGACTTCGGAAAACCAAAATGATCCAAGTGCCATCCTGCCTACAATCCACATTCTTGCCAGCAGGAAGGCATTTTGGGCAGATTAGTCACCCAAAGAAGAGGAGATTTGACGCCGGGTGACTTGTCTCTCCGGAATCGGCACGTGTGCCACCACCCTAAAACTAGCTGTAGGTTGTATATTCCTCACATGCCTAGAATTCCTTCCATTTCATTGTTGTGAAGGATATACTGCTGTGCAATACAGTAGAAGCCCCATTTTACGTTTTTCAGGGGGGCAGAAAAAAATGGTGTAAAATCCAGGAAAATGTAAAATCAGGGAAATGTTGTATTCATAATATATAGGTGAGACCACAAACAACAATGTAAAATGAGGGAAAACTTAAAATCAGGGGATGTAAAATGGGGGTTCTACTGTGATTTCTTTTTTAACTTTATAGAGTGCAATAGTTGGAATTGGAGTTCTCTTATGTGTGCTTACTATTGGTTCAACCTTTTCCCAGTTTCCCTTTCCAATGAATCTTAGAAGGAAGCAAACGCTCATGTCCTTATGTCCTTATGCATTTCAACAAGAATTCCTTATCTTAGTGACTCAAAGGATTGCACTTAATGAGTAAAGAAAGGCCTAGATCTGAATCTATGCTTTACCTTAATTACAAATGACTCACTTCAGATAATCTCATTACATATTAATATGGGTTTTGGCAGAGGATATGCCAATGCACAGCATGTAACATAATAATCTTGATCTCTGTAATTAAGCATATTACTGTACAAATAACTTAATCTCACAGTGATTAGAATACTGGATACCATCAAAAGCTATAATTGTACAAAACAGGAGAGAGACAGCAATAGAATTGACCTCAAATGTATACAAAATTGTAGCTGGAATGCCCTTCGTCTGCTATTGAATAGATGGGGCAAATTCACTAACCTGAGAAAATTCACCAGTGATGGTTTTGTGCACATCGCAACACTTCGTCAGGTGTAAATTCGCCTGGACAATGCTAATTGCGCACAGGGTACTGAACGCTGATGAAATTATGCCAGCTTCCGTTAGTAAATTGGCAAAGTGCCGAAATGACGTCACGCTGGCGAATTTCTGCCCTTTAGTAAATTTCCCCCTATATAGCCATAAGTATCCAGACACCCCTTCTGAAATCTCAAGTTCGGAGTTGGAACACTTATCAAAATCCGAATTTTTCTGATTTTTTAAATAAAAAAAGTCAGACCGATTTGATCTTATTTTTTTTTTTTTTTTATTAAAAAAGCTCGATATAATTGGTTTGGGTAAAAACACGATAAAATTGAGCAAAAACCTGAATCGTACATTTTTTCAGGCTTTTTCCTGATAAGCCAGATTTTTTTCGGTTGCTCCCAATTTGACTCAAAACGACCTACTTATGTAGTAGATCATGCTGTAAGGATGGTGCAACATGGATGACAAGCTATATCAGCTGCAGGCATAGGCGGATTTTTATTAAGGCTTGGAGAAGTCTCACCATTCAGTCTATTTGAGCTTGTTTGGGGGAGTGCTACTGACTAGTGTCTTTAGAAAAAAAAAATCCCTACCTGGTGAATCTAGTGATGTCATCATAAGATTTTGTACAGAAAATCCTGTGAGATTTCGGATAGGAAAGCTTAGGAGCTGATCTGTGTGCCAAGCACAGTTAGGGAGTATGTGTAACTGAGCATGACCCTGTTTGTATTGAGATGAGAGCCAAGACACAAAGCAGCTGCTCATCCTCCCCCTGCTTGTCTGGTATGTGCAACTTACATTGCATCTGAACTCATCCTGGACACTGAAAGTGGTTTTATTCACATTTCTTTTCATTTCTATATACACCCATAAGAAAGCTTTCTGACAGGTCACCCAGTTGGATCCGGGATAGGAGTGTTGACGCGTCTCCTTTTCCCTCGTGGCTTTCCCCTGCAGCTCACCGTATCGTCCCCTCTGCCTGACGCGTTTCGCTGATCCAATCAGCTTCCTCAGAAGCTTGTGAAGCTTTTTTACAGTTGAGAGATTGGACCGGCAGGAATCAACGAAATTGAAAGGACTAACTTTTTCCTTCCTTTCCTTTTTTTTTTATATATGATTTTCAGCCAATGCCTACCTGAATAGTTCAATTGAACCATTGTGATTGGATATTGATGACAGTTTCCTTGAGGAGTTAAAGACCTTGTATCCTTAGCTGGCTATCAAGTAAAGGCTGTTTCCCATAGACTCCATTGTAATCAAATAATACAATTTTTTTCTAAATATTTCCCTTTTATCTATAATAATTAAACAGTACATTGTAATTGTAACTAAGAAATAATTGACCCTTATTGGAAGAAAAAAAAAAAAAAAAAAAAAAAAATATATATATATATATATATATATATATATATAAATAATAATATTGGGTTTATTTAATGTTTACATGATTTTCTAGTAGACTTAAGGTATAAAGAACCAAATTATGTAAAAACCCGTTTTCCGGAAACCTCCAGGTCCCGAACATTCTGGATAACAGGTCACATACCCGTATTACTTTGAAAAAGCAGTAAAAAAGCAGCTACAGTTTTTTGCTAGTGGACCAAAATATATCTGCATTATTCTATTGTAGCGTGGTCAAGGACTCGTGTGTGCAGTAACTGATATGAATTGTCTTCACTATACACTGTGTCACTGTGAACATGGGGCAGATTTTATCCAAAAAATGCACACAAGAAATGCCACTGTGATACAGCAATAATTACTGTGGGCTAAAATATGTGCTTTGTTATGGAATATTTTGTTTATTTTTGGAGGCAACCGTCATTTATTTGATAACTGGATGGGCCAAAAGGAACCAATACCTTTTTAATTAACTATTACCTGTAAAAATGCAGTGTCAAGAACAAAAAAACAATAGGAGCTAAAGTAACCTTAAATTATTAAACCTTAAACTTTAATTCTGGCAAAGTGCCCCCTAGCTATTCTAACACCACAACAGCTACACAAGCAGAAAATGACACTTCAATCTCCCTTATGTTAGAACTTGTCTCACTATGGGATTTTACTAGTTCTTTTCATTATAATAATCACAGAACGCTGAAGGCAAAATGTATCTGTTTATTGCCCATTTCAGTTTAAAAATGATTTTAAAAAGATCCATGCCGGCATGACTTTTCAGGTGGCATCTGCAACAACTTCAAATGCCAGAGATAATAATGCACAGGACAGTAGTGATTTTAGGTAGGTCAGACTAAATGTATCTGCATTGTAGTGGATGTTATTAAATCAGTTTTTTTGGCTTTCCAATTTTGAGAATTTATATGTAGGGTCACTTACTATGACACAAGGCAGAAGTGCAAGAGCACCAAGTGGCATAAAAGTTTACCACTTATGCCACTTAATGCTGCACAACATGCATGAGACGAGTTGGATGCATGCCTACATGCCTACATGCCTACATGCCTCCTCCCTCACTATGAATACTGGAAGACAGGCAGTGTCAGACTGGCCCGGACCAGACCCCCTCATCCGATATTTTTAATTTTAATTTTGGGGGGGAAAAAAGTTTTTGGCGATGTGCAGTGCCTTCTGCGCAAGAGCATGCGCACTGAGCAGCGCATTCACACAGTCACGCCAAGCTCAGTACGTCGCAGTAGGGGGCCGGGGGGCTGGAGGGGGCCCTGGACCAGCAGTCCCGATGGGCCCCCGGGCCCCCTAGTCCGACCCTGAAGTCAGGGTGTCCAATTTTTCACATTTTGAACTAGGGACGCAACAAACCATGTTCGGAAGAATCCCGCATCGTCATCTTCAGATTTAGGCAAAAACCACGCTGCATCTGAATTCCACATGTGGACTGATATTGCTGATGTGTGTTGTTATGCCCCCAGCATTGTTTAATTGTTTATTTTACACCACCTAGTGGTTTAGCCAATGGTTTACATGCATTTTTAGGAAAATTGTCTTTGTTTTCCATATCTTTACTATGTGACCATGTGTAACATCAAGAAATGATCAGTATAGCTGCTATCTTCATACTGTTCACAGCTAGGATATTCACCATCTGCAGTAATACTACCCCATCAAGCATACTGGTAGCATCATTGGTAGGTATTACTATTCCCAATAATATAGATGGTTATTTCTCAGTTTTGTACTTTTTATACATGTTAATATGTGCAGCCACATAATGGCACAGTAATATTTGTTCCTGCCCAAGCATATAGGCCTTACTTCTATTTGGATGACTCTCTTCTTTTATATCTTATACATATACTGTACGCAGTGTTTAATGTATTTTGTTATGTTTCATACCTTCCCTTGTTAATTAAACTGAAGCTCAATAATTTGTCTCAGTAAAATGATGAAGGTAAGAGTTTAGCTGTATGTCAAGAAGATACACACTACGCAGGTTAACTCGTAGTGAGGACAAAACAAGTGTGAAGTAAGGAAGATCCACACCAATCGTTTTCCTTTTTTTAGAAAAAGAAAAGTCTGTGTGCTCAACAGTTTGTTGTTGTGCTGGTATCACAGCTTGTATGCACAGGCACGGGTGCACAGATTTGATGGAACAATGGTGAGAACTGATTCTGAATGGGAAAGTACAGTGGTTTGGATTTACAGTAGAGAATCAAAGCTTCATGTGTTTGATCCCTCGAGGCTATTTGTCTCAAGCAGGAATAATTGCTGTAAAAAATATAATTTATCATTTTTATGACAATCCCCTAAAAGCACAAAACACATGGCAGAAGGTAGAGCTAGGGCTTCTACTGCTGAAATGGAGTGATTATCACATGGTCTTTGATTTCATTAGATAACTTCTTCCTCTGTGCCACAGGCCTTAAATTCAATACATGTGTATAGGTATACTGTGAAACAAACAAAGTGAGATCAAATGCACACAATGGGGAAGACAATAAATAGTATACAATGATCTTGTAAATAGTGATTTAAATCAGTAGATAGCGGTCTGATCATTATTTTATATAGTATAAGGAAGGCCATGCTATTTTATATCCATTTTAGATTTTGTAGAGATATCCTGCTATTTTAAAGTTTCACTTACGAAATCACCCGCAAATGTATCAGCTATATCACATATTAAGATCACATCATATGGTATTAGTAGGGATCAGTACTATGACCAGCAACATGGCAACAACATTTAGAAAAGACCGGGCAGATAAAAATGGCTGCAGGATTTGAAAATGTAAACATTTTTTAAAGGACATTCTAAGGGGAGAATATTTCAGATGATTTGGGATAAAATAAACATTAGTGGTCCAGGTTCAAAGTTAAATGACAGTTATTTGTCTCAAGCAATTTAGAGTCAGTTGGAAATAACATTGTGTTGGAGTTAATGTTGACAAATAAAACCAGTGTTCAGTAAAGGAGTATGAAAGGACAAGGAAAGGTATAATCACTGGGAAGTTTTAAAATGTCAGGCACCCCCAGATGAAGAGCATAAGGGCAGAGACACATGGTCAGATTTGGGGAGATTAGTCGCCCGGCGACACTAGGAGACTTCGGGCGACTTTCGGAAAACAAAGTGCTCCGATTGCCATCCCGCTGACGATTTTCATTCTAGTTGACAAGAAGGCAGGGGAAGGGGATTAGTCACCCCCGAAGAATAGGAGATTTGTCACCGGGCGACTAATCTCCCCGAATCTGATCATGTGTCTCTGCCCTAAAAAGGGCTCACTCAGTGGATATAATTGATTTCCAAGCTGAAAATGAAAAACATTGTGAAAGGAAAGAACTAGGAATGCACCGAATCGGGATACGGCCAAGATTCAGCCTTTTTCAGCAAGATACGGATTTGGCCTTTTTCAGCAAGATTTGGATTCGGCTGAATCCTTGTGCCGTGTCGAACCGGATCCAAACCCTAATTTGCATATGCAAATCAGGGACAGGAAGGGAAATCACAAAACAAGGGAGTAAACACATTTTTCCTTTCTCGTCCCTAATTTGCAAATACAAATTAGGATTTCGGAATTCATTTCGGTATTTGGCCAAAACTTTTATGAAGGATTCTGGAATTCGGCCAAATCCAAAATAGTGGATTCGGTGCATCCCTAGAAAGAACAGAAACCCTCTCTAGGTCTCATGTAAATTTTGTAAAATAATGGGTACTCTGTACAATATTAGTGCAACGATTATTTAATTATTTTATCCAGAACAACTTGATTTACCAAGTATTAGAAATATTAGAAAATGAAAATTGAAGGGTGCAAAGATACCTTAGAATCAAACCAATGTAAAGAAAGAGACTATGCTTTAAGCTCTGAGAATTAGTTGTTTAGGAATTATGTCAATTCCTAATGTTCAATAAAAAAATCAAGTCCAGATGCTTACTAATACCCAAGTTCTACTTCAGCACCTACTGTAGGTTAATTTCATGTATACAGATACATATAATATATATTCAAGTAAGGACATTAAAGGCAAATGGCAACTTCATTCATGAACAAAAATTGTAGGTATACTCTTTTCATCAATAAAAATGCAATATGTATATGGAAACCAGTATGGTTGCATAAAAAACAAAGCACAGAAAGCAGCAAGCCTGTTCAGAATGAAGGGAAAAAGAACCTTAACAATGGAACAATATGGACTAGAAAATAAAGTAGAGTTATGATTAAAGCAAATAAACATTTGGATTGTTAAGTAGACAAAAAGAAACAAATGGCAAGTGAAGACCATAGGCAAAGTAGTTGATTCTTTAGTAATTCATTGTTTACAAAAAAAATTTGTAGTACAGGTATAGGATCCCTTATCCGGAAACCCGATATCCCGAAAGCTTCGAATTAGATGCCATTTTATCCAAATAATCCAAATTTTTAAAAATGATTTCCTTTTTCTCTGTAATAATAAAACAGTAGCTTATATTTGATCCCAACTAAGATATAATTAATCCTTATTGAAAGCAAAAACAGCCTATTGGGTTTATTTAATGTTTAAATGAATTTCTATTAGACTTAAGGCATAAAGACCCAAATTACAGAAAGATCTGTTATCCGGAAAACCCCAGGTCCCGAGCATTCTGGATAACAGGTCCCATACTTGTACATGTAAAGCAGTAATTCTTTGTATTGGCACTTTTTATGCCGCAAATTCGCGCCTGGCCAATAAATTCGCCCATCACTAAATACGTCTTGTCTTATTTTAGACAATTTATGAACAGTTAATATTTCCAAACTGATGCTTATTTAAAAATAAAAGAGAAATAAATAAGAAAACACAGCTAAAGCAGAGGAAACACTCAATTTAGAAACAGCATTTGTGACAAAGGATAGCAGAATAAGCTTGTGTTAAACATTAAGGGGCAGATTTATTAAGGGTCAAATTGATAATTCAAATTTGAATTTTTTATACAGTCAAAACTCTTAAATTTGAATTGTGAATAATCCAAACTCGATTCCAGTTTTAATTCAAATTTCGAGATTTAGCAGACTCTGGTCCTTTCAAATTCGACTATTCGCAACCTAAATCTGCTGAATTCATGTATAAGTCAATGGGAGACATCCGGGGACCAATTTGGACATGTTAGTAGCCTTCCTGATATTCGATTTCTTTTTAGGAGAAAAAATTAAAATCGAGTTTAGTCAAATTCAGTTCGAAGTATTTTTGAGATTTCAAGCAGGTAAAATTCGTCTCATATTCGTTTCATATATTCAATTTTTTTTTATAAATAACCCTCTAATTGAATTTCGAGTATTTTTCGAATTTAAAAGAGTTTTAAAAAACTCACATGAATTAGAAATTCAACCTTATAGGCAACTCTACAAAGAAAGGATCTCCGTAATGCAGCCCCAGCTAATCTGTACCAGTTGAAAGTAGGTACACCCAAGAAGTTGGGATGTACAGAATACAGGGTTCAGTTCAGCACAGAATGAGAGACATTTTTGCATTTGGCCAAATCCTTGACATTCATTCAAACTGAATTCAAACTCTTAAAATCGCAGACTCAAGGTGTTTCATGCATAAACATCAAGAGATGTATAGTTGTTCCCCTTACAGCTCTTGCACTTCTGCCCAGCATTATTGTAAATTACCCCTATAGTGACAATATAGTGACCCTAACCTGCAATGGCTGACCAACTGTCAACCCAAACCATGGGTCACAATGGGTGACAAATACAGTACAAATCTTCATTCGCTGCTATTTCACTTTTCCAAAATGATGTTCTCACTACTAAATAGACTTAAAGGTCAGAGAATGTTGTGTAAAGGCATCAACAAAGGAATTTGTGCAGAGAGTATTAATCTGCATCTGAGACCAAACACGATTGACTCATGTTCGTGTTTAAGCCACTGTCCTTGGGAAGCAGAGCTTACTATAATTAGTGTTACATAATTGTATATAAGGTTTGCATAATTAAGTGCAGAAATTAACGTCTGAAATGGGTTTATTTTAATCCTAACTGTAACATCGGCCCAGTCTGATAACACAATATTTTCTCTCCTAAAACATGCTGGAGGCAATCTCCTAAATATCCCAATATTTTATCAAGTCCCTAATGTATGCTTACATCAGAAAGCTCTTTAAAAACAGTGTAAACAGTTTACACCAATGGGGTTATTTATCAAAATCTGAATTTATTTTATGAAATATACTCCAACCACATATATTTCCCCTTATTTATCAATACATTTTCCCGAAAGATTCCAATGCTGGAAAAAACTCGAAAAAATCTAAAATTGTACGAAAATTCGAGTCATACACATTTTTGGATTTTTGCCTGAAAACCACTAAATCTTTGGATTTTTGCATTTAACCCAGCTCAGGATATCTCTGGGATTTCTCCCATTGACATATACAATCTCGGCAGGTCTGAGATGCCGGATTTTCAGATTCAGACTCTTATCATCCTCGGGGTATAATAAATCACAAAAATGTTTATTTTTTTTTACTGCAGAGGATGCTTTTCCAGTGGTCCATAGTTCAGTGACAGTACCAATGCACCACTCAAGCCAATACATGGAATTGCACAAGGTATGGTTGCCCATTAAATTCCACTCTACCTACAACTCATTCTTGTACTAACATTGCTTCTGAAAATAGTCCAGAGCCCAGCAGTGAGTGTTCCAAGTAAGGACATAGACTGACTAATATTATATCCAGGTAGTTTTGGCCATACAGTGTAAATCATTGGGTAAAGGCAGGTACTATATGAGGTGGTGTCAGTGCA
This sequence comes from Xenopus petersii, assembly GCA_038501925.1. Taxonomy (NCBI): domain Eukaryota; kingdom Metazoa; phylum Chordata; class Amphibia; order Anura; family Pipidae; genus Xenopus; species Xenopus petersii. The sequence continues at coordinate 97,905,750 of CM076683.1, read as the reverse complement.
CAGATAGAGTGGGGAAGAAGCAGAGCATAGTCAGATGACAGGCCAAGGTCAGTAGCCAGGAAAGCAGCAAGGTACAGAATCAGAATCCAATAACATAGTCAAGACAGGCAGCAAGTGTCAAAGTCAGGATCAGACAGTGATCAGACATGGGAATCAATACTGGAATGGCACCCAGGACCTTAGAAAATAGAACCTATGTTAGGCAACACCTTAAAATATTTGCATTTTGCAACGCATGTGATGATTTCATGTGCAGTGTCAAAAATATAAGAAAAAAAGTTTAGTACAAAATGGTACACAAGAGGGGAGGTGGCAGGCACCCAAGGTAATTTTACAGTGCATGCTTGAGCCTTTCATAAAATTCAATACTGCTCAACAGCTTTGCATGGGGTACTGAAACCTTAGTAGGCTTGTGTGAGTTTTATTTCCTAATGCCCCTGATTTAATAGAAATGTTTCAGGGAATACACCTTACATGGGGCAGCAGAGAGTTTAGCAAGCCATGCCCAACTTCTTTACCAAGAGCAAAGATGACGTGAATGATATTTAAGTGACCTGCAATCATTTCCTTGCACTTTCCTCATATTTGCAAACCCTTGAAGCTCCACACAGACGAGAGCTAACTGAAGTACCACAAGGCCAATCAGTGACACACTGATGAAAATTTAGCTTCCAACAAAGTAATTAGTGAAGGAAAAGACTTAAACCTCAGAGGTAAAATCCATAAACTCTTACTTCCCCCTAGTGATTGACTGTTGACAGGGTGATATATCCACTGTAATTTATCAAGGTTTTCCTTTGATAAATAATCTGCCTTCAAAGTAGCAAATATTTCATAATGGTGCATCTGCTGAACATATTGCTGCATAGCGTGGTCTCCACGCTGGCTCAGGAGAACTTGCCTCCAGAGCTAAATGAATCACACTTGTACATCCAATTTGGTAACATTCATAAACCTGTTTTTTATATTATTTTCAGTCTTACTGGAACTGCATGATGATAATTTTTAAATAAGAAGCTATATTTACAAGGAGCTCTATTCATGGGAAAGGCTTCGGTACAGGAAACAGATTGGACTAGTAATAAATCCAGCCCTGATTTTGTGGACTGGCAGTTAAATAGTAGCCTATTTTTAAAATGTTAGCAAACTTTGCAGTACAGTATTGGACAACTAATCCTACAGCGGGATAGGTTAAATCAGCCACTGCAATTTCCTGGACAAATTTAGGGGCGTTTGCGTGATATCCTTATGGGCGCACTTTTTTTATGGAAATTGTTCTTCTTAGGCAGGTGATAGTGATGACAAGTAAAGACCAATTGGGAACACCAAAGTGAGAACTCTGAAGCAGTCCCTATCTGACATCTCCAGGGCCTTGAATATATATAGTGAGTGCTGTGTCAAATTCAAGGTTGAACAACTACACTCTGCAAAATGCCTTTTGTGTTAGAAACAAGAGTACACAACACAACAGATGTGTAGAAAGAAAAATCATGGAGTTTTTGCAGGAACTACTACTGTAAGTGTTTAGTCTAGTCTTTGGTTGCTGGATAGTTGAGAACCATTATGGGGGGAATTCACAAAAGTGGTGATATTGAGGCAAAATAAAAATGGAGATAAGAATGTTGGATTTCTCACCAAATTTACAAACCAATATCTCCACTTTTGTGAATTTGTCTTTTAAACAGACACTTTTTAAATTACTAAAAAACGACTTTTTAAAATATGAATGTACTTTAAAATTACCCCTAGGTCATGTTGATCGTTTTGTTTGCAGAGAGGTCTGTTTTTGTAAGTAATTTTTAGTTACATTTCTGAAACCTGACTGTTTTCCCAACCTGACTGTCCCATCTCAGCCTGTCAGTTAAAGTTTCTAATGCTAACGGACTCCTGCTGCACAAATATGGCAGCCCCCTCATAGATCAACACAGGGAGTCAGACAGGTAATGGAAAAACATCAGGCCGATACTTTATAGCAAAATTATAAGTAGCATGCAAAGGCAATATTATGATAGATGCAAAAAAAAGGTTTAATTTCTGGTGTCGGTATCTCTTTAATATGCTAATAATACCCCAACGGGACACATATAAGAGGTCCACCTAGGGCCTACCATCGGATAAGCCCAATATGCCTTTATAATGAGCTTTAATTCATTTTTAAGATGTCGTTTAAACTTTCATTTTTGCACCATTTTTATTTCGTTTGAAAGACAAATTCATTAAAGTGTTTGTAAATTGTCTTTCTTTCACTAAAAATTAAAAGTGGCGGGTGAGTCGGAATTTAGGCAGATTTCTGTTTGTAAATATGATGAAAGTATTTTACACCAGTTTACCACCACTTTTACTCCAAAATGGGCTATCTCTTTTTCCCCCCAAGTGTCAATACTCTGTTTGTAATTTTTTTAATGCATCTGTCCATCTTCCTGTGCAGATTCAGTATCAGTTACATAGTTATATAGTTACATAGTTAGATCGGGTTGAAAAAAACCCAAAGTCCATCAAGTTCAACCCCTCCAAATCTTGGATGCCCACAGAAGGACATCAGAAAGCAAATGCCACTCCTGCTGATGATGTATCTGCAAAAATACAAGGAAAACTCTATACCACTTTGTAAACTATAGAAAAAAATGAATAGCCTACATTAACACTGAAGTGTTTTAAAAAAAATACATCATCAACCTGACCTGTTATAAAAAGAAATATAAAATACTTCCTAAACTCTGAAAGTTAACCAAAGCCTATCTTAGATCATTACAGCAGTTTAATAAAACATTTTATAACTAGGTAACATTATCTTATATTGTTATTTGAGACGGTTCACAACAACAATATAAAATATTCATTGTTAGGATCCAGTTTTCATATCCAACCATTAAAGAAACAGATTGCATCATCTTTGAATTATTTATTTTCGGTGTTAATTAATACCCAGAATACTATTTGTATTACCAACACTATTGACGCTGTCATTACACAAAACAGACACCAGATGTAGTAGCATCTATACTGCTTCACTAAAGTTTTTGGCTTTTAAGGAGTATGCTGGTTTATTGCACCCACATGATTATAATGTGTAGGTAAATAAAGGAAGACATTTCTACCAGGTACTATAATTACCATAGTCATTCTATGAAGAATACAGATTGATTGGCCTTGCAAATGTTGACAACCAGATGAGTGATTTGACCGTTAGCTGTGCTGTACCAATGAAAAACACCCTATGGATTCTATTGGTAATTATAGGACAATAATATTGATAGCAGTTTTAGAACATTGTAAATTTCAGCTTACTTGAGTGTAGTGAGTTCTGTGAGTGAAGGCTGAGTAGCCTTAAGGTAACTCTCCCTTCGGGCTGCAATCTTTGGAGATGGTTTAGGGCTATTAGTGTCAGAGTCTCCACTGTCATCATCTCCCATGGCTTTAATGTAGCTGCCGCTGCGCATTCGCCTGCATGGAATCTCGTCATCTTTGCTTTTAGGGGAGTATCCACTCCATTCATCTTGAGGCACCTGTAAGAAATTCATTTATTAGACATGGGCTTATTAAACTTACTGATTATTCTTCCACTTTCTAGGCAGATGTAAAAACATTTGGGGCCAAGGTGTAAAAAGTAGAGATGGCGCGAACTGTTCGCCGGCGAACTTGTTCGCGCGAACATCGGGTGTTCGCGCTCGCCGGAAGTTCGCGAACGTCGCGCGACGTTCGCCATTTTGGGTTCGCCATTGTTGGCGCTTTTTTTTGCCCTCTCACCCCAGACCAGCAGGTACATGGCAGCCAATCAGGAAGCTCTCCCCTGGACCACTCCCCTTCCCTATAAAAACCGAAGCCCTGCAGCGTTTTTTTCACTCTGCCTGTGTGTGCTGAAGAGATAGTGTAGGGAGAGAGCTGCTGCCTGTTAGTGATTTCAGGGACAGTTGAAAGTTTGCTGGCTAGTAATCGTTTTGATACTGCTCTGTTATTGGAGGGACAGAAGTCTGCAGGGGTTTGAGGGACATTTAAGCTTAGGTAGCTTTGCTGGCTAGTAATCTACCTTCTACTGCAGTGCTCTGTATGTAGCTGCAGTGGGCAGCTGTCCTGCTTCTGATCTCATCTGCTGACTGCTGCAATAACAGTAGTCCTTGTAAGGACTGCTTTTATTTATTTTTTTGTTCCAATACAGAGCAGTATCAAGCAGATTACTAGCCAGCAAACTTACTATCATCTGTCCCTGAAATCACTAACAGCTCTCCCCCTACACTATCTCTTCCAAGCACACACAGGCAGATTTTTCAGATATATTTTTGCCCTTGATCCCCCTCTGGCATGCCACTGTCCAGGTCGTTGCACCCTTTAAACAACTTTAAAATCATTTTTCTGGCCAGAAATGTCTTTTTTAGATGTTAAAGTTCGCCTTCCCATTGAAGTCTATGGGGTTTGCGAACCGCTCGCATTTTTGCGCAAGTTCGCGAATATGTTCGCGAACTTTTTTTCCGACGTTCGCTACATCCCTAGTAAAAAGCACAGATATGATCTCTTATTCAGAAATAGTGATGTGCGAATAAATTCGCCTGGCATCTCACCATGGGCAAATAAATGTGAGAATCTCGGGCGAAAATTAACCTGCATCAACATTTTTTGGACGCGCGTCTGAAAAGTCGCTCACGTCAAAATCGTTGTGCATTAACACTATTCAGACGCCCATTGACTAACGCCAAAATTGACGCAAGTGACTTTTTGGACGCGGGCGTCAATATTCGATTTTCATGATCTTTTCTCGAATTTTTCGGGAGAAATTCGCACCATCACTGTTCAGATAACCAGAACTCTGAATTACAGGAAGGTCATCCCCATAGTCTATTGTAGTAAATGATGCTATTGTTTTAATGATTTCCTTTTTCTCTGTAAGAATATATGTACTTAATCATAACAGAGCTGTATGAATCCATATTGATGAGAAAATAATCCTATTGGGTTTACAGTAGAAGACTGTTTTTACATACACAGAAATAGCAATGTTTATTTGCAGTCTTGCACAGATAAATGGTGTTCTTATCCTCCCACATTTAACTTTTCCTGGAATTTACACTGATTTTTAGTGGTCCCTGGGAAAACATAAAAGCACGCTTCTACTGTATTTAACGTTTACATTTTTTTTTTTAGTAGTAGACTTACTATATACTTACCCAAATTATGGAGAAACCTTATACCAACCATTCTATATAATAAATGTATAATAGATTCTGTATCTATATTTAGAACGACCTTTAAGTACACTTAAAAGTGACTTCCACCAAGTGTAATCGTATATTCATTAATAAATACTTTAGATGTTAAAAACAGAACTACATTTATGACTTTCTGTGTTTTTCCTTAGTGACTTCCATGGGAAGCAATGTATAATAACAGTGGAAAATCTGGCATGGTGTAAAATTACACACACCTTGATGAGTTTGCCATTTATTTAACACAGCTTTTTACACCACTTTTTCTGCAAATTTTGTTCTACACAGCAGAATAAATATGCCATGGGGTATAAGACACAGTACGGAGGTCCCTGCCCTGCAGTTACAGTCTGATATGCCATATTAGTCATTCTACTATAGTTACAAAGATTATCTACAACAATATCTCCACTCCAAATAAACTCACGTCACCTTCAGTTTCCAGGAATGTCCAGGAGAGCACATATCCACACTGGATGCAGAAATATTCTATATATTTTTATTACCAGTATGTTGAATTTTTTTTTATTAGCCTTAAAGGGGTTGTTCACCTTTGCGATAACTTTTCGTATGATGTAGAGATTGATTCTTTGAGACAATTTACAATTGGTTTTCGTTTTTTTATTATTTGTGGTTTTTGAGTTATTTAGCTTTTTATTCAGCAGCTCTCCAATTTGCATTTTAAACAATCTGATAGCTGGGGGTGGTTCACCTTAGAGTTCATTTTTAGTATGATTTAGAGAGTGATATTCTGAGAAAATTTGCAATTGGGTTTTCATTTTTTATTACTTGTGGTTTCTGAGGGTTTTTTTTGGCTTTTTATCCAGCAGCTTTGCAAATTCACCAATAAAGTTGATAGGGCCCAAATCACGCTAGAAACCTATCAAGCAAAAACTATAAACTATACAAACAGCCAAATGAAAGGTTGCTTAGAGTTAGTCATGCTACTGTATAACATACTACAATGTAACGTAAAGGTGAACCATGCCTTTTAACATATGGAAAATGATTGTCAAGAGTCACAGCCTAGAAGGCAGGGCATTCAGCTCCCACATTGTAGCATCTGCTATGCACTAAGTATTATCACTGTGACACCTGTCATATTCTTCTGTCTTGGAAACTGCCGTTTATTTGTATTAACAAAATGTTAATTTAAAGGAAAACTATACCCCCAAAATGAATACTTAAGCAACAGATAGTTTATATCAATTGAATGACAATATTGAATGACATATTAAAGAATCTTACCAAACTGGAATATATATTTACATAAATATTGCCCTTTTACATCTCTTGCCTTGAACCACCATTTTGTGACTCTATCTGTGCTGCCTCAGAGATCACCTGACCAGAAATACTACAACACTTACTGTAACAGGAAGAAGTGAGGAAGCAAAAGGCAGAACTCTGTCTGTTAATTGGCTCATGTGACCTTACATGTGGTTTGTATGTGTGCACAGTGAATCGTACGATCCCAGGGGGCGGCCCTTATTTTTTAAAATGGCAATTTTCTATTTATGATTACCCAATGGCACATACGACTAAAAAAGTATATTATTATGATAATGGTTCATTTACATGAAGCAGGGTTTTACACATGAGCTGTTTTACTCAGTATCTTTTAATAGAGACCTACATTGTTTGGGGGGGTATAGTTTTCCTTTAAAACCCTTTCCAAAAAAAGAGCATAATAAACCCTTTTGTGTTCGAATTAGTGGTGGGCGAATTTATTTGGCGATTCGCAAAACCGCTGTGAAAATTCGCCGGCATATAAAAAATGGACGCCGGCGCCAAAAACGCCGTTTCACCCCAAATTCGCCCATCACTAGTGAAAATGTTCTCAAAGTAAATGAACATAAACTGCACTGAGCTTGTTCATTGCCTGTTAGAGAACATAATCATGTGACAAAACAAATCACTGTTATTCTTTAGAATCTCACTGCTTTTGAAAATGTATTGGCTCACATAAGATGCCACAAGTCTTGTGCAAAATCTGAATGAATGCAATACTTGTTTTACAGTATTCTCCACCCACCCCAGACTGGCAAGACTCCAGTCAATGTTGAATGCCACTACCCGGTCCATTCATACCACACTGTGCAGTTTCTGGCAAAAAATTTAAGAGACATACGAGGGGGAATGTAATAAAAGTCGGTAAAGGAAAAAATGCGAACAAATTTTCCTTTGCGCGAATTTAATATAGCTTTTGCAAACCCGGAAACTGTTTAGCGACCACTTCCCATAGTAGAAGAAGATTTGCGAGTTTTATTCATACTGAAAAAGTTTACGTTTACAAAAGATTAGGACACCTTCAAGCACTTCTTAAAAGTAGGCAAAATTCTCAATGAGCAATGAAAATTCGAAAATGTAATAACAGTTTAAAGAAGAGTATTACATTGCAAAATGTGAATTGGAATTATTATTTGTGCAAATTGTTCTGCTCTTTGCGACTTTTATTCCATTCCTCTAATAGGGGGTTATGTAACAAGACACTAATGGGAGAATATAATAAAAGTCGCCAAGAGCAAGACAATTAGCACAAATAAGAATTAAAAAGTCTCATTTTGCAATGTAATATTCCTCCTTAAACTGTATATTTACATTACATTGCGAACTTTAATTGCGCTTTGCGAATTTTAATTGCGCATTGCCCACTTTTAAGAAGTGCTTGAAGGTGTCCTAATCTTTTGGAGCAAACATAACAACTTTTTCAGTAAGAAGTTTTATTACATTCACGGCGCACTGGGGCAAACCATAAAATCTGTAAACCTTCTTCCACTGTCGGAAGTGGTTGCTAAACTTTTTCCGGGTTTGCAAATACTATATTCGCATTGTGAATATTTTTTCTATTACCAACTTTTATTACATTCCCCCATAACTTTGCCCAGGAGCAGTAACACAGAGCAACCAATCAGCAGGTATGATTTACTGGTCACCTGTTTAAAAGCACACCTCTTATTGGTTGCTATGGGCTACTGCTACTGGGCAAACTTATGCCTTTTATTGCATATGATGGATATTATAGTGTTTGATTGTCATTAGTTTACTGTATATCTGCTCTTCTTTCTATGTATGGCCCAGCAAATGTATTTATTTTTTTGTTTTATTATTATTTATATTCAGGGTGGATGAACAAATGGTGGAGGTCAAAAGGAATATTTCCCTCTGTAATCTGTGGAGCAGCTCCTTACACATGGAAGGCCGGAACAGGAAGGTATTATAGAAGGAACTGACATTGTACTTAAGCATGGGGAATATTATAGGAGGGTTTACAGACAAGCAAAAAAACCCTGCAATATGACCCTGGTACTAGCTGACAACATAACCGTACATGGAACACTTAAAACCTGTGAATTATAAACATAATACAATAACTAACTGCTGGGGCAGCCCAACTGCCTTCACTGAACAGTAAGTACAGGGCACTCATTGTGTGTTGCATCTGTTGGCTCTAGATGTTGTGTCAGTTAAATTACACACAATGGAAGCGTAAGTGTGAGTTTACAGTATGTGTGTCTCTTATAATCCCTTTTCCCTCACAGCAGTATGCTACACCCAATTGTGTGCAAACAAAAGGCTCAATTATGTTAGAATTCTGCCTGAAAATGTTACATTCTAGTTAGAAATGGGGAATTACAATTTATTGCACGTTGCAGTCCTTTTTAAAATGATTCTATTGCCGTTAATTAATGCGCCAGATAGTTTGGGGGCAAAGTAAGAACCCTTCTTAATTGAATCTGCTTTGCATTGTTTATTTAACTTTTTATTCAGCAGCTCTCCAGTTTGCCCTTTCAGCAATCTGGTTGCTAGGGTCCAGATCACACTACCAACCATCCACTGATTTGAATACAAGACTGGAATAAGAATAGGAGTGGCCTGAACAGAAAGATGAGTGATAAAAAAACAGCAATAACAATACATTTGAGGCCTTACAGAACATTTTTTTCTAGATAAGTGACCCCTCTATTTGAAAGCTGGAAAGATGAAGGCAAATAATTCAAAAACGATAAATTAAAAATAAATAATGAAGGCCAACTGAAAAGTTGCTTAGAATCGGAAATTTTATAATATAATAAAAATTAACGTAAGTACTTCCCTGAATTAACTATACTATACTGTGCCCTGAGGCCATTGGGTTTATTTTTTATGGTTTTATTGTAAGCAAACTTACAGAATTTCTACAGCATTTAGCACTAGTTTTGTGCTGAGAATCAAATTTTTTTTTGTACTATGCTGTATGGCAACAGCACACACTTCCCATTGCATCTATGTCTTCAGTACTAGGAGCGATAAAGGTCAGGAACTAGGTATAGATACAGAGAGCAGTTTAATCCTAATATATGGAGAGCACAGGTTTTATTAATGGATGCACAGAAAGTGACTGCTTGACTAGGGGCAATTGAACAGTTAGGAGCACATTTACTATGGGTCGAATATCGAGGATTAATAAGTATCAATACTAGAAACCCACTTCAACTTCCTTAGCAGAAAAAGAGATCAATTTTCTGTCTGATGGTTCAAGATTTTAGTGGCCCCAACATTCTTGTTTGAGTAAAAATTCTGGTATGATCATTTGTTTCCCTTTTTTGTCTGTCCTCCATGAACTTTTATTCAATTCTTGTATTTTGAGGACCTTATGATGACTGTAGTATCCATAGTAATTGCTTTTACATTGCAGATTTTAGCCTTTCCTTTCCCTTTAACTTATTCTTTCTTTTTACCTCCCTAGTCCTTGTATTTGCACACAGGAGCAGTTACTATTCTAATGATACACAGCATGAGACTGGAACTAGTGAAAGATACATTTAGGTATGTGAGTGGGTTGGAATGACACAAGGAATATTATTCTTAGGAACAGAAGCAGCAACAGAAGGACCATTAAATAAATGATGAACATACTGTATTGTATACTCTTTTGTGTATGTATATATATATATATATGTACCACACTACAACTACTATTAATTAAGTGTACGCAAATCTATGCATAATTCAAGGAACAGATGATGCAAAAGGAAAGATATTTTAGTCTTTTAACTAAATGTCTTAGCTGTTCTTGACAAAATTATTACACTTCAGATGACATTTGGCTGCGACTCTATAGAACCAGATGAGGATTTCTAAAACCAGTTATTAGGTAGATCTATAGATACCAACAACAGTGCCTACTTAGCCCCCTGTATAAGGGAAATTAATAAACTTGAGTGTATTTAGTCAGAGCAGCTGTGCTCTAAGCTTCCCACGCATAATACGAGAGTGTTATATCACATATTCCACATACTGTATATAGTCTTATTTTTTTACTTATCTTTTCATGTTTTCAGTTCAGTTGGTGTCCATGTGTATGCATGCCAAATGTCAGTCATAGACACGGATATGTGATTCCACTGACCAGTCATGGTACTAAAACCCAATCAATAATGATGCTTAGCACACACCCATTCAGGGTATATGGTAGAACGTCTGTGCAGTGTGCTTTAAAAGGGAATCAGACATTTATTCCAAAATTGTATACCCAGTGTTTTCTTATATTCTTATATTTTGCTACTATTTACTATTATTCAGCTGTTTCTATATGTGTAAATGTCATACAGTTTGGCCAATCAGGACAATATTTCCTTTTTTCTGCTCTGCAGTCTGATAGGCTGATGGCACAGGGTCACCCTGAAATAACTGTAGCCTGCCATTCACTTGAATGAGTAATACATAATAATGCAAGGCTTGCCAGATTCTAAACCCTGGGTTTGGAAAATGATTGTACCAGAGCACATTTCCCATTCAAATAAGTGGGAGACGGACACATTGGATTCAGGCATTTCTATGATGGCTGCATTAAGCCAATGGAGAATATTCCATGTTCAAAAGACTTAAAGCAAATGCAAATGTGTACAATAGAAGTGTAGTTGACCTTCGATCAGTGTAATTGACTCTCAGACTGGGCTTCTATGTGTATCTATGAAAGCAACAGTCTTCCTCAAAAGGCCTACTAACTAATAAGATATTCCAAGAATAACCAATCCTTGAATCTTAGATGCACTTAAATGCCAACATCTTAGATGAGTTGAGTTGTCCTGTATTTTTGTATTATTGGCACATACAGATACACTTAGGTGGTAATTTATGAAGCTCCAATTATTCCGAGTTGAACCGGGTTTCCAAAAAAATTGAAGCTGTCAGGCTATTTACCATAAAATCGTAGCTTTGGGGCACAAAATCCAAAAAAACATAGGATTTTGATTTTTTTAATAAAGTCAATAAAATGATAAAGTCTGTGCAGATTAGGTCGGAGTACATTTCAGAAAATAGTGAGAACTTTTTGGGTTTTGATAAATAACCCCCTTACTGTATGTACAGATTTAATAATAAGTGGACCCAGTATAGAATCTTGCAGCAAACCACTTAGAACCCTAGTCCAAATACAAAGGCACAATGGAAAACTACTATTGGTACACAATCTTTTATCTAGTTCTCCATTTATGTAAAAACAGCATCACCAAGACCAACAGACATGAAAAATACATTTAGCACTGTATCAATCTCTTCTGCAAGTGCCTGTGAAATTGTATTTGATATCGCCAAATTTCGGGGCCAGATATTCTTGGCTGCTTCCCTGGGTTTAGAGCTTTAGGGTAAATTTTCTAAGCAGCGAAAATTAATCAGCAACGACTTCGCAGCCAGTGCAACACTTCACCAGGCGAAAATTTTCTCAGACAACGCTAATTTATTAAAATGCGAAGTTGCGTCCATGGCGCCGAACGCTAGCGTTACTTCGGCAATCAAAGCTAAGATGCGCTAGTGTTCAATTATGCCTAGCACAACTTCGTTAGAGGTCTTTGTTCAGGCTAATTTGCATACGGCGGGAAATTATAAAGTTGAATGAACATATATGTTGTAGCAAATACATTACATTACACAAGTCCAGGGACCTTAATAAAGAAAATAGAGTTGTTATAATGCCCTACACACGAGCCCAGTGTACAGAAGAATGAGGAAGATCTATGCACTTCAGTGCACTTCACCTGGTCTGAGCTGGCAAAGGCAAGTCTGGTAAAAGAGGTAACGTTCAGTAAAATCCGCATCTTAGTGAATTTGCGGAGTAACGTCCATTCGCCAGAGCGAAAATTTGCCTGGCGATAGAGTGCAAATGATCGCTAGTGTCTGTCTCTTTCGCTAGTGAAGTTACAGCTGCGCCCGTTAGTAAATCAGCAAAGTGCCTGAAAACGGTAACACTGGCAAATTGTTACCAGCGTTTGTCACTTCGCCCCTTTAGTAAATTTACCCCTTAGAGAGGCAGTGGAACAGTAGAAAAAGTAATTTATTTCCAAACACCTAAGCAAGTCACCTCCTTGCTGGCATCTCAGTGAAGTATTTGTGAAGTAGAAAGGGAGGCAGGGACTTGTGCATGGCAGTGTGCACAGCTATAGCTGACAGGAGCCACTTTGTATACAGGCTTCAGCAGACACATATAGAGATACATATAGAGATATCTATAGCGATATCTGAGATGATCTTGTGTTATGGGTAAAAAAAAAACTTCTTCTGCAACTACTTATAGTCAGTTTGAATCAATCATTTCCATACTGCCTTTATCGGTTCTGCATTAACTTTGGATTTTACTTTTAATTCATTTAAAAAGATGGGTGAAGCTAAAGAAAAGTCAGAGAATGACGACAGAAAAAAATAGTTTAAATTAAGAAAGGCTCCTATTTTCATATAACTCATTTTTGCTCTAGTACGCCTCAAAAGTCTCCTTAAACTTTATCTACTAAACTAGATTAATTGCCAGCCTCCTTCCCCCCTTTTAATTGCGCATCTCGTGTGTGCTACATTTATCCTCAGACCTCCGCTGTTTATTGAGAATATTTAGGCACAATGGTACTCTCTGGAATACTGGAGATTATGCTCAATTGCCACCAATACTAGAGATTATGTTAAAATGCATCCACAGAAATTCTGAGTAAAAGAGTTCAGCTGTATTTGCAGGAACACTTGGGATAATGTTCAATTGTGTCCGAAGTAATAATGAAGATTATGAGTAATGCAGGCATGCTGAATATGGAGTATGTGCATAAGTGAAGGAATTACACAGGAGAAAATGTGCCAGAGTAAATGCAGTAATACAGGATTATTTGACAATGCAATGCACAAAACTGGGGATTCTGCAAGATTCTTGAAGATGATGTGCCTATGTACTTGCAGGAATGCTGGAGATTATGTACAGATGTTTCAAGGGATGCTTATAAATCACATGCAGTGTGAAAAATACATAAGGAAAGTTTGGTTATTTTTTCTGTGGCCCTGGAAACCCTGTTAAGCTTTAAGCATGCAAATGTTTCTTGGATGGATGCAAAACCGTAATTAGGTGGTCAAAGTTGTGCCCTAGTGGAGTTTTCTATGTTTTATAAGGGTGGCCCAGTTTGTACGTATCATTGATGTCAAAATATAAACTTTCAGCAATTAAGCTATAGCAAAGATTAATTATTCAAAATTATAGTAACTATATAATAAAGTAAAAATTGTGGCCCTTGTACCATACACAGACTGACCATCTGTTTGAAATGTTAATGCCCACATATAAGTCACCAATAGGACAAAACATTTACAAAAAATTCATTTTATAAGAAAATAAAAATGTTAGGAAATAAAAACAAGCAAATAAAAGCTCTAAATACGAAAAAAGTGCTCCCCATTAGTTGTTACCAATTTAGAATTCAAAGGTACTGAGCTGAAAGGCCAATTTAGCACCAAGGGACTGATATTTGTTGAGGCAAAGTGAATTTGTGTACAACGGAGTCCTGTGGAAAATTACTGTTATTCAGCCCAAAATACCAAAATGGCTTCTGTGCTGTTTGGAACTCTAAAGAGAGAATAGGCCAGCAGTTGGTTTAAAAACGCGATTGCAAGGTACAATAAGTGCTAGAACAAAGTATTTTAAGGGACGTCTCTATTTGCAGCATGAGGGTTGGCTTGACGACTGGAGGAAAACTCTCTCTTAGTCAGGCTTAGATTAAAGTGCCCAGTAGTTTATTTTTTACTAATAATTTGCTTTCAATGTATACACATTATGCTAGATATTAAATCCTATTACATTTTATTCACAGTCCTGAGTAACTCTTATTTGTTTGTAGGTTCTATCTTGTTGTTAAGGCACTTTTTAGAAATATTTGTGACTTGTGCTAATATTCCTATTGTGTCAGAATTGTAGGGACATATTTAAAAAGCTGTATAAAAATGTCACTGACATACAAAAAACTTTAAAACCATGGTAAGCTTGGTTACTGTAGTACAAGCCCTAATCAATCTAACAATCTACAAACATCATTTCATTAACAATAAGCCCTGCCTCTGTCACTACAGTCTTGGGCCTCCAACTTCTACTGGGTCCCTGCCTGTCTTGCCCTGATAGGGCCGGCTGATCTCTGATCCTTCTGTGTACCTGCTCTCAAGCAGAAGCTATACTTTTCAGTGCAGATAAACTGAACTGAGGAATCCTCCAGAGAGAGGCACAAGGGTTATCAGGACCAAAGCACAAAATTAGCACTTACTGAGGTCCTAAACACCGTTATGGGGTACTGGGGTACCGGGGCACTTCTTTTTGCCCTGTTTAAAAGGTGCCCCTCACAGTGGATGTCTTAGCTTCTTGGAAAGGTTTCCACTAGATAATGGAACATTGCTGATGGGATGTGTTTTCATTTATATGTAACAGGTTGGCTACTGATGTTCGGCAAAGAAGCCTTCCCTAAATTGTTGCTACAAAAAATATCATTGTATGATATGGTGGCACCTCAATGATAGGCAGTAGCCAAGTATAATTATAATGGTTGGCCACATACATTTGCCCATAATGTGTATTCTCAGCATTTCTGCTGTTTGCCACATTAAGGGGCAAATTCAACAAGGGTCAAATATCGAGGGTTAATTAACCCTCGATATTCGACCGGGAATGAAAATCTTTCGACTTAGAATATCAAAGTCGAAGGATTTTGCGCAAATACTGCGATCGAACGATCAAAGGAATAATCGTTCGATCGAACGATTAAATCCTTTGAATCGAACGATTCGAAGGATTTCAATCCAACGATCGAAGGATTATCCTTCGACCAAAAAAACTTAGCCAAGCCTATGGGGACCTTCCCCATAGGCTAACATTGGGTTAGGTAGCTTTTAGGTGGCGAACTAGGGGGTCGAAGTTTTTTCTTAAAGAGACAGTACTTCGACTACCGAATGGTCGAATAGTCGAACGATTTTTAGTTCGAATCATTCGATTCGTAGTTGAAGTCGTAGTCAAAGGTCGAAGTAGCCCATTCGATGGTCGAAGCAGCCAAAAAAACACCTCGAAATTCAAAGTTTTTTTTACTTCGAATCCTTCACTCGAAGTTAATGAATTGGCCCCTATATGTCTAATCAGTTAACAGCACACATAGGCATCCATTCTGAAATATTGAGAACATGGGCAAAGTCCTTACCCAGCATCAAAATGTTTTTCTAGACTAAACCTGTATATTTATTAACTAGATGTTACAGTCATGCAAGGTCTGATGGATTTGTATGAATTATTCACTGGTAAAACCTAGTAAACAGTTTCAGTCATTTTATATCTAGCAATTAGAGTGTGTAAATAATAATATGTTGCATTCTATATAACACAATTATTTGGCAAGCAATTGCATATTTTATATCTAGATTTTTTATCTAGCACCCATGCCATCAAAGTTACAGGCCCAGTTACACTGAATGCCTGAACAGTTTGTACCATTATGCAGAAGTAAACAGGGACTATGGCCTTTGGGATAAACAGTTTTACCACCAGCTTGGATCTCTCAAGTACCATGGATTTATAATGGATAACATGAAATTGATCAAGTCGATCAAGTCCATCAAGTTCAACCCCTCCAAATGAAAACCCAGCATCCATACACACACCCCTCCATACTTTCACATAAATTCTATATACCCATACCTATACTAACTATAAAGCTTAGTATAAGCTATTTATTTTAGATGTTTTACTAGTAAAAGGGATTATAGTTCTCTACCATGAACAGCTCAAGGACCCATATATGAAGAATTCTTGCTCTAGAATGTGTTACAGGTAGCAATCTTGTTTTGCACATAAACAGCCAGCATATACAGCCAGGACTAGTTTCCTTTATGGCACCTATGCATGGCTAAAACTGGAGACAATACAAACAATATACAATAAAAAATTTGTTTGCTCTTAACAAAAAAAACAAACAAAAAGACACTTTTAACTTTAAATTCACAAAGTCTTTATTGAGAAATAAGTTACCGATTCTTTGCTTGCGCTCCTCTTCAGAAACCGCGTCTGGGCGACGATCCATCGTGTGGCGCTCGATTTCTCCTCCCTGGCTATCTCCTATAAAAGGCAGGGTGGGACATTCACTAAGATTCATAGTTGCGCCGGCGTCCGCTTTGCCGCACATCGCCACACTTTGTCCCACTTCGCCAGGCGTATTTTCACCAGCTCTCCGCAAATTGCACTCAGGGGTATCGTAAGGTTGGGAAGTTGCGATAGCGTTAATTCGCCTACTACGCTAGTGATGCTTAATTTGCATACGGCGCCAAATTCAATTTTCGATGGAAGTATTTGTAGCATCACTACACATGCCTGGGAAACCTTCAAAACATCAAATAAAATGTTTATTTTGCCCTACACACGTGCCCACTGTATAGTTAAGTTGCCATGAGTTAGGAAATGTAGGGGGGAAGGAGAGTAGCCCCAAAAAAATTTTCGATTTTTTTTAAGCCTATCACCCATAAAAAATTTTTTTTTACTTTTTTTGAAGCAATCCCTATCTACTCTACTGCGCTTCACCTGGTCTGAGGTGGCGAAGGAAGTCTGGCGTAAAAGGTAGCATTCAGAATCATTCGTGCGTTAGTGAATTTGCATAGTTACGTCCGTTGCACAAATTCGCCATGCGTAAGGGTACGAAGTAACACTAGCGAATTTAGGCCAGCGTTCGTTAGTGAATCGGCGAATTAATGAAAATGCTCAACGCTGGCGAATTCATGCTAGCGTTAGGCACTTCGGCGTTTAGTGAATTTGCCCCTAGGGAGTAGAAATTGAGGGCCGCACGATGGGTCGTCGCCCTGTCGACGTTTCTGAAGAGGAGCGCAATCGGAGAATCTCTTATTAAAGACTTTGTGAATTCAAACATTTTTTTTGCTCCTGATGAAGATCCCTGTGGAGGATCGAAACGTTGAGGCTTAATAATAATAATAATAATAATAATAATAATAAAACATTTTTTGTTTTTTCACTAAAACCCTGTAAAGAGCCGCAATCCTTGTTCACTGCTTATTTCTCATGCTGGCACCCAGGTATTAATTTTGTCTACGGAGTGCACCATTCCTTTGGTTTTATATATATATATATATATATATATATATATATATATACTGTGAAATAAACACAAAGCAAAGATATCGAATTTAACATACCATATGTACCTAAAGACCACCAAATACAACACAGCAGGTAATTACAGTTTTTTAAAAAATATGTAAATACAAGAGTAAATATGGCAATTTCCATATACTCAGATGAGCCCCAATGGAACCCCCATTTAAATACAGGGGTATTATGCCTTGTTTAAAGCAACAAGCAGTTGCTACAAATTCCAGAGGGTGTTCCCAGCAGTTTGAGGCACAAGTGAATTTTTTTTTGGGACAAAATTTCTCACGATTCAGTTCAACTGAATCTCAGTTCCCATCTTCATGTACTTCCATTATAGTCTTCCATATGGCACAAATAGTCTTATGTCACTTGAACGTATGCCCCACATATTATTGGCATATATGCGCAGCAAATCTTAATGATTACTGGTATTAGTGAGAGTAATATCAGCAAACAGATCCCAAAAAAAAATCCCAGATTGATGTCTAACAATAACTAATAACAGTAAATTAAAGAGAAGAAACCTAATCAAACAGGAACATATGCTGTGTTGAGCTCTTTCAGAGATTAAGGATTTAAATTTTGTGTTTTTACTGATATATATTTTCTGTAGGGTTCTCCTCTGTGATGTACTAGCTATTCTTAGATTGCTTTTGAATACTAGGTTTGAACTGAGCTCAATTTTGGCTCAATGATTTTTCTCGGATTTGCGAGACTAAGGCTGGGAACAAGGGTTAAATCTAAAGTTATTCACTTGGTAAATGTATAGGTATAGAATGTTCTACATTTCTACATGCTCCCTGATAGATTACCAGTATCTATCTATTTACCTACCTATCTAGTTCTACACCCACACATATACCTATATATATACACACACACAAAAGCAGACACGGAACATTTATAAGTATATTATACTGTGAAAGTGGGTGACAGGAGAAACCATATTTCATAAAATATAAACAAGAAACATAGATTCCCCGTTGTCTTATGCCCAAATGATTCAGGACAAAAATAAATATACTATAAAGGAGCAATTGCCCATGCTGCCGAACAGAAGCTCAGTATTATTAGTAACAACATCAGCAGTAATAATAATAATAAAAAAGTAATTATGCATAGGATGATAGAATCCCCTCTTATACTAAGCCTACTTTTAATTTAGAAAGTCTTATAAAATGTAAGAATATTTGCATCCTCGCTTGATTTATAACTGAAGATTGTAAAGCTTGTCAATGTGCCGTCACATATGTATTCTGAAAGAACAAGACTTTAGCAATCAGCTGATTTATTATTTCAAAAGATCACAATCCCAGTTCCGCACAGCATTGCTCTGACTTACCTTAGTTGCTGAAAATGTAAATAGGCATTCTTTGTGGTAGATAATGTTCATCATCTGTCCGGCTGAAAGCAGCAGAAAAGATTTAGGCTTTTCTCAGTGTTCTGCCATTTCAGAGTGGGTGACTCCAGCAGTAAACACAAGGGACTGGAGGGGTGTGTTTAACCATCACTCACAAAACAGTACATTTGTAACTTTAGCTTTCTTGGGAAATGCAAATAATTCACGAAACAAGACCACAGAAGAAAAGAACAATGCTTAATGACGGCTCAGTACTGAATGTCAAACACATGCAATTTAGTGTCCCCACCATGTATTACTCAACCTTAACTTGCTAGCTCCCTTAGCCAAAAAAAGGACGGCAGCATTAATCCCCTGTTCCCTTCTTTTTCCTTGTATACTGAGTTTGCATGTCATTTTCTTTCTTTATGTATAATAGCACAAAGGATGGCAGCCTTTAGAAGCAAGGTCAATAATCATTCCCTGGCACATGGAGCTGGCTGAATATTTCGTAGGCTTTGAGAGTGGAAGACACAGCGTGGTTTTGTGCTTCAGTGCCACAGAAACCAGCTTAAGACAAATAGAGCAGCCTAGCACAAAGGAGAAATAAGAAAATGTAACAAAACCAGGAAACAAATAGCAGAAAGAAGAAAATGGCTGCTGATTTACAAAAGTGTAAGAGGCAATGAAAGTTCAAACGCTGGAAGCATCCATATGGGCAGGGAGCCAAGGATCCTTAAGGCATCATTTTGTGCATCTGGGAAGCCAGAAAACAGGCAGATCTCTCATTTAAGGGCAATTCTCATCAGCAAAAAATAGTAAAAAGACTCTAAAAACGCATCTATGTATCATAGTACAGCCCAGCATATGCAATCGGGATTTATCAATAGAAATATGCCATACATACATACAGAACATACTTATAGCCTTTTGCTAATGCATGGAAATGATCTCATAACAGAGTATTTTGGAAGACTTACTGGTGATGGAATAGAATTATCATTGAATGTAATGCTATGTCATAGTGTAGCAGATTGCAGCTATTTCCTCACTAGTCCAGCAGACAAATCAGATAGCTTTGGAATTACATGTCACTGAACATATTCCACTCGTATAAGCAACAAAGAGGGGCACATTAACTAAGGGTCAAATATCGAGGGTTAATAAACCCTCGAATTCGACCCTCGAATCGAAATCCTTCGAATATCGAATTTGAAGGATTTTACCGCAAAAGCTTAGATCAAACGATCGAATAAAAATCGTTCGATCGAACGATATCCTTTGAATCGAATGATTCAAGCGATTTTAAGCGATCGATCGAAGGATTTTTCAAAAAAAGCTTAGAAAAGTGATGGGTAAGGCTCATAGGCTAACATTGTACCTCGGTAGCTTGAAACGAAGTATGTAGTCTAGACTATCGGATGGTCGAATAGTCGAACGATTTTTAGTTTGAATCGTTCAAATCGAAGTCGAAAGTTGTAGTGGCCTATTCGATGGTCGAAGTACCCAAAATAATACTTTGAAATTCAAAGTTTTTTTCATTCGATCCTAGTAAATGTGCCCCTCAGTGTTTCCTAAACATAATGCTGCACTCCTATTGCTAATGTAAGCCCTTAAAAGGGGAATTATGTCCATAAATAGTAAAGTTGGAACATTTCCTCTCTGTGTATGAAAAAGAATTGCATTCTACATCTATCTACTCATACAGAATATGTATGGACAAGAATAAGTATACCCCCTTTGCTTGAGGTCTAGTAAGTGGAGCAACTACCAAATTCACACATAGGTCAGGAATGCCAAACGGAGCGCCATGTGCAGCATGAGGATTAGTCAGTGATATTTGTATAAAATAGTGGCGTCTGTTTTCTAAGAGCCCCATTTACTAACAATCAAAGTGTTTGTTTTTTTTCGGGAATCTTGAATAAAATTTGGTTTTTATATGTCCTAAAAGTTTTATTAAAGGGTATGTAAAATCTAAAATAGAATAAGGCTAGAAATGCAGTATTTTGTATACTAAATATAAACATGAACTTACTGCACCACAAGCCTAATCAAACAAATAATTTATGCTTTCAAAGTTGGCTACAGGGGGTCACCATCTTGTAACTTTGTTAAACATCTTTGCAAGACTAAGACTGTGCACATGCTCAGTGTGGTCTGGGCTGCTTATGGATCGTCATAAAGAAAGCTGTTTGAGTTCTGCATGGCTGGTAAGTAAGGCGGGGGTTCCCCCTGCTGTTCATAAGTATGATTGTTTCCCTGCTCAGCAGTTAGGGACCATCTGACAATTCCTATCCACAGCAGTAAATGAAGGGAGAATTTCACTGCATACAATCAGGTTTCTTATAAAAACGGTACACATTTTTTAATTAAAGTATATTGGTGATCGGTTTCTTTTTCATTAAAAAAAGTAAAAATGGGGTTTTATTTTTTTGCCTTTACATGCCCTTTAAGTGTGAAAACTTGCTAAGCAAAAGTTGTTCATGTCCTATAAAAGTCAATGGGAGCTGCGCTGATCGCATTGGACCACTTTTGATCATTTTGGTCTTTTCAGGGTTTTCTGATTTTTTTTTTGTTAGGATTAGTGAATCGTTCGTTTTTATTTTCATTCACAATGTTTATATTCAGATATTTTAAGAAATTCCATGACATTCATTGTTTTTGAGAATGTGACATAAGTCGTGATTTCAAAACCCTCTAAAATCATTAAAAACTCAAGAGCAGATTTACTAAAGTTCAAACACTTCTGTCCTGTTATTATGAATATCCCTCTTCAAACTTGAGTTCATTCAAGTCTAAATGGGTAATTCCTTGATACAGTGTTTTCTCCATCATTTTTCTATATTGTTCTTTAATTTACTTGTAAAGAGAAATCATGTTGCTTCACAAGCCTTTCTCCAGAGAGAACAACCCTAACCTTGACAGTCTACCCTCATAGTTTAAATCCTCAATCCCTTTTACCAGTTTACCACGTCTCTGCACTCTCTCTAACTCGTTAATATCCTCCTTAAAGACTGGAGCCCAAAACTGAACTGCATACTCATGGTGAGGCCGTACCAGGGATTATAAATTATTTTTTTTTAATGCAGTTTAAGACAATATTTGTAACCTTTGAGTAACACTGCCTAGAATTAGAGTTTTTTATGCCCAAAAATCCACAAATGCTTTTCAGTTGTGGATACCACCAAATAAATTTCAATTAAGGATGCCTACAAATACTTTTCAATTAAGGATACCACCAACACACTATCATTTGTTGTATAACTCCCATCTTCCAATGAGCATAACCTTGCATTAATCAACCTCATTTGATAATCTGATGTCCAGTTCTCCACTTGACTTAAAATGACTTAAAGTGGAAGTATCCTGCATAGACACAGTACTTACAATGCCCACCTCCAGGTCATTAATAAGCAAGTGAAAAAGAAAGGGCTGTGTACAGACCCCTGCAGTACTCCGCTAACATTGTTTTAATTGGAAAATGTTGCATTTACAAATACTCTTTGTAATCTATCCTCAATCCAAGTACAAATATCATGTTCCGGGCAAATATTCCTTAATTCAATTTGTAACTGTCTGTGCAGTACAAATGCTTTAGCAAAGCCTATGTAAAGCTCATTCACCGCCACCCCAGTTTTCTAGGCTTTTGCTCACCTCCTCATAAAAGGCTATTAAATTTGTTTGGAAAGATTTATTACTCGTAAATCTATGCTGGTCTTAAAGTAGTGACTTTTTGGCTTACTTTTAAAAAAATCTAGAATTCAAGTTGCACCAATAACAATTCAATGCAGCAATATAAAGCAGTTCTTTTGCCTAAATTGTCTTTTGCTTCCACACTTCTTCCTGTTAGAGTTGTAGTATTTCTAGTCAGGTGATCTCTGAGGCAGCACACAGACCATCACAAAATGGGGGTTCAAGGCAAGAGATGTAAAAGGGTAAGATTTACTTAAATATATAGACCAGTTTGCTAAGTTTCTTTAATATGCCACTGTTGCTTAAGTATTTATTTTGGGGGTATAGTTTTCCTTTAAGGCACAAAACCCCACTATGAAGGTATTTGAAAGTTTTTGTGTCTGAGACACACTTAAAGGACCTGCAGGCCTGGATTTGTGGAAAGGCCACCAAGGCCCAGGCCTAGGGCGGCAGGATTATAGGGGGCAGCATGTTGCCCAACCACACCCACAGTGGTTCAGAAACATTGGAGATGTGCAGGAGATACGATAGTTCTTTAAATTTCCTGTGCACCAATCCCCATTAATCTGGTCCCAATAAGGAAAATTTGCATGAATAAAGGGGAGGGGTGATGAACACCAGCGGGCCTAAGGGCACCTACTATGTTAGTCCCCTGAGGGTCTGGAATACAAAAACATTTTTGTATGCATTTAAAATGTAAAATACAATTAATGGCCACTAAAGAAGCTCTAATAAATAAGCAAAATACAATAGCTGTAATACGAAACTGGAGATAAGTATCGATGGCTCTCAACAAACCTAGAGGGCAATGTGTAGTTCCAGCAGTTCTGTTGTCCAGTATTTAGCAGCTCAGTGGTAGACCACATTGATTCAATTTGTTTCCATTCACTTGTATGGTAATTACCTACAAGCATGAGAACCCACTTTTCACAAGATTGTCACTCGGAAGTGCAACAGTTGGTGTGTGAGTGCACAAAAACTTTCAGGCAACTGGCATAGTAGCCAATGGCCATTCAGGTATGAATTCCCGTGGAGACAAAAATCTTGAAAACGCCCAGATTGCAATTCACCACAAAAGGAAAACCTTTATTACACAAAAAAAGGACTTGCTATCAAGAAAAAATTTGTTGGCAAGTGTCAGGGAAAAAAAGCAAAAAGCTCATGTACAAAAAGTGCTTAGTACTAGAATGGACAGAAAATTGAACATACTACAAGGTCCCATTTACTAAAGTTGGTAAAAGTTGCCCATCGCCCATTATCACTGAGAATATTCTTGTGGCAAAATGAATGCTACTTGCATGTTTACTAAAGTGCGATGAGTGTGATAATTGCCGTTAACTACGCAAGTGTAGCAGATTGTTTCAGCGTTACTTCTGCCAAATTGTGAGTTTTTTGCCGCTCATTTAGGCAAACTGCTTTAAATGTTGCAGATTTCTTTGACACCACTGCCAATGGCCACACTAATGAATATATATATATATGAATGTGTGTGAGTGTATATAAAATATAACATTTATCACAAGTTTATAATATATTATTAAATATATATATATGGCCAATTCAGTGCTATCAGGAATAAATGATTTAACCATTGCTGTAAATCTTTTCTTAATAAATTCACTAAAATACATTTATAAGTATCATTGTTCCCTAGTGCAATCAATTATTTTTGCTGCTTATGTTTAAAAACTGACTATACTCCTCTTTTACTATACAATTTCTGTCTTTTTTTCACTTAACACCACTCTCTGGGTGGCTATAAAAATTGGCGACAATTTTGTCTATATTTGGTGCTAATTCTGGCAAAAACCTTCAGTAAACCTTGTGAAACAACTTTCAAAGCATGAATAATAATAAGCATTAATAGATATGTTTGCCAGAATATTTGCAGTGATAGATGTACTTACTCGTAAACTTGCTTGAATGGATTTTCTTGCGCAGGCTATTATTGTTGCTTATCGCATCTTAGTAAACTGATGCCTAAGACCTCATTTACAAATGTACTTGGGCACATACATTCTTCTATCTGACTGTGGGGGACACAATACACTGAGTCAATGCTGATGAATTGCATGCATGGATGCTGGGGGACCATGAAACTACTGGTAGTTCTAGGGTTGCCCAGTTGACTGGGTCCATGATACAGCTAGGTTGTGCTAAACATTGGACACATAGTGTTGTTATTAATACCACAATATCTGGAAAAGTGGCCCACAACTTGCACACAATCTGTACTGCTGCATCACACACAATGGGGCAAATTTACTAAAAGGCGAAGTGGCTAACGCTAGTGCAACTTCGCTACCTTTCGCCTCCCTGAGCGAAACTTCAGATTTTAGTGAATTAGCGGCGCCCTGGCGAAGTGCGGCGAAGGCGTCGCTAGCGCATTTTCGGCACTTAGTGAATTTGCCCCAATGTGTGGTGGATGCTAATTACCTATAATGATGCAATAAAATTCAGACTGAATGTGCCTGCAATGATGCTGAAATTCTGGGGTAAATTCTGTTTTCATCAAAATTTTGTATTTGCCACTTTGCAGTTGCTTTGTAAATGAGATCTAAAATCTTTGTGGTGTTACTAGCCCTTTCAAATAACATACAGCATACCTGTCCTTCCAACCAGTGCTCTGAAATGCCAGTAAAATAACCCATCCTTCCAAATCATATAACTAAACTGTATACATTGGTTATGGTTATGGTTATGGTTATTATATCCACCTGGTAAAAGCCTAACTAAGAGTGAAAATGCCAAAACCAACACCCCAAAACACCCGAAAATCATGAAGGCAAAAAAAATCTTAAAATGGTTAAAGGGGCCATCTACCTTTGACTTTTACATACATTTGACAGGTTTTAGCTGGAGTATTTTCAGATTCAGATTTCTTGGCTGATTTGGCACATCATGAATTTCTAAAAACTTGAGGGGTTTTTTTCTCTAAAAATTCAAGTTTTGTTCACTAAAAAAAAAGTTAACCACAGAAACGTAACTTTAATAAATAGAACCCTAAAGGGGTCGCAAGCGTTATTTAAAATTGAGCCTTTGCTAAGTGTTTAGCACTGCTCACAATGTAAAATCAGTCACTGGTGAATATTAAATTGAGCATTTTCGCTAAGCAAAGGTTTAGCGTAAACACCTAGCGTTTTGTTAAATATTTTGTTGCAAAAAAGGTTTTGTGATTGTAAAATGTTATTACATCCACTGCAAACGTTTGCAAAAACGATTTGTCTGCAAACTTTGTGATGAAATAGTTGAGGTCCGTAACCAGTCAA
The DNA here is from genome assembly GCA_038501925.1 of Xenopus petersii. Taxonomy (NCBI): domain Eukaryota; kingdom Metazoa; phylum Chordata; class Amphibia; order Anura; family Pipidae; genus Xenopus; species Xenopus petersii. The sequence goes on along the minus strand of CM076683.1, from coordinate 97,879,833 downwards.
AAAGGAGGCAAATATGGTCGCTAACATTCGCAAGCATCTTTGTGCAAGTGTTTTGCGCTAGTGAAACATATTACATTCCCCCCTAAATATCCTATTAATTCTTAATTTCATGTTTCTTCATTGTGATCAGTTTGAATTAGAGTCCACCTACTATAGCAGTGTTTCTTAACCATTTTGTCAGAGGAGTAGTAAAGTGATAACTGGGAGCCAAATAATCTACAAAGAGAGCCCAATTTTATATCATATTTATACAAATATTAATATTTTATTTAATATTATTTATTTTATATAGTATATAATAATATTTATTTAGATTTAATGTAAGATCGAAAGTTAAATTCTACTGACTGGGGTAATGCATGTCCAGATGCTGACGAAAAGCAGCAGCAGGTGAATTGTGGGTAAGAAACAGGGCACCACTCAACTTGCTTCCATTCATAAATAAGTCCAAGGGGGTATTTACTACAACTTGACTTTTTCTCACTATGTAAAAAAAATTCAACCAAACTCCCAAACCCAAATGCCCTTAGTTTACCAATAAATCTGAACTAAAAAAAGCACATCAGGGAAAAAGTTGTGTTTTTCGCGCATCAAATTGAAATGTACAACTTTTTTGATCTGATATCAGATTATTGAGAGAAAACAAACCTGAAACCCTAAAAGATCATGAAAGTAAAAATTGTTTTTTTTTTAAATTGTTAAAGGGATATCTGCCAATAACTTTTACATGATTTCAACAGATTTTAGCTGGATTATTTTCGGATTCAGATTTTTAGCAGCTTTGGAGCATAATCAATCTAGAAAAATTCAAGTTTCTCCCTTTAAAAACTCGACCGGAAAAATGTAAGGTTTAATAAATAGGCCCCAAGTGGAAATGAACTGTAGGAAGAAGAATAAAACTAAACGTTTCATGAAAAAGATGACTCAAATTGTTATGAAATCTACATTTATTCAAAGATATTCTGCACTTGACTTCAGGTCAGAATGAAAAAGAATCAGCAGACGCAGATTAAAGCATTTCTAAATGCAGTTTTGCACAGTGCAGTTTCCCCACATCAAAACTGACAGCAAAGAGATGCTTCTGCCTCTAATAACTGCTGCTAATATTAACAGTAAGTGGAAACCACAGAACACTTTGAGTTCTGTTTGTCTAAATTACTAGATCCCTGGAGATGCTGCAAAACCAATACATGTGGGGTTCCTTCTCTATCATGTTAAATCAAAGTACAAGAAAAAGATATATAGATATATCACTGGGCTGTTATATTCCTGGAGTGATAACATTCTTTTTATTACTCTGTCTTCTTGGTTTGAGAATATAAACAATCAATTAGAAACATTTAAGGCTCAAGTTGACAATACAGGGTGATAAAAATTCCACTCATGAATACATGAATTTTGATGCTAATCTGTATCAGGCAAAAAAACGTGAAAAAAAATTTACACGCTCATTGGGTAAGCTACTGTAAAGATTCTGCTACTGCCATTATCAAACTCAAGGGTAGAGGCAAATGCGAAGGCTGATGAACAGTGACTTTTTATTAAATCTGTGCAATAAACTGGTTGGTATCCTCTTCAGACAGACAGTGGTGGTCAATTAACTGCTACCCGACCCCAATAGCCCAATTTTCCCTCTGACCCAGGGCCGCAAAGTGATGTCAAACAGACAAAACCTCCTGGGACCACAGGGGAGGAGGGAATCAAGCCTGCACCTTTGCCAGGTACCTAACTGTGTTACCTGCGGACTGCCCAAAACCCAAACACCTTGCGGGTATTCCGCAGGTACCCAATCCGGTGCAGGACTCTAGCTGGCAGTGCCAATCACTGGGCTACAAACCACCGTAAATGACATTTCCAATAGTGTTCTGTTTTGATAATTGTAAATGTTTTCACTCTGCAATAGTAAGTGACCTTATAGTTGAGGAAAAAGAAGCTGCATAAATCCATGTTGCTTTTTTAATAAATTCATGGTGTTCCAAACAATGAAAAAAACATATCCAGGTCCAAGCATTCTGAAAAAAAAACAACAATCCATAACCTGTATCATAAGATATACTAGTTATGTACCTCACCAAATCACCCCTCTACAACAAACACACACAAATAAATGAGACAACCCACATAAATCTTTTTGCACCATATAATATTGACTCCTTAATTCACAATAAAGGTCTTTGATGGAAAACTGTATTGTTCAATGTTCTATAAGTTAAGGGGCAGATTTATTAAGGGTCAAATTGAAAATTCGAATTTTTGAATTTTTAATGGTCAAAATAGTCAAACTCGACTAGGGAATTATCCAAACTTAATCCTCGTTTTTAAAAAAATTTGAATTTGATTTTTGAGATTTATCATACACTGGCCCTTTAAGAATTAGAATTCGACTATTCACCACTAAAACCTGCCAAATTACTGTTTAAGTTAATTGGAGAGGTCCAGGGATCAATTTAGAGATGTTTGCAGCCTTCCTTACATTCAGGTTTTTTTCAGAGAAAATTCGATTTCAGTTTTCGGGTCATTTAGTTTCATTCGAATTTTAATAATTTGATTGTATTAATAAATTTCACCAAGTCGAGACCCTTGATAAATGTGCCTCTAAATGTACTCCAGAATGCCTGACATATAGATTGGTATTCTATCTCTGTTTCTAAATGTGGAGCATCTGCTACATACTATAGAGCTCATTTATGACCCCAGCTGGAATGAAGAAGTGAAAACAGTTGTTGCATATATTGATACTAGTGCCTAAGCTTTTTCCACACACTTGCACATATTTAAACCAAGCCCAGTTGCACCCATAAAGTCAGTCCCAATGGGTGGCCCACAATTGCGCCTACTGGCGAGGGGGAACCCTGGAGCTACCATGGCAGTAAATCCAGGGAGACACCATCATAAAACAATCTCCTGTGTAATTTTGCGCTAAGGTTAAATCACTTAACAGTTCATGGACACATATTACTACATTTGTATTTATAAATGATTAGTGATGGGCAAATTTGAAACGCCAAAAATTTGCTGGAAGTCGTTGGGCATCAAATTTTTCTTTGACTAAAGTTTTGACATGCAACCATTTTTTTCACCCATTACAGTCTTATGGGTGTCATTTTCATGGTGAAGCTTGGCTAAAACTTCAGCTCATCACTATAAATGAAACCTTATCTATAATTTTTGTGTCTTTTATTCAACCAAAGGTGTTGGTGGGTTTCAAATCTACTTTTTAGAGTGGAAATTACCCTTATCAGATCAAATATGTGGCCAATGGACACTAATTTGCCTTTAAACACACCGCCAGTAATTTGCCCTCTCTGCTGATTTACAGCTCTGGGCTGCTGTCAGTTGCCTGAGCTTAGGGACTCACAATATACTGTATATATATATGCACGGTGTAAAATTCACACTGCAAGGTATTTCAGATTCATATTACTTGACAGCATTGAAATCAGGGCATTCTGTGTGTCACATTCGGCACCCTATATCCAGAACCCAAGCTAAGCTCCCTGGTCTCGGCTCTCACTTCTGCCTTTAAAGGAGAGCGAAAGCCCCAGGGCGCAAAACCCCTCACCCCCTCCCCTCCGTTGCCCCCCCTCCCTCCTCCCCCCTGGCCTACCCCTCCCCCTGGGCAAATGCCCCTAACTTGTTACTCACCCCTCTGCGCAGGTCCTGTCCATGGAGTTCGCAGTCGCCATCTTCTTCCACGCGCGTCTTCTTCCTGTTCTGACCGGCGTTTTCTGGCGCATGCGCAGTAGGAACAGTTACCGGTACGGCTCTACTGCGCATGCGCCGAATGTCACGAAGTTTTCCGATTTCACTTCGTGACATTCGGCGCATGCGCAGTAGAGCCGTACCGGTAACTGTTCCTACTGCGCATGCGCCAGAAAACGCCGGTCAGAGCAGGAAGAAGACGCGAGTGGAAGAAGATGGCGACTGCGAACTCCATGGACAGGACCTGCGCAGAGGGGTGAGTAACAAGTTAGGGGCATTTGCCCAGGGGGAGGGGTAGGCCAGGGGGGAGGAGGGAGGGGGGGCAACGGAGGGGAGGGGGGAGGGGGGAGGGGTTTTGCGCCCTCGGGCTTTCGTTCTCCTTTAACCGTCGACTTTCAACCTCGGGAGGAGCCCTTGGCTAATTGGATGCCGCCAGGTCTTAACAGAGAGAGGAGCAAAGCTAACGGTTCCGGACTAGCAAAGGGGCACGATCGTCTCACCAGGATACTGGAAGGAAGAACACCACCAGGAACAAGCAGGCCGGGCCAGCACAAGCAGTTAGAATAGTCAGACAGGCCAGAATCAGGATTAGAGATTGTAGAATAGTCGGAGGACAGGCAAAGGTTCAGGATTGGAGAGATCAGCGTAGCCACAGACAGGCAAGGTCAGGATTGGAGAGGTCAGAGTAGTAAGCAGGCAGGCAAGGGTCAAACACAGTAGAATCAGTCAGGAATTGCTCAGGATAACACCCAGGAACTTGCTAATAGAACCTAACAACGGGCACTGTGCTGAAATCTAAATTCCCCTTTTAAACTATTTGAATTTGGCGCCATTGCACGCTGACGTCACATGCCAACGCACTGTGCTTTTAAAAGACAGACGTTCGTGCTTAGAGGAAGCCGGCACAGAAGAGAAGGAAGCAGCGCAGCGGGCGTCCACGCCGAGGACACGGTGGTGGACCCTGCTGCCCACAGACCACCAGGGTGAGCCTTCCTTACATTGTGTCAGATAATGAAACCTGAAAGCATCTACAACAGACATAATATGAAGCTTGGATAAATGCTAAGTACCCTTAAACTTAAGCTTCTCAATTGCAACCCAGAGTACAATGAGCATGTGCAGTGTCACTGACACTCAAAATGGCCTAACAAGATCAGAAGATGGGAGCTACTGTAGACATGTATTTATAATGATTTTTTTAATACTGTCAAGTAATACACCCTTAATACAATATATTGTTTTTAGGGATGCACAGAATCCAGTATTCGGTTCAGGATTCAGGCAGGATTCTGCAGAATCCTTCTGCCTAGGCCGAACCTAATCTGAATCCTAATTTGCATATGCAAATTAGGGGCGGGGAGAGAAATCACGTGACTTTGTCACAAAACAAGGAAATTATAAATGTTACCCCATCCCACCCCTAATTTACATATGGAAATTAGGATTTGATTTGGTATTTGGCCAAATCTTTCGCAAAGGAGTCAGTGGTTCAGCCGAATCCAAAATAGTGGATTCGGTGCATCCCTAATTGTATTACAAGGAGTAATGTGAAACAATTAGACAGACATTTAGGGGCAAATTCATCAAGGGTCGAATATCAAGGGTTAATTAACCCTCGATATTCGACTGGGGAATGAAAATCCCTCGACTTCGAATGTCGAAGTCGAAGGATTTTGCGCAAATACTTCGATTGAACAATCGAAGGAATAATCGTTTGATCGAACAATTAAATCCTTCGAATCAAACGATTCGAAGGATTTTAATCCAACGATCGAAGGATTATCGTTCGACCAAAAAAAGTTAGCCAAGCCTATGGGGACCTTCACCATAGGCCAACATTGACTTCGCTAGCTTTTAGGTGGCGAACTAGGGGGTCGAAGTTTTTTCTTAAAGATGCAGTACTTCGACAATCGAATGGTCGAACGATTTTTAGTTCGAATCGTTTGATTCGAAGTCGTAGTCGAAGGTCGAAGTAGCCCATTCGATGGTCAAAGTAGCCAAAAAAACACTTCGAAATTTGAAGCATTTTTTCTTCTATTCCTTCACTCGAACTTAATGAATGGGCCACTAAACATTAAAAAAAGACAATTGGACTAATGCATTTATTCCCAAGACCTGGTTTTATCTCTTGGGACTTCAGAAAATGGGACAGTGGAAAAAATGCATATTGAAGTACCCCCTGCCAACTTTTAGATCGTTAGAGCCACTGTTAGCATTTTACACATTTTAAAGATTGTGCTAACAGGGGCTCTAACAATCTAAAACTGCAAATCATGGAAAAGGTTGTGAATTCGGTCAGGAGGTGAGTTTCTAAAAACTTTAAATTCCAGGGAATTGGACATTTGAATTAAATACACATGCCCCTATGAGTCTAAATTCAAGGTGGGATGTTTCATATATGTTTCATATTTAACTTGATTTATTTTTACATTTTTTTGTTCTTTATTTCCGACTTACTTATGTTTATGAATTTATTACCCAATAATTAGCATTGCCCCCTCTCATGATCTTTGCTTTGGCCAAACGCAACAGGTTTTGAAACACAATAACTAATTATCTTTACATGCTAATTCGTTGGTGGCTCCCTCTGTCACTCATTCTTTTGATTTGATTATAAGACCAGTTTTTAAATGTATTCTGTAATTTGTCCTATAGATGACGTTGTTTTTGTATGTATATAAGAGTAACTCGCCCATCTTGTTTAGCCTATGATTAAGGGGGGTTCCTGAAACGCGTTAGGCTTCTTATGCAGTTCAGCTACCTAATCTTTTAATGTATTAATAAACAGTACTTTTTACTACAAGGGGCAGTGTGCCACTCTATTTTATCAAGTGTTGACATGCAAACCCCCTTTTTTTAAAGGGCATCTAGATTTTAAGTTTCATTTTGCTTGGTTTTATAGGTCATAGGGCACTGGGCTATTGTACTCCTTGTCTAAATGATTTGGCGTGTTGAGCATTGTGCCATCCCATGATGCAGGTGTGGCAGCACAGTGTGCAAGCATAGCAACCTAAACTGGGAGGAGGGTGGCCACCCAATTGCTCCGTCTGCAAAAATCTGTTGGTGGATGCTGGCACTTGTAGTTTTGGAAAAAGCTGGAGGTCTGTAGATCTCATAACCATGAACTAAAGTTAACTCACTCTGCTGTAACCCTGATCTAAAGAAAACCAGTTGGTATATTATAAAGCTCTTAATAAAGTTTAAAACAAGTATAGTATCTGAAGCATCACAAGATTACTTTGATTTTAAATATAAATAACACTGTTGGAAATGTATTATTTCCAAACATTTAAAACATCTGTTGCCTTGCGCATTTAATTTTATTTTTTTCGAGAAACTTAATAAGATAATTAAGTGTTAGGTAATCTTCATCTAATCAATGAGTTCACTTGGATGAGCAAAGGCATCTTAGCCATGTTCAAATGTCTACTAAATTACTGCTAATGAAGCACTTCACACAAATTACCCTCTCCCAAACGTAACACACTTTTAGGATAAATGCTTTATAAATATGACTAAGCTGTCTTAGAAGTATGGCATTTGGGACCTATCCTATCGCAGACAAATGAAACAGGAACACTTTTTTTTAACAGCTTGTTTCCAATGATCCTTGTTTCTCTATATTTTCTTTGATTTACACACAGACATAGCCATGCCAATGGTCCCAGGAGCTCCCATACCTGGAAGGACATACTAGACAAAATCTCAGTTAGAGATATGTATATTCACATCAAGTTCTAAATAGAGTATATCTGACATCACACAGGTTAGCATAGATTTCAGGATGTTTTGATACCTATATGAAATGTAATCTATAAAAGCGAACTTAACGTCACGTATTCTGGGACTGCCCTAAAATATACCACTGCTGGGCAGAGAGACTTGTGACTTGAGACTTGAGACTCGGGCTTACAGAGGGCTAACCTTGAACTCCAATGAAAGACTGCCTTTACAACTCCTGCACAATGCCAAGAAAGCAATTTTTAGTTAGTGGAGCCTCCAATGCAGACTTCCTGGAAAAAAAAATTCCCAGCCAAAAGCTAATGGACATAGCCTGAAGATGCCCAGAAAAAGTCTGAGACCAGAGATCTACAATGTACCGGTGCTGGAATGTTGATGTGCATCTAAGTGAACTCCCACACCCTATTTGTAGGGATTGCCCATCCCCCTCTTCTCCTTCCTCTAACTTTAAGCAAGCTCTATATCTTTCTGTTATATGCCATATTGATCCCAAACAATCAATAAAAACTTAATTAAAGAAAAAAATAGGTTATAAAATAGGTTAAAGACATTTATAAAGACATTTATATTTTTAGTTAAAAACCCTACATTTGCCCTACAGTAAAATGGTTAATTTTCTCCACTAGGGTTGTCTGTTAGCCACAGCTCAAGTAGAACATCGAGTAAGGTTTCCAGATTTTCAAAGTTAAATCTAGGAACAGATATGCAGTGCTACACATAACATGAAACACTACCTTATTCTGAAATACACAATAAATGCACTTTGATTTTACAAGCCTGCAGTAGGGTGGATTCCTTGGAGTGCCTATGTTTGGTAATTTGGTAGATCCATTTTACTCGTCAGTTTTCATCAGGCAGTTAACAATTCATTTCATGAAATCCTTTGTAACACTGACCCTATATTTGGGTACACCATGGACCGAATAATCAATTGTGTCTTTTTAGCATGCTAACAAGGGCCTCTAAAATGTCTTTGCTGCTGTAATAACACATTTTTTGGACTAAAAGGATTTATTTAAGTTATGCTAATAATTAAACTAATCAGGCCCTGAGTTGATTAGCATTTCAGTCTGCATTTGTCCCCAGTGATGCAGTTCTTTATCTAACTGCTGAGCTACAACTATTACATGCTTTTGGCAAAAGAGCAGATAGACTGGATCACTGGGTAAAACATTCCGAATAACTTGGTCTTTCAATATGTTGATATCTATTATATATTAAACCTATGTTCCCTACATTGAGTCCTAGGTTCCCTACATTTCCCCAATAATTTTGAAATGAAACAAATTCTAGTTGGGAGTGGTGGATGATAACAAATCCAGTTCAAAAACCTGTTTCTTTATCTTGTCACTGTAGACATTATCTATAAAAATCTGGAAAGAAGATAATTGATCAAATAAAATAAGCCCAAAAAAAATAAGAGTTCCTACCTGCAGATACTGACATAATCGCTCTTGTGGCTGATTGATTGATTCAGATTTAACCAGAGCTTGGTCCATATTAATGGCAGGCTTTTGATAAACCTCCCGTGCCCTGCTCACTGTTAGCGAAGATGCCCAAGAACTTTTCTTTAATATCTGACTATCCAGATTCACAGGTAGATTTGTACAAGTGTTGCATTTCACATCATTATTGCTCCGCGATGACTTTAATGCATGATCATTAATTGTATTGTATGCTTCCATAAAATACTGGGAAGTGGAACGATCAGGGCATCTCCCCATAGTCATGACAGTAGAAGGCCCATGGTAGATGCAAAGATCATTGTCTAAGTTATCCTGTGATCCCCACCATCCTGATATATTAGCCCTAGATTTCACTTCTGCTCTCCTCTCTTTGCTTTTACTACGTTTTCCATATCTCACAGTTTGCATTTCGTCTGAATTAGCTTTGTTTCCATTGGCATTTCCTTTCGTTGGACCCTCAAGGGAATGGGATTTAGTGAAAAGTTTTTGAACTGAATGAACTAAATGGCGTATCCTCCCAGGACTGTCACTTCGGTGTTCTACTGCACTTCTTTTATATTGCAATGTGTGATAACCATCACGATTAATGGGAATTTGTCTTTCAAACTGATCCAAGACAGATGAAGGAATGCGGTTGCCTTTTCCAACTGATCCATGGGGAACTAGAGCGGAATCGTCTTTAATGTCATGGTGGGAACTATAATGTCTTCTGGGAAATGTACTGCTGGCAATCTGGTCCCCATATGATATCACATGATCTACTGGATAGGAGTTCCTTTGAGCATAGTAGGGATGATCTGCAGGGTGAGGATCCACGGGATTCAGCAAATATGGCTTTCTATCTGTGTGATGAGGCAGAGTTTCACATACTGAATCACATACAACCCCATGATGATGGCTTCGGCTGCTTGATAGTCCTTTCATTGTTGTCTTGAAGAATACTGCTAAGTCATTGACTAATGATGATGGTTGATAAGCCGAACTTTATTTCTGAAAAATAAGAAACATATGAGCAATTTGGACCATTTAACTGATTGTTTTACAATAATATGTTTTTTTAAACCCATAGATGTATAAACATATCCACTCAATTGTTTTGCCTGAACAATGTGAGACTTTTTAAAGGAATTTACACTCAGCAGCAAAGGGTTTAACAACATATAGAATACAAGAATGGGCCCTGTTATCCAGAATGCATGGGACCTGGGTTTTGTAGATGAGGTGGTCTTTCCTTAATTTTGATGTCTGTATTTTAAAATGGATCAAAATCTGAATTTTTTTCAGAGTATTTTAATAAAAAAAAAAGTCTGACCAAACTAGAATCCACTGGACCTAGACCTTATTTATTATTAAAAAAGCCTGATTTCATCGGATCGGGGACAAACATGAAAAAATCAGTTTTTTTCCCGAATCGCTTGATTTTTTTCTTTTTCCCAAAAAGCCAGAATATTTTGTATTTTTTGTCCTGAAAAGTCAGAAATAATTATAATTTTTGAGCTAATTCTGGCGCAGACCACAGAAACTTCCAAATAGGATAGGGGCCACTCCTATTGACTTATATACAACCTCAGTAGGTCTGAGATGCCGGATTTTCGGATTCTGACTTTTTCCATCCTCTGGGTATAATAAATCTCGAAAAATTTGAGGGTTTTTTTTTCCACTAAACATTTGGATTTTATAGTAAAAAAATTTTTTTTTGAGTTTTTGGCATTCAAACTTTTAGAAATAACCCCTAAATGAACCCAATATGATTGTTTTGCCTCCAATCATTTTTAAAAATTCTAATTATTTTATTAAAATGGAGTTCATGGGAATGGTGTTCCAGTTATTTGGAACTTTCTGCATAACAGCTTTCCAGATATAGCAGATATTAAAGATATAGCAGATATCAAACAAAAATCAGTTAAAACATTTCTGGAGATATTTCTGCATCATTGATGTAACTAGAAGTGCAATGATGACATTTTAATCTGAATCTTGCAAATGTATTGAACTAGTATTGCAGTAGGCTGTACAAAGAATGTACAAAGAATATAAAATAAACCCCTTTTGACTTGTAGGGGGTGATTTATCAAAGTCCGAATTTGTCTCAATATTTTCTGAAAAAACTCAGATCAAATCCACATGGGTTTTTTCAGCTTATTTATCAATACACTTTCCTTAAAACTTTGCGGGAAAAAATCCAAAATATTCATGAAATAAAAGATTTTTACAAATTTTTCAGAATTTACCACCGAAAACTCAGATTTTTTCGGATTTTTGCCAGAAAACTTGCACGAAACCCAGTGCAAAATCTTTGGGACTTCTCCCATTAACTAACCCCAGCAGGTCTGAGATGCCGGATTTTGAGATTCTGACTTTTTCCATTTTTGGGGTATAAAATAAATTTGTGTTTTTTTAGAATTCCGCTTTTTCGTATGTTCGGCATTCGGAGTTTAGTAAATGAGCCTCGTAGTGAACCACAGCTGTAAGCTAAACCGATGCAGCTAAGAAAAGCTCAGTATTGCAGGTATGATTCAAAACTAAACACATACTTCTCAACACACTGTTTTATTGATTTTTCAAAGGGAGAAAATAGAGTCCTTGCAGAGTTCACCAGTGGGACTTTTGCCACCTCTCTATTCAAATACAGTATATAGCATTATGGGCATATTTATTAAAGAAAATAGAGCAACCCCTATTTTTATCCTTACATAAATATGTCCCTAAAAATCCAATAGATTACATCTGTTGGACTGTGGTGAATGGTAAACTCTGTTTTCACCCTTTTATGCCTAATTATATGAATGGATACTTTAGTCATAATAATAAAAAAACTGTATTTTGTACACTAGTATATCATATCACTTCTTCAATGTATTGCCTATGATGATGTAAAAATCACATAACATTAAAAATAAAATCCATGGATTTTTTGGCAATAACATATGAGTGCTCATTTCAGTAATAACATGGGAATTTTTACACGTATATGTAATACACATTGGCTAACATACAAAGTCCCTCTGATCTCTTTGACCATAAAAATGGAGATTTGTAATGCAACCATATAAATAATTATCCCCTTCATGAGAACTGTACAGAATAATTGTATATTGTATTCACGGACAGAGTAATGTCAGGAGATACACATTTGAATTATCATGCTAAACCGTATAAACAAAAGAAACTATATAAATAGCAGATATATGATAAACCCCATCTTACCATGAACATCCAATTCCTCATTACCTGGACTTTGGAGAGAGGGCATATTAAATAAATTACCTTGGGAACCCTAGACATGGGGTGACTGGGTTACTATACTGAAGTCACTATAGGAAACCACTTCCCAAACCAATTTATCCCTTAGGTAGAGATATAAAGGCACATTTATTAAAGGTCGAATTTTCGAATTCATGTGAGTTTTTTTTAATTCTACTAAATTCAAATATACTTGAAATTCGATTAGGAGGTTTTTTTAAAAAAAAATTGAATATCTAAAACTCGCACTAATTTTATCGTCTCGAAAACTCGAATTTGAACTGAATTCGACTAAACTGGAGTCGAGTTCTTTTCCCCAGAAAAAACTTGAATTTTGAGGAAGGATAGTAACTTGTCCAAATTGGTCCCTGGACCTCTCCCATTGACGTATACATGAACTCTGCAGGTTTTAGGTGGTGACTAGTCAAATTCAAATTCTTAAAGGGCCAGAGTTTGATAAATCTTGAAATTCAGATTCGAAAAAAACTCGAATCGAGTTTGGATAATTCTAATTTGAGAGTTTTGACCATAAAAAATACCTCTTTGTAGCAACAGGAAAGGTAATACTAAGTCTGAAATATATTCTGCCAGTTACATCTCAATACCCTACTTCTTGAATTTTTTTAGTTAACAAGATAGGAATGTTCTTACTTATAGCAAATTAAATATAAATCATCTTTACATATAGAATATCATTCCCTACTGACAATACACACACTATGCTTGTTAATGCAAAAATTAACATTTTATTTATAAATAAAATTCTCCTGCTCTGATAGTCGTAACATTCACATTATGAGGAACCTTGCACAGTGATGGGTACACTCAGATGCACAGGGAAACCCTATGGATTCCAGTGTGTCAGGTGCTGCTGGGATTTCCGGGGACCTTTGGAGTTCTGGTTCGGTGTCTTGACCACTGGGCCAGGTGAGCAGACTGTAGGGTTGTTCACTATATATTACCTGGCCTTTGCAGCCCAAACCCAGCAGCAGTCTGATTGATTGCAGTCAGCCAATCAGGGATGACTCTGAGTTATTTTAGGCCAGCTCTCCGAACACTCCTTGCCGGAGCATTATTGGCCTTTCTAGTACTGTGGCAGCGCCCCTAGCTAGGTTGTTTCAGCTCTTGCCCTTATCCCTGTGATTCTCCCTTGCCTAGATCTGCCTTATGCTTCCCTGTCTTGTCCTACCTTGTCCTGAACTATGTCTTGTTTACCTTGCCCCATTCTGCCTTGCCTTTCCCTTCCGGTTCTACTCCAGTCCTGCCTTTAACCTTGGCTCGCCCCTGCCCTGCTTTCCTTGATATTTTGTATCTTGATCTGCTTTCACTCCAAACCTTTCCCTGCTTTGACCTTGCCTCGCCTGTTCCTGATTCTTGCTTCCTGACCCTGCCTTGTACCTTGTACCCCCTCATCTCGCTCTGCATCTTGCCCTGCCTTTTCCAGTACTCTACTGCTATCTGCTCCAGTCCTCTCCTGCTATCCACTCCAGTCCTCTCCTGCTATCACCTCCTCTTGCTATTATGCTCTAGTCTCCTTCTGCACTCTATCACCAGCTTGATCTGATCTACGCCCGCACCGTCCTGTCCATCCAGTTTGTTCCTGTTCCACTCCTGCTCCATCCAGTCTGTTCCTGTCCTGAGTCGTCACCCTCTTCCTCCTGCCTAGTCCAGTCCTGATCTTCGCCCTCTCTGTCCTGTTCTGCTCTGCACCTGATCCAGTCTGACTCATCACCCTCCTCAACCTGTTCCTGCCTTCCCTTTACGTGTTCCCTAGGCACATACAGCTCCTGCTGCAAGGACTCACCCTTCCAAAGTCTCCAAAGCACCCCCTACCTAATCCTTGACACGGTGTTCACCAACACCCTTTTGGGGCCTCTGTCTTTCTGCTCCAGAAACCAACAAGGGAAAGTGCCTACTAGAAACAAGTCCGTAAACGAGGTACCGCCAAGGATCAGGAGAAGACTTGGTCAAGAATCAGGCAAAGGGTTTGAGGCAGGCAGCAAGAATCGTAGTCAAGGGTCAGGCAGGAGTCAAAAACCAGGATATCAAAGTCAGAAATAACGCTTGAGCAGGAACAGTAAACTGAAGCCAGCTTGGCCACTCTCAAAATGGAGGACTGGGCTTTAAAAGCTGTTTTGGCACCAAGAATTTTGCGCTTTTTCATGATGTTGCGACACTCAGGCCACAATGCGAGCGTCATGATGCTCGGTGTCAAGCACCAGTGTCACTTTGGCCATGAACCCAGAAGTGTGTGCCTGCACACAAGCAATCTTGGAGAAACACGCCAGGAGGTAAGAGATCTCTGCAATCTCCCGGCGCATCTTACAGTCCTGAAGGGGAAATCCAGTTTTTTTGCTGTGTTTTATCTTGCACAAAAGACATTTAGAGTTTTTTTTCACTTTTTAATTTTTCTCATGCCAAATGCAATCGAGTCAATGGGCATTTTTTTCTTATGTGAATTTTGCTGCAAATATGTATCAGGCCAAACAATGAACTTAATTTTGTAGCCATATGTTTTAAACCAAAATAAAATAAATTCATTTCTTGACACTAATCTACCTTGTAATTCACCATACCTGTATTAATATGGTTGCAAAATATTTTTGGGTTATTATCCCCTTAATAAAACAGGGAAAAAAAAGGTCCAGGAAGCTGGATCTCTTACAGCAGAAGAAACCATGGATAAGTTTACATAATAGGGACGAAGATAAAATTTGGCATCTGAGATAAAAGAAACAAACAACTTGCAACTGCAGACAGAACAGACATTCTGTGGAATCTCTATCCCCGAGCACAGCATGAATAAAACAGACTGAAAAATGACATGCTTACATGCCTTTGATCAGAACTATTTTCAGAGTCATATTCAGGCCTTAAGGGTACTGAGGACCATTTCAGCGCTACAGAGACACTTGCATCCAAGTGCTACTGAGCAGAGATTGATGCTGACTGCTTCCCTGTGGCTGAAGTAATCACAATGTGGCTTTTTTGAAAGGGGTTCTGCTGCGCCCACTGACATGATTACTCTTCTAACAAAGCAATTGCCAGTCATCATTTTATTCCCACAGGGTATCTTCCCATCGACTGTACAATAACATCACTACTTTATTTTCATATAATAAGAAGGATAGCATTCCAAACACATAATAAAGTGGAACGGCTGAACACTATAGTCTGTGCAAATACAGCAACAGCACAAGTTTACTTTTTATAACAGTAGTTGAACTATATGCTCTTGGTTATGAATAATGGGCAGGAATTATTTTAAAACTTTATCCCATGAAAATATAATAAAAGCATATGGGTACTTAATCTGGCCCTTTTTTTAATAACTATCAAGCTTTTTACTAAAAAGCATTTCTTTTTCCTCTGTAATAATAAAACAGTACATGTACTTGTTGGTAACTAAGCTGCATAAATCCACATTGGTGCCAAAACAATCCTGTTGGATTCATTTAATGTTTAAATGTTTTCTAGTTGACTTAAGATATGTTGATCCAAATTACATGAAAACCCCTCATCTGGAAAACGACTGGAATTCGGAATACTAGATTCTATACTTGAACTGTACAGAATGTGTATTTTTAGAAGATCACTACCGATGTTCCCTCTTAGGTGTGCAGTTGTGCACACACACAAATTTTGAGGACAGTGCACATAACAAATTGTGGTGCACACTAAGAATTTTGTGTGAAAACAAAACATTTTGCATGCAGTCTGACCTGCACACACCGTTTTAAAAAATGCCCACAGAAGTTCAATATGTGCGCAAAAAAGAATTTTGTTGAGTGATTTTAGTGATGGGCGAATTTATTCGCCAGGCGTGAATTTGTGGTGAATTTGAAAGTTTCGGGGGCGAATAAATTAGTGAATTTGCCACAAAATTTCACTAGCGAAAATTCACTAGTGTTGAAAATGTGCTGGCGACCATTTTGACGTGGGTCACCGGCGTCAAAATCGCCGTTTTGCTGATTTTTCGCAAATTTTTCAGTGAAATTCGTCATAACGGGACAAATTTGCCCAACACTACTGAGAAGGAATTAGAGGGAACATTAATTACCACTGTAGACAGGATGGGGATACCTATCCCATTCATTATTGAGCTTACACTATATTATGTTACTGCCACCTGCTTAGGGTTCCCAAACTGACTGGTGTTTTGCTGGACTATCTGAAATGCACACCCCAATCCCTTGTTCTAGGCTAGCCCTCTCCTCTCTGCACACCCACCTCACTTATTTGTCTTATGCTATCCTGTCTATATAACTGACCCATCTTCTTTGGCATCACAACCCCATCTCTCAATGTGCCAACCCTGCTCTTATGAAAACAGGTTGGTATTTTGTTGTCCAAAAGGGGGTAACTCCCACAGGCCTCAGTGCAGAGATCAGCAACTTCAGGGGTGCAAGTACTCTGAAAATGCGACGTGTCGGAGGTTCTAAAGAAACCGGAAGTGAAGGAGAAATCATAGGTAAGAACTACATTTATCCGACTGTCGCATCGTAAAGTCCTACCCTAATATGAATACATTCAGACCATCTGCAAATGAACTTAGAATATTACTGTCTACATCACACTAAAAGCTAATTTTAAGATAAACCTAAAAAGCAGCCATCGCACAGACAGACATCCCAGGTGTGTTCAGCAAAGGTCAATAATTCAGTATTTTGACATGCACAAACGTAACTCCAGTTAATGCCTGGCAGTTCATGACTGGGTCATATTGATAGACCAACCTATAACATAAATGGCTTCTCTTTCTGTTTTAAACCATGTAACACAGAACACAAACCTACTCTAAGGTTGTTTTTCATTTCAATGATGATTGACAGAGACGAAAAATCGACAGAACTTTCAAGAACTGCGCTGGCAATATTTCTGCAAGATGTACAAGGCATGTTTTTCCTATTAAGCTGATTGATAACTGAGAATAATATTCAGGAGAAACAAAAGCAAACTGTTCTATTCGATCTGTCAAAAACTGAGAAACATTTGGTTCAGCTCTTCCATGTTTGCATAATGGCTTCTCCTGAAATCCTTGGGTCACTAACTTAAACTGACCATACAAAGGCTGGTTAAAGCTGCTGACGTGGCATTACAAACTGAATTGGCAGCCTCTTGGCTAGGGTATAGTGCATGCCTGATGGCTTGAGTGGCTAACGTCTAAAAATAAAGATATTCATTAGGCAAGCAAGAAAATACCTTCACAAAAGATCCAATCCTTGTCCAAATGATTAGATCAGCATGTTTTGGCCCAGTGTATAGCTTGACAAAATGGTAAAAAAATCCAAAGATTATTTGGTGGCTAAAAAGGCACTAAAAAGGCACATTAGCTTTAGCTTGGAATTGACCTTCATGATTACAAAACTATGAGTATTTCATTAAATGTTTAAACATAACCCCAGGGATCCCCAACCTTTGGGGAGCAACACAAGCATGAAAAATGTTCCTGGGGTGCCAATTAAGTGCTGTGATTGGCCATTTAGTAGCCCCTATGAGGATTGTAAACCTACATTGAGGCTCTGTTTGGCAGTATTCCTGGTTTTCATACAACCAAAACTTGTCTCCAAGTCTGGAATTCAAAAATAAGCACCTGCTTTGAGGCCACTGGGACAACATGTTGCTCACGAGATACTGATTGGGGATCACTGCCTTAGAGGGTACAATAAGCAATGATCTATCTGCATTTGTGAATGTTGTAAATACTCTTTTTAATAATGAGCCAGCTTTTATTTTTTACTTTGGGCTCCTTAAATTGAACCTAGTGATGCGTGGCTGCAGGAAAACATCGCCCACATGAATGAGACCTAATAGCGCAGCTAAAAAACTCCTGCTTTAAGACAAAGCCTCCAATCAAGGCTGCAATGAAAAAGACTGTTTCAGCAGAGCAATGTTTCTCTAATGCAATACAAAAACATGGATTGGGGATTCAGAAGATATTATGTTTCTTTCTTATAATAACAGCTGTTAGTCTCACGACGATACAAATAAGGTAGCAGAGAAACAGGCGATAGTAAACCTTAATATGATATTACGGTGTGTGGATTTACATATCAATATTCCTGTGCCACTTTGCTTTAAGAGCACTGCTTGTGCACAGAGCAATGATGGCATTATACTATGGAATGAATTCTATTAGTGCAGTAAATCTTTCATTAAACTGTACGTAGAATACCAGTAATTATTTTTGTCATTTGAATTCTGTTAGTAAACCCATCATTATATTTATATAATGTCTCTATAAAATAGGGATCTCCATACTGCTGGAGTAGTTCAGTTTGAGCTGCAAAACACTTACCTTACACATTCACAAAGCATGACAGGGACTCCAGGGGGTATGTATTAAAACTCATTTTAAAAATAAAAATTTGACACAACTCCCGACCACGATTTGGTTTAATTTACTAAAAATCAAATGAAAATTTCAAGTGCTGGGACAGTCTTGATAAAATCAATCAACAATTTGAATCGTGCAACCTATTTTTTTTTCAAATTGTCGCCTCAAATTTTCCCAGTTTTTGAACAAAAAACAGGGTCAAACAACCCAAAACCCTTGAAAATCTTAAAGGCAAAAAACATCTTCCAACTGTAAAAGGGACCACCTGCCACTGAATTTAACATGACTTCAACAGATTTTAGCTGGAGTATATTCAGATTTGGATTTTTAGCAGTTTTGGAGCATAATACATTTTAAAAAATGAGTTTTTTTCCCTCTAAAAATCTGGATTTTTGCCATTTAAAAATTCTACCAGAAAAATTTGAGACTTGATAAATAGACCCCTAAATTTTTATATCTTGTAAGAAAAATAGAAAAAAATTTTTTTTTGAGATGCATGGAAAAAATAGAGATTACTAATGTAAATGAGCCCCTCAATTACAGTATAGAATACATTGTCCCAGATAATGTATTCCCAAAACTGAAATGAAGTAACTGAAAGTCAACTTTGGTACTCGTATGGATGTGTTTACAAAAGAACAGATCAGCCGATGTTCTGCCCCTGACAGCAATCGTACGAAAGTTATGTCCAACCAAAGCTAGTGACAGTCTCCCACTGAAAATCGTACGATCGACAATACACGCAGAGATATTATCGGCAGCCGACAGAAATCTTTTAACCTGTCCGATCGACCAAACGACCGATCTCCGCCGGACGGAAAATGACGGGACTCTCCACACACGGTCGAAAATCGTACGAATCCTCGATTCGTATGATCAGATCTTTGAGTCTATGGCCAGCTTAAGAACCAACACTCATGTCTTTATTCTAATTAACATAACAATTTGGATTTAATAGTATTGACTACAGTCATCTGCACACCCCAAGATAGACTATAGTACAACAGGTTTACATAGTTAAATTGGGTTGAAAATTGCTTGGGACCTGGGGTTTTCCAGATAATGGATCTTTTCATAATTTGGATCTTCATACCTTAAGTCTACTAGAAAATCGTGTAAATTAAATAAACCCAATAGGCTGGTTTTGCTTCCAATAAGGGATTAGTTATATCTTAGTTTGGACCAAGTACCAGGTACTGTTTTATTATTACAGAGAAAAAGGAAATCATTTTTAAAAATTCAGATTATTTGGATAAAATTAATGGGAGACGGCCTTTCCGTAATTCGGAGCTTTCTGGATAACGGGATTTTAGTGTCACTATAGCCTTGGATATTATGCTTGTCCAAGAAATCATCCAAGCCATTCTTAAAGGCATTAACTGAATCAGCCATCACAACATCACCCGGCAGTGCATTCCACAGCCTCACTGTCCTGACTGTGAAGAACCCCCTACGTTGCTTCAAATTAAAGTTCTTTTCTTCTAGACTAGGGGTGGCCTCTGGTACGGTGATCCACTTTATGGAAAAATAGATCTCCCTGTAGCTGTCTATAATGCTCTCTTATATACTTATAAAGATTAATCATGTTCCTGTGCCAGGGGTGATCCTGGCCCCTCCGCAGCCTGAGGCAGCAGCAGTTGCTGCTGCCCCCCCTCCCCTGGAAATTCGCTCTTAAAGTGCCAGGAGCAGCATTTTTGCTGCCCCCGGTACCTAGTGGGGTGCTGCTGCCTGAGGCGACAGCCTCAACTTGCCTCATTGGCGAAGCACCCCTGTCCTGTGCAAGTGTATTTTCTCCAGAGGAAACAACCCCAACCAAGATGATCTTCCCTCATAATTTAAATCTTCCACCCCCTTAACCAGTTGAGTTGCACAGGTTTCCTCCCACTGACCCTAGTTTGAGCTAGTGCAATGTACATGTGTAAGCAGTAAATACACAACATCTTAAGTGTGGTTTGATTTGTTTAAAATTACATTAAAATGGCTGGAGCTGCAGTTACTGTGCCTCAGGTTCTGTGACTTCAGGCAGTTGTTGCTTCACCCGGAAACACATAGTTTGAACCTCTAATTTGTTCTCATTTCATATATTGGGACTCTGGGCATTAGTTTATTTGACCCTGCTCTACTTATTTGAACCAACTTACTTTCTCAAGCAAATCTACACTCAACAAAAGTAAAATGCTGCCAACAACCGACAAAAAGTGTCTCCCATTGCTATGAATCCTTTTAAGCAACATTAAAAAAAAACAAATATACATTCTAACACATAGGGGCCGATTCACTAACTTCGAGTGAAGGATTCGAAATAAAAAAACTTCGAATTTCGAAGTGTTTTTTGGGCTACTTCGAACATCGAATGGGCTACTTCGACCTTCGACTATGACTTTGAATCGAAGGATTCAAACTAAAAATCGCTCGACTATTTGACCATTCGATAGTCGAAGTACTGTCTCTTTAAGAAAAAACTTTGACCCCTAGTTCGCCATCTAAAAGCTACCGAACTCAATGTTAGCCTATGGGGAAGGTCCCCATAGGCTTTCCTAAGATTTTTTGATCGAAGGATATTCCTTAGAATCCTTAGTTGGATTTAAACCCTTCGAATCGTTCGATTCGAAGGATTTAATCGTTCGATCGAAGGAATAATCCTTCGATCGTTCGATCGAACTATTTGCGCTAAAATCCTTCGACTTTGATTTTCGAAGTCGAAGGATTTTAATTCCCAGTCGAATGTCGAGGGTTAATTAACCCTCGATATTCGATCCTTGGTGAATCGGCCCCTTTCAGCTCGGAAAATATTATTAAATTTAAAAATATACTACTTGCTAATTAAAATGAATAATTAATGAATTGATCTGAAAACAAATAAGATATAAAAAAAAGAAACATCAATCTGGGGTGAATTATGCACTTTTCCACAGCTGGAAGTAAAATTCGATTTTGGACTAGAAATTCTTGTTTTTTTTTTTTACGATAACATTTGTGCACATGGAAAGATTCCTGCAGCTTCCGTGTATGAAGTACAAAAAAACGACAGCTTGTTAATGTACCGGCATAGGGCCCAACGCATTGATTGAGAGAATGTGCAACAAAAAAAGCTTACCCTAGTTATTTTAGCCACTGAATAAAAGAAATATCACTCTATTCCCACCAAGAGTTCCAAGCTGGTTTGGAACACTTCTACCTGTATTGTTCTCCAGCTAGGAATAATATTTAAATATTTTTCTCTTTTCTCTAGTTCTGTTTTTTCTTTGTTTCCTAGGAAACCAGGTTCTCTTTAAAGCTGACATGAAATACCTGAAGTCTGGTAGCTTTTCCAAGCTTAGTATGTAGGGGGGTGTGGGGCTTGGAGAAAAAGAAAGGAAGTAAAATTGAAATCTATAAAATGTATAATGCTAACTTATCCCACTCTATTCTAGTTCACATTTGCTTCAGGTCCCAATTAAATATATTCAGGAAAAAAGGAAATGTGTGTCAAGTAAGCCATAAAATAGAAACTGATTGAGCGCTGTGTGTCCTTTAGAACAATGTATAGAATTTTAATATTAATAGCCGTTTCAGTCATGGTATGCATTGACAACTTCTTAGAATTTAAAATATATATTTTTTTAATACTGCATTTTCAGTCTACTACAGTCATTTACATATCATAAAAATATTACATTCTTGCAATTATCCCTGCTGAGGCTTCTTCACACATGTATAATAATGATTTGTACTACTCCGATCTGGTATCTTTCCAGGAACAGAGAGAATCTTTTTCTTCCCACCAGCCTCATGTCCTTTGCAATAATTAGATTCAATTCTTCTTGTTCTAACACAATTCACAGAGATCCTTTCCCATTCACTAAACAAATATGAGGCCACGGAAGTGTCCAAAAATATTTTCTGTTTTGTGAAATGATTAATTGCACATATTTAAAAATAAACATTGGATATTTTCTAATTCCTTTTTATACCCCAATAAATGATGCTATTCTTTATCAATTGTATAAGTGCATTCTCTATGAATCAACAAAAGATAATGTTTGGTCAAAGGCACTTGAAAGCAAACAGATGTGTAGTGAAGGGGTAGTTCATCTTTAATGAACAATGTTATACAGGCACTGGTATCCTACGACAATTTGCTAGAAAAAGTTGTTTATTTGTATACACCACAACCATTAAATATGAATGAATATATACTATACTGTATGCATTAATACATCAAGCAGAAAGATAACATGCTTCTTAAAACCTCTGGACATTAATATTTAATAGGCTTGCCTCCGATTACATAAGAAGTTTGCAGGTCACATAGCCTGGCAGGAAATTAAGGGCATCCAGGAATTACTTCTGTTCTTATACTGTAGCATTTGTCTTCCTATAAAATACAGTTTCAGTTGTCTATGCTCTTTTATTCTTAGTTACTTGTATGTCCATGACTATATCTGATTTTTTTCACAACCATCTATTTAGTTTATAGATTCCAATAAATATTTTATGTACTATTTTATGTAGAGAAAATGTTGTGCTGACACTGTTACATGTTACAGAGAGAAGGTTTTCATGCTTGCTATTGTCAGTTCTAATTTAAATATCTCAGAACTCTGTGCCCCAGAAATGATTAAGGAGACTATACATCAGTGAAAAATTTGAAAAACAAGAAAAACAAGGAGGGGGCACATAGAGAAAGGGCCTGGTAAGAACCCATGAATCTCATCTCCCTCATTCCTGCCTGCACCCTGTGATTCAATGTTTCTGTCTCCATAAATCACAGGTACATTGAGCCTATTGGTATGGGTGGCACAGAGCCCTCTGGTTGGGTGGCAGGGAGACCACAAGTTAATTCTCTACCTGGAAGACAATAGGGGTGGGCGACTGGCTATACCAGTGATCCCCAACCAGTAGCTCATGAGCAACATGTTGCTCTCCAACTCCTTGGATGTTACTCCCAGTGGCCTCAAAGTAGGTGCTTATTTTTGAATTCCAGGCTTAGAGACAAGTTTTGGTTGTATAAAAACCAGGAATACTGCCAAACAGAGCCTTAATGTAGGTTTACAAACCTCATAGGGGCTACCAAATGGCCAATCACAGCACTTATTTGGCACCCCAGGAACATTTTTCATGCTAGTGTTGCTCCCCAACTCCTTTTACTTCTGAATGTTGCTCATGGGTTCAAAAGGTTGGGGATCCCTGGGCTATACTATCAGGCCCTAATTAGCTACAAGAAGCAGCACATGCATTAGTTAAAACACAATACAGATATCTCACTGCAAGTTTTTAGTGCAGAAGTCCGTTACAGATCCATTTCATATTTCCCCACAGACCTAGGTCTACTGCCCTTTTTCAATAATATTTAATAATGATTATGCTTTGAGACCATTAAGGTCATTCACAACCTTGATTGTTGCATGTTTCTTATCTGAGATTGAACTATTTTCTGCGTTTTCATGTTATCGCTGTTTATGGTGGAAGCATTTCCATGTTTTGTACTGTAGATACTTTTATATAATCAATTTTCCTTTTTCTGCAGTTAAATCTGTTTTTCAAAAGAGTAAACATTGTTAACATTTAGTTTTGAAATCTGACATGGGACTAGACATAATATCAGTTTCCCAGTTGCCCTCAGTCTTGTGACATGTGATATTATAAACTTCAGTCACTCTTTACAGTTGTACTTCAGGTTGGAGTAATATCACCCACTTCCCTTTACTGCTAGCAGCCTATCAACAGAACAATGGAAAGATAACTAAATAATAGCTCCCTGATACAACACAAGAGCTCCCTGGTGGATGTGAGAATGGTAAAATCCAAGCCCCACTGCGACTCCTTTTATTTATATAGCGCCAAGTTACACAGTACCTGCTTTGTTTATAACAAACAGGGAACAAATGGTGAATAACAAACAAGGGTTTACAGGGTACAATAATATTAGAGGGCCCTACACGCGAGAGTTTACAAAAGGTTTACAAAATGTTACTGTACAATTGAGACATTAGACGAGTTTAAGATAACTCCTAGGCAGCGTACATGTGTGGTCAAATGAAAGTAGGTGTTGTTTACTGTGAGTGATATCTGAGGGACAGGGGAAGATCTTATCGGAAATATAATCAGTTCTGTTTTTGAAACAGACATCCAGGAGGAGACGGCAGAGAGGCAGTCTGTAACTTGGGAAAGGACAGACGGAGAGAGGTCAGGAGTAGACAAGTAGAGTTGGGTGTCATCAGCATAAAGGTGATACTGTCCAAAACAACTGAATAAGTTTTCCTAGCAGAGTTGTATAGAGCAAGAACAGCAGAGTGCCTAGAACAGAGCCTTGAGGAACCCTGACAGAGAGAGGGAGCGTAGTAGAAGTAGAGTTAGAGAAGGTAAAGGAACCATCAGACAGATGAGATGTAAACCATGAAAGAGCAGTGTCATGAATGCCAGCTGAGTATAGAATTTCTAGGAGGAGTGGGTGGTCAACTGTGTCCAGGGTCAGACTGCAGTAATGGGGGCCCACCGGCACTGCCACATGGTGGCCCCTCCAGGCAGTCACCCGCGGCCCCCTCCTGGCTTCCCTCTGCATGTGCCTGTGTGAATGACGTTGCACTGCACGCATGCGCGGAAGCGCAGCAGTGAAAGTTTTGTGAAGGGAGTGCTGGATTGGGGAAACATGGCTGGGCTCACCGGATTTTTTCCCCGGTGTCCCACTGGCTCAGTCAGACACTAGCTGTGTCAAACGCTGCAGAGAGATATAGAAGGATTAGTATGGAATAGTGACCTTTAGATTTTGCCAGTAGAAGATCATTGGTTACTTTGGCGAGTGCAGTTTCAGTTGAGTGTGTTGGGCGTAATTGTGATAGTGCAGGTGAAAGTTATCTGAAAGGAGAGCATGTGATGGTCAGATAGAGGGTAAGGAGAGTTAGTAAGGTTGGATAGGTGGCACGGGTGGCTGAATATAAGATCAAGAGCATGACCCTCCATGTGGGTAGGTGAGTCAGTCCACTGAGAGAGTCTAAATTAAGTTGTTAGAAAGTGGAGTTTAGAGGTGGCAGGAGTAGAGTTGTCAATGGGAATGTTAAAGTCACCTAAAATGAGAGAAAGTGTCCCTGGAGAGAAAGTATGGAAGCCAAGCAGCAAAGTGATCCAAGAAAGTAAATTGAGACCAGGGGGGATGATATATGACAGCGACACACAGAGAGATTGGAGAAAACAAACAACATGACCAGGCATGACCTACTATTGTACAATACTACATACTTAAACTGCTAATAGTTAGTCAAAGTCAAAGTAAACTTTATTGTCATTTCAGCAGTATACGAATATACAGTGAGACAAGACGACGTGGCTCCAGCGAGTACATATCACAAAAAGGCACTTAAAAATACACAAGTAATATGTAAACATGAAATGTGCAATATATTGGCAGAAATTGGATATATACATGTGTAAACCTTTAGAATTGTGCAAATAAATTAACAGTTCACAAAGTTAAGTTCACAGTTCAGGTGTGTCTGGAATGTAGTGGGAGGGCAGGCAGTGAGTTGAGGAGTCTGATCACTTGTGGAAAAAAGCTTTTGCGCAGCCTGGTTGTTCGGGCTTTAATACTGCGAAAGTGTCTGCCGGATGGGAGCAGCGTGAATCCGTGTAGTGTAGGACTCCCATATAACGAGGGGACTTGATGTGGCATGTGAGCTTACATATTTTGGTAAGTGTGGTACCAACACCTCAGGTATGGGATCCATTAAAGCTCTGAATTATGGAAAGGCCGTCATTTTATCCACATAATCCAAATTTTTAAAAATGATTTCCTTTTTCCCTGTGGTAATACAACATTGCCTTGTACTTGATCCAAACTAAGATATAATTGACCCTTATTGGAGGCAAAGCAAGTGTATTGGGTTTATATAATGTCTACATGATTTTCTAGTAGACTTAAGGTATGAAAATCAAAATTACAGAAAGATCCATTATCCAGAAAACCCCAGGTCACAAGCATTCTGGATAGCAGGTCCCATACCTGTAATTATTTTTAAAGGCAAATTGTGTACAAATATTGGCTTTTTATTGTTTGTAGCAGCTGGCCAACTCCAGAATGTGAGTTAGACCGAGCATTGGCACAAGGGTGCTTCTAGCAGCCAGCCAACGACCCCAGAGTGTGTTAGACCATCCAATGGCAAATTCTTTCTTATTGTTTAAGCAGCAGCTTTTTAAACCCCCTCTACATAAAAAAAGAGTACTAATAGTGTGTGTAACAGGGCCCCTCATGGCTGGTATACTCCTGTCACGTAGATTAATCAATACTAGGCATGTGCTGCAGAAGGAGACATTTCAGAGCAGATGCGATAAACTCAAACAAGTTTTATTAATGTCGCAGCCTTCTACAGGGTTTAGCTTACAGTACAGATGGAGCTCTGGTTGCCCACAAGGATATTCCTCATACAAAATCAGTTTACTCACCTACACCACTGAGTTCTCCTCACTGAAGCCTCCAGGGCCCGTGTCCTATCTGATGCACTGGCAGGAGTGTCATTAGCTGTCAGGGGCTCCCTCGCCAAAGGGACTATCACCCCTGGTCTCTGCTGTGTCCTCACAAACACAGCCCAAGCTTCTCAAGTAGGCCCTTTACTCACCTACTCCTGAATGCTCACTTCCCTCTCTGGTGTAAAATCACCTCAGGGCTCTAGCCTACACTACTACTCCTTGCTGGGACAACAGGCTGTCTGTGCTTGCTAGCCCTCTCTATCTTTCAGTATTAAGTGAACTCACTGGTCACTACTATCCACTAGGCTAGCCCTCACAGCACCAACTGTAATAACCTACCCTGGCGGTCTAGTGGGAGGGGGTCGGCAAGGACGCATGCCGCAGCCTTGGTGGGGGCGCCTGCCACGAACAGCATCCTCTTCTTCCTATGCGCGCTGGCGTGTTGATGTCAGCGCACAATGGCTCGAATTTTGAAAATATTTAAAGGGCCATTATGCAGATTCCCCCTTTATAGGAGTTTGTTCCTGGTGCTTCTGAGCTTTAAGCAAAATCTGTCTGAACCTGTTTTGATTCCTGTTTTGACCCCTGCCTGGCTTTTGACTATTCTGACCTCTGGATCCTGACCCTTTCCTGAATACCGACTACCTCTTCTGCTAATCCTTTCTGATTGATATTCGGGTTTGACCCTTGCCAGCCTGACTATGCTTATTCTCTGCCTGCCTCGACCCAGCCTGATCTGACTACTCTATTGCCTAACGCCTTGTACTACGACCTTCTGCCCAAAGACTCTCGCTAACAGTCGTGCCCCTCTGCCTATCCAGAACCTCTAGCCTTGCACCTCTCGTCCTGATGGCATCCAAGTGGCTGAGGGCTCCTCCCAAGGCCAAAGGAGATCACACTACAGGTGAAGCACGAGCCGAGACTAGGGTGCTTGGCATTTGTTCTGGTGTTGGGTAGTGATGGGCGAATTTGTTCGCCAGGCGCGAATTTGCGCGAATAAATTTGCGAAATGCCGCGAAAATTCGCGGCAAAAATTCGGCGGCTTCAAAAAATTTTTCCGAAAAAACGGACGTCTGCGTCAAAAACGGGCGCCGGCATCAAAAACGAGACGCCGGCGCCGTTTCGTGAATTTTTTGCCGTTTCACGAATTTCGCACGAAGCGAAAAGGAGGAAATTCGCCGATCACTAGTGTTGGGTGCCGACCATGACACCAACCTTCCCACTAAGGTCTGCTGCTGCTTCTTGGTGTTACAGGCAAAAAGAAGAAGTGCATCAGCAAGGCACTGTCTTATATAAGCTTACAGGTGGCCACCTGCTGGCTGCACTACAGAATAGTTTAACTATTTACATATTAAAAATGTATTCTTTTATATTTACCCCTTTACACCTTTGTCTCCTATGAATCTCAACAGTCAAGTTCAAAATGTGAAATTTTTGCATATATTTAAACATTTTTTCACAAATGTGTAAAACGCAATTAATGCCAGTGTGCAAGGCGTAAAATATAGGGCACATCGTTGCAAGAGACCCCTGTAATTAACATCTCTCTTGAGGAAAAAATTATTCCAGTGCAGGGACAAAATAAAATCTTCACCCTCCCCAACAATTGTACTCTCTATTCAAAAAGTAGTAAAGTACACTGCTCCAGGATTCCCTTGGAATGTTGTGCCTTCAAAAGTCATGCCATCTGTACTGTAAGAAATTAAAGGTGCCTTTACCCCCAGGGGCAAAACTGCAGCGGAAGTAGACCCTTAGGCCTTCCTGACCATATAAGATATGTGTATTTAGTTACATACAAATACATAGAAAATCAAATGTACTAATTCTACTTGAAAATAAATGTTTTTGTTTTAATGGAATTGTGCTTCAGAGGGTCCGTGTTTCAGATTCTTTCTGCAATATTTTTGCCTCTGCTGTAAAAAATAAAATTTACAATGTAACAGAGAACAATAATATTTAGTGACCCGATGTTGAGTTGTGTCTGCAGTAGATTTTAGAACAATGCTTTGCTTTATGAATTCATTGAGGTATATATCTTATATGAAGCATAATCTAATAAATGAAACACATTCTGTCTTAGTGTATCATGTAAACTCGCAGTGATTTTGGCTGCATGTCACTTCTGATCTCATACAATAGACTGAATATAAGGATGCTACTAAATATCACAATGACAATTTAGAAACTACTTTTCCAATAAAATCACTATGCTTAAAGGGGAACTAAAGTCTAAAATAGAATAATGCTAGAAATGCTGTATTTTGTATACTAAATATAAAATTGAACTTACTGCACCACAAGCCTAATTAAACAAATGATTTATGATTTCAAATTTGGCCGCAGGGGGCTGTCATCTTGTAACTATGTGAAACATCTTTGCAAGACCAAGACTATGCACATGCTCAGTGTGGTCTGTGCTACAGTTGGGAGGCTAAGCTTAGGGATCATCATAAATCGTCAAAATAGCAATAAATAATATCTGCCATAGAAACAAGACTGATTAATAATCAGAATATGCAGACTGCACAGTCGCCAGCTGCTTTACAGGGAAATAAACAAAGCTGCTTGGGTTCTGGGAAAAAGGTGGGTGGGCTCCCCGGCTCCCCCCTGCCATTTGAAAGTATGATCATTTCCCTGCAGAGCAGTTAGGGACCTTCTGAAGTTTCTTATCTGCAGCTATCAGAGCAAGTAAAACGAAGGGGGGGATTTCCCTGCATGCAGTCCAGTTTATTATAAAAACGGTAGACATTTTTTTCTTAAAGTATATTGGAGACAAATTTGTTTTACATTAAAGAAAGTAAAAGGTATTGTATTTTTCTGTCTTTACATCCCTTTAAAGACCTTAGCTTAGAGTGCTTTTATTTGTGGTATAATAATATTTTTGTTTTTCTAGTATGTGTTACACTGAGTATCAAAAATACAATTCTGAATCCAATCTTTCATGATATACATGATAATATTGCCAAAAGTTTTATATTACCTTTTTCTCTACCACTAATCCCCCAAACATCACGTTTTTTAAACCCTGCATAAAATATATTACGAATATCTCTGGAACAGGGTAAGACCCTGCATAGCTAGAAAATATGTGACACATAATAAATTGAAAGGGGGATTAGGAGTACCAGATTTTAATAAATATTTTATAGCAGCTCAGATGAGTCAATTAGCTAAATGGCACATTACGCTAATCCTCCACTTAGAGGGAGTAGACTTGATTGACTGTTCTAGTTCCAATATTTTGTGGATCCCTAAACAATTGAGAATAAAAGAACTTAATCATGTCCTAAAACAGTTTCTAAGGATATGTGATCCGACGAAAAAATATCATAAACTTGAATCCACTTTTCTCCACTTTTGGGATGGCACCTAAACCCTGCCTTTCCACCCAAAAAGATAGATACTTTTACCTGGTGGCAATCAGTCGGTTTGGGCAGAATCTGGGACCTGACCAAATCAGGTTCATTATTATCAGCTCAAGCCATAAAGGGGAAAAAACCCAATTCCCCAAGGGGAAGTGTTTTGTCTGGCACAAATCCATCATTATGGGGCCCATTCATTAAGTTCGAGTGAAGGAATAGATGAAAAAAAACTTCAATTTCAAAGTGTTTTTTTGGCTACTTCGACCATCGAATGGGCTACTTCGACTTTCGACTACGACTTCGACTTCCAATCAAACGATTCAAACTAAAAATCATTCGACTTTTTGACCATTTGATAGTCGAAGTACTGTCTCTTTAAGAAAAAAGCTCGGCTAACTTTTTTTGATCGAAGGATAATCCTTCGATCGTTGGATTAAAATCCTTTGAATTGTTCGATTCGAAGGATTTAATCGTTCAATCGAAGTATTTGTGCAATATCCTTCGACATCGATATTCGAAGTCGAAGGATTTTCATTCCCCAGTCGAATATCGAGGGTTAATTAACCCTCGATATTCGACCCTTGATGCATTTGCCCCTATGTGTATCTCTTTTTTGAAAGATAACCTCACCTCTGACCCAATTGGGAAAAAAGTATTGAACATGGCAACATTTTTCTCAGTTAATATATTTCTGCAACAATAAGGTTGCAAACGTCTTGAGAGAGAGCTCTTTTTACCCATCATGAGATGCTTCTTGTGTGATACCTTGGTAATGAGAACCCTATTTATAGTGACTCCAACAGATTTGGCTCTCGCACACCCTAACGTAACGGAATGGTAAAGATACCTGGTGCCATAGAAAAAAGTCCAATGGCACATAAGATTGATGCAAGCAAGGTTGCCTCCACATTAAACATGCTAGGAAACCTTGCTTGCATCAATCCTGTGTGCCATTGGGCTTTTTTCTATGGAACCCTATTTATAGGCCATCAATTAAGAAAACCCTAGCTGATATTAATTTGCACAGGATTGCTTTCACACAGATTTCAGTAGGTTTCTTTGCTTTCCATGCCTTTTTGTACCTCTTTTTCTTTGTGTGCTCAATAATTATTCCTTGTGTCATTTCACTTTATTACACATAACTTATTTTTTGGACTTTTTTGTTTTGGGTTCTTTGTATGTGTGGGTTACTTGGGTTATTAATGACATCTGGTGTCATTTTCATGTCAATAGCCCCATTAGAAATATATTTACAACGAAAAATGTTGATGTGTTCAGTACTTATCTTCCCAGCTATATGTATCTTTAGGCCCTAAAATGTTTTCCACATCGTATAGAGATCTATAGAGACTTTATTGTATAATTAAAATTTGGGAGGATATTTTGCAGCAACCAGCCAGATGTTCCATCAATGCTCTCACTCAGGAAACCTCATTTACGGTACTATTACAGTTCTATATGGTCCTGATAAAATTAGCTGAAATGTGTCCTTGCCTTTCCCTGAATTGTTTCAGATCCTGTAATGTATTCCATTGAGAAAGGATCTTTATAACACTCTTTTGGATAAGTCAATTGATGGTTTCACCAACTCCCAACTTAAACTAATCACTACAATCTTCAGTGCCACTAGGCAAATTATAGGTAAATCATGGCGTACTTCCACACTCGACTTCACTATGGTAAAAATCAGGATAGATAATATAATGGTGATGGAGAAATAAACTTTAACACTAAAGGATAAGCAAAAATTGTTTAATACAATCTAGTCTCCATGGCTGGTTGTTTTATAACTTCTGTGACATTTGTAGCATATGGAAAAATGACAAAGAAAATTCTGTATATTTTTGTTTTATAATTAAAAAACCATGAAGACATCATAGCAGGATCTCTGTAGTTTATTGACTGCCTTCTTTTGATTTATAACATTTTTGCCACACTCCCTGCAGACTGCTACCTATTTGTAATCAAACCAAAAATCACAGTATATGGCAGTACTTATGCTCCCTACAGGAAAGCCTTACAAGTTTATCTTTAATATGTACTATTGTCTACTGGATCAATTTAAATGAATAATAATTAGTTTAGCCAGCTTAGGCAAGTGCATTTATATTGTCTATACATATAACTTTTATTGAAATAAAGTTTAAGATATGTTTGACATGTAGTATGTTATGGTGGTGTTCATTGCCAGGTAGACAGATGGTGTACACTGTCATTGTTATCCCTGCAACATTATATAGTGAGAAAAGTTGGCATTGCATTAATATTATGTGATGACAGTAGAGAGTAATGCACCACAAAAATATTATATAGGCATGGAATCTCCCTTAGACTCAATTTTAATCAAAAAACTAATTTTTTTAAATGATTACCTGCAACTTTTTTGCAGATATAATTAATCCTTATTGAAGTGATATGTTTGTTTTTTGTTTTTTTTCCAGATTTAAGACATGGAGATCACACAGAAAGATCCCTTATCTGGAAAAACTGAAGTTCCAAGAATTCAGGATAAGAGGTCCCATACCTGTACAATAAATGTTAATGGGAACGGGCAGCTCATACACATTATATAGTGAGAAGGGTCTTCCATCTCAGGCACAGTAGAAAGCTAAAATTTGCATAGTGTTACCCTGTGTCTGGGAAAACTTTCTGGTGCCTTAGGAAGCTAAAATAATAATAAGTGAGAGAGGTAAAAATATTCTTGATGTAAAATAGAAATAAATAGAATGGGGGTCATAATCAGTTTGGTAAGTAAAGTCAACTTTATTTAAAAGCTAGTTTCATATATAACTGGTTTGTGCCACAGTACATGAGAATGAAAGGCATCGGGGTATATTTATGAAAGAGTGAAGTTAATAGTGAAGTTCCGCCACTAGAGTGAAATTCCGCCACTCTCCATTCATTTCTATGGTATTTTTATAGGCGTAGTTATCAAAGGGTGAACTTTCACTTTCACCCATTGATCAATACGCCTTTCTAAATCCCATAGAAATTAATTGAGAGCTGCGGAATTTCACTCTAGTGGCGGAACTTCACTCTTTGATAAATTTACCCCATAATGTCAAGTATGAGGAGGAGACTTCAGAAAGGCAAAAACTCTCCAGTAGCTGGGAGTTTACTGGTAGTGCATAATAAAACATTTTGCAAATGTTAAATAAACTTAAAATACAGTTATTTCACAGTTATTTCACATATATATATAGTTATGTCAAGGAAATCAAGCATAAATACTCATAAAATACATTGTCATACATAATTCATATTACTTCCTAGAATCATCATTTTATCCCTCTTGTTTTTATTTAATTTTGAAAACGGAGGTGTTGTCAGGTGCCCTCAGTCATGTGAGTTGTGCTCTGATCAACGTCAGTCACTCTTTATTGCTGTACTTTAAATTGGAGTGATGCCCCCCTTCCCCCCAGCAGCTTATCAACAGCACAATGGGAAAGTAACAAGTTAACAGCTCCCTGGTAGACATAAGAACAGCACTCAATAGTAAAAATTCATGTCCCACTGCAACTCTTTTTCTCTGTAATAATAAAACAATACCTTATACTTGATCCAAACTAAGAAATAATCAGTAGTCATAACAGATCTTAGTGGCACTTGCACCTTGAAATCTGTGATGGATTTAAACAACTTTATAATATTAATCTAAAATACTTGGTCAAAGATACTTAAACCCCAAAATTAAAGTTTATAGTAACTTTTAGGGGCATATTTATCAAAATCTGAATTTTTTTGAGTATTTAAATAAAAAAAGGTCGACCAAACTAGAATGCACGATTGGACCTTATTTATTATTAAAAAAACATGATTTAATTGGATTGAGGACAAACTCGATAAAATTGACTGAAAATTCGAATCATGTTTTTTTCAGATTTTTTTCCCCCAAATAGCTTGATTTTTTGGGGCTTTTTCCCGAAAAGACAGAATTTTTCAGGATTTTTGCCTGAAAGCAAGAAATAGTCAGATTTTCGGGTTAAATCCAGCGCAGACCACAGAAACCTCCAAATAGGATAGGGGCCTCTCCTATTGACTTATATACAACCTCGGCAGTTCTGAGACGGATGATTTTCGAATTCAGATTTTTTACATCATTGGGGTATCATAAATCTAAAAAATTTGAGGTTTTTTTCCCACTAAAAATTCTGATTTTATAGTAAAAAAAAAACTTTAATTTTTATAGTTTTTGGCGTTCAGACTTTAATAAATAACCCCCTTAGATAATGATTACATGATTCCACTAGTATGCTAGTAATGAAAAGGATTTTGGCCATAACTTGATTTTCACATTAATATGTTACAATCAATATTTTTTAATTTCATCCCAGTTTAACTATGTTGGCAAATCACAGTCATCATATTTTATCACTTTGTAGAAATAAGTGTATAAAAAAATGTATAAACAATATTTTAGCATAGAATAACATAGAATCAGTTTGGGAAAATTAATTGTCTTAAAATTCATTTAAAAAAGGCAGTGTAGATTGTTTATTCAATTATTACACAGCTTACATGTTCAATGTCAGTTTGATCTTTATTGATAAAAATGCAATTTAGTCATTGCAACACTATTATTTGCACAGTATACAGTTTGTGTATAACTGAGGGTCATTTTACCTTTTTCACACTTAATTTGATATGACTGTAGAAAAACAAGAATAATGGTGTATTCTGTCTTCATTTCCAGTACAGAACACTACATGGGCAGGCATTCAGAGAAACAAAAAGGTTAAACTGAGAGTGCTAGGTGAATTTTTCTCCTTGAAACCATCTGCTCACATGTTCAACATATTGAATTCTATGGGCATTTTTATCCTTTTGTGTTCTGGATTATCTCCCCCGAGGAATCACAAAACAAATATTTCTGAAAGAAGAACAGAAATAGTGCCAACACAGTTGGCCCTCCCAAGAGTAAATGACTCCGATTAACATCCTACAATGCTGTTGTGTTTATATATGGAAATCAACAACTGCTTGTACAACTATTCTGCACAAGGTCTTTACATAAGTTGCTCTTATATAAAGGCTAAAATAGCTACATTCGTAGATTGGTAACTTGATTTAGCATAGCATTTACCTACTGCAGGTACTTTGCAGAAGAGTTTAAACATCATGAAAAGACTTCAGAAAGGCAAAAACTCTCCAGTAGCTGGGAGTTTACTGGTAGTGCATAATAAAACACTATGCAAATATGAAACAAACTTAAAATATAGTTATTTCGCATATATTTAGTTATGTCAAGGAGAAGAAGCATAAATACTCATAAAATACATTGTCATACATAACTCATATTACTTTATTCCTATAATCATCATTTTAGCCCTCTTGTTTTTATTTCATTTTGAAATCTGAGGTGTTTTCAGGTGCCCTCAGTCATGTGAGTTGTGCTCTGATCAACGTCAGTCACTCTTTATTGCTGTACTGTAAATTGGAGTGATGCCCCCCGCTTTCCCCCCAGCAGCTTATCAACAGAACAATGGAAAAGTAACAAGTTAACAGCTCCCTGACACAAGATAACAGCTCCCTGGTAGACATAAGAACAGCACTCAATAGTAAAAATGTATGTCCCACTGCAACTCCTTCAGTTACATTGAGTAGGAGAAACAATAGCCTTTCTGAAAGCAGTTTCATCCTAAAGTGCCATAACCATGCCAAATTCTGTGCCACCTTGCAAAGACCTTGCAAAGACCAAACCTTGGATATATTTTCTGTTTGCCCTCAGCGATGAGCTAATTTTTTTTGCTGAGTTTCGCAGCAGAATTGACACCCATAGACTCCAATGGGAGAATAAAAAGTTGCGCGTCCAAAAAAATAACGCAAGTCAAAAAAAACTTGTTGTACGTCAAAAAATTTGTCGCCCATAGACTTTAATGGATTTCGGTTTATTTTCAGCGTGGGTCAAATTCGCCCATATCTATTGCCCTGTTTAGTTATAAAACATATAATTTTAGTGATTAAAATAACAGGCATAAAGTATGTTCTATACAAGTCATATTCATTAACCTCTTATTGGAAAGTGCTATGCTGCCTTTTTAAGCCTTAACTTATTAATGGGCATTTCAGGATGATACACATGGCTATGACACAAACATATCAAACAAAATTCACTGGCACAAAGGTACTGCTAGCAAGGTAAACCCTTGCTGATTTATTAAATAATTTGCAGCATGCAACGTTTCGGGGTAACCCCCTTTATCAAGCATACAGACACATTATGCACATACCAATTTAAAGCGTGAGAAGGTAACATGACCTGAAGTGAGGGCGTGGTTAACATTAATCAATTAATTAATTAATAATTCATAGGGTATAAATAATCTAGACATAAAGTGCATTAGCCAATAAATACATAGATTAATCGTAAAATATCATAATAAGTGGAGTATATAAATGTGAAAACTTTTTTATGAAATACACGAGTGAAAAAAATCAATGTCCATCAGATTAAACATCATTAGAAAAAAATATTTAAAAAAAAAAAGTCCAATAGAAAAACACTTTTTGGAAAACTCCTTTTCAATAGCTTTGATATAAGAGATTTTGTTATTATAAGTGTTCAGGAGAGGAGATAAGAGATTTCGTTTAACAAAGTATCCAGGAGAGGAGATAACATTTAAACAGACACATTTTACAAATATAATTGTAGCAATATGGGTAATTGGTCTAGATAACTATCTTACCCTAAACAGGAAAGGGATTCTGTCCCTGATTCAGCTCCAGCAACTGCTTCTCTCTCTACCAGCCCAAGGCAACCACAGCCCTTTAGCAGTAAAGATCTTTGCCTCCAAAGATGTCCCAGTAGCTCCCCGTCTTCTTTTCTACTGATTCACTACACATGCTCTGTACTGTTGTCACTTACTGAGCTTAGGGACCCACTCACAATATACTGTATATACAAAATATAAATATCACAATATGAGGCTGATTGGTAATTAATACAGGTAATTACAACATGGAAGGACAGAAACCAGTGCAATTAGCTTTAGAATTTAATAATCAGTCCTGTAGCATTAACTTCTCAACAGCTGCTAAGAGCCCACTGAGCAGGCCCGGATTTGTGGCGAGGCCCAGGCCTAGGACGGTAAAATATTAGGGTAGGTGTGCTGCCCAGCCACTTTCTGGGGAGCACTGGGGATGCACAGCTCCCCAGTGCTCCAGTGCATGTGCTCGCAGGGAGGGTAGTGTGGGCGGGCCTAGGGGCACCAGCCCAATAAATCCAGCGTTGCCACTGAGCATGTTGTCACAGACGCTTTCCAAGATAGTGACCTACTGTGACAAGTCCTGGATCATTGCTGCTATTGAGAAGATGAAACTTTAGACTGGTAGAATAAATATAAAAATATGGCAATTGTAACCATATTAATTTTTAGGGTTTCAGTTCCCAAATAAATCCAAATAAATGATCATTTGAATAGTTGTATGCACCACTTTTATGCATATTTTATGTGGGCCTGCTTAAATAGGGTTATCACCTGGACATCCCTGGGTGCGGGTGAAAAATGCTTGTTCGGATTTCCAAATTAGGAAAACTAGACAAGACTCTGAGATAAATGAAGCAGTGATCAGCTAAATGCCAATTGCTGCATCATAAGTACCACCCCATGATGTCACCCTGCCCCCTGAAATATCACTGGGTTTATCATGTAGGACACTGCAGTGTCAGAAATCATATACAATGTGTAGCAAGTTTAACTATATTTGATACGTGTGTTTAGGTTTTACATAAAATACATTTTAATCACAGAAATATAATAAAACATATATAACACTACAGAAACAGTTTAACATTTGCCATATGCCTGCACTGAAGTTTAAAATATGAAAACATTCCAACATCTCTAACCCCAACCCCTATATTTTTCAGAAAAATTTTATTTTTTTATTACGAAAAGTTCTGATGCAAATTGTTTTACCAAATAAGATAAGGGTTCGATGGCATATATAAATGTGCAGACTCTGAACAGCACATACCATCTTTTATCTCTGTCACGTAGGATTGATTTCACAATTTACAAAAGGCCTACAGGAAGAAGTAAAATTAATGATTGTTCCAGCTGCAAATCAGCTTCTTTTTAGTTACTGCTGAAAAACTAGAGTTCTTTCTTTAGATCCTTAGGAAGTAAAAAACTAAATAAATTCAACAGTGTCCCTATGAAGAAAATACTGGAGTATTCTCTGAAAATGATGGATGCAAGAAAAAATTATTTACACACATTTTAATGTATGACATTTCTACATTTTGCTCAATTCATTCCTATATGATGTTTAGTTCAGTCCAGAGGAAGAAACATAACATAACTCTCTCCTATATGCTTCAAAAGGGGGGAACTCCTTCAGTGGTGGCTATGTTGGGAAGGAATGAGACAATGGAAAATATGGAGATTGTGTAACAGGTCTTTAATTAATTAAGTGGTTAAATATGCACACATGGGTGAATTTGGGAATGGGCCATATGACATAAGAAAAGAGAAGCTTCCAAAGCTTTGGGCAGATATTTGTATAGATCAAACAAAGTGCTAATAAGTAGGGATGTAGCGAACTGCCGTTAATGTGTTCGCGAACACCGTTCGCGAACACCGGCAAAAAAGCGAACAGTTCGCGAACAGTTCGCGAACTTCGAACGCTCGATAAAATCGTTCGATGGAACGATCGAAGGATTTTATTCGTACGATCGAAGGATTTTCGTTCGAATCGAACGATCGAAGCTATTCGATCGAATGATTTTAATTCAATCGAATGCTTATAATCGTTCGAACGAATGGAAATCGTTCGATTTTAGCGATCGAATGGTCGAATGGTCGAACGAAATTTTACTTCGAATCGAACGCGAACACCAATTGGCGAACGTCGCGCGACGTTCGCGAACATTCGGCGGACGCGAACAGTCGAAGTTCGCGCGAACTAGTTCGCCGGCGAACAGTTCGCTACATCCCTGCTAATAAGATGTTCATGATCATGAATGATCGATCATACTATAGTTTACTACTGACAAAGAAAGCAGTGTTTCCTTTGAAGACTAGGGTGATGGGCTCTTTATAATGTCTTAATTTGTCACAATACATCTGATTTTCTACCATAGGTGCTAAAGAAATTTGAAAGGAGAGCTAAACCCTAAAAATGTAAATGACTGAACTCAATGTAGCTGCATTTCTTTAAAGGGCATGTAAATTCTAAAATAGAATAAGGCTAGAAATGCTGTATTTTATATACTAAATATAAACATGAACTTATTGTACCACAAGCCTAATTAAACAAATAATTTATGCTTTCAAAGTTGGCTACAGGGGGTCACCATCTTGTAACTTTGTTAAACATCTTTGCAAGACTAAGACTGTGCACATGCTCAGTGTGGTCTGGGCTGCTTAGGCATCATCATAAACAAAGCTGCTTGAGTTCTGAATGGCTGGGAAGTAAAGCAAGGGCTCCCCCTGCTGTTCATAAGTATGATTGTTTCCCTGCTCAGCAGTTAGGGACCATCTGACAATTCCTATCCACAGCAGTAAATGAAGGGAGAATTTCACTGCATACAGTCAGGTTTTTTATAAAAACGGTACACATTTTTTAATTAAAGTATAATGGAGATAAGCTTCTTTCTTATTAAAGAAAGTAAAAATGGGGTTTTATTTTTTTGCCTTTACATGCCCTTTAACTGTAATGATCCGGGCCTGCAAAGTTGTGCAAAGGAGCTCCCCATATTGGAACTTGTTCCTCAGTGTGCTCAGGACAGTTGTTGAGAAGCTAAGCTTAGGGGGCATTGCAAATTATCAAGTAGAAAAAGAAAATTTGTCTGTTATAGAAGTTAATGCTACAAGGTGGATTATTAATATCTGATATAAATTGCACTGGATTCTGAGCTGTCATGTGATGAGAAGATGGCGAGCTACCGGGGGCATCTTTCAAGGCAAAGATCTTCACAGAACCCCAAAAGATAACGTGCAGCATTGCTACCCCTACGTATTTGGTAAGCTTTAGTTCTCCTTTGAAGTAACATAATGTAGTTTACTGCAAGTAGGGTAAAAGAACAAAGAGAAAACAAAGAGTAAACTGAATCTAAAACTGCTGAGAGAAAGCATGCCTAAGAAGCAGCTGCAAATATGGAATCCCACTGAATCATTGGCCCAACACATTTGTCAATAACGAATATGTGACCAAAGTGGGGCTGAGTTGCATAAGAATCTCTCATCCATACGAATGCTTATTTAACGAAATAAGCATATTTGAATATGTAGATACACTAGTTCAGCAGCTGTTTGCAAGCTAATCAATTAGTCCTGAATTATTCTCCTAAGAGGCAGGCAAATAAAATGGGTATCTTAGACAAATATGGAATCAAAGAGAAACAACATCATGTGTGAGACACTAAGTATATTTTAAAATTACACTAGCAAACACAGTGCCCATTGGGCAATCATAGGTTCAGCTTGTAATACATAAATATGTAAATAATAAATACATAAATAAATGCCCTGTGTACATACAGAGCTGCCCAATGAGTGCTACTGTGGTTAATAATGCTTTCATGACAGGCACAGTTGTTGCCCACCCCAGGATTTCATTATAGACACAATGTGCCACCCCAGCATTTAAAGACAGACACCGTGTGCCCACCAAGCATTTTATGCTCCAGTGTGGACCCCCAGCATTTTAAGACAGATGCAGTATGTCCTCCTCCCCCAGTATTTCATAATGTACAGTGTGGCCCCAAGCATTTCAAGACAAAGTGTGCCCTCCCCCATCATTTCATGGTGTATAGCGTGGCCCCTAGCATTTTAAGACAGACACAATGTGCCCCCCAGCATTATAATAAACAGTGTGCTGCCCTCAGTATTTCATGATACATAGGGGCATATTTATCAAGAGTCGAATTTCAAATTGAAAAAAAACTTTCGAAATTTGAATTCAAAAAGACCAACCGGAATTAAGTCGAAGTTTTTTTTTGGTTGAATAGGTCCATTTTTGATTCGATTGAATTCGATTCAAAGTCGATTTTCAGCATTTAATGACAGACACAGTGTAGTCCCTTACATGTCCAGCATCTCCCTGCTCTACACGTCCAGCATGCACACGGCAACGAATTACTCTATTCATAAGTACTGCACATGCGTGTACAGCACAAAAAAAAAAAAAAAAAAAAAATATATATATATATATATATATATATATATATATATATATATATATATATATATATATATATACGTCCTCAAAGGTGGGCAATGATAATTGCCCACCTTTTTGATCCACATTTGGATCTTTATCAAGGATTCTGTGCAAGTGATACATTTAGGTTTAAATACATACTGTCACACCATCATTTGCATATATTAGTCCACCAATCACATCAGATTGTGATGTGATTGGCGGACTAATATATGCGAATGATGGTGTCACAGTATCATTGGTTACATATCTTGTGTACAATTAAATGAAGTCTAATAATTAATCTAGAATGCTAGATAAAAATGCTTTGTTAAACCACACAGAAGTAAATAGAATATCAATTTTAAATGAGTATCAGGTAAGGAAAATCATTGGTGTTTAGAGAAAGGTGGAAATCAATACACAGAATTCAGCTTGAATTTTAGAATGGTTTAAAAAAATCCACATAGGCATGGTGCTATAAATGACAGAGAATTCCCTTATTAAAAAAAAAACACCCAGACACGCATTATCAACATTAATTAAAAAAAGAATGAAATAATAGAGGAACGTGAAAGGAACTTGCCAGCAAAAAGCCAGATTTGAGGTTGAACCAAACAATGCCATTAGATTGCACACATACTGTACATATTATTTAAAATTAACATTTATAATGAACTAAAATAAACACCAGACACTTTAGTTATAAACCCAATAGGCTGGTTTTGCTTTCAATAAGGATTAATTATATCTTAGTTTGGATAAAGTACAAGTTTCATTTTTATTATTACAGAGAAAAAGGAAAACATTTTTAAAAAATTTTGATTATTTGGATAAAATGGAATCTATGGAAGACGGCATTTCGGTAATTTAAAGCTTTATGGGTTTCCAGATAACGGATCCCATACCTGTACACTTTTCTCAGAGGCATCCACATTGTTTTGCTTCTTGCCACTGAGATAAAAAAAAGCCTTTAGCAAAAGGTTAGTTAGCTATAAAATTCTGTGTACTGTACTGGGATGAACAAAATAACATTTTTTTTTTCTTTATTCATATTTGAAATTCTAAATTCCTGAATAATTTACCTTAATAGCAGAGTAAACCATAAATAAATATCCCTATTCACTAGAATGAGTCATTAACTCCACAAAGCAGTTGCCTATTCATTAGTGAAATGCTGTTAATTTTAAATCATACAGTTAAATGAGCACCCTGCATCAGGCAAAATAACAAGGTATAGATGCTTTCCAGCAGCGCAAAGAGCAGCTCACATGTGCCATTAGCGGCTCTAAAAGGATTTTTCTATACAATCTGACCAAGATAAAATAACAGGTCTCTCTCATAGTCCTTGTTCAATACAATGGTAGATTTCAAAATGTGTTGCTTTTCAGTCACACTGAGTTCTAATTGAAGTAATATTATGATATGTAATGGCAGGTGTCCATTTAATTGTGTTATGGCATGATACCTGGGTAAATGCCTTGTATTTATTATTTTCCATAACTTACTAAAAATTAGGGATGCACCGAATCCAGGATTCAGTTCGGGATATGGCCAGGATTCAGGCTTATTCAGCAGGATTTGAATTCGGCCGAATCCTTCTGCCCGACCGAACTGAATCCGAATCCTAATTTGCACATGTATATTAGGGTTGGAGATGGAAATCGCATGACTTTTTGTCACAAAACAAGGAAATAAAAAATGTTTTCCCTTTCCTATCCATAATTTGCATATTCAAATTAGGATTCGGTTCGGTTTTTGATGAATCTTTTGCGAAGGATTCTGGGTTCGGCCGAATCCAAAACAGTGGATTCGGTGCATCCCTTCTGAAAAATGACGGTGTTAATATGTATTCTTTATATTATTATGAAAATATTAATAACTATTAATGGGCCAATCTGACCCATTTCGCAAAAATTCGAGAAACATTGAAAAATTTGGCAAATGTATTGTAGTCTATGGGTGCCAATTTTGTTTTGAAACGCGAGGAAACACAACAATTTTTTTCACCCATTGGAATCTATGGGCATCTTTTTCATGGCAAAACATTTTGCTCATCACTATTCATCACCATATGCCATTGGACAGATACTAATGTAAAGCTGGCCATACACATAAAGAGTGGCCTACATGCTGGGCCAAATATGGTAGATCTGTTCATTTGGCTCCTGGATTTTCAAATATGTTTGATAGACTTCTTGACGATTCCATTCATTGGATGGTACTCGTACACAATTACAGGGATAGTCTCACCAACACCCTATAGGTAGTACACAAAGAATGGTGAACTTGTCCCCAGCTCTAGTGGATGCTCACAATGGTCCCTGTTATAGACCGTTTGATTCCCTATGCTGACTGGTTACGCTGCGGGTATTAACCATTCTTGGCCTACTCGTTGGAGCCTCTGGCTTCTCTTCTTATTTCCATGATCCTGCCTCTCACTCATAGAGTAAGCTATTACAAAACTTTCCTAGCACTCAGTTAATTTACTGAGGGCTACCTCCACCTCAGGCTCTCTAGCACAACACCTACTTCAGTCAGTGGGTACCAAAGTGAAAAAACATGGTAGCTTCCTTTTTTTAAAAACGAATGAACTCTAGTATACCTGGGCAACTACTGAACATACAGGAAAATACTCCCATGGATAGGGAAACAACACCCAACTATAAAACAGGACCAGTTATTACCAGGTTTAACTATTATGGGTAGTGCCTGAATAAAGGTGTGAAAAACGTTTACCCTCTTACAATCACAAACCTTAGGGCTCTGTATTGGGTCCACTTTTATTTAACTTGTTCA
Source organism: Xenopus petersii (assembly GCA_038501925.1). NCBI lineage: Eukaryota > Metazoa > Chordata > Amphibia > Anura > Pipidae > Xenopus > Xenopus petersii. The sequence continues at coordinate 97,835,596 of CM076683.1, read as the reverse complement.
TTAATGACTTAGGAGAGGGTATTGTAAGTAATTTATCAGTGTTTGCAGATGACACAAAACTATCCAGCCCAATTAATTCCATCCAGGATGTGGCATCCCTGAATCTTGACAAACTGGCAATCTGGGCAGCTGAGTGGCAGATGAGATTCAATGTTGATAATTGTCTTGCACCTGGGATGTAAAAATATGCAAGCCACTTATACCCTTAATGGGACTGCACTAGGTGAATCCATAATGGAAAAGGATCTTGGATGCCTTGCAGATAATGCAGTGCTCAAACAGGACATTATTGAATTAGAGAAGATACAGAGAAGGGCAACTAAGCTGGTAAAAGATATGGAAACTCTCAGCTATGAGGAAAGACTGGCCAAGTTGGGGATGTTCATGCTGGAGGAGAGTCGCTTAAGGGTGAAATGATAACTATGTATAAATATATAAGGGATCATATAATAATCTCTCTAATGCTTTATTAACATTAGGTTTTCACAGCTGATATGAGGTCACCCATTCCGATTAGAAGAAAAGAGGTTCCGCCTAAATATTCGGAAGGGGTTTTTTACAGTGAGAGCTGTGAAGATGTGGAATTCTCTCCCTGAATCAGTTGTACAGGCTGATACATTAGATAGATTTAAGAAGGGTTTGGATGGCTTTTTAGCAAGAGAGGGAATACAGGGTTATGGGAGATAGCTCATAGTACAAGTTGATCCAGGGACTAGTTAGATCACCATCTTAGGGGCCGATTCACGAAGGGTCGAATTTCGAAGTTAAAAATACTTCGAAATTCGACCCTCGAATTGAAATCCTTCGACTTCGAATATCGAAGTCGAAGGATTTAGCGCTAATCCTGCGATCGAACGATCGAAGGATTTTCCGTTCGATCGAACGATTAAATCCTTCGAATCGAACGATTCGAAGGATTTTAATCAAACGATCGAAGGAAAATCCTTCGATCAAAAAAAGCTTAGCAAGCCTATGGGGACCTTCCCCATAGGCTAACATTGACTTCGGTAGGTTTTATCTGCCGAAGTAGGGGGTCGAAGTTTTTTTTAAAGGGCAAGTACTTCGACTATCGAATAGTCGAAGAGTCGAAGGTCGAATTCGAAGGTCGAAGTAGCCCATTCGATGGTCGAAGTACCCAAAAAATACTTCGAAATTCGAAGTATTTTTCATTCGAACCCTTCACCCGAGCTGAGTGAATCGGCCCCTTAGAGTCAGGAAGGAATTTCCTTTTTGATTTCCCTTTCCTCTTACTCCTGTGACAGAGATTTGCAGTATGTAACTACTGCTTTTTAATTTTTTTAAAGTCCTGTTTAAAAATAAGATAAACAGAAATCTGTTCTTAGGTGCAAAGACAATAGTTGAACTAATCTTATTTGAGATTTATATATATATATATATATATATATATATATATATATATATATATATATATATATATATATATATATATATAGTCACATTGAGTATCGGCACTCACCCAATATCCAGCCAAGTTCCGGGAGCATCTCCCAAAGTGTATCTCAATAATTTTAGAAAGTGGAGGCACTCACGGAACCAAATATTAATACATTTATTGTCCTCCAACTAACACCAGTAACATCCCGGAAGTATCCATCATAGCTAACAATTCCACTATCACCCCCTCTCCCAAGGCCCGGTGCCTTGGGGTTATCCTAGATTCTGCGCTGTCCTTCACTCCTCATATCCAGTCACTTATTAAATCATGTCACTTCCACCTAAGGAACATATCCAAAATACGATCATTAATCACCCAAGATGCTGCCAAAATTCTTATTCACTCTCTCGTCATATCACGTCTAGACTACTGTAACTCTCTTTTAATTGGCCTTCCCCTCCAGAGACTGTCACCTCTCCAGTCCATAATGAACACTGTCGCGAGGCTCATACACCTCCGCAACCGCCCCTCCTCGGCCTCGCCATTCTGTCAATCATTGCACAGGCTTCCACTACCTTTCAGAATCAAATTAATGACCCTGACATTCAAAACACTTCATAACTCTGCCCCACCCTACATCTCTGAACTCATCTCTATATACTCACCCAACCGCTTACTACACTCCTCTTCTGACCTGCTACTCAACTCTTCTCTCATTTCCTCCTCACATGCTCGCATTCAAGACTTTGCAAGGGCTGCAACCCTCCTCTGGAACTCTCTCCCACAGTCTGTGTGACTTTCTCCTATATATATATATATATATATATATATATATATATATATATATATATATCTTCAAACCAGCACTCCCTTTAAAAACTTGGCAATTTTATTGTTGCATAGTATCAAATACCCGACATTTCAAGGATGAAAAAGGTCCAAATGTGGACCGAAACGTCGGGTATTTGATACTATGCAACAATAAAATTGCCAAGTTTTTAAAGGGAGTGCTGGTTTGAAGATAATTGATACATACAAAATTACGTCTAGATTACTGTAACTCTCTTTTAATTGGCCTTCCCCTCCAGAGACTGTCACCTCTCCAGTCCATAATGAACACTGTCGCGAGGCTCATACACCTCCGCAACCGCCCCTCCTCGGCCTCGCCATTCTGTCAATCATTGCACAGGCTTCCACTACCTTTCAGAATCAAATTAATGATCCTGACATTCAAAGCACTTCATAACTCTGCCCCACCCTACATCTCTGAACTCATCTCTATATACTCACCCAACCGCTTACTACACTCCTCTTCTGACCTGCTACTCAACTCTTCTCTCATTTCCTCCTCACATGCTCGCATTCAAGACTTTGCAAGGGCTGCACCCCTCCTCTGGAACTCTCTCCCACAGTCTGTCTGACTGTGGACCGAAACGTCGGGTATTTGATACTATGCAACAATAAAATTGCCAAGTTTTTAAAGGGAGTGCTGGTTTGAAGATAATTGATACATACAAAATTACCGTGCACCCCGCCATTAACAACAGCTTTGGAGTGCGGATACTCATTGGAAAGCATATATATATATATATATATATATATATATAGATAGATAGATATATAGATATATATATATATATATATATATATATATACATATATATATACTGTGTATAGCTTTATAGTGAAAACAAGAAAATCTGCATGTATATATGTCATCACAGCAATTATTTGTCCTTGAGGTTCCTGGGCTATGAGGTCTTTCTTTAAGTACCATGACTATAATCTACTACTATACATTAAAACATGGTAAAATAAAAACACATTTTTTCTTATTTAAATAATTCAAATGCAAATTATTTCATTATGGCAAAGGTGGGCAGTAATCTGGTTCTGAAATGAAGATATTAGCAATATCGTTGTGGAAAATTCAGCACAATCCTAGGCCATGAGATAAAATGAAGCTGTGCTTTAAATCCTCATGGTGCTGGTTCTGTATTTCTTCACCCCTTACTGCTTTGATGTTACTTTAGCTCTCCCTGTATAAACGCTCAAGAAATAAATGTCTTTCTGTTCCTTTAGAAACCGCTATTAAGAAAACTCTCAGGGGTCAAGAGCTGTCTGTGTTTCATCTCTGTCTGTGTTTTTATGAGCTTGTGATTAGATAACAATGGCTCACTTTGATTCTTCACGCTACTCTAACATCGAGATTAATAGTATGACTTGAATTTATATTCCATGAAACATGAAGTCTTATTAAAATGATAAACAGAGGACAATTGAGTATAAAGTGTATGTTGTGAGGTCTAACTAAAACCATAACATGTCTGCAATTAAAACACTGTCTTTTTGGTGTTTAAGATATAGGGGCCGATTCACGAAATTCGAGTGAAGGGTTCGAATAAAAAAAAATTAGAATTTCGAAGTATTTTTTGGGTACTTCGACCATCGAATTGGTTAAATTCGATCGAATTCGATCGAATTCGAACGATTCGAACGATTAGAATTAAAAATCGTTCGACTATTCGACCATTCGATAGTCGAAGTACTGTCTCTTTAAAAAAAAAATCGATCCCCTAGTTCGGCAGCTAAAAGCTACCGAACTCAATGTTAGCCTATGGGGAAAGTCCCCAAAGGCTTGCTAAAGTTTTTTTCATCGAAGGATATTCATTCGATCGTTTTATTAAAATCCTTAGAATCGTTCGATTCGAAGGATTTAATCGTTCGATCGAATGAAAAATCCTTCGATCGATCGATCGAATTTTTAGCGCTAAATCCTTCGAATTCGATATTCGACTTCGAAGGATTTAAATTCCCAGTCGAATATCGAGGGTTAATTAACCCTCGATATTCGACCCTTCGTGAATCGGCCCCATAATGTCTATAAAACCTGTCACTATTTGGTAAGTGCTTGATGTGCTATTACTAAATTATACATAAATGGGGAAGTGTAATAAAACTTGCAAAGAGCAAAACAATTTCACAAATTAAAAAAAACATGCATTTCTCAATGTAATACTCTTCATAAACTGTTATTGCATTGCAAATTTTAATTGCGCATTCCCCCATTAGGGTCTTTCAATGCTTTTTTGCTGCTTCTCTACTTGATAAGAAAACTGGCTTAGTTTATTTGCTTTTGTACACATTTATGTAAATGCAGATAAAGAGTGTATTTATGTACATGGGGGGCAATGTTGATATTGGCACTATATTTCACCAGGATTCACTGTGAAAAAGACACACATAGGGGCAGATTTATCAAGGGTCGAATTTCGAAGTAGAAAATATTTTGAAATTCGACCATCGAATTAAAATACTTTGAATTTGAATATTGAATTTGAACTTTTTTCATCGAATTTTTGTATTCTGCTGTCGAAGTAAAATCGTTCGATTGAACAATTAAATAGTTGGAATAAAAGAATCTAACTATTTTATCGTACGATCGAACAATTTTACTTCGACTTCAAAAAACTTCGAAAAATGCTGTAGAAGGTCCCCATAGGCTAACATAGCACTTCTGCAGGTTTAATTTGGCGAAGTATTGAAGTCGAAGTTTTTTTATTTCAAACTTTTCCATCCTTGGGGTTTAATAAATTCTGAAAAATTCGTAATTTTTTAAAAATCAGATTTTACTAAACTCCGAGTGCAAAAATCACAAAAAAAATATACATTTTTTTAATAAAATCAGATTTTTAAAAAATTACGCATTTTTCAGAATTTATTAAACCCCAAGGATGGAAAAGTCTGAATCTGAAAATCCAGCATCTCAGACCTGTGGAGGTTGCATATAAGTCAATGAGAGAAGTTGATGTGCGCTGGGTTTCGGGTGAAAACTCTGGAAAAATCGTGAAATTCATGAAAATCGGATAAAATTTAAATCTGAAAAAATCATGATAATTGAATAAATAAATAAGCCTAAAAAACCAGAGCAGATTTGTAGCAGAAAATAATGAGATAAATTCGGACTTTAAAAAATAACCCCCCTAGTCTATTACACCTCCGAAAACTGGCTAACATCCTCTGATCTTTCCATGAATATCAGAAGTCCTCTAATCTGTTTCTGATTTTGCATTAAATAGCTGACACAATGTCATTGAATATCCCTCATCTTGAATCCTGTTATCCTGAACGCTCTTAATCTACAATAGAGTTCATTTCAAGCAAATAATTCTAATTTTAAAAAAAATTCTGTTTTTCTCTATAATAATAAAACATAATAAAAAAAAAATAAGCTGCATGAATTCCTAATGGTGTCACAGCAATCTTGGGTTTATTTAATGTTTAAATGATTTTTTAGCAGATTTAAGGAATGGCTAAATTACAGAAATATCCTTTACCTGGCTTTCTGGATTATAGATCCTATATTGCATCTGTATACCAGCTATATAGTCATTTATCTTGACATTTCTTATTTTCTGAGGATTCAGATAAAATACATGCTTGCAAAAGCTTAATTAATTCCTTAAACACCAGTTCCTTTTTGAGCCTGTAGATTTCAGATACACACACATTTAATGACTCTTGCATGCAACTGTTTATGTTGTTTGCTGTTCTTTGTCGGTAGCTTCTCTGTTTGAGAGCCTGCTTATGACCTGAGGTAAAAGAGAAAACAGGTCAGCGACAACTAAGGATTTAACATTCACTTTCTGTGAGAGAAGCACTGACTGAACAGTTTTGTTGGCTTCCAAAGGTTCAGCAATATTTGCAATCCCTGTGCCTCTGATGGAAATGAATCATTTATTAGTAGTAAAATGATCTCATTGTATTCACTTTTATTGCCTATTTCTCTTCCTTCCTTCCAGATGCCTAAGTGATAGTTTTTCAGCAGGTTATTATGATAGAACTTGAAATAAATGAGCACCCGTCTAATATTTAATATTGATTTATTTTCATATTGGCACTAAGAGAGTGTCCAGGGCCAGGCTATCTGTTTTTGTACAGATATGGGACCTGTTATCCAGAATGCTTAGGACCTGGGGGTTTCCGGATAACGGATCTTTCCGTAATTTGGGTCTTTGTACCTTAAAGGGGTTGTTCCCCTTTGAGTTAACTTCTAGTATGATGCAGAGTGTGAGATTCTGGGATTATTTGCAACTGGTTTTCATTATTTTTTTTATTTGTGGTTTTTTAATTATTTAGTTTTTTTTATCAAGCAGCTCTCCAGTTTGCAATTTCAACAATCTGGTCACTAGGGTACAAATTACAATTCTAAAACACATCCATAATATAGTTGAAGTAAAGGTGAACCACCCCTTTAAGTCTGCTAGACAATCTTGTAAACATTAAATAAACCCAATAGGCTGGTATTGCCTCCAATAAGGATTAATTATATTTTAGTTTGGATCAAGTACAAGCTACTGTTTTATTATTACAGAGAAAAAGGAAATCATTTTAAAAAATATGAATTATTTGGATGAAATGGAGTCTATGCGAGATGGCCTTTTGTAATTTGCAACTTTCTGGATAACAGGTTTCCTGATAACGGATCCCATAACTGTATATGTTCTTGGCTGGGTGAAGAGACTGACAGATGTTTAAAAACGTAATTTACAGTGCCAGCCACCACAACAGCCAGCCAGTGCCTGAAAATCATCCAAAGGTATATAGAGGTTGCAGTACCAGTCAGCCATATTGTGTGCCTTGAACAAGCTGCTCTGTCAGTTAGAAGAAAACAGAATTTGGCACAAGTTTAAGTAGAAGCAACATCAACAGGTGCCTTTAATTTTGTTCTCATGTTGGCACTACGAGAGTGACCAGGCGATCTGATTTATTATATGTGATTGGTAGGGTGAGGAAATGGAAAGATGTTTAAAACTTTATTTACAGTGTTCAGCTAGTCAGCAAGAGTGACAGCCAGCCAGTGCCTGAAAGCATTCAAAAGTATATAGAGGTTGGGTTACTAGTTAACCATACAGTCTGCCTTGAACAAGCTGCTCCATAAGTTAGAAGAAAACTGAATCTTACTATCTGAAATAAATTTGAAAAGTGAATCTTTTACATGTGTTGTGCCAGTCAGTCATTTCAGTGCCCTTCACCAGCTGTACTGTCCCATCTCAGGTTATTCCCGAGCTTTATTTGGTTACATACATCAACAATTTATAATGTTTAGCACTGGTTAGAGATTTGCTAAAATGTCACATATAGGCAAATGGGGGAAATAAGGTAGGAAGTACTGCAAAAGTTGGTAGAAAGAAAAGGGTATTACGGATTGGATAAGTAATGTACCAAATGATAACGGTAAAGCTTATTATAGATATTGTAAAACAGAAATTTGGGCGCATCATAATGACTGGTTGGCTCACAGCAAAACTTAATAGCATTTAAAAATGTCTCCATTTTCAAACAGCCCCACGCTTTATGACACTGTAGTGAAAGAAATCAAATGTGACAACGCAATAAAAACATGCGAAATAAAAATGGCAGCATATATTGCATGCCATTCGAGCATTTGATCAGTATATCACTTGGGTAACTTGTTTAGAGAAATATCTGGAAAGCCAATTAATTTACACAGAACAAAATGTACAGCATTAATAAAAAAAAGTAATTGGCCCAATTGTACACCAGAAGCTTATAGAAGATATAAAGTCTGAGACCTGGGGGCAGATTCATTAAAGGACAAAGTGGCTAACGTTAGCGATAATTTGCCAGCATTGCCACACGCAGGACATCGCCAATTCACTAACAGGCGCAGGCACCAATTAGCTAGCAAACGGGACCGTCGCTATTGTTCATTTGCACTCTATAGGTGGCCTTAGACGTAACAATTACGATCTTTCTTGGAAAAGATCTTTCCAAGAAAGGTCATTCGTTTCAATACACACGTGTAGAGCTGAATCGTCAGATATACAGGTAGATATACAGGGAGAAACAATAGAATTCTACCTGTATCTGACGATTCAGCACTAACAATGGCCGATGTTTGGGTCCCTTCAAAGGCACCCGATCAAAATTTTCCGTCCAGCCCGATCAACGAGCCGACCGATATCCAAGTCTTCTGCCGATATCAGTCGGCTCTTTTTCCACCATACATGCAACGAATATCAGACGAAAATTAGTTTCGTACGATATTATCTGTGCGTCTATGGCCACCTTAACTCCAGGAGACTCCAGAGTTGACTTCACCACCTCAGACCAGGCGAAGTGCTAAAAAGCAGCTAGATCTTCCCCACTTACATCATACCTCTGTGCCGAAAATGCATTAAAGTTCAAAGAACGCTGGAGACTTTTCCTTTTTTAAGCTTTTTTTTTTTGGGTAAGTGGTTTTCTCCACACATTTCATAACATATGGAACATTCATTTTACAGTGGGCTCATGTGCAGGGCATTATATTAACTTTCTTGTCTTTATTAAGGTTCCCTGGACATGTGTAATAAAAAATGGTAATTTCAAGCATTTGCACCAACATTTATAATAAAGACATCCACACAACGTTAAATTTCCCACCATATGCAAACTGACCTAAGCGCAAGATCACTAGTGAATTTTCAGTAGGCACAAATGAACGCTAGCGTATCTTTGCTATGAAATGCTCGCACCGCCAAAGTAACGCAAGCGAAAAGTTGGCCAGCGTTCGGCGTGCAGGACGAAACTTCGCATTTTATTCAATTAGCATATTCATAGCGCAATTGCACCTGGCAAAGTGGTGCGAGGGGTGTGAAGCTGACGCTGGCGAAATTTCGCCTGTTATTGAATCTGCCCTCTATTCTTTAATAATAGATGAGAGTACCGATATTTCAACAGAGAAACAGCTTTGTATTGTTACAAGGTATGATAGCAAAGCCTTGCAGAGTATAGTTTCTTGTTTTGCTTTTATGGTATCTTTAATTAGCGGAGATGCATCTTTTATCACACAAGCACTAATTCATTTTTTAGATGAGAACAAATTACAAGTCAAAAACTGCATTGGTCTTGCAACGGATGGATGTAATACAATGTGGGGGAAGCATAATTCTGTCCTCATTAAATTCAGAGAACAGAATGAAAATTACATTTTTATCAAGTCCATTTGCCATTCAACCCAGTTATGTTCAGCCAAAGCAATCAGTGTTTTACCACGAATGTCTCAGTACATAATGTTCCAAACATTTTTCTACCAAAGCCTATTTGCAGCAATAAATGTGGGGGTGAAGCTCCTTTAAAAATTTTGAAAACTTCACTTCCAACTATCTAAAGATAATGACAGAAAGTAAAGTGCTGAGCTGTTGTATCAAATGTATGCAGATCCAGTTTTTACAACCCATCCTTCAAGAAGCCAACATAATAAATACGATATTTGAAGTTGAGAATGCAAATCCATTAACACTTCTTAATTAATTGGTGTCATTTAATCACACAATCCTGCAGCGAATATTTCATATGACTGGAGTTGATTAAAAAAAATGGTCCTCCATCTTTGCTTTTGATTTAACAAATATGTGCAGCCACTTGCCTCTTTCTGAAATCGATTTTGGATTAAAATTTCAAATGGAAATCAATAAAGATGATCTTCCACCTCTCTGTTTAGACAACATAAAATTCCGCTGCTTGATGACCTGCTTGAGTTTGCGAAACACGTTAAACACAGGCTTCCTCCTAAAATAGACTTGCTTCAGTCACTTCGTTTATTAAGCCCCTCTGTTGTTCTTGGTCCCAATAAACCACTGCTTACAAGTCTTTCGTTTTTACCTTTATATAGAGGTGATCTTAGCAGACTTCATCAGCAGTGGCAAAAACGTAACAGCTTTTTTTTGTTTGAAGTCTATGGGTGACTATTAGTTGATGAGCATCATTTTCATAATGAAATTGGGTGAAACATTTCACTCCTCATTAGTTGGTATATAAGCAACAATAAAATGGGTAAAAGGAATAAACTACTGCTGCTACAGGCAGGCAAGTAAGAAGAGGACCCTTGCAGAACATCTTCATTATGCAGATGCACCCCATATTATGGCCTTATCTTTACTTAAAGACGTCTATCTTCACAGGAGCTTTATCTGCAGCTTACTCCTAACCTTAACTGTATTGCCACTGTATCTATCTAAGTAATCCTAAGCAATGTGTACCCAGTACTGACATATCCAGACTGCATTGTACAAATGGCCCTTTGCTTAGCCATACATTTGGATGTTGCCTTCTGAGGAATATAATGAGTCATGTTTCCAAATTTGTAACCCAATGCCCCATACATACGCTGAATTAGTTACGTTTTTTTTGCTTCTTTGTTTGTTTGTTTTCAAACCTTGGATTACCAGCATATATATATATTACCAATATATCTGCTTTTAATTGGTTCCCTTTTATCTACCCTTGACGCTACCTCCCTGTTCCATCTCTTTGTGATCTCTTTAGTAAGGAAGTTGTCAAGCTAGTGACCAAATTTTGGTTCATAAATGCCTGGACGGATGCATCCCAAACAGTCAATCCTTCCTACCATTAAATAGAGGTTATTATGGGCAGTGTGGCAGCTATGTTAAATCGTATGCACTGAGTGGTGCCCAGAACATTACACTTTGTACTAGTAAAATGTTGGCAGTGTCAAAATAATAAATAGCTTGTTGTTAGGAGATGCAATTAATTTGTTTAATGAAGACAAGGACAGACTGAACATTTCACATGTAACAGACAAAATACTTCTTCTTTCTTCCCAACATCAAGGAGAGATCAAGGCTTTCCCAATCTAGCTACAGTTATATGAACAATTAGCTTTACCTTATTTCACTCTTAAATTTCCAAATATGTGCAGTTTTTTTTTGTTTTTCTATTAAGTGTGCCCCTAAGTTTGGATTTTGTATGATGACAACATAGTAAAAGGCTACACACATCACTGCTTTCGACTTGCTTGTTTAAACTGATACACCCATAGTGGAAGTGATTCACGAATCTATGAAATACTAAGGGGCCCATTTACTTAGCTCGAGTGAAGGAATAGAATAAAAAAACCTTTGAATTTTGAATGATTTTTTTTGGCTACTTCAACCATCGAATTGGCTACTTCGACCTTCAACTATGACTTCGAATCGAATCATTTGAACTAAAAATCATTTGAATATTTGACCATTCGATAATCGAAGTACTGTCTCTTTAAAAAAAACTTCGACCCCCTACTTCGTCACCTAAAACCTACTGAGGCGCAATGTTAGCCTATGGGGAAGGTCCCCATAGGCTTCCTGGAAATTTTTTGGTTGAAGAAAAATCGTTCGATCGATGGATTAAAATCCTTCGAATCGAACGATTCGAGGGATTTAATCGTTTGATCGAACTATTTGCGGTAAATCCTTCGACTTCGATATTCAAAGTCGAAGGATTTACATTCGGCAGTCGAATATCGAGGGTTAATTAACCCTCGATATTCTACCCTATGTGAATCTGCCCCTGAGTATTTATGTATATGTTAAATGTGTTTGGTGATGAGTTTATGTTGGTAATCTGTATTTCAGGTACATTATAAATAAAACAAATAAGTTTACTTATTGTACCTTCACAATTGTAGTATTTTCTCTACTTTTAATTTACTGTGTTAGCCTCACTTTGGAGTCAAGATTTTCTGGCATCTGACATATATAGTTCTTCCATTTTCACGTGCTATTTTTAGTACTGGGTTGCAATCAGTGTTTTGTGTATTGTGATGGTTCTTGGCAACCTACCAAGCCTTTTCTAACTCTCCTGCAGCTTTTGTGTTGAGTTACATGCCTCATTGGGTATGTAAGCTTGTTTTATTTTAGAAAATGTTTGGTTTCTAACAACCCCTAATTATGGGGGTCTTCATCAGGGGCATATGCAAAAAAAATGCAGTTCTTGAGAAGCAAAACGTAGGGATCATTGTAAATTATAAAGCAGAAAAATGGGTTTGTTTGTCATAAATGCTGATGATACAGGGCTAAATAGTATATTCCAAGGCCAATTGCACTGGTTGCTTATATGTCATGTAATGCAAATCTGAATTACTAATTAGCCTTGTAATGTGAGTTTTATATTTTATATACACAGTATTTAATAATTTTGTAAGCTCAGGTATGAGCATGTTGTGAATCAGCAGAAAATATGGTGATGAGGGGCTACTTGGGGCATATTTAATTTCATAGATCTTCCCTGCTAAAGGGCTGTGGTAGTTTTGGGCTGGTACAGAACCCAAAAACATAACATGCAGCCTACTTCTTTGTTAAGCTTTAGTTCTACTTTACCTCTGCACATACCTTGTATCATTAGAGTTAATGATCCCCTGTACTCATCTCACCGTAATTATGTGGCTTAATGTAGGGAACCACCTTAGCCTTAGTACTGCTACGTTTTCAAGGAATTCCTAAACAATCTTAAATATCCTTGGAATTCACATTATGAAATAGTCCATCCCAAATATCTTTGTTTTATATTAGTATTTTTAAACCTCATTATACCGAAGGGGAAAACCAAAACCAACTTTACAATTCCGCCATGAAAAGGGCTTTAGATTCCTTGCATTTTGTATTTGCACATTGCTCAGAGTATTTACACATTTACACTGTCTCTGCTTTCAATGATTTAGCTTTCCTCAGAAAAACAGTACCAAGGTTTCCTACAAGAGAAATGTCAGATCTGTACTAAACCAGCACAAGAGGCTTGACCTATTTTTTAACCTGTAAAAGAAATGACAGCTAAGCTGCATATGTCAAGATTCTGCTCCTTGGCTCTGGTACATATGGATTGCTATTGACATAGTGCTGAGGTGCAAAATGTTTAATGCAGCCATGGAAAAATAATAAATAAAAGCTTACAGAAAAAAATGTGTTATATAACACACAGTTACATCACAGGCGTTTAAAGGAGGTTTCTCTGATGCAGTCCAGATTAAATATTTTAATTTAAAAATGCAAGAAATGCAACACTGCATAAAAACACAAGGGTGAACAAAGAACCACAAATTGTATCTTTTAGGAGCTACTGTCACAAAGAATAATGAGCACAATACTGAAAGTCAAGTGCATAAACTTGTACAGTGTACATTGAAGTACCTTCATAATTGTGGGTACAAGATACAAAAAAAGCTTCTGTATGAAACGCAATTCACTATATGTTAGAACAATGCTTGCCATTCCCAAATCAAACATGTTTTTTTTTTACAAATGTAGCTTCCAGATAGTATTCATTTTTTAAATATTTTTTTATCAAGACCTGATGAAACATTTTTGATTTTCAGCTAGTGCATCACATGCCAAAGTTAATTACATAAATCAAGTTAGGTACAACAGCACTTAGCAGAATACAGAATACATTATTGTCTGAAGGAAAAACAACAAATTCTGATTTTCTATATCAATGTGTATTTGGATACAATGTGAATTCAATTTAGAGCTTGAAAACTTCACACTGAAAGGTTTTTTACAATATATTTAAAGTAAGGAAGATTAATGGAGGAATGTAACAAAAGTCGGTAATGGAAAAAATATTCGCAATGCAAAACGTTATGCCTTTGCACGAACAAATTTTCCTTTGTACAAATTCAATATAGCTTTTGTGAACCTGGAAACTGTTTAGATACCTCTTCCACCATTGGAAGAAGGTTTGCGAATGTTATAGTTTGCGCCAGTGCGGAGTGAATGTAATAACACTTCTTATTGAAAAAGTTATGTTATATTTTTAAGGAAGAATATTACATGTGAATTTTTATTCTAATTTGTGCCAATTGTTTTTCTCTTTGCGACTTTTATTACAGTCTGTATTTAATTTTCCTTTGGAGAATAAAGTATGATGGAAGAGCTTATTTCAGTAGATAGATGGATAGATAGACTGGCAGATGATAGATAGATCCAGGCCTGGACTGTGATTCAGAATAGGGCCTGGCTTTTCAAGTACACAGAAGCCCAAACAGCCCCCCACCAGTCCACTAAATAGCGACTGTCTATGGAATCTTACAGCAGCCCATCTGGCATTTGCCAAAACCTTGGACTGATCTATAGAAAATCTATATATTTGTATCTGTTAAAATGCCCATTAGACTATAGAGCATCAGCTCTAATGGTGGCACATACCGTATATACTCAAGTATAAGCCGACCCAAGTATAAGCCGAGGTACCTAATTTTACCTACGAAAACTGGGAAAACTTATTGACTCTAGTATAAGCCTAGCCACAACTACAGCCCTGTCTCCCAGCAGCGCACATTCTGCCAAAGCGACCCCCCAACGATCAACCGGACTTCTTTGCAAAGTTGATGGTGACAGAGAATTGCCAAACGGATTACTGTGTGCATTGTCCCACTGTCCCACTACCATGTGCAGAGGGTGCTGTTTGATATTGCCATCACTGTTAATCTTTCGTATAACCAACAGAGGGCGCTGTGTGATATTGCAGTCACTGTTATTCTTTCATATAACCAACAGAGGGCACTGTGTGATATTGCAGTCACTGTTATTCTTTCATGTAACCAACAGATGGCGCTGTGTGATATTGCAGTCACTGTTATTCTTTCGTATAACCAACAGAGGGTGCTGTGTGATATTGCAGTCACTGTTATTCTTTCCTATAACCAACAGAGGGCGCACTGTTATTCTTTCATATAACCAACAGAGGGTGCTGTGTGATATTGCAGTCACTGTTATTCTTTAATATAACCAACAGAGGGCGCACTGTTATTCTTTCATACAACCAACAGATGGCGCTGTGTGATTTTGCAGTCACTGTTAATCTTTCATATAACCAACAGAGGGCGCACTGTTATTCTTTCATACAACCAACAGATGGCGCTGTGTGATTTTGCAGTCACTGTTATTCTTTCATATAACCAACAGAGGGCGCACTGTTGTTCTTTCATATAACCAACAGAGGGCATTGTGGGATATTGCACTCACTGTTATTCTTTCATATAACCAACAGATGGCGCTGTGTGATATTGCAGTCATTGTTATTCTTTCATATAACCAACAGAGGGCGCATTGTTATTCTTTCATATATCCAACAGAGGGCATTGTGGGATATTACAGTCTCTCCCCAAGTGAACTGTTGGTATAGGAATGATTAAAAGTGACTGCAATCTCAGCTACTGGGGTCGGGTACCGCTGACCCGAGTATAAGCTGAGGTAGACTTTTTCAGCACATTTTGGATGCTGAAAAACTCGGTGGGTATATTCGGTACCTGTATATTGTGCAAGAGCTACTGATATATAATGAGAACAGATCAGTCATTGCCAAGATTATTCTACACTTTTATACGTGCACATATGCATTCTTTGCATTGGAATTGCTGACATTGTGACTTTTAGGGGACTATATATCAAAGGTCAAGTTTCTCTGGTTGAGTTTTAAGGGGGAATAACCCCCCTAAAGTTACTAGGAGCAGCTTTATGCTGCCCCTGATCTCTCAACCTGTATAATTAGGGAACACCCCAGAGCAGGGAGTAAAGCAGTGGCACCAAGAACATATACAGTATATACAGAAGTTCAAGCAAACCCGGATATCTCGGGCGCCCCTAGGCCGCGCCGTCCGATCGGGTGCCCCTAGGCCGCGCCATCCGATCGTGGTCACCCTAGGGGGTCACTGAAAGCACCTAAAAAAAAATGCTCTGTAAAGCTATACATGTATTGTTATTGCTACTTTTTATTGCTCATCTTTTTATTCAGTCCCACACCTATTCATATTCCAGTCTCTTATTCAAATCAAAGCATGGTTGCAAACTGGAGAGCTGCTGAATAAAAAACGAAATAACTAAAAAACCACAAATTATAAAAAATGAAAACCAATGGCAAATTGTCTCAGAATATCATACTCTGGTGTACAACCCTTTTAATGAACTGGATTTTTCGTGCAACTGACTGTAAACAACAAACTGTTTTCAACTGTGAAATTAAATGACCAGTATTGTATTTCCCCAAGAATGATAAACAGTTTTGCTGCTTGATACTGCTTGTTCCATCTGTTTGTGGCCAATTTTTTTTCCATGCAGCTGTCACTGAGCCAATGAATACTGTGAATAAGATATTGATAAACTGGAATAATGTTTGCAATAGGTAGCTAAAATGTAATTTACGATAGGCTAGAACTAAAGTACAAACACAGAGCTGTGCAACTGCTGGCTTGGTTCAGGGTCATATCTTCTATACTAGAACTAGTCTACTGTTCCAAAAAGCTTGTTGGAGAACAGAAATATTATTCACAGAGTTTTGTAAGAATCTCAGCAGGCAGAAACTTGCATAACATCACTGCAATGTAAAACAAATCATTAATAGCTGACTGGAAGATCCAACACAATTAGAACTACGTCTCTTGGTCCTGGAAGTGGGACAGCGATTCAGACTGAAAGAGATGTGCAGTGTCATCACTTTCACTTAATTTCAAATACAAATTTGCCATATTTCCTGGGATAAGCAAAAGTAAACAAGACGTAATGTATTAAATAAGTAAAGACCAATGATGATAAAATGGATGTTCCTTTCGACTAAATTTAGTAAGTGTGACGTTTTTTTAGAAGCAAACTCGCAATTATCTATTATTATCGCTGTGCTGTGGTAGTCACTTGTAAAATTAGTAATCTCTAGCTTTACAACTTGCACAAATGAGCACAGTAATTTGGCGCTATGGCAACCGTGCTCCTAAATTGTTCCCTCTGATCACACATAACTTCCCTGCGCACAAAGTGGAAAGAAGGATGAATTGTTCCTTTCCATTTGCTGTTAGGCTCACATCGCAGCAACATGGAAATAAACTCTGGTTAAAAAAAGGCCCTTGTGAATATTGCTTTGTGATAACATTTATATGTAGAAGCACTTGCAAACGTTTATGCTCTTGAACAGGATCTACAAAAAACTCTGAGGGTTAGATGCTGTCACAATCAATTTTACATCAATTGAAACCTTTTTTTTTCCTCTTTTGATCTGCAAGGTTCAAGGAAGAGATGATTTAAAAGCTTCCAGCATTTATTGAAACTCCTATGCGGGCAAGTTCAGCTCCTCTTGAATTCATATGGCTTTATGCAAAATAAGAAAAATATGGCATGTGTTCATGTAAATTCAGAGGCTTAATTAATAACTAAATCAAGAACTGACATTTAGTGCTTCTGGGGGTCATATCTTATATGATTCCCAAAATGTCAAATGCACATGTGCACACAACCCCGGGGACAACCCATGTGCCAAAAGGAAGGAAGCCTACCAGTTTCTGGGACTCCTAACAGGGAACCATACCTTTCTTTTGGATCAACTGTGCCAAGGAAATCTTTGAAAGATTAATTGGACACTGTCATAAGCATTCATTTCTGCCAGGTTATATTTTCTGGCCAAAATTATTCTTGTTTTATTGCAGGTATTCTAAATATGTTCTCAAATAAATATGTTCTCAAATTAAAAACTGGTGCCCCACAGGACTATTACACTGTTGTTTGGGATCTCTGTTCCTGAGTTAAAAATGAGGAATTTATATTATAAAGACTTACAAACTAAATATTTGGAATCTGTAATTTGACAGAAAATTACCAAAGTAAAAAAAGAAATTGATAAAAGCACAAAATGTACTGAAACTGCCACAATTCTTATTATTAATAGGCAAATGTCAGTATCATTTTAATACAGTGCTATGAATCTACTGTTCTACAAAATGTGTAATGAGTTTATTTTATGGCATCTTCGCCATTCTTCATTTTGACCCAAATTCAGTAAATTTGACAGATATCTTTAAAGAAAGGGCACACGTAAGAATTTCTATGCAATTCTTCTCAAGCCTTGACAAATTAGACAAAGTTAAACATTGGCCGTTGTTGCTTGATGACTTTATACAAATAGCAGTGTTTTAGATTTAATTTAATATTCAGAAATTGCACATCAAAGTGTAGAGAGTCTCATTCTTGAACTTATTATTTAGCCTAACTTGAGATAAGTAAAGAATTTAATACATTGTGTAAATGCAATGGACCTACTGTAGATCTTTTTGAACTGATCAAAATAAAGGGACTACATATTATTTTTAGAAATCATTAGTTGTGTTGAACGCTTGCCATTTATTGTGATATTATTAATGACTTTAAAAGGCTTTTATGTCAACACTGGACACATTTTCCCCAGTGCAGCGCAGCAACCAGTGAGTGACTAGCTTTGGTCCCACAAATGCAGAGAGACGAGTGAAAAGCAAATGACTGATAGTAATCTGTTACTGCCAAAGTACAAATCTGTGCTTTTAAATCAATAACAGTGACTCTGTGAATGGCACAACACACAGGGGCAAATTCACTAACCTTCGCCGCACTTCGCCAGGCGGATTTTCGCCAGCACTACTTATATTCACTAAAATCTGAAGTTGCGCTCAGGGGAAGCGTAATGTTGCGAAGTTGCGCTAGCGTTAATTCGCCAAGCAAAGCGAAATTACGCTAGTGATCATTAATTTGCATACGGTGCAAAATTGAAGCTACAATGGAGGTATATGTAGCAGAACTACACAAGCCTGGGAAATGGTCAAAACAGCAAATAAAATTTTTATTTTGCCCTACACATGTGCCCACTGTATAGTTAAGGTGCCATGAGTTAGGAAATGTAGGGGGGGAAGGAGGGTAGACCCAAAAAATCTTTTTCAGCCTATCACCCATAAAAAAAGAAAAAACGCCATCGTTTTTTGAGACTTAGATTTTTTTTTAACTTTTTTTGAAGCAATCCCTATCTACTCTATTGCACTTTGCCTGGTCTGAGGTGGCAAAGGAAGTCTGGCGTAAAAGGTAGCGTTCTGAAAAATTCACGCGTCAGTGAATTTGCGTAGTTACGTCCGTTGCGCAAATTCGCCAGGTGTAAGGGTGCAAAGTAACACTAGCAAATTTACGCCAGCGTCCATTAGTGAATCGGCGAATTAACGAAAATGCGCTACGCTAATGAATTAAGGCGCTTCGTCATTTAGTGAATTTGCCCCACAGTGGGGTGCATAAGGGCAGATACACACTTGGAGATTCAGGGAGATTTAGTCGCCTGACGACAAATCGCCTCTTCTTCGGGCAACTAATCTCCCCGAACTACCTTCCCGCCGGCTAGAAGTTTCCTCATGATGCAACTATGGGCGACCTTGGAAAACAAAGTGCTCAGAGTGCCATCCTGCCGGCGATTTAGATTCTAGCCAACGGGAAGGCAGTTCAGGGAGATTAGTTGCCCGAAGAAGAGGTGATTTGTCGTCGGGCGACTCTCCTTGTGTGTCTCTGCCCTAAGACATTTTATGCATTTTGGATTCAGCGTGAAGTTCTTAATTAGATTCGATTAAGGCCTACAAACTGTAAAAAATAGATTAGCATATGATTCTGCTAACAATAACATTTCATAAACTGCAAATGAAATCATGGCAACATGGAGAAACAAAGGAGTAAATAAAAGCATTCTAATTCTATGATAATCTTTATGGTGATGGTCCTCTTCCGTGTGAATGTACCATAGTACCTAAATTTGAAACACAAGTCATAAAAGTATGCCAAATTGACATCAATATATTACTCCATAACACACACACACTTAATAACTCCACCACTTTTAAAACATTTAAAGCTACTTGCTGATTGGTTACAACAGTTTACAGCACTGTTGTAAATATGCACACTGTCTTTCATAAGACACATTCCTGGATTAAGATTGTCCAGAATAAATATTGATTACAAGTAGAAAGGGGGGAAGCACTGTGCTTAGTGAGTGCTTAAGTGACCTTTGAATTTTGATACCTGGGAAAGCTGATGCCACAAATTGTGCTAATAGCTTTCCAAAATCTATATTTTTATGTCTATAGGGAGGGGCATATAAAAATAGATATCTCTTAAATTTCATTAAATCCCACAGCACCTAACTCTGTTGAATATAGGGTTGTAAACAAAATACTCTTAAGCATTTGTGGTATGTGTTGAAATCCAAACACCGAATTAAAACAAGGATTTCATTTATTGGTTAACTCAGAAGCTTAATATATTCGGCTTGAAAATAGTAGTTCAGTAAATATCATTAGGCACAGGACAATTCTATTTTACTAGATTTTTTTAAAAAGTATTCAAGCACATTTCTTTACAGGGAATAAACTATTTCATAGAGAAAATCCCACAAAACACATAAGCAGTAGAACAACATTTTACAAAGTCAGTGTTTGTATAGTATGTTTGGCATTGCAATAGCATTTATCAAGTGGTTTTGTTTTTTACATCTAGGGATAAGCAGAACCCATGCACATTCAGTAGTCTACCTTATAAACAATAGTCATAGTATAATTATACATGTATGGGATCTCTTATGCAGAAAGCTACACATTATGGGAAGACCATCTTCCATAGATTTAATGGTAAGCAAATAATTCTAATTATTAAAAATGTCCTTTTTCTCTGAAATACTAAAACAGTACCTTGTACTAAGCTGCATGAATCCATATTGGTGTCAATATCAGTTCTGTTGGTTTTGTTTAATGTTATAAATTATTCGTTAGCAGACTTAAAGGGCGATTCAACCCCCCAATTAAGAAAAGCCCCTACCTACCAAGCTAGAGTTGGAGCAGTCTTCTGGTTCGTACCGACTGCGCATGCTCCAAAATTGCCAGAAATTGCAGATGAGGACCCGAATTGTCGAACAGCACCCAAAGAAATCCGAAGATGACCTAAAAAAATCTGAAGAGATGGCACCCCCAATCTCCACTGTGCTTACTCTGCACTGTTAGGTGAGAAATATTTTAGGGCCATTTTTAGGGCTACTTAAGTATGTGGTGGGGGGAAGCAGGGAGGGGGGGACTATATAGGTTAGTAGGCAGGGGCTTTTTGTTTTGGGGAGTTGAGTTCTCCTTTAAGGTATGGTAAACTAAATTACAGAAAGGTTCCAAAACAGATCGCATATATGTATTACATTTTCTGCACATAAAATGCATATACTTGCCTCAAAAAAAGTAAGCTGAGAAGAAACATCATTTTTAAAATATGTTATTTTATTTAAGAGTATGCCACTGGATATTTGCATTCAATTGCCCTTGTCCCATATATTCATATCTGCTTAATTTTGTCACGTGCGCCTTTCTTAATTATCAAAGCCTCTCCAGATCTTCCTTTTCCTTCATTATCTCCACACTGCCTGTATGAGATGAAATTTTAATATTCGCTATGCTTTTAATAAGATTATGAGAAACAATGTTTTCTATCATTTCAATAGAAATTGCAATAAATCTATAACTTCGGTATTTACCAACAGATAAATCCATTTAAACCCCTAGAGAAAGAAAGGTGAAAGGCACGATCATTTAACTTCAAAAGAACAGCAGATTTAGCTTAAAGAGGATATACATGCAAAACAAATAAGTCGAAAATTTTAGACATTGGTAGCAAGTCGTTTTTAGTAGGTCTCTATTTTTATAATTTAAAGTTCTTTCAAATTAGCGTAATTGATTAAATGTCTCGGAAATGTTCCCAGATGATACTGCAAATGATTTAAGCAGTCTGTAGAAGAAGTTGTCTATAACGACACAATGTTCAGTAATTGGCAGAGTGGGCCACAATAAACAGCAGTATCCTAAGAAACCATAAGTGCAGAGATAACTATATAATAATTAGAGCCTTACTACTGTTGCATTGAACTATCTGAATGGCAAATCTTGAAAACAAGCTTTCTGTGCTTTGTAACACCAGCAGTGTTATTATACACACACACACAACGACTTTTCAGGGACTGTCCTCTCATTCTGGTCAACTACTACTTATGGCCCCAACCTAAAACAGCTCACCAATCTTTATGACCAGTCAGATTTCAATTTTCCATTGGGTACAACCAAAAGGAAAATAAAAGGGGGTTTTTAAGTCCTTATACTATACCCATTGATTGTAGTAATTTTGCTTCCCTTCCTCAAAAAATGTCCAGGGTACTTTTCCAACAAGTGGCCGACACTATGGGGGGTATGCCCAGTACAGCTCTTCTTTGCTGATTTCGCTACTGCTCATGTGCCCAGAAGCAGAAGTGGCCTAAAAACTTGGCATTGCCCCCTCCCCAATTGATTCTACTTTTCCTTCTTGTGCCGAGCGTCAGTCTGCCACCTACTCATACCAGCCTACCCATCTGACCAATAGGATTTTGCCATTCAGTAGTATCACATAACTCGTCACAGCACATGACAAACACACCGCTGAGCTTGATTATGTGGCCTTTTTGGTTTCCTGGGGTCAAACCTCCACCATCAAACTCCACCAGCTTACTGTAGCTCAGGCTACCACATTTGTAGCACGCTTTAAGGTTGATACCAATCCGGGTCTCTTGTGTGAAACTATAAATATTTCAGGTTTTCAATTTTTTTTACTAATTAGGATTGCATAATAAATATAAATAAACAGAGACCTGATTTATAAGAAATATAAACAACAATGAGAGAGAAAGGGAGGAAAAAGAAACATGAGAATTTATGTTAGACTTCCACATGCAAAATGAATATGGAAAAACAAAATCAAAAGAAGATGTATATAGAACAGAAATAACTAAACAAGACAGGGAAATGCCTAAGGGGATTTGAATTTTCAGTGCAATCTACAATGATAGAAGAGTTGCAAATGAGACATGACATGAAGGCAAGACGAGAGAGTCTTTTGAATACATCTGCTTTTGAGAAAGATTACAAGGCTTACAAACTGCATCACCTAAAGAGAGATTAGCACTGTGACTCACTGAAACAACTCTCTTACAAGGAAAATGATACATCATTATTTGCAATATATTTCACTAGATCATTATTACAATAAAGAGTTCAGATTATACACTGATTGAAAAATTTCTATTGGAAAACTGGAAACTTTTGGAGACACAGTTTTGGCACTTTACTTTATCGTGCTTTAAAATAAGGCATCAGCATTGCTTACGGAGATCAAAAGTCAAACCTCTGATTATACCAAAGAGTTTATTATATGTGAAATTCTTTTCCTCTTTTGTCTGGGTTACATTTTATTTTTTATGAAGCCTCTTGTAAAATTCTGTTTAAATGAAGCATCTTTTACACTGAAATGTTTTGCTACTTATCAAAGGGCATGCAAGTACACCATCTTCTCTCTGCTAAACAAATGGAGAAAGTGAAATGAAGGGAACGGAGAGGGCAGTAATAAGGCAGCGCAACATGATGTTATATTATCAACCAAATGTCTTCACTTGAATTGAAAGCAGCTATTTATGGTTCTGTGTATCTGAAAAAAACATTTATACATGACATTTTATAGTTTGAAGTTTAGTACCAGATTCCTGCCTGATCAATGCACAAGAATTTAAGCACCACAAGTTGCTTGATAACACCTCTTCTGGGTTATTTTTTAGAGCATTTTGAGTTAATGAGATCTATAAAAAAAAATTATATATATATATATATCTTATAACTAAGCTCAGAGAGCAATACAAACAGATAATGATGGGTGCATGTAAATTCCATTAGATTTGTTTAGATGGAGAGGGAGAAGTAACCCGCTCCATCTTCTAGCTCTGATCATTCCCATCTACAGTCAGGGAATCACAGTGGCGGCCATTTAGGAGTTTTAACTTTGGGAAGTAATTTTCAGGTAAAACATAGTCCTTGTATAAGATATAATGAACTAGTAGCATTCTTAATAAGCCAGAGCAAAGTCACTGTAGGTCAGGCCAGACCAGACCAGGAATGACTTTGAAGTGGTTGGGCAGTTTGAAGAGGAGATAGTGGAGGATCTTTGTTCATATAAAAAAAGACCAATGCACCAGAGGCCACCCCTTTAAACTGGAGGAACATGGCTTTCATTTGAAGCAGTGTAGGTGGGATTTTCCAATGAGGGTATTAAGGCTGTGAAATGCCTTGCTGGGTGGTGTTGTGATTACAGATTCTATCAATGTCTCTAAGAGCTTGGATGACTTCTTGAAAAAACATAATATCCAAGTATATAGTGGTCTAAAGATCTACAATGAGGGGCAGATTTATCAACGGTCGAAGTGAATTCAAGGGAATTTTTGAAGTAAAAAAATTTAAAATTCGAAGTAATTTTTTGGATACTTCGACCATCGAATACTACAACTTTGAATTTACTTCCACTTCGATAAGAAATAGAAATCGGTCGAATATTCGACCATTCGATAATTGAAGTACTGTCCCTTTAAAAAAACTTCGACTTCAATACTTCGCCAAATTAAACCTGCCGAAGTGCTATGTTAGCATATGGAAACCTCTAGAGCAGTTTTCTAAGTCTTTAGAGGTTGAAGAAAAATCCTTCGAGCGATCGCTGAAATTGCTCCAATTGTTCGATTCGAACAATTTAATCGTATGATCGAACGATTTTACTTCGATCGTTTGATTGCCAAATTCGATATTCGAAATCAAAGTATTTTAATTCGATAGTTGAATTTCGAAGTATTCTTTACTTTGAAATTGACCCTTGATAAATCTGCCCCTTAGTTTAGTATACAGTAGGAATGCTTTATATATTTTTTTCTTAATATATATATGAATTTGTCAACTGGACTCTATAAGACGTGTGTATATTCTGGGGGTTATTTGGAGGGGTTGAACTTGATGAACTATTGTCTTTTTTTTTTAACCCAAATTAACTATGTAAACAACAGGACCTCTAAAACCACATTGGTTAGCCTCCATGTGTGTCTCACTTTCTCTCACTCTCAGATTGTCAACTGTAATGAGCAAGGACCCTCACCCTACTGTCCCCTAACATGATGTAATTGCAATTCTGCATCTATTCTGGAAAAAAAATGTATGTCTGTATATGTAAACTGATAATCTTGCATTTGTATTCCTTTACCCTGTAAAGTGCTTGGGGAGATGGTGCTCTATAAATAATAATAGAAATTTTAAATAACATATTTCTCATTGTTGAAGTATTGTACCTCAACAATGCTAATCCATTCAGAAAATATAAACTTCCATGTGTTCATTATTCCTAGCTGGCATGTTTCTTACTATATAATCCCTTATTCATACAGAGAAAGCCTTCAAGTGAATTTCCCAAGGGTGTATAATAACAATGAAATATATAGAAGCAATGATTGTGGGAAAACAACCTGCCAATTCTGAACCCTAAAGGGACAGTAGGCGTATTAAGACTGCTAAAAAAATAGGTTTTGTTTAGTAACTCGGTTCACCACATCTGGTTGACTCCGTTTTCTGGTACTGTTAATCAGGACACTCCTTACTATCACCATTAACACAAGGCATTTAGGGGGTTATTTACTAAAACTAGTTTTTTCTCTCATATTTTACCAGAAACAAATTCAACCTCCTCCTCTCCCAACCATGAAGTTGGCTTATTTTATAATATTATTTCAGGTCGAAAACATCGGATCAAAAAAAAAAAATAGAATTTTTCGAGTTTACAAATAAAAACTTGAAGATTTCAATTCAAATTGTACGACTTTATTGAATTGCCACTCAAAAAAATGGAATTGCTTGAGTTTTCGAGTAAAAGCCAGCATCAAACATCCCAAAATTCGCAACGGTTAAAAAAAACACCAAGACACATTTAGTTTTAAATTCCCAAAGTCTTTATTAAGAAATAACTTACCGATTCTCCAGTTGTGCGACTCTTCAGAAAAGGCGACATGGTGACAATCCAGTGTGCGGCGCTCGATTTCTCCTCCCTGCTATCTATAGGAGTTAGCCAGGGAGGGGAAATAGAGTGCCGCACGATGGAGCGTCGCCCTGTCGCCTTTTCTGAAGAGGAGCGCAAGCGGAGAATCGGTAAGTTATTTCTTAATAAAGACTTTGCGAATTTAAAGTAAAATGTGTAAGAAGACTCTATTTAGTTGAGAAATGCTGGGGGGGATCAAAAAGTTATAGTCACTTGTTTGACTAAATGAGCAAGCATGTTGATGTGTCCTTATGGCCCTTATGGCTCAGATTTCACCTGTCTATATAAGAAGGACATTCATGAACCCTATCAGAAGCCCACTGTTTGGAACACTTGTTTTAAAGCCTTTTAATTTATAATGAGACAAAAAACCTAAATAAAGAACAACAAAAACAAATACTAGTACATTTAAAGTATGCCATTTAATATACATTATTATTTTATTACATTATTATTATTTGCTTTATCTAAATCAGTTGGGAGTATGAGTATAAGAACAATCCTAAAGGGGATTAAGATTGAAATACTGTATTTGTTTTTGGAAAAAGCATCTTTGTAACATTTATTTCCTGTGATTTAGTCCATAGACGATCATTTGTTAGAATTATATATTTATTTGATTTGCGAGTCAATAAAAGCATTGTAATTTAGCTAATGTTATTTTAAGACAAAATAACAAAAACAAAAAGCCTTCAACAAGGCTCAGCACTGCTTACCATCAATTAACATTGTACAGTTATGGGACCTTTTATCCAGAATGCTCAGGACCTGGCGTTTTCCAGATAAGGGATCTTTCCATAATTTGGATCTTCATACCGTAAATATACCAGAATATCATGTAAACATTAAATAAACCCAATAGGATGGTTCTGCTTCCAATAAGGATTAATTATATCTTGGTATCTTTGGATCAAGTACAAGGGACTGTTTTACTATCACAGAGAAAAAGGAAATTATTTTTAAAAATTTTGATTATTTGATTTTGGATAATGGGTTTCCGGATAACCAATCCCATACCTGTAATAGTCATCAAGCAAGATTTTACATGGTTCCACTGAAGAAAATTTCAGACCACATAACATTTTGAACAGCTGAGTTTCTTTAGCTGTGCTGTGTTTCTCTTATTGCAAACATAATCAAGTTGATTCAGTTCAGTTGTTGCAGTCATTACATACAGAGAATTGATTTGGTGAAGTTGTTGAATTTAGATTCCTATCTATAGCATGTGCAGAATAAAAAGATATTAAATGTCATGTGTGGAGTCCTGACAATGACATAAAATCAACGTTTATTTTTTTGTGTGTTGTAGACAGTGAGTTCCCAAGACAACTTTCAATGTGCACTTTATTTGATTACATTTTTGTACTTTTTTTATTTTTATATTTTATTTATATTTATCTTTCTAACCTGTAATTTAAACTATATGGTTGCTGGGGTCACTGATGCCTGTGGTTGTATGGTTGTAGGTAAGCTGAGAGAGGCAAATAGAGGTCCCCATCCGGTCCCCTATATTGCACATCATTCAGACACACAAATTACAGAATACTGGCAGGAGAAGGAAGAAAGGAGCCCTGTTCTAAGTTCTGTGCTCTGCACCTTGCACCGTCATTTTAGTTGGGCAAAAGAACACAGCTGTGGCCTGGATCCATGAGCTCAGGAAATGAACTTGTGAAGCCAAACTGTAATTTTCTTTGGTGTCTAAAACACATTAAAATGACAAAAGAAAATGCTTTAAACAGTAAGAAAGGTTTGCACTTTGTACCTAGTATAAGTTACTGGTTCTTATGTGAGAAAATATAATATTCACCTATCTAATAGTCTGTTGATCTGTCTGTTTTCTGTAAAACTTATTCTAAAATCTGAGACTTTTGTAGACTTTCATATCCAGTGTATTTCATCAATAGATTACTTTTAGTATACACCAGTCTCTACATTCAGCTATGCCGGTGCTACAAAGCTGCAACTTAATTGGTTTTTACATGGTGAATTGTAGTTCTTCTTCCTTCACTGAGGTTATTTGCTTTTCTTTGCAGCAATATAAATAGGTAGCATAAAAGGATGAACTTGATGGCCTTGTCTTTGCTTACTATGTTAATGTGATGCAAACAGCATGATACTGTATTAAACCAACCAATGATATTTGGTTGAAAGTCAAGTTATTCCTGTATTAATAATCAGATTATGCACATATGTGTCAAAAATGTAGCAACCCTTTTACAAGTCACTCTAAACCGGTGCATGTAAGATGATTTCTGATAAAATGGCTTGAAACAGAACATCACATGGATTGAAACAGAACATCAATCTGTATCTTTTATGATATACTGGCTTATTAGTTATGTCCCTGCTGCTGCCTCTATAGTTAATTCCCCTCAAATGATGCTCAGATGAGAACTAAAAGTCAAAGTGACTGAGTATTTAATGGCATCTCACAAAGAACCTAACCAGAATGTAAGTCTTATATTTGAGCTTTAGTGGACTTAAAGAAGACTTGATTAGAAACCCAAGCAAACCTCTTAACAGATTGCTAAAGGAATGCTTCACAACAGAAACCCACACACATCCTCATGGGCTACTTGAAATGCCATCAAGCCAACCTCCATGGGTGTAAGGTGGGCAGTAAAAACCAGGCAACCAAATCTATGGACCGTTAAGCTGGCCATAGACACAAAGATTTGATTGTACGAATTAGTTTGTTCGATTTTCAGGCCATATGTGGAGTGTGCCAACATTTTTCGTGCCATGACGGTCGTTCAGACAATCGGACAGGTTAGAAAATTTCTGTTGGCTACCGATAATATCTCTGTATGTATTGCTGATCTGACGATATCAGTGGGAGACTGTCACCAGCTTTTGTCAGACATATCTTTCGTACGATTGTTGTCAGGGGCAGAACTTTGGCTGATCTGTTCTTTTACTACTTTATTTGATCTGAATGGTTAGTGGCAGGTCGGGAGATGGCACCGAACGTTTGTTCATCCGATATGAAGGTAAATCTGCACGTCTATGGCCACCTTTATTTGTAATGAGCCTGTACCAGTAAGCAATAGCAATGGCTACAGATAAACCTGAAAATGGTAAGCATTCCACTGCCATCTTTGGACCCAACTATACCTTCCTAGAGCCAAATTTACCAGTACACTGAATTGGCGTGTGAGAGGAATGTTGCTGAGGATAACTGTTGAATGCTGAAGACCCCAAAGTAACTCTTTTACTAGGCTTTTACTTACTTTCTGTTAATTATAAAAATATCTACCCTGTACACAATGCTATACACTGTTATTATGTGTAATACTTTGAAGCAATTCTGTTATGTTACAACTCTTTTTTTGAAAACTTAATAAAACTAAAGGGATATACAGTATATAACTGGGGCTTGTTGTGTCTATTGAGAATAATGGAATTCTAAACTTCATATAATCACAAACATATCTTAAACCTATTCCTGTGGGACAGTTGTTGAGGTAGAGAAGAAATTGCAATAGTGAAAAGGGCTTTTTAACTCAATCAATTATCCATAGAGAGAGGTTTCTCGACAGAGCTCTCCTTGAGCAATTGATTCACAAGGCATTCAACAAAGTCTTAAAAATATGCAGGATTAAATGACTGTGTTCAGCTCCACTTATCAACTCCACAAATACAAGTA
The DNA here is from genome assembly GCA_038501925.1 of Xenopus petersii. NCBI lineage: Eukaryota > Metazoa > Chordata > Amphibia > Anura > Pipidae > Xenopus > Xenopus petersii. The sequence goes on along the minus strand of CM076683.1, from coordinate 97,806,051 downwards.
ATACTTTAATTTTGTTACTGAAACTGCTGCTCCTGTCTCTCTTTGATGCAGAAACCAGCCAGGCAATACTGAGATCAATTAAAGGCAAACGAGATTTCTGCATGTTGTGAGCTTCATGTAATCTATATGTTTGTTTACAGAACATTTTATTAGAATTTCTCATTTATTAAATATATAATGTAACAATATAGAATTTAATTAAAAGTAGAGAGGGGTGTATGTATGGATACTGGGTTGTCATTTGGAGGGGTTGAACTTGATGGACTTTGTCTTTTTTCAACCCAATTTAACTATGTAACTATGTAACAGTTAATTCACAACATTTTATTCTTTTTCTATCACATGTATAGGTGAGGGCTCAGGGACTTCTTTACCCATAAAGGTTCATTTACAGGACAAGCACATGGGCAAAGTCAGGCAAGAACACCTAACACATTGCACCAATGCTGCTCTGATAAATTGGACAATTTAGAAATTACAGTGTACAAGGTAAACTGTTTGCATTGAAGAGGTGTTACTCCCAGGGTTCCTATAGTGTGTTGCACCGGCACACACACACACATCTGATTTGAACCTAGTGAATCACATGCAAATTATATTATTGACAACACGTGCATCAGCACACTGGAAGATTTTTACAGCTATACCATACACCAGACCCCCATAATGATACACTATAACTTAACCGCTATTACAAAATAAAGAGATATTAAAGTATTCTACTCAGAATTCTCATGCTTTTATAAGTGTACAGAAAGACTTCTAATATCCTTATTTAAAATTATTCCTTATATAATGTGGTTGTTTTCTGCATAATTTGTGTTGGGGGCCTAAGCAGCAAGGTAACCGTTTCAGAAAAATGATTTCATTAATATTAAAAAAAAAAAAAAATAACACCAATTAAATCAAACTAAAAGATAAGGTTTAGATGAAAAATTCTCAAAGCTAAAAGAAAGACAATGTTTAATTTATAGAATTCTAAAGAAATTTGTAGGCATTTCTCATAACTAAATCTAATATACAATGTTCAGGGCAGCCATCAGGGGGGACAGGGGGGAGAGTTGTAGGGGCCCGAGGGTAAGGCATGGACGTTTAAGGGGCCCTGGCCACCAATTTTCTCATAATGTGGAGGGGGGGCCAGGCCTGGACTGGGAGTCAAAATAGGCCCTGCCATTCCAAGTACAGAGGACCAAACAGCCCCTATCAGCCCACTATATGGTAACTTTCTATGGAACTGTACAGCAGCCCCTCTAGCATTTGCCAGAACCTACAGATTGCCAGTCCGGGCCTGGGGGGGCCCTGGCCACAAATTTTTTTTTCTCATGTGGGGTCCTAGCCACTAATATTTTTTAATGGGGGACCCTGGCCATAAATGTTTTTTTATGGGGGGCCCAGACCACCAATATCTTATTATTTTTTATTAACATGTGGGAACCCTAGCCACCAATATTTTTTTTGTTTTTTTACTGTGTGGTGGGGAGGCGGACCTGTGGGGTGGGGAGAGCGGACCTGTAGGTGGGGCTTGCGGTGGGTGCAGCCCAGGGGGCCCAGGAAATTTTGTCGTATGGGGCCCTGCGATTTCTGTTTATAAAGTTCTGTATGGTTACATATGTCAGAACCCAGCAGGACTTCACTAGTGGTACAAGGCAGTAGCAGAGTTTTGGAGGGCAGTCTAGCTGGGTTTTCCTCCTTATTGCAGTCAGAATGTTCACAATGTGATGAGTCTCTCTTTCTAAAAGAATTCTTTGCAATACATCCCCCCCAGCTCAAAAATCCACTCTATACTATCAGGTCACATCAGGCAAAATGGAAGAGTCGCCCTCTTGAGCAGCAATCCTCTAACAATCCTTGAATAAATCACAACTTTATCCTACATCTCAACTAAAGTTATTTCTTATGCAATTTTTCTGTGCAAAATCCAACTGTTTAAAATACTGTAATATGCGTACATTTTATTGGGATTCTGTATGTTATCCTAGCATTTTTTAGGTTTCTGTAATAGGAATCATACACTATAAATAATAGTCATTTACTCCTTATTAAGGAGGGCAAAAAAATAAATAGTGGATTGCACCCTGCCTTGCACATAGTGAATGACCCCTTTTAAGGCTAGAGTCAGACCATGGAAATAATTGTGGATTCTCTGCAAGGGCTGAATACACTGCCCTGGAGCTCCCCTTGTATTCTGCAGGGCATATTTGTCGTATTTGTCGTTTTTTGGCGACCAAATCTGCAGTGTCTGTTGGCACCCAAACAGAAACAATACTTTCGGGTGCGGGCAGAGCAGGAGCGGAGCAGCAGTCGTCTGGCCCTGACCTAAATGTTCTGCGAAATCCTGCAAAAAGTCTTGGGGTTCGTCCCAAACTTAATCCTGTACAGACTTTACTTAACCTTCTTAAAAATAAAACCAGTGGTAGATATTTTACATTTTCGGTTGGTTCAAAGAAAGCTTTTTTTTTTTAACTTTTGCTTTTTTATTCTAATCTGCAGGTGGAATTGTACAGCCAAATATAGCCTTTGTATTGAAAAGGTGGCAGGGCTACTTGCAGAAAATAATTACTTGTAAGCTTAAAATCAAGCTTATTTAAATGCATTGTGTTTTTTTTAGAAACCTGCTTTTTACTGAAGCAATATTTTGGCAGAGCTTGTACTGTCCTGCTGATAGCAAGAATCTGTCATTATGGTGTGAGAACAGTGCTTATGTAGCACACGATGGTTAGGCTTTCTTTTATTTAAAGGCTCAGGAAATGCTGCAGTACATGTATAAAATGCTTGTAATTCTTACATTTATTCTAATTATACACAATCTGACCCAATATTTTAACTCAAGAGAATTATTTTATCATTGATTATTTTTATCTTACCTATCCTTACTATGATTTCATACAGTTTCCTTCATCTCAATGAAGATTAATGTGTATGAAGATTTGAAATATATTATGCTTTTGATTATTTACTTGTTTTTGATAAACTACTAAAAAATTTGAAACCAAAAACTGACCCACTTTTCTGTGTTATACAGTACTTTATTATTATACAGTAATTTATTATTATTCTGTAAAGCATCACATTTATTTAGAGCAGATAAGCTGTCATATATGGTACAACAACTATCCAATTGTCAGGAGCGCCCGATGGTGCTCCCTTCTCCGGCGGCATTGCATCCAAGATGGCAGCACCCCTAAACCAGGTGGGATGATGCCGGTGTGATGAGGTCATGCGCCCGGCGTGAAATTCGATGCCCAATTGTAGGTTTTGTTTTGAACATTCTTGGTTGTTTGATAATTCCTGTTATATTATTTCCTGGACTTTTGACCCTGCCTGAACCTCAACTCTGATATTATTCTGCCTGCCTTTTGGACTTTTGCCTGGACTTTGATTACGATTTTGCCTGAACCTATTTGTACCGCAATCTTGGACTTTAGCCCCTTAGGCTTCCTCCTTGGTCCTGACTACTCCTGCTGGGAGCCAAGAGGCCCCCTGACACCAATACAAGAGGATATGATAAGAAATATTGCCTAGAAAACTTAGTATCTGACTCAAGTCATTACAGCCCTCTGTTGAAGTTTGTTAAATGCATCCAAGGTCTCCTTTCTTCCAAATGCAGAGAGACCAGCCTCACACTTTTCAGACCACCCCTAAAGGTTTAAAGCGCCATTAAGTGAGGAGCTAAATATTTTGAAAACAGTCTCCAATGGGTTGAAAAAGTGGCACCCCTAGACTTCAATGCATTAGATAAATTTCTCGCTATTACGCAAATTTTCTGTGAAGCGAAACTGGTCCGATTCACCCATCAATAGCCCCATCTAATCAGTTGAAGCATAACAATCAGGCTCAGAGTTAAAGGCTACCCTTTTGGCGACAAGCCAAACTCAGTGTAGCCATAGCCATTTACTATTAAAATCTTGTGCTGCTTCTAAAATATACTCCTATTCCCTTCATTTGAATAACCTTAAACAATAAAGTAACTGAATACCCAATAAGTTTATCTGTTGGGACCATACTTATTTATCAGCACGAGGCACATTTGCACCCATGCACTAACCTTAGCAATTGGTCAATGATCAGCTTTTGAGACTGCTGTGGGTAGAATAATGAAAGCAAACAAATGGTTTCCTCGGGTTACAGCCCTGGTGCAATTTGTTTCACTGTCTATGAATAAGCTCTAGTGCATTCTTCCCGGCAGTTAAAGACTGGGCAATGCCGCTGCAATTTCAATGTACTTTGCCCCATTTCCAAGGCAGCAGATTTTTCTGCAGAATTGCTTCAATGTGGTGGCAGGCATATAATGTTCACCACTGTGACCCATAATAAACAGGAAGGGTGAGCTTAACCCGTTTATTGCTTGTGATTCCAAAGCTCCATATTAATTTTCAGTTCTTTGCTAGAAAATTGTTTTGTTTAAAAGCAGTCTCTGCATACTATAAGGGGACCAAATGCAATTTCAACCCTCAAAGAACTTTTGTTATATTTACATAGTTAAATGGGTTGAAAAAAAGTCCATCATGTTCAACCCCTCCAAATGAAACCCAGTGTCCATACACACGCACTCACACTGACCCCTCTATACACTGATGTAAACTATATATACCCATATCTATACTAACTATAGATTTTAGTATCACAATAACCTTTGGTATTATGTACAAACGGGAGGACCGCACTCCAGTAAAAAACAGGTATTTATTGTTGAGTACTGCAAAGATACATAGGCCTTTATGCATTTCGGGAACACCTGCCCTTAATCATAGGCATCATTTGCTATTCTGTCTGTCCAAAAAATCATCCAAGCCATTCTTAAAGGCATTAACTGAATCAGCCATCACAACATCACCCGGCAGTGCATTCCACAACCTCATTGACCTCACTGTTAAGAACCACCTACGTTGCTTCAAATGAAAGTTCTTTTCTTCTAGTCTAAAGGGGTGGCCTCTGGTACGGTGATCCACTTTATGGGTAAAAAGGTCCCCTGCTGTTTGTCTATAATGTCCTCTAATGTACTTGTAAAGTGTAATCATGTCACCTCGCAAGCGCCTTTTTTCCAGAGAAAACAACCCCAACCTTGACAGTCTACCCTCATAATTTAAGTCTTCCGTCCCTCTAACCAATTTAGTTGCACGTCTCTGCACTCTCTCCAGCTCATTTATATCCCTCTTAAGGACTGGAGTCCAAAACTGCACTGCATACTCCAGATGAGGCCTCACCAGGGACCTATAAAGAGGCAGAATTATGTTTTCATCCCTTGAGTTAATGCTCTTTTTTATGCAAGACAGAACTTTATTTGCTTTAGTAGCCACAGAATGACACTGCCTGGAATTAAACAAAAACCCCAAGATCCTTCTCAGTTAAACTCCCAACACACTGCCATTTAGTGTATAACTTGCATTTATATTATTTTTGCCAAAGTGCATAACCTTGCATTTATCAACATTGAACCTCATTTTCCAGTTTGCTGCCCAGTTTTCCAGTTTAGACAAATCACTCTGCAAAGTGGCAGCATCCTGCATGGAACCTATAGTTCTGCACAATTTAATATCATCTGCAAAAATAGAAACAGTACTTTCAATGCCCACCTCCAGGTCATTAATAAACAAGTTGAAAAGCAAAGGACCAAATACAGAGCCTTGTGGTGCTACAACTCTCTGTAGTCTATCTTTAGCCAGTTTTCCAAGTACAAGTACAAATTCTATGTTCCAGGCCAACATTCCTTAATTTATCCAGTAACCTTCTGTGTGGCACTGTATCAAATGCTTTTGCAAAGCATTTAGTTATAAATATTTGGCTATAAATATTATTAAGTTTGTGAACTGTAAGCACAGGCTATGAGTGCAAATCTCTACTATTCTTAAACTGGTTGTGCAACCATCAGTACATTAGTGAGGGTAAACTGTACAGGTCCTAAATTAAGTCATGCTGAGAGTTTTAGTTTACACGCAAGTGCTTTTTTTGCCTACTTAAAAAACAAAATGTTTTTCTATATTAAAAAGCTATTTTTTCTGTTGCACACATTCCAATGAATATTCATCTTAGCACTCTCATTGCACCTTTATGTTCTGAAGACATATAATCACATAGCCATAAATGTGTGAGGGGAGAAGAGTGCACAGCACAGTGACAACTCTACAAGTGATTTGCTGAATCCAGCCAAAATAACCCTGTGTTAAGCTCAAAATGATTAACCACCATAGAAACAAGCTTCTGATACATTTAGAGAACCACTTGATTGCATAAGCTCCAGTGGCTAGACCTTAATACATTTGGATTTTTAAGTTATGTGAATTTTTTTCTATTCTAATAAATTCTATTTTCTATTCTAATAAATTGGAATGTACTCACAACGTCTTACATTCCATCAAATAGATTTGTTATTATGTGAGTGATTGGTCAAAAACAGGGGCTTGAACCCAGATAGTCAACAAAACCAACTGTCGAAAAGTGGAATTAGTCTTCAGAAAAGACACTTACCCTTCTTGTCAGTTAATCATTTTCACTCCTTAGGTTTCGTTGGAAATGTGCAGAAAAGGAAAGGCGATATCAGCAGTGTTAAATGTTCTGCAGAGAAAGAGAGAACAGTCAGTGCACTCTGGGGATATAGGGGTTAATAGTCATATTGTTGGAGATAGTTGAGATGTATTTTACTAACTAATGAAATGGTTTACATGAAATTAGCAGTCTGAGAATTGTACAGTTCAACCATTGCAAAATGTCCAACAGGATATTTTAAAGAAAAAACTGCTAGAATTTAAGTCATTTTCACAGGTGCCACATTATGGGGCAGATTTATTATGGGGCTGATTTATTAAGGGGCAGATTAAGCAAGGGTCGAAGTGAATTCGAGGGAATTTTTGAAAAAAAATCAAAATTCAAAGTAATTTTTTGGATACTTCGACCATCGAATAGGATTTCAAATTACGACTTCGAATTTACTTTGAATTCGATTTGAAGTAAAAATAGTTTGAATATTCGAGCAATGGTTTTAATTCGATCGGTTGCCAAATTCTCTGAAAAAACTTCAAATTCAATATTCAAATTCGAAGTATTTAAATACGATGGTCGAATTTCGAAGTTTTTTCAACTTCGAAATTTGACCCTTGATAAATCTGCCCCTAAGGGTCGAATTGAAAAATCTGAATTTTGATTTTTTTTTATGGTTTAAAATGTCAAATTCGACTAAGGAATGATCCAAACTCGATTAGAATTTTTAGAAAAATTCAGATTGGATTTTTGAGATTTATCAAAATCTGACCCTTTAAGAATTCTAATTTGACTTTTCGCCACCTACAACCTGCCAAATTCATGTATACGTCAATGAGAGAGGTCCAGTGACCAATTTGAAGATGTTTGCAGCCTTCCTGACATTCAAGTTTTTTTGGAGAAAAAAATCAGTTCGAGTTTGGTCAAATCGAATCAAATTTGATTCAAGTTTTTGGGTCAGTAAAATTCGTCTGACTTTTGCATATTAGATTTTTTTTAAGAACCAGGTGAGTATCCGCACTCCAAGGCTCAATGTATCTTTGAGGGTAGGGGTGCTCAGTTATAAAATGTATACAAAAAATATCTTCCAACTGCCACACCTTTTGTAAAAAATCTTTATCTTTTTATTACATTGTATCAGCGTCCTAATGAGGGCCGAAACGTTGGACGCTGATACAATGTAATAAAAAGATAATGTTTTTTTTTACAATGGTTGTGCCAGTTGGAATGTAACATATAAGAGTACAAGGTCATGCATTTGACCCACTACAGAAATATTGTCTGAAACCCAACTGAACTCTGCCGAACAGATTTTTTAAATTAAAATGACAAAGTCTTTCTCATTTTTGTGAAGAAGTGTTTTGCGTGTGCCTGTAAGCAGCGTGTAACAGATGTAGTTCTGTGTTCACCATTTAATTAGTGAAATCTGCATTCTGTCAAGCATTTTTTTTAAATTGGATCAAGTAAACTTTGATGGATAATTTTAAAATATGACTGAAAATTGAAATCTTTCTAAAAACTTGCAATACAGCAATTTTGGAAGAAGGCCATTGTTAAAGATTGAAAATCCTCTTTGAATGTAATCCCTGTGGGCATTGTTTCAGTGCAGGCAGTGGCTCATCAAGTTAATAAAGCATAATAATGTCACTTACGCATCAATGAATTCTGCTACGTTCTACAATAAATGGCACTGTATTAAAAGAGACATTTGTTCACGAAAAAGTACAAATTTCTTGAAAGGAAACATCCAAGTTAACTAAAATGAACTTAGAGTTGCTGGAGACTCATACATTACAGTGAAATAAACAATGTAAATGTCATTGTATGTGCAACTTACAGGGCAACCTTTTTTACATATTATTGTATTTAAAGTATTGATAAGGGCAACATTATTAAATAGTCCATTGCTAATCTTTCCGCCATGAAGATGATATGTTTATGTCAGTGTATGGGTTCGAATTTGTAGAGTAATTTTACATACCAACGAGACAAATGGTCTGATTGTGGTATGTACAGGCCAATTTATGGGCAAACTTCTGAATTTATCCTCCAGTTCTGATACTACCAGTCATTCCAATGCAAATTCTAGACTCATGGGTACCTGTAAACATGTAGCAATTTTTTTTAAATCAACTTACCTATATAACGAAGTTAATATCCTAATAATAATCTTTAGGGGCATATTTATCAAGGGTTGAATTGCGAATTGAAAAAACTTGAAATTCAAAAAGACCAACCGAAATGAAGTTGAATTTTTTTTTTTTTGGTCAGTTTTCAATCGAATAGGTCCGTATTCGGCCGAATTCGAATCGTACGAATCAAAGGAATAGCGCATTCGATCGAATTTGATTCAAAGTTTTTCCGAAAAAAACCTATGATTTTTCCTAGTCCACCAATTGTCCACTAGGAGGTCCCCATAGGCTATTCGGCTATTTGGCAGGTTTTAGATGGCGAATGGTCGAAGTCAAATTTTTAAAGAGACAGTATATGATAAATTTTCGATATTCAATTTTTTTTCAAATTCGGATCGAATTTGGACAATTCCCTAGTCAAAGTACACAAAAAATAGCTTGGAATACAAATTTTTATCATTTGAAAATTCACCTCGACCTTTCATAAATCTGCCACTTAGTGTAGCGTTGCCTCAGATACGGTATGTGATGCCTGGCCTTCCTTTACATTTCTTTGGGAGACTTTGAATATCATTTTCATACAGATAGATAAACACACATACTCATGCTAACAAAATGTTAACCTTTCCCTGTGATTTCTTTGGGATGACGCACATTTAATATAAGAAAAAGTAAATAATTTTTATACCTTCATTAAGTCCTATACCAATATATATATATATATGGCTGTCCTGGGGATACCAGGAGTCATAGTTCAAGTAACAACTTTTCCCTGACTAGGAATTAACCTCATATCCTTTATTGTTATATGTTCTAAAACAGCTAATCTTGGAAAGTGAGTGTCATTAGTAGATATTTGTGTGTGTGTGAGATTGTGTGTTTGGTATATGTGTGTGTGTGTGTGTGTATACAACAGCACAGTTAGTAATGCTCTTTAAAGAAGACACAAGGACACTTTGCTCCTTATATAAGAGATGTCCATGCAGACATTTACATCCATCAATTTACAAAAACGTCTACCTCTGTATTGCCACTGAATTACTCTTGGTTCACAAATAATCCACCATAATGGACAGAGCAAAGGGGAAAGGGAGAAGGTTTGTACTGGTAATCCTTGCAAAGACTAAATACAGAGTAGCTTTAGTTTCCAGTATGCCTTGCTTAGCTCAAGTAGTAGCAAAAAAGCATACTTTTTGCTTTATATGTTTAACACAAGTTATGTTTATCAACTCCATAGTGGACAGAGGGTATATTGCCCCTTTAACAAAAATAATACCAATTCTTTGTCCCACAAAATCAGACAGAAAAAAGTTGGTGTGAACCAGACCTGTTTAATTTGGCTGCTACTTTCATGTACAAAGAATGAATGAACAATGCCAATCCCATAAAAAGTAAGACACATACAAATATACATAATAATGTTACTAATTTAATTAACAAGAATATAGTTTAATTCCCCAGCAGTAACTTAATGCTATAACAGAAAGGAGCCCCAAAAATATATACAAGATATTAAAACCAATTAGTTTTAATTCGTCTGGTTTGAAATATTTCCAGTTGGCACTTTATCTGAATAATTTTCAAAGACAAATTAAATAGACAATTTGGTTTTTATCTGCCAGAAATTTTAGTTTACCGTACAGCAACAAAGGAAAGCAGCCGCTATACTTTCAGGGTGAAGACGTTAGGTCACATAACAGCACTGTGATAAACAGCGATGATTTAGCAAAATACTAAAATTTCAACTCAGTTTTTTTTAATTGTTTATAGAGAAAAAATGTGAGTACAGAAAGAAGTCCATAGGAGATTTATGTAGTTGACTGCACTCCCATCAATCACCCATAAACTACATTGGCTTTCTGTTTCTGTATCAATTCTTTGATGTATTCATTATGTATTCATAAATGGGATAAGCTCCCCAAAAGCATGGAAACATGTGTGCGGCACCATTCAAATTGTCATTGTTCTATCAAGGAAAATACATCAGCATTTTTTGAACTTTGATGCTTTTCCACTCACAGAATATGATGTAAGTAACAGAAGATTGAGGAAGCTCTATGAACTCCATTGCACTTCGTCTGGTCTGAGCTGGCAAAGGCAAGTCTGGCGAAAGACGTAGCGTTCAGTAAAATCTGCATTTTAGTGAATTTGTGGAGTAACGTCCATTCGCCAGAGTGAATTGTCGCCTGGCGATAGTGTGAATAAGCTCCAGCACCTATTTTTTTCACTAGCAAATTGGCACCTGCACCCATTGCCGATGTCCCTGCGGGCGGTAATGCTGGTGAGTTGGCGCCAGCGTTTGCCACTTCGCCCTTTAGTAAATCTGCCCCCATGTAGCTTACTCAATAAGGGGAAGATACCATTATCAGATGTTAAATGGGTCACATGGAAAGTACCATTATCCAGTTGTAAAAAAAGCTGCCACACATTTTTTTTGCTTTGAACTAGTTCTAGCATTTTAAAAAACACTTTGATCTAGAGCCCCATAAAATACTATACTATATTTATTGCAAGGGCCAGGCCATGCCCATTCATTAGACATTTCTGTCTCTAAATGCAAACTGAACTCTTCAGAAGTAATCTTCCTAAATGAGCGGTCCTGTGGCCTTAGAAAACAAAGGATGCTTTTTGAACACCCCCACTGGGACCTGGAAGTGAATGGGAAATTCTAACAGATCCACCCTTGTTATCTCACTGAAATGCCCCAAGTACAGGTTGACTCCTTTGTGCTTTTTGGGTATACAGAACAGAATTGTTGACAATACTTTTATACAGCATGTGCAGGAGTATATGAGTCCATTAAAAATATCATACGATATGATGAACTGGATTTCCTTCGCATTATATTAGGCTCATTCATATTTCTATAACCTTTCACTAACCTCTGTAGAATATACAGGTATGGGACCTGTTATCCAGAATACTCAGGACCTGGAGGTTTCCGGATAATAGGTTCGTAATTTGGATCTTGATACCTTAAGTCTACTAGAAAATCATATACACATTAAATAAACCCAATAAATTGGTGTTTCTGTATAACAGATCCCATACCTGTACATATAAGAACCGACGCATATGACTTCTTCATAAAAATAAAAGACAGTGTTCGCACACACCTGGGTTCAGGACCTTAAACATCACTGCACTGCATTACTAGTGTAATTAAGTGTATGGAACCTTGTATATAAAGCTTCACACGCTCATTCACGGTTGCAAAAGGGAACCTTAGTTATTTTCATGGAATGAATTGAATATAACGGAGAATAATACAATCACAAACATAAGCTCTTGTTTGCAGTACAAAGCCTAGCACATTACAATGCATTATAAAGTGCAGCCATTCATATCACCTCTTCAACCCTGGATATTAGTCAGCCACCTTAGCTTTAGCTTACCTTTTCAAAAGTCAATTCACTCCCCCATCTCACCTGGAACTGATGAAAGGGACCCCCACCCGTATCCAAAAGGATGTCACCTCAAAATAAACATCTTGATCAAATATATGTGAGAGTTAAACTGGCAGATCATGTTCTACCGGTACAAGCATTCAAAAAAAAGGGAAAAAAACCCATAGCAACGAAGATGACAGCATGACAACCTCTATTACTACTGCATAAGCATTAAGAAAAAATAGAAAAACACCCTTAAAAATACTCCCACTCAGGATTATATTAATCATATCAGAGAACACGACATTAAACACAGGCTAAAATAATGCATATGCAGTATTTCAACCGATTCACATAAAGAAAATGTAAAATATGAAGGATAAATGCCTTACATTTTACTCCTCCCATACATACACATTTTAAGTGTCTACTGCAATGAATACATGAGAAAGCAAGGTATGAATGTAAATAATTGTGACTGTGTGACACTTAACCAGTACCGCAGCACAGGACGGCACCTTACAATAAATTGATCGTTTTGCTAATAGAGTAGAGCCACAAATTATTCAGATTATCTCCAGAAATTATATTTTCCAATTGTAAAAGGGACATCTGCCATTGACTATAATAAATCTCAAAAAAATCAAGGTTTTTTGTCCAATGAAATATTTGTGTTTTCTCTATAAGGGTGGTGACGCATGTAACGTTCCGGGGAGATTAGTCGCCCAGTAACAAATCTCCTCTTCTTTAGGCGACTAATCTCCCCGAAATGCCTTTCCGGCAGCAAGAATGTGAATTGCCGACGAGATGGCACTCTGATCGTTTTGTTTTCCCAAGTCCCCCGAAATTGCCTCACGAGAAAACTTCGGGCGAGTTCGGAAAACCGAAGCGATCCAAGTACCATCCCGCTGGCGATTCACATTCTAGCCGGCGGGAAGGCATTTCAGGGAGATTAGTTGCCCGAAGAAGAGGAGATTTGTCGCTAGGCAAATGCTACGTGTGCCTCCACCTTAAAGCCCAACCAGAAAAATTAGAATTTTAGTAAATAACCCACTAAATGTCTCCACAATAGCCAAATAATAGGGGTCTGGTGATTCCTAGAATGATAGTTATCTTTTTATTTAGCAACCTGTATAGATAATGTAATATAATCAACATATATGTGTCACCAATTTCCTTCTTAATGTTTAATCTGGGATCAAAAGTTAAAACTCTAGTCTGTTAGGACTGGTTTGAAAATCACTATTCCCGAAAAAAAAAGAATATATTGGATCAGATTTACTACTGTGAATCAAATATGACGGAATATCACGGAAGATCAAACTGTGACCCTCCAACTGTTGTTGAATATAGTATAGCATTATAGTGCAGGTACCTTCTCAAAGTCTGGCCTTGGTAGTAAGAAACCCTATTCTTTGCAGCTGCTAATACTCAGAAAAAGGATGGATCATCTCTCAATGGGTTCAAATAATCAAAGTCCCTCACATCTCACAGCCATACAGTAGCCCTATTTTGTGGATTTCCGATCTTCATTAAATACCTAACCTGTCAGGCTTGGCCACAGGTGAGTGGCTGGTAGTTAGGAGCCTTGGTGCTGTATAACACGAGTACGAGTACATCGGGTATTTGAGGTTTTGATAGGCCGGAAACATGTTATGCAGAATAGTCTTTTAATAATGAAAAGTATGGCAATATAACTTATAACAAAAGATAAATAATATAAGTTCTTACGCCAGGTTGGTGGTCAAGGGCAGGCAACAATAAAGCAAGTCCGAGAAACAGGCTGAGGTCGGGGGCAGGCTGATAGCAAACAAGTCCGTATGGCAGGCCGAGGTCGGAGGCAGGCTGATGGCAGAGGGTAGTCCAGAAAACAAGCCGATGTCAATAACCAGGAGATCAAACAGAGAGCAGGTAAGGGGAACTGAAGCAGAGAACAAAGGCACAGGGAACAAGGCAGGAATCTCAGGAACAAGCAGGAATCTCAGGAACGAAAGCAGGAATCAGAAGTCACAGGAACAAGGAGAACGCAGGATCTAGCTTGGGAGCTTCAATGATCAAGCACCGGAGTAACATTGGTAACAGGCTTATAAAGGCCCTTAATTAACATATTACCAACACCTGGTAGAACAAGGAGGAGGAGGAGGTGAGCAAACGTAAAAGGTAGAACGTCTTTAATCATACCAATAGAAGCAGGTTCAAAAGGTCTCCAGTGGCTCAACGAAATAATGCAGGAGCTTGTGAGAGTATAGTTCAGGGTTCGATCCCAGTTAGCTCCTGACATTACCCCCACCTCAAGGATCGACCACCGGGCGATCCCAGGATCTGGTGGAACCTTCCTTTTAGTAGAGTTCTTGATGATTATAGTCCACATATTGTCCAACAGAAAATTATAGTTAAGATTAGCAGAGTACATAGTGAATAAGGCAAGGAAAAATGAACATTGTGGCATGTGGATAAATTGAAATAAAGAAAAAGCACATATGAAAAAACTCAATCTTAGAACAAAACAGACAAAAAGAAAGAGTTGCTCCAAAAATAACCCAAGTGGAGGAAATGGCAAAACGTGTGGAACATCAAAATCAGGGGCCGGTAGAATGGCAGAAACATGAGCCACTGCAGGACAATTGCCAGGAACTTGAACCGCTACCAAGAAAAGGAACCAAAACAGATGGGCTGACAGGAACATGAGCCAGAGTGGCAGAGTTGCCAGGAACTGGTACCACAGCAACGGATGGACAGAGCCAGGCGACAGGATAAATAAATTATCAGAAATGGGAGCCAGAGCAGAAACATCAGCCAGGTTGGAAGCTGTAACAGAAGAGTCGCCAGGGTCGGAAGCCAGATCAGGAGAGTCGCCAGGGTCGGAAGCCAAATCAGAAGAGTCGCCAGGGTCGGAAGCCAAATCAGAAGAGTCGCCAGGGTCGGAAGCCAAATCAGAAAAGTCGCCAGGGTCGGCCAGCAGAGCAGAAGAATCAGCCAAGGCACCCATTACAGGTGGCAGACCAGCAGAGACACCCATTACAGGTGGCGGACCAGCAGAGGCACCCATTACAGGTGGCGGACCAGCAGAGGCACCCATTACAGGTGGCGGACCAGCAGAGGCACCCATTACAGGTGGCGGACCAGCAGAGGCACCCATTACAGGTGGCGGACCAGCAGAGGCACCCATTACAGGTGGCGGACCAGCAGAGGCACCCATTACAGGTGGTGGCTTGCCCAGGACAACAGGAAGACCATCATGAACAGCAACAAGACTGGTAGACTCTGGAACACCAGAACTATCAGATCCCGTAGCAGGTACGGCAGGTCTAGAAGTGGATTTGTCCTTGGGCCCAGAGGCCACAGTACACAGGTCCTCACAGACTGAAGCCAGCAAGGCTGCTGGCTCGGAGGCTGGAAGCGGCAAGGCTGCTGGCTCGGAGGCTGGAAGCGGCAAGGCAGCTGGCACAGGGGCTGGAAGCTGAAGTACTGGCACAGGGGCTGGAAGCTGAAGTACTGGCACAGGGGCTGGAAGCTGAAGTACTGGCACAGGAGCTGGAAGCTGAAGTACTGGCACAGGAGCTGCAGACGGGACCACTGGCACAGGAGCTGCAGACAGGACCACTGGCACAGGAGCTGCAGACGGGACCACTGGCACAGGAGCTGCAGACGGGACCACTGGCACAGGAGCTGCAGACGGGACCACTGGCACAGGAGCTGCAGACGGGACCACTGGCACAGGAGCTGCAGACGGGACCACTGGCACTGCAGACTGGACCACTGGCACTGCAGACTGGACCACTGGCACAGGAACTGCAGGCTGGAGGGATGCCGGCACGGGAGGCAGCTTTCGGGGAACCGGCACGGGAGGCAGCTTTCGGGGAACCGGCACGGGAGGCAGCTTTCGGGGAACCGGCTGGGAAGCCATCACTGGGACCGGCTGGGAAGCCATCACTGGGACCGGCTGGGAAGCCATCACTGGGACCGGCTGGGAAGCCATCACTGGAACCGGCTGGGAAGCCATCACTGGAACCGGCTGGGAAGCCATCACTGGAATCGGCTGGGCTGCTGGAACCGGCTGGGCTGCTGGAACCGGCTGGGCTGCTGGAACCGGCTGGGCTGCTGGAACCGGCTGGGCTGCTGGAACCGGCTGGGCTGCTGGAACCGAGCCTGGGATGGGAGAGAAGTTTGGCTGGGAAGCCGGCCGTGGTATATTAGAAAAAGAAATAAACTGTGGTTCAGGCCTGAGACTCAGAGAGGCTGATACAGGATCGGTAACGGACATGGTAGCAGACTGAGAAGTAGGTAGAGAGTGGAAGACAGGCTGACACTGGGAGACTAATCGGCCCTTGAACCTAGTGGTAAATGCGGTAGGTATTTCATCCTCATCCGATTCCACATCTTCCCAATCTTCCACATCAGAAAAATCAGTACAGTCCTCTTCAATAGAGAAATTCTCCAAATCTTCCTCATCAGATATATTCCCCCAATCAACTTGGAAAGAATCATCTACCTCTGAATCTTCATAGGAAAAGGTAGTAACAGGTTGATAGATATTTTTGAGGCCAACAAGTTCGGAATATCTTGGCACTGGAGGGGTAAGCTGGAAAGGCTTAGTTTGTTTAACAGAAGATTCCTTGGAAGAAAATAAATTGGAAGCAACTGGCCACAAATCTCCAGTGAATGTTGCCTTTAGAAAAGATAGAAAAGGAACAAGGGTCCTCTAAAAAATGAGCTTCTTCATCAATACATGCCTCAGCCCACTCCAAGGCCTTACCTCCCAAAAGAAACAGAATAATTAACTTGCTTTTCATATTATCAGGGGCTTCTTTGACAAATGGAACCATAGAAAACTTCTTGCACAAATCAAGTAGATCATGAAAGGAATCTTCACCCTCATACCTTTTAATGGAGGAAAGCCATTCTGCAGATTGTTGTAGTTCAGACTGCACAGCAGAGGTGTCACCAGCAGGCTCCTGATTAAATGGCTTGATCATTCTGTCAGGCTTGGCCACAGGTGAGTGGCTGGTAGTTAGGAGCCTTGGTGCTGTATAACACGAGTACATCGGGTATTTGAGGTTTTGATAGGCCGGAAACATGTTATGCAGAATAGTCTTTTAATAATGAAAAGTATGGCAATATAACTTATAACAAAAGATAAATAATATAAGTTCTTACGCCAGGTTGGTGGTCAAGGGCAGGCAACAATAAAGCAAGTCCGAGAAACAGGCTGAGGTCGGGGGCAGGCTGATAGCAAACAAGTCCGTATGGCAGGCCGAGGTCGGAGGCAGGCTGATGGCAGAGGGTAGTCCAGAAAACAAGCCGATGTCAATAACCAGGAGATCAAACAGAGAGCAGGTAAGGGGAACTGAAGCAGAGAACAAAGGCACAGGGAACAAGGCAGGAATCTCAGGAACAAGCAGGAATCTCAGGAACGAAAGCAGGAATCAGAAGTCACAGGAACAAGGAGAACGCAGGATCTAGCTTGGGAGCTTCAATGATCAAGCACCGGAGTAACATTGGTAACAGGCTTATAAAGGCCCTTAATTAACATATTACCAACACCTGGTAGAACAAGGAGGAGGAGGAGGTGAGCAAACGTAAAAGGTAGAACGTCTTTAATCATACCAATAGAAGCAGGTTCAAAAGGTCTCCAGTGGCTCAACGAAATAATGCAGGAGCTTGTGAGAGTATAGTTCAGGGTTCGATCCCAGTTAGCTCCTGACACTAACCCATCTGCTACCCCCTGTTCCCCAGTAGGCCTTCTAAATGAACAATGTAATTTGCCACCATAACTTTTTTAACCTCAAACTATACTTGTCTAAGTTTTAAAAATAATTTATTTCCATGTATCCTTTGTAATTTGTTATGCATTGAGATTCCAAGTTTATTTCTGACTGCAAGATGTGTCGAACTGATTAATCCAAATAAAAGTCCCCCACCAGAGCCATAAGCACTATTAGGAGACAGGACAAATGTACACAGTAGTTCAGCCTACTGAAATATTGTATCATCTACACCCTAGCATGAGTGACACAATTATCTTTCTGCTCCCAGGAACTTAGCCATGTTGAAGTGTTGGATGTCGTAAATATTCCTGTGCTAGGGCAGTTTTTTCCAAAAAGATCATGGTGGCCCTAGTTTCCTAGTAATAGGGTCACTATTAATTTCCATAGGAACATGTCAGTGTCATTTTATCTAAAGCCTTTAGCTGTACAGCTGCATGAATATCATTTTTTCATTGTCTTGTTCAATTGCATCTAATTGGTAAGGACCGCTGTCCATAACAGCCAAAATACCTGCCTGCCATGGACATTGAAAGCAGTCACTAGGTAACACGAAAAATAGGATTTTTTTTTAAATAGATAACAAAGTAATGGGGGAAGGTAATAAAAGTCAGAAACTGAAAAAATATTGGCAATGCGAAAAGTTATCCCTTTGTACGAACAAATTTTCCTTTGCCTGTTTTAGCGACTGTTTAGCTTTCCCTCTATACATTTATTTTCCTTATCTTCCTCTGAATATACTTCTTGTGATAACACTGTTAAGACTGTGCACATGTTAACACTTTAATTTGTGGAAATGGCAATGCATGTATTCACATCAGTTAAATGTTTCCTTTATTTTTTCTTTGCTTGAAAGCATGGGAGTTGCAGCCAGCATGACTTACTCACCTACAAAAAAATGATGACTTACCCAACAACCACATTATAGACACAGACACGTTCATGGTGGAGAAAGGCCGCAGCTGTTGTTTATTAATTATCATATCAATCAGAACAGTAACAATTGCTAATAATAATAATACCTGCTCATACATATCTTCCCAGCCAGACCCTCAATTAGACCTCTGCAGTGGACTGCCTTAAAGATTAATAATAATAATAATAATAATAATCCTTAAGTCCCTCCAGTGGTATACCTCCACATGACATGTCTGGGAGAGTTAAGTCTCTCCCCATTCATTCTCTGTTCATCTTCTTTTAAAATGCTTGGGACTGTCCTTTAGCCATGAACCATACAATCCCACAGATTACAAAGCAAATAGATGCGTCAGCAATTTTTCCATAGCATTTAACTGCAACATTGCAGCATTGTGTATATTGGTACAGTTTTGACCCTGGGTTATTGCTCATTCGACATGCACCATTGGTAGGTATTTGTTACAGATTAGCATCAATATTGTTCTAGTAAAAAAGGTAAATACATTTAGATCTTATTGAAAAGTAAATACAGTCAGCTAGTAGGTCTCAAATATTAGTTTGTAGACTGCAGTATCCAATAAATTCCTTAATATAATGTATTCAATTTGTTTGTCTTTTACTAGGGATGCACCGAATCCACTATTTTGGATTCGGCCAAACCCCTGAATCCTTCCGCCGAATACCGAACCGAATCCGAACCCTAATTTGCATATGCAAATCAGGGGTGGGAAGGGGAAAACCTTTTTTTACTTCCTTGTTTTGTGACAAAAAGTCACGCGATTTCTCTCCCTGCACCTAATTTGCATATGCAAATTAGGATTCGGATTCGGTTCAACCAGGCAGAAGGATTCAGCCGAATCCTGCTGAAAGATAGGGATGCACCGAATCCTGAAAAAAATTTTGTCGTGCGCCGAAATTTTTTTGGCACGCGTGTTTTTATTTTGACGCATGATGCCATGCAATAGTCGGTTAGAGGACTACCACTCAAAAATGATCATGGGCATCATTTTTTCGGCGACACAGGGCGAAAAAAAAAAAATTCGCCCATCCCTACTGGTACCATTACAGGTCAGAACAGCATTGATCATTTTTGAGTGGTAGTCCTCTAACCGACAATTGCACCAGCAGGGTCAAAAAGATTATGGCATAACCTATGGGGAAATCCCAAAGGTAGCAAAACACTTTCATAGACCCCTAATATAAATGTTTAGAAGTTGTTATTATCAGTTTTCTTTTCTCTGCCAACTTTCTAATTCTTAGCCTGTGCCCAGTATTAGTCATTACCAATGAAAATTGATCTCTTAATTTCCATGTAATTTTATAGAGTGCACATTATGACACACTTATCAGAGTTTATAAGGAGAAAGAAGACAAGTACCCAATATAAGGTGCATTAATTGAAAAATCTTACATCGTTTTTTTTAATGTAATAATACTTTAGCACAGAAACTCTACTTTTCTTCCATTCATTGTATTTTTTTTTGTTTTTAGAAATCTTAGATGAACAGAATGATATATATGAAAATGAAGCCGTATAATTATTCTATTTTGGAGTCCTCGCACTAATTTCATTTTGTGGAACTATATTAGTATACTACTGTGTGGTGAAGAAAAATATGTTGAATATATTGTACGTATAGATGCAAACGTTTTTTTTTCCGTTTCCTTCTTCCCAAAAAAAAGCTAATTGTCTCATAAAAAATGTAATTAGGGCAGAATATACTGTATATAGGGAAAGATTATTTTAATACATTTATTTATGATCCTAGGGCATGTAAATGATGATAGTTCTAGCCCAGCCACCTGAAGTAAGCCATGAAAGCATTTCAGAGACAAAACAAGAGTCAATGAGAAGGCAGCAGAGATGGCAACTGGTGGCAATCATAAAGGAATTTTAGATTTGCAGATACTATAACTATGTAGTAGTCTGCCAATTTAGCTGTAACTGCGGTGTGTATTCTGCAGAATAATAGTGCCCAAGAGGGCAATGAGAAGATGCAGAGGAATGACTTCATCAAGCTCAACAATTATCCCATAAACTCAATTTTAATCAAATAATTAAAATCTTTAAAAATCATTT
The DNA here is from genome assembly GCA_038501925.1 of Xenopus petersii. NCBI lineage: Eukaryota > Metazoa > Chordata > Amphibia > Anura > Pipidae > Xenopus > Xenopus petersii. The sequence continues at coordinate 97,785,293 of CM076683.1, read as the reverse complement.
CCTTTCTCTCTGTAATAATAAAACAGGACATTGTACTTCATGCAAACTAAGATGTAATTAATCCTTATTGGAAGCAAAAACAGCCTATTGAGCTATTTAATATTTAAATTATTTTCTAGTAGACTTAAGGTATGAAGATCCAAATTATGGAAAGAACCGTTATCCAGAAAACTCCAGACCCCAAGCACTCTGGATAACAGGTCCCATACCTGCATTTTCCTGTAAATGTAGATTATATTATTAATGTCTCATTCTTCAAAGCATTTATTGTAATTGAGAGCTTAAACCCTGGGTTGAAATAGAGTAAGGCCAGTGAAATGCAAATGTTATTAATTTTTTTTGATTAAAAAAAGGAAGATAATCACTTTTAACAATGAATAACAAAAACAGCAATAAGAATAACTTCTATCAAATATATAGATGCTACAAGATTTGATTTTGGTGTTACGTATTTGCCAGCAGCATATTTATTTCAAAATTCATGACATTTAAAGCCCTGCATAATATTGGACCTAGCTATTAGGAGTCCTTCTTGTCATCTGCTGACAACCAATTAATGTTGACAGTTCTCAGAATCTCTTACATTTGCTGAGGCCCCATCATTAGACTTTCTTTTATTATTTAAAACACTGCAATTTCTTTCATAGTCAGCTTATTAAAAGTGCTAAATATACCACCTCATATACTGGGTTGCAGCATTTTCCTCACAAATCCAGCATACCTGCAGACATGAGCGGAAGTTGCGTCTGACACCATTGCAGCTAATGTATCGAAATGGATGCAAATTACACTGAAAAATGTCTTTGTTCAGATGCTGGTACCTTGCATCAACATAATGTTAACATATGATTTTTTTAAGGTGCAAGTCTGCTGTCTGCCTTTATTGACACTGTCCTCTGTGGGCCCCCTGGAGTTACCGCCAGTTTTTAAGGTGGCAGTAGTTTCAGGGTTTTCTGGCGGAAATACATGCACTTGTTTGTAATTCCATACAGAGGAAGGGGTGTGTAAGGCCCCCCGGGAGACCGGCGTGCATTCTTATCTTCAGACACGCTGGTCCCCAGTTGCCTCTGGCCGCAAGAAAAGGAAGATGCGCTTGAGCAAAAAAGGTGCGGCAGACGCGATGATGTCACATATAGCGCCAAATTCAAAATTAAAAGGCACTTTTGGCTTGTATTGAGTGCCCAAGCTGGTTATTAGTTTCCTGACTGCAGCTAAAGCCTTTTGCCTTCTGGATTTTGGTCTTCTGACTTCCAAACCTTGCCGCCTGCCTTTTGACCCTCCGCCTGTTCACGATTTGTCTCTTTCTGATCTTTTTTGTACCTTGACTCTGAATACCTTGGCTGTGTTGAGGGTCCCTGCCTATTCTGTAGCTGAAAGTTCTGGGGCCCCAAAAGGGCGTTGGTGAAAACCGGATTAAGGTGGGGCTCTTAGACTACACCTAAAGGGTAATTCTGTCAGTCCTTGGGCTTCTATACCTACAGACCGTAACTGGGTGGATGCACCGGCGTTGAGGACAACTGTACAGAAGTACAAGGAGCGGTTTGGGATGCCACTATCTTTAATGAGTGCTGCCAATTTGCGGAGTAACTGCATAATTTTTTTGTCCAATCTGAGATTGCAGATGAAAATAAGCCCATTTATGTTTTTTTCCTTTGCCGTACTAGAACAGTACTTAACAAAACAACGTTTTTGGATCACAGAATGCTGTGTCTTGTCCAAGGTCATAAGCATCTGACTTGTATCCAACAAGAGTTTACACAACTCTTTGACTCAGTACATAAAGGACCTTGATATTATGTAAAAAAAATTTAAGGAGTCTTACATTGTCTAAGTAATCTGCCTTATGTGTTTAGACACCAGATATTTTTAGTTTCAAGCACAAGTTTATTAATTGAATCAAGTCAAGCGAGTCTTATTGGCAGGACCAAATACATTTAGCATTGCCAAAGCAGGTGGGTGAAATGGGTGAGGTAAGGGGTACAGTTTATGGGAGGTGAAAGTCATGTCTCTCTCAGTCTAAGACTGACTCTTACATATTGTGCAGCTGTTGCTACTTTCAGTGCCTCTTCTCCCATTAGGTTGTTTTAAGGAAACCATGTATAACTATATATTCAGCTGAAGAGCTGAAGAAATGTAGTTAAACACAACCAGGTTTACAGATGAAGCTGATAAGAAGATATAATTCCCAGGTCCTCCATATTTGAGAAGAAATTTCTCACTATAGTTTTTCGCCATAAATGTTTCATGCAGTTTAAAATGTTACCTTAAAGAGACAAAATAAAAAGGTAAAAAGGCCAGATACAAAAGAACTTAGATCAAATGCAGCATAAATTTCATAACTAAGTTAGATAAATGCTTAAAATATGTCCATCTCTGTCTGTAGGCAAATTGGCCACAACACTTGAGGAATGATGGTTATTGCAATGACAAACACTGATCTATGACCAGCAGCAGACATCAATCATAGCATCCCTAACTATGAGCAATCAAGTCAAGCCATTATCCAGAAACCTGTTATCCAGAAAGCTCCAAATAACAGAAAGGCTGTCTCACATAAACTCTATTTTATCCAAATAATCCAAATTTTTAAAAACGATATCCTTTTTCTCTGTAATAATAAAATTGTGCCTTGTACTTGATCATTAGGGATGGGCGAATCTGCCCCATTTCGCCAAAAATTTGCTGCGGGCAAAATGTCGCAGACGCCCATTAAATAATTGTTTTGACGCATGTCTTTTTTTTTACGCACGCCACCATACAAGTCTATGGGCGCCCATCCCTATTGATCATACCTAAGATATATTTAATCCTTAGTGGAAGTAAAACCAGCCTATTGGGATTATTTAATGTTTACATGATTTTCTAGTGGACTTAAGGTATGAAGATCCAAATTACAGAAATATCCATTATCCAGAAAGCCCCAGGTCCCAAGCATTCTGGATAACAGCTCCCATACCTGTACTACAACAATGGTTTTGTAGGAACTTCTCTCCCCAAGTTCTTGACACAATTTGCACTAGCCCCTACAGTTTCAGGGGCAACTATTCAAAACAAAGTGAAAAACAACATCTGTGTATAGTAGGCAAAATGTTACTTGAAATGCACACCAACAACTGGAAATGCAGAGAGATCTTTGTTGTGTTGCTGCATCTTATATCTAATGATGGGATTTGTAGTTTCACGTAATCAGTCCCTATCATCTACCAGTTCTGCACCACATGCTGTCACTCATTTAGCCACATTGGAAGATAATTACACTCCATATTGGTATCTTCAAAATACACAGTGCTGGTTCTGGTCCTGATAAGTATTTATAGTGATAAATATCTTAATAAAAAGGCAAAAAAAAAAAAGATTTCCTGGTTACACTATGAAAAATGTATAAAAATGACAAAATGAACTTGCTATGCTATACAGTATTTAAGGCCACATCTACCATATAGCCACCCATGGACCTGTGTCCAAGGAATAGAAGGAGTGATTGGCGAATTTGTCCCGTTTCGCTTCACCACGAATTTCTGATAAAAAAACTGGCAAAAAATTTGCGAAACAGCGATTTTGACAAGTCTAAATCGCAGGTGTCAGAACGAGTGCCGGAAAAAATTTTCACTCCAAATTTGCTAATTCCCGTCTGGCAAATAAATTCGCCCGTCACTTAATACAAGGTTCCCCTGAGGCTATGTGCAGTATTCTTGTGCAGTGTCCATCAAATTCTTATCGAGTGGGCTCCAGTTAAACAAAGAAGCACATTCTGTTGCTCTCACAGATTAGAAAACAATAATTAATTAACAATAATTACATGCAGTCCTCATACTGCCTTGTTGGAAACCCATGCCCATGCTATGTTTCTGAGAATTCTCTAATTTAGTGTGGTACCTCCAAACCAACTTTTTATTTTTTATGTATTTACATTTTTAATGAATTTAATTATTTTTGATGTATTTACATTAAGGGGATGCACCAAATCCACTTTTTTGGATTCGGCCGAACCCCCGAATCCTTCGTGAAAGGTTCGGCCGAATACCGAACCAAATCCGAACCCTAATTTGCATATGCAAATTAGGGACGGAAGGGGAAAACATTTTTTACTTCCTTGTTTTCTGACAAAAAGTCACGCAATTTCCCTCCCCGCCCCTAATTTGCATATGGCCGGGTAGAAGGATTCGGCCGAATCCGAATCCTGCTGAAAAAGGCCGAATCCTGGCCGAATCCCGAACCGAATCCTGGATTCGGTGCATCCCTAATTTTCATTTCAGTTTACAGTTCTGTATAACCTGCAGTCTTGTTGCTAGGGTCTCATACATTAGCAAAAAGGCAATAATCCAGGTATCACTATAAAAACTGGAGAGAAGACAATCTAAACTGAGAGATAAGTAGAGATAATAGTGCAATCATTGCAATATGCTTTTGGTAGTATAAACTCCATTCATTTATTTTTCCTCTTTTGTACATAGTGTTTCCTTGTGCTAATTCACTGCCATGTATCAAGATTAGGTAAATATTCTGTATGAAGATTCTTTAACAATAGGGGTGAATACAAAGCAACATTTGAGTTTGCAATATTCAGTAGTGCATGTAGGTCCGACAAGAAAGCATCTTAAGGACAGAGCATCAGAGGACATAAATATATGGGCAAAAATAATTCTTCCTCTAACATGTTAATAGAGAAACGAAGCAGTGAAAATACGCAAGATGAAAGGCTATTTGGTGGGTATTCATTTTAGGAAAAAAAATATCTTTAGAGCCTCTAGATAAGGAATTGTCTTTCCTGTGCCATATAAGGCAATTGCTTATGTACAGTATGAACACACTGTTGCCATATTACTCAGCACATACTAGCGCTTACACACTTGCATATTTTTTGTGTGTTTGATGCTTCTATGTATTACAAATTTGAATGCATCCAAGCCGATGGGCAAATTAATTGCATTCTATTCAGTTTTGCGTTTATAATTGCAGCACTATTTTGTCTCTTTTTAAACACAACTTGCTGTATTCTTCTGCATTTGATGCACATTCAAAATAATATAATATAGAGAAATGCATGTTGTAATTGCAAAAAGGTGCTTTTTGCATATAGACACAACTGATGATGTGTTCAACCTGCATCTGAACTGACACACACTCTGTTATTGTATATTTAGGGGCAGATGTATCAAGGGTCGAATTTTGAGGGGTTAAATCCCTCCAAATTCAACTGGGGAATAGAATCGAATAGGCAATTCGGGCGAATTTACACGCTGGCGAATAGTTGAATTGGCGAATATTCGCCAGGCGAATAGGCGCTCGATCGAATATTCGCTCGAAGGATTTTCATTCGATCGAATATTCGCTCGAAGGATTTTCATTCGATCGAATGCCTTTTTATTCGATCAAAAACGTGGAAAACAAGCCTATGGGACTTTCCCATAGGCTTTTAAAGCAATTCGGTAGGTTTTAGGTGGCGAAGTAGGCAGTCGAAGTATTTTTAAAAGAGACAGTACTTCGACTATCGAATGGGAGAATAGTCGCAGCGTTTTTGCGCTCAATCTATTCAATCATTCTACTCAGGCGAATTTACGCCAATTCGATAGTCGAGAAGCACAAAAAACTACTCGAAATTCGAAGTTTTTTTACTTCGAATCCTTCACTCGAAGTTAGTGAATCGGCCCCTTAGTATACAGGCAAGAAGCTAAAAGCAGAGGGAAACCTAAAAGGGACACCAATATAATTCTCACTGTCATAGTGAATTTGTCACCTTTGTAGTGATGCTGGTGCCAAGTTTTTATAGGCAAGTCACCTTGTGCAAATGTTGGTGACATCCCCCATATACAGGAACACCTTTAAGGTTTCCACTCCCACAGGATCTTGTTTAATTACAGTTTACAAGTCCTGATCTGTTGACTTCAAGTGACTACCCACTTTAGTCTTATATGGGGAAATGTAATATGTTTTGTGCAAAAAAACATTCGCAAACACCTTTGCGAACTTTAGCGACCATGTTTGCTCCATTTTCGACTGATTAAAGACCTCAATGCTTTTCGCAACAAAATTGCTTTTGTGAACAATCGCAGTGTATGTAATAAAATTTCGCAATTGCAAAACATTTTTTGCGATGAAATATTGAACTGAACTCCAGAGCATGTGCTAACGGTTCACAATGCGCAATTAAGATTTGCAATACAATAAAAGCCTAAAGAAGAATATTACATTGCAACAGGTGAAGTTTTGATCTTATATTTTATTACATTTCCCCCTTTCTCTTTATCTATACCCTTTTTCTTATGCCTTCAGGATTGAAACCGAAAATTAACTTTTCTCAACTCCTGGCTCTGACTTTAAACAAAGCTGCAATAGATAGTGCTCTTCTAGCAAAGACAATTCTGTCAATTAACTGGATTCTGTTGCTTAAAAAGCATAAACATTTCTTAGAGTTATATTTTATTTATAAGGTAACATTTTTGTGTTTAAAATCACAGTACCAGAAATAAGCATGCTTTAAAAAACTCCAGAAAACCAAATATTTTAGCAAAGTGTAGTGATGGCACAAATTTGTGGTGAAATTTCAACACCAGCGACAATTCAGACGCACATTAAAGTCAATTGTCGCTGGCGTTGGAATTGTTGCTGGTGTTGAAATTTGCTCCTGGCGAATAAATTCACCCATCACTAAACTTTACTAAAATATTTGGTTTTCTGTAGGTTTTTTAGAGGATGTTTATTTTTGGTACTGTGATTTGTTGCTGGCGTCAAAAAAAAATTTGCGTTTGACGGGAGAAATTTGCCCATCACTGTTAAACTGCACATTTTGTCAAATGTGTTTTTACTTCAAAGTACTAGATGTACATTCATATAAAATGCTTGGCAATTCTTCATAAAGAATAATTAGTGTTCTCTATGGGCTTCAATAAAAGCAGTAGCTTATTTGTAGTTGTTGCTGCTGGATCTCTCCAGTGTGTGGATAAGTCCATTCTGACAATGAACCAGACCATTTATTCGCTAATACAAAGACTTCTTTCAAAACATGATCTCCACATTGTTAAATATGATTCGGCTTCTGTAATTGTGTTCTTTGTTTTCTTCTGACTTTGATCTCAATTTTCTCCTCTAATGTGAACATAATCAGCAGAGTTTTAGGTGTGTCTTAGAAGCAGCATTGCCACGCCAAGGTACAAAGGAGCCAGCCTTAGCATGTTATGCAGTATAGAGGATCAAACTATCGTAAATAAATATGGATATACGGTAAAGAAAACGCTTTTTACAGTATAAACATAAACTGTATGTATTAGTGAACATTTATTGACTCATACACTGACTGGCCTAGTTTATAGTTTCACTCATGAATGGTGTGCAACTGTGACTATTAATAGTGATGGGAGAATTTGCGGTGTTTAGCTTCGCCAAAAAATTCTCAAATTTCCCATGAAATTCGCAAAATGGCGAAAAATTTGCGAAACAACTCCGGCGTCTCATTTCTGATGCCGGCATCCGTTTTTGACACCGGCGTCCATTTTTTTGACTCCGTTTTTTTGTGGTGAAATTTCAACACCAGCGACAATTCAGACGCACATTAAAGTCAATTGTCGCTGGCGTTGGAATTGTTGCTGGTGTTGAAATTTGCCGCAAATTTGCACCTGGCGAATAAATTCACCCATCACTAAACTGTGACTATTAATAGTGATGGGCGAATTTGCGGTGTTTAGCTTCGCCAAAAAATTCGCAAATTTCCCATGAAATTCGCAAAATGGCGAAAAATTCGCGAAACGACTCCGGCGTCTCATTTCTGATGCCGGCATCCGTTTTTGACACCGGCGTCCGTTTTTTTGACTCCGGAGTCCATTTTTGACACCGGCATCCGTTTTTTGGGACGCTGACGAAATTTTTTTTGTCGCCGGCGAATTTTCGCGGCCGCCTCGCGAATTTATTCGACGGTAGCAAATCGCGCAAATTCGTAGCGAATTCACACCTGCCGAATAAATTCGCCCATTACTAACTTTTGATGCTGGGGAACAGACTTGCACCCAGCGAATCAAATAAAATGCTGTTTTATCCATGTGCTCCAGAAGTGATGCCGCCTCCATTGTTAAAATGCTAGACACAACTTGCACCCAATTTGCGTCAAGCACAATTACATAAGTTTGGATGTATTGGGTGCAATTGCAGTGGAAACAACTAGGTATATGGGCACAATTATGCTGGAATTATGGGGAACATGCTGCAATATAGATAAAAACAGGTAGATTCTCAACATATTACACTTGTGTTTTCTAAAATAGATACAATATCAAGAATATAGTAATAGGCTCTCAATTACTATGTATTTTTGCAAGCACAAATAAAAAGAAATGGGCTGACAATCACTAATTAAGTGGCCCTTAAGTTGGCCTTTTTTTTTTATCTTTTACTAGTATACATTTATAGTGGTGAGTTAATATTTTGAAGCCTCCTCACATGGCCACTTTGTGACAAAGGATAGTTTTGTAGACACATGGCCATGATGAAGGGAACACAGCAATCCCAGCTGCCACAAGGTCTGATAAGGCATTTACATGAATGAATTTAGCCTGGTTTTAATTGTACTGAATATGAAGACCTATCACTGTGCAGAAAATTGTAGATCAAATAACTTGATATAAACCACAGAGAATTAATGCATTGAGATGGTTGGTCTATAAACAGGTTTTATGCTATTAATAACTCTGGTGCTACAGGTATGGGATTTGTTATCCAGAATGCTTTTGACCTGGGGTTTTCTGGATAATAAATCTTTCTATAATTTGAATCTTCATACCTTAAGTCTACTAAAAATCATTTAAACACTAATTAAACCCAATACGTGTGTTTTGCCTTCAATTTGAATTGACTTTATCTTAGTTGTGATCAAGTACAAGGTACTGTTTTATTATTACAGAGAAAAACAAAATACAAATTTGATTTATTTAGATAAAATGGTGCCTATGGGAGATGACCTTCCTGGGAGATAGGAGATTTGCTTTCTGGATAACAGCTTTTTGGATAATGGATCCCATACCTGTACTATGCTTTCCTTTTAACAAAAATGGCAAAAAACACAAATATCTGCCTGGAAGTATCTTTCTTTAAGTGGACACCTTTCCAAGGAAGCGATGTACAGCAGAGACTCAGCCCAAACTTATTGCCCTGTCTATGGGGCACTCTTGATGGCCTGGTCAACTGATGAAATGCTGGTGTAATATATATTGGGTCAGCATGTGCATGCAGTCTTACCCCAGAAGGTCTCCCTAGGCCTGTATTAAAGTCCAAATATTGGCCTGAAGGATGATCCTGATTGGCTATTGCCAAATTAATTAAAGATCCACTAGATCAGTGATCTCAATAAACGTATGTGACATTCTAGGATATTAATTATAGCATATGATAGAAATGCTGGTTCTTACCAATGTACATGTTTGGGTTACAGGTTTAAAGACTTAGAGGCAGATTCACTAACCTCCAAAAATTCACCAGCGACGGCTTCACTCACATCGCGACACTTAGCCAGGTGTAGATTTCGCCAGGACAACGCTAATTCACTAAAATCTGAAGTTGTGTCCAGGGCACCGAACGCTGGCGAAGTAGGGCTAGCGTTACTGCGGCAAGAGAGTCGAAGTTGCACTAGCGTTGCCTAATTTACATACGGCGGGAAAGTTCAATGCAGCCAATACATTACATTACACAAGCCCGGAAAACCTTAATAAAATAAAATAGAGTTGCTTAAAAATCCGCATCTTAGCGAATTTGAGTAGTTATATCCATTCGCCAGAGCACAACGTTAGTCACTTCGCCCTTTAGTAAATCTTCCCCTTAGACAAGTGTTACTTGAAATCACAGTCTTTTGTTTATGCAGCATTATATAGAATTCGTCTGCAGGTTGCTTCAATGAAAACAGGAAACACCACTAGAAGGAATGCACACAACCGATAACTGCCACTTAAATGTGACAAATATTCCGCTGTCCCAGTTTACATTTGAAAGGCAAAAATTGCAGCACATAATGCATTACAGTAGGATAATTCATGAAGGTAAAGATGTGGGTAGTTCAGAGTGAAAATGCTTTATTTTAAGAAAATTAAGTCAAACAGTTTGATTATTTGTTCTGCTACCTGCAATCTCCACTGACATTATATGCAGATCACAATGTTCTAATCTCCTGCAAAAGTTACATAACAAGCCTGTGCCAAAACAGACAATTTATTTAATTTGCCATGATGATGTACAAACAAGATACATGAACACTGCTTAGCAAAAACGACAGTCAATTGTGTTGTTAGATCTCTTGTGAAAAGATTATCCATGTCAATGCTGGTTGTACAGAGAAATACAGATCACAATGGCTGCTTATGCCCAGTATAGCATCAATTAAAACACAATGGTTAAGTGCTAACAAAATTATTATGAATATTTATGTCCCTATTGGGAACCCCTGATTAGCCTGTCCCCAAGAGTAAATATATAATATGAAATCACTGGCGGCTGCCAATATGTAAGACTCCATTCCTTGAATTAAATGTCCCTAATGCTGGTAGCATCCAATTAGGGAGCTAGCACATGGGCAGATTCGGGGGATTTCATTGCCTGGCGACTATTCGCCATACAGAAGAGGCGATTAGTTGCCAGGCGACTAAATCTCCCGAATCTGCCCGTGTGCTAGCTCCCTTAAAGGTAAGACAGAAAAAAGTGCAGTGCTGCGCTAGAAACCTTCACCCAGGAAAACATTTTGATTTCTCTGTGGGTGCCTAACTTATTGTAAACCCCAGTAAATGTGTCCTTTAATTTCTCTGGGTGCATTATTCGACCCACTGTCTGTCCAAACAGTAATAAACAATTTTCGTTTTTTACACTACAAATGGGATTAGATCAATGCGCTGCAGAGCAAAGTGAAACATATTGTCCATCAAAAGCCGTAGAATGCGTTAAAGCACAGTTATGAATGTTTTAGCCTGTGTATTTAGCAATAATGTAACACTGATGTTTATTTACCCCCGTCTCCTGTGGATGAAAGAAATATAATGCCATTAATTACAGTAAATGCCATCCATATTAAAATTCCCAAAAAACGACTTCACTTTTTTTCCCCACAGTTATAGCCTCATTAAGCAGATTTTTGTTTCTTTGCTTTGCTAAAATCTGTAGAAGCTCGTTGCCATAGAAACACAGAATTTCTTTTTAAAGCTCAGAAATATCAATGGCAGAAACCATTGCCACACTTCTAAGGTTTTTTTTTATTTCTCTAAACAGCATGGGGATTTTCATTACATGAAAAAAAAAACCTACAAAAAATGCATTTGTTATTACACATTGTACTACGTAATATAATATTTTTCGGGGAAATCATACTGTGGTGCAGCAAGGCAGGTATTTAAGTACAATATATAATTCTACTCCTGCCTCCCTTTTGTCGTATGATGCTGAACATTATGTTATTACGGCAATGATAAGTACATTTATTTTCCTTGGCAATATGAAATAAAACAATTATTATTATTAGAATATTTGGTTTCAGGACTAGTTTGCTATTCAGAACATTTCTAGCTAGGTGGCAGTGTCCCATTGCTGTGCACATTTGAATACCTTTATTTTTTTATTTGTAAACCTGCTGGCATTACTGCTTTTTTTCTTTTAAGGGAATTCACATATAAAATATACTATATTTTGATGTAGCATTTCGGACACATTGGTAAACATGTCCAGGTGATAACAGCTGACTCTTTTTACAGTGTATAATTGAGATATGAGGGGCTGCTTACAAAGCACCTGGACCCAAGTTTAAGTTAAGGCAGTCCCATCCTGCACCCACTGGCAAGGGAGACTGGGGGATTGTAGGGGGCGTATAGTTTGTCTAAGAATTTCCAAAACACTTTCAGATAGCCCCCTAGCCCAGTGCAACATTATTACAAATTTACATGCTACACAAAAATTAATATACATGCACGGCAGATGGTGTCCCTGAATTTGCATACTTTGCGCTGTAATACATTCATAAATTACCCTGTTGTTGCTTATTTATGCCCATCCCAAATCTTAGTAAACAATCTGCTTCATATTGAGATAATTGAAACAACGCTGACATTCATTATTGTCGCCTGTAAAGGAATCTGCAGAAAAAAAATATTCCACAGCTTAAAAAAATATTTAAAAAATATATAATAATATATGTGCCATTTGCACATTGAGAAAGCTGTACTGAAATTTGTGTAAGTGTTTGGGCAGGGCCATCTTTACTTCTATTGGTTATTGGTTGCTTAAGTATATAAATCTGTATCTATACACTCATTTTTTTTGTATATCACTGTGGAATATGTTGGCGCTTTATAAATATGTGTTAATTATGCCCCTATCTAACAGACATAGGGAAAAACTCACTAACCTGCGGAAATTCGCCAGCGACGGCTTCACTCACATCGCCAAACTTCGCCAGGCGAAAATTCACCAGGACAACGCTAATCCACAAAAATGCAAAGTTGTATCCAGGGCACCGAACGATGGCGAAGTATCGCTAGCGTTAATTCGTCAAGCAAAGCAAAGTTGCGCTAGCGTTGGCTAATTTGCATACGGTGGGAAGTTAAAGTTGAATGGACGTATATGTTGCAGCAAATACATTACACTACACAAGCCCAGGGAACCTTAATAAAAGAAAATGGAGTTGTTATATTGCCCTACACATGAGCCCACTGTATAGTTTATGTGCCATATGTTAGGAAATGTAGTGGGGAAGCCGGGGACCCTAAAAACAATTTACGATCTTTTGCAGCCTATCACCCTGAAAAATGAAAAGTCGCCAGCGTTTTTTGGGACTTAGAAAAACTTTGTAAATTTTTTTGAGGAAGTCCTATCTACTCTATTGCACTTCGCCTCATCTGAGGTGGCGAAGGCAAGTCTGGCGCAAAAGGTAACTTTCAGTAAAATCCGCCTGGCGTTAGACTGTAGCGCTACTTTGCACTCTATCTCCTTCGCTAGCGAATTTAAGCCTGAGCCCGTTAGTAAATCGGCGAAGTCCCGAAATTATGTCACACTGGTGAATTTTTGCTAACGCTAGTCACTTTGCCCTTGTGAATTTCCACCATAGTAGAAATGGTTCTCAATGTATCTGTTTGTGCTTTTTTTTACATAGAAACAAATCATAATTTATGTACCGTCTATTTTGAAGCTGATTTGACTCATACAATGATTTTGGGTTGTCATATGATCAGCGGTTTCAACAGTGTACATATCTGTTTAGGTTTAAAAAAGAAATGTCCACTGTTTTTAGTGTTACTCGAATAATATGAATAAAAGGGAACTCTGATCTGACTACAGCTGACAGGGCAGTTTACTTCAATACAGTTGTTCAACTTACTTTGCTCTCCTCAAGGTTTTCCAAACATTACTGCACAAGCTACTCATCACCTACTTCCTTCAGACTATAGCCTTTCTTATTTTCATTTGCTGGGTATCGCAGAACATTCTGGGAGATATATACCTTCCTTCCGGGTTTTTTTTTACAGTCGCTGTGCTACAGTTTACTGAAAAGTTGCATAGATCTAAATTTTTTTCACTGTGCAAAAAATAGTTTTTGGGTAGAGTTTTTGGGTAAAGTGTGCGCACAGTTACCAGTGCCGGAACTAGGGGTCGGCAGAAGAGGCACCTGCCTAGGGCGCAATGAAAAGAGGGCGCGCTGGGCAGGTACCTGTCTTCTGCCTACCCCTAGCCCATGTTCGCTGCTCTCCCCTCCAGCGCTTTCCCCTCCCTCTCCCTGACTGTGCTCCCCGAGTTCAGACCATGGAAGATCTTAAATTCTAGCAGCAATTTTCTGTACTCGGGCCCCCACCTCCTGCCCATCAGAGTGCATGCACAGTCATTTGCAACTGCAGTGGGCAAAGTTTTGGAGATAAATTGCCATATTATTTTATCCATAACGCAGTGCCACCTCCACAATTGTGTCCATTGCAATTGTGCCCTGTGCATCAAAGCAGTTTGAAGCAAATTGTGTTGATATTACATGCAGCATGGTTGTGCGACTTCTGGATTTCACATTTAATACAACATTTGCATATGACTCTATTAATGCCTTTAAGAGTGGCTTCTTGGACAAGCAAAATGTCAAATGCTATCGTGATACTAAAATCTACAATAAGTATAGATACTAGTTTATATAGTTTAAATATTGGAGTGTATAGATAGGTCAGTATAAGTACTTGCATTCAGGGCCGGAACTAGGGGTAGGCAGAGTTGGCACGTGCCTAGGGCGCAAAGCTGGGGGGGCACCAGGCACATACCTCCTCTGTTGCCTACACCAAGTCTGGTTCCCGACTGTCTGGTTGTTATTGCGTCTTTTTCGCTTCTGCGCATGTGCGAAAACGCCATTTCAGGTTTGCGTATTCGCGCGCGAGCGTAGATTCGCACAGGCGCCGCTACTGCCTGGCTTGCCTAGGGCGCCTGGCCTGCCTCTGCTTGCATTTGTCATTTTGAGGTGTTGAACTTGATGGAATATGATCTGTTTTTTTCAAACATAACTATGTATTTACTGTCAGCAAATGTGGTGCTCCTACTGTTCCCACAGTGGTTTGCAGTTTGCTTCATGTTTGGAATGAGTGAATATGTATTCTACTTTGTGTGCACTTTAGAGCATGCTCACTGGTGGCTTCATTAGTAAATTAGCTTTAATATGCTAATAGTATGACAAATTGTGGATTTTAGTACAGAAGGCTGTAGCGATTTTTATATATTAAGCATATTCTTATATGCATTCCTTCCATTATTGCAGAACAACGGGGCATTAATGTGAGAGATCATACTGTTACTGTACCATTGGTCATGGCTAATAAAATTTTTAGATAAAGTAGAAAATGTTACAAAACACTTGTTTCCATAGAAGCCATTTGTCCCATTTATTACAAAAGCGTTCCACCTTACACTAGCACAGAGCCACTTTTACATCAAGGTAAAGCAGGAATGTTTTTAGAAATAGATAAAAGTTATCCTTGAGCCTCAATTTGATCATGTAAAGACATACAAAGCTAAATTATCCTAATTAAAACATAGTACCTGTGAGCCTGGGGGAAATATAAATCTCAGGTTAGATGACGTCTCCACTTAGCATGAGCTCATTTCACAATCATGAAGAACTTTTGCTGCCAATACACAAGGCTTGATTTTATACATTATATACACAAAAGAACTTTAACTTTAAAGAGAAGCAAACCATTGCTAATAAAAATACCTACCCTACATAGACCCCCCTCCCTGCTCCCCCCCCAGCCTAGGTAATACCTTTGGTAAATGACCCTAACTCTTTACTTAACCCTCAGTGCAGATTCAGGGCATCGGAGTTCACCAGTGCCTTCTTCACGGCTCTTTGGTCTTTTTCGGGTCTACTTCAGGTCTTCTTCCAGCGATTCGTCAATTTCCGTGACTTTCGGCACATGTACAGTTGTTGTGAAACAGAAGATTGCTCCAACTGTGTATGCGCCGAAACGCTGCTCTAATCCCGAAGATTATTGAAGAGAAGAAGATGGCGCCCGTGAACTCCGATAAAAAAATAGATACTAGTGATTTCTGCTAAAAAGAGAACCGTTTGTACACAGGGCACTGTCACACAGGAGAACCTTGAAGGTGAATGCGAAATACTGGCCCGTTTACAGGCACAAGTTCTGTAGACAGTTGCACCAGAGAAGTAAGCAAGGTGTTGTCGATACATCTATGGAAACTGACCAAGCTCCCTGTGAGCGCTCACATGGTGATAGTATGAGGCGTGTGTGGAGTGACAAGTGGGGAGCAGGCAGCATGCCTAACCCTAATGAGCTCATCCCAAACCTGTATTAAAGGGACAGATCCCATTTAAATAAATGTTTGGCCAGTGATCCCCAACTCGTGAGCAACATGTTGCTCTCCAACCTGTTGGATGTTGCTTTCACTGTCCTCAAAGCAGGGGCTTATTTTTGAATTCTTCATAAGGCTTGGAGGCAAGTTTTAATTGCATAAAAACTAAATATAGTGCCAAGCAGAGCCTCCTGTAGGACACCAGTACACATAGGGGCTACCAAATAGCCAATCACAGCCCTTATTTGGCAACTCAAGGCACTTTTTCATGCTTGTGTTGCTCCCCAACCATTTTTATATTTGAATGTGGCTCACGGTTAAAAGAGGTTGGGGACCCCTGGTGTAGGCACATGAGCCACATTCTGTTTGCAAAAAGGGGAGCAACACAGGCATGAAAAAATTCCTGGGGGTGCCAAATAAGATTTTCTGGTGGGCCCTTGGCATCCCTTTGTTTTCTGCCTTTGTTTTCTGTTGAATCACACACAAGTGTGTCTACTGATGCTTAAGAACCCTGGAGCTACTGTCAAGTTCAGGGTTTCCACAGTAGGTTGCATCAATAGGCACAACTGTGAAAATAATCACACAATAATGTTATTTTGATGGAAATTGCCAAAAGCAATACAGGCTTCTTTCTATTAGCTGCAACATGCCCCAGATTGGCAATTACACAAATTGCTAATTTTTTTCCACTCATTTCGAAAAATGTATGTTCCTATGTTTCTACAAATTTTACATTTATTAAGTGAAAAAAGCCACAAAAACCTTTAATACCAAACCTCACACAGTGAAAGTTGACGAGGTACTATAGAATTTTAATAACATTTTAATCAAATCAGACTTTTAGAGGTTTTCAGAATTTTTTTCGCTAGAAATTGTCTGAAAAAGGGGTAGAGGGGTATTCAGACTCTCTAGTGCATTGTTCACTGTTTTTTTTGTTTGAACTTTTTATATTTGGATCTTTGAATAAATTCATTGGCAAACATGATTTCAGAGTTTGTGAATTTAGTCGTGGTTTCAAAACCTCTAAAACCACTAAAGTCCGACTTTTAATAAATAAGCCTTCCCGATGAAAAAGAGAGGGTCTGAATAAAAGTGAACAAACTTATTCTAAATCAATACAAAACTAGCTTTCTGTGCTAGGAATAATCTGCTTGATGTGTGCCAAGGACTGTGACACCCAGCATTTTACATTACAGACTGCAGCGGACAAAAAGGCGAATAGTTAAAAAACGCAAAAAAACTTAAACTGCAATTTGCTCCAAAGAACTGTCTACATTATCGTGGTAGACAATGTTCAGTTGAGTTTCCCCGTCATAGATAACAATGATCCCTCTCAAATCAGTTTATATGAATGCACCAACTGTATATTGGATTCTGCATATGTATTAGCAGGAGGCCCAAGAAGTGATGCGCTGTTGCTGTAGAAGTAACCACAAGGGGATAATTGTTTGTTTCTCAAGTCAAGTATAATTGAGCCAAAACTAATTATGCAGAGCTGTCTGTCCAGTTCAGATGGACTAAAAGCAAGTTAGCCACTTTAATATATATTAACATGCTAAAATAAGCGGAACAAATAATATTTTAAAGTAGTAACCCAGGTTCTACTGTTTTCTGTTGCCAAACGAGCGGATCTCTCTCCGATATGCCCACCTGCAGGTGGGCAATATCGGGCTGATCCGATCGTGGGCCCTAAGGCCCAATGATCGGATCCTAACGAATGGGAACGGGCGGTCGGATTGTGGGACCCCATCACCGAACAGATGCGGCTGCAATCCGACGGGACTTCTTGTCCCATCTTTTGACTTTCGGCCAGATCTCGATCGGGGAAGCCTGTCGGGGGGCCCCATACACAGGCCAATAAGCTGCCGACTCAGTCTGTCGGCATCTTTTATCGGCCCGTGTATGGCCACCTTTACTGTATTTTCTATATCTGTAGGCATTATACTCTTACTTCTTGGCTTACCTTCTTTGATTGTCCAGTGTGGCCCTCCATGTCCAAGACGTTGATGCTTCTGCTCACATGACCACTTTTCACACACGGGTAGGACTAATAAGAGCCTTTACACAACAAAGAGGAAACAATATATTGCAGGTGTTAGTGACTTCAGACAGACTATGAGCATGACATTGTATAGGAGAATAGTAATGATATAACCTTTAAATACACAATGAATATACTGAACCTCATAAAATGCCTAGCTTCTTTTAATTCTAAAGGCACTGAAAGGCAAGTGAATAATCATTATTCCTTCCATTCACTTACTAGTCTCAAAGAGAATGTATAGCTGTAAAACCTGTTCATGGCTTTTGTAATTAATTAATCCTATATACAGATCACATGCCACATTGCTATTTCATTGTGTATGTTGTCTTAAAGGGTCAGTAACACCAAAAAAGTAAGTGTTTTAAAGTAATTAAAATATCATGTACTGTTGCCCTGCACTGGTAAAACTGGTGTGTTTGCTTCAGAAACACTACTATAGTTCATATAAACAAGCTGATGTGGAGCAATGGCGGAAATTGAAAAATGGCTATTTGGCAAAGGTTAACTAATGGATAACAGATAACACCATTAGAGCTTATCTGCTATCTGCTGTGTAACCCGAGCCTTTTCTCCTTTGAATGGGATCTGTTATCCAAAAAGCTCAGAATTACATAAAGGCCATCTCCATCATAATAAAATAATTCAAGTTTTTAAAAATTATTTCCTTTTTCTCTTTATTAATAACACAGTAAAATGTACTTAATCCAAACAAAGATGTAATTAATCCTTATTGGAAGCAAAACCAGTCTATTGGGTTAAATATTTACATGATTTTCTAGTAATGGAAATTAAATTAGTTACCCGGAAAACCCGAGGTCCCAAGCATTCTGGATAACAGGTCTGATACCTGTAAACTCATTTTACTTTAATGTGCTTATCTCATGTGATTTAAGTCCCCTTTGTCATTAACAGGGATGTAAATTGAAATTATAGCTTTATTTATTTTTCATAGCTTACAATATATATTTATTAAAGGGGTGGTTCACCTTCAAACAACTAGTTGTTTTCAGATAGATCACCTGCTTTTGAAGCTGCTGTGTAGCCATGGGGGCAGCCATTCAAAGGAGAAAAGGCTCAAGTTACACAGCAGATAGCAGATAAGCTCTATAGAACATAATGCTATCTGTTATCCATTATTTATCCTGTGCCATATAGCCGTTTTTCAATTTCCGCCGTTGCTACGCAGCAGCTTGTTTAGATGAACTATAGTAGTGTTTCTAAAGCAAACACATCAGTTTTACCAGTGCAGGGCAATACTACATGATATTTTCATTGCTTTTAAAACACTTTCAGTTCCTTTAAGGTATATTTTCCCTTTAAGACTTAACTTCAGAAGATCTTAAAATCTTAATTGGCCTAGAGGGACTCATAATTAGCGATGCACTGAATCCACTTTTTTGGATTCGGCCGAACCCCCGAACCCTTTTTGCGAAAGATTCGGCCGAATCCCGAACTGAATCCAAACCCTAATTTGCATATGCAAATTAGGGGTGGGAAGGGGAAAACATTTTTTTACTTCCTTGTTTTGTTGCAAATAGTCATGTGATTTCCCCCCACCCCTAATTTACATATGCAAATTAGGATTCTGATTCGGTTCGGCCATTCGGAATCTGAATCCGGCCGAATCTGAATCCTGCTCAAAAAGGCAGAATCCTGGCCGAATGCCGAAACCGAATCTACCATGTAAATAATATTGGGTTAGGTGACTTCTTCATAACATCATTGTACATTGGTATCACACAAGGAATCCATATAAAATACAGTATGTACAGTATATACATATAACAAAACAGCCTGCAGAATTCAGAAAATGATCAGCTAAAGCAGTGATCCCCAACCAGTAGCTCGTGAGCAACATGTTGCTCTCCAACCCCTTGGATGTTGCTCCAAGTGGCCTCAAAGCAGGTGCTTATTTTTAAATTCCAGCCTTGGAGGCAAGTTTTAGTTGCATAAAAAACAACCAAAAAAACAACCAAAGCCTCAATGTAGGTTGAAAATCCACATAGGGGCTACTAAATAGCCAATCACAGCCCTTATTTGGCACCCCAGGAAAATTTTTCATGCTAGTGTTGCTCCCCAACTCCTTTTAATTCTGAATGTTGCTCACGGGTTCTGAAGGTTGGGGATCCCTGAGCTAAAGTCATGTGTTTGATATTTGCAGGGAGGAATAAGCTGCAGCCTTGTAATGTTTGTGTGTATGGTGACCCCCAGCTGCCACTGCAGCCTGAAGTTCTTTCTCCTTTTCTTTAATCCCCTCCCACCCATACACAGCACAAGCAAGGCTTAGGCATTCCTCTTCATTAAATCAACGCATCAACACATAGACTCACTGCTGTAACTGTGCTATTTATAGGGCAGCAGCAAGATATTAATTCTTATGTAAGGTGACAGTTTTTTCTCTTTATTCTTCACCATTCCCACCCCCCATTACGTGATAATTACTCATTCATTACATAATAGACTCTGTCCTTTTTAAATTCAAATCATTTTGGTAATACTTCAACAGTTCTGTTTAACTAATGTTATAGGAAGGCATCTTTAGCTATAATGATGCAGGACTAATGAATATATTTATAATGTGAGTATTACTGGCATTTTTCTCCATCAAATACCCA
Organism: Xenopus petersii; assembly: GCA_038501925.1. Classification (NCBI taxonomy): domain Eukaryota; kingdom Metazoa; phylum Chordata; class Amphibia; order Anura; family Pipidae; genus Xenopus; species Xenopus petersii. The sequence goes on along the minus strand of CM076683.1, from coordinate 97,764,839 downwards.
GCATGTTTCCCCAGCTTGAAACTGCATTAGGCCAGTAAGAGCAACGAGAGATGCTGAGCGTGGCTTTCTGTACCTCCTGTATTGGGTAGTACTGGTATGTAAGCAGAATGTTTGCTCTGCACACCCTCCTATTGTACAGCTATGCAGAATATTTTGGAGCTAGACTGTATATATACCTAATGACTTAATAATTATATAATGTTATGGCCAATTGATAAGTACCACTATATGATCAGCAAGTAAGCATTATCAATTAGGTCCATCACTGACCACGTGTTAAAGTTCAGGGACCACCAGTAAAAGATTTCGAGCTGTAGACTTGTGCTGGGGGGGACTTGACTTTTATAGGCAGCCCTCAATGTACTTGAGGCAGATAACACTGTGCCTTTTCGTTAACAGAGGCTGGGATCTTTTGTTCTCCTTTAAAAATGAGTGTGTTAGATAGTTACATCTCCAGTTGCTTCATAATACTTTAATTTGCCATCATGCAAATGCAGTTCTATGTCCCATAGAGTAGTTAATATGTGATGTGTCCTCAAGGCAAAGTCCTCCCTCTGCACAATCTTCTTTGCTGTAATGCAAATGATTTGTACAACAGTAATAGTGATGGGTGAATTTGTCTCGAAATTCGTGAAACAGCGAAAAATTAGTGAAACTCCTTATAGTCAATGGTCGTCAAAATTATGCAATTTGGCGCCTATTCTGGCCAAATGCATTAAAATTACTTTGACGTGGTACAATGTTTATGTACGCAATTAATCTGACGCGCCCCCAAATTTTTCCGATGCGGTGGGTTTTTCGGAGTCGAAATGCGGAAATTGCCGTGAATTTGCAGCTGCCAAGTTTATTCACCCATCACTAAACAGTATTCATTTTATATTTAGCAAATATCTATACAGTATTTTAATCCCATATATTAATGCAGGACAAATTGTCTGGTGTTAGCTGCAGTATCAGTGAAAGCATCTGTATGAGAGTATTTAGGTACTATTAATTACTTGACACAGTGTCCCTTTGTGGCAAAGTAGTAACATAAACACACTTAATAATTATAGAACCAACATGTATTGTCAGATCATGAATCTCTTCATGCTAAAGCAATGCCATCTGTGTTGACTTCATAAGTTGGAGTCTACCTATGGACAAATATACTTTATTCTATGTTTATAATATTTAACAGATTACATCAGCTATTGTTGCATACAGAAATTACTATGCTTTAGAAAACAGTCCTGCTATAAGTATAAAGGGGAATATTCAATATTTCCATTATGTACATGGTCCCACAATGACTGCATACTGTCAGCACTAAGCATTGTTCTGAAAGCTCCTCCATTTTTGTTTTTTTTTCCGTATTTTTCTATTTATTCCCACATCAATTAACCACTTATCATTTTCAAGTTGCGTTGGGGAGGGGCCAATCGAAAGGGGCTAAATTTAGTTTTTCTTTTAAAAGTTATCCTCAAAGCATTTTGGATGAAATATTAAACTGCAGTCACAATTAATACAGGTTAATGAGCATCATCCCTTGCTTGAAATGAGGTTAAAAACCTCTTTGTACTCTGAGTATCAACAAAAAAAAAGTTCTAGCTTGAATAATGATGCAAAGGGGCACAGTGTCATTTGAAACCTTTAGTGATGAATGGTCAGTGTCTTTATTTGGGTTAATGTGTTTGTTGCTATCCTTGCATGAATATAACTGTCTAAAACTTGTTTCATCCATTTCCTTAAAATGTAAATGCTAAAAAAGTTTCCTAATGTTACATTAAACTAGGACACAGGTGGTATAACTATATGTGACATCCACAAAAAAACTGGGTAGGTTGACAGGTCAGTATTTAACATTTTGGAACTCAACAGTTTATATACACTCATCAAGATTGTAGTTTTCTCTTATAATTGCATACTCTAAACTGTTTTTTAATGTTGTGTAAGCTTCTTACTATGGGTAACAGAATTGGGGTTAAATTGCCTAGTGTTAGTAAATAATCGTCACTGTTTATTACACAGATAAGTACTTACAGTAAACACAGTGCATTTTCTCTTTTCTTTTTTAATTGCACGGATACCAAGTCCTTGTTTGTGCTGAATGGGGGCCGATGGATGCTGATTTTTTTTTGGCATTGTTAGGTGCATCAGACTTTTCATGAGTGAAACTTCAAACTCCCTTTGCAAGGATTAAGGGGCAGACTTATTAAGGTTTGAATGGCAAATTTGAATTTAAATTAGAATTTTTGAATTTTTTTGTGTCAAAACTCACAAATTCAAATATAAAAGCACCAACTCTAATGTAAATTCAAATGTGAGATTTATCACACCTTAACCATGGAAACATTTCTAATTGAAATATTCACCACCTAAAACCTGCTGAATTCATTCAAAAGTCAATGGCAGAGGTCCATTGACCCATTTGAAGATGTTACGAGCTTTGCTGACATTCAATTTTTTTTGTAAGGCATCGCTAGGGTCCCCAATAATCTATAATCATTGGCCAGTGCACCTTATTTAAAACTTGCCTTGTTCTGGTAGTTTTCTTCCCCATTGTCCTAATGGTTCACTTATGCTGATTACTTCTATTTTTACAGTACAATGTACGATAGGAAATCATAGAGATGATCTTTCTAAAAATATCCAAATTCTTCTTCCCACCCATAACCTATATACACATGTTTGGCAGAAAGGGGCATATCTCAGCTATGCACTAAAAGATAAGTCATGTTTTGTGCAAATCTAGAATTCTAGTTGCTCTTCAATACAAATGTTTGGTGGCAAAGTTTTGAAGAAGTCTCTATTAATAATTTTAAATCTATCAACTAAATACTGTAGGTCCCTTGGATTATGACCAAAGGATATAAAAAGCACAACTTCTGCACATTGTCTCCCCCCTCTTAGACTGTCTACCCTACTTCCCCCCCCCCACTTATTTCTTAGTATGCTTAAAGCATGTAATTGAATATAGATTTGTTTGCTTAATTTAATGACTGCACCACGTAAGTATAAAAGTGTTATACTAGGTTGCCTTCATGATATCATAAAAAACAGGGTCCTCATTACCTAAGACAGAAATCTTTTTTAATAGCCAAGTTCTCACAATATTTACCATTTCTACTTTGTTGCACACACAGATAATTAGCTTATATCTCCTTTAGGGTAAGTCCACACTGGGGAGATTTGGTCGCCTGGTGACTAATCGCCTCATTTTTGTGGCGACCAATCTCCCCAAACGCCTTCCCTGACTCCTAAAATGAAAAAACGCCGGCACTAATCATACGCGTGAGGCAACTTTGGGCGACTTCATAAAACGAACCTAAAGGAGATATAAGCTAATTATCTGTGTGTGCAACAAAGTAGAAATGGTAAATATTGTGAGAACTTGGCTGTTAAAAAGATTTCTGTCTTAGGTAATGAGGGCCCTGTCCCCAAAGACAAGGTTAGTTGACAAAAGCAATATTGTGCGCACATGTGATGTCAATAAATGACACAGCTTGAAGAATCTTACTCAGCATGTATTGCCATGCTGAAATGATTGTATACGTAGATACCACAAAATGTTGTTTTTTCTGCCTTACAAAACATCAGGCCTAATATTATATTATATTTAGTTAGTAACATAGTCAGGATGCTTTAGCCTATTGGTCACATGGAATGAGGAGCCAATTATACCATGATACATAATTAGAGGAGATTACTGAAACAACAATGGGTTATTGTTTCAGCCGGAAACATGCACACATACCTACATAAGAAACTATTAACCTGTCGCTATTGGCATCTTATTATACAGTACTCACTGCATTAAAATTATGATTAACATTTTCAGAGCAAAGCAGGACTTTGCACAGTCTTTGACAGTAGGAGACACTAGCATGAAAGCTTCTGCACCTATTAGTAATAAGTACAACCAGTAGCCCCTCTGATGCAGAAGAATATGAAGCGTTATCATTCAGGAGCTGCTATACTATGCACTTTTTTTTACTTTAAATATGCTATTTGACTTTAACTTTTACTTGTTAGATTTGTGAGTCATTCCCCAAAATATCAATGTTTACCTAACAGACACATTATTATTGAGACCATTATTATTTAGGGCCCATGATGAACGAGTAATGTTGTGTGGACTCTTTGAAACATATGTCTATAGTGTGTTCTTACTACATTTAAAACGTAATTTCTATAGACTCCTTGGAAATAAATTATGATATCAAGAGAATTTACAGTGTTGAACTGACCTTTCTGGTACCGGGACTTTACTTGGTGGGCCTTGTCCTAATTTGATTTCATCGAGTAATAGATAATCATATTAAATTGTAAAGTTATTTGAAGGGATCCTGTCATCGGAAAACATGTTTTTTTCAAAACACATCAGTTAATAGTGCTACTCCAGCAGAATTCTGCACTGAAATCCATTTCGCAAAAGAGCAAACAGATTTTTTTATATTCAATTTTGAAATCTGACATGGGGCTAGATATTTTGTCAATTTCCCAGCTGCCCCTGGTCATGTGACTTGTGCCTGCACTTTAGGAGAGAAATGCTTTCTGGCAGGCTGCTGTTTTTCCTTCTCAATGTAACTGAATGTGTCTCAATGGGACATGGGTTTTCACTATTGAGTGTTGTTCTTAGATCTACCAGGCAGCTGTTATCTTGTATATCAGGTTGTATCCAAGGACAAACTTTGGTTTCCCCACAGTTCAGCACTTGCAGGTCCTCCTCCACCTGTTTGAGACGATCTCCAAGTACAGAAAAAATAAAGTGCTAAATTCCTCAGAATTCGTTGAGGAGGGGGATTTAACAGAGAAAATAAAATATAGTGTAGTATTTTTATACTTTATTGGCACCCACCTTAATTATTGTCAGTGGTAGTAGTGTTCTTTTAATTTGAAAGAAAGTGAAATTGTGAAAATTAAAAAATTAAAAAAATTAAAAAATGAAAAAATGAAAAATAAAAAAATAAAAAAATAAAAAAATAATAAAAATAAAAATAAGATAGAATAGAGTGGAAAAAAAAGGAAGTGAATTTTTTCAGTGAATTTATAAGTGCAAACGATTTATCTCCAAGTGATAGTGAATATAGTACCATTCATTACTTAAACACATTCATTGTGCAATTAGTGAATATTAATGTGATTAGTGAATATTTAGTGTGGGTTAAACTTCCCCTTCGATTTTGCTCGTTTTTTTAAAAACCACACTATATAGGTTAGAGGAAAGGAAGCGTAAAATACTTTGCCACAATTCCGGTACAACCGGTTGTGCAGCTCACTCACCAAATGTGAGTTAAGGGAGAGCGTCTGATAGGTCCTGTGCGCACTGTTTCCACTTTCTTTCTACTTTCCGGTTTGTTGCAATAGGGATAAAAATAGAGAGGGGCATGTGCAGGGATCACTTTAAAACAGTTTAATAGAATAAAAATACACTCACAAACATGATCGGTAAAACTGCAAAAAGATCGATAAAAGTCCCGCGAAAGTCGCTGTGTCTCCTTGGCGTCCCTCAGAGGATACAGACGTCTCTTTGGATCGGGTACTCCTGCGAATGGTTAGCGTGGTCCTTTTCGCTTACGCGTTTCGCCTGAATGGCTTCTTCCTGAGCGATAACGTCCACATACTTTCTTGCCCCTTTATTTCCTGTGCGCTCTCAACCCAACTTTCAACAACTTTATTTACAACTGTTCCAGTGCATCTAGGCACTGTTCTTTATACAACTAGTACATATCGTAGCTTCATATTCCTACACCCAAAGTAATTCAGTGCACCTATTTACACATTTAAAAATAATTATAAATAGACATATGTATTCACCATTTCAACAACATTTAAAATCTATTTAAAAAAGTTTAAAACACGGAATCAAACATTAGTCTTAGCGATACTGATCACATTGAATACTTGTCCCACTCACAAGAATAATCCATATGACACCGCTCTTATTTCTTACTTATATTTCAAAGTAGCATAATCTATTTAGGTCTCCTAATGAGACCTGAAAAATGTAACAAATTGTTTCCTTATCTATAATTGCCTGAGGAAAGTATCAATTAACATTGTAAAAGTAACAGTTTCCATTCCCATAATGTTGTCAGTGGAATATAGTTACATTCAGGAGTAATGTAGCTATATTTATTATTTATTTATCTAGAAACGCTTTAAGATTAAAATCTATATTTAACCCCAAAGGGGTGAGGGATTTTATTCTATGTATCCACCAGCTTTCTCTTTGTAGGGTTTTGGTCACCAGGTTCCCTCCTCTCCAGTTCTTTTTAACCTTTTCTATACCCCACCATTTTAAACCTGACGGATTTTTGTTATGTTTTTCTGCAAAATGTTTCGATACGGAATGCTTCATATTTCCTTTTTTTATATTATATATATGTTCTCCTATCCTTTCCTTTATCTTTCTATTTGTTTTCCCTACATATTGAAATCCGCAGGGACATTCTAAACCATATATGATATTGGCTGTTTCACATTTAATCAAATCCTTTATTTCAAAAGTTTCGTTTGTTACTTTACTTATAAATGTCTTATATTTTGTAGTGTGTCTGCATGCTTTGCATAAACCGCAGGGGAAGAAACCTGGATATTTCTCTTTTGTGGTAATATCTGTATTTCCTGTCCTTACTAATTTCTGTCTAATATTTGGGGCCCTTTGAAATATGACTTTTGGTTTTGTTGGAAGGACAGATTGTAGTTCCTTATCAGTGCTTAATACATTCCAGTGTCTTTCAATTATTTTATTTATTTCCCTGGCCTTTGTATTATATTGTGTGACAAAGCACATATTAAAGGAGTCTTTCTCATTTTCTTTATTTTTTATTTCCTTGTCTTTTTTGTATTCAAGCATTTCCTCCCTATTTTCCTGTCTTATCTTTTCACATGATTCTTCTATGTCCTTTTCTTTATAGCCTCTTTCTGTGAATCTTTCTTTAAGAATATCACACTGTTTATCATAATCTCTTAAATTACTGCAATTCTTCCTCACTCTTCTGAATTGGCCTTTTGGGATATTTTTTATCCATTGTGGATTATGATTACTAGATGCCAAAATATAAGTATTCGTGTCTACTTCTTTAAAAAAGGTTTTAGTGTGTATTTTTTCATCTTCTATATAGATGTGTAGATCCAGGAATTCTATTTCTTCTGAGCTGTATTTCAATGTAAAATCCAAGTTAAAATCATTCTTATTAATCCTTTCTATAAAATGCATCAATTCCACTTCACCCTTGGTCCAGATTAGTATAATATTGTCTATATAGCGTTTCCAGAGTACGAGGTCCGCGTCCCGTATCTCGGGTCCCAAAAACATCTCCTCCCAGAATCCCATAAAAAGATTTGCATAACTGGGCGCGAACCTCGTACCCATCGCTGTCCCGCAGGTTTGTAGATAATAACTTCCCTCATACCAAAAATAGTTATGCTGTAGGATGAATTGTATACTATTTAAAATAAATTCCTTTGATTCCTGACTTTTTTCTTCATCTTTATTTAGGTAGTGTTGTATTGCTCGTATTCCCTGCTCATGTCGTATACTCGTATAAAGTGCTTTAACATCTAGGGTCACTAGTAGCCAATTTTTTTCCCATTTTTGATTTATCAGTAAATTAAGTATTTGGGTTGAGTCCTTTAAATAGGAAGGCAATTGATTTACGAACGGTTGAAGTTTTGTATCAATGTAATGGGAAAGGTTGCTGGTTAGAGAATTTATGCCTGAAATAATGGGTCTTCCTGGTGGTGTGACTGGATTCTTGTGAATTTTTGGAAGAATATAGAATACAGGGGTCACCGGATATTTACTTATGATATATTCTTTTTCTGTTCTATTTATTATTCCTTCTGTTTCAGCTTTCTCTATAAGTTTTTCCAATTTTTTTTGGAAAATTTCATCAGGATTATTTTCTAATTTTCTATATGTGCTGGTATCATTTAATAATTTCAGGCATTCTTTGTTATAATCCTCTGTGTTCATGATCACAGTCCCCCCCCCTTTATCCGCTGGTTTTATTGTTATTAATTTGTTTTCTGATAGTTCTTTTAGGGCTAGTCTTTCTTGTTTCGATATATTACTTTTAGAGGGTCGTTTTTTCTCCCCTCCTAGTTTTTCTAAGTCCCTTAAAATTAATTTTTCATACATCTCTATTGCTTTTCCTTTTTCTTGAGAGGGTATAAAAGTAGATTTCTTTTTGACTGTTACATTTTTTCCTTTTGTCTCATTTTCATAATTTCTTGTTTCTGCATTTCTATTCAAAAAGTATTTTTTAAGTGTCAACTTACGAATACATTTCTGTGCATCTATGAATAAGTTGAAACTGTTAGGTTTATTTGTGGGTGCGAAATTCAGTCCTTTCTCTAATACTGGATATTCGAATAATACTAGAAATATCCATGACATAGAAAGTAGAAATTATCAAAAACACTCAGAGAAAATGAAGGGAGCGAAATTTGGGTCCCCGAAAAAAATACATTACACAACTCAAAGTAGATACACAATGGATAATGGAAGGAAAGAAAAAGAGACATATATGTATGGAAATAAGTATTTTTTAGGGGGAGGTCATCGAACACACAACAAAGAGAAGTTTTGGGAAAGAACAAATCACTTAGAAAAAGAGAGAGAAAAACAATGGACACAGAAAGAACAATATCAGATGGGAGGGGGGAATTGGACATATGTGAAACACAAAGGTCAGAAAGAAAGAGACAGACGGGAACATTAAAGACAAATAAAGACAAACAAAAAGGAAGAATAAATAAAGAAAAAGAGAATAATGTAGAAGAAACTACAATAAAGGGAAGGAAAAATGGGATATTTAATCTTAGTACAACAAATTTAACAAAAGCACAAGAAAAAGTATTAGAGAAAGGACTGAATTTCGCACCCACAAATAAACCTAACAGTTTCAACTTATTCATAGATGCACAGAAATGTATTCGTAAGTTGACACTTAAAAAATACTTTTTGAATAGAAATGCAGAAACAAGAAATTATGAAAATGAGACAAAAGGAAAAAATGTAACAGTCAAAAAGAAATCTACTTTTATACCCTCTCAAGAAAAAGGAAAAGCAATAGAGATGTATGAAAAATTAATTTTAAGGGACTTAGAAAAACTAGGAGGGGAGAAAAAACGACCCTCTAAAAGTAATATATCGAAACAAGAAAGACTAGCCCTAAAAGAACTATCAGAAAACAAATTAATAACAATAAAACCAGCGGATAAAGGGGGGGGGACTGTGATCATGAACACAGAGGATTATAACAAAGAATGCCTGAAATTATTAAATGATACCAGCACATATAGAAAATTAGAAAATAATCCTGATGAAATTTTCCAAAAAAAATTGGAAAAACTTATAGAGAAAGCTGAAACAGAAGGAATAATAAATAGAACAGAAAAAGAATATATCATAAGTAAATATCCGGTGACCCCTGTATTCTATATTCTTCCAAAAATTCACAAGAATCCAGTCACACCACCAGGAAGACCCATTATTTCAGGCATAAATTCTCTAACCAGCAACCTTTCCCATTACATTGATACAAAACTTCAACCGTTCGTAAATCAATTGCCTTCCTATTTAAAGGACTCAACCCAAATACTTAATTTACTGATAAATCAAAAATGGGAAAAAAATTGGCTACTAGTGACCCTAGATGTTAAAGCACTTTATACGAGTATACGACATGAGCAGGGAATACGAGCAATACAACACTACCTAAATAAAGATGAAGAAAAAAGTCAGGAATCAAAGGAATTTATTTTAAATAGTATACAATTCATCCTACAGCATAACTATTTTTGGTATGAGGGAAGTTATTATCTACAAACCTGCGGGACAGCGATGGGTACGAGGTTCGCGCCCAGTTATGCAAATCTTTTTATGGGATTCTGGGAGGAGATGTTTTTGGGACCCGAGATACGGGACGCGGACCTCGTACTCTGGAAACGCTATATAGACGATATTATACTAATCTGGACCAAGGGTGAAGTGGAATTGATGCATTTTATAGAAAGGATTAATAAGAATGATTTTAACTTGGATTTTACATTGAAATACAGCTCAGAAGAAATAGAATTCCTGGATCTACACATCTATATAGAAGATGAAAAAATACACACTAAAACCTTTTTTAAAGAAGTAGACACGAATACTTATATTTTGGCATCTAGTAATCATAATCCACAATGGATAAAAAATATCCCAAAAGGCCAATTCAGAAGAGTGAGGAAGAATTGCAGTAATTTAAGAGATTATGATAAACAGTGTGATATTCTTAAAGAAAGATTCACAGAAAGAGGCTATAAAGAAAAGGACATAGAAGAATCATGTGAAAAGATAAGACAGGAAAATAGGGAGGAAATGCTTGAATACAAAAAAGACAAGGAAATAAAAAATAAAGAAAATGAGAAAGACTCCTTTAATATGTGCTTTGTCACACAATATAATACAAAGGCCAGGGAAATAAATAAAATAATTGAAAGACACTGGAATGTATTAAGCACTGATAAGGAACTACAATCTGTCCTTCCAACAAAACCAAAAGTCATATTTCAAAGGGCCCCAAATATTAGACAGAAATTAGTAAGGACAGGAAATACAGATATTACCACAAAAGAGAAATATCCAGGTTTCTTCCCCTGCGGTTTATGCAAAGCATGCAGACACACTACAAAATATAAGACATTTATAAGTAAAGTAACAAACGAAACTTTTGAAATAAAGGATTTGATTAAATGTGAAACAGCCAATATCATATATGGTTTAGAATGTCCCTGCGGATTTCAATATGTAGGGAAAACAAATAGAAAGATAAAGGAAAGGATAGGAGAACATATATATAATATAAAAAAAGGAAATATGAAGCATTCCGTATCGAAACATTTTGCAGAAAAACATAACAAAAATCCGTCAGGTTTAAAATGGTGGGGTATAGAAAAGGTTAAAAAGAACTGGAGAGGAGGGAACCTGGTGACCAAAACCCTACAAAGAGAAAGCTGGTGGATACATAGAATAAAATCCCTCACCCCTTTGGGGTTAAATATAGATTTTAATCTTAAAGCGTTTCTAGATAAATAAATAATAAATATAGCTACATTACTCCTGAATGTAACTATATTCCACTGATAACATTATGGGAATGGAAACTGTTACTTTTACAATGTTAATTGATACTTTCCTCAGGCAATTATAGATAAGGAAACAATTTGTTACATTTTTCAGGTCTCATTAGGAGACCTAAATAGATTATGCTACTTTGAAATATAAGTAAGAAATAAGAGCGGTGTCATATGGATTATTCTTGTGAGTGGGACAAGTATTCAATGTGATCAGTATCGCTAAGACTAATGTTTGATTCCGTGTTTTAAACTTTTTTAAATAGATTTTAAATGTTGTTGAAATGGTGAATACATATGTCTATTTATAATTATTTTTAAATGTGTAAATAGGTGCACTGAATTACTTTGGGTGTAGGAATATGAAGCTACGATATGTACTAGTTGTATAAAGAACAGTGCCTAGATGCACTGGAACAGTTGTAAATAAAGTTGTTGAAAGTTGGGTTGAGAGCACACAGGAAATAAAGGGGCAAGAAAGTATGTGGACGTTATCGCTCAGGAAGAAGCCATTCAGGCGAAACGCGTAAGCGAAAAGGACCACGCTAACCATTCGCAGGAGTACCCGATCCAAAGAGACGTCTGTATCCTCTGAGGGACGCCAAGGAGACACAGCGACTTTCGCGGGACTTTTATCGATCTTTTTGCAGTTTTACCGATCATGTTTGTGAGTGTATTTTTATTCTATTAAACTGTTTTAAAGTGATCCCTGCACATGCCCCTCTCTATTTTTATCCCTATTGCAACAAACCGGAAAGTAGAAAGAAAGTGGAAACAGTGCGCACAGGACCTATCAGACGCTCTCCCTTAACTCACATTTGGTGAGTGAGCTGCACAACCGGTTGTACCGGAATTGTGGCAAAGTATTTTACGCTTCCTTTCCTCTAACCTATATAGTGTGGTTTTTAAAAAAACGAGCAAAATCGAAGGGGAAGTTTAACCCACACTAAATATTCACTAATCACATTAATATTCACTAATTGCACAATGAATGTGTTTAAGTAATAGCTGTTATCTTGTGTTAGGGAGCTGTTATCTGGTTACATTCCCATTGTTCTTTTGTTTGGCTGATGGGGGAAAAAGGGAGGGGGTTGACATCTCTCCAACTTGCAGTACAGCAGTAAAGAGTGATTGAAGTTTATCAGAGCACAAGTCACATGACTTGGGGCAGCTGGGAAATTGACAATATGTCTAGCCCCATGTCAGATTTCAAAATTGAATATAAAAAAATCTGTTTGCTCTTTTGAGAAATGGATTTCAATGCAGAATTCTGCTGGAGCAGCACTATTAACTGATTCATTTTGAATTTTTTTTTTCCCATGACAGTATCCCTTTAAATTATTTAAATTATTACTAATTAGGTATGTTGCAAACAATGCTAATGCAAATAGGATGCTGGGAATTAGTGTATCTCCAGGGATCATGGATGTATGGGCCTTAGGAATACAGTAGAATCAATGCAAATTGGTGCATTTTATTGGCATATTATCTAGTAATTATGTTATTATTACTAAACTATGATTATAGTAGAACAACTAAATTGGAACATCTATGTCAGACAGCGTTTTGTTTTGTTGCTGTTACAGTGCCATTTGTGGTTTACACCACTATTCAGTGTTAAGTGCAATTTAGCCAGTCATTTGATAAAGACTTAAAAAGACAAAACGTCCCAGCACTAGTTAATTAATGTTTAATTCTTGAGCCAATCAAAGACTAAAGTGAATTCAGCTTGTTGGCTGGGAATGTAAAAATAATGTTTGCTGAGTGACAAATCTTTTATATCTCTAGCCAGTCATTAGTTGAGTTAGGTTTAGCTGGTGATTAGCTGACAAGTTAAAAAGATTTGGCAGTAGCTGGGCAATTGCCTTTAAATCTTGCTGTGCTCGGCACTGTTCACACTGTATCAATAAACACGGAAGATTATCCCTGAAACCTACAGTGACTGTAATTCTGTACTTACGAATGATTTTAAAATATCTATCCATGCTGGGCTGCACTCAGCATACATTTAGCTATGGATTTAAATGTCTCTAGAGCCTCATGACTGATTGGTCCAGCAGGAGCTGCCACACACTTCCATTTGATCCCCTCTAGTAAGCATGCTAATTAAGCACATAGAAGAGGGAGGGTCCTGCGTTTTCTCTTTATCATTAGCAATATTGATCTTTTACTGACCATTTTTTTAAGGGGTGAACATCATACATGTTCAAAATGGAATAGTGAGATCTTTAGAAGAACATTGGTGTTCTACAATAGATTGCTGTTAATTGGGTAAAGTTTATTTATTCCTAAAACATATGTTTTTAGAGCTTCACCCTCCAATCCAATACTAATCATGGCTTTGTACGAAGTCATTTTTTGCCTTGTTTTAACTACAGTGATAGAGGGTGGAGAATATAATATGGTTATATTCAAAGTAAGACTCTCATCTCATAGGGATAAAGGGCAAGACCTTTTCCAGGATACAAAAACTAGTTCTTAATCTTATAAAACATAGAAGGCCAATTTAGTCTTTAAAAATATTGCTATGCTATTTTATACAAAAACGACATTAAATATTAGCAATTAAAATGGTGTTAACTTTGCACTTATTTTTCCCACAAATTATCCTTATGCCAAGTGCATTGTTTATTGCAGCTACACCGAATATCGCCCCATGAAGGCTCTACTATACAGATTTAAGAGCAAGGGGAAAGTTTTATAAAGAGGTAAAAAGAATATGCATTTAAAAAAACAACCAATAGTGAAATGCAAAGAAGTTTGTGTCTGTGTTATGTAACACTAATCTAGCCTATCTAGTCCACAGATCGTTAATGTCCAGCTAAGATGGGAGCATGGGTTACATTTGGACTCTCTCTGCAGGATCCGGGCCTTCGCTAATTGGAAGTATTCCCTCTAAGGTGTAGTGCAACTACAACACCCAGACTACTGTGCATACAAAAATTATTGGGCGCCAGGAGGTTCTTATGATGCAAACAATTTTGCCGCCCCTAGTAACCAGGTGGGGCTGCGGCCTGAGACGAGTGGATCAACTGGCCTCATTGGTGGAGCGCCCTTGGGCACATAGTCACAACCCGCTCACACAGAACCAGTGTCAGACTGGCCCACCGGGATACCAGGAAAACTCCTGGTGGGCCCAGGTGTTAGTGGGCCCTCCTGCTCCTTAACAATTGGTTTATTTTAAGGCCATTTCCTATTTCTATGAGAATAAAGAGGCTAAATAGATGGAATAATAGGTTATAGTATGTAAAGAAAAGAGAATAGGCGAATAGAGGTTAAGTGAGAAAATAATCTTAGAGTGGACCCCAGGTCTAAAGGTTTTTGGGTGGGCCCCTGGTCTAGGGGCTTTTGGTGGACCCCTAGTGTCCCAGTCTGACACTGCACAGAACTTCCAAGATGCAACATATACAGGCACACCCCTGCGACAAATTCCGGTAGTGGTCTCTGGATCAACTTCAGGGCAATCACTCTCTCCTGATTCCCTCTCCGCTGGGATCCCTATACTACAGGCAATATGGCCTGGGAGCGATACCTCATAACTGTCACTCCTGCGTTGGAGCTCAGAACTGCTCTTTTTAGCTCAACCCTGACTATCTTACACTCCTAGAGCATACTAGTACTGGGAGCTCATCTGCCACTTGGCCAATAACACTGAGCAAAGTGTGGGGCCTTAAAGCCATAGGGGCAGATTAACCCCCTATGGGCCCCTACAGTTATATAAATATTTGTAAAGTATAATTTCTACTATTATTATTTCAATACTTATCTAGTGGCTACAGTTAAAATAATTAAATCAATGGTTGGTTTAGTGTATCCCTGACAACAGCTCCAGCTGAACCAATCCTGTTACCTGCTGAAAATAAAGCTCTGCGTAAGGAATGACATATCGTTAATGTTTGAAGTCATAATCCAACATACATAATGATCATACATAATTTATAAGGCACTTCAGCAATCCACCTTTTATGGTTAAGGAAAGGAAATGAAATCGCTAAACTTTGCAGCTCTGTGAAAAAATATTAGGTTTTTATCCATTTAGTACAGGGAAATGTTCATGTTCCAAAGCTGTAAGCATCTCTGTATTTGTTCTGCACTACAGCATGCTGGCCTTCTCTATGGATCATAAATAATTTGCTATAGCGCTCAGCACAGCATGCTGAAAAGCACAGGCAGATAATAAAGAATGTGCAAGTACACTATAGAGCATTAAGAGGTACATATTGCAAACTAGGGACACAGTGTATTTTCTGATGGATATTTTTGTCCAAAGAATTCATATAATATTACAAAATACATAGTTTTCAGCAACCACTTTTTAAATCTCCAATAAGCGAGCACCACATTTCCTCTGTTATATTATACCTGTTTTGAATCATTTTGCTTTCTCAGTATAAGTGATATTTATTTTTTTTTTTCTGTAAAAGCACAAATGGTATTATCAAGTAGAGTACACCAGGTAAGAGCAAGAGACAATATTGCTACATGGCTTCAAGTGGAGCTCCATCGAGAACAATATTATTGTTCAGTGCAAATAAAGCTTAGTTATTTGAGTCATTATTAAAAAGTATTATTAGTATTAAAAATAAATGCTTTAAAAAAATAATGGAGTTTCCGTTCTGATGTTGTTCTGGCTGTTGGGGGCCCAGGCTTGTGTAGTTCTGGATTATATAAGAGAAAGTAATTGACCCTGCCCAGCTCCTATGATAATAAATGTGCTATGAGTATACCTGTAGTTTATATTAATGACATTAATATACAGAGATCCTGTGCTGTTCTGTGTATGTGCTTCTACAGTAATTCAGCAATATCAGTTCTGCTTATAAGGCCTCCAACAGCTTCTGTTGCTGTGGGTTGAAAAGACCTTTCCCAGATTATTGTGTGCTCTGAGTTAATGAAAAAGCAAGAAAGGATTAATCACAAGGCTCACTTGCGACTACATTGAATGCACCAACAAAGGCTTTGCACTAGCCTTCAGGTATAAGATCTCTTATTCAGAAACTCAGTATCCAAAAAAATCTGGAAGGAAGGCCATCTTCTATAGAGTTTGTTTTAGGCAAATCATATTTTATTGAATAATAAAACAGTACCTTGATAGTAACTAAAGCTGTATAAATCCATATTGATGACAAAACAATCCTATTGGGTTAATAACTGTTTTTTTAAACCCCTTATTCAGAAAACCCCAGTTCCCAAGCATTCTGAG
The DNA here is from genome assembly GCA_038501925.1 of Xenopus petersii. Lineage (NCBI taxonomy): Eukaryota > Metazoa > Chordata > Amphibia > Anura > Pipidae > Xenopus > Xenopus petersii. The sequence continues at coordinate 97,748,527 of CM076683.1, read as the reverse complement.
CATAGTTGCCATACGTTTACAATTGCTACATTTTCCCCATCTTAATGTTTTCCCAAAGTAATATTGATTTAGAGAAGAAAAACACGTTCATAAAGAAGGGCTAACACCAAAATATTGTCATTTATCTTGATATAGTCTTCCAAAAAAAACCTGAACAGTTCTACAGAAATAAACCATCACCAGGGTGCAATAAATTATCAATAGATAGCAAGCCAACACAAAATATATAAATTATAATTGCATTCAAAATGTAACCCCCAAGAAACGCAGAACTAGCTCAGTTTAATGGGTGCCAATATACTGTATATTATCACTGTATACTGAAATATAGTAATGTTTTCAAATAACTTGCACATGAAAGAGCTTTGGAAGCATGCACATGCTCCAAGTGCAGATCATAACACAAAACTAGGAATTAGGGTTGGCTTCAGAATTTCATCATAAAATCCTTAAAATGGGAATTAGTAATCTGTAAATGCTGCAAATACATGGTATACTTTATATTATCTGCCTCTGTCTGCACCCACTTTGGACTCATATAAGCAAAATATGGGGTAAATGTTTTTGTTGTAACCATTATATAGCAATGGTAAATGTCTTTGCATTAATTCACACTTATGCTGTTTGCTACATCACCATGCATATTTCTTAAATGAATGAAACCTGGTACATTACCATGCTGACAGATGCAAGGCAAGATTTTCAGCTACAAATGAAGCGAGGCCTGGGTATTAGTGAATATTATTTCAGTTACGACTGGAATTCTGTGGAGCTCAGCTGCTTTGGTTAATGTATTCCATTCTGATCGGGGGAGATAACCATGCAACTTAGATTTAATTTAAAAAAAAGGCTGGAAATGGAACATGAAGTGTATGTATGGTCTGGATACTACTTATTTCCCTATGGGAGGAAACTGGAGGCGTAAGAAAAAAACTGAAATATACAGTATAATGTGAATATAAACATGGTTTTCTGCAGTGTTTCTGTTGGTAATGGTTTGTTTTGTTCATACAATATTGGTGGTATTAAAACTGTATACCTAGGAATATTTAGATTAACGTGAGTTTAAAGCGATACTGACACATTCCTATAAAAATCATAGGAATGTGTCCATATCAAAGAGGTGCTGCATGATGAAATTATTCTCTAAAAGCCCCCCCTAAAGCTGCCCCCCAGCTCTGCGAACTTTGTTAAGCCGACCCTCCGACACTGCTAATGGATCTTCCCATTGTTTCGCTGGGCTGGGATTGGTGTGTCGCTGGGCTGGGATTGGTGAGTTCCTTTCATAGGCTAATTACATAGGACTGCAGCCAGTGGAAGGATCGCTCCACCTCCAGCCCAGCGTCACTGAAACAACACAGATGATCTTTTAGCAGTGTCAGAGGGATGGCTTCAAAAAAGTTTGTGGGGCTGGGGGCGGCCTTTTAGAGCAAAATCTTCGGCGTGCAGCCGACACGTTCCTATAATTTTTATGGGTACTTGTTGGTATCGCTTTAAAGGAATGTAAATTTTAAATGTGTTTTAAAGGCCTTATGGAGATGAAAGGGCTTATTTATAATCTCTAGGTGCATCAGAAAACGGAGCCCAGAAAAATGGCATTTATGAATGTGCTTGTACCTATGTGCACTCCATTAAATTTGTGTTCTGATTTGTTGGTTGAACTTGCTTTGATGGATACACCATTCAGTGTAAGCTCCAGGGAACACAGGCACAAGTTAGCCCTAGAATTACCATGAAGTATTGTTTCATCTAAAGATACTTTTAAAACAATGTAAACAGCCTATGTGTAACAGAAAAAATGATGTAGCCCAGTGTGTATCCTGAAGCATATGTGTAACTAAATGCCATTATTCTAAAAGGATTTGCATCTTCTATAACAGAAGGTTCTGCTAGGATGTCCTAGAGTGTGGGTTGTCAAACTGTTTAAAGGAAAGCTATACCCTCAAAATGTACACTTAAGCAATAGATAGTTTACATCATTAAGTGGCATATTAAAGAATCTTACCAAACTCGAATAGATATTTAAGTAAATTTTGCCCTTTTACATGTCGTGCCTTGAGTCACCATTTCGTGATGTTCTGTGTGCTGCCTCAGAGATCACCTGACCAGAAATACTACAACTCTAACTGTAACAGGAAGAAGTGTTGAAGCAAAAGACAGAACTCTGTTTGTTAATTGGCTCGTGTGACCTAACATGTATGGTTTGTTGGTATGTTTGTGTGCACAGTGAATTGTATGATCCCAGGGGGCGGCCCTTATTTTTTAAAATGGCAATTTTCTATTTATGATTACCCAATGGCACATACTACTAGAACAGTATATTATTATGAAAATGGTTTATTTACATGAAGCAGGGTTTTACATATGAGCGATATCTTTTTATAGAGACCTACATTGTTTGGAGGGTATAGTTTTTCTTTAAACCCTGCCTTTGGCCAAGTCCCCACCTTTGAAGCTCTTTGGTCTTTATCCCCCTTAGCTCAGTAAAGATGTAGGAAAATATTGGTGTGTGAGTTGTTTAGCCAGAGTTTCCAGGACTACAAATACAGATATGGAACCTGTTATCCAGACCTGGGGCTTTCCAGATAACAGATCTTTCCGTGATTTGGATCTTCATACCTAGTCTACTAAAAAATTGTGTAAATATTAAATAAACCCAATAGGCTGGTTCTTCTTCCAATAAAGATTAATCATATCTTAGTTTCAGTCAAGCACAAGGTATTGTTTTATTATAATAGAGAAAAAGGAAATAATTTTTAAACATTTGTATTATTTGGATAAAATGGAGTCAATGGGAGATGGCCTTTCCATAATTTGGAGCTTTTAAGGGAACAGGCTTTCAGTTAACAAATCATACAGCACATACCCTAACTGACCCCCTAGCTGGATTTAAGGGTGTATCTATGAGACCAAATAGTCCTTTTTCCCTCACTGGCATTCATATTGAGCCTCCCTGAGACTGCTTCAATCCCGCCCAGGGGGGCAGACCCACAATTTGGGAACCACTGCTTTAGAGAAAGGATGGATGTATAGACAGACAACCTCATGATTAATAGGAAACACACTCAAGCAAGCTAAACATGTGCAATAGTTAATCATTCCTCCTTCCATCACGTCTCCGTCAATAAACAATACACATTGTTTTCAGCCATAAACACACTATCGCTATGTTGTTTACGTTGCCCCCTTTACTTGAAATTGTATAATTTCCTCCCAAATTACACAGCTGTGATATCCAAGCATTGTATCAATAACATGGAATACATTTTTCTAGTGTTCCCTATACATATTGCATTAAAATAGACCTTCTGCTCATAGATCTGGAACTTGGTTACATTTCCTGTTATGCAACTTTTTATTAATAAGGACTCAAAGGAAATCACATTCTGGCAATTTCTGCATCATGAGAATGACTCACTCTTTCCTGGAGATGCTGCTGGGTACAAGCACATGTAGGCCTTCTGAGCCAGAATTTTTTTCAAGTCTAATCAGATGAAGTTCTGGCATTTTATAGACAACTGATTTAATGTCTAATCATATATAATGGAAATGCCATCTTCTTAAATTATACTTGAATGTTTGATTTCAATTTCCTCGGGGCAAAACAGACTCAAAGTGCCATGTTATTTTTTTACCTTGTTCCCCATAATTTGCATCCAGTGTCCATTGGGTTGCACCCTCCCCTGTGTGTACCTTGCTATGGATGTATGGTCTGGTAACAGCAGAAGTAGAAGTAATAGTAGCAATTTATGTCAGGGGCTGGGCTTTGTATACTGTACCTTAGCACTCTAGCACTTTTAACCTTGTCCATTGTAAATGAGTCATATTGTAAATCTGATATAGTCACACACTATTTTACAGTATAGTGGTCTATAATCAATATTTTGACCTTAACTTATTGAATGAAACAATGCAGTAATTAGGTTATGTTGATATTAGGGCTCAGGTCGCTAGCATCTGTTCTCTTATATCACGTGTCCAACTTAAATTAAAACAAAAATAAGAAATAAAATAGAAAAAAAATATATATATATTTTTTTTGTGAAATATTTCGTTAAAGGGTAACTTGTGACCACGTGATTAATACATGCTAATTTGTCACCCTGTGCACACACAATGGTTACGTAACTTTTAATGTGCTGAGTGTGATCACTCTACAACTCACCAGACGTGAGTTTGAAAAATCAAAGATCAAAGATGCCGACTCCAGCCTCCGCTGGATCCACCGACTTTGCTGACAGATAAAAGAGGTTCATGTGCAGATTTCTCTAAAAACAGTTTAATACAAATAAAAATCACACTCACAAACGTTAGTTTATACACCGCAAGTAGTAAAATCTTTTAGCATCCCAAACGTCCACTTTGACTCCTCGGCGTCCCTGAGAGTCTCGTGTTGCTTTAAAGTGGGCGCTTCTGCACCAATGAGCTGTATCCCACTTACGCATTTCGCCTTTGCTGGCTTCTTCCAAGGGGAAGATCTTTGATCATTGATTTTTCAAACTCACGTCTGGTGAGTTGTTTGTGCTACTGGCACGATCAGTCCTAGAATTGTGGTTAGACTGATCACACTCAGCACATTAAATTTACGTAACCATTGTGTGTGCACAGGGTGACAAATTAGCAGTAAGGGCTGCATGTATTAATCACGTGGTCACAAGTTACCCTTTAACGAAATATTTCACAAAAAAAAATTTCTTTTTTTCTATTTTATTTCTTATTTTTGTTTTAATTTAAGTTGGACATGTGATATTTGATGACACAATATAGTGTGAATTGCTAAGCACGGTTGTTTTGAAGACACCAAGGGGGTCAGTGTTCAAAAATACTACACTATATAAAATTTATTTCTGTTATTCTCCCTCCCCATATTTATTTGGAGGAATACAGCGACTTTTCATTTGGAAGAACTCTTAATAAATGAATACCAAATGAGTTACACCAACATACTGTATGTGTTGCACCAGCTCCATCTACTCTGTGTTGTGTTGCTTTTTCAGCTTAATTAAATTTTCTGCCAATAAGCTACAATTACAATTCCCAGTGTGCTTTAGGCTTTCTGGGGCAGGAAATCCAGAATATAATAAAAGCCTGGTACTCATACTGCAGCATAGCCTCGGGTCCTGCACTTAATTCAGAGCTTAGACTTAATTCAGATCTTATGATGACACAGGACTGACCCCAGAGATCAGGCAGCTCACGTGTTTAGAAGTCCCAGTACATCTACTCTGCATCCATAGCTTCTGGGAGTACACAGATCAACCCCAAAAACAAGTGGTGCACAATGGGCCACAGACTCTGTAACATACAGTATAAAAAAATGAACCATTATTCAACTTCCATTATAACAGCACAGCAAAAGCCTAATGGATTTTGTGTCCCAGCAGTTTTTATATTATTATGAATTCTTTGGAAAATAAGCAGTTCAGATGGTGTACTCCCTCTCCAGCTCCCTTTAAGCTCAGAGGTAAAAAGATGCACTTATTACATTTAGTAGCTGTATAGCTGTTCTAGAAAATGAGTAACACATCTATAGAAGGCAATACCATGTTTCTTCATTGTTGCTTTGGGAAAACGTTGTAACAACTACCAAAAATCTGTAATTTCGCAATGGAATAAATGAAGGTATATTTGTTATCAATCAATATACAGCACAGAAATGTTGTTGCTGTGTTCAATGCATGAAGAAGTACAAAGAGTACACATTAATTTCATAGAGAGTGATTCCGACCATCAGGGACAAAATGTTACCAGGCTGAAAAAAAGGCATTAAAACATTGTTCACCCTTTTCCACTAAATTCCATTTGTAAGCAATTTCCCTCAAACTCTGTTTATTGACTCCTTAAACTTGGAATGCCAGAAACCTGACCTGACTGCTGTCTGTTTGCATTATGATATCTAATTAGCTATAGGTCACTTAAAGTACAGCCTACAATAAGGTTATGGAATCTACCTATTGTCTTGGCTAATATATTTAGTAAGACTGATAATTATTCTTGATATTCAATAAAGCACGGGTTAAATGGGATCTATGGTCAAAAATGTAAATCCCCTTTGGCTTTGGGGGGAGTGAATATAAGCATTTTTCCAATAGCAAATAATTATTTTCATTAGCAGTTTTTTAGGTAATCGCAGTGCAATCATATCCCCCATGTACCTGCTCCAGCTTCAGCATCGTGCAAAACCTTCATGGGCCATGGCCGTCTCTTTTTCTTGGCCCGCCTGCCTCTGCTAGTCCCGCCTGCCTACCAGTGAACAAAAAGTAGGCCTACTGGTTTTTCACTGGTACCTAAAAAACTGCTAACAAAAAATAATTATTTGCTATTGGAAAAATGCTTATATTCACTCCCCAAAGCCAAAGGGGGATTTAATTTTTTGACCATAGATCCCCTTTAAATATTATTGCCCATCTTATCTATCTGATGTAGTATGTCTGTATGGGCACAGCTGTGTTCCAATGCAAAATTGGCTGTGAGTACACCTGGTAGAAAAAGGCAGCTTCTATAGTTAGTAGATAGTGGTGTTGAAGGATACCCATTTTCTATCTACCACTAACCTTGCCCTCAGTTTTGTGAAGACAGAGGTAACACATTTGTCTCTGTCTGGACAACATACATATGTGGTTATTTGTTTCTTATTTCTTGTTCTGTTGGCAACTACCCCCCTTTTTCTCTGTCTGGCCAGAGAACATCTATAGTTTTCCATTCTAATGACTGACATGTTCAATAGCAGTTCATTTATTGTGTATGTCAGTTGGAATAAAATTGAATTAATAACTCCAATCCGCAGGCAGGCCTAAAAATATCTGGAGCAAATAAAATGGTAAACTTGCTAAGGGCACACTGAATGAATTGGAAAAAAAATCCAGGATTCAATTTTGTTGAATCTTGACAATGTAAGAAAAAACAATAATGGATTGAAGTAAAACAAAAAACACACACTACAGGGGTATGGGGTGCCGTTTGTCCCAAATACATTCTGTATACAAAACTATCCCTAATACACAGAATGAATGTATCTCATGGTATATAAGTATTTCTGACCCAGACACACATAAAAAAATATACAAAAGACTTATTTCTATTAAAGAATGAAAACAAAATCTGGTGAGTGCACAAAAGGATGTCATTATATCACAAACGCCATTCTGTACAGTTTAACAAGCAATCTGTCTCACAAATGTATAACCTCCATGTAACGGACACACTTATGTGCAAAGTTACTTACAGAATGTATTATGTAAATACAAAGTTGGACATAATATATAATAGTGTAACTAACTAGTGCTTGTCAAGCTAGATTTGAATGACAAAATAGATATTTGTGATAGAAAGCAAGATTTTATAGCACAGGATTCATTCTTTCCACAAAATGACAGTTTTGTTTCACAAAAAAGATAAAATAACCATTCTGTGAAGCAACACTGTCAGTCACATTCCTGAACCAATAAGAACAAAGCTTATTGACATATACAAACAAGATGAGAAGTGGCCAGCTCTGCTCCACATGGCTAAGGCAAAGTATCTGACCTGCTATAGAGGGCGCCCTCTAATGTCCCCTGTGCTGCATAGTAATAAACATGAACAAACATTTCCTAAAAGAGCTGCTGTTAAACACTACAGGTTCATAAATGGAAGTTTTTACAAATGGAAATATAATGCTGCACTTATAATGATTGTACAGAAAGAAAAGTATGCAAAACATAAATATGATCATTTTAGGTGATATGGCTATTTTTATTGCAGTAACCTGCTTGTGTGACCATTTTGGTTAAGGGCATTCCTGCTGTTTTGCCATTATCTTATGACTCATTCCGGTTCCTCTTCCTGTCTAAGCTGAGAGCAATAATGGGACAGGCCACACCCACCTGCCATATTGTATTAAATGTACCAGAAGTTACTGTGCTTGTCTGGCTGCTTTGCCTGACTCTCAGAGTCAGTTATACGTTTTGTATATGATAGTTAGACTCCAATGTCTCCTCCTAGCTGTAATCTTGCACCAATTAGCTTGTAGTAGTCTCTTAATAATGTGCTTACCTATTGTTCAACTACTACATAATAGCTTTAGCCAAAGACTTGGGACTGATTATGTGCACACATAACTCCCAACTGTCCCTTTTTCAGAGGGACAGTCCCTCTTTTGACAGCTCAACCCGAGGTCCCTCATTTGTACTGGAAAGTACCTCTTTTCTCTGCACTGAACAGCCAGAAAAAGAAACAGAATTTCTAACTTACAAGAAGTCATCTGTATGTAGTATGGGTACTTCAATGTGGTAAACAAATTACTCACCACGTAAGGGAAGTGGCCCAGGTGCACTGCCCTGAGCCCTCAGCATTGGGGGCAGACAAACCGAAATGTAAAAAGGAGCAGGCACTCAATGAACGCAGACTTCCAGCAGGCACCAATTCAAAGTGTAAAGATCTTTATTGTGTCCAAAATTTCTAACTTAATTGGCTTTTGGCAGAGAGGCCAGTACAGCTAACAAGTGCAACTAAGATACTTTGTAACAATTTTGAGATAAGAAAATAAGTAATTTTAACAGTTTAGATAAGGAGAAATATTTTCAAACTTTTATAACCTGCCAAACTTTGTAAAATGAACATGGTAATTATGGGGTGTGGCCACAAAAATGGGTGTGGTCAAAAAAATTTGCCGCGCTACATGACAAAAGATTTTTTGTCCCTCTTTTTACTTTTTACCAAAATGTTGGGAGGTATGACCTCGCATTCTGTATAGTATGATGTGTAGGTTATATGAGCAGCCACTCCTGAGTACTGTATGTAAACAAAAGGGGGTCATTTAGGCAGGGGCAATTTTAGGGGATCATAATCTATTTATGTAGAAGCAACAAGCTATACAATGCTTTATATTTATTTATAACAAAAGACTCTAATGATGACGTCCCCTTACCTGCCCAGTGCTTAACCCTTTCACATCAGCGTGGGTCGAGGGGGGCACAACACTAGAGCAGAGAGCACAACTGCGCCCATGTCACATGCATGTCCAGGGCCGCCAGCAGGGGGGACAAGTGTTCCGGGCCTGAAGGGGGGCCCAGAAGTGCTGCATTTTTCAAAGAGCTGGGTCCCCTTTACGAGCGCCCGAGCCGTGCGGCCATTTCGCATATTACCGAATGCAGAAGTGCCGAAAAGACGAAGCTGAAGTCCCGAAGCGGTGAAAAGACGCAAATTCACGAAAGGAGGTGAAGTTGAAGTCCTGAAGCCTTTTGTTTACACACAGTACTCAAGACTGGCTGCTCATATAACCTACACATCATACTATACACAATGTGTGATGCACATGATCAGTCCCAAGTCTCTGGCTAAATCTATTATGTAGTAGTTGAACTATAGCTAAGCACATTATTAAGAGACTACTACAGGTATGGGATCCCTTATCCAGAAACCCGTTATCCAGAAAGCTCCGAATTATGGAAAGATCGTCTCCCGTAGACTCCATTATAATAAAATAATCCAAATTTTTAAAAATGATTTCCTTTTTCTCTGTAATAAAAAAACAGTAGCTTGTACTTGTTCCAAACTAAGATATAATTAATCCTTATTGGAAGCATAACCAGCGTATTGGGCTTATTTACTGTTTACATTATTTTTTAGTAGACTTAAGACTTGAAGATACAAATTATGGAAAGACCCCTTATATGGAAAGCCCCAGGTCCCGAGCATTCTGGATAACAGATCCTATACCTGTACAAGCTAATTGGTGCAAGATTACAGCTAGGAGGAGACATTGGAGTCTAACTGTCATATACAAAACTTATAACTGACTCTGAGAGTCAGGCAAAGCAGCCAGACAAGCACAGTAACTTCTGGTACATTTAATACAATATGGCAGGTGGGTGTGGCCTGTCCCATTATTGCTCTAAGCTTAGACAGGAAGAGGAACAGGAGTGAGTCATAAGATAATGGAAAAACAGCAGGAATGCCCTTAACCAAAATGGCCACACAAGCAGGTTACTACAATAAGCATAGCCAGATCATCTAAAATGATTATATTTATGTTTTGCATACTTTTCTTTCTGTACAATCATTATAAGTGCAGCATTATATTTCTCAGCCATTTGTAAAAACTTGCATTTATGAACACTCTGTAGTGTTTAACAGCAACTCTTTTAGGAAAGGTTTGTTCATGTTTATTACTATGCAGCACAGGGGACACTAGAGGGCGCCCTCTATAGCAGGTCAGATACTTTGCCTTAGCCATGTGGAGCAGAGCTGGCCACTTCTCATCTTGTTTGTATATGGCAATAAGCTTTGTTCTTATTGGTTCAGGAATGTGACTGACAGTATTGCTTCACAGAATGGTTATTTTATCTGTTTTGTGAAACAAAACTGTCATTTTGTGGAAAGAATGAATCCTGTGCTATAAAATCTTGCTTTCTGTCACAGATATCTATTTTGTCAGTCAAATCTAGCTTGACAAGCACTAGTTACACTATTATATATTATGTCCAAGTTTTTTTTTACATAATTCATTCTGTAAGTAACTTTGCACATAAGTGTGTCTGTTATATGGAGGTTAAACATTTGTGCGACAGATTGCTTGTTAAATTGTACAGAATGGAGTTTGTGATATAATGACATCCTTTTGTGCACTAACCAGGTTTTGTTTTCATTCTTTAATAGAAATAAGTCTTTTGTATATTTTTTTATCTGTGTATGGTCACAAATACTTATATACCATGAGAGACATTCATTCTGTGTATTAGCGATAGTTTTGTATACAGAATGTATTTGGGACAAACGGCACCCCATACAGGGGCAGCTGCACTGGACAACATGTATAGTTCACTGTACATAGATCAACAATAAATCTATTTTGTGCAATAGTATTCATCAAATAAACTGCAGAGAGGTAAAGGGATTGGCCAGAGGGGGTGAGATATTTACTGTATATATTTCAGTACACCAGCAACAATAATATACAGATAAGACCAGGGCAATCCCCAGGCTCCCAGATGTTGCACAATTCCCAGCATGCCGCTGGCAGCCAAAGGCTTACTATGACAGATAGAATCCACCCAACAGGTATGCGCATTTACTGACGTCCATGAAAACCTAATGTAAAACACTATCCCTGACTAATCCAGATCCTTTATTGGCACAAAACTATTGTCTTCAAGTTACAAACATCTGCCAGTAATTTATAAAAGGTTTTGCTTCCTAAAACCAACAACGTAAACCCAATAAAATAAATCTGTGCTAAATGAGAGCCAAACTGTTCCACTTGGTGACATGGAGAAATTCTACATAATTACAACCCAGTTATTAGTTATTCCTGACCCCACTGGTGTAAATATGGCAAAAGTAAAGAAAAGTGAAGACAGTATCCAATAAAGTGGGAGAGCCTTTCATTTTAAAATGCCTGGATATTGTTCATTAATTGCAAGAGGTTTATTTTCTGCACATCCAATCCCATACAGAATACAGAAAACAGGCATGTGTAACATTCTATAGATGTCTTGACTGTGAAAATGAATTGTGTTATTATCTAGGAAAACTGGGAAGCTAGTTATATATATATATATATATATATATATATATATATATATATATATATATATATATATATACACAGTATATATAGCCATAGCTGCATTATGTATTAGTCATTCTTAGTATAAATAACTGTATTTTTGTCTATATAAGCATACTTTTACTGCTAGTGTGAGACTTAGACTAGCTACTTTCATTTTTTCCATTATGCTCACTGTAATGGGTTTATAATGGGGTTCAAAATTACAATATAAACATTAAAGAATTGCTGTAATTGTGTCATATTGGCAGATCCATCTGTCATGCTGGTCAGCATCAGTCACTGCTCATTCTTTTACCAGCCAGCTCCACCAAGCCTTCAAATTATAGCAGTTATTCAGTAGTTAGATGTAGCTTAACCCTACACCAGATCTATTACAAGTCATATAATATGTTTAATGCTGATAATATAGTTGCATATAATTATTTTCCTTGGTGGCATTACTTCAGTGCCTAGGTAAACTGGATAATCTAATATTAATGTAGGTGGAGAATGCAAGTTTGTCTATGCACAAGCCTGAAAAAATAGTGTTAGTCATAGGAGGGAGTCAATTATTGCTCTTCGTCAGTGCTGGCTTTCCTCTATATCAGATGGAGTCTATGTACTCCCATGGCAAAGTAATTGACACCATGCCTTTAACGCATTAGACAGCTTCTAATACAGAGCACATTTTTGATTGAAATATCATATATTTGTCTGTCAACAGAACATATGAACTTTATTGCAGCATTAGGCAGTCATTGCATTTTAATCAATTGCCTTGTTTAAAAAATATTTCCTGAATACAAGAGGGTTTAGTTGGAAGAATGTTTGTATCTCGTAAAAGATTTTCAATGTTCTTTTTAGTTAAGTGTTATTGCCTAACTGGGCTTATTCTTTCTATTTCATTTTTTTTAAGAATTTCCTTTTAGCTGAAATAATATTTGCAAATAGGGATGTAGCGAACGTCGGGAAAAAAGTTCGCGAACATATTCGCGAACTTGCGCAAAATTGCGAGCGGTTCGCGAACGGTTCGCGAACCCCATAGACTTCAATGGGAAGGCGAACTTTAACATCTACAAAAGACATTTCTGGCCAGAAAAATGATTTTAAAGTTGTTTAAAGGGTGCAACGACCTGGACAGTGGCATGCCAGAGGGGGATCAAGGGCAAAAATGTATCTGAAAAATCTGCCTGTGTGTGCTTGGAAGAGATAGTGTAGGGGGAGAGCTGTTAGTGATTTCAGGGACAGATGATAGTAAGTTTGCTGGCTAGTAATCTGCGTGATACTGCTCTGTATTGGAGGGACAGAAGTCTGCAGGGATTTGAGGGACATTTTAGCTTAGGTAGCTTTGCTGGCTAGTAATCTACTGTTCTCTTTAAACAACTGCCATACGTTGACCTTGTAGGCATTGTTTGCCCAGTTTTTTTGGACGCAGCCACTGAAGCACAGTTGCCAGAAAAAATATGCCATATAAATGCTGAAAATAGTCATTTTTCGCCATACGTTATTCAACCAACTGCTATCTAGCTGTGTGCCCGTGTTCACATTCTGTCTAAATATCCATAATATTACCGTCTCCAGAAAAAACACCGGAGTGACTTTTTTTCAAGCAGCATTCTTATATTTTACGTAATCCGTATCCACCGCTGTGTATACGTTGACCTTGTAGGCATTATTTGCCCTGTAGGCATTTTTTGCCCAGTGTGTTATTCAACCAACTGCTATCTAGCTGTGTGACCGTGTTCACATTCTGTCTAAATATCCATAATATTACCGTCTCCAGAAAAAACACCGGAGTGACTTTTTTTCAAGCAGCATTCTTATATTTTACGTAATCCGTATCCACCGCTGTGTATACGTTGACCTTGTAGGCATTATTTGCACAGTGTTTTCTTCAAACCGCCATCTAGCTGTGTGAGCTTGTTCACATTTTGTCTAAATATTGATAATATTATCGTCTCTAGAAAAACCACTTGAGTTACTTTTTTTCAAGCAGCATTCATATATTTTACGTAATCCGTATCCACCGCTGTAGTAGTGTATACGTTGATCTTGTAGGCATTATTTGCACACTGTTTTCTTCAAACTGCCATCTAGCTGTGTGTATTATCGTTTCCAGAAAAACCAACTGAGTTTTTGTTGTTGTTGTTTTTTTAAAAATAATGCCAGGCAAAGGCAGGCCGCCACGCAGAGGCCGTGCTAGGGGCCGTGCTGCTATGCAATCCTGTGGCCCTAGCAAATTGCCCAGTTTTAAAAAGCCAATGACCCTGAACTCCCAAAATGCTGAAGAGGTAGTTGACTGGCTTACACAGCACACCCCATCCTCTACCGTTTCTAACTTTACCACAACATCCTCCTCATCCTCCACTGCTATGGCCACCCCACGTAACACTTCCTCCACCACCGGTGCCCCATCTTCACTGGAGTCAGAGGAGTTATTTTCCCATGAGTTTCTTGAACTGAGTAATGCGCAACCATTATTGGCAGAAGAAGATGAAGGAGATGAGGACGTTACACCAGATTTAATTCTGGCAGAGAACACGACAGAGATGGACATAATGATGAGTGATGAGGAGGAGGAGGAGGTCCCCGCTGCTGCTTCCTTCTGTGATGTGTCAGAAGAAATTGATGCATCTGAGGAGAATGATGATGAGGAGATTGATGTTTTGTGGGTGCCTAGTAGAAGAGAGCAAGAGGAGGGTAGTTCAGATGGAGAGACGGAGAGTCAGAGAGGCAGTAGGAGAATAAGACTTAGAAGAAGCAGGGAGGCCAGCCCGCAGGGATCAGTAGGGCAACAACATGTATCGGCACCTGTGTTCAGCCGGCCAACGCACCCGCCATTGCCGCCAATGCCGCCAACTTCTACTGTTACCGCCAGATCGCAGACTTCCAAAAAGTCAGCAGTGTGGCATTTTTTTAATGTGTGTGCCTCTGACAAAAGCATTGTAATTTGCAATGAGTGCAGTCAGAAACTGAGCCTTGGTAAGCCCAACAGCCACATAGGTACAACTTCTATGCGAAGGCACATGAGCGGCAAGCACAAAGCACTTTGGGAGCAACACCTCAAAGGCAACAGGCAAACTAAAAGTCACACTCCTTCTGGTCCAGCATCTTACTGCTCTACCTCTGCTCTCCTTGACCCATCTGAACCACCCTCCACTCCGCCTTCCACCTTGACCACCTGTTCCCATTCCCAGTCATCTGCCACCAGCCAAGTTTCTGTGAAGGCCATGTTTGAGCGTAAGAAGCCAATGTCTGACTGTCACCCCCTTGCCCGGCGTCTGACAGCTGGCTTGTCTGCACTCTTAGCCCGCCAGCTTTTACCATACCAGCTGGTGGACTCTGAGGCCTTCCGCAAATTTGTAGCAATTGGGACACCGCAGTGGAAGGTACCCAGCCGCAATTTTTTTTCTAAAAAGGGAATACCACACCTGTACCAACATGTGCAGAGCCAAGTTACCGCATCTCTGTCACTTAGTGTTGGGCCAAAGGTCCATATGACTACTGACGCATGGTCCTCCAAGCATGGTCAGGGCAGGTATGTCACCTACACTGCCCACTGGGTGAACTTGGTAATGGCTGGGAATGGGAAGCAGGGAATGGGTAGCTCAACAACAACAACAACAGTGGAGTTGGTGTCACCGCCACGGATTGCACGCGGTTCTGCCACCACCTCTACTCCTCCATCGCTCTCTACCTCGTCTTCTTCCTCTTCTTCTTCTTACTCTGCTGCTGGGTCCTCCTTCTCCTCCTCCACACCTGTGCACCCCCAGCTCCCCCTAGGCTATTCGACGTGCCAGGTACGCCGTTGTCACGCTGTCTTGGGGATGACGTGCCTGGAAAGCAAAAACCATACCGGATCTGTACTCCTGTCATCTCTGCAGTCACAGGCCGATCGGTGGCTGACCCCACACCAACTGCAGATCGGAAAAGTGGTGTGTGACAATGGAAGCAATCTGTTGGCAGCGTTGAGACTGGGAAATTTAACACATGTGCCCTGCATGGCACATGTGTTAAATTTAATAGTCCAACGTTTTGTCTCCAAGTACCCAGGATTCCAGGACGTTCTCACCCAGTCCAGAAAGGTGTCGGCCCATTTCAGACGTTCCTACACAGCCATGGCACGCCTTGCTGACATTCAGCAGCGCTACAACATGCCAGTCAGGCGTTTGATTTCTGACAGCCAGACTCGCTGGAATTCAACGCTCCTTATGTTGGAACGTCTGCTGCAACAACAAAGGGCCGTCAACGAGTACCTTTTTGAACTGGGTGGTAGGACTGGATCTGCAGAGCTGGGGATTTTTTTCCCCCGTTACTGGGTGCTTATGCGCGATGCCTGCAGGCTCATGCGACCTTTTGAAGAGGTGACAAATATGGTCAGTCGCACCGAAGGCACCATCAGCGACCTAATACCCTTCGCTTTCTTCCTGGAGCGTGCCGTGCGACGAGTGACAGATGAGGCTGTAGACCAGCGTGACGAGGAGCTGGAAGCGCACGATTTATGGTCGCAATCACCAGAACGAACCCAGGCACCTGCTGCAACGCAGGGAGAGGTGCCAGAAGTGGAGTCAGAGGAGGAAGGTGGCTTTGTGGAGGAGGAGGAGGAGGACCAACAGGAGCAGGCTTCCCAGGGGGCTAGTGGTGACCTTTTGGGGACCCCTGGTCTTGTACGTGGCTGGGGGGAGGAGACCGTGGATGATGCAGTCCTTGATAATGAGGAAGCGGAGATGGATAGCTCTGCATCCAACCTTGTGAGAATGGGGTCTTTCATGCTGGCATGCCTGTTGAAGGACCCCCGTATCAAGAGGCTTAAGGAGAAGGACCTGTACTGGGTCGCAACGCTACTAGACCCTCGGTACAAGCATAAAGTGGCAGAAATGTTACCAACATACCACAAGTCCGAAAAGATGCGGCATTTACAAACCAGCCTGCAAAACATGTTGTACAATGCTTTTAAGGGTGATGTCACTTCAGGAACTCATCAACATTCCAGGGGCAGAGGTGCCAGTAATCCTGCCACGAGCACACCTGCAAGGACAAAGCCCTTTGGCCGGTCTGTAACGTCAGACATGCAAATGTTTTTCTGTCCAAGGCAGCGCCACAACCCTTCTGGATCCACCCTCAAAGAACGCCTCGACCGGCAGGTAGCGGACTACCTGGCATTAACTGCAGATATCGACACTCTGAGGAGCGATGAACCCCTGGACTACTGGGTGCGCAGGCTTGATCTGTGGCCAGAGCTGTCACAATTTGCCATGAACCTCTTGTCTTGCCCAGCCTCAAGTGTGCTCTCAGAAAGGACCTTCAGTGCAGCAGGAGGGATTGTAACTGAGAAGAGAACTCGCCTAGGTCACAAAAGTGTCGATTACCTGACCTTTATTAAAATGAATGAGGGGTGGATCTCGGAGGGTTACTGCACGCCGGAAGACTTGTTCTGACTTCTATGCAGCTGTCCTTCTCTTCAAGCCTCATGACTCCACACACAGCTGTCCTTTAGCGTCCTCCTCCCTCCGCCACCGTTACAAACTAGGGTGCAAACCCTACTGGTTTAATTTTTTCTGGCCTCTGTGCTTCAGTGGCTGCAACCAAAAAAACTGGGCAAACAATGTCTACAAGGTCAACGTATGGCGAAAAATGACTATTTTCAGCATTTATATGGCATAATTTTTCTGGCCTCTGTGCTTCAGTGGCTGCAACCAAAAAAATTTATATTTTCAGCATTTATATGGCATATTTTTTCTGGCAACTGTGCTTCAGTGGCTGCGTCCAAAAAAACTGGGCAAACAATGTCTACAAGGTCAACACACTGGGCAAAAAATGCCTACAGGGCAAATAATGCCTAAAAGGTCAACTTATACACTACTACAGCGATGGATACGGATTACGTAAAATTTATTATGGCTGCTTGAAAAAAGTCACTCCGGTGTTTTTTCTGGAGACGGTAATATTATGGATATTTAGACAGAATGTGAACACGGGCACACAGCTAGATAGCAGTTGGTTGAATAACACACTGGGCAAAAAATGCCTACAGGGCAAATAATGCCTACAAGGTCAACTTATACACTACTACAGCGAGGGATACGGATTACGTAAAATTTATTATGGCTGCTTGAAAAAAGTCACTCCGGTGTTTTTTCTGGAGACGGTAATATTATGGATATTTAGACAGAATGTGAACACGGGCACACAGCTAGATAGCAGTTGGTTGAATAACACACTGGGCAAAAAATGCCTACAGGGCAAATAATGCCTAAAAGGTCAACTTATACACTACTACAGCGATGGATACGGATTACGTAAAATTTATTATGGCTGCTTGAAAAAAGTCACTCCGGTGTTTTTTCTGGAGACGGTAATATTATGGATATTTAGACAGAATGTGAACACGGGCACACAGCTAGATAGCAGTTGGTTGAATAACACACTGGGCAAAAAATGCCTACAGGGCAAATAATGCCTAAAAGGTCAACTTATACACTACTACAGCGGTAGTAAAATAAAAAAAAAGTTAAATAAAAAAAGAATGAATATTAAAAAAAAAAAATTAAAGTTGGTGCTGCTGAACTACTAGGAGCAGCAGATTAGCACACCAGTCCCACTCCCCAACACTGCTAGACTAATAGCACTGGGCTCTTATAGTAGTAGTAGTAGTAGTAGTAGTAGTAAAACAACAAAAAAATAAATAAAAGCAGTCCTTACAAGGACTATTGCTATTGCAGCAGTCAGCAGATGAGATCAGAAGCAGGACAGCTGCCCACTGCAGCTACATACAGAGCACTGCAGTAGAAGGTAGATTACTAGCCAGCAAAGCTACCTAAGCTTAAATGTCCCTCAAACCCCTGCAGACTTCTGTCCCTCCAATAACAGAGCAGTATCAAAACGATTACTAGCCAGCAAACTTTCAACTGTCCCTGAAATCACTAACAGGCAGCAGCTCTCTCCCTACACTATCTCTTCAGCACACACAGGCAGAGTGAAAAAAAGCTGCAGGGCTTCGGTTTTTATAGGGAAGGGGAGTGGTCCAAGGGAGAGCTTCCTGATTGGCTGCCATGTACCTGCTGGTCTGGGGTGAGAGGGCAAAAAAAAGCGCCAACAATGGCGAACCCAAAATGGCGAACGTCGCGCGACGTTCGCGAACTTCCGGCGAGCGCGAACACCCGATGTTCGCGCGAACAAGTTCGCCGGCGAACAGTTCGCGACATCTCTATTTGCAAACAGAAATCATTTATTGCTTCTCTGTTATACTGTCTAAACTGAATTGCATTATTTGCCGTCTTTTCTTTTCAAAGCCAATGTTAAAATCTGAAACAGAGTGTCTATTTCTGTGTGAGGCATTTCTTCTATTTTCCTGATTTATGTTATTTTCTTTTGTCTGAAACCTAATGGAAAAAAATCTTTTGTTGCTGTTCTCATTCAGTGTAACTTTTTACATTTATATGCTTGGTGCTTTGTTTCTAAATAGTGTGAAAAAATGTTTGGAGCTGTAAGTACTTTTAAAAATAATGTAGGACTATTTCAAGGGTGCTGGTTTAACTTGAGGAGCATGGCTTAGTTTTGGGTCATGGAGAGACGACCATGCAGGAAAAAACCCAGAAAGAATTCTGCTTAAATAGGAGGAAGCAACCCTAATACTAATCCATGCAACCTTAACATCCAACCATTAAGAAAGGGAAAAAGTAAATTGTTGTGTCAACCGTTCCTAATGCATAAGGCTGCCCATGCTTAGTTATCTATGTACTTTGACAATGAGTATTCTAGTAGCAGTCCATTAGCAGCAGCTGAATAATAAATGTTTTTACTTCTTTAAACAAAATTCTCTGCACGTACCTCAAGGAAAAAAAGAGGGCTGACTAGTTGCACAGTCCTGAGATGGTGGATGAGGTGGATTATGATAGATTATGATAAAAGAAAGAAGACACATGAGGACAGGTTATTCATACCACCAAGTTCAATTTTATATAAATCTATATATTTTTTTTTACATTTATATAATTTTATATAAATGTTCCATTAAATATAAATATCATGTTTTGGTAGCTTTCCTAAGTGTGTTCATTCTTTTATCTCTTGTACCAGCTGTGATTGTAATAAAAAAAATAAAGAAGATCCTTCTTTATATTAAATATAAAGCATTACAGGAAATAAGTAAAAAAGAAAAAAGTAAATATTACACATTTTCCATAAAGGGAAACTGAAGCCTAAAATTCAGCATAGCTAGAAATGCTATATTTTACATACTGACCTTGTGGTACCAACAGAGAGGCTCAGCAATCCTATTACATACAATAATTAGCTATGCTTTGAAAATTGTGCCATCTTGTATCTTGTTAGGCTGTCGTTTGAGTGCCAGTGACACTGCACATGCTCAGTGTGCTCTAGACAGCTAAGCTTAGGGGTTTAACAGAAATGATCATTTAGAAAATAAGGTTCATCTGTCATAGAAGCTGATGCTGCAGGGCTGATTATGAAATTCTGATGCAGAATACACTGGCTTATGAGCTGATGCGTAATGTGGATGTGTATACTAATTAATAATATTACTTATTAGCCTTTGGATTTTGACTTTTATATAATATTTTATTTGTGTATAGCTCTCTATAGTATACTGTATATTGTGAATAAGTCCCTAAGCTCAAGTAAATAACGGCAGCACATAGGAAGAAGATGATGATCAACCGGGGACATCAAAGACCTTTTCTTCTACATGGCTGCTGTTGCCTTGAGACAGTAAAAAGCTAAAACATAATATGTTGCATTTCTGACCTTATTTTTTTTCACCAAGCTTTAGTTCACCTTTAAAAGTTGCTAAAATTATTCTGTAGCTGTAGTCAGATATTGAGAATAATCTTGAATGAGTTGGTTTATTACAGTATTTATATTTGAAAGACCGGTCATGTGTTCTGCTAAGATAAAATGAATGTGACAGATTTATTGTAACCATAGTAGCACTTTACATTACTTCACTGAATGAATCATATGACAACAATGTCAAAAACTGAGTAAACATCTATTGCATATGAGTCAGAACTCCATTTTTTAATATGACACTGACAGAAGTCGCTGATCTACATTAATGCCTTTGCTCAGTTTCTGTTAAATAGAAATACAGAGAAAAATATGGTGACAGGAAAACCTCATGGGTAATACTATCTATACAAATAATCTATTATCTATTTAAATATATTATTTTGCTATGTTTTTCTATGTGTTTTGCTATGTTTTCCTCTCAAATACTACATTTTATTGGGTTGTTACTTACAACTATAATGGATGCATGGGCACCGTAGACTTTTCCATACAAATGCCCCACAAATAAAAAGTACAATTTACTCACATGGCATGATAAACACAAGGATGTCAACTACAGGGCAGTACTTACCAACCCATCTAAGCTTTATTATATTTGTTAAATAATTTATAGATTTTTGGTGAGATAGTAGCTGTGTAGAGAGTTCAGAGAATGAATTTTAAGAACAACTACAATTAAAGTACAATTCTTAAATATCTCATGAAAATAAAGCCACAATAGGAAGTTCCTTTAATATATTAATGCTAATATAGTATAGGTACAGTATGGAACTTGTTATCCAGAATGTTCTGGACCTGGGGTTTTCCAGGTATGGGATTTTTCTGTATTTTGGATCACCATACCCTGTCTATTAAAAAATAATTAAACCATTAAGGGGCATATTTATCAAGGATCGAATTGAAAAATCTAATTTTTAAATTCGAAGTTCGAGCTAATTTTAGTGTACTTTGACTAGGGAATAGTCCAAATTCAATTTGAATTTTAAAAAAATTGAAAATTGAAATATAAAAATGTATCATGTACTGTCTCTAAAACCTGTCGCCATCTAAAACCTGTCGAATTGCTGTTTTAGCCTATGGGGGACCTCCAAGAACCTATTTGGAGTAATTTGGTGGACTTATATGATCTGAATTCATTTCGAACAATCGAATACAGCCTATTCAGTTGAAGTTAAAAAATTAAATTTTTTAATCAATTTTGTTGGGAGTTAAAAAAAACTACCATCACCTTGAAATTCGACCCTTGATAAATCTGCCCCTAAATAGACCCAAGCTTGTTTTACCTCCACTTTAATTATAACTTAGTTGGGATAAAGTGCAAGGAGAGAGAAATGACAGAGAAATAATTTTGAAAATTTGAATAATTTAATTAAAATTGAGTCTATGAGAGATGGCCTTCCTGTAAATCAGAACTTTCTGAATAACCGGTTTCCATATAACTGATCCCATATCTGTATATTATTATAATTTATTCATTAAGCATATGAAACTTATATTGAAGAATTAACGGGGGGAGAGTTTGAAGACTGTGGCAAGCAGAAGCAAACTAATGACTAGTCCAGTATATAGGCATCACGGTTTTATACCCTACAAGTATAACAACCCCCCTCTTCCTTTCAGACGTCCCCAAATGAATAAAGACATTGACGACCAACTGGATGGAATTTAAAGGCCAGAGCTCTTTTATTAGTCAACCCAGACATAAAAAGCTGTATAATAAAAGTCATTTTCAAATTAAACATGAAATCCAAATTATTTTTTTATTAAAGCATTCATAGCTGTTGTAAACTCATTTAAAAATATCAGCTGTCAATCAAATATTGCCTGCCCCACCTAGGCATAGAGGCGGGGCAAGCAATTACTTTCACTTTCCATTCAGCGCTTCCTAGATGTCACTGCTTTCCCCACATTCCCCCAGTTCTTTTAACCATTAAATTGTGTAGCCAGGGTGTCACGGTTGGCACCTCGGCTCTTGCTTCCGCCTTGAACAGCCGCCTTTCACCTGGGGAGGAGCCCTCAGCTAATTGGATGCCGCCAGGTCTTATAAAAAGAGGTGCAAAGTGAGGGGTTCTGAACAAGCTACGGGGCACAACTGTAAAGCAGAGTCTTTTGGGCAGAGGGTCACGGTAAGCCGTAGGCAGAATCGTAGTCAGATGAGGCCGGGTCAGGGCAGGCAGAATACAAAACGGAGTCAGGCAGGCAAGGGTCAAACCAGGAGATCAATCAGTAGGGATATAGTGTAAGCAAAGTCGGATATCAGGCAGGGGTCAGGATACAGATGTCAGAATTGTCAAAAGTCAGGCAGGCGTCACAACAGGAATCAGAATCAGATAAACAGAATAGCTCTAAGCTCAGAAGCACCAGGAAACAAGATCCTATAACGGGCAATGATAATTGTGCAATGTCAGAATTGTCAAAAGTCAGGCAGGCGTCACAACAGGAATCAGAATCAGATAAACAGAATAGCTCTAAGCTCAGAAGCACCAGGAAACAAGATCCTATAACGGGCAATGATAATTGTGCAATGGCACTTTAAATACTTAAACTTTATGCCAGCGTGCATGCGCCAATAAATACAGGAGAGACACGCCAGCGTGCGCCTTAGATACCGGCGCATTCAGAGGGACCAAGGCGGCGAGGCGGGCGTTCCTGCCGCACCACTGGACCACCAGGGTATGTTACACAGGGCATGGGGATGGACATCAGGTTCCCCATTCTGGTGCACAAACAAGATTCTGAGATGATACAAGACTTGCCTTTATAACAGTGTCCACAAAGTGTCTCCTGCCTGCTTGTTATAATTATTAATTCCCAGACTGAACAATCTCAGCCATACTGAAGGGTGGTAGTGCCAGTAAGTGTCTTAAACTGTAATGATGCTGATGATGTGCTTAGTCAGAAATCTTCCCACAATCTGAGAATCTAAAACAAATCCCATATGACTTACCTAAATAAGATATTATGTATGATAAAGGTACAGCACCTAAAGTTCTCCTTATTCCTTGCTGCCTCCTAACTCAGTCAAATGCCCCCAACACCTATTGCTGCTGTTAGCATCGCTCCTGTCGCTCGTATAGAAATGATTGGTCATTATTAAACAAACCAAAGTATGCAGTATAAGGGTCCTGTACATGAAAATTACAAATTGGGTTTCTTGGTTTTTCCGCACCTTCTAGCCACCACTGTTTAGAAGTCCTTTAATATTAGACATGCAAACAGCTCTTAAAAATGAACATGAATTTGTACCAAAAAGAAAGGAACTGCAAAGAACAGCTAATGAGGTCACACAGCCTTATTAATAATATAATTAGATTGTATGTGTAACTTGGAAACCATGAAACGAATAATTATTGCCTTAAAGGATGTTTTTGATGAGTGCAAATAAATTCATTCAAAATAAATGCATTGTGTCCACACTTTGATGTGTTGTCATTATTATATCTTGTGATAAACAATAAAGAGTTAATAAAGTGCAATAGTGTAAGGGGTGCTAATTACGTAAGCAACAGTTCGCATTCCATCTGTAGAAGAAGGAATCACTCAATAAAACATAACATTTAATAGTTCATTTAAAATCAAAAGAGGGATTTAATGAATCATAAAAACACTTAGGGGCAGATGTATCAAGGGTCGAATATCGAGGGTTAATTAACCCTCGATATTCGACTAGGAATTGAAAATCCTTCGACTTCGAATATCGAAGAAAATTCGATCGAACGATCGAAGGATTATTCCTTCGATCGAACGATTAAATCCTTCGAATCGAATGATTCGAAGGATTTTAATCCAACGATCGAAGGAATATCCTTCGATCAAAAAAACTTAGGCAAGCCTATGGGGACCTTCCCCATAGGCTAACATTGACTTCGGTAGCTTTTATCTGCCGAACTAGGGAGTCGAAGTTTTTTTTAAAGAGACAGTACTTCGACTATCGAATGGTCGAATAGTCAAACGATTTTTAGTTTGAATCCTTCGATTCGAAGTCGTAGTCGAAGGTCGAAGTAGCCCATTCGTTGGTCGAAGTAGCCCAAAAAACACTTTGAAATTCGAAGTTTTTTTACTTCGAATCCTTCACTCAAATTTAGTGAATCGGCCCCTTAAAAATATGATGTGTCCCGATCTGGTTTCACAGTTATAAGGATTGCAGTATATCTGAGTAATGAAAATACTGGTCCCATCTAGATCATTACATCAGCCTATATGCCCTCTGATAGTAGTATGAGTTGGGGTGGGGAGCAGGAGGATGTCTATAGTGAAAGAAATTAGGTAGCTCCCATTGTGGGAAAAACAACGGACAAACCAACACCTTGTATGCTGGACCTTGAAGTATCGCACAAGTGTTAATTCCAAAATGGTGTGCAAGGAGAGTAAACTGACACTTTGGGGCAAATTCACTAAGCGCCGAACGCTAGCGTTAATTCGCTAGCGTTTGGCATTTTCGGTACTTCGCAAATTCACTAACGAACGCTGGCGTAATGTCGCAGGTGTAACTTCGCACCCTTACGCCTGGCGAATTTTCGCAACGGACGTAACTACGCAAATTCACTAACACGCGCATTGTACTGAACGCTACCTTTTACGCTAGACTTCCTTCGCCACCTCAGACCAGGCGAATCGCAATAGAGTATATAGGGATTGCTTCAAAAAAAGTCAAAATTTTTTCTAAGTCCCAAAAAACGCTAGCGTGTTTTCTACATTTCTACATTATGGGTGATAGGCTGAAAAAGATCGAATTTTTTTTTGGGGCTCCCCTCCTTCCCCCCTACATTTCCTGACTCATGGCAACTTACCTATACAGTGGGCACATGTGTAGGGCAGAATAAACTTTTTATTTGATGTTTTGAAGGTTTTCTAGGCATTTGTAGTGCTGATACGTATTCCTCCATTGAAATTTGAATTTGGCGCCATATGCAAATGAACCATCGCTAGCGAAACTTCGCTTCGCTTGGCGAATTAACGCTAGCGCAACTTTGCAAACTTATGCTAACCCTGTGCGCAACTTTGGATTTTAGTGAATTTGCGGAGTGCTGGCGAAAATACGCCTGGCGAAGTGCGGCGAAGTTGCGCCTGCCGCAACTTTGAATCTTAGTGAATTTGCCCCTTTGTCCTCTCAGAGGCACCTAAGTAGGTATGGTCTAATCCCTATGTCTTGTGTTAAAGCAACACCAAAAGTTTGGACATGAACACAATAGGTTATATAACCAAAGGTAGTGCATACAAAGGGAGGACAGACCCAGTGTACTGTACCTTGCAGT
This sequence comes from Xenopus petersii, assembly GCA_038501925.1. Taxonomy (NCBI): domain Eukaryota; kingdom Metazoa; phylum Chordata; class Amphibia; order Anura; family Pipidae; genus Xenopus; species Xenopus petersii. The sequence goes on along the minus strand of CM076683.1, from coordinate 97,722,931 downwards.
ATTATACAGACATATATGTTTCCAATACGGTGTGCATAGAGTAACTGGCGCTTTGTCCTCTCAGAGGCACCTAAGTAAGTGTGGCCTATTCCCTATCGCTAGTACAAATGCAACACCAAAAATTGGAAACGGGCAAAGCCCAAAATTAAGGCTGTGCGAGTGCTGGTAACAACATCACCGGTCTGTCCAACGCTACCTCCGTTATTAGAGGGAAACTGCTGCCACCATTCAGCCCACCCTCCAGAGTGCCCCCTCCCCACCCTTAGAACGCTCGATAGTGCAAACACCTGACGTACGTTTCGCCTGTATAGGCTTTCTCAAAGACGAAATGGCGGCCAAGTATCGCTTTATTTACATCCTCTCGGTTGCGCCCATTGGTTGTCAGTAGTCATGTGATCATTAGGTAATTCTCTGGTTTCTTCAGGGTCCTAGTGCCGAATGCTGCTGTAATTTAAATCCTGTACATGAAAGCCTACAATCTAGAGAGTGGGCAAACTGAACAGGGAGCACCAAGTGCATGAACCAAAAACAAAATGTATTCCTAAACATTATTACACAAAACATAAAATAAAGGAGCATCCATCAGGAGCTGAAAACACATCACTAGGTATATCTACTAGCTGTAAAAATGTTAAATACAAAAACTATGTATGCCATCTGTAACATCTATTGAAATGTATCTTGTCAATCTAGAACACCTCTGTTCTGCAACTACAGCTGCCTTTTGTTTTCTGGAGCATTTTATTTTTCAGAGCTTCATATGCAAAACAAAATTATACAGTGTGTTCCCACTATTCTCCAACACATATTTTAGCCAGGTAATGTTATGCACTTGTCAAGTACTTTCCATCATCCAAATGCTATCAAGCATGAACATTTTAAAATAAAGGCCTAAAATAGAATATACTTGTCAATCTAATGTCTGGCAACGTGCCTGCAGAGTTTTTTTCTGTATGTAAACGTTAATTTTCCTTTTCCATTTTTTTGGCACACTGCTTTCAACGAAATAAAGATCAATAAAAATTATAAACAATATCCATTGTTTTTCTAGTCCTGTTTAAGGAGAAATATAACTATGGGGTCTGTTATCTGTAGCCCTATTTCAACAAATAATTCTTTACATTTATTGATTTAATTTTTCTCTGTAAAATAAATAAGACAATACAGTCCATTTTAAAAATATAATTATTTTTTTTAATAATTCCTTTTTCACTGTAATAACAAAACAGTACTTTGTACAGTACTTGATGGTAACTAAGCTACATGAATCCATGTTGGTGGCAAAGGAATACTATTTCATTTCTTTAATGTTTCAATTATTTTTTAGCGACCTTAAAGGGGACCTGTCACCCGAAAATATTATTCCAAATCACATTAGTCAAGCTAAATAAACTTAATTACACTATATAATTATTAGAATGGTGTTTTCTTCACTCTGACAATTCATAATTATAGAAAGCAGGCAGGAGCCATTTTGTGGACACTGATGTTCATCCCCATGCACAGGTTACACAATTAAATGGTGAAGAGTACAGGGGGAATGTGGGGAGCACAGTGACATCTAGTAGGTGCTTAATGGAATGTGAAAGGCATAGAGGAGGGGCAGGCAATATTTGATTGATAGCTGAGATTTTTAAATGTGTTTACAACTATGAATGCTTTAATACAAAAAATAATTTTGATTTCATGTTTAATAGGAAAATTACTGTTATTATACACATGTCTAGTTGACAGCTTTCACCAGACAGCCATTTTCCCTATGACACATCATCAGTAACATTGACATTTGCAAACAGGACAAGTATGCTGTAAAGTTAATGCAATGCAGAATGCAGAATGCAGGTTTACACAGACACAACATACTTTGATAAAAAGCTCTGCTGTGGTTGTGCAGTGTAATGGTTAAGCTGAGCTCAGGAGAAGTGGTTAGGAGAAAAAAATAGAATCAGACAGCTAGAGCAGAGTTTCTATGGGACCCAGCAATGCTATCTCTTCATTGGCTGTTAGACTGGAGGGTGTGTTTAGAAATCTGAGCTGAGAAGAACTGAGCATGCTTATAAGTCAAAAGCCAAAGCACATTCCTGAGGGGGCCAAGTGGGTTAGAGGAGGAGAAGGATTTCTAACAGATTAAGGGGATGCTGCAGCCTTACTGTTAACCTTTTAACAACCAGAGAGGCAGTTATTGAAATATTTCAAAGAGGTTGTCCACTGATTACATTTTTGTGGAGGGGGTTTACATGTCCTTTAATGGAGTTCCAAATTATGGGAAACCTATAATACAGAAAAAACAAAGTCTCATGCATTCTGGATAATGCATGAGACTATATATATATATATATATATATATATATATATATATATATATATATATATATATATATATATATATATATATATATATATATAATTTTCGTAGTAGACAGCACCACATGTCAAGTAAGCCTCTTGATGGCTGCCCCTGTGCACGGAATAAATTAGTATACAATTCGAACAAAGAAAACCAGCACCAAGGGACTTGAAGTGAGCAAAAAATTGTATTAAGGCATATGTATCACCGACGTTTCGGTCCCCCATTGGGACCTTGAGAAAGGTCCCAATGGGGACCGAAACGTCGGTGATACATATGCCTTAATACAATTTTTTGCTCACTTCAAGTCCCTTGGTGCTGGTTTTCTTTGTTCGAATTATATATATATATATATATATATAAAGTACATAAAGTCCACAGTGGTGCACTCTTAATCCTAGTAGATAATTGCCTGGGTGCTGGTTATAGCGTAGCATAACAATCACAAAGAAAAAACCGCAGTCACAGGTCTTGTCAATGGTGAAAAAAGTGTAAAAAACTTTTATTACAACGTTTCGGCACAATGACCTGGGCCGTCTTCAGGAAGTATATATATATATATATATATATATATATATATATATATATATATATATATATATATAATTTATATTGATGGCAAAATTAACCTTTTTTTAATGTCTATTAGTAGGTTTAAAGCACTATGCTCCTCATTTTGGAAAGATTCTTTATCTGGAAAACACCAGGTCTTAAACATGCTGCATAATAGATCCTATACTGTAAAATCTGTAAAACAGGTTTCTCAGTCAGCACCCGTGACACCCCAACTCTGTGAGCCTGGTGCATGTCCAACGGTTTCCACCATGTATCCGTTTACTCACAATTTTGAGCTTGATAGACCAATGACGGTCTGAAACGTTGCCAAGTGTATTGGGGTCTGAGCCCATGTCTCAATAAAGGCATTTTAAGAAAAGAAATCTATGATTGGTGCTGTCAATATTTGAAAATTGTGAGTAAACGGATTGTGTGTAAAATCTGTAATGCTGAATAACGAGCACCCAAAAATGTTTTCCTAACATTATAAAAGTGCCCTCTGTAAGTGCTTTCACAGTGAATTATAACATGCAAAGTAGAAAAAAAAAACCTTTAAAACCTCGCTCATAAGCAACTGCAGATTATAACCGTTGTTCCCCCTTTTAACATTTTCAATGCAACTTTGTAGACATGTACAGAACCATTGCAAAATCAGTTCATATGAATTTAAAAGTAAACAGTAATCACTCACCACAAAAATAAATATTTAAAATACTTAAAAGCAGATAGCAGAAATCCGGATGATCAACATTTTGAGCTCTGGAGTTCCTTATATATGTTTTCCTAAGAGAGAAAAAAACATTGATGAGAAAAAGAAAAGATTTTGCATAGAACATTCTGGGGGCAGTATCAGCCTCACCAACTGTAGATTAAACTTTAAATCTAGACAAACCATATGTGCCAAACCGAAAAAGTGCCCAAAAAGTTCAGTGGAACTGCAGCTGATGAATTGTATATCACAGCAACCCAGCATTCAGATTTTTTTTAACATGGGTTTTGTTCGTTTAAAGTGGAACTAACGTGAAAATGAAAATTTAATATAAGCTTCACCATACTGACATAAGAAACTTTCTAAGAACAATCAATTAAATATTCTGTATTGTTTCTGACATAATCAAGTTTATGTTCACTGTTCCTCTCTCAGCATCTGTGTTGGGTATCAGACAATCATTGACAGTTAGATCCAATAAATCTTATATTGTAAAAACTCCCATAAACTTAAAATTTGAGTAAAAATGACCAATCAAAATGTTTCCAAAAAAAATAATATTTTTTTAAATTCAGGTGAATGAGATCGACCCGCAAACTCGAATCAAAATAGATTTGAAGAGGAGATTTTCTTTGAAAAAAAAATAGATATTCAGAATGGCTCCAAACAACTCCAATTTGATCCCAGGACGTCCCCCATAGGCTAAACCAGCGATTTGCCAGATTTAAGATGACCAACAGTAAAACTTGAATTCTAAGGGACAGTACATGATAAATTTCAAATTCGAATTTGAATATTTTTAAAAACTCAAATCAAATTTTTAGAATTTTCTCTTTGACCCTTGATAAATCTGCCCTTTATTGTCAATGAGACAAAAGGTTGAAGGTCCCTGCCCCATAGAGCTTACAGTCTAAATGGGAGGGTAACATCCAGACACAGATCGGAGGGATATTAAGTGCTGTAGGTTACAGTGGGTGACACTGCCATATAAGTGCCAGTTCCCAGTTCAAGTGTTGTGCAAGTGCTCCAAGAAGTAGTCTTTGAGTTTAGTTCTGAAGACATTGAGTGAGGATTCTCTCCAGAGAAATTCAGGAATGGAATTCCATATATAAGGAGCAGCAAGACAGAAGGGTTTGATGCTATAATGTTTAATAATGTCCACTCTTTGGTCACACATTCCATTTTTACTTATTTAACTCTTCAGTGCCAGAGTCAGCTGTTTGATCAACAAACGCGTGGCACAAGTGAAAGAGCTGACCAGATATGTAATATGTACAAAGTCTGGGGAAACCTTAAGGCTTTACATGGAATTTCAGCACAGCTAGCACTTTTCATGCATTTAGGGAAATGTTCCTGGCTGTCAGGAATGTACTTTACCAATTGAAACATTTATCAGAGCAGATCAATGTGTCAATTTGTCTTTGAGCAAACACCATTCGATTAAATTGAGTGCTAAAAATAAGTGGCAGGGCTGAATTATAAACCCAAAGAAAAGAACAAGCATAGGGTTAAATTGTGGCAATGCAAGTATATGGGGTATTAGTGATTCTAATTAGCCAAAAGGAATTTTTCAACTATTAAATCTGAAGGGGTCAGTATTTTTTGCTGGCCAGTAACCATTGTTAAAAATGTTGTTTTTTTAATATATTCCCTTTAATATTTATGTCTTAACAAACAAATTGTTTTTTTTTCTCTACATGAATCCACAGTAAACCTAGATGCAATGCAAGAAGTTATGTGGCTCAGGACAAAGCATGGATGCACACAATAAGTTAGGATTATCTAGATACATTATATTTCCACCTAATATGAGCAAAGCCAAGGTTTAAGTTCTATGGTTCATATGAGGGAATGTAATGAAAGTCATAAATAAGAAACAAATGCGCACCTTCAATGTAGTTTTTTCCTTGTACATTGTGATTGTGCATCTCACATTTTATAAGACCTTTGCAAAGGCAGCATTTCATCTTGATGCAAATAGAATGACATCACTTTTTGAGGTGTGTGATCTATTATCCAGAAACTTGGGACTAACTTATTTAATCCAATGTGCTCAGTAGTCATTGCCTTTTCAGCCACACACATAACGTGTGCATTGGTTTCCAGCAGGCATAGCAGCGAGTTGACTCAGGCTGTGTGAAATGCCATTCTGCTTTGCTGTCTCACTAGCTGTGCTCTTCAGAGCAGAAAATTCATCTTGGCATATTTGCAGAAAGCAGAAGAATATGTAATTTCCTACATTTTATAATAACTTATTATTTGTTGTATGAATTTTTGATAGTACGAGGAATCAGGGCTAAAGGTGAGAATAAATATTTCCCTTGCCAAATATCCGCCTTAAATAAATTTGATAGCATAATACAGTATTTATATTAGAGAGGTTTTGCCTTTGGCTTTTCTCACATTCTCAAATACTCTGTGACTTCTTCAGACTTTAAGATTCAGGATGCCATATAAAAGGGTTTTCTAACCTATTTCCCATTAGTCCGTTCCCTATACAGACCCACCTGCCTCCTTCCCCAATGCATCATCCGGGCACCTCAGATCAGTCACCTTCCCCTGTACCTCTGTTAGGCATTTTACATCATATACCAAGGCTCCCTGGCAGAAAACAATACCCAAGAGCATGCTATTGAATCTCAGTCACGTTGGCTTTGATCCAAAATAATATCAATTTCTTTCAGCATGTAAACACACAATTTTTTTTTTCTCCAGCCCAAAGTGTGCCTTTTCAATGAATATATATTATAAACTAAAACTTTATAGTGCTGTAAGAAAAGCAAGAATATCCCAACTGAATACAGTGGTTTAAACCTCATCCAGGTAGGCTACTGTAGCCGAGAAATCTGAACAAGCAATAGTAATTAGTGAGAAAAAAACAGAAGATAAGATTGTACCCAGGGATGGATTTTTTTCATAGGAACACCATTACAAAATGGCTTGGAGATGACATAAAATCTAAGCATCATTTTTCATTAAAATATTAGTGGACTCCTAGGTTCCCATTTAATAATGCTCAAGCCTTCAGGCTCAAGCAAACATGCAGGAGGAACTCTCACATGGTTTCCTCATTGGAATTCTTTGGCTTACTGACCATAATTTTATTTCCCCTGGCAAACAAATATGCATGTTGCCTTTAAAATTATTTGAGATTTTATAAATGAGACTGCAGTGAGAGTTAGGAGACTGTATGCTCTTCCATTAATTTTGCCTTTTTATTCTCATACAGAAATAGGGAATAACCATTAAATAGTGTTTATGAGCAGGAGGGCCCACTGTGAGTTTTCATGGTATCCCAGTGAACCAGTCTGATACTATATATCAGGGGTCCCCAACCTTTTTTACTCGTGAGCCATATTCAAGTGTAAAATAATGTCAGAGAGCAACAGAAGCATGCAAAAAGTTCCTGGGGCTTCCAAATTAGCCTTTGCTTGGGTATTTGTAGCTCCTATGTGGACTTAAAGCCAACAGGAGGCTCTGTTTGGCAGTAGGCGTGGTTTTTATCCAACTAAAACTTGCCTTTCATTTAGGAATTCAAAAATAAACACCTGCTTGGAGGCCACTGGGAGCAACATCCAAGGGGTCGGAGAGCAACATGTTGCTCACGATAAATCTCACGATAATCTACATATTATGCTAGTAATCCAGAGAAATAAATAGGCATCTGCAGGGAGCTCAGTTCAAAACTTCCTCAAACTGTTCTATCTCAATCCCAGATGCAGCTGAAAAGCCTTCAAAACTAGGAAATGTAATTTACATTTAAAATGTACTTATTGTTCATCTTAAAATAAAAAAAAGAATAATTAAGAGTCAAATGTAGATGCAGAGTGTTTAAAAAGTAAAGTTTATTCCATAGCAACTGGAGACAATGGAGCTTTTTAACATAAAACCGAAAATCCATTGCTTCTTTGTAGACAACATACCGTAATCCATTTATTTGCATATTATATGAAAAGCTTATTGAAAGAGGTATGTAAACTATTCAGTAGCAGTCATGGGAACATTCCAATCAGAAACCGATCGTTGAAATGTCTACCTATTCTGTTTGAGAAAAATATATATCTTTATCACTGACACATTAGAACAAACGTGGGTTTATAATAAGAGATGGGCAGTATTGCAGAGGTGATGCACCTGTTGTAATGTACAGTAGCACAGGTGTCCTGAGGTCATGCTCCCACAGAGCAGATGCTTCCCATTTAGCAGAAAATAGCATTATGAGCTCAAAAGGACAGTTGTAACCAAATGAGCATGTTATTATTCAGTGCTTCCAACTGTTCTTCATACTTTCTAAGTAACTAATAGTTACAGACATTATTCTAAACCTAATGCAAGTATAAAAAATAACAGATACAGCAAGGTTTCTGAATTGTTTGTCAGGGACCCCCAGCAATCGCAAACCAGCTGATTTCTAAATTATTCTCAAGCAATCACAAAACCAACTGATTTCTGATTTGGCAGTGACCCCCAGCAATCATTATACTAACTGATTTCTGAATTGTCAGAGACCCCAGCAACCATTATACCAACTGGTTTCTGAATGGTCAGTGACCCCAGCAACCATTAGACCATACCAACTGATTATTAATCGCCAGTGACCCCAGCAATCACAAACCAACTGATTTCTGAATGATCCCAGCAATCAAAAGATTAACTAATCAGTGCTGCCGAACGTTTTTCAGAATTCCTGTGAAACAAACAGTTACAGTCACAGGATCTCACACACCCATACAACCATGGAATAATAAATAGTACTACACAAGCTTGGTGGAGAAAGGCCACAGCTGTTTTATTAAATTAAAAAAATCAATAACCAGGGTGCAATTCATAAACCAATACCATTAACTGTTTACTACATAAAATGTAGCAGACAGCTCCTGTATACTTTATACACTCAGTGGGCTGCCTTAAACAACTATATATATATATATATTTTTTTTTTTTTTTTTTTTTTTTTTTAATTACATAAACATCTGACATCCTGTTCCTAGCTCATCCTGTCGTCCAACGAAAATGACACCTGCTTCCATAGAACCTGTTTGCTCTCTTTTTGATATTAAACCCACCACCTAGAACCACCAACTAAAGGGGTTTTTAACAATTAATTATATGTCAGGTGCTGACTTAGACTTAATGCTGGCTCTCTGGACTAAAGTTACTCCTATTATCTTCTAAACCCAAAGCAAGTGTAAAAAATAATCGATACATCAAGGTTTCTGAATTATTTGTCAGGGACCCCAGCAATCACAAAACCAACTGATTGCTGAATGATTTGTGATTGACCCCAGCAATCCCATCCTTCCTGACTATATCTCTGCTGAATGCAGGTAGTGCAGTATTCAAGGGGACAGCTGCATGTCTCTGTGCCCTGTCTAGATAATACTTTAAAATCTAATGCAGTGTGCAACAAAGGCATTCCTAGTCCTAAAAGATATTTCAATCCCAATAGTGTTTTCGATACCCACCATAACCAACTGAGTGAAAATGTACAAACTAGCACTATCAGTTTATGTGTAGGCAGCATAACTTGTCTTGGTTTATTAAAAGATGGGTTAAAAGGGGCATGAATTATTATTATAATATTATGATTATTATGATCATTAATATTGTGCTATCAAATTAAGCATATTTGACCTGAGCTCTGTGGATTCTGAACTCACAAAGAGTCAGAACACCAAACAAAGAAATCATAGAGTGTTTGAAAACTTTGGAATAAATGACATCACTTACGGCCATAAAATGGCATTACCATTGCAAGAGCATAGAGAAATTTCTTCACAGCACAGAAAAACAAAGAACTGCTCAAATAACCAAAGGGATGGCTCTTCCTCAAGGTGATATGACCATCTGCATACACAGAATTTTATTCTTTCTCAGTGCTGATAAATAGCAATAACTTGGAAGTTTATTGTGTGTGACAGCTATATTTATTAAAGTGTTGCATTAATGGTTCCCTGCACAGTAAACAAGTAACTCCGACTTCCTGTACTATTATATTAAAGGCAGTAATGATAAAACTAGGTGTACTTGATTGCTGCTATCTGTTCAACTTAGGTTCAGTGATAATAAAATCTGAAAGCTGTGTATGACTGATGTATACGTGTGTACTCAAGCTGCCCAAGGCGCTATTCCATATTCTCCTAACGATAAAAATGAGTCACATATGTTTAAATAGCCTGTGTTCCAAGCAATCATCTGTAATGTGCTGCGGCCTCTTATTATCTGTATCATTTGCAACTTCTAAAGCAGATTTATTACTTTTCCTCCAGCTAAAATGATTTATCAGACCTATACTGGATAAGTGAATAAACGGTTTGCCTGAGTGCCCTGCTTCTTTTTATCGTATTATATCACAGTACTTGAAGCGATTTATATTAACAGAAGAGGTTTCAGAAATATTGCACAAAATCTGCACATGAGTTGTACATTATGCTATATCTTCGTCTTCACAGGCAGATTTGTGTAAATATCACTTTTTTTTCTTTCAGCAGCCTGTATAGTCACTAGTTTAAAAGTTGAACCCACAGCCAGAATGGGTTCCTAAATATTTGCTGATATATATTGTCACAGCATTCATTTTAACAGAAAAAGTCCCATCTTCGAACCCCAAAAAAAGTGTACTCAGCATGAAATTATGGTTAAACAGGGGAATGTAATAAAAGTCGCAAAGAGCAAAACAATTTGCACCAATAAGACTAAAAATCCACATCTCGCAATGTAATATTGTTCCTTAAACTGTTATTGCATTGCGAATTTTAATTGCGCACTCATAAGAAGTGCCTGAAGGTGTCGTAAACATTTGGAGCAAACATAACGACTTTTTCAGTAAGAAGTTTTATTACATTGACTGCGCATTGGCTCAAACTATAAAATTCGCAAACGGTCTTTCACTATCGGAAGTGGTCGCTAAACAGTTTCCGGGCTCGCAAAAGCTATATTAAATTCGCACAGAGCAAAATTTGTTCGCGCAAAGGCATAACTTTTGCATTGCGAATAGTTTTTCCTTTAGCGATTTTTATTATATTCCCCCGAACAACTTTTTCAGTAAGAAGTTTTATTACATTGACTGCGCATTGGCTCAAACTATAAAATTCGCAAACGGTCTTTCACTATCGTAAGTGGTCGCTAAACAGTTTCCGGGCTCGCAAAAGCTATATTAAATTCGCACAGAGCAAAATTTGTTCACGCAAAGGCATAACTTTTGCATTGCGAATAGTTTTTCCGTTAGCGATTTTTATTATATTCCCCCGAACGACTTTTTCAGTAAGAAGTTTTATTACATTGACTGCGCATTGGCGCAAACTATAAAATTCGCAAACGGTCTTTCACTGTTGGAAGTGGTCGCTAAACAGTTTCCGGGCTCGCAAAAGCTATATTAAATTCGCACAAAGCAAAATTTGTTCGCGCAAAGGCATAACTTTTCGCATTGCGAATAGTTTTTCCGATTTTTATTACATTCCCCTGAATATGTTTAACAACTGGCAACACAGATGAAGAAAAAAAATATATATATACAGTATATATATATATATATATATATATATATATATACCTCCAAAGCATCAGTTCAACAAGAAATTCAATTATTGTAAACGACAATTCCAGATATTACTAAAACTGGAGATTATTGGTACAGGTATGGGACCTGTTATCAAGAATGCTCAGACCTGGGGTTTTCTGAAAAATGGATCTTTTTGTAATTTGGATCTTCATAACTTTAGTCTATTTAAAAAAATCATTTAAACGGTAAATAAACTCAATAGTCTGGTTTTGCTTTCAATAAGGATTAAGTATATCTTAGTTTGGATCACGTAAAAGCTACAGTTTTATTATTACAGAGAAAAAGTAAATAATTTTTAATATCTAAAATAGTCTATTGGAGACAGCCTTTCTGTATATCTGAGCTTTCTGCATAACGGGTTTCTGGATACTGGATCCCATATCTGTAATTGGGTGCATTTTGTTTATATCTTAAGCGAATAGTTATTTAGACAGACATACTGTAGGGGCACATTTGACAAGAATCAGGGTTGGAAATGAGTTTTAATAAGGTAAATGTGATTGATTTTAGTCCCCCTGATTTATGATTGAATTTTCAAATTATGTTGCCTGGTTCAATTTTTTCAATCCGATATGAATTTCAAACTGATATAACAAACTGAAATCAATCGGGCAGTTTCAGCTCTTTGGCTCAGATCTACTGAGGTACCATATAAATCAATGGGAACTGAATTGAAATCAATTAGATCTAGATATTGAATTTTTGTTTCTCCAAAATGGCATCTGAAGTCCAGCTGGACAAAATTTGGGGAAATGCCTATTTGCACTTATGAATAGTCCTGGGAGGCTGAAGGTCAGAGTGAGAGTTGGAGAGAACATTTTTTAGCTGCGCTGAATATTTTTAGAACTACATAACAATGTTTTGTATATCTGTGACATTGTAATAAACTAACCAAAATTTTGACATTAAAAAGGAGCTCAAACAGAAAAATATCTGAAAACCATTGGTTTAAGCCCATGATCAAGAAATATACATAATTACAATTCTATTCTTCTTGGGAAAACACTTTTGTCACTGACAGTTATCAGTTACGCCAATACATCGTTCACTTCCCGAAGAATACAGGAGAGATGGAAGGTGGCACCCATGAGCTCCGCTGAGCTTATTCTGCATTTATACGTGAGTAATGAATTAGGGGCACTTTCAGGGGTAATCACCTATGCGGGGGGAAGCAGGGAGGGGGACTATGTAGGGTAGTTGGTAGGGGTTTCTATTATTGGGGGGTTTAGTTCTCCTTTAAACTTTCAAACTGTAAAAAATAAAAGATGGAAAGTAATTGAAAAATATCTTTATTTCTGGGGAACAATCTGAAAACAACTGAACTGAAAAAAGTGTTTGGAAGGTGAACAACCCCTTTAATGATAGATGACATTGATTTTTAGCACTGGATCCACCATTCCCAGGTTATATGCAGGACATTCCATGCAATTAACTAAGGGAATTAGAATTACAGTAAATTTGGATTTGAAAATTGTATTCAAAGGTCCCTAATCTGTGCTAGCCATTATAAATGCTAAATGATATTCCAAGTTAGGACTATTTTCATTCTTAATGAAATAACAAGCCTCCTGTGATTTTTTTTTAAATAAGCAATCAGGGTCAATTTGTCCTCTTTAATTATGACAATTACAAGTCAGCTTCTATTTATCTGTAAATCTGTGGAAGAAGAACATCGAATTTTATGCAAGGTCATAATTAAGTGACGGTATCTTGCTCAAATGGAATCTGCTATTAATTCCATTAAATGCAGGAAACAGGCAACATATAACAATATTCTTTGAAAAGGAGACGACAAAACAAAGAAGCAAAATCATCAATTATTTCTCCGCTGTGTCTGCCGCTGATTGATTGAAGCATTCACTGTACATTTGCTTCACAGTTAAAAGGATCGGATTTCAGATACAACAGATGTTTCCTTAACTTAATATTGACAAAGAACACTGAGGGTTACAATTAAAGGTCATCAGTCAAATAAGATCCTGGAGAGAATTATTTCAGGACTATTTCTCTTGTACTGATGGTATTGAGAAATCACATAGTGAAAGTGGACCTGCTAGCTCAGTAGCCAACGGTGAACGATTGAATAATGTATGCAGACATAATAGACAAGTGCAAATATTTTTATCCAACTGATTCTTAAAGGACACGATCACTTAGGTGTGCCAACATTTAAGTACCACCAAGTGAATGTAATAACTTACCTGTAGTGAATTTGTCCCGTTTTGCTTCACCACGAATTTCGCAAATTTCACATGGCATTCGCAAAACTGGCCGAAAATTCACAAAATGGCTATTTTGATCGAAATCTCGCCACCGGCGAATTTAAACAGCGTAACATTAAGATATTTCCAAAAATAGATAAATGAGAAAGGCTAAGGTGACACTGAAGGATAAAGCATAATTGACAACCAATTATAGCGATTTAAAGGACAAGGAAAGCTACCAAAGCAGTTTATTGACAATAGATTAGCCTCAATAGTGCAAGCTATAACATTATATTTATTCTGCAGAATGCTTTACCATACCTGAGTAAACAGCTCTAGAAGTTCTCTCTGTTTGTTTAGGATAGCAGCTGCCATATTGGCTTGCTGTGACATCACTTCCTGCCTGAGTCTCTCCCTGCTCTGGGCTCAGATTACAGCAAGGAGGGGAGGAGGGAGAAAGAAATGGGAGGGCTGCAGGAGAAGCAAACTGAGCATGCTCAAGCCCTAGCCCTGGAGGTTTAAGCTGAAATAAGGAAGTTTGATACAGAGGCCCATAAGTGCACAATAGAAGGAAAGAAATGTGGTGTTTCTTTTGACAGAGGACTCAGAGCAACATTACTTTGAGGTTTTACTGCAGTATTTATATAGACCTTTCTAATAAAGCGTACTTAATTTTAGCCTTTCCTTCTCCTTTAAGTGATTACAGTGATTTTTCCAAATGGGTCTCAAACTCAGTTTTAACCTTAAAAGTCAGTCTAATTCATAGGCTCAGAAAGACTGCAAAAAATTATTTTGAAAAGCTTTATCAGTAAAAGCAGACTTGTATATATATAAATATCAAAGGGGATATAAACCTCCTGTACAACTCTCCAATTTGCAACCCCTATCTCTCTATAATAGGCAATTCAGTCTAAATTACAGATGTCAAAATTCTTCCAGTCCTAATCATCCCTACAAGCATTATCTCAATCATCTCACTGGTATCTAACACAGCGAGATAACAATTCAGTTCCACTTGGCGGTAATATACTCTAATAAAATGTCAGAAGGCGTTCAATATGTTTAAGACCTCCAGCGATGATAACATGAACAAGGAGTAAAGAGCTGGGTGTACAATATATAATTCAGGAAGGTTTCTCAGTCGACAATCCATTAATGTGCATTGGGCTACTGGGGACTGCCTTGGGGACATTGGTGACGATTAGTAAAGAAATGGAATCCAGCCCTGATATCACTGGACTACAACTCATGATTTAATCTTGATTTGTTTATGTATCATAAATCAGCAATCTGTTTCTCTATTCCCTTTTTTTAAATGTAACCTAATCCCTAAGGGTCCTCCGGTGGACCCAAGGGTCCTTAGTTCGACACTGTAAACATGCTAAATTCTCATGACTTTTAACAATCTTTGACAATAGTCAATGACCATATTGAGTAATGAGGTTTGTCTTTTAAAAATATCTAATTACAATTATTAGTGTTTATTGTATTGTACAATTAATTTAAGATGGGAGTTATATTCAGGATAAAAGTCATAGGCAAAACACCACACACTGTGAACAAAGACCTTTTTTGAAGTGAATGAAAATCATTTTTTTCTCTATAAATGCTTTATAGCTAGACTGAAATCTTGGCAGTGTCACAAGGGAACATATGGCATGCTCCCCACCGTGGTCATGATTTTCTTTGTTATGCACCTGGTTGTGTTTTGGACGGACATTTTACGTCTAGTTTATTTTACATCATTTATTTATGAGAAGTGAATTTTTTTTGAAAGTATATTAGGTCTGCTGAAGATACTTCTGGACATTGCTAGGTCCGCTGTCACTGGAGAGGATCTCGGTATCATCAACTTTTTCCAATGTTATAATGCCAGCTATAATGGGAAGTAAGCAATAGTGCATTTATTACAGAGCCAATAGTGAACCAATTATGTGCCTGAAACACTCTGAATCCATGAGGTGCAGCTCCGCCGCTAAGTTCTTTAGCGGTTTAGATAGGGGAAAGAGAACCGCAACGAAAGCCTTATAGTGGGATTGAAAACGTGGGGGGGTGGAACGGAGGAAACCGCTATTATTTTTGGGGGGTCCGGAATTCCATTGAGCACACGTATAGCCATAGTCAGTGCAAGGTGTTGCTTTTCTTATTGCCTAGGGAATAGACAATACAACATAGGTGCCTCTGAGAGGACACAGTGTTAGTTTAAAATGAATTTTGCACACCGTACTGTACAGTGGTGGATCACTTTATTAATACTATATACAGGGCTTGTGTCCTGAGTGCATACACAGCGCAATTTGGATTACATTTGTGCTCAATGAATACTGTTATTGAACAGTTCCATTCCCAAACTCACCCCCAAGAGAGAATTTAAGGGCTTGACCCAAAGGTTAACTCTCACTACATCATTCAATCCTCATTTATCCTCTCACCTACCACCATTACGATTGCTTAGCATTGTTCTCTATGTACCCCATCAATTCATTATATGGTTATTGGGTGACGCAGGATCTAGAAGGGAACAGTCTAATGAATTAATTACGCTGTAATCCCCATTCACACACAATTCAGATCGAATCTCCACCCTTGTTCTTAATTGTTTTTAAGTGATTTTATGAATTATTCCCCCTCACAACTGATGCATTTTAGGAGTTTATAAAAGTTATATTTTATCAGGTTTCTTATCCAGGGGTCATATATCGTGGGTCTAATCATGTTTCATGTCCACAATAAGCACTTCGCACTTTAAAAGTTTTACCTCACAATGAATTTCACAAGATTTTTCACTTTATTTATTTAACTTTATTAATTACAAAAGCTTTTTTCACTAATCAACACAATCAATTTACTTTTTTGTTCACGATGAACTAGTTGATCACCATGTTTTCGAAGACACAATCACTTACTTAAATCTACAAATAGATTGTGCGACGCCATATACTCCTCTTTTTTTGTCTCCTTCTGTGAGCATTGAGTTTACTTATTAGGTCACAGCTAGTGATGGGTGAATTTGTTTCTCTTCGCCGAAAAATTAGCAAATTTCCCCCGAAATTTGTGAAACAGCGAAAAATTCGCGAAATGGTGCTGGCGTCTCGTTTTTGATGCCAGCGTCCGTTTTTGATGCCAACGCCCATTTTTTTTTTTGACGCTGGCGAATTTCTGCAGTGATTTCGCGAAATTATTCGCCGATGGCAAATCGCAGGAATTCGCCGCAAATTCGCTCCTAGCGAATAAATTTGCCCATCACTAGTCACAGCCTAAACTAAGGGGGCCATGGTAATATGCACACTGATACCCAATGGATATGTTTAAAAAACAACGAATGCTACTAACAGAAAGCAAGCGCAAGAACCCTGCACCTTAACAAAGGAAATTACAAAATATTAAAAAAAACATTTACTGAAAACTAATGCTATATTTTACTACAAGTATATCGTTAATAATTTGTGTCTCATACACTTTTAGCTGGAATAAGCAGCAATGTCAAGAACCATATTTTTATCATCATATATGTATAAAACGCATATTCCACAGCACTGCACAATAAATAAGTGGATATATTGAACATTTTAGCAGATGGAAATGCCTCAAAAGTCTTCCAGTGGACTCCTATTAGCATTCCCATAGTGCTAATAGCACTTGCGTACAAATACTAAGTAACCAAGCCTGGAATTACAAACTTGTGTTTATACAAAAGATCACTTTTGCTTTATTCTAGGTAAAGCCTTGTGCGATTGTAGAAAACCTATGAGCTGCTAAACAACCCTCTTTTACCAATAAAGGAAAGGATGTTGATTGTACAGTACATGCTTCCTGTGTTGCACCTACACTAACAGATATAGAAGCATGCTTTGAAATGAGAGTACAGATGCACAAAACACTGCATGAAATACTGCATCAAAGATGCAGGGGTGTAACTCCAATAAATGAGCCCTGGTGATTGAAGAACCAAGAAGCCACCTATGCCGCGAGAATTTAGTGACCCTTCTCAACAACACAGGGAGGCCCCTTTATCAACATTCTAATGAGTTTAGTGACTCTCATTTTAATTCAGTTTTAGTATACAGCCAAAGAATTTCGTGAGAAGTTTTGTGCAACTGCATTCGTCGAAAAGCTCAACAACATCTAAAATCCACAAAGCAAATAAAGTTTTTACCATTGAAAAAGACAGCTCCCATTGACTTCTACATGACTTTGGCAGCTTTTAAATAGCAGAATTTTGTATCAGAGTTTTTTGTTTTACGTTTAATAAATGACAGATTTAAATAAATAAATCACATATTAAGCACTAAAAAATACAATTCAGTGGGGAAATAATTGGCCAGCACTGGTTTTTGTAATCCCTGGCCTTCAACCTTGTGCTTTTATATGGTCATGGTACTCCTCAGTGACTTATAATATCCCTATATTTACAATAGGGGGTACTTTATTCACTATATAATGATTTGAATATATTATTATATGAGCAAATCTTATCATTGTACATTTTAGTATTAGTTTCTGAATATTTATGAATAGTTAGAAAGTGGTTGAACATTTCCAGTTATTAACTACTTCACTAGCAGGAGTTCCCTCAAAACAATGATGTTGATTATGTATAATATTGTGTAAAAACAAGAAGAAAGAATGCTAATCAAACATTTACATGCATGCTTTGATGCAATTAGTCCTTGAGAACTTGCACATTAATTTGTGCTAGCTTAAGTCTGATTGTGTATCTGTTGGGCAAAAGGATAAGTATTCCTTCTAATAAAATAAAGTTTCAAATTCAATGTTCCACCTGTAGAGCAAAGCATTCTCATTAAATGTAGAATACAAAATTACAATTGATCCCAAGTCACCAATGAGAGGAATTTAAATAGTAGACCCAAAGCTTACATTTTCCTACAATGGAGGCTTTTCACCCCCTTAGATTAATAGGTTAGAATGGGGAATATGTAGTCCTAATGGAGTTGAGGTATTAGGAATTTAAAACCAAAAATATATGCATATCCTACAAAAACTTTCTAGGTCCAGGTCCTTAATACTTGCTCTTGATTTTTGATGTAGAAATTATATTGTTTTGAGAAGTAGCGAAAGGTTTTGGTGTGTGGTATGTTCCCCCCATCCATATATTTGGTCTTTGTTTAGATGTGTAGATATCACAGCATAATAAAATTATTTTTCAAAGGGATAGAGCCACCCTTTTGTAGCTCTAGTAGCCCTCCAACCAAACACTTACAGAACTAAGTCTTCATGTTTGTGCCCAATGAAATATAATTCATGGAAAAGAGGTTCTTACTATCTCCTATTAATTCCTTATTATACTCACCAGTGCTCAAAATTCACACTAGTGACACAACCAAGGGGTTGTTCACTGTTACATTAATGATGACGGCATTGATATATGCATAATTTGTCTAAATTTTTTATGTTTTTTGAGTTAGTTATCTTGTTGTTCGATTTGATATTTTAGCACATATCTGGTGGCTAAGGCCTTATTTACCATAGCAACAGGTAGTGGTTTGAACATGGAGACTTAAATATAAATAGGAGACACCAGTGCCAATGGTAGGTACTTTGTGGCACATAAGAAAATTACAAATAATAAATGGACATATGAAATACTATATTGGTTGGCAAAGAATTAGGTTAGGTAGGGAGTTGGGTTCAGCTACCATGTACTTTCTTATCCACCTTATAACTGATACTGTTCCATATAATTAAATATTTGGATATATATAAATTTTGCATGCACAGTATAAATATAAACTCAGTTCCATAGGTTTACCATTTGTATTGGTTACTGGTTGTTTTTTGTATGTAATATGTATTTTCAATGTATACACCCATTTATTGTAAAGTGCTGCAGAATATATCACATTTTATAAATACATGTCAATAATAATAATCTCTATACAAAATTACTGGCAGACATAGCTGGCTATTGTGCTGAATACTGAATCCTCTTACCTACATTGTGGAGTTTATCACTGTTGTCAAATTGTTGCATTTAAATATCATTGAAAAGTGTTAGGGATGCACTGAATCCAGGATTCGGTTCAGGATTGGGTCTTTTTCAGCAGGATTTGGACGAAGCCAAGTGCCTGGCCAAATCGAATCCAAACAATCATGTGACTTTTCGTCACACAAACAAGGAAGTCCAAAATTTTTTAACCGCGCAGTTTTCTTTCCCTAATATACAGAACAGTAAATAAGAAAAAATATGGTGAAAATAAGTCAAAATCTAGTAAACTATACAGATGGATGGGAAGAGCAACGGTAGAGGAACAAAAAGAACAGAAGAAGAAAATATGAAAAGTGAGCAACATAATGGGACAAGTGGGGGCACGAGTATCAAATACACTGTTTGACACTAACTATAACTACTTCCTGTTGCAATGTGAAAAGTCTTTTGCTACCTATGTTTAGGGAGACTTCTTTTCTTAATAAATAAATAATGAAGAGGGGTCATTTACAATGCCCATGCAGGATACAAAGTGCAAAAAAAATTAAAAAGAAAAAACCCACAAACAAAAACCTACATATGCACTGTAAGTTCATAGTTATTAATTGTGGCAGTAATAATCATACCACTCATTTATGCATGTACATAATTAGGCAAAGCTACACTGTAATGAGCTGACCAATCGATACTCAAAAAACAGTGATTGTTGTCTTAGGCAAGACACATAATGAGGATTTGTGATATATTCTTTTTCTGGTCACACATATATATATTGTATGTTTCTGTAATTATTGTAATGTTGTCGAATGTCCATATATTGATTGTGTCCGTGTTTATCACATATCTTTAGAAAATCTATGGATGTCTCTAATAAAGCTATTGGTTACATCTACAGTAACATTTTCAGCAATATTGTTAAGACCATAGTTTTTTTTAGCTCAGGACACTGCCGTCGAATAGGAGAATCTAGGGATCAAAGCTATCCAGTTTAGCAGAAGGCATTGTTAACTCCTTATATCATAATATAGAATGCAAGTGAGAAACAAACCTACTTCTATACCCCACTCAGTGACGTGCATGTGTGTAAAATAGCACGCACAAGTGGAAAAAAACTAATTCACTCGAAACATTGCTTCTATGAACCTAATTCTCCATTTGCGATGGCCCCTTGGCTTAGCTTCTACT
This sequence comes from Xenopus petersii, assembly GCA_038501925.1. Lineage (NCBI taxonomy): Eukaryota > Metazoa > Chordata > Amphibia > Anura > Pipidae > Xenopus > Xenopus petersii. Next base: position 97,702,423 of record CM076683.1, on the reverse strand, counting down.
GCCCACAACACACTCAGCATGTGCAATATCACTGACACTCCTAACAAAATCCAAGATGGTGAGATCCTATGCACAAACTTGAAAGGCTGAAGCATTACTGTTATAGAAATGCTGAGCCTTTAGCCTAGAGCAGGGATCCCCAACGTTTACAACCCATGAGCAACATTCAGAAGTAAAAGGATTTGGGGAGCAACACTAGCATAAAAACTGTTCCTGGGGTGCCGAATAAGTACTGTGATTGTCCATTTGGTAACCCCTCTATGGATTGTCTGCCTACATTGAGGCTTGATTTGACAGTACACATGTTTTTTATCCAACCGAACTTGTCTCCAAGCCAGAAATTCAAAAAGCACCTGCTTTGAGGCCACTGGGAGCAACATCCAAGGGGTTGGAGAGCAACATGTTACTCACGAGCTACTGGTTGGGGATCACTGGCCTAGAGCAACAAGTTCATGATATAAAATACCGCATTTATTTCTCCTTCAAGACTGGTTTTACCATTTCCATGTGCAAGGGTACAGCTTTTAAAATCCCTATACTGATAGCTCATTCAGTTTCTCCATTTAGTTTCATAAACCAAGGGTCTCAGTGACTAGAACCTGCAGACTCTGAAAGTGTATTAGCTTCAATCAGAAAACCTTAGATTGTCTGCAATCCAAATTTCTTATTACCAGGTTTAGAAATGTTAAGACTTATTCTGCAGCAATGATTTTAAAGTAGAGTTTTATGGATAATGATAATATGGCTTTAAATGTTTAGAGTAGATGTACCCTCCTGGCAGTAGCCATAGCAACAAATACAAGAGGGATAAAGGCAATTTTCATATACATGTTATGTATTTCCATTCACGTAGTCTGCCACTTTTTGGAGTATCCAGAGAGAACAAGCAACAAAGTCACAAGAGAAAATCTACAATGCAGTATCAATTAATTGTATTGATCATTTACACTGACATACTGTACAGAGCTATACGTCTGGGAATTAATATCTAACAACACTGCAGCAGAAAGGAACAATTCAATATACAGAGTGCAACAAGGTCTGCATTTGACTGTACCAGGGATAAAAGGAGAAATAGGCCAAATTCAGTTTTCAGGGCCAGATTTCGGTTAGAAAAAGTTTAAAAACATGAAAAGTCATGGACAAGATTCAATTTGAGATGCGATTCAATTCAGAAAGCCCTATCTCACATTTTATCACGTGAAAGCACTATTGAAGTTGATGGGGGAAAAAATGGAACTCAAATAGGAAAAATGTTTTCTTCTTATTGAATTGAATCTCGTCTGTGAGCTTTCAGGTGATAAATCGTGATGTTACTTTTCTCACTGAATTGAATCTGGCCCATTGGCTTAATTTGCACCAAATATTAAAGGGGAACTCTGGCTTCCGAACCAAAATTTGATAAAGAGGCCCACATAACACAGAGACCCCTAAAAGGGACCGGTTACTTCAAAAAATATGAATAAATGCCATTTTCTATGCTGAAATCCAACTGTTTAGCAGTTCTTCTCTTTCTGCATAATTTGAGATCCTGGCAGGGAAGGAAGGACTAAACACTGATGTTACAAATTGTAACAACTACTCCACAGCTTACAGGCAGCATGCACAGTGGCGTAACTAGATATCACTGGGCCCCAAAGCAAATTATTTTTCAGGCCCCCAAAATGTTTAGAGGTTGACTTGTTTCTCCAATATTTATTGAAATTGTATATGAATTAGGGCCTCGTGGGGCCCCTATACCTCCTGGGCCCCCCTGCAGCCGCAGGGTCTGCTTCCTCTATAGTTACGCCCCTGAGCATGCAGGAACTACACATCCCACAATGCATTGCACTATGATGTTTTGTTCTTTATTGAAAACACATGTGCAGAGAATTGTGGGGTTTGGAGGATGCAGGCTAAGGACAGATGACTGCTGATACAAAGTAAAAGTAGTCAGCCAGCTCAGCAAAGTAGTCAGAGAGATCAGCAGGAGAGCAGGGGCTGGGCTTAGGGAACTGTTCCAAATCATTTAAAATCATGAAAAGTCTGCATGTTTTTTAATTGATATATATTGCAAAGCTGGATGAAATTATGTTTACCGGTCAAAACGCTTAAATTATGTTTGTGTGGAGTTCCCCTTTAACATAGTTAAGAGCTATCCCAAAAGTTTATATTCTTTATTGAACCTGTTTGGGAGTTGGGTTCATTTTATAAGATTGCCCTGATCTACTGTAACTTGTACTCACAATGTGACTTTTGTGGAGGACAGGAGAATACATGTAAAATATTTGAAATTTCTTATTAAAGCATTAATGGGCACCGGAGCAATGTCCATAGGGGAAAATAGCAGTAGAATAAACACCCCTAGTTGTCTGTCTCTGATTCTATTTACAGAAGACACTTTTAAAAGAAGTCATAGATAAAGGATAAGAATGCATTTAGTTTACTTCATAGCATTCTACTGGTCGGCTGTGCAAGGATTAATTCAGTTTAGTCTGCCTTCTGGGAATAGATACCAGCGCATAACATGAATTCAATTACCTTGTGTATAATTGTAGTGCTCTGCGCTGATGGCAGTGTTTATGGACACCAATACAGACTACAATGAATTCTATTTGCATTTGCCTTGCAATGGAAGACACCAAAGAAGCAATTATTCAAAACAAACCAAAACATCCAAAAGCTTAAGACTGATCCAGCTGTCATGTAGGAAATGTTTTGTTTGTATATCCAGTATTCATCGATTAGGAAATGTCTGATGGGATGTTTTTTCGCCACGCATTGATGTCAAAAATACCTATTCATAGAAGGTAACGGCCGCCTGAAAGTCAGCTGAAAAAAAATATTCATAATCCTATTTTATCACATTACTCAAGCAAAATGAACTTTAATTTATAAATTATTTGAATCTTGTTTCCTTCCGTCTGGGAATTCATAATTATAGCGAGAAGGCAGGAGCCATTTTGTGGACACTTGTCTTGCGTTATCTCAGAATTCTTTTTTGTGCACCAGAATGAGGGACCCGATGTCCAACCCTATGCCCTGGCTACACAATTAAATGGTGAAGAGAACAGGAGTATGTGTGGAGAGCAGTGACATCTAGGTGCTGAATGGAAAGTGAAAGTAATTGTCTGCCCCGCCTCTATGCCTAAGGCATAGAGGAGGGGCAGACAATATTTGATTGACAGCTGATATTTTTAAATGAGTTTACAACAGCTATGAATGCTTTAATAAAAAATAGAAATTTGATTTCATGTTTAATTTGAAAAGGACTTTTATTATACCGTTTTTTGTGTTTCGGTGACAGGTCCACTACTACTAAAGAAAAGTATTGGATAAGCATGTACTAGAGCAAGGCAGGAGCTGTGTTCAAGTTTTCCTTTATTTGACTAGCCTGTAATAAAATATATATTTTAGTATTCTATCTACTACTCCCTGGCCCTTGCTATGTCATATATTGTAAAATCAGAGAATGAGAAAAAGTGAATGTTTGCCTAGGATGCAAGGTTTTCCAGATAAGGGATTTTTCAGTAATGGGAATCACCAGAAATGTTAGAGAGGTCCAAAGGGAATATTGTTCCATAATCATAAATCTATGCCTGCGGATTGTAAATCCTACACTAGGCGCAGAACTTAGCGGGCAACGGGTACAAGGCAAGCCTGTCCTCACCACCTGCCATAGGGATGGCCGTAAGTTGCTCAATCCATTACTTGGGTGTCTGAATAACATACAAATTAGGTGTAAGATGAGGGTGGGAGGGGGCATACCTGCCCCTTATGAATACTGTGCTGCCCAAAGCGGATAGAGCTATATTCACTTTAGCTAGTGCTGCTCCGTGTAGCTGGATGCTAGCTGGATGCTACACAGATATATCTTCTTTCTGAAAATCAAAACGGTTCCGCTCACTATCTCCGCTTCCAATCCGGTAAAAATTCTTGGAATCCACACCACTTTTGTCAGGCGGCTCTGAATAAATTATCCACTCTGTAATTGCTTAGTAACAACCTAGATAGGATTTACATTTTTTAACATTTCTAGGCAAGCATGGTTCACTGGTGCCTGCAAACAATTAAGTATCCCCATTAAATAAGCTATTCTCTGTAGGTTAATTTACTAGGCCGATAACAAACGAAACTGCATCAGCAGATAATTCCTTGTGCTTTGGAACCATATGATACCATTTAAAGAAAAACAATGCAGTGCCTCCTATCTGCAGATCTAATTAAATTCTTCATGGATTTTCCTGCCTTTGTTTGTATTGCTATTCACAATGACACAAGTAATAGTTCTTGATTTATGTTACGTCTGTGTTGAAATATTAATCTCACATTTTAGAAAATGTACATGATTTTCTGAAACAGTGATGCACTGCTCTTGTTCAAATGGTATACATTCTAGTTTGATATTATGGGAGAATTACAGTAAAGAAATACTACTTTAATTTAATTAAAGGGCAGATTTATTAAGGGATCGAATTTTCTTCAGTGTTGCGCGCACTCTCAAAGATCAGCATTGGTTTAAAAAAATGGGTTTATTACCCCAACAATTCACCTAATGTGTTTTGTGTGTCATCACACTTACTCATAGGCATTGAGGTTTCTTTGATTTTTTTTTGGTCAAAACTTTCAAATTCGGCTAATTATTGAAACCCAATTGGAGTTTTAATTAGAATTTCGAGATTTAGCATACTCTGGCCCTTTAAGAACTCAAATTTGACTATAAGCCACCTTAAATCTGCCGAATTGCCGTATAAGTCAATGGGAGAGGCCCAGGGATCAATTTGGTGACATTCAAGTTTTTTTCGGAGAAAAAAACTCAAATCGAGTTTTTTAAATTCGATTCGAGTTTTTCTAATTCGAATCAAATTCGATTTGAGTTTTTCTCATTCAAATCAAATTTAATTCGAGTTTTCGGGTCAATTCAACTTTAAAAAATGTGATTTTAATAATAAATTTGGATTGGTCGAAATCCGAATTTATGGGCGTTTATTAAACTTTGTGACAAAGTCCTTGAGATCTGTAATCAATCAAAACGGACGCATACATGGTCGCTAACATTCGCAATGGTCTTTGCGAGCATGTTTGGGCTAATGAAATATATTGCATTCCCCCACTAGTTCTAGAAGTGACAGAATTTCCATTTAAAAAAATATTTTAGCTGCAACTTGTACAGTTTGTGTTGAAACATTCACACAATGTGCAATGGCATCAGGTGCATCTCACTGCACAGTTACAATGATGTTGCAGCTGTGGGGGGAAATGCTGCACTTTGGGTAAAAACATTTTACATTGCATCTGAATTGACCTCTGTACTAAAAGTCAGGTTCCTACTAGAAGGATTTCTGGCACAAGTTTGTCATGAATTGAAATCAGAAATGGCATCTGCCTTGTAGGGCGTGTTACAAGAGAAATTAACCAACTTAACAGGCCATATATGTTGATGCCATGAAGGACACAAAATAGACTTTGGTGTTGTTACCAAATAGAACAGAATTTCATGTCACTCTCTGTCAGGCATATATTCATAGTATAAAGGATAATGAAATCACAGTTATTAAATTATACATAAGCATAGATAAAAATATGTACAGGTATGGGACCTGTTATGCAGAATGCTCGGGACCTGGGGCTTTCCGGATAACAGGTCTTTCCGTAATTTATTCTTCATACATTGACTACTAGAAAATAAAGCCAAATAGGCTGGTCCTGCATCCAATAAGGATTTGTATTCTATTTTAGTTTGAGTCATGTACAAGGAACTGCTTTATTATTATAGAGAAAAGGGAAATAGTTTTTATAAATTTGGATCATTTAGATAAAATGGAGTCAATGGGAGACGGCCATTCAGTAATTCAGAACTTTCTAGATAACAGGTTTCTGGATAATGGATCCCATACCTGCATATAAAAAAATATGTGATTCCACTTCACTTGCCCTAAATGCTGGCATGGATCTAGACCAAGTACATCTGCCCCATACCTTTAATGGCCATTTATCCAATACTCACGATGCAATAAAATCAGGAATTGCAGGAAAAGACATGCTCTGATACCAGAGACTATGAGGTCAGATATAAATGGTTATGGCAGAGAAAAAACAAGCAACAGACGGGTTTCTCTCTTGCCTTTCCCAGCTTGTTTGCTCTTGTATAACTTCTACATTTCATGATCACTGTAAATAAAGCAAGGCGATTTGTCCTTAAAATCTGTTTACAGAATATCCAGCTGACAAGGTTAAGCAAAGCACTGAACCCTCTTTCGTCTTTACCAAAAGTTAAGTATTTGATTGTTACACTACATTTATCTTTGGACTCTGCAAATCAGAATCCCAAACTGTAGAAAGTGTGTGTCTGAAACAAATGATTTAGTCATTAAGCCTATATAATTGAGGACATTATTTAACAGAAACCTTTTCAATTTCATTTCCACTGGGACAATATACATTAATATAATACAGTGTTATGGTGTACCCGATTCACTAGGCAATAGAACTATTTAATACAGCTATCAGGTACAGTTAACCTTTCATCACAGTTTCAAATAATGAAGTATTAGGCACATTTGCACATTTTCCACAGCGTGTTAGTTCCTGCCATCTGCACGTATTGTGCATCACTAGTTCTTTCCATGTGTGAATAATCATGCATATGGTGATTCATGCGTACTAATGTTTCTCTGGTAACTAGAGTTTTTCTTTGCTCACAGAGCACAGATCACAAATGTAAGTCTGTATATATATATATAGTCTGTATCTTTATATATATATATATATATATATATATATATATATAATATCAAAACAGGGGGGTTGTGGGAGCACTCTAAAGGCTTTAAAGTATATATATATATAAGCCTTTAGAGTGCTCCCACAACCCCCCTGTTTTGATATTGTATATTTAGCCGGAAGCTGTGGCATAGCTTCAGTGGTTGTAGCACCCCATACCCCCCCTTTAAACTAGTGGTGATCCTATGCTTTTAAAATTGGGCGTTTGTTTTGGGAATATCTCTCCTTTAAAAGCCTGATTGCTGGCTGGGGAGGATTTAGCCCTCAGTGAAAAAACAGCGTTCAATGGACATTGATTACAGGTAATGCTAGAATGCACATAAAAAATAAAACAAGTTAGGGACCGCCATTCGGGGTTTACCTTGACGTGGTATGGTGGCTTATAAATTTTATGATCATAACTTTGTAACAAAATAACCCCTATTTGGGTACATATGCAATAGCATTTATTATACTTATATATATATATTTTAAAGCCTTTAGAGTGCTCCCACAACCCCCCTGTTTTGATATTATATATATATATATATATATATATAGTGTAGTACGAAGAACCAACAATCACGATACTGAGGTTCATCTCCACTGATTTTATATATATATATATATATATATATACTTCTTCAGTGAGTATCCGCACTCCAAAGCGATGCTTGATGGCGGGGTGCACGGCAATTATTTATGTATCAAAAAATCTTGTGACCAGCACTCCCTTTTTTTTAAAAGTTCAATTCTTTTATTGTCATTTTGTAATGTCCGACGTTTCGGTCCTCATTGGGACCTTTTTCAAGGATAATATATATATATATATAGCAAAAGAAACAGATCTGGTGCACAACAATAACAAGAAAAGACGCCTGTGTGCTGGTTCTATATCCATAGTAAATGTATCCAAAAAAAACAGCTGCACCAACAGGACTTCCTCACTTCCTTAGGACGGCCCAAGTACGGGGCTGAAACGTTGAATAAAAAGCACTTTTTGTTTTTCATGAAAGTCCTGTTGGTGCGGCTGTTTTTTTTGGATATATATATATATCACTCATCTGAGGGCTTCTTCAGGTGAAGAAATGCATTAAAGTCAGTGGGTGCCCGAATAATTTTGACAAGCGACAATTTTTAAGTGCACGTCAATTTACAGTATTTTTGCCATGGCGGATTTTTTCCTGCTGAATTTTCTATGCAGTTTCACATTAACACTCGCGGGCAGCAACATACAGAAATTAACCGCAAATCCATGCCTGGCGAATTTATTCACGCATCACTATTTGCCAATAAATGCAAAACAATGAGTACATTTTATTCCCACCAGAAAGTCTGTGAAAGTCTATATTTATCTATACTAAAACACACATAGTACATATCTTTCCCGGCTTCTGTTATAATGATGGAAATGTGTACTTAGGTAGGTAGGGCAACCAAATTTCCAAGTGATATGTTAGTTTCAGGTACTGCATCCCATGTGACTTTGTGTTAAAGTGGCCATACACAATAAGATCTCTGTTGATTTTGCCAACATTAGACCTTGTTCATTGGATCATGATTCAGTATGCACAAATAAGTCCCAATCAAACGTTTTTTTTAAACCTAGGTCTCAAAGACAGGCCAATAATATGCCAACTAGGTCTGAAGGGGGTCAAGTAATCAGTTCTTTCACTCATGCAATTATTTTATACTATTTAAAATAATATGTAATAACTTAAATCAAAACAACATCACAATTATAATTCCATGCACATTATATGTTCAAGCCTTCTTGTAAAACATGGCACCACGAGATGCACACACACAAACATATACAGATGAAGCCACTTGGATTTGTGAGTTAAATGCGTCATGACTCAGGGGTAATTGAAGAAACTGTGTTATCTTAAGTCATCTTAACTCATTTAATGCATTTAACCTTTTCATTAGCATACCAAAGCTCCATTGTTCACAATGGTGAATGCTTTAATTAGATGGGATGTTGTGACACAGTTTTCTGTGTTAAATGAGATAAATGGGATATCTGTGTTTAGTTATTCTGTGTCAAACAGACAAACCAAAGTGGCTGCATCTGTATGTATAATAATTTCACGTCTGTTTCTATAGCAGTGTACAAGCTGTAATATAAGAATGCTCTCACAGTCAGCAGTTTATTCATGATTTCTTTCTTAGCAATTATAAATAAGTCAAAAGAGGCATCAGAAATAAAGCAACACAGTGTTGTATCGTGTTAGAAGGTTTAACTGAATCACCCACAGATTGCTATATTTAGAATATGATGACGTATGTACAAGAGAAAGGCAAGAAATATGAAACACAGAAGGAAAGGCTTCTGAGATGTATTGATATTTAGCTCAGGTTTATTGGACAACACTGATAAAGAATTCGATTTTTCTTTGAGTTAAAGTTAAATTTAAAGTTTCTTCTCCAGTGGCATTTCAGGACAAATTATATATCTTTCTTTTTTTTTATTTAACCTTTCTGTTCAGCAGCTCTTCAGTTTGGCATTTACCCTGCAATCTGGTTGCCAACAACTGACCCTAGCAACCATGCATAACTAGATGTTATGGGGCAACACAGCAAATTCATTTTAGGGCCCCAAAATGTCAAGTGGGGACCTATTTTACCAATATATATTGAAACTGCTAATTAAGTAGGGGCTCATGGGGCCCCCTATGTCTCTTGCAGGGTCTGCTTCCTCTGTGGTCACAATCTGCCTACTTGGCTAAAAAGAATCCTTTATTCTACAGAACAAAAAACATTTCATGTGCATGAAACACAGAACACAAAGGAAAAAAGAGAAATCCAAAAGTTCGTTATAATAACCAAGAAAACAAATATTAATATCAGTGCAACTATCCTTTTGTCCCTTTAAATGGCACCCATGGATGGCCATATGGTTCAATCCTAAAACCTAGAATCAATGCATCACCCCTCGGGACATTCCAAAGCCTCACTGCTCTCAATATGAAGAGCCAGCCTTGGTTATCTTGTGGATACTATGGGATGCACTTGTAGGGCACAACAGTTGCAACTTTTACATTTCTGCTCTAGCATTACAGGTATGGGATCCTACAGGGTAACCTGTTATCCAGAAGGCTCAGCATTATGGGAAGGTCAGCTCCTATAGACTCCGTTTTAATCAAATAATTGTTTTTTTTGTTATGATTTTCTTTTTCTCTGTAAAAATAAAACAGTACCTTGTTCCTTGATCCCAACTAAGATATAATTAATCCTAATTGAAGGCAAAACATTCCTGTTGGGTTTCTCTAATATTTTAAATGATTTTTTATTAGACGTAAATGTCAGGGAGCCGGGAGCTCCCTCCAGGGAGGTAGTCAGGATCAAGGAGGAAGCCCTCTTGAGGGAACAAGGTCGCGGTGTCCAAGGGGTTAATCCAAAAGAGTAGTCAGAATCCAGGCAAGAGTTCAGGGGCAGGCAGATAACAACAAAGTCCAAAGTCCAGGCAAAGGGTCAGGATACAGATCAGGAACAGGATTAGGCAATAAGGCACACAGGAAACCCAGGATACACTCTAGGGAAGTAATCCTATACTTGGGCGCCATTCTGGTGTCAAGTTGGCGTTTTTATTTTGAATTTGGCGCCATTCTGACGTCATTGACGCCCTTGCGCCGATGTCGGCGCGCTGACGTCATCGCGCCGGAGCCGCTACCCACGTGGCGGCCATGGGCGCCGCCATTTTGGGAGCGACGCCGGCAAGGAGAGATGCGCCGCCTGGAGCTCCTGGGCCTGCTCCGGGTGGCGAGCGTGACAGTACCCCCCCCTCACGGGGGGCCTCCGGACCACCAGCACATGACTTCTGGGGAAATTTGGAGTGGAATTCCCTCACCAGACAAGGAGCATGGACATCAGAGCATCCTTCCCAGGAGCATTCTTCAGGGCCAAAGCCCTTCCACTTGATGAGGTACTGAAGAGAGCCCCTGGAGATCCTGGAGTCAAGGATCTTCTCCACCTCATATTCTTGTTGGCCGTCCACAGAGATAGTAGGAGGGGGAGGCTGGACAACAGAAAAGCGGTTGGAGGTGGCAGGTTTCAACAAGGAGACATGAAACACGTTGGGAATTCGCATCTCAGGGGGAAGCTGAAGTCTGACAGCCACAGGATTGATCACCTCCAGGATAGAAAAAGGACCTACGAACCTCGGACCCAACTTAGGAGATGGTACCTTCAACCGAATGTTCCTGGAAGACAACCAGACTTTATCACCGACCTTGTAGGGAGGAGAGGGTCTACGTCTATGATCTGCAAACGTCTTATGAACCAGAGCACTCTTCTCCAGGTTGGACTTGGTTGCAGCCCAAATAGCAGACATGTGGGCTGCATGGTCATCAGCGGCCGGAACATCGGACAACACAAAGTCCTGTGGGAAGGCTTGAGGATGTTGACCATACACCGACATAAATGGGGACCTTCCAGTGGAAGTGTGGCAGGCATTGTTATGAGCAAATTCCGCCCACGGGAGGAGATCAGACCAATCATCTTGACAAAGGGAAACGTGGTTTCTCAAGAACTGTTCCAAGGCTTGGTTCACTCGCTCAGCCGCTCCATTCGTCTGGGGATGATAAGCTGAGGAGAACTGAAGATTAATACCCAGATCTTTGCATAGGGAACGCCAGAACTTTGCAGTGAATTGGGACCCTCTGTCAGAAACGATCTCGGCCGGGAAGCCATGCAGGCGGAAAATGAACTGGATGAAGAAATGGATGAACAACTGTGACAACTCCACTGCAGATGGAAGCTTCCGTAGATGAAGTGGGCCATCTTGCTGAAGCGGTCAATGACAACCCAGATCACGGTGTTCCCACTGGAGGGAGGAAGTTCAACAATGAAGTCCATTGCCAAATGCGTCCAAGGACGAGAGGGAACAGGCAACGGCTGTAGTAACCCGCTAGGGCGAGAATGGCTAGACTTGGAAGTGGCACAAACGGTACAAGCAGCAACAAAGTCTTTGACATCTTTACAAATAGTCGGCCACCAGACTAGACGTCGTAAAAGTTCAAGAGTCTTAGCAGGACCAGGATGTCCCGCCTGTTTGGAGCTATGAGTCTGTTGCAAGATAGGCAGACGAAGTTCAGGAGGTACGAATGCCATACCAATGGGAGTTTCGGGAGGGGCAGAGGATTGACTAGCCAGGATTTGATCAGCAAATTGAGGGTACAAAGAGGTGATGATCTTGACAGGAGGAATAATAGGCTCTAGTCTTTCAGGAGTACGATCCACCGGAGTGAAACTTCGAGACAGAGCATCGGCCTTCTGATTCTTGGAGCCAGGGCGAAAAGTCAAGACAAAGTTAAATCGAGAGAAGAAGAGAGACCACCTTGCTTGTCTGGGATTCAGCCTCTTGAGAGATTGAATGAACTCAAGATTCTTATGATCCGTGTAGATCGTGACTGGGATCAACGAACCTTCAAGGAGGTGACGCCACTCTTCTAAGGCAAGCTTAACAGCCAGGAGTTCTCGATTTCCTATATCATAATTTTGTTCTGCAGGAGAAAACTTCTTAGAGAAATACGCACATGGGTGCAGCTTCCCATCAGAGGGGTGTCTTTGGGACAGGATAGCTCCAGCTCCAGTAGAAGCATCTACCTCGATGAAGAAAGATAACTCCGGATCAGGATGGTGGAGAACCGAAGCAGAAGTGAAGGCATCCTTCAAGGATTGAAAGGCTTCTATAGCAGGCGGAGGCCATGAGCTGGGTTTACCCCCTTTTCGGATGAGGGCCAGGATAGGAGCAATACGAGAAGAGAATCCCTTAATGAATTGCCGGTAGTAATTGGCAAAACCAATGAATCTCTGGATTGCCTTAGTGCTCAGTGGTAGGGGCCACTCTTGGATAGCTGACACTTTCACAGGATCCATCTCAAAACCCTCTGGGGAGATGATATAGCCCAGAAAAGGGATCTTGGACACTTCAAACACACATTTCTCCAGTTTGGCAAAGAGAGAGTTCTTCCTCAAACGAGAGAGTACTTCCTTCACCTGAGAACGATGGCTTGTAAGGTCCTTGGAAAAAATCAGGATGTCATCAAGGTACACGACCACAAACTTTCCCAAGAGATCCCGGAAAATGTCGTTCACGAATTCTTGAAAGACAGCGGGAGCATTGCAGAGACCAAAGGGCATTACGAAGTACTCATAGTGCCCGTCCCGAGTGTTGAATGCTGTCTTCCATTCGTCACCCTCCCGGATGCGGATAAGGTTATACGCCCCACGGAGATCCAACTTAGTGAAGATTTTAGCCCCCTTCAGTTGGTCAAAGAGTTCGGCAATCAAGGGCAAGGGATACCGGTTCTTAACGGTAATTTTATTAAGACCCCGGTAGTCGATGCAAGGACGTAGGCCTCCATCCTTCTTTTCCACGAAGAAGAATCCAGCCCCAGCAGGAGAAGTGGAAGGGCGAATAAACCCCCGCTGGAGATTTTCTTGGATATACTGCTTCATGGCAGTGGTCTCCGCTGGAGAGAGAGGATAAGTACGACCTCTAGGGGGCATGGTTCCAGGCAGGAGATCGACAGGACAATCGTATTGTCGATGTGGAGGAAGGAATTCTGCAGACTTCTTACAGAATACATCAGCAAATTCCTTGTAAAAGGGGGGTAGAGACTTCAGATCCGACAAAGAGATATTCACCCTCTGGAGGGGTTCAGCAGGAAGACAGTGCTGCTGGCAAAATGGGCTCCAATGGGAAATCTGTCCTGCGGTCCAATCAATGGAGGGATTATGCAGGCGCAGCCAAGGGAGACCCAAAACAACTGGAACGGATGGGCAGGAAATAATTAGGAACGAAAGTCTTTCTTTATGCAGCGTCCCAACCTGCACAGGCAATTCCCCAGAATGCGAGGCTCACTTGACGAGGAACCTGCGGTGGACGAAGCGGCCGCCAAGGAAGGATTTACCGCAGCTTGGGGAGCAGGGGGTGCTGGCGGCATCCGAGCGAGGAGGGTATCAAGTGCCTGTCCAATGCGGTACTGCTGGGCTTCATAATCCTCCATGCGGGATGCCAGTCTGCGGAGCGCTCGTCCGACATCAGGCGTAGCTTCCTCAGTAGGATCCATGGCCCAAGTATAATGTCAGGGAGCCGGGAGCTCCCTCCAGGGAGGTAGTCAGGATCAAGGAGGAAGCCCTCTTGAGGGAACAAGGTCGCGGTGTCCAAGGGGTTAATCCAAAAGAGTAGTCAGAATCCAGGCAAGAGTTCAGGGGCAGGCAGATAACAAGTCCAAAGTCCAGGCAAAGGGTCAGGATACAGATCAGGAACAGGATTAGGCAATAAGGCACACAGGAAACCCAGGATACACTCTAGGGAAGTAATCCTATACTTGGGCGCCATTCTGGTGTCAAGTTGGCGTTTTTATTTTGAATTTGGCGCCATTCTGATGTCATTGACGCCCTTGCGCCGACGTCGGCGCGCTGACGTCATCGCGCCGGCGCCGCTACCCACGTGGCGGCCATGGGCGCCGCCATTTTGGGAGCGACGCTGGCAAGGAGAGACGCGCCGCCCGGAGCTCCTGGGCCTGCTCTGGGCGGCGAGCGTGACAGTAAAGCATGCTGCAGCAACGCTGAAAGACCCCTTATTTGGTATACCCCAGGTCCCGAGCATTCTGGAAAACAGATCCCATACCTTTACAGTATATTGAATGAAAGCCTAACCAACCATGCAGTGCAGCTGACCTTTAAGTAATGAAGCAAAGCTATCAGAGTTCAATTCTTTCTATGGGAATGGAAAAAATGAAATCCCCATAGGAACAGATTTAGAAAGCGTGACAACTCTGCAATTGGTGGACATTTTACATTAAATAAATAGAGTTTGCAAACTCAGCTTGGGTTTTCAGGCTCATTTCAGGAACCATTATTAACAACAACATGGAGAAGCATAATGGATTACATAGTATGATGATTTTAAGAAAGCCCCAGTGAGGACATTAGCCTCCCATATTTATAGTATTTTTAATAAGACATAATTAGGGAGACTTCATAGACAGGCATGTAAATGATTTTGAATGGCAGATCAGCTATTAATCACAGGAAACCCATTTTACCAGTGTACTAGAATACAACATGCTGCCTGATTACAGTAATTAAAAGTGATGGGGCTGAAATGCAGCTAACATTTCAAAATATCTTCACTAATACAATTTCACATGGATTCATTGTTGCTTAGAATAGCTAAAAAAAACCCCACACATATACCTAAAATTGTTTCTTGTGCAGTTAACCAAATATTGATCTGTATGTAACTGGAAATGTATTGCACAATTAGGAAATACAACTTGAATGTGAATCACTATAAAGAGACTAGTCGTTTAGTATGGAGATATCTTGGTACCATATAAAATACTGAATGACAGTAACGTACAGGATAGATTTATCATCAGGCAACATGTTATATAAATATGTGCAAAAATAAAATCTACCATAGTTTGAGAAATTTCCATCCTTACATTTTATGTATAGGTATAGTATACATATATTATACACAAGTAATTTGCAGCTTAGTCCTTTTGTAAAATGTATAATGAAGCAATAGAATTCTTAATGAATCAGATGAAAATCGAGCGTAGGATTGGCCAGATATGGGATGACTTTGACGTAGTTGGCCAGCTTAAATATATTGCAATATATGGACAAACAATCCCTGTTTTGTTTAAAGGGTAAGGCATTTTTTAGAAGCCGTATGCACAAAATGTCTCAATGTCTTAAATATATTGATAATGGGTTGAGTACAGAGGACCTCTTGTATTTGTCTATATTATACATATAAATAATAGGAAAATCCATTATGAAACTTTAAGGGGTTTTATTCCTTGGTTTCCTAGGTCTTTTTGGTCAATTTCTTGTCTCATAGTTTAACAGATTATACCAATGCTGTCTGTCTGGGCATGTACAGTATGTGCCCTCAGCTTTGACTGCTAATAGTGATGGGCGAATTTGCGGCAAAATTCGCAAAACGGCGTACAATTCACGGAACTGCACCGACGTCTCGTTTTTGACGCCGGCGCCCGTTTTTGACGCCGGCGTCAGGTTTTTTTCGACGCCGATGATTTTTTTCGGGCAAATTTTCGCGGGCGTTTCGCAAATTTATTCACTGGCGGCAAATCGCACGAATTCTGCCTGGCGAATAAATAATTCGCCCATCACTAACTGCTAACCCTGATTTATAAACTGCCAATATAATTTGTTAGTTGGTGCATGGCGTCTGGAAGTGAGTCCATGGTCTTATAACATAAAGATCTGCCAGCGTATGGCTACCTTTAGTGTAATGGGAACTTTAAACCAAAGGGTCTGGAAACTCTGACGTAGAATAAATGTTTGCTGAGAGCATTAATTAATCACCAGTGCAATGTTCAGATATGTATCAAGTTAAAGCCTTCCAATGAGTGGAGCATGAAAACAATCCAGAGCGAGCATCACTACAGAAGAGGAGGCAGTTCCTTTTGCACTATAAATACTAACAGCAAATTTATGGATAAACTGTTATATTGATTCCCCTTGCCTTTGCAACGAGCTGGTTAATAGAAAAAGCAGTTTATTGTTCTAGTCCTAACATGAAGATTCAATATACTCACAGGCTTACATTATATGACCTTGGGTCAGTGACCTAATTTTCAAGCAGCCAAGATATGAGAATAAGCACAGGCTTGTAAGAGGACTCTCCGATAGTGATGGGTGAATAAATGCGAATTTGTGGTGAATTTCTGCATTTCGTCACCAGCAAATAAATTCACAAAACTGGCGCGAAAAAAATTGGCCGCACGCATAAACACTGTCGCATGTCAAAATTATTCGGACGCCCATTGACTTTAATGCATTTGGGCAAAATAGGCGCGCATATAACAATTATAACTTCAAGGAGGTATTGTCTGACTGTACAGAAGTTATTTGTGCCAAAGCCGATAATATCACAGCAGCTACAGTATATCGAAAGGCAAATATCCTACAAGGCATATGTTGTGCACTAAATAAGCTATGCCCTCATACTTGTACATGTTAATATTTCCATGAACTGATGCTAAACACCTTTCATAACCAAAGGGACTCATTTCTATTTTCTTTGTATTTTTTTTTTTTGTTAATGTTCAATAATAATAATTATGGTTTGGTAACAAAATATAGTACCTTTGCATTTCTTAGTTGTAAAGGTTCAATAAGCCCTCCTACCCAATGATTGACTTTTTGAGTTGTGGCTACTTGGTGCGTAATAGAACTCAACATTGCTGCACTCTAACACCCCCATAGCACAGAATGAGGTTTTACTGATCAAAGAAGTCACACACATTATGAAGAACAGGCACACTTATCAAAGCACTAAAACGTATCTCAGTGACAGTAATGCAGGGGCGATTCTAGCCATTATGCTGCCTGAGGCGGCCTTCTTTTGCCACCCCTGCCTCTCCCCACGGAACTCACCTTAAGAGCGCCAGAGAGGGCAGGGGTGGTCGATGCTGCTTAGAGCAGAGAGCGCAATTGCCGAATTTCCGGGTTGAAAACCAGAAATTCGGCTCTTAGTTAACAGGAACCAGGGGACGCTGCCACCTGAGGCGAGTAGCTCAACTCGCCTCATTGGTGGAGCGCCCCTGCAGTAATGGCTGTGACAGGCAAAATGCAAAGTTCCATGGACCAAACATGTGTCTGCAACTACTCAAACGGGCGACACATTATATTTAATGTGGTTGTTGGGAATAAAAGTATGATAGTAGCAAACACCCCCTCCCAGAAATGTATCGGTACCCTTGAGCTCCTAAAAAGGTTCCTTTGTGCAACTTTTTGGGAGCATGTGTAACGTGCTGAACAGTGTTTAATCAAATGTAGCAATGAGAATGATTTTCATAATGTTTTCTGCTGGGTACCATACGCTTAAGCCGTAGCTAAGCATACAGTAGTAGGGCCGCATGGGCATCCGATGGACATTCAATGAAGGTAATAAGAGTTATAATCTTTTTTTTAAAAAAAAATCTTCCCTCACTTGCTCAGGTGTATATGGCAGCCTGCTAAACACTAATACGTTTATCAACTGTTCTTAGGAGCTATAATACAGTATGTGGAAGGACACTTGTTTTTTTGCAGTCTGTAAATTTATTTGTGAAGTCAGAACTTCAGATAGAAACACAAATACATAAGCAAGTATGCCTTAGAAAGCACAGGCAAATGACCTTTGAGGTTCCATGCCTAATCAATACTCCTAAAATACAGCATCAGCACTTACAATTCATACTCATCACAGAGGAAGGAGCTTCCTTTCTGGAACATGCAGCAAATAGATGAGAGCTCAGTACAATGAGGACTCTCCCCGAAGATTTGCAATGGCCCTCTCTCTTCATAAATGTCATGTACTGTGTAAGTACATATTGTGTGGTGGGCTGCAGATGAGCCTATTCTTCAGTACACATTACTGTGATCCAATTATGCAGCCTGAAGAAACAGTACTTCACTGCTTACCCCTTGCTGCGTAATGAAACTATGAGATCTTTGCTTCTAAACTTACTATCACATGGGCTTCATTTAGAATAGAATAAAAACATAGGCAGTCTATCTCATGTATTTGGTGATTTTTTTCCCCAGGTATGTACAACAAATTCTTCTTTAATTACAAGGTCTGTTGGGGAATAGAGCCAGTAAAAAAGCTACCCTTAGGAATATCACATTTGAACATATTATATGCATCAAGGCAAGGGTTGAGTTACCCTGGGGGAAAGAACTCCTTTGCATCAGTGTCACACCCACACAGACACCCATACACATACATAAAGAGAGAAAGAGGGAGGGAGAAGGTCATGTGATTTACTGCTGTCACCTAATAACGCAACCTTGGATGATTTATATATCTACGTTGTGGACATTAAAGGATTCATGTTTCTGACATCTTCAGCCTCTGTTACAGCTCTGTTGAAAACATCAAATCAAAAATGAAATTCTAGAGGCTGCTGCAAGGACTGCTCACCCTTAGGGTAATTTCACTCTCAGAAACCATTCAGTCATACATATGCATACATCCAGCAAGCCTACAGACAATCTTTTAGACCAAAATATTGAGTATTTGATATGGCCAAGTGTCTACCCTGGGGTAGCCTTATTCACAAAAATCCGCACAGCATGGCAACTATGCTTTGGGATACACTGTATGGTAAGCTTGGATAAGCTCAGAATGTAACACTTGATATTTCACTGCGCCTCTTGTCATGCAAAATAAATATCAAGCCAAAAAGGTGTCAGACATATAGCGAGTACCATATAGAAGGCAACACTGCAGCACAGCATACCCCAATGGGCACAGTAACACCCACTAACCAAGCAAGGCTGTTCTCCTATGTTATGCAGCACAGTATTCCTTCACACTGCTGGGTTTATTGCGTGGGCGAATTCAAGCAGTGAAATCCCCATATAGGCTAGAAACCACCAAAGGTTGGCAAAATAGTAAGGAGAGTATAAATGCAGTAACAGCAACTTTGAACAGAAGATGACACTACATAACTATTCCTATATACTAAACTCAATAGACCATTTTTCAGAAGCTGTTCCACAGCAACTAAGAACAGTAAATGAGTATACTGAGCAAGAATGTCCAACTTCACTCTTCCAATGGTTCTTAAAGTACATTCCCATCATCTCCAGCTTGGAATTTGGCTAGAGTATCTCTGATAAGGATGACAGTTTATATTTTCATGCACATGCTGTGTTAAAAGTATGATAAATATGAGAATCCCTATGAATGATAAAATAAAATTAAGTGAAGGTTGCTCTGTGATAATGTCTGACACCAAGAAAAAGTAAGACCCCTTGCAGAGAGTGGCCCTAACGGAACCCTTTAACCCAAGCTCCAGCGTTTGCACTCTACCCCATTCATTATTGCTGTATGAATGAGCTCGGTGTGGACAGCGACAGGTGCTGAAAGGCTCCCTGTGCTTGAAAGGGAAGCTCAATGTGCTGAAAGGCAATCATTTCACCAAGCACCAGATCGACATGTCTAGACTCCAAAGACTACAGATATCCTTACCTTAATGCCAAGCAGCTCTGACCGTTGTCCAGGGAAGCCACATAAAGATGCACAGCTGGGGAATGAAGCTGACTTGCTAATCCTACAATGAATGTGTGGAAGCGGCAGGGAATCAAGACCTGAGACCGTGGCTACAGCTCTATCTTGCACATCAGACTCGTGTTGCTCTTCTGCTTGGAATACACTGTAGTATAACGTGCTGAACAAGTGCTCGTTGTGTGAGGGGGGAAGCAAGAGTGAGTCAGGCCAGTGAATAGTAATGCTGAAGGAGGAGCAGCACGCAGCTGCAGTTCCTTGGGATACAGACGCGTTTGAATGTCTTTTTACTCAGTGCCACTAGATGCCTCTGCCAGTTCCAGTTTGTAAATCAGTCCCCTTATTGGGTGCTGCAATCTGGAAAAAGCAAACACCAATCATGTCATTGTACTTGCCCTTCAAAATGAGACAAGTATCTGTTCAGGCTGTGTGTCAGTACCAGAACAGATCCGGTAGAAGGGGTGCAATGGGCTTACTGGAACAGGTATAAATAAACCACCCACACCAGACTAGAAGTATGGGCAGTGCCAATTCCATATGGACAGAGCTAAATCCAACCACTTTACAATGTCCACAAAAGTCCATTCAAATGTTTTTCATTGAGAGAGACTGTTGAACTTTGCACTCTGCTCTATTGTCAAAAAAAATATTCCGCTCCCTCTCAAAACTAAACAAAAACAAACTATATTTCAAAAAATAAAACAATAAAATAAAACAAAAGCCTTGTTTTCCATGTATTAAAGTAAGATAGCATGAATTTGTAATTTGGTTCATAGTAATTTAAAACAGAGATTCAATTTCCCATGAGACACAATGGATTAAAAATACCATTAATTGGTTTATTGAAAATCCAGAGAATAAATAATGTAATCAGATTCACAGCTGTTAGCCTAGCATGGGTAGTAGTAATAAGAAGAAAACATAGTACATGCCACAATAAAGAGGTAACTAGGATTAGCAGGTGGGTACTGTAATTACCTTCCAGAATAGTGATTATATTTCCTATGGTCAAGATCAGAGAGAGATTAGAAAATAGATGTTATAAAAATTAACTAATGCTCTAGTTTCATTTGCTTACATGTACTTCAGGTTAAGTAACTTTCAAGTTCAAAAAGCATCCCTATATTATTTTAACCATTTACATGCCAGGGATCATACAATAGTCTACTCAATATATTCAATTTATGGTTTCCTACGGTACAATTGTTCTAATACCCAATTCAAGTTTAGCTGCCATAACCACAGTTTGTAAGTTGCTCAGTAATTTTAACTCAGTTGTCCATAAGGCTCTTCTGAAGTTGCCATTCTCTCCATTTCAGACTGGCTTCTTGGTAACCCTGTAGTGACACCTGGTGGGTGAAAGCTAAATGGTAATAGGAAATTATTCCTATTGGTAGATTTGTGATATGAGTGACAGCACTAAAATCACATGTACATGGAAGTACTTGATCACTCTGGTACCCACCTTCCAGGTAAAAGTAAGTGTCATCAATCGCATTTCTGAGTTTTTGGTGAACATTTGGGTGATAATTTTGTTTTTGGCTTCAGTAAATACATTGCATCCTTTATAAGGGGAGGCTGTATCGTGCCAACACTCTGCAATTATTTTGCTTATATCCTTTGAAAAAGTAAACAGGCTCTCCAGTCTTCTATCACATGTTGAGCTGTGTGCTGTTTGGCTACTAGAGTATTTGAATAGTGATTCCCTGCCAGATATGCATGGGAATCGAGCAGCTCAACATGTTATGTATATAATAGAATTTTGCATGCTTTATGCTTGATCTCGTAATTTCCTAATGAATGTCCAGGTATACATGCAGTTAGAAGTCAGTATTAAGAAATTTTAGATGGTCCAATGATATTTCTACCTATATCCCCTACTTAACCTGTCTCTGTTAGTTAAATCAATAAAGAGTTAAAAAAAGGGAATAGCTTACAAAAATGCATCTCTTTTTAAAAAAAATTCTGTGGGTACTGTACACATGCTTACAGTCTACCCTGATAAATTGGGAATTAGGTGATTAAATATGTTGCTACTCTGTTACAGGGTAGGCACCTTCTACTGACGGACAGGTCAAACATTTGTGCCAGTATAAGTAATTCTTATTAATATTCCTAGTTCTTTAAGGAAACAGAAATAAAAAATGTAAGTCGTTTAACAGTGTACATTGCTCTTCAATTTTGTTCTGATAAAAATGCGTATTTACAGCAAAAAAGGGAAAGTTGTGCTCACCATTAAATTTTAAACCATTAAGTGGGGGTGCAATGAGGCTGTGACCACAAAATTCACATAGACAAATACAAGAGTCCTCTGCACTCAACCCATTATCAATATATTAAGGACATTAAGACATTTTGTGCTTTAAGCTACTAAAATATATCCTCCTCTTTAAATAAAACAGGGATTGTTTGTCCATATATTGCAATATATTTAAGCTGGCCAACTACGCCAAATTCATCCCTGGTCTGGCCAGTCCTATGCTCACTTTTACCTGGATCAATAAGAATTCTATTGTTTCATTATACATTTTACACAGAAACAAAGGTTTCCCTGCAACTTACTTGCTTTAAAACTCCCCAAAACAATCCCTGTTTTGTTTAAAGGAAAGGGCATTTCAGTATCTTAACACACAAGATGTCTCAATGTCCTTAATATATTGATAATGGGTTGAGTGCAAATGATCTCTTGTCCTTGTCAAAAATGCATTAGAATGTTGAGAAATGGAACAATAATGTTTTGCTAAATTCTGTGGTCAGATTTAGATACTCTACTGAAGCAGCGATGCCTTGGAAGCAATATAATAAGTAAAATATGACACCCTCTCTAGTGAGATAGCAATATTTAAAGCTTCATTTAGTGCAATCCTATATCTCAAAAGAACCATCTGTGCTTTGAAAGAAACTGGTCCTACATCCTCCAGCACAGGACATCCACATTCTACTTGCCCTTTGTAAAAAGGAACTATTTTGTAAATTCATGATAAGCCTCATCTGGTGGAAACCTGAAACCTTCTAAAAATAATAAATCCAAATTCTCTATAAACAGCTTTGTAAAGATGCTTTATTAATAAAGGGCATTATTATCTGTTGGGACTTTAATGCAAATATAATGTGATTGATTGATTCAGCACAGACAGTCTGTTCTGCCCTAAAGAGAAGTATTGTCAGTCACCAGGATATGATAGCGACATGTCAAATGCTCACCTTATGCATAGAGAGCATTTATATTTCAGTAATGACTCGATATTGTTTTACTGGACCCAGAGGAAAATGTGCTGGTGTGGCTGCAGAGAAGGAACTCTATGCACATCTGGGGATTTTTCATACTCATGCTTAGAGAAAATTAGTGGCGTTTGCCTGGGTAGGGGGATGAGTGATTGTACCTACAAATGTGCACTGTATTCTAACCCATCATTCTACATGGGAACACAGCAACTATAAAGCACATGCTGCTAAAATCCTAAACTTTTATTAATAAATGATTGAATATTATACACTATGGACAGACTTGTTCAAAATCTTTACTTTTTGGAAACAGAGAAGGGATTTGTTTGAATTTTGTCCACTGATGTAATGAGTAGAGAAAACTGACACATTGTGGAAGATTTATCAAAGTTTCATTCCTATGGGATTTTTAGAAGCGTGTTTGTTAAAGTGAGAGTTCACTGATAAAAAAATCTAAAAATCCTACAGGAATGAATAGAAAGGGGGTGAGTTTTCTTGTAGAGAGCTCTCGTTTCACATTGAGAAAAAAACAACCTATAATTACCTGGGACAGAGAGCTCTCTGTTAGTTTCTAGCTTTGTGGTGCCACATATTTACATGATTATTGCCAGGGGTTATACATTTGTGGTTCTCCGGTAACTGTTAGATCCCACATGTTGGCTGGCAAAGGGGCTGCTGTAAGATGCCATAGACACTCACTATTTATTGGGCTGGCAGGGGGCTGCTTTGACCTCTGTGTACAGCTATGAGATCCATTATCTGGAAACCCACTCACTTTTTAATATCCAACATTTTAAGTACATGCACTTTAGCTAATTGATTTATTATACACTTAATAGAATTCATTTAATTTAAATTAACTTACTAATTAATTGATTGGTGTGCTGGCACAGACTTGATCGGGAGTTATGCACATGACTGAATTCACACTTTATAAAAATTGTAGAACCCCTTATCCAGAAAGCTTCAAATTACAGAACAGCAGTGTCCCATATACTCCATTTTATCCATATAATCCAAATTTAAAAAAGTGATTTCCTTTTTCTCTTTAATAATAAAGCAGTACCTTGTACTTGATCCAAACTAAGATATAATCAATCCATATTGAAAACAGAACCAGACTGTTGGGTTTATTTAATGCTTACATGATTTTCTAGTAGACTTCAGCTATGAAGATTCAAATGACAGAAAGTTTAATTATCCAGAAGGTCCCAAGTCCAGAGCATTCTGGATAACAGGTCCCATACCTGTACTTGAAATACCAAGGCCTAGTTTGATTCAGTCCTTGGGAGATTGCTTTTATGTAATTTGGAGCATTCAGGATACTGGTTTCGACATAACGGACCACATTCTTTTTAATGTCTGGCTCCCCGTTAAGTAATAATGAGATGTTACATGCTGGACATTAGATCTTCTTCTGTTATGTTAAGCTAATGAAGGACTTCGAAATTTGACTTGAATCAGTAGCAGGTGATGACGCCATATAGTAATTAGTCTTGCAGTAAGGTAACTCTAGGGGTATGCAGGTATATACTGTATAATTGTCTTGTTCATAACCACATGTTGATTTGTCACTGCTTTAGAGAAGTGCAGACAACTCAAGAATGTGCACTTATCTGCTTAATGCAGATATCCACCTTTTTTGTATCTGTTACAACCATACTGGTACCATGCATCTTTTTACTATTACTATATATATACGTTTTGGGGTTAGTCTTAGTCTCCGCTGCAATACACTCTTGATTTCCTTTCTTTGCCTTCCAGATTGCTGATTTACAGCATTTATTATAGTATTTATATTCATTAAATGCAGCTTCTGTCCCAACAGACTTGTAGTTTTTAAATGCCTTTCTCTTCTTTCCTATTATCTTCTTTACTTCTATATTAAGCCACATAGGGTGATTCTTAGAGCTTTTACATTTACTCCTTTGGGGAATAAATTGAGCTCTAAAGGTCCCCAAACTTTACACTTTGATATATGCACCAGGCACCTTCACATAAAAAAAAATTGTTATCCTCTAGAATGAATTACCCAGACCTACAGTAACTTGCTCATTGCATTCAACATGCAGGCTGTAATCATTTCAACAACACTACTGGAGTTACAATGAAGCTTATAGGTTTCTACTGACATTTCTGCTATATACATTTGATATCAAGAGAAACTTGAAACCATAATTGAATATTTAATATTAGAAATCTCACTTTTGCCTGATTACCACCTCAGGTATCTCACTCTAGTCCCATTCCCAAAAGCATCTCACTCTTACGGAACACATTTTAGGACATCCTGCGGCAAAGTACCCTTCCTTCCTGCGATGTCCTATGCCTTCTGAATAGCGCATCTGGTCCATTTACCGTCACTCATCCTCCAAACCTGCAGTCACGCCTATGTCCTCTACCCTCCCTTCTCAGCTGTCAGTCATGCTAACTGCAGGTTTGGAGGATGAGTGACGATAAAAGGACCGGATGCGCCATTCAGAAGGCATAGGACATCGCAGGAAGGAAGGGTACTTCGCCACAGGATGTCCTAAAATGCGTTCCGTACACTCTAACCCCATTCTAACCTCATTCTTAAAACAAGTATCTCCCTTTAGTCCCATTCCAACCAGCAGGTATCTCACTCTATTCTCATTCCAAAAAACAGATATCTCACTTTAGTCCTATTGCCAAAGCAGGTATCTCAATCTCAAGTTGCAGTATGATGCTGTTTTTTCTGTTAATTGTATATGAATGGAAAAAAACACAAGACTGTATTGTGAGGGCTTTTAGAATTAACTAAAAGTCAGTAATCACTAGAGCAACTCTGGTCTAAAGTTCCAGTGCTAGTTCTGTCAATAATGTGAGTAAAATGAGTTAGAAGGGGAGATTTTGGGCAATGGGTCAGATTCAGTTTAGTGAGAAATGGTTTCTC
Source organism: Xenopus petersii (assembly GCA_038501925.1). Classification (NCBI taxonomy): domain Eukaryota; kingdom Metazoa; phylum Chordata; class Amphibia; order Anura; family Pipidae; genus Xenopus; species Xenopus petersii. Next base: position 97,676,495 of record CM076683.1, on the reverse strand, counting down.
ATGTGAAAACTTACAAGATTTAAGTTCAACTAATTCAGTTCCAGTTTTTATCCCCACAGACTTCAATACTTAAACTGAATCTCATCCATGTGTGCTATCAGCCACAATCCGACACCTTCCATCACTGAAAAATCAATGAAATAACTAACACTGCAGGCTGATAACATACCACTATAGTAACAATGCAACATTCCTGTTTATAATCTGAACTATTCTCTTCCGGCAAAGAGGAGAAACTTGTGAAACCAAAGAGTATCCGCCAGTCAGTCCCCTGCCACTAATATATTAATACTACATCCATTTGTGCAAATGACTAATATTTGGGCATTCTATAGTATATTATATTCTGCATTTATAATATTTGGGCATTCTAAAAAAAACACACTTTATGAAAATGGACATATCGCAATGTTTAACTGCACATTCATTGATTTAACTTTAGTGGCTGTAGCTAAGGGTTACTGCACCCATGCTAGCTTGGATTATTTATAACTAGTGATGGATGGATTTCCACTTAATATGTGCTATTATTTAGTTCTCAGTCCCATGTACAATAATTGTGTTTTTAGCATGGCTGGCTTATGTCATTTCCACAGTCCACGTCTTGGTGGTTCCTGGAATCTTCGGGACGCCTCCCTTTCAAGGAGTGATTCGCATTTAAGTTGACTTTTAGTATGTTATAGAATGGCCAATTCTAAGCAACTTATCAACTGGTCTTGATTATTCATTTTTAAGTCTTTTTAGCTTGTAAAAGGGGTCACTGCCCCATCTAAAAACGAATGCTCTGTAAGGCTACCAGTTTAATGGCATTGGTACTTCTTATTACTGTTTCTACTCCAGCCTCTCCAATTCATATTCCAGTATTCAAATCAATGCATGGTTGCTAGGGTAATTTGGACCCTAGCAACCAGATAGCTAAAATTGCAAACTGGAGAGCTACTGAATAAAAAGTTCAATAACTCAAACATCAACTTCAAATTGTCTCAGAATCACTCTCTACATCATACTAAAAGTTAATTCAAAGTGTCATCATAAAAATATGTCCCCACTACCCTACCAACACAGGAGTCCCTTAGGAGAAGAACTCAGGACATACAGCATTATGTTATTATACAGCAGTATGTTATTATATTATTAGTTGCATTAGGTATATATACTGTACATAAGGAATGTCCATTTTGCAGCCCTCCTGCTATTGTTGAATTGCAACAATCCCACAGACAATGGTAGTTCTCCCTGATTTAACCAGCCACCCCAATGGGGGAGCAAACCTTTTGTGCAGTGCTGGGTGTATGCACCCTTTCCTAAACCTGCATAAAAAAACTCTATCCCAGCCCAGTGATATTAATCTTGTAATGCACAAATAATTGAAATAAACTTAGAAGATTTAGAGGCTCATAAATCATTCAGGGAAGCAGATTTGTAAAAATAAACAGCCCTAATGTATGTGCCCTTGAGATGCATTTGTGCTAAAAAGCAATACATCATTTAAGTGGGCCTTTTCAGTAATCTTTGTTATTTATTTGCTGTGAAATATTTGCCTTAGTAGCTTTTTATTTAATGGGCACAGTTTATGTATGACATATATTTGTGTGCCTTTTAGTATATAATTATTGCTCCCTGAATGAATCAGTAATAGTGCATTGATAAAGTTATTTTACTATTAATGGGAAAAATTATATAAAGGCCTTGAGTTGCCTAGTTCTTGGAGATTCTTTAGAATTGTATATCTGTGTCTGCTGTAGTGGGTCAGTACCACAAATCCAACCCCCACCAAGATAAACTTATTCCCCCTGCAACTGCCCCACTGTAGTGCAGACTGCTCAGCGCTGCAAGTAAAATTGTAGTGGCATTGCTCTATGGAGTAGAAAGCAACATTTCAAAGTTTATCTAGTTACCGTTAACCAATTTGCAATTAGTCTTCTTGTGTGTTGTTTTAAATGATTTACTGTTTTTTGTTGCAATTAATATATTTTTTGGTCAGTGACCCTGACACTCAAGAAAGCATTTTCATTTGCTGGGATAAAAGAGGCAGAATACAAAAGCTAAGTGCTAATAACCGAATGTTCAATAACTTCCTGCAATCAGGAAAGCGTTAATAACTGGGGAAAATTATAGGACCATTTGGAATCCTTCTCGATTACCTATTTCAGTGTTTAGTAATGCTGCCCCTAACTTTGAGCTTCCGTTTTCTGAAATAAAAATGTGTAGGATTTGCTATTTCATAAAATAAGAAAGTTAGTCATTATATGAATGAATAGATGTGATGTGTTTTTATATATAATACACAAAAACCATGAATATCTTGTAAATTATATCCTTATAAACGGTGAGTTCTGATGTCATCAGTTATAAACGGTGAGTTCTGATGTCATTTCTGTCACATGACTCACTGAAACTTGTGCATTATAATAAATAAAGTACCCCCAGTTGCAAAATATGAGGATATTAGATGTTACCTTGGAGTTCCATGACCTCTATAAAACACTTGGCCTTCGGACTCGTGTTTTTATATGGTCATGGAACTCCTCTGTAACTTATAATATCCTTATATTTTACAAGAGGGGGTACTTTATTCGCTATATAATATATAGGGCACAATTGAACTCCCTTGTTTGTGTACACAAGTTTCAGTTATTGATGTGAAAGAAATGATATCACTTAGCACTAATTATACTGATGACATCACTAATTACAGTTTAAAAGGATATAATTTACAGGATATTCTTGGCTCTCATGTAAAATGAAACCAATTCTATTTATAACACTGAAAGATCAATAATTCAACCACAGACAACCTATATCCATCACTTATCAGATTACCCAGTGATTTTAATAGAAAATTAAATAAATGGAAGATGGCTTTGGTGACATGGGATATTTTTTAGTTTATCTGAAAACAACAGAACTCATTGCAAGGCAATATCAATAAATATTCTTCATAGGTTATAGGTCTTTATAGGTATGGGATCCGTTATCTGGAAACCCGTTATTATATTCTTTTTCCTTGAAGACGTTTCACTAGCCATCCGGCATTCTCAATTCAGAATGATCTGTACAAAAATATTTGTGGCTATATACCCTGAAAAAACTCAACCTGCACCCAACCCTAAGCTGCAAAATGTTGTCATTGTATGCTTGCACCCAACCAGTACCCATATCATCTTTCTCTGTACAGGTATGGGACCTGTTATCCAGAATGCTCGGGACCTGGGGTTTTCCGGATAACGGATCTTTCCGTAATTTGGGTCTTCATGTCTTAAGTCTACTAGAAATTCATTTAAACATTAAATAAACCAAATAGGCTGGTTTTGCTTCCAATAAGGATTAATTATATCTTAGTTGGGATCAAGTACAAGCTACTGTTTTATTATTACAGAGAAAAAGGAAATCATTTTTAAAAATTTGGATTATTTGGATAAAATGGAGTCTATGGGAGACAGCCATTCTGTAATTCTGAGCTTTTTGGATATTGGGTTTCCGGATAAGGGATTCTATACCTGTACACTACTTCTGTGTGCTTCTGATTCCAAGACAAGAAATCTTCAGGAGCAAGGGTCTGCCTCAAAAGGGCCTTATCTCTAAGATATATGCACTTCTTATTGAACCCTTAAATATTAATGCAGGGCAACATTCTTATATGAACAAATGGAATGCTATGCTTCAATGTGACTTGTCTCCCACTGACTGGTCTGATATATGGAGAAATGCTAGACAAATGGTTACTTGTATTAGGCAGAAGGAACATATTTACAAAAATTAATGTTTTGGTATTGTACCCCGATAGACTGCATAAACTTTTCCCAGACCACTCACCTCACATATTTTTTGGGATTGTCCAATCATTTAGCCATTATGGCGAGCAGTTAATGAGCTGCTAAATCAGGTACCGATAACATGTGTATCGAAGACTATTCCCACCTTTTTAATGGGAAAGCCATTTATTGCAGTTTTAAAATCCAGTCAAAAATTGGCTAATCAGATCTTATCAGCAGTGCGAATAGCAAGATCGGCCAATTGGAAGTCCTTACCCTGCCCAACAATTCAAGAAATAATTAAAAGAGTAAATGTTAATAGACTTTTTGAAGCAAACATAGCCTTTATACAGAATTAAAAAAAAAAAACAATTTAGAAATTTGGTCTATTTGGGAATTAAAGGGTTTTGCTACAACTAAAATTGCAACCTCTGTCTAGATACCCCATTGCTGCTTTTTTATCCGCTACCTTGATTAGATCAGTGCCCTTACTTATTCCGGTCATATTTGGGATGCCCTTGTTATGCTTAGATAAACATATTTACAAACTAGCTTGAACATTTTCTTTAGATGGAAAACACGAGGCAATTATTGTCAATATTATTTTTTTTATTATAGAATAACCATCTGTTAGTATGCATACATTTGGCTAATATTATGCAATTAGATTGTCTCCTGATGTTGGATTATAAACATGAAGATGCTTTGTACAATATATGATACAGCGGTCTGAACTTTGTAGAGAATGTATAACTTCAAGTACTTCTTTGCTCTTTCTGTAAGCAACAATTTTCAGTTTTTTGTTTTTCTTTCTTCTTTTCCGTTTTCTTTTCTTACTGATGTGTATGATTATATATACAGAAAATGAACTTAATAAAAATATAAGTTACAAAAAGAAATCTTCAGGAGCAGTGGAGGAGAGTACCTCCCCAGTTTGACCCACACCCATCCCTAACCTACAATGGTTGGACAAATGTCAACCCAAAACCACCCAACCGGTGGTCAACTCGTTGGTCACCATGGGTCAACCGGCACATCACTAATCCTAACTTTACTCATTACTCTGCTCTATCATTTATATGTACATTTCCTGAGGGATCTTGCTTTGTCTGACAATCATATATGATTATGCAAAGTGCACAATAAGATAAAAGAGAGCATACTAAGTGCAAAATAATTTTTCACTCAAAGTGCTCAATAAATACGAATGTGAGTAACTACTCAGTGTATAATAAGTGTAGTGCTGAATTTTGGATATTCAACAAGATGTGTTTTGTTTGGTTTCACATAGTGAATTTGCATATAAAGTTAGAATGCACTATGCTGATAAAAATAACATTAATATAAGAATATGCAGACTAGCGAACAAATGTCTGTATTATATAAAGTTTAATTTGATGTTATGCTACATGAAATGTATGTGCTTATGTAATGTGCCATGTTTGGTGGTATTGACAACCGATGTTATTGCCATATCTTATCATGTGTGAATGTGAGTGAATGGTGCAATGTTCTGTTCCCTGCCCATTGGCATAGTACACCGAGACAGGTCCGAAGAGGATTTGCCACAACTTGCGAAGAGGATTTGCCAAGACAGTAATTATGTTTGTTTTTCATAGAATATCCAAAAGTATGTTTGTCATTCTGACACACAAAAAAAAAGTGGGGAATGTAGTACTGAATTTTGGATATTCAAGAATAAGCCCATACACGCAATGGGTTAAAAGATATCTGCCTTTCCATCAATGGCAACTGTGAAGGTGCAGGCTTGGACAATAACCATTCTGCCATAAAACAATCCTTGCAGCTACAGTAATGTCCATATCAAAGAGATGCAAATAACTGGACACACTGGTGGGATAGTAAGAGTTCCCAAGGAAATGAGACTCTGCTTGATCAACAAAGGGACACCTAGAGCATTGGATTATGGGATTTCTTTCACAGTGCATCCTAACTTGATTTCACTCCCTTGTCTACCTAAAAATAGATGAATTATCTCCAAAACATCAAACATCGACCTGATTGGTTGGGACTGTCTTTTGGGTGTGGCTGTACTGGGAAAAGTGTAGTATGCTTGTTTGAATGGTCTTCCTCATGTACATATAAAGAGCATTGTTGGTTAGTCACTTTCCACTCCCTTCCATTACACCTTTCCCTATCCCTTTCTCCCTCCCTCCATTTTAGTTAGTTCCCTTTTTATGTTATACCTTTTTAATTCCTTTGTAAATAAATACCACTTATTTAAAGATCAGATTGTCTCAAGTCATTAGCCTGGCACCCCAAAATAGAGCAGATCCAACAATAAGACAAGAGAATGCAATGATACAAGACCCTGCATTTATTGCAGTGCACAATAAAACATACAGTAAAAGTGTATGGTAATACAAGAAAGTGCAAAAGGAAACCCCTTTCTTCCCCTTCTGCTATTTACTAAACTGCACCTCCACTTTTTTGGCAGAATAGACCATTAAAACTTAATACACCAAAATCTAAATGAATATTGCACAAAATGCACAAAAAGGTAATTCCCAATACCTCTATAAAGAGAACACTGATAACAGCAAACAGCAAGAAGCAATAAATGGCTTTGTTTACATAAAATAACAATCCCATGTGGTCTTCTCACTTTTTATAATTAAATATTTATGACGGATTTTTTTTAAAAAAAGTATATTAATTTAAAGAAGCTGATCAAGCTGTCTGCATTTGCAGAGAATGTAATAGCCTATAGGTCACTGTTGTTCATTTTCTTTCCCCTGATAATGGTCTAGCGGCCAGGGGATTCTGAAACATATTCATTCTTATTTTATTCACTGAATATATTTACTATCTATAGCAATAAATAAGCAGAGTAAATACGCTTGCATTTCATTTCACAAATCATTGTTCGCATAAAATGCATTTATCAGTTGTGAATACAGATTGATTTTTAATCAAATAGATGTGAATATTAGCTGCCCTAATGCGTACACTCTTCATCCATATAAATCTCTCACCCGTTCTCCATATATCATTTAGAGCTCTGCGGAAACTTGTAACCCACAAAGTTAAATATCATTTTGAACAAATGACACAATCACAAATCTTAAAGGCCTATTTATTTTCAGCACATGTGAACATACATATGTGATTTATATGTGAGCTGCCTTCAGAAGCGCTTCAAATACCCTGATTTACATTAACAAGCACAGTGGAATAAAACAAGAATTCAGTAAAGATATTGCCCATTATACAGGAGAAAGCAATAGTTCTAGTTCTTGTAATAGTGTTCTCTGGAGTGCCACGAAAGTCTCCTTTCATTTTCTGTATTTAATAATGCTTAAAGGGGACCCATCACCCAAAAAAAGTATTCAAAATCCTATTTTCTCACATTAGTCAAGCAAAATGAACTTTAATTATACAATATAAATTTTTTGAATCTTGTTTCCTTCAGTCTGGGAATTCATAATTATAGAAATTACAGGTAAATGGAGGGCACACCTAATTCAAATTATAAAGGGACAAATATTCAGTGAGAGGTGCAAAGAAACCATAAGTCGCCCCTACCGAGCAACTAAACATAGCAAATACAAAAAGATCAGGTCTGCACACTCAAAGAGAACTTTTGACTCAGGTGGTAAGATTGAAATATGCTTTACTGGTAAAAGAACAAGAAAACAGCAACATAATGTTCACAAAAAACAAGAAACATTTTGCATGATAATAGTATACATACCATCCTTGAGTACAGAAAAAGGCAGACAAGAAATTACAAGTAGCGGATACACCTGCCAAAATGAGAATGACCCCAAAGTTTCGGCAAAATAGCCTTTGTCAAGGGGATTCTGATGTGTAACCAAACAGATCTGTTCTCGCGTGATTTCTTTACCCGAGGTAATGGTAGTTTAGGGAGCCGCGTCACTACGCTGAACGTACTGTCGGCGGAAGTGACGTTGGCGGATGTGACGTCACAGATCCGGAAGTTCGGGTAGCGCGCGAAAAACAGGGATGGACGCGTAGTTGGAGAGGGTATTTATTTCACTGCTAATTTGGTTGCACATCAGAATCCCCTTGACAAAGGCTATTTTGCCGAAACGTTGGGGTCATTCTCATTTTGGCAGGTGTATCCGCTGCCTTTTTCTGTACTAAAGGGTGTTATGTATACTATTATCATGCAAAATGTTTCTTGTTTTTTGTGAACATTATGTTGCTGTTTTCTTGTTCTTTTACCAGTAAAGCATATTTCAATCTTACCACCTGAGTCAAAAGTTCTCTTTGAGTGTGCAGACCTGATCTTTTTGAATTCATAATTATAGCAAACAGGCAGGAGCCATTTTGTGGACACTGTTATTAAGACAAGCCTTAAATCATCTCAGAATCTTGTTTGTGCACCAGAATGGAGGACCTGATGTCCATCCCCATGCACTGGCTACACAATTAAATGGTGAAGTGAATGGAGGAATGTGGGGAGAGCAGTGACATCTAGAAAGTGCTGATTGGAAAGTGAAAGGCATAGAGGAGGGGCAGGCAATATTTGATAAAAATAGAAAATGGATTTCATGTTTAATTTGAAAAGGACCTTTATCATACAGATTTGTAGCTAAGTGTACATTTGGGGGCAGATGTATCAAGGGTCGAATATTGAGGGTTAATTAACCCTCGATATTCGACTGCCGAATTAAAATCCTTCCACTTCGAATATCGAATTCGAAGGATTATGCGCAATTCATTTGATAGAACGATCAAAGGAATAATCGTTCGATCGAACGATTTTAAGGATTTTAATCCATCGATCGAAGGATTATCCTTCGATCATAAAATTGTTAGCAAGCCTATGGGGACCTTCCCCATAGGCTAACATTGGCCTCGGTAGGTTTTAGGTGGCGAACTAGGGGGGGTCGAAGAAATTTTTAAAGAGACAGTACTTCAACTATCGAATGGTCGAATAGTCGAACGATTTTTAGTTTGAACCGTTCGATTCGAAGTCAAAGTAGCCAATTCGATGGTCGAAGTAGCCAAAAAAACCATTCGAAATTCAAAATATTTTTCCTCTATTCCTTCACTCGAACTTAATGAATGGGCTCCTACAAATATACATATTTTTACTACAGTATATGCTGTATGGCAATAGGGAATAATTATTTATTTATATATCCAGTGTAATAGGAGTGATGTTAAAAAAAATAATTGTACCAAAAATATTAATGTAATACTTACAGATGAGAAAGGACATTTTTGGGGCATAATAATGGCAAATAGGTGCAATAGAAACTTAAAATTACCAAAGGAACTCTATTTTTAACAGAATTTTTAACATGAAACATTAAAAATGCAACTGCTATTTTAACTAAATATAATCATTGACAGAACATCCACAACTTCTGTAAATGCGCAACTATTGATTATTTAAGATATTCATCTAAATAAATGACATTTAATACAATCCATTGAGTAACCTTTATGACATGTGCATGACTAGAAACTAGTACAATAACATATAATTTCTAGAAGATTTGTAAATAGCTATGAGCACAAATATCTTGTGTTCATGGTTAGTGTTAATTTGTCCTGATTAGAGTCCCAACAGAGATTAAAAATCAGTTTTGGGTGGTGCTTCCCAATAGCTAGGTCTGTAATTGCTGAGCTAGTTCTGTATAAGCACTCATATCATAGATAAAGCTGGCAACTTGCCACTTAACATACTGTAGTCTAATAATGGCATTAAAGGCCAGTGTGTGTTTATTATATATGTAATTGGAAGGCAATATTCCTTGAGCTGCCATTTTGTAGGTGGAAACTATGACTGTACTTTGGCACAGATTATACATAAATATATCTATTCTGAATTTTGAACTGTAAAAAAAACGTGGTTATAAAATAAGCAAATTATTTAACATGCATCAAGAAACTAAATTGCGTGTTGCTGGGAAAATCGTATTTTTAAGTGGACAGAGTACCGTATATACTCGAGTATAAGCCGACCGAGTATAAGCCAAGGTACCTAATTTTACCTACGCAAACTGGGAAAACTTATTGACTCTAGTATAAGCCTAGACACAACTACAGTCCTGTCTCCCAGCAGCACACATTCTGCCAAAGCGACCCCCCAGCGATCAACCGGACTTCTTTGCAAAGTTGATGGTGACAGAGAATTGCCAAACGGATTACTGTGTGTATTGTCCCACTGTCCCACTACCATGTGCAGAGGGTGCTGTTTGATATTGCCATCACTGTTAATCTTTCGTATAACCAACAGAGGGTGCTGTGTGATATTGCAGTCACTGTTATTCTTTCATATAACCAACAGAGGGCGCTGTGTGATATTGCAGTCACTGTTAATCTTTCATATAACCAACAGAGGGCACTGTGTGATATTGCAGTCACTGTTATTCTTCCATATAACCAACAGATGGCGCTGTGTGATATTGCAGTCACTGTTATTCTTTCATATAACCAACAGAGGGCACTGTGTGATATTGCAGTCACTGTTATTCTTTCATATAACCAACAGAGGGCGCACTGTTATTCTTTCATATAACCAACAGAGGGTGCTGTGTGATATTGTAGTCACTGTTAATCTTTCATATAACCAACAGAGGGCGCACTGTTATTCTTTCATACAACCAACAGATGGCGCTGTGTGATTTTGCAGTCACTGTTATTCTTTCATATAACCAACAGAGGGCGCACTGTTATTCTTTCATACAACCAACAGATGGCACTGTGTGATATTGCAGTCACTGTTATTCTTTCATATAACCAACAGAGGGCGCACTGTTATTCTTTCATATAACCAACAGAGGGCATTGTGGGATATTGCAGTCTCTCCCCAAGTTGGTATAGGAATGATTAAAAGTGACTGCAATCTCAGCTACTTGGGTTGTACCCGAGTATAAGCTGAGGTAGACTTTTTCAGCACTTTTTGGATGCTGAAAAACTCGGCTTATACTCGGGTATATACGGTATTCTAATTGACAGATAGAAGAAAATAGTTCCTTGCATTGTAATATTAGTGTTGACTGATGTTAGTTGGAAAAGGGATTGGGCTTGAATACAATGTTCACCTTTTCATCAGTTACTGTATTCTATTCTCCCACATACTGGAATAGGTTATTCGCCCTGAAGATTTATATAACTCCGTATTTATATATTACCATTATTAATAGGGATGTAGCGAACGTCGGAAAAAAAGTTCGCGAACATATTTGCGAACTTGCGCAAAAATGCGAGCGGTTCGCGAACGGTTCGCAAACCCCATAGACTTCAATGGGAAGGCGAACTTTAACATCTAAAAAAGACATTTCTGGCCAGAAAAATGATTTTAAAGTTGTTTAAAGGGTGCAACGACCTGGACAGTGGCATGCCAGAGTGGGATCAAGGGCAAAAATGTATCTGAAAAATCTGCCTGTGTGTGCTTGGAAGAGATAGTGTAGGGGGAGAGCTGTTAGTGATTTCAGGGACAGATGATAGTAAGTTTGCTGGCTAGTAATCTGCTTGATACTGCTCTGTATTGGAGGGACAGAAGTCTGCAGGGATTTGAGGGACATTTTAGCTTAGGTAGCTTTGCTGGCTAGTAATCTACTGTTCTCTTTAAACAACTGCCATACGTTGACCTTGTAGGCATTGTTTGCCCAGTTTTTTTGGACGCAGCCACTGAAGCACAGTTGCCAGAAAAAATATGCCATATAAATGCTGAAAATAGTCATTTTTCGCCATACGTTGACCTTGTAGACATTGTTTGCCCAGTTTTTTTTGGACGCAGCCACTGAAGCACAGTTTCCAGAAAAAATATGCCATATAAATGCTGAAAATAGTAATTTTTCGCCATACGTTGACCTTGTAGACATTGTTTGCCCAGTTTTTTTGGACGCAGCCACTGAAGCACAGTTGCCAGAAAAAATATGCCATATAAATGCTGAAAATAGTCATTTTTTGCCATACGTTGACCTTGTAGGCATTGTTTGCCCAGTTTTTTTGGTCGCAGCCACTGAAGCACAGTTGCCAGAAAAAATATGCCATATAAATGCTGAAAATAGTCATTTTTTGCCATATACGTTGAGTCAACGTATGGCAAAAAATGACTATTTTCAGCATTTATATGGCATATTTTTTCTGGCCTCTGTGCTTCAGTGGCTGCGGCCAAAAAAACTGGGCAAACAATGCCTACAAGGTCAACGACGTTGACCTTGTAGGCATTGTTTGCCCAGTTTTTTTGGCCGCAGCCACTGAAGCACAGAGGCCAGAAAAAATATGCCATATAAATGCTGAAAATAGTCATTTTTTTTGGTCGCAGCCACTGAAGCACAGTTGCCAGAAAAATTATGCCATATAAATGCTGAAAATATAAATTTTTTTGGTTGCAGCCACTGAAGCACAGAGGCCAGAAAAATTATGCCATATAAATGCAGAAAATATGCATTTTTTTGGTCGCAGCCACTGAAGCACAGTTGACAGAAAAATTATGCCATATAAATGCTGAAAATATAAATTTTTTTGGTTGCAGCCACTGAAGCACAGAGGCCAGAAAAATTATGCCATATAAATGCAGAAAATATGCATTTTTTTGGACGCAGCCACTGAAGCACAGTTGCCAGAAAAAATATGCCATATAAATGCTGAAAATAGTCATTTTTCGCCATACGTTGACCTTGTAGACATTGTTTGCCCAGTTTTTTTGGTTGCAGCCACTGAAGCACAGAGGCCAGAAAAAATTAAACCAGTAGGGTTTGCACCCTAGTTTGTAACGGTGGCGGAGGGAGGAGGACGCTAAAGGACAGCTGTGTGTGGAGTCATGAGGCTTGAAGAGAAGGACAGCTGCATAGAAGTCAGAACAAGTCTTCCGGCGTGCAGTAACCCTCCGAGATCCACCCCTCATTCATTTTAATAAAGGTCAGGTAATCGACACTTTTGTGACCTAGGCGAGTTCTCTTCTCAGTTACAATCCCTCCTGCTGCACTGAAGGTCCTTTCTGAGAGCACACTTGAGGCTGGGCAAGACAAGAGGTTCATGGCAAATTGTGACAGCTCTGGCCACAGATCAAGCCTGCGCACCCAGTAGTCCAGGGGTTCATCGCTCCTCAGAGTGTCGATATCTGCAGTTAATGCCAGGTAGTCCGCTACCTGCCGGTCGAGGCGTTCTTTGAGGGTGGATCCAGAAGGGTTGTGGCGCTGCCTTGGACAGAAAAACATTTGCATGTCTGACGTTACAGACCGGCCAAAGGGCTTTGTCCTTGCAGGTGTGCTCGTGGCAGGATTACTGGCACCTCTGCCCCTGGAATGTTGATGAGTTCCTGAAGTGACATCACCCTTAAAAGCATTGTACAACATGTTTTGCAGGCTGGTTTGTAAATGCCGCATCTTTTCGGACTTGTGGTATGTTGGTAACATTTCTGACACTTTATGCTTGTACCGAGGGTCTAGTAGCGTTGCGACCCAGTACAGGTCCTTCTCCTTAAGCCTCTTGATACGGGGGTCCTTCAACAGGCATGACAGCATGAAAGACCCCATTCTCACAAGGTTGGATGCAGAGCTATCCATCTCCGCTTCCTCATTATCAAGGACTGCATCATCCACGGTCTCCTCCCCCCAGCCACGTACAAGACCAGGGGTCCCCAAAAGGTCACCACTAGCCCCCTGGGAAGCCTGCTCCTGTTGGTCCTCCTCCTCCTCCTCCACAAAGCCACCTTCCTCCTCTGACTCCACTTCTGGCACCTCTCCCTGCGTTGCAGCAGGTGCCTGGGTTCGTTCTGGTGATTCCGACCATAAATCGTGCGCTTCCAGCTCCTCGTCACGCTGGTCTACAGCCTCATCTGTCACTCGTCGCACGGCACGCTCCAGGAAGAAAGCGAAGGGTATTAGGTCGCTGATGGTGCCTTCGGTGCGACTGACCATATTTGTCACCTCTTCAAAAGGTCGCATGAGCCTGCAGGCATCGCGCATAAGCACCCAGTAACGGGGGAAAAAAATCCCCAGCTCTGCAGATCCAGTCCTACCACCCAGTTCAAAAAGGTACTCGTTGACGGCCCTTTGTTGTTGCAGCAGACGTTCCAACATAAGGAGCGTTGAATTCCAGCGAGTCTGGCTGTCAGAAATGAAACGCCTGACTGGCATGTTGTAGCGCTGCTGAATGTCAGCAAGGCGTGCCATGGCTGTGTAGGAATGTCTGAAATGGGCCGACACCTTTCTGGACTGGGTGAGAACGTCCTGGAATCCTGGGTACTTGGAGACAAAACGTTGGACTATTAAATTTAACACATGTGCCATGCAGGGCACATGTGTTAAATTTCCCAGTCTCAACGCTGCCAACAGATTGCTTCCATTGTCACACACCACTTTTCCGATCTGCAGTTGGTGTGGGGTCAGCCACCGATCGGCCTGTGACTGCAGAGATGACAGGAGTACAGATCCGGTATGGTTTTTGCTTTCCAGGCACGTCATCCCCAAGACAGCGTGACAACGGCGTACCTGGCACGTCGAATAGCCTAGGGGGAGCTGGGGGTGCACAGGTGTGGAGGAGGAGAAGGAGGACCCAGCAGCAGAGTAAGAAGAAGAAGAGGAAGAAGACGAGGTAGAGAGCGATGGAGGAGTAGAGGTGGTGGCAGAACCGCGTGCAATCCGTGGCGGTGACACCAACTCCACTGTTGTTGTTGTTGTTGAGCTACCCATTCCCTGCTTCCCATTCCCAGCCATTACCAAGTTCACCCAGTGGGCAGTGTAGGTGACATACCTGCCCTGACCATGCTTGGAGGACCATGCGTCAGTAGTCATATGGACCTTTGGCCCAACACTAAGTGACAGAGATGCGGTAACTTGGCTCTGCACATGTTGGTACAGGTGTGGTATTCCCTTTTTAGAAAAAAAATTGCGGCTGGGTACCTTCCACTGCGGTGTCCCAATTGCTACAAATTTGCGGAAGGCCTCAGAGTCCACCAGCTGGTATGGTAAAAGCTGGCGGGCTAAGAGTGCAGACAAGCCAGCTGTCAGACGCCGGGCAAGGGGGTGACAGTCAGACATTGGCTTCTTACGCTCAAACATGGCCTTCACAGAAACTTGGCTGGTGGCAGATGACTGGGAATGGGAACAGGTGGTCAAGGTGGAAGGCGGAGTGGAGGGTGGTTCAGATGGGTCAAGGAGAGCAGAGGTAGAGCAGTAAGATGCTGGACCAGAAGGAGTGTGGCTTTTAGTTTGCCTGTTGCCTTTGAGGTGTTGCTCCCAAAGTGCTTTGTGCTTGCCGCTCATGTGCCTTCGCATAGAAGTTGTACCTATGTGGCTGTTGGGCTTACCAAGGCTCAGTTTCTGACTGCACTCATTGCAAATTACAATGCTTTTGTCAGAGGCACACACATTAAAAAAATCCCACACTGCTGACTTTTTGGAAGTCTGCGATCTGGCGGTAACAGTAGAAGTTGGCGGCATTGGCGGCAATGGCGGGTGCGTTGGCCGGCTGAACACAGGTGCCGATACATGTT
Organism: Xenopus petersii; assembly: GCA_038501925.1. Lineage (NCBI taxonomy): Eukaryota > Metazoa > Chordata > Amphibia > Anura > Pipidae > Xenopus > Xenopus petersii. Next base: position 97,661,294 of record CM076683.1, on the reverse strand, counting down.
GTTGCCCTACTGATCCCTGCGGGCTGTCCTCCCTGCTTCTTCTAAGTCTTATTCTCCTACTGCCTCTCTGACTCTCCGTCTCTCCATCTGAACTACCCTCCTCTTGCTCTCTTCTACTAGGCACCCACAAAACATCAATCTCCTCATCATCATTCTCCTCAGATGCATCAATTTCTTCTGACACATCACAGAAGGAAGCAGCAGCGGGGACCTCCTCCTCATCACTCATCATTATGTCCATCTCTGTCGTGTTCTCTGCCAGAATTAAATCTGGTGTAACGTCCTCATCTCCTTCATCTTCTTCTGCCAATAATGGTTGCGCATTACTCAGTTCAAGAAACTCATGGGAAAATAACTCCTCTGACTCCAGTGAAGAAGGGGCACCGGTGGTGGAGGAAGTGTTACGTGGGGTGGCCATAGCAGTGGAGGATGAGGAGGATGTTGTGGTAAAGTTAGAAACGGTAGAGGATGGGGTGTGCTGTGTAAGCCAGTCAACTACCTCTTCAGCATTTTGGGAGTTCAGGGTCATTGGCTTTTTAAAACTGGGCAATTTGCTAGGGCCACAGGATTGCATAGCAGCACGGCCCCTAGCACGGCCTCTGCGTGGCGGCCTGCCTTTGCCTGGCATTATTTTTAAAAAAACAACAACAACAAAAACTCAGTTGGTTTTTCTGGAAACGATAATACACACAGCTAGATGGCAGTTTGAAGAAAACAGTGTGCAAATAATGCCTACAAGGTCAACGTATACACAGCGGTGGATACGGATTACGTAAAATATAAGAATGCTGCTTGAAAAAAAGTAACTCAAGTGGTTTTTCTAGAGACGATAATATTATCAATATTTAGACAAAATGTGAACAAGCTCACACAGCTAGATGGCGGTTTGAAGAAAACACTGTGCAAATAATGCCTACAAGGTCAACGTATACACAGCGGTGGATACGGATTACGTAAAATATAAGAATGCTGCTTGAAAAAAAGTAACTCAAGTGGTTTTTCTAGAGACGATAATATTATCAATATTTAGACAAAATGTGAACAAGCTCACACAGCTAGATGGCGGTTTGAAGAAAACACTGTGCAAATAATGCCTACAAGGTCAACGTATACACAGCGGTGGATACGGATTACGTAAAATATAAGAATGCTGCTTGAAAAAAAGTAACTCAAGTGGTTTTTCTAGAGACGATAATATTATCAATATTTAGACAAAATGTGAACAAGCTCACACAGCTAGATGGCGGTTTGAAGAAAACACTGTGCAAATAATGCCCACAAGATCAACGTATACACTACTACAGCGGTGGATACGGATTGCGTAAAATATATTATGGCTGCTTGAAAAAAGTCACTCCGGTGTTTTTTCTGGAGACGGTAATATTATGGATATTTAGACAGAATGTGAACAAGGTCACACAGCTAGATGGCAGTTGGTTGAATAACACACTGGGCAAAAAATGCCTACAGGGCAAATAATGCCTAAAAGGTCAACTTATACACTACTACAGCGATGGATACGGATTACGTAAAATTTATTATGGCTGCTTGAAAAAAGTCACTCCGGTGTTTTTTCTGGAGACGGTAATATTATGGATATTTAGACAGAATGTGAACAAGGTCACACAGCTAGATGGCAGTTGGTTGAATAACACACTGGGCAAAAAATGCCTACAGGGCAAATAATGCCTAAAAGGTCAACTTATACACTACTACAGCGATGGATACGGATTACGTAAAATATATTATGGCTGCTTGAAAAAAGTCACTCCGGTGTTTTTTCTGGAGACGGTAATATTATGGATATTTAGACAGAATGTGAACAAGGTCACACAGCTAGATGGCAGTTGGTTGAATAACACACTGGGCAAAAAATGCCTACAGGGCAAATAATGCCTAAAAGGTCAACTTATACACTACTACAGCGATGGATACGGATTACGTAAAATTTATTATGGCTGCTTGAAAAAAGTCACTCCGGTGTTTTTTCTGGAGACGGTAATATTATGGATATTTAGACAGAATGTGAACAAGGTCACACAGCTAGATGGCAGTTGGTTGAATAACACACTGGGCAAAAAATGCCTACAGGGCAAATAATGCCTAAAAGGTCAACTTATACACTACTACAGCGGTAGTAAAATAAAAAAAAGTAAAATAAAAAAAAAATGAATATTAAAAAAAAAAAATTACAGTTGGTGCTGCTGAACTACTAGGAGCAGCAGATTAGCACACCAGTCCCACTCCCCAACACTGCTAGACTAATAGCACTGGGCTCTTATAGTAGTAGTAGTAGTAGTAGTAGTAGTAAAACAACAAAAAAATAAATAAAAGCAGTCCTTACAAGGACTACTGTTATTGCAGCAGTCAGCAGATGAGATCAGAAGCAGGACAGCTGCCCACTGCAGCTACATACAGAGCACTGCAGTAGAAGGTAGATTACTAGCCAGCAAAGCTACCTAAGCTTAAATGTCCCTCAAACCCCTGCAGACTTCTGTCCCTCCAATAACAGAGCAGTATCAAAACGATTACTAGCCAGCAAACTTTCAACTGTCCCTGAAATCACTAACAGGCAGCAGCTCTCTCCCTACACTATCTCTTCAGCACACACAGGCAGAGTGAAAAAACGCTGCAGGGCTTCGGTTTTTATAGGGAAGGGGAGTGGTCCAGGGGAGAGCTTCCTGATTGGCTGCCATGTACCTGCTGGTCTGGGGTGAGAGGGCAAAAAAAAGCGCCAACAATGGCGAACCCAAAATGGCGAACGTCGCGCGACGTTCGCGAACTTCCGGCGAGCGCGAACACCCGATGTTCGCGCGAACAAGTTCGCCGGCGAACAGTTCGCCGGCGAACAGTTCGCGCCATCTCTAATTATTAATAAAAATTGCAAAACTGATTCCTGAGGTGAGATAAAAGGAAATAAAAAGGTTTATGAAACGCCAGACCCTGCTGTCTAATTTAGGATAAAAATAGTAAAGTGTTTATTTGGCCATTTCAACAAACTGACTTTTACATTTCTCAAAATACATGCTCCCCAGTCAATGCTCCACCTAAATTGTGCGCTCATGTGTGCACACACAAATTTTTAGGTCAGCACACACAACAAATTGTGGAGTGTACAAAGAATTTGGTGTGAAAAAAAAATTTTGTATCAATTCTGACCTGATCACAACATTTTTAAAAACTGCGCGCGCACAAAGCTGAGAAGAAATTAGAAGGAACATTTTCCCCAGCACTGTTTTACTCTGAAAAACATCTGTATAATGTTTCTTTACCTTTGTCACCTTTATCATTACACAATGAAAATACTGTTTTTTATTATGGTAAACATATTTATAGAAGGTTCATGTACATTTGATTTTCAAAATATTCTCTTAGGCTGAATACCCTCAAAGCAGCAAAGCTTAAAGGGTGGTAGTATCTACACTTCCACAATTGGCATATGTAAAGACTGTAGTATGCATACACCATTCGCAAAAGTGGGTGGCAGTCGAAGGCTTACTGCCTAGGGCAGCACTGAACTGCAATATTTCCCTATGTATGATACAAAAACATTATTGCCATTTTGTGTTTTCTTATCTGAATGGTATACAGTCATGTGAAAAAGTTTGGGAACCCCTCTCAGCCTGCATAATAATTTACTCAATTTTCAACAAAAAAGATAACAGAGGTATGTTTTTCATTTCCCAGGAACACTTGAGTACTGTAGTGTTTTCTAAACAAAGATTTTTAGTGAAGTAGTATTCAGTTGTATGAGATTAAATCAAATGTGAAAAACTGACATTTGGGTACCCTTGTAATTTTGCTAATTTAAATGCATGTAACTGCTCAATACTGATTACTGGCAATAGCAAATTGGTTGGATTAGCTCATAAAGCCTTGAACTTCATTGGCAGGTGTGTCCAATCACGAGAAAAGGTATTTAAGGTGGCCAATAGCAAGTTGTGCTTCTATTTGACTCTCCTCTGAAGAGTGACAACATGGGATCCTCACAACAACTCTCAAAATATTTGAAAACAAAGATTGTTCAGTATCATGGTTTAGGGGAAGGCTACAAAAAGCGATCTCAGAAGTTTAAACTGTCAGTTTTAACTGTAAGGAATGTAACCAGGAAATGGAAGGCCACAGGCACAGTTGCTGTAAAACCCAGGTCTGGCAGGCCAAGAAAAATACAGGAGCGGCATATGCTGAGGATTGTGAGAATGGTTACAGACAACCCAAAGATCACCTCCAAAGACCTGCAAGAACATCTTGCTACAGATGGTGTATCTGTACATCATTATAAATTTGCACAAAGAACATCTGTATGGCAGGGTGATGAGAAAGAAGCCCTTTCTGCACTCATGCCACAAACATAGTTACTTGTTGTATGCAAAAGCTCATGTGGACGTCTAGAGGCTGTTACATTTGCAAAAGGAGGCGCAACTAAGTATTGATGTAATATCTCTGTTGGGGTGTCCAGATGTATGCACCTGTATAATTTTGTTATGGTGCATATTGCATATTTTGTGTTAACCCAATAAACTGTAAGTCCCTGCAAATACTACTGTTTCCATAAGGCATGCTATATATTAAAATGAATTTGCTACTTTGAAAGCTCAGCCAATGATAAACAAAACTCCAAAGAATTAAGAGGGGTTCCCAAACTTTTTCATGTGACTGTAAATCCAGATATAAGAAGATATAAGAAGAGATTTCGGAGTCTTTAATTCTCCTTAATTAACTTGCATTGCATGAATTTTCATGCATTTCACAATGCTCATTCAAGGTGAAATGACACATTAATCTATTTTGATAAACATTTCAATTCGTTAAATACTTTCTTAAGAAAATACTGACACCAGAAAATAACATTTTTTTATATCTATCATAACATTGTCTTGAATGCAATTTATAATTTTGCCATAAAATTATCTGATGCTTTTAGCGAAAAACGATCAACTTTTAAGGGCACATTTACTTAGCTCGAGTGAAGGATTAGAATGAAAAATACTTTGAATTTTGAAGGTTTTTTTGGCTACTTCGACCATCGAATTGGCTACTTCGACCTTCGACTACGACTTCGAATCGAACGATTCGAACTAAAAAGCGTTCGACTATTGACCATTTGTATAGTACTGTCTCTTTAAAATCCTTTGAATCATTCCATTAGAACGATTTTTCCTTCGATTGTTCAATCGAACGAAATGAGATAAATCCTTCGACTTTGATATTCGAAGTCGAAGGATTTAACTTCGAGGATCGAATATCGAGGGTTAATTAACCCTCGATATTCAACCAATAGTAAATGTGCTCCTACATGTAGGCAAAATGTCGGCAACTTTTAATGTAGATTAATATTTTGAAAAGAAAATCAACCAATCAATGTCCTGTCCAGATTTGCAAATTTGGAGATCCAGACAGGCAGTTTTCACCCTTCTAAAAACTGGGCTGTCCAGGTTAAATCCAGATAGGTGCCAACACTACTCTGAGCAGCTGTTGAGAAGCTAAGCTTAGGGTTAGTCGCAAATTATCAAGCAGAAAAAGAGGTTTGTCTTTCATATGAGCTAATGCCACAGGGCTGCCTTATATTGTGATATTTCTATTCCTTATATACTGTACATTGGGCATTTGCCCCTAAGCTCAGTAAGTGACAGCAGCTCAGAGCATGTGCAGTGAATCAGCAGAAAAGAAGATGGGGAGCTACTGGGGCATCTTTGGAGACACAGATCTTTACCGCAAAAGGAATGTGATTGCCTTGAGCTTGTACAGAAGCCCAAAGTACAACATTTCTAGCCTACTTTAGTTAAGCTTTAGTTCTTCTTTAAGGGACACCTGTTGTGCTCCTTAGCAATAAAATAGTTTTATGTAATATGTGCAGTGGTTGCTACTGGTCTGGTAACCCATAGCAGCATAACAGGCAGTATTTATTGGTTTGCTGTTTTAAACACATATAATATTGTTTGTAATGAGTGCTGAGATCTGGGCAAACTTTGCGTCTTTTATTACATATGCCTTTTTGTGTTTTATCTGATCAATTACTCTACACAGTTTATTGTCTGCAGCTGAAGGCATGCCATTGACAAAGTCAGGGAATACTTTTTTTAAAAAAAAAAAACACTTTTTTTTTATTGTAATTGGACTTACCAATACGGTTACTTGGTCTCCTTGGTCTACGCTTATAATTACATTTACAGTTTACTGAGCCTTTATACGCTTTCTTTCTTTGTTTATGTTATTACAATAGCAAAATATATAGGGGCGATTCAGTAAAGGGTGAATGGTGAGAATAGAATGCAAAAAAGGAAAGAAGAGGGTAGGAAAGAGCAGAGGCCAGAACACAATAAAACAGACTTGGAAGCAGTAGGGAGGAAAACTTTTATGTTAGAGGGCAAAGCAGCAAACATGGAAGAAGGATTAGTGACACTGAAAGAAAAAAAAAAGAAAACAGGTGAAACAACTCCTGCTAATTCTCTAACAATTGTCTAACAATGACACTGAGGAAGAGGGGCCTCACTACGTTTCTCAAGATAGCCCAGAAGACTTATCTGACATTGAACTTACAGATAAAGAATATCTTCCAGAGGAAGAAAGTGAACATGTTTGTTAGTAACTCTAAGTAAGGCTCCAGCTCCTCATATAGGCCTTCAATTGCAGCCCTGCTCAATCGGTAGCGCCTCACTACTTCTTCCTCTGTTAAGCCTAGGGTGATCACAGACTTGATTCTCCTCATCAGATTCAAGCAAAAAAACAACAACAAACTCCATCTTGTCACCACAGACAATCACCACACCAAACACCACACCAAACAGGAACTGCAGTCGTTTAGTAACGCTTACTCCTGGGGGTGTTAAATTTCACAGTAATTATCACAACATTTAAGGCTTTTATCGCTTAAAAGATGTTTGTGAATTATGCGTTAAAATTAATTTCATTCTATAAGTATCGCATTGCGATGAGAATACCATTTTGCGTTAATGTAGAATTAATGCTTGCTATATATCTATTAGTGCGTGTGAAAATACTGTGATTAATCATTCCTTAAATAAGCATTGTTATTTAACGCAGAAAACAGTGCATTAAGGAATATCGACCTTTTGTGAATCAGCCCCATAGTGTTATGTTGTTAATTGTTTTACGATACAATAAAATACAATAAATATAAGTTGACAACAATATAAAATTAATCATTGTTGGTCCCTTATGCTCCCAGCAAATAAGGATATAAACAGAAATAAGAAAGAACACTGGTATTAAACAATAATTTAACATTTTCATCGATATACAGTATATAGCTATAATGACTTGTCTAAATATAACATTTGCATGTGCTGGCTGCTGGTGGAATCTGCATCTCCATGGGTTGCTTGTTATCTGGTAACCATTTATTTATGGATTCATAGCCCAAACCCATATCTGTCAAGGTCATTCTGCATAAATACAAAACCATTTTTACTTCATTCATTTATTCCTTCATGGTGACGCTTTCCAACCCCCAGAGAAATGTGATATTTTAGGATGACTATACCATTGAATGGTTTATAAGCAGGGATCTAATGTAAACAATACTCTATGACTGCCCCAAACACGACATCTCGGAGCCTGAAACAACAATATATCAAACTATCCAGTTGCTTGTGGCAGAGTGCTGGAATATCCATACAGAATTGATACAGATATTTGGAAATGTTGCCAGGAATGCAGTAATAGTGCAACTAATACCCTGCCCAATATATATATGCCTAAAACTGCCCAATATATACGTATATGCCTAAAACTGCCCAATATATATATATGCCTAAAACTGTCACAGGCCCATTGTGCATGCATATATACAGTAACACCCTGGGGAATTCTTGATGTAGAAAATAGCTCAATACTTGAAAAGCAGGAACAAGAGTAGAGTGGCTGGGATGGTGTGGCTCCTGCAGTCTATCCATAGCTGTTTAAAGTCTGGGGATAACTAACACAAATTACCCGGTGTTTGGTATGCAGAGAAGCAGGCTCCTAGGACATTGCTATAATTCTCAGTCATCAATGGCACCAGGTCTTCCTCCCAGGCAAGGAGTGGAGTAGGGAGCAGTGAGTATAACTGAGTTAGGATCCTTCCAACCACAATGGGGCCCATCTAACCCTGAAATGTCTGTTCCAGATATGAGATCTCAGCATCTCCTGTATCATAGCACATTATGACCTGTAAGACAAGATGGCATTAACATAATGCACAATAGTATGTTGCATTGTAACAACTGTATGTCACAAGACTAAAATGCACAGTGGTTGCTAAGCAATAACCTTTCTGTATGGCAATTTGTTCGTATATATAATATGCAGCATATTTTACAATATTATGTATTATATGGACAGCATGTTTGTCTCTTTTGCCCTTTAGATATCATTAACAGCAGTTATTCATTTGTGTTTAGCTGCACATTACGTCAATACAGTTTCTCTGTGTCTTCTGCTCAGGAAACAAAATGTACTACATAATCAATTTCAACAGAGGAATTGTTACTACTTTGTAATGTGCATTGAAAACCACAGGATGCTTTAGAGAGAAAACTCTTCATCTGCAAAAAGAGGCCAGTGTACAATGACCCCTGCAATTAGCATACTGTGGTTACTTGTGATATACTGCTATACATTGCCACTAAGAGGCTGACTCTGGTGTATACAACTTTACAAGCTTTACAAAAAATGGGATGACATACCTAATAACACGTAAGCAGTGACAATTTTAAGTCCCTTGGTAATTTCAACTTGTGCATATAGATGAAAATCTTTGTATATCCACTATGAATTGCAATGAGGTGCACCTGTCTGTTTATGCAAAGGATTGAAGCACATTGGAGTCCCCTTTTACACCCAAACACTGCAGGTCATTCAGAATGCAAGAGTCCGAAGCATCGGAGGATGCAAGGAATTAGGGTACTCAGTACTTACCACCTGCTAATAGCAGAAGAACAGGGCTGCTTTGCTCCCCTGTCAGAATTGTTCTCTTGCATAACATTTTTATCTCCGGCACAATATCTAGAGCTTTAGAATCTTGTAAATTGAGGAGAGCACTCAAAGAGCATATCATAGGTTGTGAAAATTATTTTATTGACGACTTCCAATATACTATATAGTGTATTGGTAGTAGCAATAAAATAATTTTCATAGCATATGATATGCTCTACGAGTGCTCTCCTCAATTTCCAAGATTCTAAACCATTTATTTCAGGACAGTGGTGATCCGATCGGGGAATGTTGCACTCCTACACTGGGTTTGAATAGCAGTGCATTTGGATATGCTGAAGAGGTATGTGCATGTGCGTGGCCAATCTCCAGGAGGGGATGCAGTGAGGACTTTCCGGCTGGGGGGCCCGGGGATGGTATGGGGGACCCTGAAGTGGCAGGCCCAGTGGGTACCCACCTGTCTGACACTGATGAGGCCCTATGTGTGTCAGGTGTTTCTCTGGCTTACAGATAGGAGGGAAGCTGATAGCTAAGCAAGCACAGAAGACTAAGGCCTTCCCTTTAGCAAGACATTTGCAGGAAAAGTGCAACAGCCTCTACAGCCTGACTTATTAATGTAATATTAGCTGTATTCCAACTGAGAAAACATCTATTGGCTGTAGGCATTAATATGTGGGCCTGTAAAATCATTGCTCTTATCCAGGGGTAGCAGACCCTGTGGCTGTAGGGGGGCCCAGGAGGTATAGGGGGCACCATGAGGCACTAATTAATGAGTAATTTTCATATATAATGGTAAAACAGGACAGTCTCTTGATATTTTGAGGGTCTTAAAATGATTTCGCTTTGGGGTCCAGTAACATCTAGTTATGCCACTTCTCTTATCTCTTGGTTTGAGGGAATTAAATGCTTTTTCTTTATTTTCATATGATATTTCAAGTATTGTAAATAAAAGTGTCCTGCTGGCCTGCCATCAGTGGGGCACAGGGGGTGAGATGGAAAAGCTCAATCTAGTTATTTTTTTTTTTATTTGTGCCAAAATGTAAACCTGCTGATATCTGGCAACATATCTTCTTGCCTATGATAAAAGAGTTTGTTATGGCAAAATAGATTGATCTGCAATAATTACCCAACAGACATTAGGTATTTTTATTGCCATGAACACGATTTCCATGTGGTGTGGCAGCCCATGTTACTCTCGTTAGTCTCTACTACAGACAGAGTTTTGATGGACTAAGAAAGCTTCCTGCTTCTCCCAGCAACATCTGTACTAGGATCAGCACTTTAGCAGCAGCTCAATCTCAAAATTCCAGAATGGCGATATTGAAGTGCTAGGACTAGAAGTTATTTGATTTAATCCATACTTTAGCACAGCCCTTTTCTCTTCAGTGTCAGTATTATTCCACCCATTATTTTTAAGGAACTGTCATAAAGAACACTCAGGCTAGAGGTTCTTCCTTAGATGTAGCTCATTAAACAGTTTTAGCTGAAATACTGTCAATTACAATGCAGTCGCTTTATAATGTTGAACAGCTCTGTTAACCTTTGAGATCTGATTTAGAAATGAGCTGCTTCACCAATGTCAATTGTTTCAGTCATACAATTGCCGTGTTAAATTTGTTACAAAAAGCACCAATATTACTGTCAAAAATGTCATAGAGATATAATATACTATCCAAAAACACATTAGGCTCCAGTGTGTGTATTGCACCTTTTACTGAGGATCAGGTGTATTCAGCCACAATGATAGGCACAGAGGTACATAGACACAACAAGGAAATGAAAGCAGAAATGCTCTATGCATGGTCTTTGTTATCACGGCACCCACTAACAGTAGATGAAGTAGTAGATGAACATTAACCAGGAAGCAACAATTCAATGCAATTCTAAATTCTTTCAATAAGCAATTATTTCATTTTTACTTTGTAATCATAACTCACTAACTTACTGTAAGTCAATTTCAGTGGCAAAACAACTACTTGTGTCTTTTTTTAGCCTTTAGATTTTAGTCATAGTATTCCACCTGTCTAAATGATCCCATGTCCAAAGCATTTTAAATAATGCATCCCATACCTTAGCAAGAATGCATGATGTGAGGTTGACTACACATAGGGGCTGATTTATCAAGGGTCGAATTACCAGGTCGATTACCAGGTAAATTAAAAAAGACTAATCGAAATGTATTAAAAAAATAGATTTTTTTAACTTCGAGTGAATAGGCTGTATTCGATTGTTCAAACTGAATTTAGATCGTATTTTTTAAAAAAACTTTTAGATTTTTCAAAGTCCACCAAATGACTCCAGATAGGTTCTAGGAGGTCCACCATAGGCTAAAACAGCAATTTGTCAAGTTTTAGGTGTTGAATAGTCGGTCGAATTTTTAAAGAGACGGTACATGATAAATTTTCACATTGTTTTTCAAATTCAATTTGAATTTGGACTATTCCCTAGTCGAAGTACACTAAAGTTAGCTCGAAATTCGAATTTCCAAATTACATTTTTTAATTCGACCCTTGTTAAATCTGCCCCAAAAAGTAAGAACAGCCCTAGTCATACAGTGTCTAGTGCCTAAACAACATTAACTTGAAAATTTTACTTAAAATTAATTTTTCTGAAAACATTAGACCAGTAAAAGCTTCTTCGTTGACTTCTGTGGATTACTACACCAAAAAAAAAATCAATGTATGCACTGTTGTGACTTAATCAGTAGATTTAATCATTCTGAGATACAATTAGAGATACAATAGGAGTATAGAGTTTTCTCTCCAAACTTTCTTAGTGAGCTTCATTGTTCTAGCCTTCCTTCTCCAATTCTTCTAGAGGCATTCCTCACATCCTCACACGTTTAACCTAAGGCCCATGAGTATACACACACAGTCATGGAGCACTCATGATGTATTTTGTTCTCACAATGCAGTGTTTCACCCTAGAATTACAGCATTCTGTATAACCTATAGGCCTGTATCTGGTACAAGTTTGGTAGAGTTAAGAAAATATATCTCAGCAGTCCTTGCCTTTCCTATCCAAATTAGTTTCCTTCTATTTCTTGTTCACAAGCAATGTTCCTTGTAGAAGCAGACTAATTAATTCCTCTGGGAGTGAATAGGGAGCATCTAATGGTGCACTTCCAATAAAACCTTACTAAGATATAGTATTGAATCAAGTAAGCATCGATATACATAGATGTTAGTTATTCAGGGATTCCAAATGAAGAGTTAGGACTAGTAACAAAGGTAAATAAGAATAGCAAACAGTAGAAATATGATTTTGTGTGTGTTATATTGTGCCATTCTGTGCTGCCTTCTGACCTGAAACTAATGAGTCAGTGGGGGTCATTTATAAAACTCTGGGCAAATTTGTACTTGGGCAGTAACCCATGGCAACCTATCAGATGATTGCTTTCTATGGTTGCTATGGGTTACTGCCCAGGTGCAGTTTGCAATCCCTAGATCCTTCAAAAACTCCCAACACACTGCCATTTAGTGTATAACTGGCATTTATATTATTTTTGCATAACCTTGCATTTATCAACATTGAACCTCATTTTCCAGTTTGCTGGAACCAAACCTGGGCAAAATGTAATTTTCTCCTTACTTTCTCTATTTCTTTGACAGCTTGATCTGACTCCCACACAAGAAAAGTAGACATAAACAAGGGAAAAATAAGTAGAATGTAATGCTTCAGCAAAAGACATATTTACTGTGCTAGCAATAATAGAGACATTCGATGCCTGAAGCATGGACTGTCGGTGGCTTAATATAAACCTCCCCAAAACTATACAGCATATATCGCAAAATTCATAAAGCTGCCTCTAGATGTATAGTACTTTAAGGTCCAAGTAAACACTGACAATTAATTCAGCTAGAAATAATGTGACTGGGGATTGGGGTTAAATGTACTAGTCCAAAGGTACAGGTATGGTATGTTCCATCTGGAAAATTGTAACTAATAGAAATATGGCATTTCTATAATAATCATACCTAATGCCCTATATAAACAAGTGTTCATTTTATTCTTGACTGATTTGGTTTCTGTAATAATAACATACTGTAACAGTCTTATGATTGCCCCCCCCCCCATATTTCCATATTGATTTGACTTTTCTCAGCCTTCTCCCTCATTATGATAGCTCTGGGCTTGAAGAAGGTGCCATAGAGGAATGCTGCAGGAGTGACCATCATGCCCAATGATGCCAGGATTGGAGACTGAAAAATACTCTGAGAAGATATTTTGTGGACATTTTGGCATCTGAGACTTTTTAGCTTTAGTTATACAGGTTAAGCCTGAGAATAACTTCTCTGCATTACAATCTTTTCTTGCTTTACTGTTACTTCAAAACTCATCCAGCTCCAAATACTCCTGTCTGGAAGATCTCAAAGCATTAGTCAATTGATTACAAGGCAAATCACAGAGGAGTTATTTTGGGTGCGTTAAGCTCCTCGTTTTTGGGCTACTTGAAAGACTTGTATACATCTGAGCTGATTAACTAAGTGCTCTTTATATAGTTGAAGTTGTAAAGGGAGGAAATGGCAACCTGTAGTAAATGACCACCTTTTGTTTGATGTTGAATGAGATGGCATACAGTAAATCTATACTAAAACAATCTTATATTTTTAAAAGGCTTACAATAAGGCACAAGCATTCCAGATCCTATACCTATAACTGTAAATGTACACTATGGAACCTAAAATTCTAAAAGACAAAAGTTGTGAATTGGACAGTGAAGTGGAGAAGTACTAATACGTGATCATACATACTGAAAGAATGGTGAGGTTTATTAACTTGAGCACCACTTGATTTATTCTCATAAGGCCTTATAATATGTTAAATTTACTAAAAAAAATATGAGAAAGCTTCCCTATTTTCTCTAAAGTGATCTCCCAAGTGAAAGGGCAATTTCTTACAATGTTTACTCTATTTTGCATTTCAGTCAAATGTCGAGTTACCATTGGCTTCTAAAATAGGCCCACTGGTAGGATATTTTCATAAAAGAAATGTCTGGTATACCCTTTGTATAAAATGGTCCTCATTACCTCTGAGCTCCACGAGATGATGAGTTGAGAAAATTTTAGACAATATATATACAGGTATGGGACCTGTTATCCAGAATGCTCGGGACCTGGGGTTTTCTGGATAACGGATCTCTCTGTAATTTGGGTCTTCATGCCTTAAGTGTACTAGAAATTCATTTAAACATTAAATAAACCCAATAGGCTGGTTTTGCTTCCAATAAGGATTAATTATATCTTAGTTGGGATCAAGTACAAGCTACTGTTTTATTATTACAGAGAAAAAGGAAATCATTTTTAAAAATGTGGATTATTTGGATAAAATGGAGTCTATGGGAGACTTATTCCTTAATTCGGAGCTTTCTGGATATCGGGTTTCCGGATAAGGGATCCTCTACCTGTATATATACTGTTTTTATGGGTGTTTTTTTTTTAGCTGAGATTGAGCTACAATTTGCTCCTTTGATGAAACTTTACTTACTATTAGCATATGAAGGTCAGAATAAAAAATAGCACTTATCAAGTCGATGAAGTATATTAAATGGCAATTTCTGTCCACTTCATGATCAGGTGCTGCACTGTGAAATATCAGCTTCATCTAATTATGCAGCCTCTCCAAGTATCAAATGAAGCAGAACTGCAAGACCAGGAATACATTGCATAGATTTACCATGCAATATGCCTGTCACTTGCTATTTACATGGTATTCTTCAAATGTCTATATTTAAAATTGCTCCATTTGCATCTTCCTCTGATCAGTGCTGTTTCTAGAGATCATCTTGACTTTCATTTCTTTCTAAACACTGGAACATTTCCATTTTTAGCTTTGGTGGCTACAGTTTCTCGCTAGCATTTAACTAATTGCAAGAAACAATTCCCAAGACAAGCTCCCGCGCCTTCACATGTGACAAGCTCATAAACCCATGGCAAAATAAATCAATGGTGCATGCAAGAGAAATAGTAAACATTATAAAAAATTACTCAAACCAAAAATATTAATGTTTGGCTGGAAGGTTGCGCTCGCACAAGGACACCCACAAAACAATAATAGAAGGTATTGTGGTATTTATTTGCTAAAGCAACAATGTCCTTGGGCGTATGGCTGTGTGTATTTTCTGATATTTTGGTACTGGTATTCCTTTTTTGGGAGGGCTGTCTTCCCCCACTACAAAAGCAAATGTACTGTAATTATGTGTGGGGGTTAATTTCTCTATTTTTAGTGCTTGGTATAGCCCTATACATTACATTTCTATTTGTAAATATACAGGGGAAATTGTTTAAAGGACAAATAAACCCAGTGAAATAAGGTGTATAGTATGATTAGCATAAGAGTGATGTGCAGTTAATGTTGAAATTTGGCCAACCATTGCAGGTTACGGTTGGGTGCATGTCAAACTGGGGAAATACACTCCTCCAAACCAGAGGCATGCACAGAATTAGCGTATAGAGCGGGATCACGCCTGTACAGGCCTACCTATGAGTGATGTGCTTGCTGGTCTGCATTTCTGCAGATTTAGGCAGGCTCAGCACATCTTTAGCAGGTCATGGGATGAACTCTGCCCAAAGTCCACCCTGCCCTACAACGTTACTGCACTGCAGAATGCCAAACTGCCCAGCTTATTTATATTCTTGCACCTGCCTGCATTGCCTACTCTTGTAACATTAGAGATGGACAGGCATGGGTATATTCTGTAAATAATAATAGTGCAGGTAGGGTTTGGGTTAGGAGCGGGCAGGTTAAAGCTGACCCACATATCACAACTACCTCTTCTCTGTATCAGAGCACTCCAGATTTATCTTCATGTATTCAGGTTTCATTGCAGCACTACAGTATTTCATCAACTTCCCATACTTCCTCCTTCTCTCAGACCAAGACCACGATCCAGTGAGTTACAGATTTCCTGGAAAATTGCACATGCGCATTAAAATTAAATAAAAATGTTTCCCTTACATACTTTTCATACATGCACAAACAAGGAAAATAACTGGTGCAAATTCAGCCGGGGAAGAATGCTTTGAAGAATGAAAAGGAATAAAGTGTGCATTATATTGTGTAAATAATTTAGTTATTAGGAATAAAAAAAGGAGATACAACGGTGAATAGTTAAAAAGGGGATTGCCTTGCCCTTTAAAGAACAACTAAACCCTAAAAATAAATATGCTTAAAAATGCCATATTTTAAATATGGAGCTTATTTTTCCCATAAATTTCAGCATCTCAATAGCAGCAATGATCCAGGACTTTAAACTTGTCATAGGGGGGCACCATCTTGGAAAGTGTTTGCAACACTCATGCTCTGCACACATGCACAGTGGGCTCTAAGCAGCTGTTGAGAAGCTAAGCTTAGGGGTTGTTATAAATTTACAAGCAGAAAATGAGGTTTGTCTGGAGTAGAAGCTGATGCTACAAGGCTGATTATTAAATTCTGATGCTAAGTGAGCTGGTTTCTGAGCTGACATGTAGTAATTATCTGTATTAACTACTAATCAGCCTTATATTGTGATGTTTCTATTCTTTATATACAGTATATTATTAGTGGCAGCAGCACAGAGCATGTGAATCAGCAGAAAAGAAGATGGAGAGCTACTGGGGCATATTAGGAGGCACAGACCTTTACTGCTAATGGGCTGTGGTTGCCATGGGCCGGTATAAAAGCTTAAAACATAATGTACAACAGGTAGCACCTACTTATTTAGTTAAGCTTTAATTTTCCTTTAAAGCTTTTACTAACGAGGTAAATGAAACAGTTTGCAGCACAGTGACCCCAGTGGTCACACTATCATGACAATTGGTATAATCCTTTCCATCATGGTGATCCAGAATCATAGTCATTTCCTCAAACCCTTCTGTAAGTCTTTTCTAGCTATTGTTGACCTCATTACTGAATTGGGCAGTAGGGATGTAGCGAACGTCGGAAAAAAAGTTCGCGAACATATTCGCGAACTTGCGCAAAAATGCGAGCGGTTCGCGAACGGTTCGCGAACCCCATAGACTTCAATGGGAAGGCGAACTTTAACATCTAAAAAAGACATTTCTGGCCAGAAAAATGATTTTAAAGTTGTTTAAAGGGTGCAACGACCTGGACAGTGGCATGCCAGAGGGGGATCAAGGGCAAAAATGTATCTGAAAAATCTGCCTGTGTGTGCTTGGAAGAGATAGTGTAGGGGGAGAGCTGTTAGTGATGCTAGATGGCAGTTGGTTGAATAACACACTGGGCAAAAAATGCCTACAGGGCAAATAATGCCTAAAAGGTCAACTTATACACTACTACAGCGGTAGTAAAATAAAAAAAAGTAAAATAAAAAAAAAATGAATATTAAAAAAAAAAAAATTAAAGTTGGTGCTGCTGAACTACTAGGAGCAGCAGATTAGCACACCAGTCCCACTCCCCAACACTGCTAGACTAATAGCACTGGGCTCTTATAGTAGTAGTAGTAGTAGTAGTAAAACAACAAAAAAATAAATAAAAGCAGTCCTTACAAGGACTACTGTTATTGCAGCAGTCAGCAGATGAGATCAGAAGCAGGACAGCTGCCCACTGCAGCTACATACAGAGCACTGCAGTAGAAGGTAGATTACTAGCCAGCAAAGCTACCTAAGCTTAAATGTCCCTCAAACCCCTGCAGACTTCTGTCCCTCCAATAACAGAGCAGTATCAAAACGATTACTAGCCAGCAAACTTTCAACTGTCCCTGAAATCACTAACAGGCAGCAGCTCTCTCCCTACACTATCTCTTCAGCACACACAGGCAGAGTGAAAAAACGCTGCAGGGCTTCGGTTTTTATAGGGAAGGGGAGTGGTCCAGGGGAGAGCTTCCTGATTGGCTGCCATGTACCTGCTGGTCTGGGGTGAGAGGGCAAAAAAAAGCGCCAACAATGGCGAACCCAAAATGGCGAACGTCGCGCGACGTTCGCGAACTTCCGGCGAGCGCGAACACCCGATGTTTGCGCGAACAAGTTCGCCGGCGAACAGGTCGCGCCATCTCTATTGGGCAGCATTGTGTTCATAAAGGGCAATACATAGACATCCCCTTTGATATCCTAGCTTATGCATTTTTCAGGAGTACAAGGTGGGGGCAACTGGACACAAAGTGCTACAGACCCTTCTACCCCTATAGAAAGTCTATCTCTCTGTGCTAAACTCCATGTGGTTGATTTTTAAATTGGGGCAACAGTAAATGAGGCAGGTTGGGGCAGGTTTACTGAATGCAATTAAGGCCAACAAATGCACTAAATGATTTGTTTGCTGCAAGCTTTTTATGCAGTAACAAACAGGAATGAGCTCATGTTGTTTAACTTTACATAGGACCTATTATCCGGAAAGATCAAACGCGCATGCACACTTTTTTAGGTTTTTCTTTCCTTGAATGCTAGCTTATGTCAAAAAAAACTTGAACCGAATAGTTGAAAAAGTTGCATGCCAGTGAGAACACTGGAGTCTTCACATATTTGTTCATTAAACTCAGTTTTTTAAAAGTCTGCCCTTGGTGTACTAAAACTTACAATAATAATGATTAAATAAAGCCAATGGGATTGTTTTCCACCAATCCTATTTCTCAAAAGGGCAGCATATTATGTTTCATGTTGTTGATGCCCAATAAAATAACTTTTAGTTAACAAAAGATATACTTCAGCTGCCTTTTTATAACATTTCATCTTTTTCATGCTGTAATGATTCATTTCAGTATGGGGGGAAAAGCTTTTCTAAATCGTCTAGCCTCTGTTAACCCTCTGCTTCTCCCTTTTATTGTAACACAATGCTCAGTAACTTTCAGGCTTAAAAGAGACATATAGCATAAGTAAAAAAAAACTTTAATATTGTAGGCAATAAAACTAAATGGAGCGGGATCCTTAACTTTAAAAAAGGCCCCTTTAATAGAGCTTTCCATAGATCCTCTCTAGTCCATGTTTCATAAGCAGGGCAGGTGTATATAACAGTACTTGTCAGAAGCACAGTAGGGGGGGGGGGGGAAGAGTCAATCACAACCCTGCAATCACACAAGCAAATACAGACTTCAGTTTCCTATTAGGCCAATCACAACCCTGCAATCACACAAGCAAATACAGACTTCAGTTTCCTATTAGGCCCAACAGCTGCTGATTGGTTCCTATCCTAGAGTGCAGTGTGCTGAATTCCACCGGCTTCCACTTGCTGCAAAATAGGGCAGCAAAAATAATGGGGAACCACTCTCCTACACGATACAGGTCTGTGCATAAACTACTGTGCTTGCACCAATCACATAGGAGCAGGGGAAGGCAAGGGTGGCATGTCTAGATAAATACTGGATGTAAGTCCTGCGCTGCCAATAAGCAAAGATGGAGTTTGACGGCTTTCAGCCATCAGCGAAAAGCATAGAGGGTCTACATGAAACTTTTGTCACTATATTGGCAGAGGTGACCACTGCCAATAATATATATTCCAAAACTGTATTATCATTTTAGTGTATGAGTTTTCAAGATAAGAGAATGTACAGAGTATAGTCAGGATTTCAACTGGGCAAAAGAACACAAAAGAACGGTTAGAAAACTCTTTGGTCTTCACAGAAGGCTTGTGACCCTATATGAGCAGCACAAAGAAGATGCAACACAAATTAGTGAATATATTATACCATTAGTGAATGATATTTCCTGCAGTAACTACATGCAATGCTAATAAAATATATGAACATATTTTTACTAAAAACTGGCTTTAATCTTTAACATTGGAAAGCATGACTATCAAATAGCATTCAAATTACAAAACACTATTGTAGTTTCAAATCACAAGGAAACCAAAATGATTTCTATTCTTTAGGGACATAATTCTGTAATCTATTTCAGTGGCATCTGGCTTTGGAGAAGCAGAAGGCAAAGAAATGGCTCAGCAGGGTTTCATTTATTCTACCAGACTGAAATAAGGATTATTGTGACATGATATCTTACAGAAAAAAAATGAAATTGTCCACTTGAGGCAAATGAGCTGTTTAATCCCGTAACAGCTCTGCCACTGTGAAATCTGTAGAACGTTGACTCTAGGCCCATTTTCTCAGAGCTGCCTCCCTTTTCACAGATAGGATCAGATGTTTTGCAAGCAAATATTCGTATCTGATTTCAGCTGGCAGAAATATGCCCTAAGAAATCAATTTTTACTGCACAAAGGTATTGTACAAAGCAAATAGAAATATTTCAGTGTCACCAGATGCTGTCACATTTAGGTAACATTAGATTATATCTAAGGATTCCCATATATATATACTGTATCTAGGGCTTAAGGGGACCCATAAATTAGCAGATATTGGCTGCCAAAATGGCAGACATAACTGAGTTGCCAGACTGTTGGCCTATAAATGAAACCAGACCAATTTGTACTGCAATCAATGTCAGATTCTGACTCAATAACTTGAAAGCTTGCATTACCTGAAGATTACCTTGGGTCATGGATGTCTTCAGCACCTACTATTGGACAACTTGGACAACTTAATTTAATCTCTCTGTGTATGGATGAACTGGGTTTGGAATTTATGTTCTAATCCACTTTTATAGAGAATATTACCAGCATGGATTACAGCCTATGTTATAAGCAACATTAAACAGGTCGAAGAAAAATAGATACTTCAATCTGTACCAAAGTTCAGATTCAGAGTCATTGTCATTGATGAGAATGAGACAGATACTACAATTTATAAAAAGCTAATTTTTTGTGGAGGGAAACCCTACATCATTTGCATAAAGAACATTTGAATCAGGAAAAGAAGCCATGTCAATTCCCAGTTGATAAACTTAATCTTATAGAGAATTCCATGTACTGGTAAGAAACCCCAAACTACGCAAACAAAACCTAAGGGCAAACCTGATCGGTACTGTAGGATCATCAGCTGACCAGGCTGTAAAACACATTAAGTATTTCTAAGAAATAGATAATGTTGAAGTGAAACATGGCTTCCCTTTTTTATTGTTCTGAAATGTACTGAAACCAAATGCTTCTACACAGGAGTGACCCATCACTCAACAAATTATTCTACCACCATGTAAGGTCATGTATAAACATGCAGGAAAAGTCCAGCAACCAAATATTTTAGTAAAGTGATTTTAGTTGTTAATGTTTCTCAAACAGTGGTGGGTGTGTTCTTGTGATAGAAGCTTGAGGCAAAGCAAGGACAATTATGCATTAGGGCACATACTCCTTACTGCATTGGTTCATATAAGGAAATATGACAGCATGTGTTAATACTGGGCAGACCATCACTTACTTTCCTTTCAGATAATATTTTCAATTGCTTTATCATAACCATCTCTCTCCACCCACACATACAAAAACCTTAGCACATTTGAGCCACAACGACTATCACTAATTGCCACACATTAGATCTCTCATATTAACAACCTCTCCTGTCTGAATATGGCAGTTTCTCTCTACAATGACACTCTTTCATAACCTCTTGACACCCTTACCTCTAACACTATCGATCACAGTGGACCAGCTAAACCTAAACCCTGGCACATTAACAGTACAGGACCAGTAACATCAAGAAATTAAAGTGTTTTAAAGTAATAAAAATATAATTCAGTGTTGCTCTGCACTGGTAAAACTGCTGTGTTTGCTTCAGAAACACTACTACTTGTTTATATACATATGCTGCTGTGTAGTCATAGAGGCAGCTATTCAAAGGAGAAAAGGCTCAGGTTACACAGCAAATAGCTGATAAACTCTGTAGAATGTAATGGTGTTATATGTTATCCACTACTTAACCTGTGACATATAGCCTTTTTTCAATTTCTGCCATTGCTACACCGCAGCTTGTTTATATGAACTGTTGTAGTGTTTCTGAAGCAAACTGTTTTATCAGTACAGGGCAACAGTACATGATATTTTCATTATTTTAAAACACTTTTTTTGTTGTTACTGTTCCTTTAACTAGGTACCTCAGAAGATATGGTATATCTGCTAAATGCCAGTAAAGAATACCGACCATGTCTTCATCCACTTCAAGTTCATGCACTTCTATTACAATCAAGCTCTCTCAATAGCCAAACAACTGTACCCCGCTTCTTTAATCTCCTCTCTATCGTCTAAACCACAACTACTCTTTGCCACAATTAACTCACTACTGTACCCCCCCACTGTACACTCCATCCTTACTGTAACTAGTCAAGACCTTGCTTATTTTTGAAGGACAAAATGGACTTTATTACCAAATACCATTTGATGACAATCTCAAACGAACTTGCAGTACAGTCACTTCCACATTACACTCTTTTACCCTTGCAACATTAGCTAAAGTTAGCAAATTTTAATATGCTCAACCCCCATAAGCTTTTCCCTTGAACTCATACCCCCTTACCTCCTTCAGCCAATCTTGAAACCCTCAGCCTGGCACTTAACCACCTATCTAACGTTTTACTTTCTACTGATACTTTTCCATCCTTATGCAAACAAACATTAATCCCTACCTTCCTCAAAAACCTTGATCCCAGGTCTCCCGCCAACTATCATCAAGTTTCTCTTCTTCTGTATGCATCCAAATTGATGGAAAGGATTGTTAACAACTGCCTGGTCCAGCATACCACAACTCCTATCTTGACTGCCTACAATCTGGCTTCCTCTCAACACACTCAACAGAATCTGCATTCACCAATCATTAATCTTCTGTAGGCAACCTCTAAAGGTCACTATCGTCTACTCATTCTTCTATATGTCTTTCTGTAGATGTTGACCATCCACATTCAGTACACATCTGTGACACTACTAGTAAGGAGAAATAAATTCCCCCAATAATAAAAGCCCCTACCTACTACCGTAGGTCCCTGCTTCCCCTGCATAGATTGTTACCCCCGAAAGCGCCCCTGAGAGTTTGCTGATGTGCAGAGTAAGCACAGCGGAGCTCATGGGCACTATCTTCCGGATCTCTGATCTCTGGTCATTAAAACTGCATTAAGTAGGAGTAGGTGGTGAAGGTGGGGGACCACTGCTACATCATATCAATAGAATGCTGATCATTTTAAAGTCTTAATGTATGTCTTTGTTATTTATTTTTTTTCACTTAAAAAACAAAAACAGATCTAAGGAGAGGGGGTCTTTTTTTACTGGAAGCATATGTGATCTTTCTTGCTCCTCTATATCTCAGGCACATCTGTTTTGCAATCCATTATCAGTTCACAACTTGCCTGCCTGGCTTGTTTTTAAGTCAATTACTTAAATATTGATGATGCACTGGTGGTCAAATTATAAGATGTTGGAAACCAGCACCATTGCCATATTGCAGAAAGTTTAGCAGGTACAGCTGTGGACTTCTGAGTTTAGACCATGCTGTAAATCTGATTGTGTGCTAAAACTTTTCAGCTCTGAACCAGTTCACAAAGTTTACAATCACAGTGAATTATGTAGTGTTAATTAAACATCTGATTCACACATTCATTCCCATCTCTCCTCTGTTAATGACGAAATCGCTGCTCTGGAAATTTAACTGTGATCTTGTACACAAAATAGATTTGCTGTTTCTAAAAATCTGTCCATAGTGCAGTACAGGCTTACAAGCAGAACTGAATCACTGTAAATTACTAATGGGGAACATGACATGGGCCACATGTGGTCCAAACTTATCAAAGGTCTGATCATAAAATTTTATGTATTCAACAGGGCAATGCAACAGCTATCGATTACTAAATATTGGTTTGTTTGCCTTTTTGGAAAAAAAATACCTTTTCCTGCGCTTAAAATGACCTTGAGTTAAAGTTTACCACAAAATAGTGTCCAACCATTGATAGTAATATCAGTATAACTTTAATCCTATTATTTCTTTCTAGCCACATTATATCTAATACTATAATGTTTACTGCTGAATAAAAAGACTAAAGTGCTGCATGGAAGTCAGTCAAGGTCAAAAGTACAGGCACAAACTGACTCCAAGAAACTCATTATTTATTTACAACATTTAGAATTTAATGGTTGAATGAAGATGATACTTGACATTTTAATTATTTAGTAATACAAGGGTGTCCATCAATACATTTTAATATGACAATTTATTTATCATTTGTGCAGGAATGCTTTTGTTGTACACCGCAACAGTGTAGCAGGATAAAACATTGCATTTAATTGTCCATTATTCTACTCCTGGAGAAAAATGTCACTGAAAGATCTGTAGAATAGAAGAGTACCGTATGTTAGTGTTTGAAATGAGGGGGAAAATATGTAAAATATAATGCCTTGTAATATAAATATATACGTACTTTTGCATGACCTACATTTACTTGCACTCACTGAAGCTAAAACATAGCATTCTTTTGGAAATGGATCCCTGATCTCTTTATAGAGATAAATGTATAATAATTGGAGCATGATTAAGCCTTCCATTTGTCAAAACACCTTGCTGTATCATTAAAGCTCCTGTTTTATTATTTTCCTTTAATCGTCCCCTGCAAGGGCTTAAGGCCCATTTCATCTAACAGTGCTTGCTACCAGATTCTAATCCACCATTTGCTTATGTGAGCCCACTGTAACAGATATGATCTTGTTTCATAGTTGATCCTTATGGTACTGGCACACAAGGGGACTAGTCTCTTGCAAGAAATGTTCACTACCATGTGTGACTAATCTCCTGCAAATGCTTTCCCACTTGAAATAATGTAAGTCACATGTGGGAAAACATATGCAGGGCTTCGTTTTTCTCAAAGTCGCCAAAAGTTGCCGTGTGAAGAAACTTTGGGCAGCTTTGGGAAATGAAGCCATACATATGTTTTCCCAGTCGCAATTTACATTATTACCCGTAGGAAAGCAATTATATTCTGGGCCCTGTAGTAGTACAGAAAAATATTCACAGCAGCTGAGAGTAGAACAAACTTTACTCAGGAGAAAACATGGCTGAACTGCCAACAAGTTGGGAGGAAGAACAGATAGAATGGCAGATGCTACAATTATCAGCAGAACAGAATGACACATCAGTTTAACATGTAACAGCGCCATCTACTGGTCTTACATTAACAGTTAATACATAAGAAAAGCATTAGCAGGAGATTAGTCACTCACCATAGCAAACATTTCTCACAGGAGACTCCTTGTGTGCCAATACCCCTAGCAGGGTGACATCCCAGTGCGTCCTCAATATCACCATCTAGCAGGATTAAAAAACTGAAGGGTAATGTAATAAACTATCAAACTACTTGTGGAGTAACCTATAACAACCAATCCACTGGAAGAATATTCAACTTTAAAAGGTATTTTCAGATAATGTTTTGCTTCAGGACACACAGTCTCCCTTGAGTGACAAGGAGCTATATCGTAGGTAGGAAATAATTACATCTGTTATTGCCCATTTCAAATGGGGCTGTAAAGGTGTATAAGAGTACACATTAGATTCTGGGGCCCCTAAAAATACTAGTGGTCATTTCCGTACCACCCACACAGTGTGCAAAGCAGAGTTCTGTACAGAATACATTTTTTAAACCCAGACCCACAACCTGCATTTTTACCTGCTTGGACCCACTACCCGACCCAACCCGCAAGTGCATTATCTGCAACCACTTCTAATGATGTCACTTTTGGTTTACAACAACACACTTTCTGTTTATTGTTTGTCAGCGGGTTGCAGTTGATGGTCAGCATCCCGCTGACCATCAATGAACATGAAGTGCTGCTCGGGTAAACCAGAAGTGACATCATTAAAAGTGTGTGTGACCATGAAAATGTTTTTACAAAATGTGTAAAGGAGTAAAAATTACTGTTGGTAAGACCTGCAGACCCACCAACCTGCATCTATAACTGCACCCAAAAGTTCTACCCGCAACTTTCAGGTTACCCACTTTACTGTTATATTCATCATTACTTCTTTATTTCTCCCTTGTCTCTACTTCCTTTTTGTTTTATTTTGCTGCTACTGTGAAAATATAGAAAACCCAGGCTGTCATTTTAGTACCTATAGTATTTAATTTTGTTGAATGTACTTTATATTTGTTTTTTTGCCTAACAGTTGTTATTAAATAATTAGTTAAATACATCTCCTTTTATTTGTAGTGAACAAACCTTTTACTAGTACAGAAAAATCTACACTGTGCAGCATAGAGTGCTATTTGTTATACTGGGGGCAGGTAACAGCCAGAGACAAGAGAATGATGATGCAGGTGCACAGTAGAGAGGCTGCTTGTGTGCCCTTTATGCAAGTATCTGCCATGTCTAAAGATTTAGCTTGCAAATTTGCCAATTGTATATCTTATGGGAAAAAATAAATGTTCCCTACTTAGTATTCCCACACGTATTATACAATGCATAATTACAGCATTGATCTGAGAAATGAGAACGAAGAATGGTGTAGGTGTTGTTCCTGTTGGATTTGCCAGTCTCACCAACAGCATCTATTACTCATTCAGCATCTGAATTAAGATAAATGGAACTGAAGATATAATCAGTGCTAAACAAGCATAGCATTTAAATCAATAACAATGCTGTTAGTATTATATGATTCTATGCAGGCCACAGTCAAGATTAAAGGTCACCAAATGAGCACATCTTTCTGGCCCAAAGGGCCAAACATTTGGATTAATCCAATATTGCCCACTTTTAGTGGGAATATCAGGGGAAAGAGCCACTCATTTGGCAACGTATTAGCAGTTTTGTAAATGCAATACCTCAAAGCCCAAAATCCCCCTATTTGCTTTAGGCACCGAAACACAATATGAAGTATATTTACAAAATAACATTTAAATAAAAGTCTGATTAGTCATGAATTCAAATACTTTCACTTTCCATTCTGCGCTTCCTACATGTCACTGCACTTTTAGCCCCCCCCATTGCTATAATTGTGTAGCCAATGCATGAGCATGAGGTCCCCCATTCTAGCACAATATTTTGGGAAGATGCACAGCTTTGCCTTAATAAAAGTGTTCACAAAATGGCAACTGCCTGCTTGCTGTAACTGTGAATTCCAAAACTGAAGGAAATAAGTTAATAATTGTATAGTGTAAATAAAGTTTATTTGGTTTAACTAACACCATAGACAAGGATTTGAAAGTATTTCTTATGGTGACAGGTTCCCTTTAATATTACCTCACATTCTGCTTATGTTTTGACATTTTTCACTGACATCTGCACAGAGCACACAGAGCATGTGCAGTGCCACTGGCACATAAAAGAGGACCTAACAAGGTTCAATATGGGAATATCTTTGAAAATATGGATTACTGTCATAATGCTGGTGAATCCCTGGGCAAGTATAGTAAGTCTAAAACAACACTTCTAGTTCTATTCTTATTTTAGACTTTAGGCTTCTCGTGACACATGCAGATAAGATAAAGGTAATGGCTGGAAATGCCTAATCAGGTATAGTGGACAGAGATAAAAAGGAGAACATAAGGGAAGACAGTAAGGATCATGGCACATGGGGCATTTAATCTGTTGATGTCCTGGAGCAGAGTTGATCAGCAACACACAAAATTTACCCTGTGTCTTTCACCATAGAATGGCAAGTGCTTAATTGTTGTGATAGTCAGATGGAGGATTTTGTCTGCTGCTTTCTCTGCTGAGGGCAACAGTCTTATGGCACACATTACATTTTCACAGACAGAGAAAACAGTGATTTGGTCCCTATCCATTTCATATCTGTATAAATTGATTCAAATTTGTATGCACTCAATGTGTTTCTTGCCTGGTGGGATTTTCTTACCTGACTGATACTTATCTAGGAAATTTTCAGCCAAATATAGTTTGGGCAAGCCATAGGGAGACCCCCATACACATTTCAAAAAGCTTGTGTATGGTCACTTTAAGTTAAGAATTTCTATGCACTTACATTTCATTGGTAAAAAAAGTACAGAAATGTATTATGGTATAGAAATATGAAGGGCTTTGAACAACATGGATTAAAGTGGACCTGTCACCTACACATAAAAAGCTGAATAATAAAAGTCATTTGCAAATTAAATATGAAACGCCTAAAAAATTTTTCATTGTAACATCCATACCTGTTATAAAGGTGTTTAAATATCTAAGCTGTCAATCAAATATTACCTGTCCCACCTCTATGCCCGTGGCATAGAGGAGGGGCAGTCAATTACTTTCACTTTCCATTCAGCACTTCCTACATGTCACTGCTCTCCTCACATTCCCCCTTCCCTCCTCAGGCTCTATAATTGTGTAGGGCACTGCACATGGACATTAGGTCCCCCATTCTGGTGCATACACAAGATTTTGGGGTGATACACAATTTCCCTTAATAACCGTGTCCACAAAACGGCTGCTGCCTGCTTGCTGTGATTGTATAATTCCAAGACAGAAGGAAACATAATTTAAATAATAAATACAGTGTAAGTACAGTTCATTTTGCTCAACTAACATGATAGAAAAGAATTTGAAATTATTTCTTAGGGTGACAGGTCCCCTTTAAGATTTTAACAGAGGTGAAGCTGGTTCTCTTAAGCTGGCCATAGAGGGAAAGATCTGATTGTACGAATCAAGGATTCCTGCGATTTTCAGACCGTGTGTGGAGAGTCCCAACATTTTTCGTCTGGCGGAGATCGGTCTTTGATCGATCGGACAGGTTAAAAAATTTCTGTCGGCTGCCGATAATATCTCTGCATGTATTGTCGATCGTACGGTTTACAATTTTCAGAGGGAGACTGTCACCAGCTTTTGTCAGACATAACGTTGTACGATTGCTGTCAGGGGCAGAACATCAGCTGATCTGTTCTTTTTCTACTTTATTTGATCTGAATCGTTAGTGGCAGGTCGGGAGATGGGAAAGTCCAATTGTACGATGATTCGTACGATCGTATCTTTGCGTCTGTGGCCAGCTTTAGAGGTGAGAGCAGAAAGATTCTAGCAGAAATTGGAAACCTAGAAAACCAATTGGAAAATGTAGTTGCAGTAGACTAGGCAGGACAGGATCAATGCTATAGTCATTGTTTGAGAAGGGACAAAAATGACAGTGGCATTAAAGTGATTGAAGAAAGAAATAGAGCAGAAAAGAACATAATTATCAGGGTTACGGAATATGCCATCAGTGGTGATGTGAAAAGGTAAAATAAGTTCAGGTATGGGTAGAGACAGGATCATTTCATATGGTGTGAAGATTGCTAGAAGGATGTATAAGATCTTGGTCTGCCCCAAGAATTCGTTATATGGATGAAGCCTTGCCTTGTGACACTACAGAAGGGGCATAGAAGAGAGAAAGGGACAATATTATAATGTAAAAGGTAACAGTGGAAGTAATGTGATTAACGAAAGAAAGAGTTAAAGATGACATCATTCATAGTAGCAGAGAGAAAAGGGCAATGCTATGAAGATTAGCGGCATAACAATAGAGGCCATAGTTGCATGGAGGCTCCAGAGCCCATAGTTGCCTGGAGCTCAGGAACAGGGGCACCCGGTTGGCTTTCTATTTAACAAGAAATCTCCCCGCTACTATTCTTCTTTATATTTTCATGTGGCCGTGTAAGATAGCGGCAATGAAGGAGGGAGGGTGGGATTTTTGCATGCTGCCCCCTCTTGTTACTCTTCTGATGATGATCTGATATTCAAGAAGATTGTTTAGTCTTCTTCTGTTAAAAATAACAGAAATGTATCAAATATTTCTAATTTAAAAACAATTGTATGTCTTGTAGTTTTGAAATGTTTGAGAAACACAATGAAAAATACAATCAAGTTCTTTCTTCTCTCTTTATATTGATTCAGTCATCTGTTTGGTTAGGATTATTGATTTGTTTTTTTCTGTGTTTCTTCCAAAAGGGTGTACAGAGCTCAGCATTTATATAGGTAATACATTTAATATCTGACCATTTTCATCTATTCTTAACTGTTTCATTGCTGT
This sequence comes from Xenopus petersii, assembly GCA_038501925.1. Taxonomy (NCBI): domain Eukaryota; kingdom Metazoa; phylum Chordata; class Amphibia; order Anura; family Pipidae; genus Xenopus; species Xenopus petersii. The sequence continues at coordinate 97,631,578 of CM076683.1, read as the reverse complement.
TGGACCACATTTTTATACTTACAGTAGAGATCCATGTTCACTGGAAATGTCAACAAAGTATTTAGTGCTGATTTATAACTAATTACACACTAATTTATACCAATCCACTATGTCCCTTTGGCACCACTTTGGCACACACTGTGCCCTATTTGCTCATCTCCGTTCTCTCTTTATTTTTATCTCTTCCAAAGACACCATTAGGTGGGGGGTTGGGAGAGCAAGCATTTAAGTAGAGAGAGCCACCTCCTCACTATATAATTTTTTTTTAGAAAAACAAGCTGAAATGCCGCTTATCCACTTTCTTATTGGGTGCACGTGGGCAATGCTTAATATACATACTACACAAGTTAACCCCAGCACTCCAATATATAAACCCCTGGGAAAACATTTTTTCTCCCTCCAAAGATAACACTTTATTTTTTCACTTAGGATAGGACTAACGCATGGACACTGCCTTGAACAACATCTTGGTTCCAGACCAACAAGATTGGTGTTTTGGATTAGACCTTAATCCAATAGAAAACTTGCTGTTTCTGAGGCAAAACCAAGAAATGCTGAATAATTGTGGAATGTAACAGCTGCCAGAAGTTACATAGTTAAATTGGGTTGAAAAAAGACAAAGTCCATCAAGTTCAACCCCTCCAAATGAAAACCGAGCATCCATACATACACCCCTCTCTACTTTCACATGAATTATATATATACCAATATCTATACTAACTATAGAGTTTAGTATCACAATAGCCTTTGATATTATGTCTGTCCAAGAAATCATCCAAGCCATTCTTAAAGGCATTAACTGAATCAGCCATCACAACATCACCCAGCAGTGCATTCCACAACCTCACTGTCCTCACTGTGAAGAACCCCCTACGTTGCTTCAAATGAAAGTTCTTTTCTTCTAGTTTAAAGGGGTGGCCTCTGGTACGGTGATTCTCTTTATGGGTAAAAAGTTTTCCATGCTATTTGTCTACAATGTCCTCTAATGTACTTGTAAAGTTGGTCGACTCCATGCAACACAGATGTGCAGCAGTTCTCAGAAACAGTGTTATACAACTAAATATTAGTTCAGTGATTCAAAGGAAAGCAAAATCGAGACATTTTTTAGTTTATACAGTGAATGTTTGAGTTTGTAAAGAAGAATGCAGACACTGCTATTTGTTTGAACAGTGCAATGTTCCCTTTACTTTCTGTAAAAGAATAACACAAATTTGATACATTTTGCTTTGGATTTGGAATAGAAAGTGTAGTGTTTCCAATGCATTTGTGTATATGGCAATAAAAGCTATTATAAGTATTATGAGCTTTATTCACTTTTTTAAACACACTTAACACAACATATATTGCTAAGCTGTATATAGTCAGATTTTCTTTTATTATTTAACAGTTTTGGTTGGATGTCCCTTTTAACCAAGGACTGGTGTTCCTGCCTCAAGAGCCTTTCTAAATGCAAGAATTGCCTATGAACAATATTTCTCTTCCAAATTCCTTTCTTGTTTGGAAGTGATTTTGATGGCTGGAAACAACATACATTTATTTCCTGATCCTGAATGCTACCGCAGAGGATATTTGTGTCTCAGTAAACACAAATAATTCACCTTAGCACTGGAGTCATGCAGTTCTTGAAAAATTCACAGGAAAAAACATATTGTAGATACTTAAAGACTAATAGCCAGTACAATGCCATCTGGCTAGTAGTAGAGTAGAGTAAAGAGTAGAGTAATAGTAGCAGAGGGTCGGTACTATGGAGTAGTGCAGGGTAGCCATGTACAGATTTTGTAGTTCTGCTGATGCATCTAAAAACCTAGAAAAGGAGCTCTGTGGTTTAGTTTGGACCTGTGAGAGAAATGCTTTTAGAAGAGAGAAAAAAATCAGGGGACACGAGGATATGTTTGACATGTTTTGTGGCAGCATTTCTTTTAGGTTGTAAGCTCTTTAGGACAGGGTCCTCATCACCTCTTGTATCTGTTATTGATTTTTTGTATGTAATTTGTATGCTCAATATGTATATACAACTATTTATTGGACAGCATTGTGGAATATGTTGGCACTTTATAAATATGCATTAATCCTAGTAATTACAATTCTCTAACCAAGTTTAAATAAACAAATATATCTTTCTGTAGAAGGAAAAGTGAACATCTCCAGACATCTTGATACAGGGTTGTGGTGCTCTCTAGTGGCAAATATAGAAGTAAGGCAGGGAAATAGTACAAGGAAATATGGTGAGCTCATCTAGAGAAATAATCATTTTCTACAGCAATAAAGAGCAAGGTGAATATGGATCCAACCTTGAATCAAATATTCTTACACTTTGTATAGTACAAGAGCCAGTGAAACATGCCCCATCAGAGCAATTTAGAGAGAACACAGGAAGCACAGAGAATATATTTAGATTTCATCTCAATCTGTCTGATATTAATAACGTGCTCCAGCAGTAGGACATATGAACACTGGTAATCTTATGGTATATTGTGCTTTTTTGCCTGAAAAAAAAGTTTTATTGCCATTGCGAATAGCATATTCACTGAATGCACTGTGCAGACTTGGTGATTTTGTTGCATTTATAACCATTTTATTGAATTTTCATTTATGCATAGGTGCTGATTGCTTGTTTGTGACCAAAAACGTATTTGGCCAAGCAAAACGATTTAAATTTCTATTCTGACCACTGATTACACTAAGGCAAATGCATTTTTTGCATTCTGCGTTGTTCTTGATTACTTACAGTACATTTGCCTTTGAAAATGTGTTATATTCTCATTCGGGATCCTCGACACGCCACATAGTTCGGAAAATCAATTTATATTGCGCATATACTTTTCAGTAGATCCCTGGCATTCATATGTAGGATGTTTTGTGTTGGTATTTTATGAAATGCTTAGAGACAATTTCAATGTCATAAACACTGCTAAGAAAAAAAATCCTAGGGGTCTGTGGGGTCTTGCCACATAATACACATATTGAGTGCTTAGCAGCAGCCAGTCTTTCTTTCTTGAAAATTCATATGCATATTTTTATTTGAGTGCCTCTACACCATTTGGTAAATCAGAATTCAAAATTCTGATGGTACTTAAAGGGTTTAAAAAAAGAATCCCTCGCTTATAGTAGTTTAGCTTGCAGTTTCAGTTATGCAATGGCATATTGCCAGTTTTGATCTCCACTGTCCTCTCAGGTAGAATTACAGGAACCAGAATGCATTGCACACCAACTCAATAATGGCAGTGGAACTTAGTTTTACTTTAGCTGCCATTGTATCTCAGGCTGGCTTTACATCCTTTAATCTACCATATTGTCTCCCATTGATTTGGTTATAATGCATTTAAGGAGTGCCCAAGGGCCCAAAATATTTTCTGCACAATGGGCTGCAAACCAGTGAGAACAATGTTTTTTATTTTCAGCAACAGGTATTATGAAGAAGTGGCTGGCCTTGCCTGTAGGGAAAGTGAAAGCACCCTAGCAGGCCTTTCCCATTTCTTTTCACTTGCACCATAAATTCCACGCAGACAAATATTGATGGTATAAATCCAGCTACTACTGCATGTTTTTTTATTCACATGACTTCACTGGGACTATAGTTGCATTCTTTTTAAAGGGGTGCTGAACACCAGTCATTTTAATTACAAAATAATTATGTTTTCTTGAGCTCGACATGTAGGGTTGCCACCTTTTTTCTAAATTAACTCCTGGTAGGGGTCAGGGCAGATGATGTCGAAGGGCAGGCTGGTGATGTCAACTGATGATGACATGGGCAGGGTGGGTGACATCAGGGGTGGGGCTGATGGCATGGCAATCGTCCATGCCATTGACTGTAATGTCCTGTCTGGATTTCCTAATTTGGAAATCCAGACAGGAAGTTTTCACCCAGACAGCCCTTCCAAAAACCGGGCTGTTCAGGTGAAAACTGGAAAGGTGGTAATGCTATAAAGATGAAGCTACTATTATCACTGCTGTTTTAATAAAAAGCATTTACACCTCCTTTTGCCCTTCAGTGTTTAATAGATATATATATATATATATATATATATAAAAAAAAAATACAAGAGTTGTTTGTCCATATATTGCAATATATTTAAGCTGGCCAACTACGTCAAAGTTTTCCCATTATACATTTTACAAAGGGACTAAGTTTTACCTGCAACTTACTTGCTGCTTTCAAAGTAAAACTCCCAAACTTGGCTGCCCTTTTATTAGACACCAGTGGGATCACCTGACTATAGCTGGGAAGGGTGGGAAGGCGGACCTGTAGGTAGGGTTTGCAGTGGGTGCAGCCCAGGGGGCCCAGGAAATTTTGTCGTATGGGGCCCTGCGATTTCTGATGGCAGTCCTGCTGCCTGGTAACCAGGGCAACCAGTCAGTGTAAACCAAGAGAGCTGAAAAGTAGGAAGTAGTGTTACATATCCAGTCATTCCAGCCTTTATACATTACATTTTTGCCTAACTAACTATATTAGAAACATTTTTTATTTTGCACAGCCTATCTCTTTACCCAGTTTTTATTTTTACACTGAACAATTCCTTTAATTGTTTTTTATGTCCCTTTTTTAAACAATTTCTTTATTTAAAAGTTTTTTTGTCAGTGAGGAGCTGGTCATTGTGCACACTGTGATTTCAACATGTATTATCTTGCTCTGATTTCCAAAAGTCTTACAGTAAAAACCCTGGAAAAGTTTGCTGTTGTTGGAACAGGAAGTGAATAGTGCAAAAGATATCTGAAAATCCTTGTGTTCCACTATGAAGAAGTGATTGTTATGAATACTTTGAGAGATTTAGTTTACCTTTAATTGATTAAAAGTACATTTAAAAAAAACTTAAAGGGGAGCGAACTCCAAAATGAAAATTTAATACAAGTGTGACCCTTTCGACACCCCTTCTGTCAGTGTTACACTCCACTTGTGCCACTTACCTGATGGCACAGGAAAAAACCTGAGCCACTCCACAGTGGTATTGGGAGAGACTGGGTACCTGGTACTTACTAGCGCAGTGCCTCCACCTAATGGGATACAGGAATGCAACTAATGGTGGCCCCACTAGGAAACTGTAATGATTCACACACAGTAGTGGCCCAAACAAGGGTTAATTAATGGCTTCTGGGTTTTTATTTGTGTTAACTACTGTGCGGGGGGAGCAGGGAGGGGGGACTATGGAGGATAGGGGGTAGGGGTTTCTATTAGAAAGTGGGTTTAGTTCTACTTTAAGCCAGTGCTTTGGAGTAAAGTACCAGCCCAGGATCCAAGACCAGCAGTAATATTTATAAGAAATTCATAACAAATTTGAACTCCCCCTGTGAATTTCTGTTATTTCATTTGTATAAATTTATTATTGTAATGCTTGTTCTCCTTGTTTGTACTAATGTAGCAATGTACAGTGCTGAGTACTCAAGCAGCAGTAAATAAAGGTATACATACATATATATTTGTTTGACATTTCCAGCTTAGCACTATAGCTTATAGCATTTCTCATTTTGTACAGACATTAGAGTAATTTGGAAATACAATATTATTGCAGGTAAAGTTGCTGTACCGTGTTAGCCAGTAAAAATGTTACAGGGCAACTCTTTTGAAATAAAAAAATAAAAGTGGTATAAAGGTGATACCTTTATTGGCTAACTAATATAATCATAGCAAACTTTCAGAACATTTTAGTTCCTTTTTCATGCTGATACAATGTTTAAATCTAATTCTAAAATAGCTTGGTTGCTAATACAATGTGCCATAAGTTTTCTTTTTTTTTTTGTAACTTAAAATTTTTATTAAGAATAAAATTATCCAGAAAAGAAAAGAAAAATAAAGCAGTCCAAGCTTGCAATATCGCATGTACACATTACAAAAGTGGGTGCCAAATAGCACATGAGCCTTAAACATTACCGCAAGTCTGTATTACAAGCTAAGATCGTTCTGGACATTCTCATACATGCTAAAACAGTAACATAGAAAACAGAAAACAAAAGAAAAAGAAAAAATAAAAACAAAAAATAAAGTTCTACCTTACCAGAAATAGTCTCCATAGCAATTAATAAAAAATTAGACTGTACATTGCTTAGTAACTCAGATACCAGAGCAAAGTCCACGTCTGAAGCGAACATCGTGAGTTAACGAAAAATCAGGAATCTATACAACTTACATCTCAACATTTGCCACCCAGGAGAGCGCAAAAATAGTTAAGGATTTTGTGGTTTCGCTAACATCTCGTAAGGAGCCCAAATAGCTAGAAACTTATGTGTCCTGTTCTGAGTATAAGCAATCATGTTTTCAAAAGCCATATTCGAAATAAGTCTTCTATGGACCTCCTGAACAGATGGGGATTCAACCGATTTCCATTTAGCCGCTAACGTAATACGAGCCACTGTTAATATATGGTTAACCAGAACCTGCGATGAACTAGCATAAGTTTTCTTTTTATCTACATCTTTGTAACATTATCTGGTTCCTAAAGGATGCCTGATCTGTAGTTTTCTGATGATCCTTTGCTTGACTGGATTTTATAATGGTGCATCTGCCTTTGACATTATTGCGCCATCTGGTATATCTGGGCAATCGGCTAAATATGGTAAGATAATATCCTGCTGAGGTTTAAATTGGCATCTTAGCTGATAATTACATATATCATGTATCTTCATTTTACTCCATTTAGATAGCTTATGGAAACAAAATGGAGGTTAAAAAGGTTAAAGGGATGGTCCACCTTGTTATAGAACGGCTAATTCTGAGCAACTTTTCAGTTGGTCTCCATTATTTTGTTTTATAGTTTATACATTATTTGCCTTTTTCTTCTCTTTCCAGCTTTGAAATGGGGGTCACTGACCCCATTTAAAAACAAATACCCTGTAAGACTACAAATGTATCGTTATTGCTACTTTTTTTTTCTTACTCATCTTTTTATTCCTGCCCTCTCCTATTCATATTCCAGCCCTTTATTCAAATCAGTGCATGGTTGCTAGGGTAATTTGGACCCTACCAACCAGATGGCTGAAATTGCAAAATGGAGAGCTACTGAAAAAAAAAAACAACCCAAAAATTACAAAATATAAAAAATGAAAACCTATTGCAAATATCAGAATATCACTCTCTACATCATACTAAAAGTTAACCCCCAAGGTGAACAATCTCTTTAATAGATTTAGATTAGGGTTAGATTTAGAGGGGAGAGAAACAATAACAATGAAACTATCTTTTTTCCTCTTAAACAAGTGTGAGACCATACTGAAGGTTTCTAGGTTTCTATCCTATTGTTAGACTAAAGTACTCAACTCAATCTGTGTGACGACTAGGGGAGTCGATTCTGCTAAAATAAACAGAGAACACCTCTGCTAAGGGAAGCAATAGAGTAGGTCCCACCCATATTAATAGAAAGTTGCGTTACTATACAGTTAATGAAACTTAAAATTCTGAAGGCCTGTATATATACAGGTAATGAAAAAAAGTATTTAGAAGAACTTAGGCAAATGTTTTGGGAATGTATAGTAAACTATAAAATGGTATAAAGTTATTCAAAGTTGTTCTTACTTTACAGCTATTACATGAAAGTCTGTTAATATCAGTTGTAGTTCTACAGTGCAGAAAGTGGTAGTTCAGTTTTAAATTAACTTTTACTAATGCTGTATGTAGAAAGTGACTTGCAATTGCCCTTGTTTTTTTGTTTTGTGAATTATTTAACTTTGTTCAGCAGAACTCCAGTTTGGAATATCAGCATGTGTCTGGTTGCAATGGTCCAATTTACCCTAGCAACCAGGCAAGGTTTTAAGGTTGTAATAGTGATTCTATTTGCAAGTTGGAAAGGCAGAAAAACATAAAAAAATTAAGACCAAGTTAAAAGTTGCAAAAAGGATATTCTATAAAATACTAAAATTTAACTAAAAGGTGAGCTTTGTATGAACTCATATCTGTGTCGCCACCATTGTTGCAGTTATATAATGTGATGCACTCAAATAGAATCAGTGGCGGAACTACAGGGGGAGCAGGGGGTGCGAGCGGGCCAGGGCCCGCACCCCCTCAGGCCCCCCGGCAGTCTGTTCGCCACTGAAAATGCCGTCAAATGCAGCCATACAGAGGAGGGCGGGGCTCGGCTGTGCGTCACGCGTGTGTAATGAGTTCTAGCTTATTATACTTTTGCTACTTCCTACCTTTATGAGTTGACAGACGCAACGAGACCCATCAATCACATTTGTTTTGTCTTCCCTTATAATACAATGTAACCTCCCTGGGGACCAACACAAGAGCAAGATACAGTGATGTCATGTGCCACAAAGAGAATGCAAATTCAGACCTGGCAATTTAGTCCCATATTACCTTTCAGTGCAATTAGCTGAAATCTTCCAAAAATATTGCCGCATTTAAGTCATGTTGCCCAGACAATTATGAATAAAATAATACTTTAATACATTATTGGCAAATTAGTACAGTGTCTTGCAGTGTGGAGAGGAAGCCTTTATTTAAATCCAGCCACATCACTACTGCTGTGTCTAGTCATGTGTGGGTTGACATTTTGTCATCCTGCTCCTTACTCGAGCCCAACCCGACTCAGCAAGCAAAGCAGGAAGTTGTTCCTCAACCAGCCGAGATGAGGGCAGGTAAAGGTAGAGAATACAGTGTCCACTGTCTGAAATTAGCAGAGTTACTCACTGCATTTACCAATAGGCTTATACATATAAGGGCACATTTACTAAGGGTCGATTTTCGAAGTGCTAAACTTCGAAATTCGACCAACGAATTGAAAAATTCAATAGTCTTTTATTTTGTTTAAATTTAGCTGTTTTCGATCGAATTAAAATCGTTCCATTGATCGTTTTAATCGTTCGAGCGATTTTCAAAAAAAAAACTTCGACTTCTAAAAACTGTTCGGCTATCGGTTGTAGGAGGTCCAGGTTTAAGGTGGCGAAGTGTCGAAGTCGGAGTTTTTTAAAGAGACAGTACTTTGATTTTCGAATGGTCAAATATTTGAAGTATTTTCAATTCGAATCAAAGTCGACTTTGGCCTATTCCAAGGGTAGGCAACCTGAGGCTCCGAGCCTTATGCGGCTCTTTATCCTGCTTGCTACGGCTATACATCCCTTGCACCTGCTGGCGGCTGTTTGAGTGTGTGACTGTGGTAAGTTAACGGTAAGCTTACTGCAGTCACACACTCAGGAAGCCACCAGCAGGTGTGAGGGCTGTATAGACGTCCCAGGAGTGACAGGCAAGACCGAGTAGCAACAAGATGATTCATCAGTGGCGTAACTACCGGGGGAGCAGGGGGTGCAATTGGGCCAGGGCCGCACCCCCGCAGGGTCCCCCGGCACTCACGTACCCACTGCAGCGGCTGCAGCGCCGCACGGAAGAGGGTGGGGGGCAGGGCCCGGCTGCATGGACCTCACCAGGGCCCGCCCCCACCTAGTTCCGTCTCTGTGATTCATCATGGTCCTTACCGCGGTCACACACTCAAGACAATAGAGGGAAGATCAGCATTGAACTTAAGAAACAGAATTTACATTAAACAGATGAGAACACTAGCATTTAATAGGGCTATTCAGTATTTAATTTATTTCAAAGTAGGCCTACACATACACACTGCACTTCTGTTTGTTGTATTCTGTTGTTGTAACAGTTAAAATTTAAAAAAGTTTAAAACTTTTAAAAGTTTATAATCTGTGTTTTGCAGCTCCAGACTATTTTTCTTTAGTGGAAGAGGGGGCAAAATGGCTCTTTTGATAGTAAAGGTTGCTGACCCCTGGACTAACCTGTGGGAGGGAAGTGTTTCCATTAAGCCTAGTAGCTTGTGTATATATAGGGAAGAGTCTATCCAACATTTGAAAAATAGATTGAGTAACACAAAAATCTATCATATGAACAGTGAGTGTTGAGCAGACATGGGGTAGTTTTGTTGGTAACTTGGGGGTGGGAGGTGGAAGAGGTCTTGAGTACCACTTGGCCCTGTTCTGGTTAATTGCCTTCTGATGAAACTGACCTACTTTGTGTGAATAACATAGGGAGCTAAGATTGTAAGTAGGGATGCACTGAATCCAGGATTTGGTTAGGTATTCGGCCAGGATTCGGCCGAATCCTTCTGCCCGGCTGAATCCGAACCCTAATTGCATATGCAAATTAGGGGCGGGGAGGGAAATTACGTGACTTTTTGTCACAAAACAAGGAGGTAAAAATGTTTTCCCCTTCCCACCCCTAATTTGCATATGCAAATTAGGATTCAGATTTGGTTCAGTATTCAGCCGAATCTTTTGCAAAGGATTCGGGGGTTCAGCCAAATCCAAAATAGTGGATTGTCCTTCTGTTAAGTGCTGTTTAATATGTGCCCTGCCTTTTGGATAAAATCTATTTGAGAGTTTTCATCTATTTTGTATGTAAACCTTACTACAACTCCCACAATATTTTGACATATTACTGAGCATGGGGCTTGCAATTTACAGGTAGCAACACTGTTTGATATTTGTAATCTTAAATATAGCCAGGCATAGCAGGGCCAGAACTAGGGCTAGGCGGAAGAGGCACCTGCCTAGGGCACAACAATGTGGGGGCACTGACAGGTGCCTGTTCAAGATTCTTCTGACTACCCCTAGTTCAGATTCGTCTGCAGCTCTTGCCCCCTGTCACTCGCCCCTCTGTCCCTCCCCTCTCCTCTGTCACTCGCCCCTCTGTCCCTCCCCCACACAGGGGGCGGGGCTAGCCATCAGGGTCTCCCAGGGCGCCCTGTTGGCTTGGACCGGCCCTGAGGCATGGTACTGTATGCATGAGTTTAGTATTGCTTTGCAAATATTACAGATAGTTGATGACTTTGCTTGACTCGATATGGTTATGTTTGTTAGGTTACAAAGTTGGATCAAACGTGAAAAAGACAAAAAATTTAATTCATGAACACGAGTGTAAATTGCCGAATTCTCAAACAGATAAAATACTTAGTGTGCATGTGCTTTGTGCCCATACATGCTCCTTAGTAACTTGCAGCGAGAGCCAATGCTACCCTTGAGCTGCCTCAGATGAATTATATCATTGCATTGATGCAAGGGAACCCTGGACATGACAGTAATGTCCAGATTACCCATTTCCCATACAAATGTGCCTCCATCCTCTATCACATCTGCTTAAAAGGGCACCAATCATAACTAAAATCATTTACTATGTAAATACACTATGTGAAAGTTCAAGAAATCAGATTTTTAAAACAGTTAGAATTGTTTGTTCAATGTAAATCATCAGCTCACTATAACTTCTGCAAGATCTCCCCTATCTCCAATGCAGTTCAAGCTGAGGCAGACATCTTGGATTTCACTGGCTCCTCCTACCTAAATCTTCACAGCCAACAACAGCTCTGAAATCTCGCACATGCTCAGTTGAAATTCCTTTGTTAGCAACCCTTCTAAGATGTTTTCAAATCAGCCAAACCTCTGTGTTAGCTGCTGTTCAGTAGTGCTGCCACCTTCTGGAAGTTAGTTTGTGCCCTTAATTTGCATAATAACATCACCAGCAGGGGACAAGATAGGGAAATCTTGTGATACTTCTAGTGGAGGAGTTTACTAAAACAAGGCATTCTGGGTAGAATACTCAAGGCAGTGCTACAATCTGAGCATGCTCCTGAAATTTGCATGTTATAGTCACTGTTATGGTCACTGTATGGACTCCCATTTGACAAAGTAAGGGTTTTTTTTTGGAAAAAAAAACTATATATGTAGTTTGATTAAATTTGTTTAGGTTGTACTGGTCAGATTGTTAATATGTGTTTGATTTTGGCTTTGATAGGTGCCCTTTAATTACAAAGAAAACACAAAGTTAATTTCTTTTTTTTTGCAGTTAAACATAAATTTAAGTTTATTTTGACATGTGCCACAAAGGAGCAAGCTCAATATAGATATGATTTTTGCTAATGTTAACTGTGCTTGCTGCTTCTAACATCTCATTAGATGCTGATGAATAAAGGGATACGCTCATGGAGGTTACAGTAGACAAATTATAGTTGAAGATTTGCTGACTAATATTTTATAAATCAGCCTAATGTAAGTCAGTCTATGGTCTAACTACAGCTACTTCCCAACCAACTTTCCCCCCCAGGCAAGTAAAATCATTTTGCTTCAGTTCAGTGAAGATCCATGCAAAGCCCTCACCCCTCTGGCAGTATTTCGACTTCATACGAGAGGGTGAAATTTGACTTGTATGAATAACAGAGCCAGGGAAATCAAGAAAGAGAATATATTGTACATGACATTTAACAGAAATAACTAGTGGTGTTTTTCTACTCTAATGTGTTGAGGCATATTGGAGTGTTTTGACAACATGATTTTTATAGCCGGGAATTAATTAGCATTATGCCCTTTATCTGTGTGCAATTATTGTATTTGTTATTACATACTTATGTACATTAACACTGGAAATGGCATTTAAAGAAGATACCCTTTACTCTGGGGTTTACAACAGCTATGAATGCCAAGGAGACCTGAATGAAGGGGAATTATAATAAGCACATAATACTAAACTGATTTACTCAAGTTTAAAACCAAGCTGCAGATTAGCAGCAAGGAATGTCAATACTTTTCTGCCATGGGGCATAACTACCGGGGGAGTGGGGAGTGCAATTGTACCAGGGCCCGAACCCCCTGCTGGCCCGCTGGCAGTTTGGATGAGCGTGTAGGCGATTGAAAAAGGGTTTCTGGAGGTGGGTGGCCGGGACGAGCTGCACGGTCTGCACCCAGGCCCACCACTCCATAATTATGTTACTGGGCACAGACATTGCAACTAAACCTGGGCACAGACATTGCAACTAAACCTGGAAGATGTAGGGAAGACAATGGTTAAAAAGGGACCAATGGACACTTGCACTGCAGAGATTGAATGATATAGTTCTACATACAACTATACAGTAGTGAGTGGCATTAAAACCCATAATGCAGAATTTCAACATAATATCAAATTAGTTTCCGTATTTCCTGAATCATGTGGAAGTTGTGGTGCATATTTCCATAGCGGCCATTGCATCACCTGCAGAGCCAAAGTATGTGGCATTAATAATGGCAATAACATTTCATTCAAGTGGCAGAAGATAGTTGTACACAAACTACTAGGAGAACCTAAATTGCTTGTTTTTAAAAGTTGTTGGGAGGGAGTTGTTCACCTTTAAATTGACTTAGTGTAGGGACCTATAGGATCTGTTAGGCTCCTATAGCTTTAAATCCCTAACCTTCTCCTTTACTTCCCTAGTTACTAGGCAAAAGCTTATGTATCTATTTAAGTAAATGCATAACCAGTAGTTATTGGCCAAAGGGTGGCATGACCACTTTCTGCCTCACTTCAATATAGTGTTCGGAAAGGGGTGGCTCTTCCTCTTTGGCTGCTGTTGTCCTGATAGACTGATTGTTCCCATTGAGCCTGGGTAAACCAAGGCCCAGTAAAGCCACCACCCAAAAGGGACAGCACTTTTAGAGATTAAGTCGGGGACCAGGAAACCCTGTGAACAAGGTTAACAAGCACAGGGTAGTTTACTTAATAGACTCTCTATGAGAGTAAGATACACAGATTATATAGAAAGAGCAGTTGTGTGCTCCATCAAGGATAATATCAGGGAGTAGCTTCCCACAAGGCTTGTATGCCTTTAGTGAAGGGACCACAGCGGATAGGGTGTTAGGCTAGACTTCTTCTCCCTAACCACTCCACTGGATGGGATCTGGACCACTTAAATGTGTATCTGCCTGAGGGAATTGATGTACACTTGACTACTTGACTTATGGGAGTGACATCTATAAATGCTGTATCATCCTCCTCTATCTACCCTCCTCTGTGCTTGTTACACCATCCTCATATGTGAGTAAACCTATGGTCAGTTGCTTGTGCTAATAAACCATCCATCAGTTTTTCACCTTAAGAACCTCCTGGCGTCAATGTTTTTTTCCTATTTTATGTACAGTAGCCTGAGTGTTCCATTACACCTTTCTGGGAAACTTACACTTAGCAAAGGCCCTGATCCTGATGTGTGAGTTCAATGTAACCCATGCTCATTACCATTAGCTGGACAGATCATGAAGAGGATCATTTCATGGTGCTTGCTGAGAAGAATTGGCACAGTGCCGGCCCAGGGTACAAGGTAAGTGATTACAATAACTCGGGGCAGCGGGTACCTTACATTTGGCACCTCCCCCCTCTGATTTTAACTTTCCTTCTTCTTTAAAATCCTCTGTGAAAAGCAGGAAGTAGTGTTCTGTTATGTTACACAAGTCACTCCAGCCTTTATACATTACATTTTTGGCTAATTAACTATATTAAAAACATTTTGCACAGCTTATCTTTTTATCCAGTTTTTATTTTTACACTGAACTGTAAAAACTTTACACTCTTAAGGGTAGTGAAGTCACAGATATCCAATCACAATGGTTCAATGAAAATCATGGTAATATTGTGACTGGATCACACTTTCACACATCTGTGTGAACACCTTACTGAGGTTCAATGGAACCATTGTTATTGGATATCGGTGACTTTACTACCCTAACACTTCAGTTGAACTAAAGAAGCCAATCAGATGGGTGGTGAAAGGTTTTCAAGGAAAAAACTCCAGTTGCCTTTGAATTAATTCTACTAGATACTGTTTAAGAAATATGAGAAAGATTTTCCAGAAAAGTTTTTCACAGTTATATCATTCTTTGTATCTTGGCCAACAGATGGCACTGCTGTTTCACCAAGAAAGATGCATTAAACATATTCAGCATTAAAGGCCTGGGGAAATAAATTTTATTTTTAATATTATATGTTGTTAAGAAATCAAATTCAAGATTACTTTATACCTGTGTAACTTGGAATATAGACTCCTGAAAACAAAAATACAAAATTGTTTACTCTATAATCTATAGGTAAGAGCTGAACCTCCTTTCTCCGGATTGCAATAAAGGAACCACCATTACCACCTTAATCATAAAACACATTTAAATCCAGTGGTCACATATTATCATTGCAAACAAATGACGATGCATCCTGAGATCTTGTCAGAGCCTAGTGTCTCTTATCCAGGTTGGAGGTTGGAAGAGCAGTAATACAGACTAGCAGGAAAAGTCCAATATGCCATACTCTCAGAGTTGAAATCCAGGCAAAAAGGCCAGGACAGGCAGCAATTCAGCGTAGTCAGAATCAAGCAAAAGGAACCAGGAATCAGTCAGAAAAGTAATTTAGAAGCACCAGGGAACTCAGACAACTCAGGCCTTTGGTTAATGGAGCTCTCCTCATAGATCTAAAGAAATGCATGATGGGGTAAAAGAAATAGTTGACAGATTGGTCACATGGTCAAAGGAGCATTTGAAGGAGGACACTTGGGTTGGCTGGTTCTAAGAGCTATAGCACATGCTGTTACTATTGTTAGCCTTTCATGGCTAAGATCAGGAGAAGTTTACAGCACATCATAAACCTAAGTGAATAATTCAGTCTGTAGCCTGTTATATTAGTAGGGAATTATAAACCCTGTCTGCAAAGCAGACATTCTTTGATGACTGTATATTTTCAACATCAAGGTCTCCAAAACCCAGCATCCACACAATGACACTGGTTGCATGATGCATTTGTCTATTGCAGCCACCTTTTACTTTACACAGATCCATTCACTAATTGTCAATCTAAACACTATTTGGGTTCCACCAGTGACATGAGGGTCACTATATGGCCACTGGCCGGGATGGGAATCCAAATGTATGCTGGAAGAGAACTTCAAGTTAGACAGGCTGGATCAACACCAGGCAAGGCTTAAGGTCTGGGGTGTTTAAAGGGAAGTTTTATAGGGTCCAGGTAACACAACAGAGAAACAGACAGTGTAGGAAAGTAGCACAGACTAATTAATGCAGCCTGTCTCTTCAGCAAACACATAAGGCCATTTAACCTTACTATGTGCTTCATACATATATAATTATAAGGAATATACAGGAGTAGAAGCTTATATTGCATTTTACCAACTGTAGAGAACATTAAAGTTTTAGGCTATTTCTGTGCTTCACAGAAAATGGGTATTGTATGAAAAAAATGATATGGAATTAATTATGTACATCCAATATTATTTAATGTAACCTCCAAACACCTCAATTAAACTGAGACAAACATTTATTATTCATGAAAGATGGGAACTGATGTGATCTTGCCCACAGCTCGGCAAAATATATTCATGGGGAGGACAGGATATGTTTCATCAGTCGGATTTTCTCCATTAATTTATCAAACCCTGGGTCTGTTCATCAACTTGCATTTGTGAACTTGCGCCATTTTAACTTCTTGCCAGACTTGCAAGGTGATGAAAAAAAAATAAAACATTTTTATGTTGAACACAAATATGAATTCAACAAGTGCCCTTCATCAGTTGCTGCAAATTTGCCTGGGCATGTCTACCGATGGCAGTAAATTAGGTCTGACACTGATTAAATGACTGTCCTGTAAAATGTATCTGTCTCATCTATTTATAGTGTTAATGAACTTTTATTTAAATCAAGAATGTGACAAATGACATAACTCATTCTGAACGTTATGTTCATCACTACATAGTAAAAGATTAATGCTGGTGTAGAACTTAATGAAAGAACATTGCCATTTAAATACATAGGCTACTGTGAGCTGCTAAAACAATCCATAGGCTACTGTGTGCAGCTAAAACAATATCCATTCCTTTATAAATAAAAAAGGATAACTGATTAGGCCAGCATGCCATTTAATGTTTGTAATCACCAGATGGAGGGCTGGAGCACAGTCTGAGCACAGAAATAATTGTAATATGATAATCTGTAATTTAGGATTTTGTTCATAATGAGAGGTATTATAAAAGTACCTATGTGGAGAACCTCCATATTAATAACATTATCCTGACATGCATACATGGATCTACCAAATTTATAGCTATATATTGTTTTTAAATGTTTTTTTTTAAAAAAATGGTGGCATACATGATTGTTAATTAGGGTTTATCCCTTTAAGTCAGACTGTGTGATTTTGGCTACAATTGAGGGTAGCTATAAAGTTGTTTTTGTGTGAAAAAAACATAGTCTGAGGAAGTACCATGGGCACAAAACGCGCCAATAGTGACTTTATGCACTGAGCCATAGCTGAAATTTCATTAAATAAAGTAAATTGTATTCATCTCGATCACACGAGTCAAGGAAATCCTGTTTGGAAATGACCTCTTGTATTTGTCTATATGTATTTAGTGGTCACAAGCTCATTGCACCCCAGCTATAGTCAGGTGATCCCAGTAGTGGCCAATAAAAGGGCAACCATGTTTGGGAGTTTTAACCTTGAAATGCCTCTCACTTATGTGCAGGACGGGCAGAGTTGGCGCACATACTAGCGCCGATGCTTATGAGGAGGCGATTCATGTGTCCTGGCCACCATCCTCTGCAGGCGTCAAGAACCCAGCTCACCAGAAGAAATACATATTCGCAGACTTTCTTTACTCATGTAGATTCAAAGTTTGCCCCTGCCTGCCAAATAATCAATCTTGATCAATGCTCAATCTGTGCTAATAAATATGCTGCATGTTAGGGCTCGATCCAAAATGCACCCAAGATCAGGTGCACGTAATCAGGTATAACCACTTATCCAGGAAATGGACCTTCTCTGTGTTAACATTTCTCCTCCTCATCGATCCCCCATCGACTGGTAAGGGTCATAGCTGTTATCCAATCTCCCTAAACGCCTTCCCTCACTCTTGCGCTGGCTAAAATGAAAAATCGCTGGCGCTAAGCACTAAGCAATTCGTTTTCCAAAGTCGCTCGAAGTTTCCTCCCCGAAACACTCAGTATGACCTTACCCTTAAATCTTTACTCCAGAAAGCTGCCTACTTTAGGTGTCAAGGCTGAAAGTCCACTTCCAAACAGCAGGTTTACCCAATACACATGCGTATAGCAAAATCGTCAGATATACAAGTAGAGACAATAGAAGTCTACCTATCTGACAATTCAGCACTAAACAGTGGCCGATGTTCAGGTGCCTTCAAAGGCGCCCGATCAAAATGTTCCATCTGGGCCGATCGACCAACATCCAAGCCTTAGGGCGATATCGGTAGGCTCATCTCCTTACATACACACACCGAAAATTGTAGGAGAATTTCATTTCGTACGTCTATGGCCACCTTTAGCCACGTGCGTCTTTTTGCCATACTGGGGTAATTGAAAAGCAACTGTCCAACTTCGGGCGTGATCCCACGACCCTGAGATTAAAAGTCGCATGCTCTACCTACCGAGCTAACCAAGCAACTGTTTGTAAGTGTTTAAAGGGACAGTATACACTCCTTTTCAACATGTGCTGAATGACTAGGCCTCATGCCAAACATACTTATTGCCTATAGTTTTCATTAAGAAATGCCTATATTTTTTTATTTATCACTTCCTGGTTCCGATGAGTGGAAGCGAAGCTGTTTTTTTTTCCTATTTTGTGGCCCGGAAGGGAGGCTTGTGTTTGCTCACAGGCAGGTGAAGAGCTCCAAACAAAATGGCCTGTTTATATTGGGAGAGGGTAGTGCTTTATAATTAGTGCTTTAGAAAGGCAGAAAATTAAAAACTGTAGGTGGTCGGGGGATGCTTGAGACTTCTGTCAGTGGTTGAAAACAGGAGGTAAGGGGCTATGACTTCCGAGGCAGGTAGGCAGAAATTTGGTGGCAATTTGGAGTCCAGTTTTTCAAAAAAGGCTGCACTGGAGCATCTACTTTTGGTGGATCCTCCCAAATATCGAGCTGTTCCAGTGGAAAAGTTGATACAAGTTGATAAAATTTACATCAATTGGGAATCCTCTACTTCCATACCGGATCCTTTATATCTATCTCTTCTCTGAATGGACAGGAAAACTGGTTTCTTTTGGTTGTAGAGGTGATTTCAGGCAGGTCCACTTGCTGGACTAGTTTCTCTGGGGGTATTGGCTTGTACCACAACACTTTAAAAAAATGTAAGTAAAAGTAAAAATAAGAAACTGTTTCTTCCTAGCAGTGTTGAGAAGGGAAATTGACTTGTAGCTTCTGTAGGGGCCCCTACAGGTTAATGTGCCCTGCAGCTTTAAGGCCCCCACCTTTTTCTAAGTGTGATCTGCCTGGAGAGATGTGACAACTTCCTGCCACACTGCACTATAGTGTGTGTAAGGAGTGGCCTCTTCCTCTTTCGCCTCTGGATGGTGATCCAGCTGGGTGTGCTCAGAGGGGCTGGGTACAGAAGGCCCAGAAGAAGGCATGTGTCCAAGTCGGGAACCAGGCAACCCCGTGAATGAGGAATATAAAGTGACAGGTGAGCTCCCATTACTAGTACGCTCTAGGAGTGTAAAATAGTCAGGGTTGAGCTAAAAAGAGCAGTTCTGAGCTCCAACATAGGAGTGATAAATTGGAGGTATCTCTCCCAGGCCATATTGCCAGCGGAGATGGAATCAGGAGAGAGTGATTGCCCTGAGGTTGACCCAGAGACCACTACTGGAATATGTTTGCAGAGGTGAAGTGGGATACCTGCCAAGTCTGTCCTAAGGGAGTGTCAGCCTGTGTAAACTGCATGATGTGTGCCTGCGCACTTTCCTCTGATTCACTGTGATGTGAGTACTAAACCTGTGGTCACTTGCTTTGTGCATAGTAATAAACCTTGTTCCTGTTTTATTGAGAACCTCCTGGCATCCAAGTCTTTTGTTATTGCACAATAGCCTGTGGGAGTTGTAGTTACACTACACCACACCTTTAATCTTCCATATAGCGAAGGACCTAGCCTGAAGTGTGAGAGTCACATGTAACCCATGCTCTAGTGCACTAGCTGGTGAAATAACCCCGGATGGCCCAAATAGGTGTTACACTTCCTAAACTATAAAAAGGTAGCATGGCCGAGTGTTTTAAGGCTCCAGTCTCTTTGGGGGCATGGGTTTGAATCCCACCGCTGCCATGATTTTTTTGCATAAAGAAAAACTGCAAACGTCCTGTTACTTACATAACTTAAATTCCACCTTCGTATGAACATTGTTACTTGGGTAATGTGACTTGTCAAATAATCGCCCGCTGTTTGGTTGGTGTTGGTTACAAGAGACGGGTAACGCTATGCATATACCACGATCTGCTCAGAAGGCAGAAACCCTAACGCTAGAAGGAAAAGCCTCCTGAGCCCCTGGACTTCAACCAGGTACTTTAAAGAGAACTACCGCTTGGACTGAAATTTAAAAAAAAAAAAAAAAACTTTGCGCAGGGGCCCGGCTGAATAAGAGGGGTTTTAATGGTGACCGTGATTCAGTCCTCTCCCATTTTCTCTCAGGGAAAGGAGACAAAGCAAAAATGTTCATGTATCTATCCGTCAGTCCAACCTTTGCCACGTAGTATAGTACTATTCCACTTATTTGGGAACAGGCTATAATAAAATGATAAGTTATTGTTTCTCCTACTCAACCTAACTGGAGGGCTTGTGGTGGGACTTGGGTTTTTACTGTTGAGTGCTATTCTCATATCCACCACTAGGTGGGGCATGGGAGCATCAATCTGTTTGCTCTTTTGAAAAAAACTGATTTCAGTGTAGGATTCTGCCGGATCAGCACTATTAACTGGTGAGTTTAGAAAAGAAAAGATCGAAGAGTAGAGAGTGACTGTTGATTATTAGAGAACAAGTCACATGACTGAGGGCACATAGGAAACTAACAGCATGTCCCAGTGTCAGATTTCAAAATTAAATAGAAACACATCTGTTTGCTCTTTTTAAAATGAATTTCAATGTAGGATCCTGCTGGAGAAGCACTATTAACTGCTGCTTTTTTTGAAAAAACACATTTTCGTGTGATGGAATCTGTTTTAAGGCTAATGCTGCCTTCATGTACTAGAGGGAAAGTGTGTATTATTATTATTATTAACATGTATTTACTGTATATAGAACCATCAAATCACTGAGCCGGGTGGTTGCATGGCCTAGCGCTCTAAGGCAATGGCTTACAGCTCCAGTCTCTTTTGTTCAAATCCCACTGCTGTCAAGGCTTAAAGAGGCATGAAAACCAACCTCTGACAGGCAAGCAAATCTGGTGATACGCAGACAGGCATGTACATGGTGACAAATTCAAAGTGACCATAATGAGAAAGGGGCATTTGTCAGCCTGATGGGGAGGTGCTGAGCCTGTTTATTGTTTAGTAGAAGGAGATAAGATGAGCACATCCAAAGTACTGGCAACAGAGTTGCTATTTAGAGTTATTAGAATCCACTTTGTTCATTGTGGGTGCTTGAATAGTGGGATAACAGAAAGGGTTTTTAACAGGGTGGAAAAGAAATTACCTTGTTTGTTACCTTTTGGCACCAACCATATCCAACCTGCACCTGCTTTCGATGCAACTAAACCTGCTATCCGCTGGCCTGCATGAAACTGTGCTGTCATCATGGATCGGAAGCTGCAAAATACCCGCCCTGCTGCAGGGTTCTATTTTACAGTATTTTACAGTATTTATAAAGCCCCCACTTGTTAAAATGCACTTGTTTTCCAATGTGGTGGGATTTTTGTTCTCTTCAGTCACTTAAAGAAGCCATCACATCACTGGCAGTGTGGCCTAGCAGTCTAAGGTGCTGGATTTAGGCTCCAGTCTCTCTGGAGGCGTGGGTTTGTTACCCTCTGCTGCCAAGTTTTGTGCCAATAGAAACACTCCTGCAACAATGTGCTGTTATAAATGCCAAGCTGTGCTACAGTATTTCACATGTCTATCTACAGGAGTCCCTTAAGGAAAAATCAGGACTGCTAAATCCATTGTGTTCTGCATGCGTTAGTTGGAGTTATAATTCCATTAATTTTTGCAGGCTTGAGGCTGGATGTTTCTCAAAGTTGCACCTGCTTGCTTAGCGCGTAGAATAAAATGTACGATGCACATGAGTCGTCAAGAGGGCAAGGTCTGTGCGTTTTCTTGGTTCTGAGCTAAAATGTTGACCATTACTAGTGCGAGCAGGAACCAGACTGCAGTCCAACCAAACTGCGCGCGCTCATGTTGCATCCACCAGTAGAGCAGCTGAGATCTGGCTCGTTGGTCAAGGGGTATGATTCTTGCTTAGGGTGTGGGAGATCCCGGACAGCGTTTTAAGAAACAAACACTGGTTTCGTTAAAGCTCCTCAGGGATTCATGCGACAAGCCACTCCTGTGATCCGTAGCAAGAGGTTCTTATAATTCAAAAAGCTGCTACGTTAAATGCCTCTGCATCTCATTCAGCTCACGCTCCCAGAGTCTCCATCCGTCCCTTCCTTCCTTAACGGTGTGGAAATGAAAGTGTTTTTCATCAGCAGACATTTATTTTGTGCAACCATGGAACAAAGTATAATTCACTGCCTCTACAAATAAGGCCTCTATCTAACCCTACCTCACTACGAATTGTCTCTACAAATGAGGCATCTCATTTTATCTCCTTCAGATACAAGGTTAGGTGCCTCATTCGGGCGAGGCTGCTGTCCTCCTCATTGCATGTGGTGCGGTAGGCAATGTGCACTGTCCACTTTTCTGAAGGCTGGCAAAGCATATACCATGTAGGAAGCTGTATCCCCCCTGTACTAAGCACCGCACAACAAGAATACCTTGGCCGTGGCAAATGGGTAGCAGAGTGGCGCAGTGGGAGCTTGCTGAGCCCATAAACCAAAGGTCAATGAACCAAAACTATTATCTGCTTGATGTTTTTTTTTGCCAGGCAGGAAAAAACAACCTAGAATCTGGGTTTAGATCTGGTGTCTAGAGCAAGTAAAGGAGGTTCTCAGTCAAATGGTTTTGTGGCCAAATGGTGGCAGGCTAACTATTACTTTCTAGGCCAATATTCCTTAACTTAACCAGCAACCTTCTATGTGGTATTGTATCAAATGCTTTAGCAATGAGCAAAATCTGAGTAGATCACATCCACTGTCATCCCAGAGTCGAGGTTCCTGTTCAGCCCCTCATAAAAGGCAATTCAATAATTTCTCCTGCAAGCCACGAAAAATGTGTTATTCACTACGAATTGCCTCTACAAATGAGGAATCTCATTTTATCTCCTTAAGATAGTAGGTTAGGTGCCTCATTTGGGTGATGCGGCAGTCCTCCCCATCGCATGTGGTGTGGTAGGCGATGTGCACTGGCCGCTTTTCCGAAGGCTGGCAAGGCATAAACCATGTCGGAAGCTGTAACCCTCTGTACTAAGCACCGCACAACAAGAATAACTTGGCCTTGGAAAATGGGTAGCGGAGTGGCCCAGCGGGAGCTTGCTGAACCAATAAACAAGAGGTCGATGGACCAAAACTATTCTCTGCTAGATGTTTTTTTGCCAGGCAGGAACAAACAACCTGGGTTTAAATCTGGTGTCTAGAGCAAGTAAATGAGGTTTTCAGTCAAATCGTTTTGTGGCCAAATGGTGGCAGGCCAACTATTACTTTCTAGGTACTGTATCAAATGCTTTAGCAAAGTCTGAGTAGATCATATCTACTGCCATCCCAGAGTCGAAGTTCCTGCTCAGCCCCTCATAAAAGGCAATTCAATTATTCTGGCAAGATCTGTTACGAATAAAATGCCATGCTGTCACAAACTCAACCAAGTCAAGTCTCTTATCCTGTAACACCCCTTCAAAAAGCTTTCCTACCACTGACGTCAGACTAACCGGCCTATAGTTTTGAGGCTGATAACTGGATGCCTTTTTCATATAGCGGCATCACATTAGCAATTTGTAAGTCTCTTGGCACCATGCCAGACCTCAGTGAATCCTGAAAATTCAAGAAAAGAACTTTGGCAATCACAGAGCGAAGCTTGTTTAGTAGTTTAGTATACGCCAATCAATATTTCATTTTAGGAGCACTACTTTCCCCCACAAAGAACAAGCAACTAAAGGGTGCTATGGCTTAGCTGGTTAAAGCGCCTGTCTCGTAAACAGGAGATCCTGAGTTCGAATCTCAGCAGTGCCTTTTTTTTTAAGTGATTGGACCAACATCCCCCACCAGGTAGGATGCAGCCCCCCTAAAAAATATGCAAAATCTATTTTCCTTACTCACGGCCTAGAGCAGTATGCTAAATGCACATACAGCGAATATATTTGCATACCTCAAGGGCCCAAAATACTGTCGAAATTGGTAAGAGATTTTAAAAAACTCCCAGCAGTATGCTACCAAGCTTTTAAATCTTTACTCCAGAAAGCTGCCTACTGTAGGCGTCAATGGGTACATAAGTATTTCTACTCCCAATTTTCCAATTACAATGCTTTGCTACAGTCAGCAATGTCTGTAAAAACAAGACAAAACGTGTCGGAAGGCCCTATGGTTTCACTGACATGGTTGCAATTACACGTGCCAATCAGTTGCATCGCACGCAGGTTCGGCCATGCACGGAAACCTTATACCTTAAGGTGGCAATAGACATAACACTTATGATCTTTCCAGGAAAAGATGGTTCATTACAATACAAACGCGTAGAGCAAAATCGTCAGATATACAAGTAGAGACAATAGAATTCTACCTGTATCTGACAATTCAGCACTAAACAGTGGGCGATGTTCAGGTGCCTTCAAAGGCGCCCGATCAAAATTTTCCATCTGGGCAGATCGACCGACATCTAAGCCTTCTGCCTATATCGGTCGACTCATCTCCTTACATACACGAAAATTGTAGGAGAATTTGTTTTGTACGATATTAACGGTGCGTCTATGGCCAGCTTTAGCCACGTGTGTTTTTTTGCCATACCGGGGCAATCGAAAAGCAACCAATTAACGTGGGGCACGCTTGAAACCAGTAGGTAAGGGGCTATGACTTCCGAGGCAGGTAGGCAGATATTTGATGGCAATTTTGAGTCCAGGCTCGACTGGAGCATCTACTTTTCATGGATCCTCCCAAATCTCAAGCTGTTACTGTACCTCCATACCAGATCTTTTACATCTATCTCTTCTCTGAATGGGCAGGAAAACTGGTTTCTTTTGGTTGTAGAAGTGAGTTCAGGCAGGTCCACTTGCTGGACTAAGTCACCGGTTTCTCTGGGGGCATTGGCTTGTACCACAACAAGAAATGTAAGTAATACAAACTTAAAAGCAACCAGAATGATGCCCCTAATTCTTTTCTTCTGAATGCCTTGAAAATGCTTTGTCCCACTGCTGACACACAGCCCACGCATTTCAACACACAGACAATTAAGTGCCCCGAAATAAATTGTCTACAAATTAGAAAGCATTTTCTTCCTAGCAGTGTTGAGAATGGAAATTGACATGCAGCTTTTGTAACAGGAAAAATGTAGCGTGGCCGAGCGGTCTAAGGCGATGGCTTAAGGCTCCAGTCTCTTTGGGGGCATGGGTTTGAATCCCACTGCTGCAATTGTGCATAAAGAAAAACTGCAAATGTCCTGTTACTTACATAATGTCAATTCCACCTTCGTATTAACATTGTAACTGGGGTAATGTGACTTGTCAAATAATTGACTGGTGTGTGGGTTACAAGAGATGGGTAACGCTAGGCAGAAAACCCTAATGCTAGAAGGAAAAGCCTCCTGAGCCCCTGGACTTCAACCAGATACTTTAAAGAGAACTGCCGCTTGGACTAATTTTTTTTTTAAAAAAACCTTGCTCAGGGGCCCAGCTGAATAAGAGGGGATTTAATGGTGACCGTGATTCGGTCCTGTCCCAGTTTCTCTCAAGGAAAAGATATAAAGCAAAAATGTTCATCCATCCGTCAGTCCAACCTTAGTCAGTACTATTCCACTTATTCAGGAGAAGGTTATAGTAAAATGCTTATGTCAATAGAGCCATTGGGCAGGCCAGGAGTTGTATAAACCTCTCGCTAGGAGGGCCTCATCAAGGCCTGGGGTTTCTAATGGAATTGCTCTGATTTAAAGGGATTTTGTCATGATTTTTATGGTGAAGTCTTTCATTCTAATTACACTGTTTACATTACAAATAACTCACTCTACATATAAAACATTATTCCTAAACCAACAAGTGTATTTTTTGTTAGCAGTAATATTGGTGTGTAGGCAGCCATCTCAGGTCATTCTGCCTGATCTTGTACCATCAGAAAGAGTCCGCACAATGGAGCTGCCATCAGAT
This sequence comes from Xenopus petersii, assembly GCA_038501925.1. Taxonomy (NCBI): domain Eukaryota; kingdom Metazoa; phylum Chordata; class Amphibia; order Anura; family Pipidae; genus Xenopus; species Xenopus petersii. Next base: position 97,605,634 of record CM076683.1, on the reverse strand, counting down.
AAGCTATTGTTTCTCCTACTCAACCTAACTGGAGGGCTTGTGGTGGGACTTGAGTTTTTACTGTTGAGTGCTATTCTCATATCCAACACTAGGTGGGGCATGGGCGCATCAATCTGTTTGCTCTTTTGAAAAATACCTACTGCTATGGCACTGTGCTGGTGGGCTGCATTATTATTAATTTTCATGACGGAGGCTGCGGGCTGGTGTAAATTTGAAAACGGGCCGCAATTGACCCGCAGGCCAGACTTTGGACATGCCTGGTCTAAGCTGAACATACAGTGAATGGAAAGTGGAAAGTACACAGTATATAGTAAAAGCATGTGTTAACTGTGTCCAGTTATACTGTATATCCAATATCTATGAGCTTTATTATTAGGCACCCATTATTGATGCAAGGGCAATAAAAATGGGCTGCTCCAGATATAGAGTACAGGTACCGTAGCCCTGTCTTTTACTTTTAAGGTCCACTGCTTCCTCTGCTAACCTGGGGTTTATACTTGAATAAGGTTCTGCCCCTGAGTGCAGGTCATCAGCACATGTACATCATCAGGATATCAGACTAATGCATATCTACGTAAGTATTCTGTACCTTGAAACCTGACACTTACAGACCTTCACTTTCAGGGATTTAATTGTTCTTTACTCCTTTTACCAATGTTCATTCTCAGGGCCAAGTCAAGTAATATGGGCACCCCAGGCAATCTATCCTCATTTGTGCACAAACACTTACATGAGGAAAGCAAGTTGGGGGCTCCGGAAAGTGCAAGGAATCTTTAATTTTGATGGCAATTGAGATCCTCCAGTGCCTAAACTAGGGGTGCGCAGGCATGTACATGTCCAGTGCCCCCCACTGTTGTGCCCTAGGTGCCTCTTCTGCCTACCACTAGTTTTGGACCTGTTGATTATGGTTAATTTAGAGTAAGTATTATGTGAAACACTCCCTCAGGCCAAGATAAAAATGCCACGAAAATAACACATTATTTGATGTTGGCATGCTAAACTTTTTTTACTATTAAAGACATTCTGAGATCTGCATGTATGAGCATCTTTTTTCCAGTCCTTGCCTAGGCTTGCATTCATACATTATTAGATCCCTTTGCCAGCACTGCATGTTTCTTCATCATATTGAGTTGGACTGAGCAAAGGCTGTTTTATGTCTGTACTAGGGATCTTGGGTTATAGAAAGGGTTGCCACTTGGCAGGTATTGTACCGGCTTGGCCGGTAAAAATGATGGCTGATCCCAATGTTATTAATAGGGAAAAAAGATAAATATACAGGAAGGCCAGTACTTTTCTCCAGAAAAGGTGGCAACCCTAGTTATAGATTCAGACGAATACCAAATCCGAACCCTTCCGCATCGCTGGAGTCGTGAGCGAAAAAATATGATGGGATTTGAATTCCGTTTGGCCAGGCTCTTGGATTCAGTTGAATCCGAATCTTGATAAAAAATAGCTTGGATTTGGTGCATCCTTAGTCTAGGCCGGAACTAGGGGTAGGCAGAGTGGGCACATGACTAGGGCGCAAAGCTTGAGGGGTGCCAGGCACGTACCTTTCACTGCTACCTACCCCTAGTCCGGCTGAGTAAGTGCCGCTCCAGTCCATGCGCCTATTTGTGCGCATGCGCGTACATGAGGGGGAGAGTGTACCTGGAGAGGACGAAGCAGCCGGTTAGTGCGAATGTGCGCGCCTCCTATGCGAGTAGGTCAGTACGCATGCGCGCAGATGTCCTATGTGCACATCAGTGCGCATGTGCAGCGGATGGGGCGTCACGGCTGGCTGGGTTGCCTGGGGCGCCCAGCCAGCATGGCCCGGCCCTGGTCTAGTCTGTACTGTTGTGGCTGTCCAGGCGCCTACTTTGTCATGGACCCCTGACAGGGCTTTTTATCCTCTCTGGGACTTGGAGCACAATCCAAGATCTGAAGATCTGAGATTTGCTGGTAAAAAGAGTGCAACAGTTATTTCTTTAGAAAACTTCTTTCAGGCATTACACAGACAATTACACAATAAAAGAGACAGGGTAGTAAGGGGAGCCAGATACTTTTGATCACCTTATTTTACAGGTAAACACAAAGTGATTTTAGATATGTTTATTATTTTCCATTTGATGGCAATCAACATAAATAGCCCTGATTTGTGCTTGGATGATTTGAAATATATTTTAATCCATGAAAATAAGAAAAGAAGGCATTGACTTAAATTACATAGAATTTCTGTATATTTACATATTGTATATAAATGAAATATTATATGTGTGTTATTGTTTTTCAAGCTGTCTAATGTCAAGAACCAAAAATATATCATATTTAAGAATTTTATGTTTAAATCTAGAGATAGAATGAAGCTATTGTTTTGAAACCCATTATTAATTGGGTAAATACACAATTTATACAATATTCTGTTGATCAACACAATCTAGTGTAAATTAGTATAAAGCAATAAATTAACTGAGAAATAACCCTCTTTTCTGCCCTTCTCTTTGTCTGAAAGCTATAAGGTGACACAATAAAAACTAAGTTTATGCACAAGCCGATAATGCTTCATGGCAAAATGCTACTTTGACTGTTGTGGTTTTACATTCGGGTAATACTTTGGCTTGCTGAAAGGTACAACTGCACTGCTGGCACATCTGTGACTAGGGTACAAGCTGGCTTTTATATACTGAAAGGCAACTCAGTTTATTTCTTATGAATTGTCGTATTGCTTTTTCCATCTGGTTGCTGTCTCTCTGCTCTGCTACTTGGTTTATTTTGTTCTTTCTCATCTTCCTGAGATACTTGATGTACAGCTTGCAGGATAGCGGTTTCTACAATCTGCTTGCTGGCGTTCAGTAGCTTCACTTCCTCGGATTCTTTCCCAGGTTTCTCTCCTACAGCAGAAAAACAGAAATGAGACACCAATTTTATACCTTATGCATTAAACATGCCGTAATAATTGTGTTTACAGAAAGCAAAACTGATTCTGGAAAGTATGGGGGGGCAGTAGAAGAGAAAGCTCAGGCGCTATATGAAGAAGGAGTGGTAGGCATAAAACGAATAACTGAGAAACTGTTAGAGAATATGATGAGAGAGCAGGTAGGAAACTAGAACTAGAGTTGTGTCACGTAGGTGCCCCCTCCTCAGGCCCGGACTGGCAATCTGTGGGTTCTGCTGTAAGTTGCCATAGAGAGTCACTGTATATTGGGCTGGTGGGAGGCTGTTTGGGCTGCTGTGTGGCCTGTTTGGGCCTCTGTGTACTTGAAATGCCAGGGCCTATTTTGAATCTCAGTCCAGGCCTGCCCCTCCTGTTCCCTACCCACACCTTAGCTTGCAAGTAATTCAGATGGCCAAATTAGGGAGAGCCAGCCTATGTAGGGTACAAAGGAGTACTTGCCCTATGGCATACAGTAGTGACAGAGCTGCCTTGGTATTCTTTCAGCAATATCAATTTTGTAAATTAATTTTTCTCCTGTGGCAGACATTTGGTAGAGACCGAGAGCAAGGTACTCTAATAGTGGGATGGACTTAACATTTCTATTTGCAGAGGATTGGGGAGAAACAATAAACATTAAAGCAAGATAACATGGTCTTATTGTTGAATTAAAAATGGTCAGTGGTTTATGTAGTGGATTCTTGAATTTCCAGAATCAAGCCCATAATAAATGCAAAATAAATGAATTAGAAAGCGGCCTACTTATTGTAAACACATAATTATAACTCGAATGGTCTGCTGGCAGTTGTAAATAATGATATTAAAAGGGCCATTAGAGCAGAACGAAGATCAATATTAGATCTGGGAATGGGAAGCCCATGGGGCCTTGCATGCAAGCAATTGATCCCCAGAGAAATCACAGTAACTTGGCTACTCTACTGTATAAGTCTGCTACCCCATTGGCAAGTTGTCTGACACTTAGGGGGCTCAATTTTTCCCATTATTTTAATAATAAAAATTAGACCAAACTCTCTTCCACGGTGTGGCTTAATTTACTAGCAATTTGGTTTGAAAATTGTCCGTGCAGGAAAAGTCTCAACGAAATCATGCAATAATTAAAATTTTGTGAATTGCTGCCCATAAACCAGAATTATTCGGATTGTCAAACAAAAGGCAGCATCACACAGCCTGAAACTTTAGTCAGTCGACAATCATGAAGGCAAAAACATGTTCCAATTGTTAAAGGGACCATCTGTCATTGACTGTTACATGACTTCGACAGAGTGTTTTCAGATTCTATTTTTTAGCAGCTTTGGAGTTTAATAAAATCTCAAAAGTTTGAGGTTTTTTTCTCTTCAAATTAACTTTTTTTCTAATTCACAAACAAATCAAATAACCCAAGTATCTGGCATTCCAAGTAAATTTTCTTTAAAGTGACTGGCAGCTAATAGTAGTCAACTGTCTTTACAATTAGACAGGTCAACGTCTAAAATCTTTTGGGCTTTCGCTGGAGAAGTCACACCTTCTCACATAAACTTCAACATGTGCTGGGATTGAGGATGAACAGAGAATGTTCCTAAGTTTAGTATATGAATAAATTCTAAGCGCCATATTGTCTTTAAATAAACAGCCACTGCACAGGGAAAGCACAATCGATGAGGTTGTAAACTCTCCAATCTAAATACACTGAAAGGAAGTAAGTTATGACAAAGTTTAGGAGAAACAGACTAATAACATAAACATATGACAACAAATGTGTTGTAATATGGCAGATAAAACAAGCAAAGAGACCTATAACTTGTATAAAATCAAAGGCGGGTTGTTATTTGAAGGTCTGCTATGCCATCAACAACATAAACTGCAAGTTGGCTTCAAAGCAATTGGGCATGGTTTCAAGAGTCAGTAGGCTACATTTTTCTACACAAAACTCTGGGGACTGCAGCATATTTACCCTTGAAAAAATAAAAATGGATGTGCAACTTTGCCAAAGGATTACTCCACTTCTATCCAATGTGGCTGTGCTTTGTGCACCACAAAGGCAAAGCAAACAAGATAGTCAGAACATAGATTTTATATAAAGCTGAATGTGCTTTTAACAAATTAACATGCTGTAACTTTTAAACAACCCTTCTTAATAACACATACTATAATACTATAAAAAACCATGAATAGATAAACACACACATACAGTATATACTATATAATATATATATATATAATATTCCACAGTACCCACACTCAGACCAATAGAACCAGTGGTGCACGGTCAATAATGTTGATATACATTAAGATAAAGGATCAGCACTCACTGATATATATATACACATTGATTTGTATTTCCCTTGTAGCATCAGAACTGTGGAGTGCATGCTATTCTCTCTAATACACACACACACATATAAATATGTATATATACTGAATAATTTTTGGGTGTGGAAAATAATCCATGTTTCAGTTTTAGTGAGTGCAATATGGGTGGGTACTCATAGGCATGAGATTTGCTTAATTTACAAGGTATTGCATGATAAATCTGTGCCACATTTTCGGGAGAATATAGGCACCCACGTCTTTAGATAAGTGTTTCCAGGTGTTAAATACTATTGTCTTTATTACATAATTTACATAAGTTCTATGGTCAACAAACACCACTCACCAAGGTGATATTTAAATATATTTAATGTGTAAAAATGTGTTACAGAAAATACATACAAATTAACAGATGCCTAGCCAGTCAAATACTCTATTGACAGCCTACCAAAATAATATATGTTTCAATATGTTGTATAAAAGTTTTGTGTATGTCTGTATTGTGTGAAGGATGTGTGAATGACAAGTCATGAGTGCACAAATGAAACATATTCAAAGTTAATCAATACTGGAATATAACCATTTTTCCAATACCCAATATTTAACACCAGGTCAGTCACTCATATAACATACATAAGGCTCACTTTGCAGAATAACCCAAGCTGAGTTTTATCATCATTTATAGAAACATAATCTTATAATGTGTGCTTGTTTAAAAAAGCGTTTGTTTTTTGTTACAAACTAGTCAGATTTATGAAATAAGTTTTTATTGATGGAAACCACTATCCATTAACTTGCACTGCAGTCTTTTTCTAATTCAGTTTGGCGGGGTGTTAGAGCTCAGTGCCTGTAAGCTAAAACCCCCTAAAAGATAAAGCAGTCATATACATTCTGCCAATTCAACACATACTCCAAAGCAGCTATTGCTCTGACAAATGTACCAATTTGTTTAACTCTTTCCTGACAGTTAGGAAGAATTTCCATCATAATTCCCACAGTAAAACTGCCTCTAAATCTAATAACCTGTTCCTCATTCATTTCTTTACATATTAGAGGCCATGTCTTAACTGTAGCCTACTCACAACCTTGAGGGAATTGGTGCACAATGCCGGTAACAAGAATACATTTCTCAAAAGAGCAACAGATTTTTTTATATTCAATTTTGAAATCTGGCATGGGGCTAGACATATTGTCAATTTCCCAACTGCCCCATGTCATGTGACTTGTGCTCTGATAAATGCCAGAAAGCATTTCTCTCCTAAAGTGCAGGCACACGTCACATGACCAGGGGCAGCTGGGAAACTGATAAAATGTCAGATTTCAAAATTGAATATAAAAAAATCTGTTTGCTCTTTTGAGAAATGGATTTCAGTGCAGAATTCTGCTGGAGCAGCACTATTAACTGATTCATTTTGAAAAAAAAATTTTCCCATGACCGTATCCCTTTAAAGTAAATAAAGTATGTTAAATGTCAGTTCGGGCAGTTTAAAAGTTTAGCAGTATATATTAAATGTATAAATTGCTAGTACCTCTATTTAGACCTGATGAGTTTAAATAAAACTGTGATTAAATTTGCAAAATAAAAAGCATCAGAAGAGATTTTAAAAACTCCATTATAAATCAACTCCGGAGACAATGCGGTTCCTTATCCCACTCTATAAAGTAGTTTGTTTGATTCCCAAATAAAAACCCCAGGTTAAAATTGTTGTACCTTTTGCTGCAAACAGGTCTATTTTTAATTTTAATTTTCTATTTAAAACTGGCTTTAAAAGTCCCTCCACTGACAGTAGCCAAAGGTTCCAAGACTAAGACCCATCATTTAGAATGAAATGCCTTAGTTATGAATTAGCAATTTTGCTAAGGAGAGTTAGGTGGCTTTTTGATATGCACAACAATGTACCAATCAGGAGCCAATTCAAATGAGAGGAATATTAGTGCAGCTGCAATCAAGACTCACTTACTCCTATACATTGATGAGCAGGCAGATCACCTTCCCAGCTAGTCTCTCCTGGCCTCTCTGGCTATTTAGAAGTCTCTTGTGCTTTTTTTCTGATGTGTTCTTCTCCCTCCTTTGAGAGTGGATGATCACAGACCCCCAGCTTGCAAGTCACATAAGGTCTGCTGGCTCCCCCTCGTGCCTGTCATCTGCCCTTTCACTGCCGTGTCCTTTGCTGGGGCATGTAAAAAGGAGAACAGAGAAGGAAAAGGCCGGCATCAAAACGGAATACTTTACCTGCAGCATACACCATGCTTTGCAATTTCCGTTTCCAATCCAAGGACTAGGAAAGAGGGAGGCGTTAACAAAGAGACAGTTCCCAGGGAAATATGAAAGGGAGAGTTCAGTTTCAGGACGTCGGACAGTTCCCCAAGCAATGATGCAACTTGCAACCCCCCTCTGCCTCTCAGGCTAGTCCAGCCGGCAGTGTTTCCCTGACTCACTGAGCCCAGGGGATGCTGTGCTTCTTCTCTCCTTGGCTGAGCAATCAGCATCATCCTACTGCACACACACAGCTCCCATCTTCCTCACTCTATCCCAATGACACAGGGCAATGGGGAAGAGGAAACTGTGTGGGGATTAGGGATAACACAGTAGGGACTGCCATTAATTGTCTCTAATTCTACAATAATACTAGCATCCTATGAGCACTGCCTGACATTTCAGCATTATACATCTAAAAACTGACTAATGATGTCTCATTACATGAGGGCAAGTAATAGGCTTTTAACTATAAATATTTAATTGCAGCATGCTAGGCTGTGGCCTTTAGGCTCTTTATTATCTATATTACTATACATGCATTTCTATTAAATAAAGAGGGTGCGTAAAATATGCATGATCAACACTGCTTGTGGCTATTCCTTACATTTACCTTTTTATACCCCAGAACCTGAACAGTCACTAAGAGTGAGGGCAAAGAACAGCTAAGTAGGGTCAGGTATACATAACCTGCAGAACTAAAGATGCTTTTGAACTGTTGTTCCCAGCATTTGTCTCTTGCTGGGTTGTGGGAGTTGCATTTACACTATTATTACTAACATTATTAAACATTCATAGATGACACATTTATACTACACAGTTTCTTCTGCCTCGAAAAATAATCTGTGCAAATAAGAAGGTAATACAACATTGTCTATTTAAAATAAATCAAATGATAAACTTTGTGTGTTATGTGTGCTGTAAGTACAGGCATGGAATCTATTATCTGCAATGCTTGGATTTTCAGGATAAGGAGTTAATAATTTGGATCTCCATACCTTAAGAATCCTAAAGAAAATATTGCTTGCCATCATATGGATTTTTACAGCTTAGTTACCATCAAATACAAGGTACAGTTTTCAGTGGTGGGCCAATCCGACCAGGCACTGTAGGCGACCCGGCCGGCCATCACACTTCCCTCCGTGCATGCACCTCCCCAACCAGAGCCGGATTTAGAGTCGCGGCAACCCAAGGCTGAATGGTCCTAGCGCTGGCCTCTTTTGTTGCTCTTCTGTCGTGCACGCCCCCCTTCTAGCGCTACGTGGTCCTAGCGAGCATGCTTTCAATCAGCTGAGCACTGTGAGGGATTTGAGTCCCGAGTGCTCCTCAGGGATGTGGCTGGGCGGCATACCACCCGTAAATTTTTGCTGCCCTAGGCCTGGGCCTTTGTGGCCTCACCACAAATCCGGGCCTGTCCCCAACGCAGTGTGTGCACACATGCGCATAGCACGGGAGAGGAGGGCAGGGGAGATTGCCGGAGTGGAGAGGGAGGAAAAAAATCCGGAGGTGGAGATCCCCGGAGGAGAGAGGGCTGGGAAAAAGCCGGACTGGTGGGGAAATCGTTGGAGGGAAGAGCAGTGAACATGGACTAGGGGCAGGCAGAATACAGCTACCTGCCCAGCGCCCCCTTTCGTTGTGACCTAGGCAGGTGCCTTTTCTGCCTACCCCTAGTTCCGGCCCTGACTGTTTTATTAATAATCAGAAAAAGGGCATTATTAATAAATAAACTATTTGCTCAAAAAGAGTCTATGGCATTCCCCTAATTCTGTGTTTACTAGAAATCATATTTACAGATATTATTAATATTAATATATTTACAGTTATATTAATTTGTTTTCTAAATTGTAAGGTTTTCAGCATGTACAGTTGTGTATCTGGGTCATTGTTATTATAATAGAGCACTATGGGGAATGCCTGGAGCATTATAAATAAATTCTAATAACAATCCTTGAAGAATCTGGAAGAATTGTACCTTGTGCTGTTTTCCAAATGATAATATATCCAGTATAAAGCAGCGGAGACAAAATACTGCATCAAAGACCCTAACAAGGTTATCCCAAGGTCGTATGGTTTAACTACTAGCCTGTCATGAACAGGAGCTGAAATCCGATCCTGCTTTGTGCAACCTAATGCCCTCAAATAACTTGTGCTTAGGCATGTTTTGCGCTGAAAATAAATAGTGAATGTGCACAGGCTGAAACTAAAATAGTATAAAAACAAGCACTAATAACCTTTGTTTGTTGAGCAATTATGGATTTCATTTTTTGGTGTTACCTTTCCTTTAACTAGTCAATGGCAGATAAGAAAGCTGTACACAATGGTACATAATAAAGCACTGTTCCGTTTCTATATATTGTTATGGGTGCCACACCCTGGCTGCAGACTCACCGGATCCCTTTTATCACCCACCACTCACTATTGACTGGGCTCAGAGCAGGGGACTGGGGTACTAAGTGTTTTGGTTCACCACTCCCCGTGTGTTGTATTTTTCCTTTATTCTCCTTGGACCATGCTTTTTTTTTTTTACCATGTAGACCGAGTGATGCTAGGCACAGGTCTTGGGAGCTTATATATAAATTTGGCCTTGCGTTTGCTCTTACCTGGAGCTTGATAGCAGTATCAGATATATCAGTCCCTCATGTACTTGCCTTTCTTGTATTTGAAAAAAAAAATCCCTCCAGTGCAGAAAACAAACCACGCTACAGGGTAGGGTAGATGTCCAGATATAGGGCATCAGAAATATTTTCCTATCCCTGTCTCTTCCTCTGTAATAGTGCACAGTGCATTTATGAAGACTCTGTTGTCATTTTATGAATAATTATAAATGTAGTAATAAATATGGGGTAGTTGTAAAACAAAAACATTGGAGGCAATCAAAATGTAAGCTTCACTTGTGCGAGGAGCTAAAAAATGATGGTTTCTTATAAACATCTATAGATAGAAAAAATACAGTAATACCAGCAATAGAGTAACCCTGTAAGTGTTATTATAGCCTGTACAGAGAGATACCTGACAACATAATCAATCATCGTTATTACGTTCCACTCCGCTATCTGAAATTGTATAGGGGACCTTTAAAATTCCTTTACTCAAGGGCCATCCAAATGTATTCATTCCTTTTGGTTGGGATCTCAAAGTATCCTGAAAATGATTCTAAACCAAAAATGTTTTTTACTGGTTATTTCAGCAAAAAAAAAGACAAAACACAACAAAACATATATTTTGCTTTGCAGCATATCCTTGAAATCTCCAACCTGATTGCAGCATATCCTTGAAACCCCCAACTTGTTTGCTTAATTAAATTTTTTACAGAGAAATATCTATTCCCTGTGCAATGAGAAATAGTACTGTCTAGAAGTTAATTAAAAAGTGAAATGAGCCTTGCGTGCAAACAGAGCTTCTGCCAACCAGAAGAAACTTAAAAAAAAACATGGGGAGATAGTATTGGCATCAAAAGTCCTGAGATTGAATGGATTATCCTTATACAGTTAAACCTCAATTTTACATTCCCTGATTTGAAGTTTTCACTAATTGTACATGTTTTTTTGTGGTCCCACCTATATTTTATGCATAATACAGTTCCCTGATTTTACATGTTACCAGATTTTTAAACCATTTTTTCTGGTTCCCTGAAAAACATAAATTGAGGGTTCTACTGTATTGAGTTTCAGAGTTTAAAAAAAAGATGAAAAGGCCCAAAGATCATTTAAGCTGATAATGGAAATGTTTTATTTTACATAGAAATGATTTTTTGACAACACAAACATTAACTGCACATTTGATCATGTTTATATGTGATTGCTTGGACTTGGTCTTTGCTAAAAGCTATTTTAGGTTCAATGATATGATCTTTTTACAAATACAGGGGACCAGTAAGGGTGCAAACATAGAACTTACATATGCCTGTACTTTCATGCACAATTTTAAAACCACCTGTAGGGACCTATAGGATATCCTATCCCTATAGAGTTAATCCCCTACCTTTTTGTATTAGTTCTCTTTTCCCCTGTTATTGGGCCAAGCCCTTGTAACTGGCAAAGTGTAACAACCACACCTATTGGACAAAGAGTGTAATGACACTCCCCTGCCACACTGCTATATAGTGTTGTGCAGGGAGTGTCCTCTTCCTCTTTGGCTCCTGGTGCTGCTGCTAGGTGAATCTCCATTGAGCCTGGGATCACCATAGGCCCCAGTAAGCCTTTACCCTAAAGGGACCTGAAACCTTTAGTGCTAAGTCGGGGACCAGGTAACCCCGTGAACGAGGACCAGCTAGCATAGTAAGATATTGTTATAGTCTCTCTAGGAGAGAAAGACAGAGAGGTGTAGCAGAAAGAGCAGCTGTCGCTCCAACAAGGATTGTAGGAGGAAGTAGCTTCCCACAAGGCCTGTTTGCCTTTAGAGCAGGGACCTCAGTTGATAGGGCAGTAGGTGAGCAAAGGACTACCTGAACCCTACCTGATAGATCCCGATACCCTCACTGTGTAACGTCGGTTGAACTGGGATTTGATGTACACCTATCTGCAATATCTTTTGGGAGTCGCATCTGTTTGACTGTGAACCTTTACTGTCCAAAGTGATTCCATCTGCTGTGTCCTCAGAACTATTGTAAGTAAACCTGTGGTCATTTGCCTTTGGCATAATAAATCTGCTCCTGTTTTACCTTTTTAAAGAACCTCCTGGCGTCCATTATTCTATTTTTGTACTTATATGCCTGTGAGTTGTAGTTCAACTACAGTTTAAAGGGGAAGCTTCCATTTGGCGAAGGCTCTGCCCTGGGTGAGGATTCGCAATGTAACCCATGCTCACTACCTAGCTGGTCACCCTTAACTCCTAATTGGCAGAATAGGCCAAGAAAGCGTTACACACCCATATACTGAGTCACCTTGTATTTGCACAGAATAATATTAATATGGAAAATGTATGTGGATGGTGTGTTCATGGTTTGGAAAGGCGTTGAAAAAGAATTGAGAGATTTTTTAACTTATAATAACACATTACATGAAACTGTACAATTCACAATGGTGATGGGTCCTTCAACGATTAATTATTTGGATTTGAGGGTTACCCTGATATATAAGACATTAGGCACAAACCTTTACTCCAGAGAAACAGATAAAAACCAATATGCTACTTAAACAAAGCTTGCATGCCCCAGAAGTCACTTCAATTTTACCCAAGAGCCAGTTAACAAGAGTGAGACATATTACATCAAGCAATGAACTACAATATATTATGAGCAGGCAGCTTTTTTAATAGATATGTTTGTCCAGAGGGCATACAATAAGGAGGAGTTACTCACAAAATAGAAATTGGACATAAAGATAAAGGACTGTGCCAACCAAAAATTTCAGATAGGGGCAAGAACAATATCCCTTGTCTTACACTATATGGCCAACACACATATTTCATAAATAAAACAATAAGGAGTACTGCTGTATTGTAAAAAGTTAAAATATATGGAAAACTATTTAAGAATCTTCACAGTTTCAGCTATAAAAAAAAGCATAGCAGAATTTGTGATGAAGAAAATATTCAGCCAATGGACATCCCCCCGTCTAAATTGTGGCCACTGCACAGGTACAATACCACGGACTAGTGTGTAAATCCACATCAGGGATGCAATTCGTTGAATGTTATTTACTGACCTGTGGGTTAGTCTATGTGGGACAAACATCACGAAAAATTTAAATTAGATTGAATGAACATAAGATTACCATTAACCAGATCAAAAACAAACTAGTGAGAAAGAAACACTGAAAAAAAGTATGTTAAAAAAAAGAGCAAATTCTTGCAAAACATTTTTTTTAATGCATACAGTGAGCCAGATAAGCGGAAGAGGTTGAGGCAAAAAAGGAAAATAAATGATTAAAATTATTCCTGCAAAGGGAATAGTAACACAGTAAGTAAGGTTGAATAGAATTGAAAGACATACATCCCTCAAGTTCAACCTTTTGGGTCTATACAGTATATAACCTGCCTAACTGCTAGTTGATGCAAAACACACCCCTCTCCAATTTGCCTCAGAGGGGGAAAAAAATCCTTCCTGACTCCAAAATGGCAATCGGACCAGTCCCTGGATCAACTTTCTTGTACTATGTGCTATCTTCTATAACCCTGTATACCTTCACTTGCTAAAAGCCATCCAAGCACTTCTTAAAGCTATCTAATGTATCAGCCTGTACAACTGATTCATGGAGAGAATAGTCTAAGACAACTGATTGATCCTGAATGGAATTTATTGGGCCACGTAGTTTTGTGTCATCTGCAAATATTGATTTTTTTAAATTGAATTCCGAGCATGCTTCATCCAAGCTAAGTGCAAAAAGTACAAACACAAAGTGGAAGCATAGTGCATTAGGAGTGTTGTGACTTAGTCTTAAAAAAAGACTATAAAAGACATAAATGATGTGTAGCCAAAAGGCCACTTAGACTGTAGTCTCCTACCACATAAATCTTAGCTATGAGGAAAGACTGGCCAAATTGGGGATGTTCATGCTGGAGAAGAGGCGCTTAAGGGGTGATATGATAACTATGTATAAATATATAAGGGGATCATATAATAATCTCTCTAATGCTGACATGAGGTCACCCATTCCGATTAGAAGAAAAGTTTCCGCCTAAATATTATGAAGGGGTTTTTACAGCTGTGAAGATGTGGAATTCTCTCCCTGAATCAGTGGTACAGGCTGATACATTAGATAGCTTTAAGAAGGGGTTGGATAGCTTTTTAGCAAGAGAGGCAATACAGGGTTATGGGAGATAGCTCATAGTACAAGTTGATCCAGGGACTCCTTTTGGAGTCAGGAAGGAATTTTTTCCCCCTTTGTGGCAAATTGGAGAGGCTTCAGGTTTTTTTTGCCTTCCTCTGGATCAACTGACAGTTAGGCAGGTTGAACTTGATGGACGTATGTCTTTTTACAACCTAACTTACTATGTTACTATGTTACACAGCATCTTAAAGGAAAACTATACCCCCAAAATGAATACTTAAGCAACGGATAGTTTATATCAAATTGAATGACATATTAAAGAATCTTACCAAACTGGAATATATATTTACATAAATATTGCCCTTTTACATCTCTTGCCTTGAACCACCATTTTGTGACTCTATCTGTGCTGCCTCAGAGATCACCTGACCAGAAATACTACAACACTAACTGTAACAGGAAGAAGTGAGGAAGCAAAAGGCAGAACTCTGTCTGTTAATTGGCTCATGTGACCTTACATGTGGTTTGTATGTGTGCACAGTGAATCTTACGATCTTTGGGGGCGGCCCTTATTTTTTAAAATGGCAATTTTCTATTTATGATTACCCAATGGCACATACTACTAAAAAAGTATATTATTATGATAATGGTTCATTTACATGAAGCAGGGTTTTACACATGAGCTGTTTTACTCAGTATCTTTTAATAGAGACCTACATTGTTTGGGGGGTATAGTTTTCCTTTAAGCTCTTTGTCCTGATACTGTACTGTACTTTTATGCACTGTACAGTGCTGCAGCTCCTTAACAGCGCTTTACAATATAGTTATACATACAAACATACATACACATCTCCCCCTAGATCCGTAGAAACCTGGAGGTTATAGCACCAGATCCAAAATAAGTGCTAAAAAGATGGCAGGTGACTTCAGTAAGAGTTAAAATAAATAGGCATATAATTCATAAAAAGTGCAACTGTGTGCTGCCCCAGCCTATTGCCCGGATTTTAAAAATGACCTTTGTTGCCAAAAGGCTGGGGTAAAAGGAGCAAGTGCTGCATAAAGTGCCTAAGCACAAAGTGCACATAGTGTCATAAAATCACAGGAAAATAATGCAGACCTGTGAATTCCAGCACTACAGGTGTGCAAGACCACAAAAAAAAACCCAGCAGCTCAGTGCAGTGAAATCTGCAAACACTGATTTTTTTTATTGTGTTCTCTGCAAACATTGATATGTTACTTACCACTACAATTTCTACATTTGTTGTTTTCTTTGAAAATATTCTTTATACATTCTATGTAGTGTAACATGTTTTGTACCCTTATAACCAGGAATACTTATGTACACGTGTATATGAGAATAAAAATATATATTTACATAATTATATCCTTGGTCGACACCACTAAGAACCTTACTACAAGTAGAGAATGTACTATTAACAAGCACCCTCTGTACCCATTTCTTATTCAAAGGGCAAGACAATCCCAAAATAATAATTTGGCTAATAAAAGAAAACATAATTCTAAGCAACTTTCCAATATACAGTTATAAAAAATGTTCAGTGCTTTTAAAGTTATTTGTAAAAACAAGGAAAGCCCACTGAACATGTCTTCTTATATAAAATGGCTCACTTTAAAAACTTCAGCAGTGCTCTGTAATCCCATCCAACAGCAGTCATTTTCAAGCAGCATTTGTTATGCTGAGTGAAAAAACGCGCCCTTGTCTATTCTGAATATCCCATGAAGCTGCAGTTTCAAACAAGACCAAGACCTGTGATTCAGTGCACTAGCGTCTCCCAGGGAAGCAGAGTGGCAGAATAGAAGGAATAAGTAACTTAGTGTCTGAAAGCAGCCAATAGGAACCTTCATGTCTGTTTGTCATGGCAATGTGCCAATTCAAATTAAACAGTACAAGAAAGAGGGTGGGTTATGACTGCAAATGCGCACAAACAGTAAACACGCCATCTTGTGGAAGTCAGCAAATACATCACGGCAGCATGGAAAGGAACGGAAGACACATTCACAAATCTGCATACTGTAAGTGAAGGAGTTGCATTTCTTAAATACATGGGTTTAGTGCAGAGGATATTTTGTATTTGTCTATATATATGTATATACAGTAATAAAGCGTTTATTCTAATTGCGCTTTTTAAATACAGTGTTTAAATGAAAGGTTGTTATTTGGCAAAACAAATCAAGGATTTTCAAGCTTTCAAAATAAAAAGGGCAGTTAAAGGGGACCCGTCACAAAAAAAATATTCAAAATCCTATTTTATCACATTAGTCAAGCAAAATGAACTTTAATTACACTATATAAACTATTTGAATCTTGTTTCCTTCAGTCTGGGAATTCATAATTATAACAAGCAGGCAGGAGCCATTTTGTGGACACCGTTATTAAGAGAGTCTTGTATCATCTCAGAATCTTGTTTGTGCACCAGAATGGGGGACCTGATGTCCATCCCCATGTCCTTGTTACACAATTAAATGTTAAAGAGAACGGGGGAATGTGTGGAGAGCAGTGACATCTAAGAAGTGCTGAATGGAAAGTGAAAGTAATTGTCTGCCCCGCCTCTATGCCATTGGCATAGAGGAGGGGCAGACAATATTTGATTGACAGTCGAGATTTTTAAATGAGCTTACAACAGCTAGGAATGCTTTGATAAAAAATTGAAATTGTATTTCATGTTTAACTTGAAAAGGACTTTTATTATACAGATTTTTGTGTCTGGGTGACAGGTCCACTTTAATCCAGAGCATATGGATTATAATTTTATGGAACCTCAACCGGACAAACAGCACGGTACTAATGAATAACACTAAGAATAGAAAACTAGAGTGAAAGTAAACCCTAATTATGAATAGGCCAGGATTCCATTTCAGGTTGTACCCTTTGCCTGCCAATGACATACAGTAGGTGCTACATCATCAGCAAGCAAAGTAAAGCAGGGCTAAACCGTATAAATTAGTATGGCTAGAAATGGCATATTTTATATACTGAAATTATTGAATTAGGCTACAGGTTCAGTATCTATAGTAATAACTACACAGGCCTTCAAATATGTCACCGGAAATTCGCATCTTGGATTTTAATAGGAGTGTCAGTGACACATGCTCAGTGGGCTCTGAGCAGCTGTTGAGAACTTAAGATAGGGGTCATCGCAAATCATCAAGCAGAACAATAGGTTTAACTTATCATTTAAGATGATGCTACAGGGCTGATTATTAAATCAAGGTCTGTTGGGCTTAAAGGGGAAGTAAAGTCTAAAATAGAATATGGCTAAAAATGCTGTATTTTGTATACTAAACATTAACATGAACTTACTGCACCACAAGCCTAATCAAACATTTTATTTATGATTTATGCTGTTGGCCACAGGGGGTCACCATCCTGGCACTTTTTTAAACATCTTTGCAAGACCAAGACTGTGCACATGCTCAGTGTGGTCTGGGCTTCTTAAGGATCGCCATAAATTATCGAAGCAGCACAAGCCAAATAATATCTGCCAGAAGGCGATAATGCAAGACTGATTAATAATCAGATTATACAGACTGCACTGGGTCCTGTGTTGTCATGTAATCTAATGTGGATTTTATAGCTTTTCTATTGTTTGATACAAACTTTATCAAACTCTGTAGAACCAGTGGCTGAAGCAATATATTCCTCCAAATAGAAACAGTTTATCTGTTTAAATCTGCTTCCATGATCTTTGTCCCTGCAGCTGGAGTTGGAAACAGTAAAGGGGATGTAAACAAACAAAGGTGCTTGAGTTCTGCACGGCTGGGAAGTAAGGCGGGGACTCCCCCTGCTGTTCATAAGTATGATTGTTTCCCTACAGAGCAGTTAGGGACCGCCTGACAATTTCTATCCACAGCAGTAAATGAAGAGAGAATTTCACTGCATACAGTCAGGTTTCTTATAAATACGGTACACATTTTTTAATTAAAGTATATTGGAGATAGGTTTCTTTTTCATTAAAGAAATTAAAAATGGTATTTTTTTTTTTTTTGCATTTACATGTCCTTTAAAACGTGTCCAAGCACAGGCAACTCCCACCTCATGCCCAGTTACACTGGCATCGCAAGAGTGACCAAATATCATGGTGACTTGTGTCTGACATTTCATTTTGGATTCATTACATTTGCAGTTTCACCCTTCAATTGTTACAGAAAACAAAACCAAATTATCATATTAACATACTTGACCCTGAGCATGCACAGTTGAAACAGCTCGAGACCTGGCTTTAACTTTACATGCTTTTAGTGTGGGCAATTCAATTGCACAGAAGATTAAGTGGTGCCACTCTGCTGCACTGTTATGCTTTTTTGGGAACAGGCAGGGCAAACAGAGATGCATTGGGAAGTTGTAGTGAAGTTCAGGAGGGAGGCCTCTCCGTAGGTCCATACTTAGGTTTACAACTTTTGCTTCCCTTTAATCTTGTACAGTGGCAAGTTTGTGTATAAATACCCCCAAAGCCCACAAAAAGATTGCAACGTGGCAAGTTTGTGTATAAATACCATCAGAGCTCACAAAAAGATGGCACAGTGGCAATTCCATGTACAAATACCCCTAGATATCAACAGAGGCTGGATGGGAAGCTGGTTGCTTATGCTGTTGATACTGAGCAGATAAGTAAAGATAAAGCATAAATAAATCAAAATCAGGGTCTAAAAGAACACATTTTATATGTAGTGGATAAAAAACACTAGCTATAAATATAAATAAGTTTAATCTTTGGGGGCCGATTCACAAAATTCGGGTGAAGAATTCGAATGAAAAAAATTCGAATTTCGAAGTATTTTTTGGGTACTTCGACCATCGAATTGGTTAAATTCGTTCGAATTTGAACGATTCAAAGTAAAAATCGTTCGACTATTCGACCATTCGATAGTCGAAGTACTTGCCCTTTAAAAAAAACTTCGACCTCCTACTTCGGCAGATAAAACCTACCGAAGTCAATGTTAGCCTATGGGGAAGGTCCCCATAGGCTTGCTAAGCTTTTTTTGATCGAAGGATTTTCCTTCGATCGTTTGATTAAAATCGTTAGAATCGTTCGATTCGAACGATTTAATCGTTCGATCGAACGAAAAATCCTTCGATCGAACGATTAGCGCTAAATCCTTCGACTTCGATATTCGAAGTCGAAGGATTTCAATTCGAGGGTCGAATTTCGAAGTAATTTTAACTTCGAAATTTGACCCTTAATGAATCTGCCTCCATGTGTTACTGCCCAGTAAGAAACTGAAAAAGACACCATTTACAAAGGCCCTCCCAATCAACAGTACATCTCTCTAACTAGTATTATTCCAGTATTATTCCCAACCATGGGAGGAGCAAATAATGGACTGCTATGGGGTGCAAAACTGCACCTACAAGGGGCATATGGAAGGTGTAAGCTGTTATCTGTGCTTCCAGTGAAATGTGCCACTCATTGTCCTCTACATAAAGCCAGTCTTTAGTATGAAGTACTGGACACCCTAGTGTATCTTGAGTGATGTGCAAGTAAGGGGCTTACCCGGTGATCCTGTTAGTGTGAGATATAAATGGGCACAACCCTTTGAACTCCATTCTACAACACATGCAAATCAACAAAAACACAAAGCGGCAGATTTACTACTATTTGGATTTCAATTTTTTTCACAATTCAGATTTTTTCTCTGAATATTCTTTAAAAGTAAATTTAATTAGTGTAAAAATCACATCAAACCCTAACATAAAACTTCAAGTAAAAGTAGTTGGGGTCCTATAGAAGTCAATGAGAGCTATGCTGATTTTATTGGACCTTTATAATTAAAGGCATACTGTCATAGGGAAAAATTTTTTTTTCAAAACGCATCAGTTAATAGTGCTGCCCCAGCAGAATTCTGCACCGAAATCCATTTTTGAAAAGAGCAAACAGATTTTTTTATATTTTATTTTGGAATCTGACATAGGGCTAGACATGTTGTCAGTTTCCCAGCTACCCCAGTCATGTGACTTGTGCTCTGATAAACTTCAGTCACTCTTTACTGCTGTACTGCAAGTTGGAGTGATATCACCCCTCCCTTTCTTCCCTGGCAGCAACAACATAACAATGGGAAGGTAACCAGATAACAGCTCCCTAACACAAGATAACAGCTGCCTGGTAGATCTAAGAACAGCACTCAATAGTAAAAGCCAGGTCCCACTGCGACACATTCAGTTATATTGAGTAGAAGAAACAACAGCCTGCCAGGAAGCAGTTCCAGTCTCTTTCTGAAAGCACATGACCAGGTAAAATGACCTGAGATGGCTGCCTACACACCAATATTACAACTTAAAAAAATACACTTGCTGGTTCAGAAATTACATTTTATATTTTAGAATTAATTATTTGCACTGTAAACAGTTTAATTTAGAAATAAAAACGACATCATAAAAATCATGACAGAATCCCTTTAACCTTCATACTTTCAAAAGCTTTCAGATTTTTGCTAGTAAATATCTGAAATTTTTATTTTAGAGGTTTAAGACATTCATATTTTTTAGTTCATCGTTATGCTTTTTTTCATTTTTATATTTGAACCTTTAAATAGTTTTCACTGCATTGGTGGTTCTAGAGAAAGAGTTTAATTGTGGTTTTTAAAACCATTAACATTGGACCTGAAATACGCTCTCTTGGAACTGCCAACAAGGAGGCCATACATTTCTAGATGTCTAACACTAAGGGGCAGATTTATCAAGGGTCAAAGTGAATTAGAGGGAAATTTGAAGTAAAAAAACTCAAAATTCGAAGTAATCTTTTGGATACTTTGACCATCGAACAGGGTACTACGACTTCGAATTTACTTCGACTTCGATTCAAAGTAAAAATCGTTCGACTATTAGATAATCGAAGTACTGTCTCTTTAAAAAAAACTTTGACTTCAATAGTTCGCTAACTTAAACCTGCCGAATTGCTGTTTAGCCTATGGGGGACCTCCTGTGTGTTTTGCTAAGTTTTTTTAAGTCTAAGGATTTTTCGGAAAATCGTATGATCGTACCATAAAATTGTTCGAATCGTTCAATTCGAAGTATGAACGTAATACGATTGTACAATGTATAAAATCCTTCGACTTCAAATGTCGGAGGATTCTATTCGATGGTTGAATTTCGCAGTATTTTCGAAATTCGACCCTTCATAAATCTGCCCCTAAGTGAGCTACTGCTCCCCGAACTGTTGATAATATTAAAATCTTAAAATCATCTTTTTTAGGGATGCACCAAATTCAGCCTTTAGTGAAGGATTAAGGAGAATCCTCAAAAAAATCCAAATTTAAATATGCAAATTAGGACAAGTGGGAAAAAAACATGCTGACGTGTCAAAAAAATTGTGAACTAAAGGCACATGACTTTAAGGAATCAGATTTGGTATGGCTGCATCTGAATCCTGTTTAATAACTGGGCAAATGGTAAACTGAATCCGGGACCTACTTTTTAAGACTTATTGCATCATAAAAATCTTGCCTGCTTTCTCTTTACAAACAATTAGTGTGACTGCTACTTAGATTCAGTCTTTTAATAGTAATTAGATAAGCAATGTGTGTCATTTCTTTTTTTTTCTTCACAATTCACAGTGAGAGGTTACGTTTGTAACAGAATTTATAGATCAAAGAAAAAACAAATCTACTTTGCAGCAGCAGAAGCCAGGTAAATGTTTTACCAATAAGGGACTAAAACACACAGTAGCCATGGAGAGCAATACAGGGACATGAGCCATCATTAATATTTCACAAGTTTTAATATAGTTCATATCCTACCAGTACAGCACAGTAATTTAGAAAATGACAAAGGAAAATTGATGGCTTGAAAGAAATCTAGATTAGCTTGAGCTGGATTTTAATGTGCAAATAGGTTTTCATACTAAGATTTTTTTTTTTAACTGAATGAGCCAAAATATTAATCTGTCATGCTAGAAAGGGGTACAGCCAAACTGGCTTTAGAGTCTGAAATATTAAACAAGATTTTATATCTGTCCAATGTTTGAGAAAGATTAATATGAATTTTTAAGTCAACAAATTGCAAATTATAGGGTAAGAATATCACGTGAAAAGACATGACTCCGGCTTTGCATTGACTTAACAGGAGACACAGAAGAAGCCAACAGATTGGGTATTAGTGCTATTGCACATGGGTCCCCTGGGGTCATGCACGACCCCTATAGGCTTCTATTTATTTACTTTTCTTATTTTTTTCAATTTCTTAAATATAGACACATATTTAAGAAACATTGTATTTTATGCACACACATAATTGTTTTTCTTCAGAAGGGTCAACTAACAAATATATACAATTTATGGAAATTTCTGACTTTTATAGGTCAAAACACTTCCAGCATTACACAACCAAATTTACAAAGCAGTGCTCCTGTAATCTGCATACTTTAAGGGGCCTATTAAAAGTACATTAGAGGACATTATAGACAAATAGCAGGGGACCTTTTTACCCATAAAGTGGATCACCGTACCAGAGGCCACCCCTTTAGACTAGAAGAAAAAAACTTTCATTTGAAGCAACGTAGGGGGATCTTCACAGTCAGGACAGTGAGGTTGTGGAATGCACTGCCGGGTGATGTTGTGATGCTGATTCAGTTAATGCCTTTAAGAATGGCTTGGATGATTTTTTGGACAGACATAATATCAAAGGCTATTGTGATACTAAGCTCTATAGTTAGTATAGGTATGGGTATATAGAATTTGTGTGAAAGTATGGAGGGGTGTGTGTATGGATGCTGGGTTTTTATTTGGGGGGGTTGGACTTGATGGACTGTGTATTAACCAACAATTCAACTTCCTTTTTTTCATAAATTGTATTATTTCTCTAAAAATTCAAGTTTTTTAAAAAATTTCTCTACAAATCTAAGATTTAATAACTGAAAAAAAGGCACATTAAACTAGTGGTACAGCGGAGTCTTGGGCACTCCTAGCCCAGGTATCCTCAGAAGATATACTGTATGCAAAGCAGCAGTGTGGAATTCTTGGAAAACTTTTGTAAAACATTACAAATTCGACCTTTAATCCATAAGTCTTTCCAGTTTTGGGTCCTCAGTACTTAACAGTGTATCGAAAAAGTAAAAAGTTGCATATCCCACCCTTGTCTGTTGCTTGCTTTTTTACGTGCCTATTGTGCCCACTGCCATGTGGAAGAAACAGGAAAACTAATACATACTTACCGAGATTTTCATTCCCTGGACTGGAACATGGCAGTGGGTAAGGCTTCCCAACCCTCGTGTTCGTATTCAGTAAAGTCCAAAAGATTCCTGTTCAATCCACCTGACAGGAGGGATTAACCCTATTGTGCCCACTGCCATGTTCCAGTCCAAGAAACTATAATCTCAGTAACTATGTATTGATCTTTCATTGTCTGTCACTTTAGCTACTGCAACATCAACACATTTACTTCATTTCATTTGGGGAAAGAGGCACAGGAAAGTAAGTTAACACCACTAAATTCTCCTGAATACAGACCCGCAAATCTTTCCTAAAGTTAGCAAAACATTTCTGAAAATTACATCAAAGCTTCAACTTTGCAGTCTTATTTCATACATATCATATGGATCCAAGATAAAATATCTAAATATGGATGCCATTGGTCCATTGAACTGTTTGCTGCATAGATCTACCTAAGTATGTATCATGTAGGGACCCTAAAATTAAAACAGTTTTATGAATTTTCTTGGCTGACAATTTAGCTTCTGCAAACAAAGCTTGTGTATTATGTGTCCTCCTCCCCCCAACAGTACCCCAGAAAATTATTTATTTTTGGAAATAAGACATTCTGATGAATTCAAAATGAATAAAATGGTATAGTTTAATATACTGTAGTAATAAGTCAAATCAACTGGACTTGCTGTATGTTTTTTGACGTTTCGCTATTCATCCAACTGGCTTTCTTGATTTGACTTATTACTATAGGTACACCATGACCTGGATGAATAAGAACCTTCACAGACATACAAAATGGGTAATTTTTCAAGTTTGTTTGCAACTAGTTGCTAGGAGATCACCCCTCTGTGTATGCAGGAAGGAAAAAAAATAAAACATGTTATTGTTCACTTTTATTTAAAAAATACACATGCCAAAATGTAGATTGAGTGCTGCATACTAAATATATGTAGTACATTCCCCATACATGAAGTTTAATAGGTAATCATTATTACATGTAAGCAGAGGTCTGTAAAAACCTTGGGGGGAGATGTATTTTCAAGCAGGATGTTAGCGCTACATTTCATATATTGTGCATTTTTTTTAAAGGACATCTGTGAAAAATGTCTATAGGTGGCTAATTTTAAAATTAATTAAAAAATAAATCCACAGTTACAGCCTGATGATAAAACAAGCTACTCACACAATGTGTATTTACAATAGCATTGCTATTCACACAGTAAGGCTAATGCAAGAACTAATATCTAACTTATATCGTTTAATAATGAACATTTAATTTTTAATTCATAATTGGATTTTAAACAAAGCATGTACAATATGTAAGGCAAGAAGTTGAACCAATAGCATATTGGTTGTGGGTTTTTTTTCTTACCAGTGAGGCTATTCAAGCAAATCAAGCACCTTTCATCCTGTTCAGTCAATACATAGGCAGAATTTGCAGCTCCATCTGATGTGATCCTGTACATTTTTAGAAAACATCACTTTTCTATGGTACATTTAGAGTGTAAGTCTAAACCATTGCCAGGTGCAAAATACAACTGTTTAAATTATAAGATTGACAGATAAATAATGTATCAATGATTTTTTTTAGCTACAGGCAATACTTTCAAGTTGCTGTTCTGCCTCCGCTGCCATTGCTGCCGCCTGCAGTTGCTCAGTCTCACTCTGTATGGCACTCGTTGTGACTTGTTTGCGTTGCTCACTATGCATATTGTTTTCATGGCGTTTTAGGTCTGAGGCCTTGGCAAATGCTTTGGTGCATGATGCACAAATAAAAGGTTTCTCGCCCCTGTGTCTTCTTTCATGGTCTTTCAAATGAGATTTATGCTTGAATGCTTTATCACAAAGATGGCATGCAAATGGTCTCTCATTGCTGTGGACTCGTTCATGTTTTTTGAGATCTGGAGCCCGTATAAAAGACTTTGAGCAAACTTCACAACTGTAAGGCTTATACCCTGTGTGGATTTTCAAATGCTCCTTCAGGTGTGCCTGGGTTGTAAATGCTTTGGTACACATATCACAAACAAATGGTCTATCTGCTGTGTGTAACTTCTCATGTTTTCTTAGGCGGGCTTCATCTGTAAATGTTTTACCACATGCTTGACAAGCAAACTGTTCTCTATGACCATAGAGCAAATACTCAAATTTCATATCACCTGTTGCAGTTGTCCATGCAGGGGCTTGTTCATCTTTGACTTCACTAATGCTGTCATTAAATGTCAAGGTTTGAGGGGTTTGTGGTCCCAGGTCCTTTGGCTCGGTTTTCTCTATTGACTCGACTTCCTGCCCATAACAGTTAACCTTTCGCACTTCCTCACTACCAAGTTGCTTGAGAATTGCCTCCTGAACACGTAGTGTAGAAGTAGGAGACTTCTCCTCTTCATGTCTTTGAGGAGTGCCCTCAACTGTATCATCTGATGGACTATCGTCCTGATCTCCAATCTCTTCAACCTCATCATCTTGGTTGTCATTAGCCTCACCAACCGGACGAGTTATCTTCAAAGTAGTTTCATAACTGTATTTATTTTTTGGGGAGGCCAGGTTCTCATCCATGCTGGAAACATCACGCTTTTGTGAGCAGAGCTTATCTAAGAAGCGAATACCAAGTATCTGGCCTGAGGACATCATCAGGTTCACATCTTCTTTTTTGACAGCAATCTTTGCTGTGTACATGTAGTTTAGAACTTCCTCAAATATATCTGATCGCAGGAAATCAATTTCAATTACTGAAGAACTATCAACTTCCAGTTTCTTAAAAAGTTTTTTGAAGTAAGTACTGCACGCGGCAAGTACACATCTGTGGGCTCTGAATTTAACATCTTCAACAACAATGGCTATATCACAAAATTCACCTTCTAGGCGTTGCTCATTTAGTGTTTTCAAAAAGATAGTTTTATGTTCATCATCATTATATTTTAGTGTTTCAGACATGCTTATGAAAAAATCCTGGAGAGGAAACAAACAAAAATTAGTTAAGAAAAGCAGCATTAAGACAAACAGTAATGATGAAATGTATACATAGATATATATGTAAATGAAAAGTGTACATAATACTAGAAATTTTCTTGCACTGGACAGTGCCCCCCTCTTATAAAGGTCCAGTTTTTCATTTAAATAGGTAACATTTGTCCTTTAATCTTCTATCTCATGCAGTAAGTGAGGTTGTGCGTTGAAAGCCTGCAACTGAAAGCACCCTTTTCCAAAATAATCTCAATGAATAGGTCTTGTGCTGTACATCATTAAATCAATATGTATAGATTGTATTATTTTATTAATTGCACTTCACAAGAAACAACCACATTTCTGGATTAAGTTACTGTTTACATTGCAGGAGTTACTAAAATAAATTACCAGTCTACAGATAAAGATATAATCACACAAGCTGTTGGCTCCAGCTGTTGTCAGTCTGCATATTTTTGCAGGCTGAGAGAAACAGATCTACTCAGTGCCCTTGATCAATTGATTTGAATACACACAGTGGAGCTGAAGCTGAGGTCTGAATTTGGGCTGACCTCTGCTTGTGTGTGACCACCCACAGGCTCATAGGATTCAAATCTATGGTTGAGGGTGACAACAGCCAGAGCCAACAGCCTAAGCCCTATGCATATAGAGCAGCTCCTTACCTCAAAGCCAAGTAAGGGCTGTAGCATAGGGTTTGTTTATACAGAGCTCAATATATCCCTGGAGATGGGGAGTTAGTTCAGGAATACATAATTTTGCCGTGGTGTGTAGTTCCACTTTTAGAGCAATGGTTATGAGTCCAATTAAGGTCAAAAAGTTGCTGTTCAATTAGGTCAAGTTATACACAGTGGTCATATCCCAGAAAACCCCCAGGCCAAGAGTTATTCATCATTTGGTAGAGTAAATCAAAAACAGTGGAGCTAAAGCTGAGGTCAGAATTTGAGCTGACCTCTGCTTGTGTCGGGAGAGACCTACTGTTGAAGAAGTAGCCCAAGTGATATTTAAAAGTAAAAAAGTCTTTATTAGGACATGCATAAGCCTAACGCATTTCGTGTTGAGATGGGCACTTACTCATAGGCCCATCTCAGCACAAAACGCATTAGGCTTAAGCATAAGTAGTAGGAGTTGCCCCACAGCCCTTCAAAAAGGAAGTCTAAATTGGCTAGGCTATGTATAGTCAAATGATGAGATTGTATATTAAAAATGGTAATTTTCATTGATATTCCTGTTTCATGTTCATCCACATTCTAAGAGCTTCCCAGTAAAGGACGACAGGAAACAGGACAGAATATCAAACATAAAGGAAAGGGGTTAAGAAAAAAGGGAATCAAAGGGAAGACTAAGAAAAAAAGGTTTTATAAAATAAATTGTTTCAGAAAAATACAATGAAAATACCCATCTAAGGAGAACACACACTTCAACAACACTACAAATCTTTGCACATAAAAGACATACCATGAAAAAAATGTGAAGTTGTCCTTAAGGAAGGCCAAAAAGTCTCTTACAAGTGTTTCCTAAAATAAAGAAGAAAACATTTTATGAGTGTGAGCTTGAAAATAAGATTAATTTACTTAAAATACATATCAATTTGGATTCAGTTAAACAAGGTAACAATCCTTAGGTTCATGGCACTTTTAAAACTAATGTTAAGTTAGGCAACCAGTGCAGTTTATTGAACTCAATTGTTTATGCCAGTTGGAGCAATTTTAATAGTCACAGATTGTCTGCATTTACACTGGGACAAAAATTAGCTGTGCCACAACTTTAGCTATGACAAATTTCAATAAAGAAATAATAATAAAAATCTGCATCTGGTAATCATCAGATAGCTGGCGGTATGCAGATCTATCCTGAGACAGCTCGGAAATAGTAAAACAAAAGCATCTATTTTCTGAGACATTACATGTTTTAAGATTCAGGAGGATGTGCGGTCATCACAAAGTAAATATATTGAATTTATGCTGAAGTTTGTGTAGTCGATCCAAAAAATATAATCCTAATCTTGTTTTTTGTTTTAATGCAGATTTCACATGCACTGTCAGATTTCGTATGAAATATTCAAACTAGTCAGATTGATTTCTACGATGAGATTATCGGGTCTATACTAATATAGTGAATATAATACCCCCTATTGAAAATATAAGGATATTACATAAAAGCATGAGGTCATGGAACTCTGAGGTTACTTCTAATATACTCATATTTTTCAACAAGGGGTACTTTATTCATTGTAATACACAAGTTTTAGTGAGTCATGTGACAAAAAATTCATCACTAAACTCAGTTTATAACAGATCACAACACTAAGAGCCATTTATAAGAATATAATATACAAAAAAGCCATGAATATCTTGTAAATTATATCCTTATAAAAGGTGACGTCATCAGTTATAAACGGTGAGTAGTGATGTCATTTTTGTCATGGATCTCCTCGTGACTTATAATATACTTATATTTTACAATAGGGGGTACTTTATTCACTATATAATTTGCAGGACAACAAAGGAATTAAGACTATTATCCTGTCAAAGTGCTGGACTGAGAGGCACTGTTGATCATATAAGTGTAATGTAATTAAAATACTGTGCTCGTGTGCCCAGGTTACTTATTTGGTTCTTTGCATGGTTGACCACGCAAGGTAGATGGCTCATTTTTTCACTGTTTCTCCTTGGAAGTGAAGTTGTGTTCTATGCAGAGTGACGATTTTGCTTTTGGGGTCTGTTTTGTGTATCTATTATAACAGTCTGTGGTGTTTGTGTCTGTCTGTTGGAAGGACTGGATTAAAACAATGCCACTTGGAAATGCCTTGGGCTGGGACTAAATGATCAACTGACTAAACAGTATTATTCATAATGGGGAAAAGGGTGACTGTATTTCAGTTATTTCTTCTCCATGACAGTCCATGGATCACTTTAGTGGTTAACTGGCAACCACCCCACGACACTCACTGGAGGATCCAGCAGGCTCTATTTTCACCAGTTAACTCCCTATGATCACTTATGGGCAGTGCTGCATAGATCCAGCTGACTTATAGCAAAAAACAGTGCTTTGTAGCACAGCCAACTGCTATGACCCTTCCTGAAACATTGGCACACCTCTTTGTGGACCATCAGCTAACCCATTAATTGCGTTATAGCTAGCTCTTCAGCTACTTACTTTATAAAATGTGCATCTTAAAGAAGAGATACACAGCAGGGACTGTATCCAACACAATTCTTTCCCTGGATGCATTGTCTTCAGCCAAAACTGTTCCCATGGAATGCCAAAACTCACTCTCTATGATCCCTTTCATAACTTTCATCTACACTAGGAAATGGTAAGAGCACAAAATAGAGACGTTTTGTCAATGGGCGACTATGTTCCCCCGCCTACCACCACCCTTAATGAAAGTCAGGGATTCTGCTCAGCAGGGCGAAAGATAACAAATACAACTAAAAGTATCAATTTAGAAAAGTTAAAGGGATATGGTCATGGGAAAAAAAAATCTTTTTTTCAAAACGCATCAGTTAATTGTGCTGCTCCAGCAGAATTCTGCACTGAAATCCATTTCTCAAAAGTGCAAACAGATTTTTTTTTTATATTTAATTTTAAATACTGACATGGGGCTAGACATACTGTCTTCCCAGCTGCCCCCAGTCATGTGACTTGTGCTTTGCTAAACTTCAGTCACAATATTAGAAAAATGGTTACAAATAGAAAGTAATTGGAAAAAGGACTTTACTTCTGCTGAACTGTCTGAAACCAACTGAACTGAAAAAAAGTATTTGAAGGTAAACAGTACCTTTAATGTTCTGATTTTATCGGGCCTCAGATAACACATATAATAATAATATAATTAATTTACATTAACCAACAGTCAAATCAGATGTATTCGTATTTGTAGCAGATCTGAAAATGCTGAAATCTGTTGCAATGCAAAGATTTAGGGTAAACTGAAATTACTGGATTCATTTACAATGACAGTAAAGTTCCAAGCATCTTTTTTTGTCTAATTCTAGTAGAGATGGTGGCGCTCAAAACCTACCTTGTCTTCTTCTATCTGCCTGAGCACTAAAACACACAACATAAGGCACGTCTGTAAAGCAGTAGCTTTTCTATTGTAGGCAGTGGGACTATACATTGGCCTGCAAATGCATTTGGCCAGTTTCAGCCACATAGGAATTGAAACAGATTAAATTAACATTGTATTATGAGATCACATTATTATACTGGCTCCCAAAAAAAGAAACAGTTGTCATGTATAACACATGGATCTGACCGCTAGATACATAGAAACTGACAGTAATAGCCAATGTGATTAGTATTTCAACTGCTCAGACTGGACAACTTCTGACACTGGCAAAATCCAGTGAGGTGACAAGATGCTGCTTGACATATGAATCTGCAACAGAGACATCAGACTCACACAGTCCACTGAATCAGACAATATTACAGTTGTCGGAATAAGCCCTGAGGCCAGAGATTCAGAAACATTGGGCAATCCTACACGGAGGCTTGAAGGAACAGTAACACCGAAAATCTAAGTGTTTTAAAATAATGAAAATATCATGTTCTTTTTCCCTGCGCTGAGAAAACCGACGTGTTTGCTTCAGAAACACTACAATAGTTCATATAAACAAACGGCTGTGTAGCAATGGCGGGAATAGAAAAAAGGCTATAAGGCACAGGTTAAATAATGGATAACAGATAACACCATTATGTTCTACAGATCTTATCTGCTGTGTAACCCGAGCCTTTTCTTCTGTGAATGGCTGCCCCCATTGCTACACAGCAGCTTATTTATATAAACAATAGTAGTGTTTCTGAAGCAAATACAGCAGTTTTACCAGTGCAGGGCAACACTGCATTATATTTCTATTACTTTAAAACACTTTTATTGTTTGATGTTACTGTTCCTTAAGGGCTAGTCCACACGGGGAGATAGCGACGCGTTTGCGGCGACATAGCGCCGCGACCGGCGCAGGCGACAGTTTTGTATGGGCGCCTATGTAAAAACGCCTGTGCTAACCACACGAGGCGATGCGCTTTTCAACAGTCGCCTGAAAAAGCCTGGCGAGGCATTTTCAGGCGACTGTTGAAAAGCGCATCGCTTTGTCGCCGCGACCGCAAACGCGTCGCTATCTCCCCGTGTGGAATAGCCCTTAAGTATTTAATGGAGAGCAGTTTAAATGCAAATAAAGCTGAAACCTGGAAGTCACTGCCTGTTTTTTTTTTAACTTTGTTAAAGAGGCCCTACAGCCAAATGCCGTTTCTTGCATAGTAAAAGAAAGTGTCATTTCAACTAACCTTATACTGCAGTCAAAATTTTATTTTTACCAATTTTAAAACTATTGATTTTTTTTTTATTTTGGGTGAAAGAACCTGTATATCTTGGTAACATAAGCTTATTACCATATAGCTTTAATTCTGTTTTGAGTTGAGGGATGGCAGTTTTTGCCCTGGGTGCAAAGAAAACCGACATAAGCATAGCTCCCAACATTTTGGAAATAGAAAAAGGCACAAAAAGATTTGAAGAGCAGAGTGCGGCAATATCTTGACCACACCCCTTTTTGTGGCCACAACCCTAATTACCATGTTCAGTTTATAAAACTTGACAGGTTATGAAAGTTTGAACACATTTCTGTGGTTTTAATGTTATTACAGTTTGGCTAATGAAGGTGAATTGCCCTGTTAGCTGTGAATCAGTTTCCCCAAGAGACCTGCTTATCTTAAATTGTTACAATTGTTTCTTTATTTATCTTAAATTGTTACAAACGTATCTATAAGTGCACCTGCCACGTATTCAGGGCTCTCTGACAAAAGCTAATTAAGTTTCAGAAACGTTGTATCTTTTTCTGGCTGTTCAATGCAGGAGATCAAAGAGAAAGTCGGGACATTTCAGTAACAATCCAAGACTGAAGGCTGAGCTGTCAAAATCGGGACACCTAAATACATACAATATTGCACAGAAGCAACCACTAATAATTCAATAATATATACAATAGCCTTTTCAGGATGTAGAACTGGAAACGTGACAGCAGATATAGAATTATACAGTGAATAAATCAGAGACAAGTTTAACAGGTAGGAGCAAGGGATTTTGTTATCCAGAAACAAGTTATTCAAAAGACTGACGTAAGACATTTTGCAGTATCCTTTATATATTTGTTACTCTTTACTAAAGGGGCTGTTTTCCATGAAACTAACTTTTAATATGATGTAGAGAGTGATAATCTTTGACAATTTAGAATTGGTGTTCATTTTTTATTTGTAGTAGTGATGTGCAGATCTAGAATTTCTCAACCCGCCCCCTCCCAATCCGCACCTGGCCCACTGCTGCCCCTCTATTTATAGACCCGTGCCCACCCCAATGTCACAAAAAGGGCGGGCGCAAGTCTATTAATTTTGGAGCCGGAAGCACTAGTCGTGGGAGGGGAGAGCAAGAGAAGAGCTTGACCCAGACACGCCTGTGACACGAAGATTTTGTGCAGGAGTCGGCCTGAACCCGCGGATCCTGTGGGTTTCGGGCCGGCTAGGGTTGCCACCTGGCCAGTATTTTACCGGACCGGCCGGTAAAAATGATGGTTGATCCCAATGTTATTAATCAGTAACGTAACTAGAGGGGGGCCGGCCCTGGTGTGGGACGCGCGGCCAGGCCCCCCTCCGTACATGATTTTTGGCCCGGATTTCAGTGGCGCGTGAGCTGCCGGGCGGGCCTGAAGGGGTGGGAGCCCTGGCCCGCTCGCAACCCCTGCTCCCCCGGTAGTTCCGCCACGGTTATGAATAGGGAAAAAAAGATAGATATATAGGAAGGCCGGTATAGTTTTTCCAGAGAAGGTGGCAACCCAAGGCCCGGCCCCCACATCACTAATTTGTAGGGTTTGAGTTATTTAGTGGTTTATTCAGCAGCTCTCCAGTTTTTGCAATCTGGTTGCTTGGTTCCACATTACCCTAGCAACCATGCACTGATTCGAATAAGAGACTGGCATGTGAATAGGGGAAGGATGAGTAATAAAGAGAATAAATAAGACAATACATTTCTAGCTTAGACCTCCATTACAAAGCCAGAAAAGGGAAAATAATTAAATAAAAATGAAGACCAATTGAAAAGTTGTTTACAATTAGTCATTCTAATACACACAAGTTAATTTAAAGATGAACACCCCCTTTAAAGAGTGACTGGCACAATGATGTTAGTGGAAGCTGCTATAAAACCAGTGTGTCGGACTTAGAACTGGATGAGACAACGGCCTCTCAGACACAAGTAATGAAGAGGGCCCGTATGACTGTTGTGATTGACAAGTGTTCGGGGCGGATGAAGGACAAGGCTATTGTGTGCGCGCGTCGGTAGGGACAGTAGGTGCCCCGCGTGGCGCATCAGTTCGGAGAAGGGAGGAAAGAGGGAGGCGATGTGCTCGTGCCCCGGGTCAGGCGCCCACTGCTTGTCGCGCGGGGAATCACGTGCTCTTTTTACCGAGCCGCGAGCACGATGGCCGCGTTAGTCGCCATTTGCACGTTCAGTAGACGCTGCTGCTTAGTGTGTGCCGCTCAGTTACCGCGCTACCCCGTCTGGCCCATGATACTTAACTCCCTCCCTGCTCACACTTTCCATTCCCGTGAGCCCGAGCACCTGCGTGAACATCTTCCCCACGACATCCCTGCGCGCGCCCCCCATGATACCCACAATGCACCCCGGTCACTTACCTCGAGATCACACAAAGCGCCCCTTACGGAAAAAAAAAACAGTTCTTGGGGCATTTATCCGCGTCTATTTTAATAAATGTGTGAATGATTAACTGATGATGTGTGCATGCGCCGTAGAGAATGGGCGCGCCGCGCAAGCACGGAACTGAGCAGCGCACATGGGGAGGGGCTTCACTGAGGGACTCGACTTTGATTTCAGTCACGCCTCTCTGTAACTCGCTAAAGGCTACCAAACCTATGCTCATACTCTAGTCTAGAGGCTGTTTATCGCACCAGCCCGGATAACTTATTATCTAAACCGGTTTCAAAGATTGTAACATGGTTTATAACGTCAGAGTGGATGGGCATGTGCGCACAAGGTTCAGCGTGTGGAGACGCGAGTTCACAGAAGTGCACGTGACTGCCGCTTGTACCATTTTCAATGTGCACAGGGAAAGCTAGTGCCTATCCTAGGAAAGGACCTGACGTCACGGTCATGTGATCCTACCATGTGACCGCTCCAATGCGGCTTTACCTATTCGTGAGCGGTATATTCAAACATGGGAAAGTGCTAATGGGTTCTAGTGGCACATGTGGACTCTTGACAGGACCTGCAACTAAATTCCCAGGGTTGCCAACTTGTATTGTAGGTTTAGTACAGGTTGTATGTAACCTCTACCTCAGGTTTTGGGCCAGTTCATTGTGTCGCTGGATGATTGAAGGGATCACTGCCTCTGAATTTCTGTGGGGTGAAGGGGGTTCACAGTGAATTAATGTCAGGTAGACTGTATTCAATATTTACACACCAAAATGCAGCTACAAGATTGTTGTTGGAGCTGGATTTTTTTTTACCAATACTCTCACACAATTACGGTGCAACAATGGCAAGATAAAAATGAAATACAAGACATACTGACACAGCTATAATAATATATTCATTAAAGGAAAACTATACCCCCCAAACAATGTAGGTCTCTATTAAAATATACTGAGTAAAACAGCTCATGTGTAAAACCCTGCTTCATGTAAATGAACCATTATCATAATAATATACTTTTTAAGTAGTATGTGCCATTGGGTAATCATAAATAGAAAATTGCCATTTTAAAAAATAAGGGCCACCCCCTGGGATCGTAAGATTCACTGTGCACACATACAAACCACATGTAAGGTCACATGAGCCAATTAACAGACAGAGTTCTGCCTTTTGCTTCCTCACTTCTTCCTGTTACAGTTAGAGTTGTAGTATTTCTGGTCAGGTGATCTCTGAGGCAGCACAGATAGAGTCACGAAATGGTGGTTCAAGGCAAGAGATGTAAAAGGGCAATATTTATGTAAATATATATTCCAGTTTGGTAAGATTCTTTAATATGTCATTCAATTTGATATAAACTAACTGTTGCTTAAGTGTTCATTTTGGGGGTATAGTTTTCCTTTAACAGCTTTGCTTTTCTGCCATGCACTGAAAGTCTCCCTTAATGGACAATAATGTAATGGACAACTTGGGAACAATAAATTGTATAGAAACTGTTGCCTTGGTGTTTCATGAGCTGACGGAATATGTGGAGCGCCCAGTCAAGTAATAGAACATGGGATAACGGTCATGAGAGGGACTTCTATTTAAGGAGAGGATCATTGCCCCTAAACCTTTTTAAAGGACCAGTAACACCAAGTTATCTTAACACTTAATTCCCCCCAAACTTCTATATAAAACAGGCTTAAAACCAAAGTGCTTTATAACATAATGTGAAAAGGTGACGGCCACTTGAATTCCTTTGTGTGCTGAACCAGAAGTCAGCTTCACATGGATGACCTAAAGCACCAAAGCTTTTTTTTTTTTTAAAGCATCTGCCGTTCAAATGTCTCTTTCTTTTCCTTCAGACA
Organism: Xenopus petersii; assembly: GCA_038501925.1. Classification (NCBI taxonomy): domain Eukaryota; kingdom Metazoa; phylum Chordata; class Amphibia; order Anura; family Pipidae; genus Xenopus; species Xenopus petersii. The sequence continues at coordinate 97,569,786 of CM076683.1, read as the reverse complement.
GCTTTGGGGCTAATATTGTGAGCATATATATTAAAGGAACGGTTCAGTGTAAAATTAAAACACTGGGTAAATAGACTGTGCAAAATAAAAAATGTTTTAAATATAGTTAGCCAAAAATGTAATGTGTAAAGATTGTGATTGGATGTCGAACAGAACCCAACTTCCTGCTCTCCAACTCTGAGTTAAAGTGGCCAAACACGGCCAGATTAAAGCTTCTGATATGGCTCCTTTAGACCGTTTTGGCAGTTTATCTGCCCGTGCGTGGATCCCCCAATCAATATCAGGCCAAAAATCGGGCAGATATAGATCGAGCAAGTTTAATTTTATTCTTTGATCCAGGATCGCATCGGCTAGTTGATGTGGTCCTGTCACCCGTCAGCACCCATTCACAGCATTGTAATCTGATCGTTTGGCCCAAGGGCCGAATGTTCAGATTAACCTGATATCGCCCAGCCATTAGTGGGCATATCGGGTTAAGATTCACTTATTTGGGGACCTCTAATAGTGTATGACCACCTTTAGTCAGCGACTCTCTCTGGACATGAGTAACTAAGTGCTTCAGCGAGTGCTTCAGAACAGACCCCTGCAGCTTTCACTGTGAGCAGAAAAACCTCTGTACCTATATGTCTCTCCGAAGCTCACTGACAGCTGCTAACACTGGGGGGGGGTACGGCAGGGGCATGGTCCTGAGAGTAATCCCAGTGGGCCCCGGACCCCCAGCCCGACCCTGACAACATATATAAGGGCACAGGCTGTCGCTAGACATGTAAAGTCAAATGTGGTAATAACTAAGCTGGTATGCAAGGATATGTATAGAAAAAATGTTATTTCGGATACTGGAGCATACAACTACCAGCATCCTCAGGAATATGTGGAAGTGCCACAACAGGATCAAACTTTTTGTTTTATATGTGACATTTGCTACTTAAGTTACACTTCCTACGCTAAATGCAGAACCCCCTGCCTCAGAGATCTCTGTATGTCTCTAGCCATTGCTAAACTACCCAGCAGTCCCCATGATAACTAGTAGCTGAGCTGTAGTTCAGTTACAGACAGAGATCTAAGCAGGGCCGTCATTAAATGGGGACAGGGAGGGTCCAGTTTCTAAAGCTGCTTATGTTTATAGTTTATTAGTGTTGTTTCAGAATGTGCAAGTTTGATATGTATGCGATTGACTGTCAGTTACTGGGATATCATGCCTTATCTCGGTGACATCACTCCCAGCTTAGCTCTGATTGGCTGAAAGCTGCAAGGAAGTTGATTTAACGGCTCAGGTACAGATGACCATTATTTCATTTCTGGATTCAGAGGTAAGTGCAGCAGATCCATACACGGGGAACAGGGGGGCATATTTAGATGATATAAAGGGCAATTTTGGGTGTTTTCTCACCCATCATTTATAGAAGCTTTGGTAGTGGGGCCATCGCTCCCCAAATTCCCCCACTGCCTACCAATCGAATTGGTATGTCTCTAGCCATTGCTAAACAAAGGGCAATTTTGGGTGTTTTCTCACTCATCATTTATAGTAGCTTGGGTAGTGATGCCATTTGGAACAGTTTCATGACAAGCAGCTGCCCAAGCAATTCGATTGGTAGGCAGTGGGGGAATTTGGGGAGCCCCCCTGTTCCCCGTGTATGGATCTGCTGCACTTACCTCTGAATCCAGAAATGAAATAATGGTCATCTGTACCTGAGCCGTTAAATCAACTTCCTTGCAGCTTTCAGCCAATCAGAGCTAAGCTGGGAGTGATGTCACCGAGATAAGGCATGATATCCCAGTAACTGACAGTCAATCGCATACATATCAAACTTGCACATTCTGAAACAACACTAATAAACTATAAACATAAGCAGCTTTAGAAACTGGACCCCCCCTGTCCCCATTTAATGATGGCCCTGCTTAGATCTCTGTCTGTAACTGAACTACAGCTCAGCTACTAGTTATCATGGGGACTGCTGGGTAGTTTAGCAATGGCTAGAGACATACAGAGATCTCTGAGGCAGAGGGTTCTGCATTTAGCGTAGGAAGTGTAACTTTAGTAGCAAATGTCACATATAAAACAAAAAGTTTGGTCCTGTTGTGGCACTTCCACATATTCCTGAGGATGCTGGTAGTTGTATGCTCCAGTATCTTGCAATTATTAACATTGAACCTCATTTTCCAGTTAGCTGCCCAGTTTTACAACTTAGACAAATCACTCTGCAAAGTGGCAGCATCCTGCGGTACTCCACTAACAACACCAGTCCAATTAGAAAATGTTCCATTTACTAACACTCTTTGTAGTCTATCTTTTAGCCAGTTCTCTATCCAGGTACAAATACTATGTTCCAGGCCAACATTCCTTTATTTAACCAGTAACCTTTTGTGTGGCACTGTATCAAATGCTTTAGCAATGCCTAAGTACATCATATCTACTGCCATCTCAGAATAAAGGTCCCTGCTTACCTTCTCATAAAAAGAAATTAAGTTAGTCTGGCAAGATCTATTATGCATAAAACCATGCTGGCACACACTCATAGTATTATGATTTGCTATAAAGTCCAGTATCTTATCCTTTATTAACCCTTCGAAAAGCTTTCCTACCATTGACATCAGACTAACTTTCCTATAGTTTTGAGGCTGAGAACTGGATCCTTTTTTGAATAGAGGCACCACATTAGCAATCGCCAGAGTGAGCCATTCTCAATTCCACCAGCGGTGCCTCCACTCCAATACACCATGATTCCACCAGTGGTGCTCCCCCTTACACCTAAAATATGGTTCCACAGACAGGAGCACCCTTAGGTCACTTGTTAGACCCTGCATTCCTTTTCAATCCATCCCTCAAACTGCAGAAGCTGGGTCTGCAGGCTTGCTAGGGTCCAATGGAATGACAAGGAATGCAGGGTTCACTTTGTACCTTAATGGTGCTCATGTATATGCAGCCATATTCCCTTCTATTTTAGTTCCCTCCACCACAATTCCAACCACAGTTTCCCTTATTTCCCCAATTATTTCTACCGTAATTCCCACTAAGACCTAAAATATGGTTCCATAGACAGGAGCACCCTCAAGCCACTCCGGAAACCCTGCATTCCTTTGCACTCCATCCCTCAGACTGCAGAAGCTGGGTCTGCAGGCTGCCTGGGGTCCAATGGAATGGAGAGGAATGCAGTGTTCACCTAACAGCTTAAAGGTGCTCCCATGTATATGTAGCCATATTCCCCTCTGTTTCAATTCCCTCCACCTTAATTTCACCAGCGCTGCCCCCCCTTACACCTAAAATATGGTTCATAGACAAGAGCACCCTTAAGCCACTCCGTAGACCCTGCATTCCTTTCCATTCCATCCCTCAAGACTGCTGAAGCTGGGTTCTGCAGGCTGCCTAGGTCCAATGGAATGGAGAGGAATGCAGTGTTCACCTTGTAGCTTAAAGGTGCTCGTGTGTATGCTGCCATATTACCTTTTATTTCCATTCCCTCCATCGCAATTCCAACCACAGTATCCCTTCTTTCCCCCAAAATATGGTTCCATAGACTGGAGCACCTTTAAGCCACTCGGTAGACCCTGCATTCCTGTCCACTCCATCCCTCAGACTGCAGAAGCCGTGTCTACAGGCTGCCTGGGGTCCAATAGAATGGAATGTAGTGTTCACCTTGTAGCTTAAAGGCGCTCATGTGTATGCTGCCATATTCCCTTCTGTTTCCCTCACCCTGCTTCCCTTGATTTAATTTGGCGCATTGATCCTGGGAGCAAATCTGATCGCCGTTAAGGGGTCAGGAAGTAATTTTTCCCTCTAGTAAGCAGATTGTCCCAAGCTTGCCAGAGGTTTTTTGCCTTCCTCTGGATCAAATAGCGCAGTTTATCTAATTATTATCAATAAAACTATGGCTTACACAGATTTAACATCAAGTTGCTTTGTGTGTGTCTTTATTTTGGGTATTGGTCAAATTTGGGAGGGGCTAACATATAGATGGGGTGGGTGGGGTGAGAATTGAACAAATAAGAAACACTAAAAAGTTAAAGAAGAATGAAAGTGAAATCTACTAATGTTCTTGTTTTATAAGATACCCAATCAGTGGAAACCAAGTGAGCTTCAAAGCAGGAAGTCATTTTCTGTTCTGTTAAACATGCAGTCACTGCAGTCACTCCAGTCTTTATACATTACATTTTTGGCTAACTAACCATATTAGAAACATGTTTTTTTTCGCACAGCCTATCTATTTACCCAGTTTTTTTTTATACTGAACAATTCCTTTAAGCTCAGCATAGCAGAGGAATTCAAGCTGCCATCACCTTTCTGCTATGGAGCACTTTGGAAGTCAGATTCAAGCTCAAGATTTAAAAAAAATTAGAGTAAACCTGACCTAGTACTATAGCTATTTGAGGATAAATTAAGTGTTAAAAAATGTTGGTGTTACTGTTCCTTTAAAGATAATCATTCTGTCATCCTAGTGTCTTTACTATAGAGACTTGACACAGCTGGTAAACACTTGTAGGCTGCAGCTACATTTATATGCAAAATGTATTTCAATAAGTGGGGAGAAGTTATTGTGGAAAGGGTTACTACACAGGACAGGATATGGTTAAAACTTAGCTGCACAAGGGAGATGAAGGCAAATTATAGACTAAGAAAACTGAAGGGAAAGGATAAAGTTAATGTATGTGTGCACTTTGTGGAGAACGTGCGATAACATGATATCTTTTCCTTCCACCAAAGGTTTTGTTGAGCAAAATGTTTGTCAATTCATTCTTATGGGAACAGCTTGTAAGTGCTAGCTAATGCAATAATATATTCACAGGCACAAGCAATTTCTACAGAAATTAATTGGGTGGGGGTCGCAATTTGGAGTGGTTTGGTGTATGTTCACAGCACTGAAAACACTAAAGCGGCAAATTGCTGGGTCCATAAAGAGGGTACACATCAATGACTGTTCCAGTAAAAGAGGCTAGTATGTGGATAGGATATATTTCATTATTTAGGCTAATCAAAAGGCTGAAGAATTTGTTGCAATTTCCCATTGACTTAAATTGGAAGCTTGTGGTCTAGGGCACTACCAGACGTGTTCTTCACACTGCTTGGCAACTTCCTGCATTAGAAACTGATTGGTGGTCAAATTCTTCCCATTGCAACTGAGTTTGAGGGCATGGGAGCTGTAGTATGAAGGGATGTTACAGAGGGTTTACTCAGAGTCATGAGCGATTAGTCCATGAAAACTAAGGATACTACCTCCAGGGGATGGTCCTCCTAGCTCTGAAATACCTGGAATGCAGAAACGGAGTTTCAGTAAACATATTCAATATATGTTATTATATTTTAAGACTAGAAAGTCGTCTCTGACCCTCTCCCCACTCAAGACATAAGCGTTTATGCACATGATTGACACATTTCCCAGAAAGCACCAGTGGCCCTGTACAAGTGGAGAATGTGGAGCTTGGGAGGCATAAAGAAAAAGGCTGGTCAAGATAAGACATATGGAGCTTCACAAGAAAACATGGGCCTTTACTGCATTAGGGCTGCTGTGTATCTGAACTGGTAACATCACCCCTAGCACTAGAAACATTATTTCTATTCCAACACTTTTTTATCCATAATACATCATTTAAAACCTGCTTGCCAGGTGCAATCTTTAAAATGTATCAGTATTTAGATTAACTGGCCACTGCACAGATTACACTTCAAATTCAGATTGTAAAATCCTGCATAGTTCACACCTCTAATCCCCCATGCACTGTTCACACCTGTAACCCCTCTATTGTTCACACCCCTACAGCCCTTTACTGTTCACATCTCGGACTGAAAGTGCCCACACTGTTCACACCTAATGCAAACTACTGGAGGGGCACCAGCATTGTGTCACTGTATGTAGCACAGTATGAACTGCCAGGGCTGGATTTATAATGCAGGTGCCCCTGGGCCTACTGCCACTCATCAACCCCATCCCCTCTCCTTCCTTTGTTTACATGCGGAAATTTTCAGCATCGGGTCTGGAGTACTGGTGATTGGTGCACATGGCATTTTAAAAATTATTGTATCTCCTGCAAATTCCCAGTGCTTCCGAACCAATGCGCAGGGCCGGCCTTAGGCCAATTGGACCCCGCACCTCTGGGGGCCCCGCACCACAGGGCAGCACAGATAATATTTCCCTCAGCACATGATGCTGCCTGGCCTGCCCCAAACTTTGAGAGTCCAGCCCATCCCCAAATCCATAGGTCCAGCCCACCCTCAACTCTGATAAGCCAGCCTATCCCCCAACTCCATAGGTCTAGCCTGCCCCCAACTCTAATAGGCCCAGCTTTCCTCCAACCTTGATAGGCCCTGCCTGCCCCCAATCCAACCAAGCCTGCTCCCAAGCTGAATCGGCCCAGCCTGCCCCAAACTAATTGGCCCAGTCCACTCTCCTATTTCCTCCCTCTCTCTCTTACCCTGTGTGCCCCTATTATGTGCCCCTATTTCATCCCTCTCACTCTCTTACCTTGTCTGCCCCTTTCCTTTCTATTTTGTGCCTGTATGCCCTTATTTTCCTAAATACTTGCTGTGTCAGTAGCCAGCAACACTTTGTCTAGGGGCCCCGCCAACATGGTCCCAATTGGGCCCCACATTTGATAGGATCAGCCCTGCCAATGCGGGTGTGGTTGGGTGGCATGCCACCCCTCTATAATTCTGCCATCTTAGGCCCAGGCCTTTCTGGCCTTTCCACAAATACGGGCCTGTGAAATGCTCATATTAGAGTCATTTCCCTGTCTCCAGCTGTAGTTTGCCTTCCCTATGCTCCCAGTATGTGCCATACTCTGCCTGCCCTATGCCTCCTATGTGTGCAATTTTCTGCTTTCCCTATGCTCCCTGTGTGTGCCATACTCTGCCTGCCCTATGCTCCCTGTGTGTGCCATACTCTGTCTACCCTATGCTCCTTGTGTGTGCCAAACTCTGCCTTCCGTATGCGTGTCAGAGCTGTGTGTCATACTCTTCTTGTAATGTTCCCACCATAAAACCCAACTACAACTGCCACAGCTATGGAGAAATGTTTTGTGCAACAAAGTATGTCCTTGTATTTCAAAGTCTTGTAAGTCTAGTGACTGTGAATCCCACTTGGGGTTGTTTGCCTTAAAGGGGTTGTTCACCTTTAAGTTAACTTTTAGTATATTATAGAATGGCTTATTCTAAGCAACTTTTCAACTGGCCTTTATTTTTTATAGTTTTTGAATTATTTGCCTTCTTCTGACCCTTTACAGCTTTCAAAATTCGTCACTGACCCCACGCAAAAACAAATGCTCTGCAAGACTACACATTTATAGTTATTGCCACTTAACTCATCTTTCTATTCAGGTCTCTCCTTTGCATATTCCAGTCTCTTCTCTCTGGGACCTAGGGTTTTCCTGATAATTGATCTTTACGTAATTTGGATCTTCAGTCCTTAAGTCTACTAGAAAATCATGTAAACATTGAATAAACCCAATAGGCTGGTTTTGCTTCAAATAGGGATTCATTATACCTTTGTTTGGATCAAGTACAAGGTACTTTTTATTATTACAGAGAAAAATGAAATTATATTTAAAAATGTGGATTATTTGGATAAAATGGAGCCTATGGGCTCATTCAAAAATTTGGAACTTTCAGAACAATGGGTTCCCGGATAACGGATCCAATACCTGTACAAGTTTCTGCTATAGGTTGTTTCCCATCACCCATTATATTTACATCCAATTAGTAGTTAGCCAATCACAGCCCTGCAGTCACACAAGCAAAAACTGGCCTTAGTTCCCTACCAGGTCAGCCCAGCTGCTGATCCCCCAGTATCTGTTTATATTGCACTTGAGTACTTTTAATGTACTTGTAAAGAAGAATTATATCCCCTCACAAGTGTCTTTCCCCCCAAGATAAAACCGCCACCATAACAGTCTGCCCTCATAATTTAAATCTTCCACCAGTTTAGTTACACATTTTTGCATTTTCTCCAATTATTTATATCCTTCTTAAAGGGGTAGTTCATCGTTAACTTAACTTTTGGTGTGTTATAGAATGGCTAATTTTAAGAGACTTCTCAATGGGTTTTCATTGTTTTTTTTTTAACTTATTTGCCTTCTCACAGCTTTCAAATATGGGTCACTGACCCCATCTAAAATCAAATGCTCTGTAAGGCTACAAATGTGTTGTTATTGCTACTTCTTATTACGGGTATGGGATCCGTTATCTGGAAACCAATCATCTATAAAGCTCCAAATTACGGAAAGGCCATCTCCCATAGACTCAATTTTATCCAAATAATTAAAATTTTTAAATGATTTCCTTTTTCTCTGTAATAATAAAACAGTACCTTGTACTTGACCACAACTAAGATATAATGAATCCTTATTGGAAACAAGACAGCCTATTGGGTTTATTTAATGTTTACATGATTTTCTAGTAGCCTTAAGGTTTGAAGATCCAAATTACGGAAAGATCAGTTATCCAGAAAACCCCGGCCCGAGCATTCTGGATAACATTTCCCATACCTATAGTTTCCTACTTGTTAGCATTATTATGGTATATTGATTTATTCATTTTCTTATATTTTATTTTGTTTAGATTACAACCATTTATTTTAGCCAACACTGAACTGACTGCAACATCTTATATTGATAACAATTCTTATGTTAACACACTTTAATCAAAAGGATTGTAACTTTATATGTTGCAAAACCAATAAAAATACTGAAAAATAGTAACGAGAATAACCCCTTGCTAGCCCATTAGTTGGTATCAGAGATCAGAGAAAATCTTGAAATAAGCCAGCAGAGAAAGTGCCTTCAAGCAAACCTTACGATATATTTTAAATTTCCATTATGCAGAGTGAAATGTATTCAGGTGTGGGATCCATTATCGGGAAACCCGTTATCCAGAAATCTCTGAATTACGGCATGGGCATCTCCCATAGACATTTTATTTAAATAATGCAAATTTTAAAAATGAATTTGCTTTTCCTCTGTAGTAATAAAACAGTACCTTGTACTTGATCCAAACTAAGATATAATTAATCCTTATTGGAAGCAAAATCAGCCTATTGGCTTTATTTAATGTTTACATGATTTTCTAGTAGTACTTAAGATATACAGATCCAAATTATGGAAAGATGTGTTATCCAGAAAACCCCAGGTCCTGAGCATTTTGCATAACAGTTCCCATACCTGTTCTGGTTAATAGGTCCCAAGCATTCTGGATAACAGGTCCCATACCCGTATTGGATCACAGGTGGATAACAGGTCCCATACCTGTACTGGATAACAGGTCCCATGCCTGTACATCATTTGGATCTTAATACCTACTAGAAAACCATGTAAACATTAAATAAATCCAATAGGCTGGTATTGCTTCCAATAGGGATTAATTATATCTTAGTTGGGATCAAGTACAAGGTACTGTTTTATTATTACAGAGAAAAGGGCACCCATTAAAAAAATCTGGATTATTTGTATAAAATGGAGTCTATGGGAAACGGCCTTTTCCGTAATTTGAATCTTTCTGGAGAATGGGTTTCCGGATAACGGATCCCATAACTGTATCATAATTATAGTAACTTACAATTCAATGGAGCATGTACATCTTACTATTATCTGTAACTTGATATTATATCTGCAGAAGCCCCCTCCCAATAAAATTTGAAAACTCATGAATACCCAGGTATAACCCAAAAGACCAGGCCTAAACCTACACAAACTAGAGGCCGCGTTACTGTACAACAATATGTAGCAAATACATTCAGTTTCACTGTACGGGGATGTCTTTGCTTCATTCGTATTAAAGCATAAGCTTATGGGAACATCAGACATTTCTACTGCAGTTTTAATGGGGTTCCAGGTCACCTTGTGCAACAGCAAATTATAGCCACTTTAAATCAGGATGTACAGGTATGGGATCCGTTATCCAGAAACCCATTATGCAGAATGCTGTGAATTACAGAAAAGCCGTCTCCCACAGACTCCATTTTATCCAAATCGCCCAAAAACTATTTCCTTTTTCTCTGTTATAATAAAACAGTACAGGTATGGGATCCATTATCTGGAAACCCATTATCCAGAAAGCACCGAATAACAGAGAGGCCATCTACCATAGACTCCATTTTATCCAAATCATCCACATTTTAAAAAGGGAGTTCCTTTTTTTTCTGTAATAATAAAACAGTAGCTTGTACTTGATCTCAACTAAGATATAATTAATCCTTATTGGAAGCAATAACAGCCTATTGGATTTATTTAATGTTTACATGATTTTCTTCTAGACCTAAGGTATGAAGACCAAAATTAAGAAAAGATCCGTTATCCGGAAAACATCAGGTCTCAACCATTCTGGATAACAGGTCCCATACCTGTACCTTGCACTTGATCCAAACTAAGATATAATTAATCCTTATTGGAAGCAACACCAGCCTACTGGGTTTATTTAATGTTTATGTGATTTTCTAGTAGACTTAAGGTACAAAGACCCAAATTAGGAAAAGATCCCATATCCTGAATACCCCAGGTCCCGACCATTCTTGATAACAGGACCCATACCTGTACCTTGCACTTGATACAAACCAAGATATAATTAATCCTTATTGAAAGCAAAACCAGCCTACTCAGTTTATTTAATGTTTACCTGATTTTCTACCAGACTTAGGGTAAGGCCACACAAGGAGATTCGGGGAGATTTTGTCGCCTGGCGACTAATCGCCTCGTCTTTTGCACTGACTGAGGCAACTTTGATCGACTATTGAAAACGCATCGCCGTATGTGCATTAGCGCAGGCGACTTTTCATTCTAGCCTATGGGAGAAAATGCAGAGGCAGTTCGGGGAGATAGTCGCGCAAAAGACGAGACGATTAGTCGCCAGGCGACAAAATCTTTACCTTTAGCACAAAGCAGCACTCAGGTGCGGCATTTGTGGTCGTCTCTCAGGCAAGAAACTGGCCCATAAAACATATATTATTGCCTAAATCTATAAGCTGGTCTCAATAATGTGCTTTAATAGTTTTTTATATGACCCATGTAGGATAAGTCGAGCTGCAGGGTGCTGGCCTGGTTAGAAAGAGCACTCAGCAGTAATTATGAAATGTATAAAGGGGGAATAAAATATAATATAAAATATGTGGAGCAGAGCACATTTCATTTCATTTTGGGGCTTATTGAAAAAATAAGTGTTAGCAAATAGATCCGCTACACAAGCCAAGGGCAACAGCACATACGTAACAATGCCAAGTGCAGATTGATCACTAAGAGGTTAAATAAATAAAAAAAAATATGATTGCCACTCAGATTAACCCTTCCCCAATCAACTCTTACAGAACTATAACTCAAAACTGAAGAGGGTTGCAGCAAGGCTGACAGGCCCCAACTTTGAGTCTCTGCAGAGCATGAGAACAGCAGCAACAGAATAAGAGGTTGCCAGATCAATTACAAGCAGGCCTTACTAGCACCCAGTATGCCCTGCCGTGATAATAAACGGTGACAGAATTGATCTGCCAGCCCATTTCTGGCCCCAGCATTTAAAGGTGTTGTTCACCTTTAAATTAATTCTTAGTATGATGAAGAGAGATATTCTGAGACAATTTGCATTTGGTTTTCATTTTTTATGATTTATGGGTTTTTTTCTAGTTATTTTGATTTTTCAATTTTGATTAAAAAAAAAAAGATAGAGGCAAATAAATCAAAAACTATATAAAAGAATAAATGAAAGCCAAATTAAAAGTTGCTTAGAATTAGCCATTCTATAATACACTCAAAGTTAATTTAAAGGTGAACCACCCCTTGGAAGACACCACTGTGCAGAAGTTGCTTGCGCCTTACAGATGATCCTGTGAGATTTGTCAATACAATATGACAGCCAGGGCTCTCCCATGAGCCCCTACATTTTACAATATGACAGCCAGGGCTTTCCCATGAGCCCCTACATTTTACCCAGCACGGCCTCCCTCTATAATGAAGGGCTAAAGAATCGTACTCCAGTAACATCCAGGGCTCATGGTTACCAGTAAAGGGACCTATGGGGAGGCTGGTGGTGGGTACTAGAGAGTGAGGGTCCTGTGTGAGGGTGGGTTTGGGGCCCTGTATGAGGGCAGGTTTGGGGTCCTGTGTGAGGGCGGGTTTGGGGCCCTGTGTAAGTGGCGAGGCCACAAAGGCATGGGCCTAGGGCAGCAGATTATTAGGGGCGGCATGGTGCCCAGCTGTTTACCGGGGAGCACAGCTCCCCAGTGCTCCAGGGGGCTTGCATGTTCGCTCGCACCGGAGGGGGGTATGTGGGTGCTAGGACTGCGCGGACAAGCACCAGGACCGCCCAACACTAAATCCAGTTCTAGGGAAACCCTGGGCCCTGTGCTGTTGTCTGGCTATGATCCTGGCCAACTTCAACAAGTCCACAGGCACCACAGCCCCTGGGCAACACTTCTCCAGGAACTCCTGCACCCCCATGATGCTGCTGGGCGGAACGGGGCTGAGGAGGTGGAGAGAAGCACTGAGACAGCTTGGGGGGGGCAAGAGGAAACCACTCCTCAAAGTGTCCCAGGCTGTCAGATGCAGATAATGTACGGAAGAGGCAAGGTCCTGCTATGGACTCGGGGGATCCTTCCTCACAGTAGTCTGACAGTGGATGAGAGTCCCTGCGCATCATAGGCCACCATCTTAATCGACTTCTTCTTCGGTAGCGGCTAGTTCCTATCCTCTGAATCGGACCTGACGTCACGGTCATGTGATCCTACCATGTTACCGCTCCACTGCTGATTACCTATTAGTGAGCGGCAAATTCAAACATGGGAAAGCGGTAATGGGGATCATTGTACCTCTGAATTTCTGTAGGGTGAGGGGGTTCACTGTGCCTCTGAATTTCTGTGGGGTAAGGGGGGGATCACTGTGCCTATAAATTTCTGTACATCGTGGGTGTTCAGTAACCAAGCCTCGACAGAATAACTGTGCAAAGCAAAATTTTCCACTTTCACACCTTTTCAGCACTTGATACACGCTTTGGCTGGAAGGTTTTACAAGCCGCAGTGATCTCTTCCACATAGGACCTCTTGCCCACCCTACATTGGGGACAGATTTGGTATTCCCCACTGTTTCCTGTGTCACTAAAACAGACAATGGAGAAAAAGAGATTTTTTGGACTCACTGTTAAATCTCTTTCTCTTCAGTCGCTTGGGGAACACAGGACTTCCCTCCCCTTTTTACAGAAGTGGAATTAACCCAAATTTCTAGCATATTTTGAAAGCTCAGGTTGTCCTGAAAAAAAAAACCATTGTATTGTTTCCCTGGGTAAACTAAAAGACCCCCACAGAAAAGGCCCTTAAAGTGAAAGAGTACAAATTGTCTAAAAACTGCTTGGCAGTAGATGTTTGCATTTAGGACAAATTCGCTAGCAGGGCTAAAAACTACAAGTCTGTTGGGACAAAATGAATATAAACACTATAATAAATGTTATAAAACAGCAATGCAGAAGGCAAAGAAAGCAAATGAAGAGAGCATTGCGGCTGAGGCTAAGACTAACCCCAAAACGTTTTTAAGTATATTAATAGTTAAAAGATGCAGGTTATTTGAAGGCTTGTTAAGGGATCATGTTCAAAATGTCCTAGTGAATGTCATTATTAGCAGCAATCAGCATGACTTTATGAAGGAAAGGTCGTGTAAGACTAATTTTATTCCTTTTATATGATGATGTAAGTAAGATGCGGTACAGTGGGGGGCAGTAGATGTCAACTATTTGGATTTTGCCAAAGCATTTGATACTGTGCCCCAGAAACTACTGCTTTCTAAACTAAGGTCTGTTGGGCTTTTTGAAGTAGTTTCCACATGGATAGGAAACTGGCTACAGGATCGGGTACAGAGGGTGGTTGTTAATGGAATATTCTCTACTTGGAGTAAGATTCTTAGTGGGGTCCATCAGGGCTCTGTATTGGGTCCACTTTTATTTAACTTGTTCATTAATGACTTAGGGGAGGGTATTGTAAGTAATGTATCAATGTTTGCACAAAACTATCCAGCCCAATTAATTCCATCCAGGATGTGGCACTTGCAACAGGATCTTGACAAACTGGCAATCTGGGCAGCTAAGTGGCAAATAAGATTCAATGTTGATAAATGTAAAGTCATGCACCTGGGATGTAAAAATATCCACTTAAAGAATTCTCCCCTCTATACTCACCTCTAATCAGATGGGTTTTCTCCAGAACAGACACCCTGTACAAGCAATCAGGAAAGCTATAGCCACAATCTATCAATGTAACCTGGAAAAAAGAAGACAAGGTTATTTAATCAACTTAGATGCAGATAAAACATTTGATAGGATCTCGCACACACATATACGACGACTTCTGACATTCCAACACTTTGGGATACACATGCTTAATCTTTTCAAAGCTTTATATGACTCACCTCAAACCTTCCTGATAGTTAATGGGTATAACTCAGAAAAATTTAGAATTCAACAAGGGACCAGGCAGGGTTGCCCCCTCTCCCCTCTATTATTTAACATAGCGTTAGACCCTTTAATACAACATCTCCTTCCTAATAAAACCTTTCAAGGAATCCCTCTGGGAATTCCCCAAGGAAACTTAGCTCAGAAATTCCCATTTCTATCTGAGGACTACCTACTCCCTATTCAAATTCTACATTTTGCTACAAAAGCTACAACATCTTTCTCAGATCGATAAAAATAACCCAATAAATACATTATGGCCCAGAGGCACTACAGTTAAGACTACATCTCAAATCTATCATACAATTAGGACCACATTATTAATTGAAACTCCAAATAATTTTATAAGCAAATGGACCTCAGTAATTCCGCAGACAGAAGCTGCTAAGATACTCAAATTTCACACAAAGACTATGCATACCCTTTCTACTAGTAAATATCAGGAAATGTCTCTACAGATACTACAAAAGAGCTTTGGAGAAGTCACACACCACCCAAACCCAAAGATTCTTATCCTGGTGCCCAGCAATAGAGGAATCGGCCACCTCACAATACAGGTAAGAAGAATTTCACTGGCACACAGGAGTTGCGGTAGCAGGGCAAGCCCTTGCAATTTTATTATGAGCTGTGCAACGTTTTGGGGACACGCCCCTTTGTCAAGTCTGACAAAGGGGCGTGTCCCTGAAACGTTGCACAGCTCATAATAAAATTGCAAGGGCTTGCCCTGCTACCGCAACTCCTGTGTGCCAGTGAAATTCTTCTTATCTACAGATACTACATCAATCGTATCTGACACCACTTCAGATACATCATATAGGTACTACAAATACAGACAAATACCTGAGATGCCAACAACCTAGAGCTGACCTCGTACACTGTCTATGGCTTTGTCCTAGTATCCAAAAATTATGGGGAGAAGTTCAGGGATATTGGAAATCTCTAACACAACAAACTGCACCCTTTACATTAACATGGGCAATTTTTGGACTCTTAGCAGAAAGATTAACTGCTACAACCAGGAAAACTATTTTACATCACTAGCTTTCTTCATCTGCTCCCCCGCTCTCATTAGTCAAACAAAAACTCCATCACATTTTTTATATGGATTGGCTGGAATCTATGACAAATAAAGAACAGCATACAGAATTTTTTTTCTTAACTTGGATCGATCACCCCCCAGGAATCACCAGATAAACCGGATGTTACATTCAAATTGTTAATTATTTCCAAACTACGATGTAAGGAAATATTTTTGTTTTAATTAATCCCATATTCAAGATATCTACATTAACTCACAATTTGACAGGTTTTCAGATAAATCGCTAAGCTTGTATTGACAATGGAATCTTTTCTCTTTGTATAATTTATGTACCTCCAAATTTCCATTTTGTTACTTTGTTATTTATTTGATTTGGAAAATAAATAAAAACATATGTTAAAATTTTTTTTTCCATTTATACCCTTAATGGGACTGCACTAGGCAAATCCATAATGGAGACGGAGCTTGGCGTCTTTTTATATAATAAACTTGGATGTAGCAAACAATGCAAGTCAGCAGCATCAAGTGCAAATAAGGTCTTGAGCTGTATTAAAAGGGGCATAGATTCACGGGAGGAGGTGTTATTCTTCCACTATATCGAGCACTTGTAAGGCCCCATCTAGAATATGCCGTACAGTTTTGGTCTCCATCACTCAAACAAGACATTATTGAATTAGAGAGGGTACAGAGACGGGCAACTAAGCTGGTAAAAGGGATGGAAAATCTTAGCTATGAGGAAAGACTGGCCAAGTTGGGGATGTTCACACTGGAGAAGAGGCACTAAAATTGATACTGACGCAATCCTTTAAAAATCATAGGAACGTGTCAGTATCAGGTGCTGCACCTGCAATAGTTCCCCTCAAAGCCGCCACCAGCCCCGTGAACCTGCGTTGACCCGACCCTTTGACACTGCTAAAAGATCTTCTGTGCTGTTTCAGTGACATTGGTCTGGGGGCGGCACAATCCTTCCATAGGCTAAATACAAATGAAAACAGAACTTCAGCCTATGGAAGGATCACTCTCCCAGCACAGCATCACAGAAGCAAGGCAGAAGATCCATTAGTAGTGTCAGAGGGTCGTCTGCTTTGAGGGGAACTATTCTGGGTGCAGCAACTACTTGATATTGACACATCCCTATTAGAGATGGCGCGAACTGTTCGCCGGCGAACTTGTTCGCGCGAACATCGGGTGTTCGCGCTCGCCGGAAGTTCGCGAACGTCGCGCGACGTTCGCCATTTTGGGTTCGCCATTGTTGGCGCTTTTTTTTGCCCTCTCACCCCAGACCAGCAGGTACATGGCAGCCAATCAGGAAGCTCTCCCCTGGACCACTCCCCTTCCCTATAAAAACCGAAGCCCTGCAGCGTTTTTTTCACTCTGCCTGTGTGTGCTGAAGAGATAGTGTAGGGAGAGAGCTGCTGCCTGTTAGTGATTTCAGGGACAGTTGAAAGTTTGCTGGCTAGTAATCGTTTTGATACTGCTCTGTTATTGGAGGGACAGAAGTCTGCAGGGGTTTGAGGGACATTTAAGCTTAGGTAGCTTTGCTGGCTAGTAATCTACCTTCTACTGCAGTGCTCTGTATGTAGCTGCAGTGGGCAGCTGTCCTGCTTCTGATCTCATCTGCTGACTGCTGCAATAACAGTAGTCCTTGTAAGGACTGCTTTTATTTATTTTTTTGTTCCAATACAGAGCAGTATCAAGCAGATTACTAGCCAGCAAACTTACTATCATCTGTCCCTGAAATCACTAACAGCTCTCCCCCTACACTATCTCTTCCAAGCACACACAGGCAGATTTTTCAGATACATTTTTGCCCTTGATCCCCCTCTGGCATGCCACTGTCCAGGTCGTTGCACCCTTTAAACAACTTTAAAATCATTTTTCTGGCCAGAAATGTCTTTTTTAGATGTTAAAGTTCGCCTTCCCATTGAAGTCTATGGGGTTCGCGAACCGTTCGCGAACCGCTCGCATTTTTGCGCAAGTTCGCGAATATGTTCGCAAACTTTTTTTCCGACGTTCGCTACATCCCTAATCCCTATGATTTTTATAGGAACTTGTCAGTATCGCTTTAAAGGGTGATATCATACTATGTACTGTATAAATATTTAAGGGGATCATATAATAGTCTCTGTAATGCTTTTTTTACAAGTAGGTCTTTCCAGCTGACAGAAGAAAGCGGTTCCGGCTAAATATTCGGAAGGGTTTTTTTTACAGTGAGAGCTGTGAAGATGTGGAATTCTCTCCCTGAATCAGTTGTACAGGCTGATACATTAGATAGCTTTAAGAAGGGGTTGGATGGCTTTTTAGCAAGTGAGGGAATACAGGGTTATGGGAAATAGCTCATAGTACAAGTTGATCCAGGGACTAGTCCCATTGCCATTTTGGAGTCAGGAAGGAATTTTTTTCCCCTCTGAGGCAAATTGAAAGGCTTCGATCAAAAGGGTTTTTCGCCTTCCTATGGATCAACTGGCAGTTAGGCAGGTTATATATAGACTTAAAAGGTTGAACTTGATGGACATGTGTCTTTTTTCAGCCTAACTTACTATACTATATCATACCATGCTACTGTGTCAAAGATTTGTTGTCTGATCCTGCTACATGTTTATTTTTCAATAAAATTATAAATAAAATGACCTTTTTCAGTTAATTTTTAGAAGTTTAAAGGTAACTTTACCTACCTGGCTTGAAATAGACCCTGGACAATGTTGCACTTGTCAAAGTCAGCCTTAGTTGATAGTACAGATATGGGACCTGATATTAAGAATGCTGGGATTTTCCGGATAACGGATCTTTCTGTAATTTGGATCTTCATACCTTGTCTACTAGAAAATCATGTAAAAATTAAATAGCCAGACTAATGGCTTCCACTGATCACCTTTGGCCAGGTAAGGTACAGGGGAAACAGGCCATACCTACTTGCGAATTTAGGGATAGCAATATAAATGAACCAGTACCAAAGCTGTCTGCTCATTTAGAGTAGCATTTATGGAAACAACATAAAAACACCAGATCATAGGCAGGATGTTATGTTACCCTCAGGCTGCCTCTGGACCCTATAGTTGGTGTCTTGGAGCAACTTAAAGAAATGTGAATCACAGTATTCATCCATTGGCAGCTCTGAACAAACCTTGACAGACTTAGAATTTCAAGGATTTTGTATGGACCAATAAACTTAGGTCATAACTAGGGATGCACCGAATCCACTATTTTGGATTCGGCCGAACCCCCGAATCCTTTGTGAAAGATTCGGCCGAATACCGAACCAAATCCGAACCTTAATTTGCACATGCATATGCATAAACGGGATTTCCCTCACGCATATGCAAATTAGGGTTCGGATTCGGTTCGGCCTGGCAGAAGGAAGGATTTGCCCGAATCCTGCTCAAAAAAGGCTGAATCCTGGACCGAATGCTGGATTCGGTGCATCCCTAGTCATAACTGGGCAGAGGGAACCTGGATTTGGATATTTTAAGTAGAATGCTAAACCCTGGTACCTAGGAGCAGTCCTATGGTGTATGTCAATGGCTCTGTTAGAGAAGGTCCTTAGACAGGATAGGAATTACCTAGAATTACCCTCGTTTCTATCCCTGTACTGGACCTGTCAGGTATTTGCCTAATGGTTTCTGTACTGTTAGAGAAGGTCCTTAGACAGGATGGGAATTAGCTTGTTCTTATATGATCTGACTAGTTTCTATCCCTTTACTGGACCTGTCAGGTAATTGCCCAATACAGATGGTCCCTGTACTGTTAGAAAAGGTCCTTAGACAGTATAGGAATTAGCTTGTTCTTATATGAACTGACTAGTTTCCAGTGGTATAATAACGGGGGGAGCAAAGGGTACAATTGCACCAGGGGCCGCTCCCCCTCGGGGCCCGCCGGAGATCGCGCTGCAGTGCGGTAGTATCGCAAAAAATCATGGTGGTAAGTAATCTGCGCATCTAGAGGGGTGGGGGAGGGGCCCGGGTGCACAACCTGCGCCCTGGCCCAGAAGACTCTAGTTATGTTACTGCTAGTTTCTATCCCTTTACTGGACCTGTCAAGTATTTGCCTTATACAGATGGTCCTTGTACTGTTAGAAAAGGTCCTTAGATAGGATAGGAATTAGCTTGTTCATATATGAACTGACTAGTTTCTATCCCTTTACTGGACCTAGTGTCAGGTAATTGCCTAATACAGATGGTCCTTGTACTGTTATAGAAGGTCCATAGACAGGATGGGAATTAGCTTGTATGAACTGACTAGTTTCTAACCCTTAACTGGACCTCATATGAAATAGCAGTAAAACACAGATGATAGTTATTCATATATAGGATGTGTGAAATCCAAGTACTATCTCTAAAAATGGCAGAAATATGTCTTTTAATGAGTTGCAAATAGTTTTCTATTTAACATACCATAAGGTTAATATATTGCAAGGGCCTTTATAAGGATGAGAAATAGCTAGCTCTATTAGAACAGACTAGAGTCTATCCTTATTTGGGACCTTACCTGGGACCTTACTTTGAAGGTCCTTGTACTGGATGGCATTTAGCTTTGTCATTATAGACTGGACTCATTCCTATACTTTCCTGGTACCTCACCACTAGAGGCATTAGGTCCTTTCTAGAGATAGAAACTAGCTCACTGAATCATCTATTTCCTATCCACTAGAGGGACAGTCCTTTCCAGGGATAGGAACTAGTCGCTACTGCCCCAGTCTGCTAACCGACGATCGAACCGTTGACGTCACAAGTCCATGTGACCGGGGAAGGGAGGGCACACGCCCACTCGGGTATGACTGGGGAATGGGTAGAACTCACGCGGGCCGTTATTGTGTGTGAGCTGGAGCGCAGGGGATGTTCGCACGTATAGTGCGTGCCAGTCACAGTGCAATCATGGCAAGTCTAACTAATATATAGGGATGGACTCTTTTTGCCGCTTTATCCTTTTAAATTAAAAAAAAATCCATGTTTCCTTTTTTTGCCTTTATATAATGGAACCCCCCAAATGTACCGACCCTATCCTCATTTAGTCACCTAATGAAAGGCCTTGCCTGAATGAATAAAATCCTGCTGAAACCTCTGAGTTTTTTTAAGGCTTTATATGTGAAGAGACAGAACTAAAGTGAATATTTTGAGACCAAAGTAGTGAAGATAACTGCATCCGTATGGCCTCTCAATTTTGGTTTACACCACTACCTAAGCTGTAGAGTAGCACGCAATTATAAAGTGCTTTATTTGGGCTTTAGCACACGGCCAGATTCAGGGATATTTAGTCGCCTGGCGACTAATAGCCTCTTCTGTGAGCCGACAATCTACCCCGAACTGCCTTCCCCTGCTATAATGAGAAAACGCCAGCACCAATGCACTCACGGGCGCTTTGATTTCCGAAGTCACCTGAAGTTTCCTCGTGCTAAAAGCAGCCCCAAGCCCAGCGAACCTTAGTAACGGCGACCCTCCGACACCCTTCAATCATCTTGCCGAGTTGTTTCAGTCACGCTGGGCTGGGGGCGGCCTCGATAGGCTAATTACAAATGAAACAACTCTGCAAGAGGATTTAATGGTGTCGGGCAGGGCTGGGGGGCAGCTTTGGGGAGCTTTTAGCTGATTATATTCCATGTGCAGGTTCTATTTACTGAAACCAAAATGTCAGTATCACTTCGAGGACCTTGAGTTAAATAAAGCACTTTGTTAGCACCAAGATCTGCAGCAGCGGTGATCTCTTGGTAACTACAACTATATAATTGAGAACTAAAGTGAAGTTTTTTTAATTTTCTTATTTGGCAACAACCATGTCTATTTCCTCTTTATGAGTAGGCAAATTATATATTCAGCATTAGTCTTGAGCCTTTAATGAGTTTATGTTAAAAAATGGTGCACCTGCTCCTTTATAGACGCATGAATCCGGACAACAAAATATTTTTTGTTTACAGATTAATCACTTTTATTTGAAATTCGAATATGTGGTTAGAATCAATTTGGTAACGTGTCCAGTCTTTTGTGGAGGATTTGTTAATTATCCAAAACTAAAAATTATATTTTTGCTGCATCTGTAATTGTTATCAGAGTTTGTACAGATTCAGTAGCAGTTCTAAATCTTTTCTAGATATGTACAAAACAGAGATATTTGACCTTCAATCCCCTGTGCATGTGACTTGCAAGTGATGTGTATTTGCCTACATATGGCAGCAAGTATGGGACAATGAGAGTTCAACTATTCCTCATCATTGATGCTCCATAACAGCGGATCAGCATTGTGGATATCATATTCCCTTGTCTTCATTTCTAAGTGCAGGTCACTGGAACCCATCCTGCATTTGAGCATCTCCGATGAAGAACTGATTAAAGGGATAGCAGCACTTCTCTAAAATAAAATCTATCTATGTTTACAGGGCCAAGCAGGCAGGTACCCTCAGTTTTCCTGGCAATATAGCTTGAAAATGGTCATTTGATTTGTCATGATGGACAAATCGAACATTAAAACGATTGTTTTAAGATAATCGTGGTCTAACGATAACGAAAAGATCTTTTAAAAAGCTTTTACTGCTTTTGATGTTAATGAGGGCCTAGAAAACTCATGCTGCTGTAGTGTAACAACATATAGGTCCTGGGAATGACACAGCATGAATTTTAGGAAAGTTTAAGGGGCAGAATTATCAAGGGTTGAATTTCGAGTTCATGGGAGATGTTTAAAACTCCCATGAACTCGAAATTAGACCAATTGCAATGTATTAAAAAAATCTGAATTGTTGAAACTTGGGTGAATGGGATTGACCCTCAAACACCCATCGATCTCTCATCGAATTCAATATGAATCTATAATTCTGACCTTTCCCAGGAGTACAACTCCTAAAAGTGTTATTTCCTTATACCAAATAACGAATTATATGCAGGAACGTCATTTTCTGATGTTTTTATTGTTCAAAATGTTTTTATTGTTTTCAAATTAAACAAGCAGGCTTTTAACAAAAGATCAAAGCTGTACAACGAGTAGATGTTTTTATTTAAACCACTAAAACACAAATTTGCTTTCTTAAATTTTAGTTTAACTTAAAAATTAAAAATATACTCCAGTATTTCTACAACTGAATATTTTGTAGTGACTTTAGACCTAAATAGGTAGTAGAACTTTACTATTGCTATTTCGATGCCTGAAACATGTTGTGTGGATGCAAAATAAAAATCTATATAGCAGTTATCTTGCCTTGTGATTATACTTCATTTGGATGCCAGGGACAGAGCATTTCTTACATAGGAGACCAGCTATTTTGTGTTACTCTCAATTTTGATAATAGGTGATATGGCCAGACTGTCCCCTAGCACGACGCGTTCAAATTAGGGAGAAGAGATCTGGATATCGGTGCCCTCATAATTCTAAGGGTTAGTCTACACAAGGAGATTCGGGGAGATTTTTTAGTCTGGCGAGAAATCGCCTCGTCTTCTGAGCGACAATCTCCCCGAACTGCCTCAGCGTGTTTGCCCATAGTCTACAATGAAAAGCCGCCTGCGCTAAAGCATACACGGCGATGCGTTTTCAATAGTCGCCCAAAGTTTCCTCCGTGAGGAACTCTCCTCATGTGGCCTTACCCTTAATGTATCCAGTTTTGATCAGTTTACTTGTCATATTGAATTCACTGAGGAGTGACAATTTGTAAATATTACTATAAATATTACCCAGTGCTTCTCTTCATGGAAAAACCATTCCAGTCCAGGGTCCTGTTTTACTGACCTCAGCACTAACATATTCTGTTCTGTGTTAGAGATCCTTTGTAGTTGCTCTGGGCCATGTACAGTAAAGTAAAATTAGAACTTTAGAGCAAAATACATTTCCCTCAGTTACTGTGCATTGTGGTAGTGATTATATTTTTTGGGGATGCCCGATAAACTGGCTACTCCCCTTGATAATATTTACTTGTCCATTAAATCCCTAATAAGGCCATAGCACAAGGGGCATTTTTGCTGCTTATGAAATATTGTAATGTGAGCATTCTGGGGTGATAATATGAGACTACACTGGCAGATGTTTAAAGGTTCCAATGCTATTCAAGGCACTTCGCCTGTCTGTGAGCACGAAAACTCTCTCTGTGCAATTGCCCTCAAGAGATTGAAATCAGGCACTTTATTAATAGAAGAGGAATCAGTAAATATTATTCCAATGTTAATACGTCTGTGCAACAAGGACCCCACCTGATGCAACTTGCTCTAAAAAGTGATGGGGTGGGACAGTTCCATGATATGAGCAAGACCATGTTTTTTTAATAAATTCATAAACTAGCGGGTCGTTTAGTTCAGTCCATTTGCTACTATCACCCAATATAAAAAATATATATACTCTGTGATGGATAAACTGGCAATTCTATTTTATATGAATTTAAAAGTTCAAAAAAAAAAATCAAAATTTTTAAGTATAAAAACAAAAAGAACAACTGTACAGTCATTTAAAGGACAAGGAAAGTCTAAAATGGAATAAGGCTAGAAATGCTGTATTTTGTATAGTAAATATAAACATGAACTTACTGCACCACAAGCCTAATCAAACAAATAATTTATGCTTTCAAAGTTGGCTACAGGGGGTCACCATCTTGTAACTTTGTTAAACATCTTTGCAAGACTAAGACTGTGCACATGCTCAGTGTGGTCTGGGCTGCTTAGGGATCGTCTTAAACAAAGCTGCTTGAGTTCTGCATGGCTGGGAAGTAAGGCAGGGGCTCCCCCTGCTGTTCATAAATATGATTGTTTCCCTGCTCAGCAGTTAGGGACCGTCTGACAATTCCTATCCACAGCAGTTCTTCCTATCCACAGTTTTTCCCTTTAAAAGTCTGACTGTAAAAATTCAGACTTTAATAAATAACCCCCTAAAAGTAAAGTGAGGAAATGGCAATAAGGAAGCAGAACAAAGATGATAAAGCAAAAGAAAAATAAATGAAACAGGAAAGGGTAGAGCTGTACCTACTGTGAATCATCATTGCATCTTGTTTACAATACATGTTCTCATGGGAAGTGAGACACATCTCACCTATGTATTCCTATGTAATATGTCTTTCTCAAAGGATTAAAGGAAATACCAATTTTCCCTTTTGAAATGTTTTCAATTTATTTTTATACACTTTCTAATAAGTGCTGCGTTTATATATATATATATATATATAAATATATATATATATATATATATATATATAAATAACAAACAAAAATACAGATTTCTTTTAGTTTATTGGCTGTGGTGCAACCTGAGCTACATTTCAAGGGCCCTTATTTAAGAAATGTCAAACATCTGATTAGCTATATAGATATTTTCTGGCAACATAGACATTTACCAACACTGCTTAAAGGAGAACTAAACCCTAAAGAGGAATATGGTTACAAATGTCATTTTATATACTGAACTTATTGCACCAGCCTAAAATTTCAGCTTGTCAATAGCAGCAATGATCCAGGACTTCAAACTTGTCACAGGGGGTCACCATCTTGGAAAGTGTCTGCGATACTCACATGCTCAGTGGGCTCTGAGCAGCTGCTGAGAAGCTAAGTTTAGGGGTCTTTGCAAATTATCAAGCAGAAAATGAGGTTGGTCTGTAATATAAGCTGATTTACAGGGCTGATAATTAAATTCTGATGCTAGGTGCACTGGTGCGGCCATTTAGCAATTATCTGAATTAATTACTAATCAGCCTTATATTGTGACATTTCTATTCTATGTGTACTGTATATTGTGTGTGGGTCCCTAAGCTCAATAACAGACAGCATCACAGAGCATGTGCAGTGAATCAGCAGAAAAGAAGATGGGGAACTACTGGGGCATCTTTGGAGACACAGATCTTTACTGCTAAATGACTGTGGTTGCCTTGGGCTGGTACAGAAGCCCAAAACATAATGTACAACATTTCCAGCTACTTCTGAAGATAAGCTTTAACAACTTACAGTATTTTGGTAATGCGCAATCTTTCCTCATTGACCAGTGTTTGGACCTACAGTAGCTTGAAACGGTCCTGCCATTACATAAACGATACTGACAGACTTACTGTGACCATACACAGGGCGATAACAGCTGCCCCAGTCAGCAGCTTATTGGTCCTTGTATGGGGCCCACCGACAGATCTGCCTTACGTTTATTGGGTTAAAAAACATTCAAATATTATTTGACAGACCTGCCGACTATATGTGTATGGACCAACCAGCCCCCTGCATGCGGTGGCCAAAACAAGCCCAGGCAAATGCAGTCTGATCACAGTTATGATGGCAGTTCTATTCGAATAGTTCAAGTGATATAAAGTACATGCAGAGTCAATCGGTAATAATTATGACAACAAATAAATCCTTCATTTTAATTTTATTAGATGCAAAAGAATTGCTATTGATTTTCAATATAGTTCACTTTATTATGTGATATGCCGTAATTCAACACCCTGGCGGGTGCAAATTAGAAAAGCGGATTTTTTTTTGTTTTCCCGACACGTACGATACATTTTTAATGCGTTGATCACTTTTATTTCACTATGCTGCAACAAACATTCACTATGTGTAGTGATGCCACTGACAGTGTAACGGAAGAGGTACCTAATGAATTATTTGCAGATCTGGGAACGCTATCTACAAAATGGTGCAGTATCTGTACAGGTTAAGGCTTGGCTCTCAGCTAGATAAGAGATGTAGAGTAGATTCTGATATGAACATTTGCCATTGAGAAATGATTAATGCACAGGACAATGCCAAAGAAAAGTCTGTCTTGGAACTGAGGAGATACACATGTTGCTTCAATGAACGATAGAGCTGGGGTCCCCGACCTTTTTCACCAGTGAGCAACATTTAGATGTAAAAAGAGTTGGGGAGCAACACAAGCATGAAAAATCTTCCTGGGTGGTGCCAAATAAGGGCTGTTATTGGCTATTGGTAGCCCTATATGGACTGGCAGCCTACGGGAGGCTCTGGTTGACAGTACATCTGTTTTTTATACAACCAAAACTTGTCTCCAAGTCTGGAATTCAAAAATAAGCACCTGCTTTGAGGCCACTGGGAGCAACATCAAGAGGTTGGGGAGCAACATGTTGCTCACAAGCTACTGGTTGGGGATCACTGGTCTAGAGAGATCTGCACCACCAGGGCAGGAAACAGGGGCGTAACTATAGAGGAAGCAGACCCTGCGGTTGCAGGGGGGCCCAGGAGCGTAAGGGGCCCAGTGAGACCCTAATTAATTAGCAATTTTAATATATCTTGGTAAAATAGGCCAACTTATAAATATTTTGGGGCCCTAAATTGAATTTGCTATGGGGCCCAGTAACAACTAGTTACGCCACTGGCAGGAAACATAGTGGGAAGAGTGAGAGGTGCGGTTCATCTACACACAGAGCTTCAATGAACGACACATAAACATACTAACAACAATTAGTTGTTTGCTTTAAACTCAACAGCAACGCTGGCCAAAAAAACCCTCAGTTAAAATACTAAAACAATTACTACCCCACTTGTTATTAAATTTGATATACAAAGCAGTCATTATCAGCATTTAAATAGGGTTCACTAGGTTCTACGTTTATCAGGTGACTGTAATAAAACCAGATAAAACAAATACAATATTCAAGTTGTGTACTGAATAAAGTCTGTTATTGGCACGTATAAGGTGTGGTACAACAGTATACACAGTACTACGCAGCTTCTAGCATTTTAGGGTATTTTTCGTTTTCTGTAAACAAATGCTCGCCGCCTACATTTCACTTTGCTAACAACCCAAGACGGCGTGGACTGTTTATGCGTTACATTAAGTGTTCACCGTTTCTATTATTGTGATGTGTGAACGTGCATATATATATATATTTAACTAGAAACGTAGACAAAATAAAAATGCTGCCTTTAATAGTTTGCTCCATGCAATGCTGATTTATTTATGCTGAATTGCATTGCATTTAATGGGAAAATATGTCTACCAATGTCTTTATAAATGGTCAAGCTACATCCTTCTGCAATTTTCCACAGGTAGAATCACATGTTCGCATAGTCACATGTTCGTAATGTTGGACGTGGTAATTTTTTTTGCAAGCAGCTTTATTCCTAAGGAAAGAAGAAAGAAGAAACTGTCAGTATTAGGAAAATAGAAATGTATTTTAGATTAAGGCCACACAGGGATATTTCATTTCAATCAAATCTCTAGAGAAAAGACTATGTGGGACATTCACTAAGAATTGTAGTTGCACTGTCGTCTGCTTCGCCAAGTGTATTTTCGCCAGCTCCCCGCAAATTCACTAAAATCCGAATTTGCGCTCAGGGGTAGCATAAGGTTGCGAAGTTGCGCTAGCGTTGATTCGCTAAGCAATGTGAAGTTACGCTACCGATGGTTAATTTGCATACGGCGCTAAATTCAAATTTCAATGGAAGTATTCGTAGCATCACTACACATGCCTGGGAAACCTTCAAAACATCATTTTATTTTGCCCTACACATGTGCCCACTGTATAGTTAAGTTGCCATGAGTTAGGAAATGTAGGGGGAAGGAGGGGAGCCCCAAAAAATGTTTCGATCGTTTTAAAGAAAAAACGCCAGCGTTTTTTGGGACTTAGAAATTTTTTTTTACTTTTTTTGAAGCAATCCCTATCTACTCTATTGCGCTTCGCCTGGTCTGAGGTGGCGAAGGAAGTCTAGCGTAAAAGTAGTGTTCAGAACAATGCGCGCGTTAGTGAATTTGCGTAGTTACGTCCGTTGCGCAAATTCGCCAGGCGTAAGGGTGCGAAGTAACACTAGCGAAGTTACGCCAGCGTCCGATGAATTTGCGAAGTAACGAAAATGCCCAACGCTAGCGTATTCACGCTAGCATTAGGCGCTTCGGCGCTTAGTGAATTTGCCCCTATGACACCCATTTTACCATAGGACAGGTTTCTGACACTTTTTTTATTATTATTTGAGCCACCTGCCCACATGCTCCATTCTCCATAGAAAAGCCATTTATAACAGACAACGATAAACCTCACTGGAAGCTGTTAGAACATGCAAGAAACACTGGTACATTAAAGGGGTGGTTCACCTTTAAAGGGATAATGTCATGGGACAAAAACATTTTTTTCAGTTAATAGTGCTGCTCCAGCAGAATTCTGCACTGAAATCCATTTCTCAAAAGAGCAAACAAGGTTTGTTATATTTAATTTTGAAATCTGACATGGGGCTAGACATATTGTCAGTTTTCCAGCTGTCCCCAGTCATGTGATGTGTTCTCTGCTAAACTTCAGTCACTCTTTATTGCTGTACTGCAAGTTGGAGTGATATCACCCCCTCCTTCCACCCCAGCAGCCTAGCAATAGAACAATGGGAAGGTAACCAGATAGCAGCTCCCTAACACAAGATAACAACTGCCTGGTAGATCTAAGAACAGCACTCAGTAGTAAAATCCAGGTCCCACTGCGACACATTCAGTTACATTGAGCAACAACAGCCTGCCAGAAAGCAGTTCCATCCTAAAGTGCTGGCTCTTTCAGAAAGCACATGACCAGGCAAAATGACCTGAGATGTGTACACACCAATATTACAACTGGCTCAGGAATGAAATTTTATATTTTAGAGTGAATTGTTTGCAGTGTAAACCATGTAATTTAGAAATATAAATTACAATATAAAAATCATGACAGAATCCCTTTAAAGAAAACTATTTGTTATATATTTATCAGAAATACAAACAGTAGCCACTACTTCAACTGCAACCAATTTGAATTTCACAGTATATTTCAAGCTAAAATAAGGAGGCCTATATTCTTTTCATTCCTATGGCATTTTTAGTACCGTATTAAACAAACGGTGAGTTCTAACTTTCATCCATTGATAAATACAATTCTAAATATCCCATAGGAATGAATTGGTTAGTTTTTTTTTTTTTATGTATTAAGCTCTAAACTCACATTTGGATAAATCTGCCCCTAAACTGTGTTCAGCACAAACCCTATTCAATGAAATCATGTTGAACAAGGCAGTATACATCTAGATTGTAAGCTCCTTGGGCAGGGCCCTCTTCACCTCTTGCACTGGTTGATTTGTATGTAATCCTGTATGTTCAGTGTATAAACCCATTGATTGTAGAGTGCTGTGGCATGTTGGCACTTTCTAAATGTATGTTGAAAAATAAATTAACAACAATTTTTTTGCGGTGCTGTAAATTAGTCCTTCGAGCTTTTTTAAACCATTAAGTGGAAATCTTATGCTACAAATAAATGCTTTCTAGAAGTCAGTGGTATTAATAAGTGCCACTTGGGGGCCAAAATCAGCCGCTGAAACACTCCTCTCCTTTTCGCATCTGGAAACGTTGTGTCGGCTCAGTCATGAACACACTTGACGAATTTAGGCACAAAATGCAAAGTCTTGCCTTTCTTCACTAAAATCCGTAAGAGTGTTTGCCCCGGAGCTGACACACCAGTTCCAGATTCGAAAAGGAGGGGAGTCTACTGCCTGCGTAGGGGCTGAAACTAACACTAGTCTTAGGCCAATGGCACACATGGGGGTATATTTATCAAAGAGTGAAGTTAAAGATGACGACATTCCGCTAGTGTGAAATACTGCCTCTCTCCATTCATTTCTATGATGTTTTAAAAGGTGTATTTATCAACTTTCACACATTGATATATACTCTTTTAAAAATCCCATAGAAATGAATGGAGAGAGGCTGACAGTGGTGATCTCTAACTTCTCTTTTTGATAAATATACCCCCTGGTGTTTGATAAAGTAGATCCACTTCCGCACCCATGGAGGAGCATATGCATGTATATGCATGTATTTTTGATCATCTATTTAAGGTATCAGCGAAATACTAACTATACCATTTTTATCCAAGACCGTTTCGTAATGTGATTCTGTCATCATATAAATTAGTCACTTTTTTAATTATATATTATAATGACATTTACATTCTAGTTTATATGTAGTAAAGTAAAGGCATCCCATACAGAATGGTCATAGACATTAACAAGCCTCCATAGAGCAAAGCAGAGTTTCTGTTGCAACTCATGTGTCGTGATTTACAAGCACAGTGTACTCCAGTTCAAGGGAGCTCTTTACCTAACTGCTACACCGAGCAGGCAGTAAGTACAGAGCTTCCTACATGTGTTGTGCCCCTAGTGACTGTATATGACAGACGCTAAAATACATGCAACAAAAGGGTGTGCCATTCCATGCCCCTGTCCTGCCCAAATTCCTCTCCTTATCTTGAAGGCACAAGCCTGTCTGTGTGCACATTACCCATCTGCCCAAATCCTTGTGCTTCTGAAATCTGGTGCAAACTCTTTCCACCTGATTGCAGCAGCCACAGTTACTAAAAGTATACACACCATGGGGTATATTTATCAAAGAGTGAAGTTAGGGATCACCATAGTCCTCTAGAGTGAAATTCCGCCACTTTCCATTCATTTCTATTAGGGATGCACCGAATCCACTATTTTGGATTCGGCCCGAACCCCCGAATCCTTTGCGAAAGATTCGGCTGAATACCGAACCAAATCCTAATTTGCATATGCAAATTAGGGTTGGGAAGGGGAAATCATTTTTTACTTCCTTGTTTTGTGACAAAAAGTCACGTGATTTCCCTCCCCATCGCTAATTTGCATATGCAAATTAGGATTCGGTTCAGCCAAATCCGAATCCTGCTGAAAAAGGCCGAATCCTGGCTTCGGTGCATCCCTAATTTCTATGGGATTTTTAAAAGAGTATTTATCAATGGGTGAAAGTGAAAGTTCATGCTTTGATAAATACGCCTTTTAAAATCCCATAGAACTGAATGGCAGACTGTGATCTCTAACTTCACTCTTTGATAAATATACCCCATTCTATTGTGTGTAAAAACATGATAAAATGTGCCAATTTTGCAAATTCTTTATTAAACAAGCCCTATCGTTTTTAGAATAAAGTACATTGAGGGGAAAAATACATAGAATGATACATTTATTGATTAATGAAGATCATTACAATATTGTAGATTGCTTGAAACAAACATTTTTATAAAATTAGCAGCATGCTTTGCCGGCCATGCATAAGCACAGACAGAATGGTAGTTACAAGTTTTGGCAAAAAAAACGTATAGCTATTTGGTTCATGCAAAACAGAGCAATATGTAGTAATAGAGGTTTTAAGGGGAGGAAGCCTTTTGCACATGCTTGCCTGCGAGTGTCGGCAGAATCATCCATTTCTCTTACCTGTGGTCATTCCTCCCCATCTTCTGGTGTGATCTCTGTTTCTTTATGTACCACTACTTTGGTCACTGACATGTCAGGGTGCTGCTCTTTGGCCTCTTTAATTGCCTGAGCCAGCGCCTAACGCAAGAAAAACCGCAGAAGGGCAACAAAAAAAAAGGAGGTGGAACATGCAAGATCAGTGGAAAGGTGGATATTCATGAAAAACAATTACACAATTTACAAATGAGGAAAGACAATTGAATAATTTAGAGAATTAAAAGAAAACAATTATCTGATGCAGGCAAGAATAAGAAGATACTAATGCTTATCATCTTGTGCAAACGATTGTGAATTTATTTTTTAAAGCTTCTTGTTATAGACTGAAACAAAGAAGTGCTTAACAGTGAATACTTTAATACATCAATTTACCCCCTTTCCAGCAACACTCCTGGGTGCCATGGTGTGAACCCAGATGAGCTTGTTTATTTAACATATGGTTCCCCGGGGAATACTTTACCTGATCGTGGTCAATGTCGGCATCACCTGTAATCACTATCCGCTTTTCAATTCTGGTCTCTGAGATGCCTCCTTTCACAGTCTACACAGGAAGGAACACAAACATAAAAAGATAAACTTTACTGCATGATGCAACACGACTTACATTCAAGCCACTTTATTCATTTAGATGGCCACACCTCCATATATATCTTGGCTATCCTACCCCTATATATCTTGGCTTCACCCCCCCCCCAATCAAACATCTAATACCCAGTGATTTCAATGATTAGATCTAAACCAGCGAGATCAAATTTCCAATCAATTTAAGTTCATCTCAATAATGAGAATAAGTTCTCAGGATCGTAAAAATACTATATAAAAATCCAAAGACAATCCTAAATCAAGAGAAAAGTCGATTAGCTTGCATTAGCCTTATTAATCAAGGATCTCCAACCTCTACTTACTTTTGATTAATGCGCCCTTAGATCATAGTCACATCTTAGTGAAGGACGTTTATTTCAGCTATAAGTAATTCCAGGGTTTCCTTAGCAGGTTATGGCTACACAAACCCAACTGAGTTGTGTCCAATAAATTGGATGCTAATGATGGGATGCTAACATATGGGGGCACATTTACTTAGCTCGAGTGAAAGAATAGAATAAAAAAAACTTCAAATTTCTAATGTTTTTTTTGGCTACTTCGACCCTCGACTATCGAACGATTCGAACTAAAAAACGCTAGACTCTTCGACCATTCGATAATCGAAGTACTGTCTCCTTAAAAAAACTTCGACCCCCTACTTTGCCACCTAAAACCTACCGAGGTGCAATGTTAGCCTATGGGGAAGGTCCCCATAGGCTTTCTTAGCTTTTTCGATCAATGGATTAAAATGCTTCGAATCGTTCGATTCAAAGGATTTAAATGTTCGATTGAACGATTTTTCGTTCCATCGAACTAACTGCGGTAAATCCTTCGAAGTCGAAGAATTTACCTTCGGCAGTCGAATATCAAGGGTTAATTAACCCTCAATATTCGACCCTATGTAAATGTGCCCCATAGACTATTATGTATCGGAGAGATCACATCGAAAACTGTGGCTGCAGTTAATCTTTAAAGACAACCACCCCAATGTTGATACATAGAAAAAGGGGCAGTTAGTACTTACTTTGGTTATGTGTGTAGTTGTTGTAGTTCCAAATGTCTCTGATGTAATGGTCTGAGCACTCATTAACACACCAGCATCTGTGTCTGTACGAGAGCCCTGCTAAAATAAATTGACAAAATGGTGTTATTAGGTTAGCTATAAATGTAACAGTAATACCAGGAAGAAAACAACTTAATTGATATCCTAACTGAAAGGCTGCTGCAAAATTGCAGTTAAAACTATAATTATAAAAAAGCCACGCTATTTTGTATTTATATTTCACTGTTTTGTCCACGTGGGGTGATTTTTGTTGTCTAACAACAACTTGTTGGGCAAGTAAAAATGCGGTGAACAAAAACACCGCAAACTGCCATAAAGTTTGTCACTTTTCTTTTTGCATGCCCAGGCTCTTCTGTAATTATGGGCCAGTTTAGCAAATATCCTTTTGAAATACCAGTGCAAACTGTGGTAGTAAAAAAAAAAAAAAAAAAAACAACAATGTTGTTTTACCACAATAGTTACAGTATGCCTTCCATTGAAGCTGCTGGGCAATATAGTCTTTTTACTTGGTAGAGATGGTTAAGGGAAAAACCCATAAAACTATACATAAAGAAGAAGAAAGTTGACAAGTCTAGGCCCCAGCAGAGACCTCCTACTTCCTAAACCACACAGAGGGGACCACAGAAGACATTGGTTATTGCTTCTTCTGGCTAAAAGAGTAGAACAGCGGGGTTGATGAGCACCTACTCGCATGCATGCATAGCTAAAGCCAGGTTTGGATCAGCTCCTATTTTGAGATTGCAGTGAAGAGGACCTGAAGCATCACAAGACGGTACCTCCCACCCCTACTGTGTCACAAAAGGTTTTTTTGAGCCTCCCTGTGTGCAGTTCTAGAGTGGAGAGGAATGTGCAGGTGTCTAAGCTTGTCAGCAGGCTTTCATTCTCCAGTGTAGATGACTAAACATCCAAAGTTACATTTTTGCTAGGATTACTATAAACCACTAGTGGGAAAACATGCGTCGCTTAGTTGCCCGATGTTGTCTTTACCTCAGAAGACTCATAGGTAATTGTTTTCGTTTCTGTGTGGACTACTGGCGCATCATTGGTACTAATATCCAGCTTCTCTTCATCTGCAATAGTGCCGAATGTGATGATCTCTGTTTTTACAACTGGTGACTGCATACAGAAAAGAATACGGGTAAGAATAATGTGTAGGACATGCAATAGGAGGATACCAGATAATAACACCAGTATGTAAGTTATAAAAAGGAGAAAAATAAAGTTACAGC
Source organism: Xenopus petersii (assembly GCA_038501925.1). Lineage (NCBI taxonomy): Eukaryota > Metazoa > Chordata > Amphibia > Anura > Pipidae > Xenopus > Xenopus petersii. The sequence continues at coordinate 97,535,306 of CM076683.1, read as the reverse complement.
TGTTTGTGGCCCTGAAAGACCCAGATATTCTCATAGTGTGGGTGCAAACAGAAATATAATATTGCCTGCTTATTAATGTTTAAACAGAACGAAAAAAGACTTGACGAGTTGTTTTGCATAGAGAAATTGTAAAGGCTCTAATTTATGTTTTCTCAAAGAATTAGACATCTTTTGGATTTTAATGTCAAAATACACTTGCTGGCAATGGGCTGTGCCATTATATTATTATGCTAGATTCCTGGGTATTTAAAAGAAATGATCAAACAGACTAGGTTTTAAGGAATAATGGAGAACAGTATTTCCCCACCACTTCCTTTTCAGTCAAATGGCCTTTTGTAAATCATGATGTAGTGGGCCAACACAGCAATGACTGGTCTATTCTAGGTCTATTTGACCTGTCTGGGATATTTCTACTGCAAATAGCGGAGAAGAGGACTCCCTGAAATGCATTTATGAAAACATCTCTTTGAAGCACACTCATATTTCTCAAAACAAACGTTTGACTCGCTTAGAAGCTGCTCTCTCTCTCTCTCTGCCACTCATTTTATTTAAATCGTGGTAAAATTAATTCTTCTTCCTGTACTATCTATGTGCTCACCTTCACTGCCAGTCCTATGTAATCCTATATATAAAGGGAAAATATGAAAGAAGGCAATTTCCAGATCGCTGTGAGAAATGCGTTTTACGATCTGAATTTAAGGCAAGGAGAAGGCATGTTTGGAAGTTTTGACGATCTCTCTAGTGCTGATTTACTGCAGTTGATATATATCCCCATCTTCCAGTACCCTTAAAGGGAAGTGGGGCAGAGAGGTGAGTGGTGAAACAGTTCAGGGAAGAAAAGGGGATTAGAAATTTACTGGCCCCAGTTGGTGATGGTGATCTGCAAGTCTAAAAAGACTGAGGTGGACTTGCTTTGGTACAGAAGCCCCAAATCTAATGTGCAGCATTTGTAGCCTTATTTGTTGATCTTAAACGGAGATTGAACGGTGTTTAATTATATATTTGAAACAACCTGGATTTTGAGTGAACTTCAAGAAATACACCATATATAATAGAAGGAAAGCACAGATAAAGGTGCATTTCTTTTCTATCTGTAAAATTAATTAAAAATTTAGATTTTATGCAAATTCTACCCCACTTACAAGGAGTTTTAAGGTTCCAATATCTCTCTCTCCATCTTACTGTGCACACAGAATGTTATTTGTCTGAATATTTAAATGTATAATTACAACAGAGATGCCTCTTTATTAACTCTGTTTTTTTATTTAACCTAAAGTATACACACATTTAAAGCTAGATCTCTCTTATCTGCATTCTCCTGTCTTTAATGACTTAATTATCTTAATTAGGATTTATACATACTAATCGTAAAGAAAAATAAAAAGTACAAAACTGAAAGTTGTTGTGTTCCTTTAGAGGCACATTTATCAAGGGATTTCAAATTCATGTTTTTTAAACTCCTTTAAATTCACTTGAATTCGAAATTTGACTGTGGGAAATTGATTAAAAAAAAATAGAATTTTTAAAACTCGGACAAATTTTACATATCCGAAAACTGGAATAGAATTCTAATTATACAAAACACAATTCAAGTTTTTTCTCTTGAAAAAACTTGAATGTCAGGAAGGCTACAAACATCACCAAATTGATCCCTGGACCTCTCCCATTGACTTATACAGTAATTCGGCAGGTTTTAAGAGGCGAATAGCCAAATTTGAATTCTTAAAGGGCCAGAGTATGATAAATCTCAAAAATCTAATTAGAATTTATCGAATCAAGTTTGGATAATTCCCTGGTCCGATTTGACAGTTTTGACCCAGTTTTCAACTGGACCCTTATTAAATCTGTCCCTTAATGTTGCAAGCCTTAAAGATGCAATGATGACCATTAGAGTTGATCTTGCTGTTTCTGAGCGTTCACAAATGGCTTCATATACAATGTACTAATTATCCACAAACCAATTAATGTAATAAATAATAATACATGGAGTACATTTTTATTATTGGAACTGGAAGACCAGGAGATTTTGTACATTTTGCCTTCATAGTTTTTTACTTGCACAAAAAGCTGGAAATTGCCTTCCAATAACTGTGCTTGTCCTTGCCAGGGGACTCTTGTAGAAAAAGAAGTTTGCATTTCAGTCACCTACAAGCTGGCATGGACAGGCACTTTCAGCCAATTCTCATTGTGGACAATGATAGGTGGGATTTCAAGCTTTTAAGGCCATGTCAGTAAAAACACCCAAAATCTTCCCATGTGTGTCTGTCCATAACAACTAAGCCTGATGTTAAACACTTAATATCGATTTTTACTTATACTAATGGAAAGTAGATACACCATGTAAAGAATGGCATACACAGAGGCAGGCAAATAAAATTGAACATAACAGCAACTATGATCATTGTATATATTAGGCTAAGGGAAATCTGTGCAATGCAATGCTAGAAACAGCATGGAATGCCATTGTACTGAAAATGTTTTTGCAGTAATTACTGGTGTCATTGCAGTAGACACGTACTCTGAGTAATCTATCTCATGACTGCAGCAATTACCACAAGACATCAGTATTAAATAAATTAAATTGGGAAAAAAAAGGACAAGACCATTAAAAGGACATAATGATCTCAATAAGTTCACCTTTTTTATTATTACCTTTTAAAGTTCATTTCTGTTTTGCAATATTCTATTACTTAAAAATTAAAAAAGAATTTGTTTTGACTAATATGGTATGGTTTTGACCACCTTTATTTTACTCATTTACCATATATCTCTAATTTCCACATAAGCTCATTCAGTTAGGCTTAAGTTAACACATTTCCAGAAATAAATATAAGTGTGTGCTTGCTGGCATCAATTCCTTCCCTTGTTCCATTACGAACTGTCCACCAGTGCAGAAACCCATAGCAACCATTAAGCCACTAGGTTTGGTTGGACTACTAAAGGTGGGCTAATGAAAACAAAGCCATGACTGATGGCTATAGATTTCAGTACTATAATACATTTTTCCAGTGTTACTTAATAATGCTCACAGAGTTGTCCATTAATACAGTAGTAAAACAGTAGCAATACTTTGTTTATATAGTGGATAATGTACCCCCCTACTGTAATTTATAAAGATATTATAAGTCACCGAGGAGTTATGTGACCATATAAAAGCACGAGGCTGCACTCCGGGGTGACTTCTGATATCTTTATAAATTTCTAGTACGGGGTACGCATTATAATCTACATTTTGTGGGGGGGTCAGAGTCACATATATATATATATATATATATATATATATATATATATATATATATATATATATATACACACATATATATACACACATATATATATATATATATATATAGTAGTGATTATCAAGCTGGGTTACGAGAGTTGTGCTTACATTGGAACTTACATATGACCAAAAGTGATTTTTTTTCTAAAAAGAGAATTGGCACCTGAATGCTCTGCTGTTTTTATTCAAAACACAGGTAAATGAGTGACAGATATTATTTACATGTTCCCAGGTGCATGTATAACCAGCATGTAAATAGACTGTAACTAACCTAGGGTTACCGTGTAAGTCTCTCTAGCATTTGCGTTATGCCCTCTTGCAGTGCAGTCAGGAGGATTATTAGTCAGGCTATATTTTTATTGAGGTAAGACTTATGGTGAACAGCACCTGTGCTACAGGGCTATCTTACGCATCAGAATTTGGCACAAATCAGAAATCTTCTTATGGTAGTGAAATGGTTTAAATTAGGTTACGAGAGAATAAACACAGAATGGGTATAAACCAGTTACCTCTACTTGAGGCTTGCCATCCAATAATGCTGAGACATGAACCTTTGAGCCATGCTGCTCTTCTTGTTCATAACAAGCAGAAGTATCAACAGGCAGATCTTCATCAGGCTCCTTTTTGAGTGTAGAGCCCTCAACACCTTTTAAGCTAGAAGCAATGACTGTGACTGCAAGCTCAGAAGCATCCTCGCTTGCATGCACACTCCTCACTTGACTCTCCTCCAAACCAACTATCCCCTGCACAGCCTTCTCTTTCGTTTTCTGTTCAATGTCCTCTTGTCCTTTGCGACTGGAATCCCATTCTGTTGTAGTCTCTGTTCTCTGTTGGTAAAATAAACATAAATCATTACATCTCTGTCATTCAGCATCTTTGCATGAAAAAATATATACAGTAATCTTTAGACATTTTAACCATTGTTTTAATCAATTTAAACATTATTTCTTCTCTAGGCAAACTGAACAATTTCAACTATTAAAGGGGACCCGTAACCCAAAAAAATTATTCAAAATCCTATTTTATCACATTAGTCAAGCAAAATGAACTTTAATTACACTATATAAATTATTTAATTCTTGCTTCCTTCAGTCTGGGATTTCAAAATTATAGCAAGCAGGCAGCAGCCATTTTGTGGACACTTATTAAAACAAGCCTTGTATCATCTCAGAATCTTGTTTGTGCACCAGCATGTGGGACCCGATTTCCATCCCCATGTACTGGCTACACAATTAAATGGTAAAAAGAACTGGGAAATGTGTGGAGAGCAGTGATCTAGGAAGTGCTGAATGGAAAGTGAAAGTAATTGTCTGCCCCGCCTCTATGCCAATGGCATAGAGGAGTGGCAGACAATATTTGATTGACAGCTGAGATTTTTAAATGAGCTTACAACAACTATGAATGCTTTAATAAAAAATAGAAATTGGATTTCATGTGTAATTTGAAAAGGACTTTTATTATACAAATTTTTGTGTCTGGGTGACAGGTCCACTTTAAAATGTACAGTACGTTAACACAATGACATGTTAGATTACTGATATTATAGGTATGTTAAGGGTAACCCTTTACATTAGGGGGCCGATTCACTAACTTTGAGTGAAGGATTCGAAGTGTTTTTTGGGCTACTTCGACCATCGACTATGACTTGAATCGAAGGATTCAAACTAAAAATCATTCAACTATTCGCTAGTCGAAGTACTGTCTCTTTAAGAAAAAACTTCAACCCCCTAGTTCGCCATCTAAAAGCTACCGAAGTCAATATTAGCCTATGGGGAAGGTCCCCATAGGCTTTCCTAAATTTTTTTGGTCGAAGGATAATCCTTCGATCGTTGGATTAAAATCCTTCGAATCGTTCGATTGGAAGGATTTAATCGTTCGATCAAAGGATTATTTCTTCGATCGTTCGATCAAACTATTTGCGCTAAAACCCTTCGACTTCGATATTCGAAGTCGAAGGATTTTAATTCCCAGTCGAATATCGAGGGTTAATTAACCCTCGATATTCGGCCCTTGGTGAATCGGCCCCTAGGTGTAAGGAGGTTTTTCCCCAATAGTGAGAGCTGTGACATTGTGGAATTCTCTCCCTAAAGTAGTTGTACCTGCAGAAACATTAGACACTTTCAGGAAAGGGATGAATATGCTGAGCCAGATATCCAAGTTAATTGGAAACAGCATCAGATTTTTTCCTTTTATAAGGGTCAACTACAAGTTAAGTAGGAACTACTTTGAAAAAAACTTGGTCACATCTTTTTTCAACCTTAATTACTATGTAACTATATAATATTTAGGTCATCTGCTCTTTTCTATAATCCCATGTTTTATTATACAAGATCATATTTAAATTTTTAAAGTAGTTTTTGGATTATCTTTAACCAGATTTTCTTTAACCATACTGCCACTCTTCTGCTTTATTTTGTTATGGATATAAAATGAGCAAGCCATTCTCCATTATATAGAAAGCTAGAATAATGGTGTTTTAGGGCTGAATAAAAGTAAGGTGGTTGTTTTTTGAGATATCAGAAAGTAGGCCCAGTCATTAGAGAAAATCGAAGTTTTAACATAGAGCAACACATTAAGAGGGTTATTGACTAAAATCGGAAAATGTTCCACTATTTTCTTAAAATCACTTCGACCAAACTTCCGTGTACATTTTTACTGTATTTATAAATAAATTCACTGGAAAAAAATCTGGTGAGAGAAAACTCAATGAAAACGTTAAAAAAATCTGAATTGTGCAATTTTTTAGGATTTAATACCCAAAAACCCAGATTTTTTTCAAATTATTGCCTGAAAACCAAACATTGTTTGGATTATTGTACGAAACTTAGTGCATATCCTGATATCTTTCAGTTATAAAAGGGACATCTACCATTGACTTCTACATGACCTCGGCAGGTTTGAGATGGAGTATTTTTTCATTTTATTAGCCTTTATTTTATTTCTCCTTTAAAACTCCGACCAGAAAAAAATTGGACTTAAATAAATAACCCCCTAAATCTAATGTGCTTAATTTTGCACACTGTGTAAATTAAGATCAAATAAAACCTATTACAATAAAACTGTCCATTTAACGTAATAACTGTCCTCATAAGGTTAAAACATATGGTATAAACCAGATTGCTGAAACTGCAAACTTGAGAGCTACTGTATAAAAGCTAAATAACTCAAAAAACAGAAATAATAATAAAAAAAAACAATTGCAAGTTGTCTCAGAATATCACTCTCTACATCATACTTAGGGGCACATTTACCTAGGGTTGAATAACGTGGGTTAATTAACCTTCGATATTTGACCGTCTAAGTAAAATCCTTTGACTATCGAAGTCGAAGGATTTACCGCTATTCCTACGATTGAAGGAATAATAGTTCGATCGAACGATTAATTCCTTCGAAGCGAACGTTTCGAAGGATTTTAATCCATTGATCAAAGGATATTCCTTCGATCAGAAAATTGTTAGGAAGCCTATGGGGACCTTCCCCATAGGCTAACATTGTCCTCGGTAGGTTTTAGGTGGCGAACTAGGGGGTCGAAGAATTTTTTAAAGAGACAGTACGAATGGTCGAATAGTCAAACGATTTTAAGTTTGAATCGAAGGTCATAGTGGAAGGTCGAAGTAGCCCATTCGATGGTCAAAGTCAACCATTCGAAATTCAAACTATTTTTCCTCTATTCCTTCACTCGTACTAAGTAAATGGGCCCCTTAAAGTTAATTCAAAAGTGAACAACCCCTTTTATGGCCCATGTAATTAACTGCCCAAAATTGTGCCATTGCCCTTAGATATAACAGTACACATTCACATTTTTGCAATATATGAATACTAGCTCTAGGAATTGTTTGACTGTCCATATATACATTGAGACTAAATCAGTTGATGAAAATGTGAAGTGTCGCCTCTATAATGCAAAACACATGGAGAATATATTGACTCATAAGCTTATCCAATCAGCAGCCACCTGAGCCCAGGATTGTGAAGTAGATGTAACCTCCCCTAGGAACTCAGATGGCTTTCTTGTAGATTCTAATAAACTGTAGATATCTGAACCCTCCAAGGTTTTTTCACCAGATGATTGTTTGGTCTAAACAGACAAAGAAATGAAACGTCAAACAGGGACAACAAGGAAAGAAATATGAAAACACAAAGAAGAAACAAATACAAGGAAGAGAAAGTTAGGACGAGGGATTGTGGGTGGCCAAGAGATAATATTAAAAATATCAAGATAGTGTTGGAAAGAATTGTATGAGGGTGCACATTACGAGGAGACAGGATGACGGAGGAATAAAAACAAAATGAAAGGAATGACATACAGGAGCACAAGACATACATTTATATTAGTTGGAGTTAAACACAAGACAAGTAGAGATAAGGGATAGAAGCAATCAAAGTCATGAACACAGCAGAAAAAGGAAAATAAAACTAGTGCACATCTGGTAGGCCTGTAAGAAAAGCTGTAAAGCGGAGGGCCCTATTCAACAACCTGAAATAAAATAGGAAATCAGTTTGACATACAACAACATTTTTAGGGAATTAAAGGCATCAAAACAACATACAGTGTGGTCCTCATTGACTAAAAAGTAAGGTACTTTGGGAATTAGATTTTAACATGATAAAGATGCCTGCTGGTTTCACAGTAAAGTTGATTCAATTGTCTTGTTCTGAGAACTTGCATTTTGAGTCGGTGAGTAACACTAATTAATATGTTACGAAATATGGCACTCACAGTCAGGTACAGGATAGTTTTGTGCAAACATGTCCCTATTAACCAAACTGGTGAAAATGTACTTCCAAAATCATCATAGCTGCACCATGCTTAAATTAACAAGTTAAACAGATGCATCCTTGGTTGAGTAAGATCAATGAGGACAGAACTGTATACTTTGCCGTACATGTTTGAGTACAGTATGTCACATTCAAAATTGCAATGATTTTTAAGAAGGAAATATATTGAGTCTTCAAATGAACCACAAAAAAATCCAGTTTGCTTGATGTGGTGGTCTCTCAGTATTTCACAAGATATCTTTTTGGTTGGGGACAATGCACATTAGTGATTGTTACAGGTCTCAAAACCAAAAGAAAGCTGCTGACTGGCTCTAATCTAAATAGAGAGGTGTTTGTAAGAACTTGCTGAATAGGGCCCATGGTTGTTAAATCTGGGAAACTGCTAGCTATAGCTTTCATTTATCAAGACTGCAAGCCATTACCAAGTAAACATATGCATTTCAGTGACTTTTGTTCTGTTAAGGGATTCAAGCCTCACATTGCCTGCTATGGTTGCATTGCTAATAAAAAAAAAAAATCATAAATATAAGTTGGCTGTCAAAGGAATGCCAAACAAGAGAATAGAAGGGTATCATGAAGCTGGGATATGTCTGGCAATCATGCGTTAACTCTTCAAAATAGGGAAAATAGTCATTGGAGCATGTTACCACCACTTTGGATGCAGATGACTCAGTAGCATAATGAGCAGTGGCAATGGTAAATGGCTGATCTCTTGTGTATCGCCATTCGGACAGCTTCTTATCTGTCCAAGCTGGAGCATCAGCTTTAATAACTTCATAATCTTGAAACCGATAGGCCTTCCCAAAAGTCACACTTTCAATCAACTTCTTCTCCACATCTGTATCACGTGCTTTCTTCAGAGTCTCTTCTACTGGACTAGCCAGCTGGGAGGCTGACTCTTTGATGGGTGTCAACGTTTCGGACATTCTTCTCTTAACAGGAGGTCCTTCTGGAACTTTTTTTCCCTTTTTATCACTAATCGGCTCCAGGATCTCATACTCTCCTGTACCAGGAGCCATTTTCATAGTTTCAGCTATATCTTTTTCCAGTTTTTGAATGATTTCAAAACAGGATGGTTGTGTTTTTTCTTTTTCCTCTTCCTTTGCTTTACTTGCCATTGTTACCACTTTACCAGACACTGTGTCATAAGATCTTCCTAATTTATACATTTTCTGTTTACTATCCTCTTCTCTGGACCGAAGTTCCATTTTCAGTGCATGCAAGCTCTGACCTCCCAATGGGCTGGTTTTAAATGTTCCAGCAGGCATTTCTCCACTCACAGTTGTCACTTTGTAAGTCACAATGGTTTTTGATTCACCATCAACTACCTTAGTAGGCAATTGGTCTACAATAACCCAGTCCTCTGTGCCCTACATGTGAGATATAAAAGCTAAATTAGAATACCTGGCTATGTAAGTTGCGTAATACTAAAAGAACATCCCTCATTTACAGTAAATGTTCTGCTGTGCATCAGGGATATCAAAATGAGGACCACCTATATTCACCCACACTGACATGGGACTTAACCTCCAAATGCAAATGAACAATGCTAGATAAATAAATTAGCCATTATTAATTGCATGCACCTTGCTGGGGTTAAATAGGTACATGAAGACCACCTAGTTACTCTGAATAATATCCCCAAATACCCACAGCTGCGCTGCCCATTTCCATATTGTGATTGAATAATTAGGTCAGGACTAAGCCAAAATTTATATTATCCATGCAAGTCCAGACTTAGAATACATTGTAAAAAAAAAAAAAATATATATATATATATATATAAGTTGTTGAAAATTCCCTAAGTAAATGGAAGATCTGTTTTATATTCATTCATGGTGGAGAATTTTATCTAGATTAAATGAATAAAGAGTAACCTCTGGGGATGTCGGAATAGTTTTCTGCATAAAGATTTGATGAGAAGTAGCCACAGGGCTGGTGGCTCTTGCCTCTCGCAGTTTGTCCCCTGGCTAATGAAAGAGAAACCATTAAACAGCCAGAATGCATTCAGAGATGCTTCAGTCAGTGAACTGGGAGATAATTGAAAATACATTATTTCATTTAAAAAATAATTAAATAATTAAAATTAATGAATTGGGTCAAAGGCTATAACAACTGTTACACTACAAAATTATTGAAATGCACAATGTGCTGCTTAATTCCTTTAGGCAGCATACTCACCTCTCATAGACTTGATTACCTTCTCTGGATAAACAGAAAGGCAATATGATTTAAGAAGATGGTTTTATAATCCAGCATAAAACATTACAGAAAATATGAATATGCTGTTGATATATATTTCCAGTACCTGTGATTCTAACATGGAGTAGCTTGTCCTTTCTAATGACATTTGAATTTCTCTTTTCTCTCTCTCTTCTTTGGTCTGTATAAGACATAAAGTACTTCTTAGGATGCATTATCTCACTATGTATTAATCAATCAGAGCTGGGACATAATCATATTATCTAACAATAATGATTCATTAGCAAATTATGCTTCAATAATTATTTAGTAAAGCCAATGATTCATTCATAACATTCAGAGGATAAAGAAATATACCAACATATCCATTTGGAATTGTGCATGTTTTAGACCATGTGGACATATACAGGTACATATTGGCAGTTCCACTTGCTCAGGTTGGCTAAAAATTGGTCATGAGAGCTGATAAAACCAAAGGAAAGGAGTCAGAGCACTGTCTATAAACTCCTTGTTATAGTTCAGCAGGTGCAAAAAGTTTTACATCTCACACATTTGACCTTGAAAAAAATGGAGGGTGAATCTTTCTGGTGTCAGATATGCTCTAGCTCATTTTTGTATCTGGTCTAAATGGTCTTGCGCTTTATCATTTTAACAAAATGCATACTGAAAAGAGATGATTTTTAAAATGAAAAATAAGGGTTACTAGCATGATAAAATATTAATCTGTGTTGTCCCCCGTAATAGCGGTTTGTGGTTAGGAAATATCCTCTGTTGCTTCTTAAAACATTTCAGTGATCTTACACATAGGTTTATCAAGGTCTGTTATTTGGTCTGCTATTTTGAAAAATTTTTAGGGACTTACCTTTTAGGAGTAAGAACAGTTTACATTAGTTCCAACACACAGATAAAGGCCAAGCATTATACAACTTACCTCCTCAGGCACTAGTGGTTCAATCATAGGGGCCTCTTCGTGTCTCATGACAAGCCGTACCGGAGATGTAGAGAGACGTTTTTCCCATTCGCCACCAGTTGTAGTATCTTTTGATGTTTCCAAGAAAGTCCTTTTCAGCTCACTTATATTAGTCTGGTGTTTCATCAGTTCTTCTTGATTTCGGTCAAACTCCTATATAAAAAAAACAAACAGTTACTGAAATACAGTCCATCAATATGCCTAACTCCTTCACTGAAAGAAGAGCAAGGAAGAGATTTAGCTGCTTGCCATTCAACAAGGAGAAGGAATTCTAGAAGTTAGTATCAAGTCATGTAACAGCACTAGCATAAAGCTGACATTTTACTTTATTATAAAACTAAAATAAATCAGTGAAAAGTGTAATTGCACAAACAAAAACTCCAATACATCATGATATGTGTGGTTGTGAAGTTAAAGTTTGCAGATAAAAAAAACACAAAACAAATTTTTTAAACAAAAATACATGTAGTAAACCACTTTTCTACAAGGAGAAAAAGAACCAATACTAAAAGAAAAATAGTTCACTCTTAACTGGGAAGTAGGGATACTCAGTCCATGCTAAAACCCAACACACAAGGGCATGCAGTGGGACCAATACCAACCTCTAACATAAGATTACTATGTTTGACATATACATTTTCACCCTTTATTCGCTTAATGAGACAATTCTTCTGTAAAAAGTGGAAAAACGGAATATTGAGACACACACAGCTGGAGAATGAGAATGATGATGTTTGCAATGATTTACTGCATGAACCAGTATAGTAAAGACGACAAATACAATATCCTTGTAAAGGTGTTTAGTTATTGACACAGTTTACCTGGGTTTTTGCATATGTATCTTCCTCTTGATCCGACTGGCAGCGTAATAAAGACATAATGGAAATGTTTTATTTCAGAGAAAATTCTGCATTACTTACAGGATTGATAAAAGGTATTTAAACAACAGCTTTGCTTTTGCCAAGGGACTTGTTTCAGTAATGTTTATGCAGAGTATCCCATTCACGTACTCATCAAAGCAGATGCCCATTGCAGTAATAGTATGGTCATTACTAACTATACAAGAATAACACTGGAATGTACCAATGTATCAATGCTACGTGTCACAGATTGAGCAGTAGGTTTGCTTGACACAAAGCATTACAGATATAAGCCCCTAAGAAAAAGTTTTTTAAAAAAGTTGACTAGATTATTGCAAGATACAGGAATAATAATCTGGTATTCATTTAAATGGAATTAAATGCAAATTAAACCTAGGGCCCCTGCTTAGGTTTCTAAAAAAAGGTCCTACTCCCTCATTCCTGGACAGAAAATGCAGAGCTGCACAGTGCGGGTTGACAGATACCATTGTCTGGCCATGTCTCTTCTTGTCAATAATGTAGATAGCATGTATTCTGGAAGTGGATCTTGTCTTGGATTCCTGTGTCCATGCAGGTCAGCACCAGATATTAGAAGAAATTGACCAGACAACCCTACTGTACAATTAGAGTTACAGTACAATTACGTGGGGAGAGGACCATCTTCAGGACTATGGGTGGTTCAGTCTGGGAGTGGTGATTCTCTGCAGGGGCCATGTACTTTAAGAATCAGTTTAGGTCTCCTTTTGAACATCTGATATTTCCAGTAATCTACAAAGAAGTATCCAACCGTGACTGATCTGTTGACCTACAGTTCACCACTTTGCTCGCAAGTTGAAAGCTTTCTTGGAATACATATGCACATTTCAACATCAGCAGGTCTATTAAGACTGACACCCCTATAGTACTTGCTAATATTAAGAAAACTTCAAATAAACCTATTTTCTGTTCCTAATACATTGCTGAATACTGCACATCTAATCTAATGGCACACTTAATCGGGGGCTTCATTACAATGGATTAGTTGCACGGTAACTCTCTGCATATAGGGTTCTAAAATAGATATCTCTGCAAATTAGTATTCATGCTGTGCTGTCAAGCAATGCAGATATATGAGAAATACTAATGATATGACACATAGGTGTTTTATGGATTAAAAGGCTAGAAATAAAGCCTGGTACTGTCAGCCATGAATCTCCTATAAATGGCAACGAGTATGAATTGGCTGCTCTACCATTTATCTGTGTCAGTTGGAAATATTAAGAGATAAGTGTTTAATTATTTTTATTTGCCTTTCAGGGTGTAACTGGCTTAGCTTCCAGCTTTAAACATCTGCCTCTCAAACAGGTTGGCTACAACTTTCTTTATCACCCTCATATTCCTCCTTTAATTTTACAATACCTAGGAAGAGGACATGGCCTACTAACACTAGGGTTACGGACTGATGACACTGGAGATTGAAGACACTGCACAGTTGAACAGGACAGTACTGGACCACTCCATAGCTATGATATATTACTAGATTTTTCATAGCCAGCATAGATAGCTACCATCAAGCATAGAGGGCCTGACAGGGATACTAAAGCACATGCAAATGTTCATCTTGTCTTTAAAGGGTAACTATCGCAAAAATGCTAATTTAAAATTAGCTTCAGCATACTGAAATAAGAAACTTTCTAAATACAATCAATTAAAAATTCTGTACTGTTTCTGAAATAATCAAGTTTATCTACACTATTTCTCTCAAAACACCTGTTTCTCCTTATTCTGTCTTCATTCAGGAGTTGGGTGTCAGATGAATGATTCACTATATCTTATAGGGGGAGCGTCTTTTGCCTAGAAGATGTATTAGAGTTCACTCTTTAAATAACCAGACATCAAGTCTCTACATGCAGAATCTGTGTAAAAAGCAGTTATTTTGTTTGTGCTGAAATCCGTTATTTGAGTGATCTCTAATCATCTGCTAGGAAAGGAAGCTCTCTCTATAAGATATATTGGATCATTCAACTGCTGCATGAGGACAGAATGAAGAGAAATAGATGCATAGAGAGGAATAGGGAATATAATCTTGATTATTTCAGAAACAATGCATACTTTTTAATTGTTTATAATTAGAAAGTTTCTTACTTCAGTATGAGGAAGCATATTACATTTTCATTTTTGTGATGGTTCCCCTTTAAGAGAATGGAAAAAGCTGGGCCTCTGAAGTTGTACAAACCCCTTATTTAATTAACTATTAAAGTAGTTATTTCATGCTGGGTTTTTTCATTGTGAATTGAGAATGGGTCTGGATTGTGTCAACATCACCACAAAGACAGAGGACAAGAATGAACAAAAACGGTTTTAATCCAGCCAGATTAAAGCTCTTAGTGGCTCCAAATAAAAATTGCATTATTTTGAGGTCTAAAACAAACCCTAGTAGCAGTAAGAGGCACTCACAGATACAGACTACGAACGGAAATTAGAAACATAGATTGAGAGCATTATAAGGACATGGTGAAACACTACTTTTTTGTGGAAAAAATGCTTTAATTCTACGCACCTCAGTGGCAGTGGTTTCCCCATCAGCAGCAGTATCCGTCTGTTCACTGTCAGTCTATTTTGTTTAACAAGGTGCAGGTTCCGAAAAGCAAGCGGGGACAATGAATAAACCCAAGTTGTCAGAAAATTCAACAGCATTATTGTCCTATCACAATCCTAAATCAATTCTAATAGTGAAGAGCAAACAAAAGGATAAAGCAAACAAAACAGACCAGATTCTGAGGGATGCTCAAGGCATACACATTCTTTCTGGGACATTGATGCGGTTACATCTTTAAAATGGAAAGTGAAAAGCAAAAACAAAGAAAACCCCTCAATAAATATTTTAATTTGCCACTATAAGCTTCCTCCTTACATATTATTCATTCAATTTCATCAGGTTATTCTAGAATTTCAAAATTGTATTTTGGTGAAATATAATCTGATAAAACTACTACTATAATAGCCCCTTGACTTTCAGCTCCTCATTTGTAATTCACTTATTCTATAGTGGACAGATTTGTTGGCATTACAATTCATAGTAAAATGCACTCACACACACATATTATTTAGAGAGAGAGAGAGGGAGAGAGAGAGAGAGAGAGAGACATAGGCCTTGGGGTAGGCCGAAACGTTGGTCACTAATCTTAAATAAATTTATTTTTATTACTTTTTTAAGTCCTGAGAGTGTGGCTCATCTGTTTTTTTATATATCATTTTTTTCCCTCTGTAAATATATTTCTAATGAGGCTATTAACATGGAATTTACACCAGCTATACAGTAACAACCGAAATAATCCACACATACAAAGAATTTAAAACAAATAAATTCATAATAAAGTTATACGTAGTAAAGTGGAATGGCACAGAAAACTAGTATTGAATACATGAAGGAAAGGAGGTACAAAAAGGCATGTTCAGCTGGTTTAGTCCTAATTGATGGCCTATAAAAAGGTTTCTCATTACCAAGGTATCACAACAGAAGCATCTCATGATGGGTAAAAGCAAAAAGCTCTCTCATGACCATCCCAACTTTATTGTTGCAAACCATACTGATGGCATTGGTTACAGATGCATTTCTAAGCTTTTGAATGTTACAGTGAGCACCGTTGGGGCCATAATCTGGAAGTGGAAAGAACATCTTTTCACCCTAAACTGGCCACAACCAGGTGCTTCTCTTAAGATTTCTGAAAGAGGAGTCATTAGAATTATTGGGAGAGTTGTCCAAGAGCCAAGGGTCACTCATGGAGAGCTAAAGAAAGACCTTGAATTAGCAGATACAGTTGTTGCAAAGAAAACAATAAGTAATGCACTCAACCAACATGGCCTCTATGCATGTTCACCGTGTGTCGAAGCTTGTTTAAAATTTGCTGCACAACATTTGACAAGCCAATTAATTTCTGGGAGAATATAGTCTGGTCAGATGAAACCGAAATTGAACTCTTTCAATGTCAATGCACACGTCATGTTTGTAGGAGAAATAGCACTGCGCATCACCCCAAAAACACCATACTAACAGTGAAGTTTGAAGGTGGTAGCATCATGGTGTGGAGCTGTTTTTGAGCATATGTTACTGGCAGACTTCATATAATTGAAGGAAGGATGAATGGAAAAATGTACTGGGACATTCTTGATATGAATCTGCTGCCATCTACCAGGATTCTGAAGATGAAACAATGGTGGACATTCCAGCAAGACAATGATCCTAAACACACAGTGAAGGAAACTCTCAATTGGTTTCAGAGAAAGAAAATAAAGCTGTTAGAATGGCCCAGTCAATCACCCAACTTGAATCCATTTGAAAATCTATGGAAAGAACTGACGAGTAGAGTTCATAGAAGAGGCCCCAGTTTGTGTGGAAGAATGGTCCAAAATCACACTGGAGTAATGCATGTGGTTAGTTTCTCCATACAGGAGGCGTCTTGAAGCTGTCAATGCCAACAAAGTCTTTTCTACTAAGTATAAATACATTTCAGTAAGTGTGTTCAATACTTATTCCCTGTTTTATTCTACTTTACTACATATAACTTAAATCATGCACTTATTTGTTTTGACTGGTGTAAGTTTCATGTTAATTGCCTATTAGAAATATATTAACTGAGAAAAACATTGATGCGTGTCTGTCTATATATAATATATATATATACCCAACAAGAAGAGGATCCGCACTCACAGGTCTTAGATAAAATAAAAAGGTTTTATTATAGAAAGCACGACTAACGTTTCAGCCTCCTCCGAGGCCTTTCTCAAAAAGGAGGAGGCTGAAACGTTAGTCGTGCTTTCTACAATAAAACCTTTTTATTTTAGCTAAGACCCGTGAGTGCGGATCCTCTTCTTGTTGGATATATATCGATATATGCGCCCAGGCACCTTAAACCATTTAACGAGAGTGCTGGCTGTCTCGTGGCATATATATATATATATATATATATATATACACACATACATATACGCAAGGGGAAGTTTACATCAGTGGATAAAAAACACAAACTGAAACTCAATTTATAAACAGATGGACTACATATTAAAACATTATGCAGCAAATCTTCATAATACTGAAGAATTGCTACAAATACAACTAAATATTAATAAAAAAACAAAAAATTGTGTGACTTAGGAGGTGCACAATGGATAGGACCCAGTAAAGCCTTCTCTTTTTTCTAGAGGGTTTTAAATACAAATCAGATTATGTCCAGAATTTCTTATTTGAATGTGAGTAGTCTGGCATATTTTGTGTGATCTTATGCACCAAATCCACAAACACTGTATACAGGTATGTGATCCCTTATCGGAAACATGTTATTGAGCTCTGAATTACAGAAAGGCCATATCCTATCGACTCCATTATATGCAAATTATTCAAGATTTGTTTTTTTCAATTATTATCTTTTTCTCTGAAATAATTAAACAGAACCATGTACTTGATCCTAACCAAGCTGCTTGAATCCATATTGGTGGTGGCAAAGCAATCCTTTGGGGTTTATGTAATGTTTAAATGATTTTTAGCAGACTTATCGCACGGCAACCTTGGAAGGCTGAAGTGAATGTATGATTTTCCACTTGCGATTTACATTATTGCTACATTAACTCAGCATTCATAAGAGATTAGTTGCTCACACTATAGGAGATTATTTACAGGGTGAATATTATTGTCCTCCTGTGCCAGTGGCCTTAAAATGCTGGTTCACCCACAAGTTAACTTTAAGTATGTTATAGAATGGTCTTCATTGTTTATTTTTTATACTTTTTTAATGATTTGCCTTCTTTTTTGGAATGTTTCCAGCTTTCAAATGGGGGTCACTGACCCCATCTAAAAGCAAATGCTCTATAAGGCTACAAATGTATTGTTATTGCTGCTTTTTCTTATGCATCTTTCTATTCAGGCCTCTCCTATTCATATTACAGTCTCTTATTCAAATCAATGAATGGTTGCTACAATTATTTAGACCCTAGCAACCAGAATGCTGAAACTGCAAACTGGAGAGTTGCTAAATGAAAAGCTGAATAATAAAAAAAAAAACAAAAATAAAAAAAAAATGAAAACCAATAGCAAATTGTCTCAGAATGGCACTCTCTACATCATACCTGTATTAAAAGTTAACTTAAAGGCGAACAACCCTTTAAGGTATGAAGATCCAGATTATGGCAAAACCCTCATCCAGAAAACGCCAGGTCTTGAGCATTCTGGATAATGAATCCTTTACAATTACTGCATTCTATTACTTTTTTATTTTTGGTGCAGCATTTTCAGTATATGTATGTAATAGGGTGACATGTCTATATGTTTAAACATGTGCTTTTCTATGTACCAATAACTAGCACTTGATAGACACTAGCAAAATGCAGATAGTGTTAAATTAAAGGTAAGCCCTCATAAAAAGATACAATTATTTGCACAAAACACTAATCCAAAAACTTCTGAAATGTATTTTAGCTGATTTTGACTGTACTGCCAGTATTTAGCCTTGTAAGTCGTCCCATACAGGCATGGTATCCTCTTGTGAGAGTATTGTGTCTGTCGATGCATTGTCAAGTTCTGCAAGGAGGATTAAAGGGGAACTAAAGTCTAAAATAGAATAATGCTAGAAATGCTGTATTTTGTATACTAAACATAAACATGAACTTACTGCATCACAAGCATAATTAAACAAATGATTTATGTTTTCAAAGTTGGCCGCAGGGGGACCACCATCTTGTAACTGTGTTACAAAACATCTCTGCAAGACCAAGACCATGCACATGCTCAGTGTGGTCTGGACATCTGTAGGGAGGCTAAGCTTAGGGACCGTCATAAATTATCAAAACAGCACAAGTCAAAAAATATCTGCCATAAGCCGATACAGCAAGACTGATTAATAATCAGAATATACAGACTGCGCTGGGTCCTGTGTTGTCATGTAATCTAATGTGGATTTTATAGTTTTTGTATTGTTTGATACAAACTTTCTCCAACTCTGCAGAACCAGTGGCTGCAGCAAAACAATCCTTAAATAAGAATCCCAGTTTATCTATTTAAATATGGCTCCATGATCTTTGTCTCTGCCACTGGAGTTGGAAACATTAAAGGGGATGTAAAGGCAAAAATAGAATCCAATACGAATCTCTATACAGTTGACGACTGCTCTACAGGGAAACAAACAAAGCTGCTTGAGTTCTGCACTGCTGGGAAGTAAAGTGAGGGGGGTCCCCCTGCTGTTCCCAAGTATGACCGTTTTCCTGCAGAGCAGTTAAGGATCGTCTGAAGTTTCCTATCTGCAGCAGTCAGAGCAAGTAAAATGAAGGGGGAATTTCACTGCATACAGGTTTATTATAAAAACTGTACACATTTTTTAATAAAAGTATATTGGAGATAGGATTCTTTTTCATTATAGAAATTAAAAATGGGGTTGAATTTTTTGCCTTTACATCCCCTTTTTATACACGCTTTTTTTATATATCTGCTTAATAATAATGCATACTTTGTGCAACTCTAATAGAATTTCATCTGCATTTTACAGCAGGGTAGATTGTGTTTATAAATATTTGTGGTTATTACAATACCTTTTAGTTCTAAAACTATTAATTCTGCCTTTTCCCAACTCTAACTGTTTAGGCAAAGTAATGCAGACGTGTCAGACACTCAGACAGTAATGCACATGCATCATGTGAAACACAATGACTGGAAAGGATTAGGCACAATGTATCTAAAAATCCTCCATTATATAGGTAATTTGTACTATGGAAAGAATGCCATTCAAAACAAAATATCAGGGTTATTGAGACATAGTAAGGTTAGTCTTCTGCCCAACGCTAGTTTGTTCTCATGTGGGCACTTAGATGTGACAGAAGGAAGAGTTATACATATGGGAGTTCATTATGGATTATCTGTGGACTGGTAATCCAATCATCTATCTACCTCGCATGGACCAAACATGGAGTAGCTGCGATTTTCCTGTCTGCCCTGTTAGCTCAAGAAAAAACAAAAAAAGTGATTTTTAGTGATTAAAACAATAGGCAAAAAGTATGTTCAGAACAAGCATTATTCATTGCACATACAAGGGACTGACCCCTAAAGGGCGGCCATTTACAGTGCTGCAAATAGTCACTGGTGCTATGCATAGTAACTCTAAGGCAGATTAATTACAAGTATATAATATTTTTAGAAGTATATATATATTTTTTAATATATGGGGATAACTTTGCGAATTTGCTGTGCGAATTGTATCTCCATCTGTTTTCTCTACATTCAAAAGTAATAATGAATTTCATCAGTAGACTTGTATGGGGGAAGGCATATACCCTTCCATATGAAAAACACCCTTAATAGACTGATTGATACTATTCTGCTATTCTGCTTGTCTGCCAGCAAATTTTAAAAAAAAATCTTGCTTCATACACAAATAAAAAGCACTTAATAAAATTCCCAGCATCCCTTGAGTACTAAAGGCTTTGTAGCCCACAAATAAATAAAAAAAAAAATAAATAAATAAATAAATAACCACAAAGTGGACTATCAGGTCTGATCTGGAATAATTCTCATACAGTATTTGCAACAAATACTGGTGAAAGACATATCTTCATCCTCCTGGAAAATATGATGTTCCACCTCAATCTAAAGCAAATGCCAAATTAGCATTCTGCTAATTAAGACAGTGACCCTGACACAATGGCATTTTCAGTTGCTGTCTAGAAATGGGCATATAGGAAGGTTACTAATTAACAAAAATGCAAAGAAAGACTGCCAAAAAACAAGGCCACCTACAACATAGTAAATATTAAATATAAAGGAAAACTTTAATTGCAATAAATGATTTAAAAACAGTTAAGACAATGCTTCTTTTGGATCTTCAAGGGAAAAGTAACATAAGGAAAGCTCCCCTCTTAGTAAGACATATTCTTAAATTTAAGCAGCATTTCAACTTTCCAAGACAGGCAATTTTCTATCATCAATTCTGTTAGCAGAACAAATTTCTCATCTGCCTCCTACTGTGCAACTATGCTAGGCAAGAGGCTTCGCTTGCAGTAAAAGAAATTGCAACCTTATCTTTATCTTTTTACCTGAAGAGCAACTTTCAATTTGGGTTAAGTAAAATAATCTGATATTTACACTATCAGTCTCCTCTGAAGTAAATCATCTCTGTAGATTGTTGTGCCTAACCCTTTAGGACAAACTCCCACGTACTAGCAAGCGGACATAAATGAGGCTCTGAAAGTTGGACAACTATGGTAGCAATTTGGTTTAGGACTAAAGCGCCAAACACAGATTAAAAAAAAAAACAAGAAAAAGAAAAGAAATAGGAAATAAATGTGTCTTATGCCGAGGTACACACCTCATCATCTGAACTGTCACTCAGGTCATTGTCAAGTGCAGCACTCAAGGAGACCGCCTTGGGCTCCAGGTAGCAGAGGCACATTGCCAACGGAAAAGAAAGCGTGAGGGCATATGGCACAGAGAATGAAGCAGAAAGTAGGAAAAAAAAGATGAAAAGAAAGCATGGTACAAGAGATGGTGACCGAATGGGCAGATAATGCTGTAAATTCTCGGGTAGAAAGTTGGTTTCGGAAATGTTAGGGAAAGAAAGATAGCCATCGTCATCAAGAAGAGAAGGGATCGAATCAGGGAGATGCAAGGAGAAAGAAAACAGTGTCCCGCCTCGGCCAGTTTGCTGCTTATAGCTTTTTGCCATCTCTCCTTCATCAGGACTGAAAGTCCCTTTTTGACCTGAGCCCCACTCGGACTCATTGGACATTTCATTCACATCTTTACGCAGCTTGGGTCTTACTGCTTTTTGAGCATTCTCCTTACATCTCCTACGCAATCTAGTTGAAGATGTTGATGGGCTTGAATGCGGGTGTATGGGGGAATGAAATGAGTCCGTATCAACACAAGATGGCTGGAAGCAGAGGACAGCAAACAAAGTGTAAGATCAGAAGGACAAAAAGAAAACTGCAATTAGTTAAATTCGATTTTGCACAGTCGATTAAAAAGCATAACAATTTTGATAACATACTATCTTGGCAAAGGATACGCTTAGAATATTGCAAGGGCTGAAAATTGCAGGGGCACCAAAGAAATTGCACCAAAAGAGACAGCAATGACTCATTCATGCAAAGTTAGCAGATAATACATATCTGGGAATAAATGTATTTGATTGTGTTGGGAGCTGCTTAGAATTTAGATGAACATATTTGGGTTAATATATATATTATGTACCAAGGTTTCATTTTTAAATCCTTTGCATATGTCAAAAAGAAAGCTAAAATGTTTAGATTCATTGATAAATAGCCCTTGCGCCATGCCAAGGAATAATGGAGACGAGTATCCCTGTACATCTGAACTCTCATTTTGTGATAACCGGCATTAATCACTGGTCTGGTACCATAATATTGTTCATTTCGTTAATCAGTATTCCTTAAATATAATTACACATACAATGCCTCCGCTCACATGTCCATGGAAATCAATTCCCTTAGCAATCAGTACCGGATAATGTGTCCTTCTGTGGCCATTACTGAACTATATATAGGGCCACATTATTCCCTTTCGATACAGCGCAACTTCTGAGCAATACGATGTAAGGATAAAACTCAGTGGGAGTCATTTATAAACACTGGCCAAATTTGCACCTGGGCAGTTACCCGTGGCAACCAATCAGATGCTTGCTTTCATTGTTCTCCTTGCAGCTGGCAGAAAAAAATCTAAACATTGATTGGTTGCTATGGGTTACTACCCAGGTGCAAATTTGCCCAGTGTTTATAAATGAGCCCCAGTGAGTGGTTTTCAATGCAGCCAGGGGTACACTACTTTTGAAGACACTACTCTATCTATGCCAAAATAATTTCCAGCTAGAAGGTGGGAGAACAAGTGATCCATCAAACTATTTTTCCATGTCCTAGAAGATAAGCATCATTAGGAGAACTAGAGTTTGCTACAATACAAGGTTCTCTGTAGCTGCTATAAAAAAAACAAATATTAGTACTTCACAACTATTGTTGGGCATCTAATGAGAATGTGCAGAGATATAAAACTTTGGTTTAAAAATGGGTTGCCTACTGAGGCTTAAGAAAAATATAAAAATTATTATTATGTTATTCATGATAATGCAAGTGTACTCTCACTATTCTACACATTGCCTCATCTGGTCCTTGGTGGTATGAGCCAGTGCAACCCCAGTAGAAACCATTCCTTATCTATAAATCTCATTATGGCCCATTTAGTGTTCACAGTGGTATGGCTAATGCCCAAAAACATCTTTTTCATAGATCTCTACTTAAGCGGATTCAAAGAGCTGCAGATGTGGGGCACAATATTGGATTTCTGGGCAACACTGAACTTTTGCACTACAAACTGAATACCCCTGAGTCTTGTGAATTTCAATTCTGCTGAATACAGAATGGTCCAAGAAAGTACGGTTAGAAATATAGCAAGCAGTCATGGCCCCGGGCACATGACACAGGGCATATTGGTCAAATTCATATTAACTGCATCAGCACTCTGCTAAGCTCAGGAGAGAGGACTGCTACAGTACAGTCTGAGGTTTTCAGACGTCAAGTGCCCCTTGTTGTAAGAATTGGGGGGGGAGGCAGGAAAGAAAAAGGAAAGAAGGTGAGCAAAACAGACTAACAGACAGGGTGGAGGAAAGGGTAACTAGGAGAACATGTACAGTAGATGAGAATGGAGAGCAGCAAAGAAAGTGGAAGTGTGGCTAAAAAAGGCATTAATGAGAGGGAAAAAAGTGTGATAAGACAACTCTAATTAAGAGGTGACCAGAAGATAAGAGAGTTGCCACAATTAAATACAATGTGGGATAACACTCTAAAGAAAAAGAAACTAGGCACAGCAAGGGGCAAATTTACTATAGGGCAAAGTGGCTAACGCTAGCGAAAATCCGCCAGTGTGACGTCATTTACGTGACATGCAGCAAAGCCGTCGCTAGCGCATTTTGGTGCTTAGTGAATTTGCCCCATAGTTGGAAAAGAGGAATGAACATTGAAGAACAAAAGACGAAGTGGAAATGGCAGAGAAGGGACATGTGGGAAAGAAGAGGGAAAATAAAAGAGAAAATGGGAGAGCAGGTCAATGTGTTGCATTCATTTTGAGATATTTGACAAGTCTGATATATTATATCTTCCCACCCACCCCCAAATTCCCATTGTGCTCTGCAATGTATTTTTCCTATGTCCCTTCTGTGTTCTACCCTTTTTTTCTCTCCTTAATGTAGCTTTTCCCCTCTGTCTTCTTCTGTTCTGAAACTAAAAGGGGGCTTAAACAAACAGTTTATAAACCACTGACTTAAAACTGTTCAGGACATGGATTTGTTGTCCTAAGTAAAAATAGTAAAATGAATGATACTATATATTTAATATTGTTGTGTTGTTTCTTTTGCATCTAAACTTGTCCCCCCCCCACGACAAACACATTGCAGCTAAAGGCAGTCCCTCACTGCTGCCCTATACGTACTTTTCTACAGAACACATTTTATAGAATGGAACCTTTGTATCTTAAATACATTTGCTGGAAAGGTAAAGGAAAATAATCTGTACCTTTGTGTCATGTCGAAATGTAGTAACTGTTGTGATGATCTCTACTTTCTTCTTCTTCTCTTCCTCCTCCTCATCTCTCTCCTCTTCTGCTTTTTTTTCGGGCGTTACTGTAGTTATCAAGTTGGTTTGAGAGATACCTTTAGCTGTGATGTAGGGGCCGGTACCCACCTCTGTGGCAGACACAGAATCCTTCATGTACAAGTCATGGTTTTCATTCACTGATGCTAAAAGCAAATATGATATTTGAAAACAAAACCTGAGTATGGAATGGTTTGATTAAAAGAAGTTGCAAAAATGGGGCTAGAATAAAAATGCATATTTTTTTATATAAAAAATGAAACTGAAAAGCTAGAGAAATATATAGCAGGTATACAGTAGGTCGGCCATCATGAACAATATGGACACATCAGAGCAATTTCACAATTGTTTCACCTAGATAAGATGGGTAAGTATAACCAAGATCATTACACAGAATTGTTGTCATAATTCAGATAAGGGCTGTGTTACAGTAATGTGGCTGGTGCATTTTATATATTAAACACAGTTTAGTTGTATCTTTCATTTTAATTGCAGGTAAAGTTGCTGTACTGTGTTAGCCAGTAAAAATGTTACAGGGCAACCCTTTTGAAATAAATAAAATAACAAAAGTGGTATAAAGGTGATACCTTTATTGGCTAACTAATATAATCATAGCAAGCTTTCAGAACATTTTAGTTCCTTTTTCAAGCTGATTATCTTTTATTTTATAAAGCTCCAGGATCTGGTTTTCTGAATTTTATGTACAGTTCTTTAATTTACATGTTGCAGACAACAAGTGATCTTATGTAGTATACAAGTACTTTTATATAGTTATATATAAATGAGCATTGGTCATAATGATGAGATAATTCAGTGAGATTAGTATTTTCATATTTTGCTGCTTCAAGTCCTTTTGAATTCCATATGCTTCTATAGCAGCAAGCATAACGGCTGTAGAGAGATGGTGCTGTTATCACACGGCAGGTTGGCTCCCACTTACAATGTGAAAAAGCAATTACACGGAAATGGAACATTCAGTGCATTCAAGGGGCTATGCACAAATACATTTCTGTCTAAGTAAAGGAAATAAATGACAATAACCTTGGATATATAAGAAATAAAATAATTTTCCAATTAACATCTATTTTTTTTCCCATGTTCACTTTTGTGTACTTTTAGTAGGAAGGCATTGGAAGAGGGCACAGACTTTTGAATACAACAGAAATAATTACTTCCACCATTGAATATTATAAATGTGATGCAAGCCAAGCTGACAGAACACAAGCATATTAGTCACTAATGGAATCCTTATAATACAGGTGTTAGGTTTAATTATTCTCTCCGATCTGACAGACAAAAAGTTATGAAAGGGGGGGGGGGATGTAGGTATGGTGTTAATTACTGCAAAGACTGGTGCAGAAAAAAAAAAGAATGATGACATTGCTGCATGTAACGAAGCAGAAACAGAACACACAAGGGCATTTTGCCCAAGCAAAATAAAGTCTGAGTTGCTAAGCAACCGCATCTTATGCCTGCTCTACCCAAATGAAAGTATGACAACAATAACTAGCATCAAGTTTGCTAAGAAAGGTGTTACCTCTAGGCTGTTTTTATTCCCATATAGCCCTAGTCACTACCTAAGTTAGACTGTTAACTATTCACTTACAGCAAATGACCAACAAACATGCTTGTAAGCATCACAGCTTTTCCATTGCAACACAGTAGAAACAGCCTATATATCACACTCACTGACCTAAAGGAATTCTGTACAAAGGAATACGTTCAAAGGTGTACGCACTCAAATATGCACATCATATATAATATATAGTAATGTGCCAAAGGCATAGGCACAAAAATATTTCGTCTTAGAACTCATATGACTTCTGCATTAGTGATTTTATGGAGTATACTATTGTTCCAAACATTTCTTTTGCAAAAAGTATGTTTGATCGATCCTTTTAATACCTTACTATTGGACTCTGCCTCATCC
This sequence comes from Xenopus petersii, assembly GCA_038501925.1. NCBI lineage: Eukaryota > Metazoa > Chordata > Amphibia > Anura > Pipidae > Xenopus > Xenopus petersii. The sequence goes on along the minus strand of CM076683.1, from coordinate 97,508,664 downwards.
ACAACCCTCCATGGCCAACATCACCCTAAAAGTCCTTACTCACTGGTCCTGACAGCCTCACGGCCCTGACTATTCCCTTTACTGGGAAAAAAGTTTCTAGAAATTTGTTGCTGTGCCTTGTCCTGTAAAACTAACCACGTTGAAATGGTATTGCCATAATAGAGTGAAAGAATAAGTTGTGCTGGAGCAATATAGTTCCATTATTTTCATCCAAGGTTTACCCATTTAAGGGAAAAGCTCAAAAATTATTTTGTCACTACTGCTGTCTAACACATTGACTCATATATTTTACAGTGAGCTGCTTCAAACCTCAAAAACAGAATGACTATGAGGCTTCAGCGTTGCTTATATGGCTTTTCTATTTTAGGTCTTTACCAATTGTCCATTCTGACTTCCCAACTGCTGCTTGTTTGCTAGAGTAATTAAGCTGTCTAAATTTCAACCACACAAGCAAAAAATGGTTTGGTAAAGTTGACCTTTAATGCAAAGTGTCTATACCTATACACATGACCAAGTACTCAGACTGAAACCGACCAACCCAGTCTGAGCTCGTGTGACTTGAGGCTGTCACTGCAATCACATCAAGACAGATGTGCTGCAAATTGCCTCAATGGTGTTGCTTTATTTGCATACTTTCATTAGGTGAAGAATGTAAATGGCTTTTCAGAAGACATTTACCTCCGTCTAAACTTCTAGACATGGTATATCGCTTGCTAGAAGAGCGTTCAAAATAAGGTGCGGGTCGGTCAATTAGTGCACTGGCTCTTCTTGACTGTGCCTGAGTCCTTCCACTGTAGCGGAACTTGGAACCTAATGTAAGGAATTTCTTAGGAGGGGCCTCGGGCATCAGCAGTCTGTCAGGGAGAGATAAACTTAAATTAAAAAACAAAGAAAAATATATACCTATAACCATATCACCATCAAGAACTCTCAAACATAATTAATGGATACATTGCATATATTTTTTAGCATTTTGCACCCTGCTCCACTATCAGCATCTCTAGCTGCAGGTCCTTGTGGTGGTTGCAAAAATATTCAAAAGTGTGGTGTTAAATGACCTCTATTAGATACAACTGAGTTACATTAGTAACTATCGACACAGTTAACTGCAAGTGAACCAATGTGCCATTTTTTTCCCAATAAATTGCTGTTGCAGTATAGGAAGAATGTGTAATATGGGCATAAATTTAAAAAAGGCACAGTCACACCAAAGTTGAATTTGTAAAAATGAAAAACTGTTACTATTATCTGGTTACATCAACTCATAATAAAGCATACCTAAAAAAAGTATGGTGTTCAACACAAACTTTCCATAGACGTTTAGCAGCTCGATGGTTTGGGAGTTTAAATCCAATAGTGCTTTCAAATTGTTCAAACTAAATGGAGGAGGAAAAAAAACCAGCGTTAATGCAAAGGAAACCAATATTCTAATGAAGGTGCTCTAAGTTCTTTAAGTTGTAACAAACAAGTGCAAGCCCACCCATTAGCAAATCCTCCATGTCCCTGCTCTGCTCAGTACTTGTAAACATGCTGAAAGGATAAAGATGCACTGGAATATAACTGCTATGGTTAACTGAATACTGGGAGGCCCATTTATCAAAGGTCGAATTTAGAATTCATGTGAGTTTTTTTTAACTCTAATAAATTCGAATATACTAGAAATTCGATTGTGCGGTTATTTAAGTAAAACCAAATATCTTAAACTTGAACGAATATTACAGACCCAAAAACTCGAATCGGAATAGAATTAGACTAAACTCAAATCGAGTTTTTCTCCAAAAATAACTTGAATGTCAGGAAGGCTATTAACATCTTCAAATGGGTCGCTGGACCTTTCCCACTGACTTATACATGAATTTGGCAGGTTTTAGGTGTCGAATTTGAATTATTCCCAGGGTATAGGTTTGATAAATCTTGAAATTTGAATCAAGTTTGGATAATTCACAATTTGAATTTGAAAATTTTGACAAAAAAGAAAATCGAAATCTGAATTTACTATTCAACCCTTAATAAATCTGCCCCTAAGTGTATACAGGTTGTGATATTGTATCTGATTTTTTTTACTAGTGGGCAGTTGGGTACAGTTAGTTAAGGAGCCCTCTGGGAACCCAGTCGCCACCGTCAACAACTTTTATACAATCCTACTGTTGCCCATCACTGCAGTTTTTACTGCTACAGCTTATAGTCAGGAGTGTTGGCATGGTAGATGAAGGTCCAGATGTACTAATGGATGACTGAACTTGGAGATAAGCAGTAGAGCACGCTCATTGAGTATACTCAATTGGGATGACCCCTTTTCGATATTTTTATCCTTTTTCCCTTTTAATATCATTGGTGTTTTTGTTCAATCTAGTCTGTAAGCATCTGCCAAAGTATCTCTAGGTTGTATGTAAGTGTGTGACTGGTGACAGGCTGCCAAAACATAATTTGCCTAGTGGGCCGCTGAAACGACTAACGACTAAACTGTACCAAATTAAGCATTACATAAATAAGGGTTAAGTATATAGTGCCAGATTAAACATTCTTCCCTTGTCCAGTAACCAATCAAAGTTTGTTTCCAACATTCTAACACTACTTGATCCCTAAAGTATTAAACCTAAATAGGGAAGGAAACAGAAACAGCAATTCTTAGAACTCTATGCTCAATAAGAATTTAATGCAATCCCTATAGGAATACTCACCTCGCCTGGGCGAATCTTAATGTAAAAGTTGTTCCTTTTATATGAAATTTTTAGAACCTTTGGCCAGGCAAATCTGTTTATTCGTAGCCTATCGCGGTATATTAATAATCCACTAGCACAGACCCCAAGCATGATTTCAACTCCCTCGGAATCCTAAAAAAACAAGGTTTATAGAAAATGACCGGATTAATATGCACTTTAGGGAGTATAATAAAATTGCATGCTTTGACTGTTTAATAGGTGAGCAAGAAATGTAATGGAAAGGTGAAAACACTAATGTCACTCTTTCTGCTGTTATTGCCCATGATCCACTGCAACTGACAAGTGCTCCTGTACGCTTTCAGTCTTACTTAAGAGCCCAGTTTGACAAGTGACAACATAAACACTGTAATTATGGTGGATTTGTGCGATCGGCAATCTTGCCATTTTGCAAATAAGCTCAAATTCAAACATGTTGCAAAGCGTAACATATATAAAAATCTAAAAGCTTTTTATTAGCCATAAAAGCAGTGTTGTTTCAGTTGTAAATGTTTTAGACAGCATTAAAGGGGGGGGGGACGTAAGGTAAGTGCATGTAGCCTGACAGCCATCATGGCTGAAAACAAAAATAATGCCTGTCCCACACACCAAAAACAGTTGATAGCTCACACAGGAAGGGGCTACAGCAGGGATTCTAACAGGCTGTCAAGGTTTGTTCAAATACTAAAGATGAAATCCAACATGAAAACAAGAATGTTGGTAGTTTATGAATCTTTGAAATTGGTCATGTTTACTGTATTGTGGCTTTTTAATGAACTTTTACCAAAATCCTTCATTGCATCCTAATTTCTATTATTATGGAGACCTCCCCCACTTTCCTCTAGTCATGTACACAGTACATATTAAATTTGTTTATGCTTTTTGGAACTTTCTCATTACCCATAATTGGAATTGCCATTTTTCATAAGGGAGTACTAATCTGCAGACATGAATGCAGATCTTGGTATAAAGTGCATGTATATAGCACGTCATGAATGACCCTAGTAATGCTTATGGATAGAAACTTTCCATCCACAATTCAGTATGTATCTATAAACCATATGTTAGTTAGTTAGTCCAATGTATTTCAGTCCTATTTGAATTATCCTGCACTTAATGTAAAATGACAGGCTCAAATTATATATAGTGCAGAGCTCAGCCATTTTGAACATCTTGGGGCCATCTTTATGTTCTCACACAGGACACAATGGCTATTCCACTCCAATAAGTTAATTTGTTCCCTGCCAAATATTAATTTCTGCAAAAACAAAGATCGACTTGTGCGGTCTGGAGGTTTCCCATGGGGTAGTAATGCTGTTTGTAATATGTGCACCGACCATCATCAACCATGTTTAGGGTTAGAAATGCCTACCAACACAGAATATAGATATAACCAATATGCAAGGTCCTGAACACAATAATCAGTTCTCTTATACACAAACGGTCTGGGTTTATTTGGCAGATAGAATCCAATACCTTAGCATGATGTAGATCTACTCCATACATGGACAATTTTTTGGCATTTTCTAAGAAGTGCATTTCAGCTTCAGCAGGTGTCATTCCCCTAAAGATAAGACAAAACTAGTATTTATATATGTTATCCTGCAGCCCTGTACAATACAAATCCTAACCAATACAGATGGTAAAACCCAGGTTATTTGAAGTGACAAACAGGGTTGTAGTGTTGTTTCTATTACAGCAAGAATAAAGCAAAATTGTTATTTGTCGTGTAGAGACGGTGTCAGAGAGAAAGCACTGCACAGGTTCAAAAGACAACTCATTGATCAAGCTTTGTAAGTTACATAGCAACATTAAAGCCTGGAGTCTGGGAAAAATGAGAATACTTGCTGCTAAAATCACTGCGAATGGGCTAAACAAATACCTATGTTTACGGACAACCTCTGAAGTAGAAACATAGATAAAAGCAAAGGAAGAGAAATTGGTACAGATGAATTGAGCATTACAGGGATTAAATCTGTTTCAAAGAGAACTAAACCTTAAAAATTGATATGGCTAAAAAGTTTGTATTGTATATACTGAATTTATATACTGAACTTATTGCACCAGCCTATAGCTTCAGCTTCTCAATGATCCAGGACTTCAAACTTGTCACGGGGGGTCACCATCTTGGAAAGTGTCTGTGACACTCACATGCTCAGTGGGCTCTGAGCAACTGTTGAGAAGCTAAGCTTATGGGTCATCACAAATTATCAAGCAGAGGTTGGCCTTTAATATATGTATCTCCAAAACTATGAGAAGCATGAATCTATTGGATTATAGGATAAGCTTACCGCTTCCATGGTGGGTCCGGGTGCTCATGCCCCAGACCTTCAGCAAAGGGGAGTAATTCACACCAATTCAATAGTGGGCAGGCACCACTCCGGAAAACACATTATAGTAGTAGTAGAATCCAAGAGCCAAAATTTAAATAATACAAAAAACCATCGCAAATGATCAAGCAATAAATGAGACTGACCAGTAATATAAGCTGATGCTACAGGGCTGATTATTAAATTTGGATGCTAGCTGCACTGGTTTCTGTGCTGCCATGTAGTAATTATGTGTATTAATTAATAACCAGCCTCATATTGTGACATTTCTATTCTATATGTACTGTATATTGTGAGTGGGTCCCTAAGCTCAGTAAGTGACTCAGCAGAAAAGAAGATGGGGAGCTACTGGGGCATCTTTGGAGACACAGATCTTCCCTGCTAAAGGACTGTGGTTGCCTTGGGCTGGTAGAGGAGCCCAAAACTTAATGTACAACATTTCTAGCTACTTCTTTAGTTGAGCTTTAATTCTACTTTAAAGACAAATGTTGTAGAAATCAGACCAAAAGCCCTGAGACTTAAGCACAAGGGGACACGCAGGAGGAATACCTACAGTATGGGCAAGGGATTCTGCCAACACAAAATGCACCAGTTTAGTTTGGATTACAGTATATTTATCTGAAATGAACATTCAGTGTTTGGCAAGCCTGGCCATGGGGACTCTCCATGAATACATGCCTCCTGAGCTACTGCACTTTACTCTACTGCTACTACATTCATTCCAAGGGGCACATTAACGGAAGTGTGAATTTTCTCTTCACCTAACTTCAGCAAAGTTCGCCTCACTCCACCAGGTGTATTTTACAACACATCTCCATACTAAAAATCGTTCACTTTTTCAAGAGAAATGTATTAATTTTTCTCCTGGCGAATCCCCCTGAATCTGCCTGTGTGCCCTGACCCTAGATGGACTTTTATTATGATGTAGAGAGTGATATTCTGAGATATCTGCAATTGGTTTTCATTCATTATTATTTGTTCTTTTTCAGCAACTTAGATTTTTATTCAGCAGCTCTCCAGTTTGCAATTTCAGGAATCAGGCTGCTAGGGTCCAAATTACTCTAGCAACCATGCATTGATTTGAATAAAGAGAATGGAATATGAATTGGAATAGCCTGAGTAGAAAGAGGAGTAAAAAAAAAAAAAAGTAACAAATTCATAGCCTTAAAAAGCATTTGTTTTTTAGATGGGGTCAGTGACCCAATTTGAAAGCTGAACAGATTCAGAAGAAGGCAAATAATTCAAAAACTAAAAAAAATGGAAAAATGAAGGTCAATTGAAAATTTTGCTTAGAACTAGCCATTCTATAATCTACTAAAAGATGAACCACTCCTTTAATTATCAATAAAATTAATAATTTATGTACATACAGTACATATAGAAAATATAGCTTTCCATGTACCCTATTCTCTGAATGCTCCCAAACAAAGCACATCTAATATTGCATACAGCTTGTTTTTAATTATATACCAGAAAATTAGATCAGAGAAATATCCTGTAAAACTCCTTGAGGCAAAGAAAATCTTTTTCATTCCTGTTATCACCCAGAGCCATGATATTACAGGAGAATAGGGAAACATAATATAACAGAAGAAATATGTGCAGTGCAGACTTATGGGAAGTTGTCTCCAATAGACTCTGTAATAGTACAACAGTACCTTGTACTTTATCTAAACTAAGATGTAATGAATGCATCATTAACGGGGGTAAAACAATCATATTTGGATTATTTAATGTTTAAATGTTGTCTTAGTATATACTTAAGTATGGTATCCAAATTATGGAAATACCCCTTAACCCCAGGTACCATTTTGAATAATAAGTCCAATACCTGCATATAATACAGTCCTGCCATACAGTGTAAGACTACTATACAATCAGGTTTACATTTTCATGCATAGCCATCTGTACTCCCAGCATACAGCTGTACGTAAGCTTATAGTAAGCACTGCATAAGTAATATTCATGGATTGACTGGTGGGAAACCTGATAATATTGTGTTCTAGGCAAATAGAAGCAAATGAGAAGCAAATTGAAAACAATCTATAACTTTAGTATACAATAAGGGCAAGCAATCACATTCCTATTCTCATCACCACATGCAAAGTTCAACCACATGACTAAGGAAGAAACAAAAGCCAGTACAAATCCAGGAATGTTTTAGTCCAGCCCAGGGGAAAGCGAGTGTAAGGAAGAGGATTACAGTAACAGGAATAACATCAGTACAAGGGATCACGGACTTCAAGCTTTTCATTCTTTAAAAATAAACATTGATGCTGTTGATACTTGTCTTGTACGAAGCAAATCAGCCTTTCCCAAGGTCTTTTTTTTTTTTTTTAGATTAAAAAATATAAAATTTCCAGAATATAATGTGTTCAAGCCAACTGAAGTGATGCTTATTAGCATGGTGTGAACTCAATCAATGATCCAACAACATCAATAAAATCTGCTGCAATATACAGAAGGAAGCTTAGTCCACTCCAATATTCATGTGTAAGGCTATAGTAAAATGAGCGGCACCATTAATCTCACTATGCACTTTACCCCAATATTTGCTCTGGATGAGACCTATAATCATCAGGTGAGTCCTCACAACGGCAGTTTATAACACACTGTATTCAGTGGTAATAATGAAGAACAGTTGCCATTGGTTCTTTGAACAATAACTGATCTGGTTTTGTAACACAGATCCACTAAATCAATAGAACAGAGAACAGGCATAAAGTCATTAGTACAAATTCACAATAGTGATAAATAGAAGAGTCTTCTCTCGGGCAGTGCTTGAGAGGGGACTATCAGTTTAACCAGAGTTTCTCCTGTTTTCTCTGGGTCTCCTCTGATGTGGAATCCAGATGGGAGCTATCACCCTGTCACTGATGTCCCAAAAACAAGGCCCTTGGAATCTAATCCCTTCTAATACTTCTCAGTGGAGCCAAAAGCTGCTCAATATAGTTGTCTCAAGCCTGGCTGGCTCTCCTAGAGAGACTATTATAAGATCTAGCAGCCCCTTATGAGTCCTGCCTAATGATTGCTCCACATGAGACTCCAATCCACTTAGGAGATGCTCTGCAAAGACCTCTGGTGGGCGATATTGGGCTGATCTGGCCCTAGGTCCCAACAATCGATCATAATGCACGGAATACGGACGAACAGATGCGGTTCGCGATCGGACTGGGTTTTTAGTTCTGCCTGATCCAGTGTGAATCCACTAATATGTCACAAAAACACAGCTAAAACGACCAGTTTCTGACAGGGACTTTTGCTCTATAGTGGAAAAAACACTGTATTTATGACTTTAAATCCCCTTTAACTATAATGTTTCATTTTCTTAGTTACTAGCATTTCAGACTCAGCTCATCAAAAAACAGACAGGATCTACAGTAACGTAACTAGAGGGGGGCGGGCCCTGGTGCGGGCCTCCCTCCGTATACGATTTTCGGCCCGCATTTCAGTGGCGCGCGAGCTGCCGGGGGGCCCTGAGGGGGTGAGGACCCTGGCCCGCTCGCATCCCCGGTAGTTCCGCCACTGAGGATCTATGATTATAGAGAACTATTTTTCATTATCAGCATCATCATTAATTAAGAATCATGGGGAAAAACTTGTGTAAAGTTCTATTTTCCTGTTTAAAAATAGACAGAATAACCAAAAATGGTATTTAAAAAAAAAAAAAGATTTTCTGATCTCACCTGTAACTTTTGTGCAGCTCAACAACCTTATCTTCTAGTTCTTTTGTCTGGTTCGGTGCAAAGCGAAACTCATTGGCATACTCGCTCCCATATTCCTCTGGGTCATAGTCTCCCAGTTCTGACTGCACAGAGTATGAACCCAGCAGAGCAAGAGTTACAAAGGAACATGGCAGTCGGCCACATACAATGTCATCCCGCAGTTGCAAGCAGAGGTAATACCTGCATTAAAACAAATAAAATAAAAAAATATTAGGTTAGAAGAACCCCATATAAACAGTGTTTTTTTAACTACATACTTACTACCTACATGTTTATAAATAGTGCTTAGTGTGATGTCATCAGCGGTGATGTCATTTGTGCCACAAAACACATGAAAAATCTATATTATAAAAAATAATGTTATTCTCTTTATTGGTTGTTTCCAGACTAAGGGGATAATAATGTGGATAGGGGAATTTACAGATGAGGATAAGAGCTTGGCCCAGGGTCTCTTTGCTTCAATTTGGAGTCATGCTCCAATATGACTGGATATGGTGAAAGATTGAAATATGAACCTCCTTTAGACTGACCTTGTGACTCACTCCTGCAGGCAGAAACATCCTAAGCCCAAGGGATCCAATGATTGCTACAAACATCACAGACTATTCATAAGCCTAATATTAAAGCTGTGCAGCCCAGTGGGCATGTGGCTGCATTACATAAACAAACAGAATGAAGGGAAAATTAGAGGACCCATCCCTATAACTGTTGACAGAATACACAGAAAAGAGTTGTCAGATGGGAAGAAGGGTTTGAAAGGGAGAGAAGAATAAAAGAAGTTGGCAGAGGAGAAACAGGAGACAGAATGGCACAACAAAATAAAAAAAGAGGATGGGGGTAATCAGCAGAGAGAGACAAAGGTTGAGGATGGGGGGGCTCATTGAAATGGAGATGAAGCAAGAAAACAAAAACAGTAATTTAATTGTGAAGAGAGACTTTAAATAGGGACCTGTCACCCGAAAAAAATCTACTCGTGCATCATAATTGACCCCTGTAAACACGTCCCCCAGCCAATCATATAACAAGAGTCGCGTCTCTATATAGATGCGCAATCATTTAGTCATTCAGGGAACTGCTACCTGGCAGCATCCATTGTTGGTCAGTGGTAATTTTTGGGCGCGACGTGCACGGAGCGTTATATATACTTCATAATGCAGCCGTTTTAAATATGCAGCCTGGGGAATAATCACTGGTGGACAGTGGAAAACTTCCACTACTTACTGTGCCCGAGCGATTGTTATGCACGCCATGCCCTGAGCCTTCTTTGTCACTGCAAGTAGTGAGCGCAACATCATCTATAACGTGTGCCTGGGGTCAGAGGGACTGTTTGGAAAAGGAAGCCTGTAATCCTTTGCCAAGATGGTGGCCACGGTTTACTTAACTGAGCTGAACATGATGCACGATTTACGATTAACTACTCTTATATACACATAGGTAAGCTGAAACGATTGCGATTTAAGACATCTAGATAAGAACTTTTGAGGGAGGTAGTTCATAACTTTTGCCTTTCCTTCTCCTTTATGGCAAGCCTTGCATCATCTCAAAATCTTGTTTATGCACCAGAATGGGGGGACCTGATGTCTATACCCATGTCCTGGCTACACAATTAAATGGTAAAGAGAGAGGGGGAATGTGGGGAGTGCAGTGATATCAAGTGCTGAATGGAAAGTGAAAGTAATTGCCTGCCCCGCCTCTATGCCTAAGGAGTGGAGTGGCAGGCAATATTTGATTAACAGCCGAGATTTTTAAAAGACTTTACAACAGCTATGAATGCTTTAATAAGAAAAAGAATTTGGATTTAATGTTTAATTTGAAAAGGACTTTTATTATACAGCTTTTTATGTCTAGGTGACTGGTCCACTTTAAAGAAACGAAACATAATGTTGGCTTATAGGGTTTTTTTAATTCCCTTGTGCTCATGGCAGACTGGCTTCACTCACCTATATGCATGTCTGTTTGTTGAAGGATACATGGTCTTTAAAAGCGGGGCACTTAAGTAAGAAAGTTTCAAAACTCTTTATATAGTGCAAAGTTTGGCATCTTTACAATTTCCTATATATATCAGCTCTATGCAAAATAACATACATCCACCATTTACCCTATGGAGCAGCCTTGCGCCCTTTTACAAGCTTCCAATTGTATAAATAGGCAAAATGATACACTTTTCACACTGGATCAACTTCTGATGGCTATTCATATAAAACAAAACCTGTTTGAATACCTGGTTATGTCTTCGGATAACTGTGAGGGATCAGGTGGGTAGAACTTCACATTAAAGGAAAAGTGCCAGGCACCATCTAAAAAACAAAAAAGTGACAGTGAATCCTCGATTTTACATCTCCTGATTTTAAGTTTTCCCAGGTTTTACACTGTTTTTCTGTGATCCCACCATTATATAATTCATACATAGATATGTACTTCCTTTTTTTCTGGTAAATTGGGGGGGGGTCTACTGTACACATAAAATCAGAATATAGTTATACAATTCTACTACTTATGTGTGCAATCATAACAGCTGCTCCGAGTAATTATTTGACAAAGGATTTTCACCTAGCCAATGATATAGTGAAGTAGCTTGCAACTGTCTAGGCAAAGGAGGATAAGAATTATTCAGTGAGTAGGGCTAAAATGAAACACAGCAGGCTGTGAGCCTTCTTTATCAGGACTGCAGCAAAACTCAATATAAAATATAAGGTCACAGAGCTACACACAAAATGCTGTGAAATTCACATATGAATGGAAAAAAAAGTGAAGGAGTGAGAAGGCTCCTGGAGAGGGGATGCAGAATGTGTGAGACTTCTGGACTGAATTCAGCTAAAAACAAAAATATAACATGTCACAAAGCAGCAGTGTAGTTATATCTGCAGCAGTGCAGCAAGCCAAAAGAAGAACAGCATACCATCTAGCTCAGATTTGTTTGTCTGTAGCTGATGCACTAATACACATTAACTGGCAATCAGGTTTCACAAATAATACAATCGGGTCATTCTGAAATTATCATAGAAATTCAAAAAAAATCATGGATGGATTCTGTGTAAGGAGGTAAACCTAGGGGAGACTTCCCTTGCAAGAGGGCAATCAAGCAATTGGCATTTTGATAGGATCACTGGGATGTATGAGTTTCTGAAAAAATGCAATGGTATTTAGGATAATGGATTTGCTCACAGCTTTATATCCATTATTCAGACAAATCAGCTGAATAAGAAAGATGTTGAATACTTAAGGACTGGTATACGAGAAATAAGTAGCTGTTACACTGATTAATAGATTCAAGTTGATGTTACTTATTACTCCCACATATACTTGAATATATGTCTTTGTGTACACAACACACAATTTAGGGGCTCAAGGCTGTGTCAGGTCTGTATCACCAGACTGTATTATGGGTTATGGAAAGAGATTGCAAATATGGGACAAATATGATGTAGCGTGAAGTGCTAGAAAGAGAACCAGTCAAAAATAGAAAAAAAAGTGGGACAAAAGGTTCACAAAACAGGCACATTAAAAAAGACACGAGGTGCTGTAAATAGCACGGGCTGTTTTGGTGGGTGAAAAGGGGAAATCAAAATTACCTTTCCCTCTGCTCCTTAGCTGAGTGCGATGGAATGCTTAAAGGAACAGTAACACTAAACATTTTTTTATTAAAATATCCATTTCCTCCCCACTAATAATAGATCTACCCTGCATAAAGTTTATTAATATCAATGCTTTATTAAAAAAATACTGTTTGAAAACACTGGTTCCTGTCTACTGCAAAACGGCGATATGGCGACTCACTCTGCAGATCTGCGCTCCACACCTTCCCCCTAACCCGACGTCTGCCTAAACCGGAAGCTAGGCAGGAAGACTACTTCCAACTGAAAATGTTCAGCAGCACTAAGGGCAGAAAACACATTCTGTTTCCACCAATTTACAAGCTTTCTCTATGTAGCCCATTCTTACACAGCATACAAGCCTTATTTTGCGGGAAGTGGCAGAGATCCCCTCTTTTCCCCAGCTTACCCCGTAGTGGCAGGACTGCGGGAACACTGAGCGCTGCCCCAGTGCTCTTTCCTATGGTAGCAGGCAGCTGATGACAAGTCCGTGGTACCTGAGGAAAAAAAGGTCGGCACCGCACCCGAGCCCAGACAAGAGCCTCTCAAAGCCCCTGGCAGCAGAGACCAACAGAGCCGGGAGTCGTCGCTAAACAGAGAACGCCGGTCCGCAGCCTTCCAATTGCCAGAATCCAGCCACACGGCTCAGAAGAAAAAAGCGGAACCGGACCCGGCGAGAGAGAATGCAGAGACTCACAGCCGCGATCCAGCCTCCATGTGCAGTCTGCCTCTATTTTACTCACCTGCCTCGTGAGTGACTTTGTTCCAGCATGTTTGGCCACTGAGGATGTTGAAGTGTTTCGAACAGTGGCTGCAGGTTGTGGGACAATGGCCGGCTCCGGTTCCGCTTTTTTCTGGAACAAAGTCACTGACGTGCCGACCTTTTTTTCCTCAGGTACCACGGACTTGTCATCAGCTGCCTGATGGCCGGCTCCGGAATGTGTTTTCTGCCCTTAGTGCTGCTGAACATTTTCAGTTGGAAGTAGTCTTCCTGCCTAGCTTCCGGTTTAGGCAGACGTCAGGTTAGGGGGAAGGTGTGGAGCGCAGATCTGCAGAGTGAGTCGCCATATCGCCGTTTTGCAGTAGACAGGAACCAGTGTTTTCAAACAGTATTTTTTTAATAAAGCATTGATATTAATAAACTTTATGCAGGGTAGATCTATTATTAGTGGGGAGGAAATGGATATTTTAATAAAAAAATTTTTAGTGTTACTGTTCCTTTAAAGGAACACCAAAAAATAAAAGTTGTTTAAAGGAATGACAATATAATGTACTGTTGCTCTGCACTGGTAAAACGGGTGTATTTGCTCCAGAAACACAACAATAGTTTATATAAACAAGATGTTGTGTAGCCATGGGGGCAGCCATACAAGCACAGGATACACAGTAGATAACAGATGAGTTCTGAAGAATCCCATTTTATACTAAAGAACTTATCTGTTATCTGCAGTTTATCCTGTGCCTTATCTCCTTTTTAAGCTTTGAACGACTGCCCCCATGGCTACACAGCAGCTTGTTTATATAAACTGTAGTAGAGTATCTGGAGCAAACACACCAGTTGTACCAGTGCAGCGCAACACTACATTATATATTCATTAATTTAAAACACTTATTTGCTGGTGTTACTGTTCCTTTGATGGAATGCTTATAAAAATGGCACATTGCTCCAGAATGTTCATTAGGACATTTACTAGTGATCTCTTCTGGATAGAGAAAGCATTAGCTATAAGCAGAACATCTTGGGCAAAGGCATTTGGATCCACTTGGTTCTCCACTTGACCCAAAACATCTACCTATAAATGTTCAGGAACAATTCTCTCTTCTCCCTAAAAACAGAGAAACTGTGGGATGAAACCCTGAATAGTCTGCTTGAGGCTGATGGACAGTCATGATGTGAATTAGGGTGAATTATTTGCTCTCATGGAAAGACTGAAGGCCTTTGCACTGTCATTTTAATCAGCTATTTGCTTATAAACAGCATGGCATAACTGTTTAGTAAGATCTTTTACAACTCAGTGATGTGGACCTACAGTTCACATCTTTCAGGGAGGTTAAGACGTACTATGTTAGAAAAGTAAAAGCAGACTTGCCCTATATTTTTACAAAAACATTGTATATTTAATATGCCAATAACAGTATTACAGCATCTTAGAGATGCTTTATTCATGACCGTGTAGAATGTGAATGCACCATATAATTCAACATTTTTCACATTTGCTGCTATCCTAACTATGCTCACGCAAGTCTCTAGCGATGACCAGAGAAAGCAGACACTTACTTCTTGTTTGTTTCTTGATCTCCTTCGAAGGATCTAACCAATTCTATAATAATTAAAAAAACAACTTTGCGTTAAACTCCAATACACAAAATGGTATGTTAAATGGTACTATACTTTATTAATAAGGCGCAGAACTACAGAATTTTGCTTACACTATCATAAAAAAAGGGTTGCCCTTTTCCCATCAAATATCAAAATAAAGAGTAACACACATACAGTATATTTAGCTGTTGATACACTTCCCCACTAACCCGATTTCTAGACACTTACAATTAAGCTTGCAAATAGCCTGCACAGGATTTCACTCTGGATTTTTTGTTTTCCTTCCAAATTGACTGATTTGAACAAATACGCTGGTAATGGAGCAGTTAAATGCAACAGTATGAAAACCACTGTATGGACTAATTCTATGCCAAAGCTTTCAGACATGCTTTACAAAAGAAAACAAAGGAGAAAAACCCAGACTACCACAATAAGGGACTTAATAACGGGACCAGCTTCTGTATTCAAGCCTTTGTGAAAACATATCATGACATTAACATGAAAAATACATTTTATTTACCATTAAAATGCAATTTGTCAGTGTTCTTAAAGGAGAAGGAAAGCTACGGAGGCATTTTATTGCCAATAGATTAGCTGCAATAGTGCAAGCTAGAATGCTATATTTATTCTGTAGAATGTTTTACTATACCTGAGTAAAAAGTTCTAGAAACTCTCTGTTTGTTTAGAATAGGAGCTGCAGTATTAATGTGGTGTGACATCACTTCCTGCCTGAGTCTCTCCCTGCTCTGGGCTCAGATTACAGTAGAGAAGGGAGGGGTGGGGGAGAGGAGCAAACTGAGCATGCTCTTGCCCAGGGCAATGAGGTTTAAGCTGAAGGCAGGAAGTCTGATACAGAAGCCCATGTGTACACAATAGAAGGAAAGAAATTCAGTATTTCTTTTGACAGGGGACTCAGAGCAACATTACTTGGGGGGTTTACTGGTATATATAGATGGACCTTTCTGATAAGGCTTACTTAGTTTTAACCTTTCCTTCTCCTTTAACTTTCACCAATATTAGAACTATCAGCAATATATTAAATCTTAATTGGATTTATACTTTACATAACACATTAATTGGAAGAAAAATGTTTGCTTAAATTATACAAATTACTGGCAGTGAGCATTTCCAAGTTATAATCAACAGGTCCCAAAGTGCACTGGCAGGGTCCAGATGATTACCATTCACTGTAATGGAGGGACAATAGCAACCTTTCTGGTATCAAGCTGGAAATGATGCAGATGGCTAAGAGATAGCACTCTCCACAATTTATTGCCCTTAAAGGACAAGGACAGTTAAACTAAAGAAGTAGCTAGAAATGTTGTACATTATGTTTTGAGCTTCTGTACCAGCCCAAGGCAACCAAAGCCCTTTAGCACGGAAGATCTGTTACTCCAAAGATGCCCCAGTAGCTCCCCATCTTCTTTTCTGCTGATTCCCTGCACATGCTCTGTGCTGCTGTCACTTACTGAGCTTAGGGACCCACTCATAATATACAGTACACATAGAATAGAAATGTCACAATATAAGGCTGATAAGTAATTAATACAGATAATTACTACATGGAAGCACAGAAACCAGTGCAATTAGCATCAGAATTTAATAATTAGCCCTGTGGCATCAGCTTATATCACAGACAAACCTCATTTTCTGCTTTATAATTTGCAAAGAAAGACCCCCTACACTTAGCTTCTCAAAAGCTGCTCAGAGCCCACTAATCATTTGAGTGTCACAGACACTTTCCAAGATGGTGACCCCTGTGACAAGTTTGAATTACTGGATCATTGCTGCTAATGCCAAGCTGAAACTTTAGGCTGGTGCAATAAGTGCAGTATATAAAACATGGCCCTACTCATTTTTAAGGTTTAGTTCTCCTTTAAAAACAGTAACACCAAAAAATTTAAATGTTTTAAAGGAATGACAATATAATGTAGTGTTGCCCTGCACTGGTAAAACTGGTGTGTTGGCTTCAAACACAACTATAGTTTACATAATCAAGCTGCTTAGGCTGAAAGGTATTGCTCTTCATTGGGAACATCACCTTGAGGTTTCCATGGGTTTCTGCACCATAGTTACTTTTGCTAGGTCTATTTCCACAACCATTACCATGATAATAAGGGACTGATTTATCAACTTTCAAATTTGGGTTTTTTACAGCAAGTTTTTTTTTTGCGCTAAATACCACACAAACTCGGATTATAACTTTAAATCAAGTATTGATTAAGCAAAACAAACCCCCCAAAAATGTATGTCAACGTTCAGAATCTCAAAGCTTGCAAGGTCTTGTAGAAGTCAATGGGATTTGTTCTGAGCCTAGTTTTTTTATATTTGGAATAAGGTAACTTTCTGTGTTTTTTTTTTTTAAATTGTGAGTTTCTCTGAAGTAGAAAAAAACCTCTATCATCACAAAAATCTGAATTCTGATTTATAAGGCCCTAAGTTTCTAGTTAAACAACATTTTTTAATGATTGTGCTTCATTCCCCTAAATGAAATCAAACACTTATGAAAGAATGCCCTCACTCAAATTCTTTGCGTCTAGATGAAAATTCGCACTTGGGGCTTAATTTAATGCAAAGCCAATGTTTCAGCTCTTACTTACAAAAGTTTGGCTTTTCATTAAAGTAATCTTATGAACCAAGATCTGTTTGTGTGGATTTCCTGCACCATATGAAAATGTAAATGAATGGCTACTGAGAGACAACTATGCTTTGCATATTACATTGGGTGTGCTGATAAACTCTGTGTGTTAAATTACCATAAAGCTTTCTTTTTGTACACTGCAACCACTAAACTATTCGTTCGAATTGTACATAAGTTCTAAATTGCTTTTCAAGTAGAGTGCTTGAAGAGGTATTGATAATCTGAGGACAGTAAAGTGTGAGGATGTTAGGGCTTCATCAATATAACCAAACTTTAAGCACCAGTTTCATAGTTCATAATTATGCAAATGCAATTAGTAACACAGAAACCACAGTGTCAATCAATAGCTAATACCAATGTCAAAGCTCAAGTGCCACGAAGAAATCCAAGAATCACAGATGTAACTATAATTATGGCACAATTAAATTTACATTTGTTTTCCGAAACAGCTTGCCCCAGGCTTGGGTCACTGGTGGTGTCACAGCAAAGTAGTGTGATGGGAACACAGACTGAATATTAGGTTGCTTAGCAGAATGTAAGGGACCATTTAATATGTATATCTTTGTATACTCATGTTCTGGTTCCCTTTTGTATAAGAAACATTTTCTGAAATGTTCTATGCAGCGACAGAATAAAGCTCAATTCCTATTCTATTGGCCATTTCTTTCATAGGGTAGAGAAGTCCTTTCCTGCCTGCTAAATGGATGTTTCATCTACAGTGTCTTGCAGGGCCATGTTTGCTATATAAACACCTGAGTGAGGGTGCCTGGGGCAGCATCTTAAGGGTATGGCATGATATTGTTAAATAATGATTATAGAAGGAAAGAAGTACCCTGCTTTAACCAGATTAATACCCACAATTGGTCACCCCAAACCCAGGTTCTAATCTAAGTAAATAAATATTAGATGTGCAATACACCCCACCTTAATGGGTTACTAGATAATGATTATTAATAAAGCGCTCAAGAGGTGCAGTGCTACAACCAGTCAATTAGATTAATTGACTAAAAATCAGAATCAGAGGCAATCAATTCCTTAATTCATTAGTGGAATTCATTAATTGATAAGAATTAATTCACATTCATTATTTTATTGGGCCTTTTTATCATGAATAATGGAAGAATGGGTGGTGCAAAAAAAAAAATGGGTGGTGCAAAAAAAAAAATCTGACCTAAATCGCCCATGTAGTTCTACCCTTAAAAATCTCTATGACTTACTTTCAAAGTTTCCAATCAAATTGCTTTTGCGAATGTTCACAGTGTATGTAATAAAATTTTGCAATCACAAATTATTTTGAAAACTGGAATGCACAAGAGTTATCGACTAACCAGGAGCAAATATGGCTTCTTACCCCTAAAGGCTCAATAGTGATTATTGTTGAAAAAGGCTCTATAAAAAGTTATACAAATCACGTATATGTTTATTTTTTATTTATTTTTCTGACATGATTTTATTAAACATATAAAAACTTGTGTCTACAGTTTTTAAAAACGGTGTGCTCAGGTCAGAGTTGATACAAAATTGTGTGCACACCACAATTTGTAGTGTATGCTGGCCTCAAAATTTGTGTTCACAAGCACAAGTGCATGCCTTAGAGAGACAATTGCAAGTTTGTAACTTTTCTAATTGTTGGTGACCTAGGTCACGAAAAGTGTAAGTGCTGGAAATATTTTAAGCTTCTTTTTTAAGCTTCTTAACCTTAAATACTGTGCAAAAACCACAACTGAAAAGAACGGCATAAGCGATTACATAACAGAATACAAAGGTAAACTAGCCCTTAAAAAAACAAGATCATAGCACTCAAAAGTGAAGCATATTAAATACTGTATATCGAAATTGCAGAATTTAGGGAATTCAATACATGGTGCAGTCTCACTACACTGCAAGAATAAGGATACAAATGTTTGTTTTTACTCAACCTTCATAAAATTACCTTTTGATTTTCAGAGTCACTGTACGTTAGTCCAAAGTAGTCTTTTTCTAGAAGGTTTAGATGCTCACATACTTTGTTAAACAGGACTTGGCCTTTGGAGCGTTTCTGTAAAGAGGGAAATATGTTAATTGACCGCAAAGGATAGAAACAATTCAGCTTAATCACACTGTGATAGAACTATGTATAAAATTATACCCACCAAGCGCCTGTTTTAAAGATACAAGGTGCCATATTATTAAATACATTCATTTAAAAATTGTAATTGCTATTAATAGTTGTATCTTTCCCTTTCTGTTCTCTGCAGAATCATGTAACATAAGCCAGCTGTAGCAGACACATACAATAGAAGCAGCAAGGCAAATTGTACAATTTGTAACTAATGTGTAATGGGATGTTTCTTACGAGTCTGTTTTCATCATGCAAGAGTGGTCACCCCTACTATATTACCCATAAACACTAAATAAAGGAGGAATGTGTGCACCTACATTTAGTTCTGTGAATATGTACATACAGGTGTAGTATTCATTCAACCTATTTTTAGCTGAAAACAGAAGACCTTGCTGTTCTAATGGACCTGTCACCAAGACAAAATATATATGTATATGTATAATAAAAGTCCTTTTTAAATTCTTTTTTTTTTTTATTAAAGTGTTTATAGCTGTTGTAAGCTCATTTAAAAATCGAACCTGTCAATGAAATATTGCTTGCCCCTCCTCAATGCTTTAGGCATAGAGGCGGGGCAGAAAATTTCTTTCACTTTCCATTTATCACTTCCTAGATGTCACTGTCACTGCTCTCTCCACATTCCCTTGTTTTCTTAAACATTTAATTGTGTAGCCAGGCCATGGGGATGGACACCAGGTCCCCCATTCTGGTGCACAAACAAGATTCTGAGATGATGCAAGGCTTGCCTTAATAACAGTGTCCACAAAATGGCTCCTGCCTGCTTGCTGTAATTATGAGTTCCCAGACTGAAGGAAACAAGATTCAAATAATTTATAATGTGTATTAAAGTTCATTTTGCTTGACTTACATGATAAAATAGGATTTGGAATAATTTTTTTGGGTGACGGGTCCTCTTTAAGGAGGATCCATCAATGATGAGGCAATCATCATGGTATTCCCTACATATCCATAGAATTCAAACACATGTTGTGCATACTGGTGGCATACAGATAAAAGACATTCATATCACATATTTTCTGACATTGAAAGGTAATTGATGTGATATAACTGGCCTTGCAGAACTAGCATGCCATGGAAATGTTTTAGCAGGGCCAGACAAAGAGTGGAGTGCCACTCAAAACGTTGTAACCTTATGCTGCTGTCCAATTCACAATAAAGGCGGTTTTACGGAAACTGGAGTGCTGTCTGTTGGGAGAAAATTAGCAGGGCCAGATGACAGAAGGACTATGACAAAAATAGGCAGAAGAGCTGTGCATCTACTATTATTACACAGACTGACACACATGCACGCTGATATGTATATTAAATTGTTTCTGAATGGAAAGAAAGTACACATTCTCAGATGCAAATTTAATTGCCTATGGCTTAGATGGAAAAGGTCGTGTGGAAGGCTGAAATACCATGGTATAATATTACTGTCAAGCAGCACTCTGCAAGGAACATGCATTAAATAGAACAGCTGTAGGTCAGATGCATGCAATGTCAATAGACAACATAGGGGAATGTGCAAGGAATGTCCTCTGGAATCCTACTCTGTACAGTAATGGGAAACACCATGGAACTGGCTGTACAACTGAGGAAAACAGTTATCAGATTAGATTGCATCACAAACACAGTATGGTAAACGAACCCTGTAACATTAAAAAAGAGAAATGTCACCTTTAAATTAAAAGGGTTGTTCACCTTTAAATAACTTTTAGTATGATGTAGACTGAGAATCATATCCTAACACAATTTAGGTTGCTTAGAATTAGCCATTCTATAACAGTCTAAGAGTTAGCAACCCATTTAACTTTTTTTTTAAATAGAGAGAGAGAGAGAGAGAGAGAGAGAGAGAGAGAGAGAGAGAGAGAGAGAGAGAGAGAGAGAGAGAGAGAGAGAGAGAGAGCTCAGACTACAAAGCTAGATATTTACAGTTATTTTAATTGCCTGTTTTTTTCTGTTCAGGCTTCTAATCATACTTCATTCTGACATTCAAAGAAATGCCCAGCCTGTTTAGTGATTCTACAAACCTGCTAGCAATTTAAATCCCAAACTGGACATTGCAACAAACAAAGAAGAAAAAAAACATAAAACATGAAAAATGTAGACCAAGATCTTAAAATGTCATCATCTACATGATATTAAGGCCTTTAATCCAAGGTTTTAATAACACAAATAGGACACCTGGGTGTAATCCATACAGATGGAGATGACAGAGAGGGTGCAAATAAGCACATGAGGCGGTGGTGTGATATTACTGCTATAAAGTACAGCAATATATATAATGTTTGAATAGAACTTATAGTTGGCTGGGGAGCCGACAATAACTCGCAACCAAATCTGGCAAAATTTGCTGCATTACTGATTCAGAAGACACTTGCAAGCAGCCCTTTCCTTCCCCCCCCCCTCACTGAACTGGAACCAACAGAAAAATGTTTCAAAAGTACAAAGTATTTGTGGAGTTTTAACACTAATACTATTAAATGTGTGTGTGTGTGTGTGGGGGGGTTCTATTGTGTTTTGCTCCCCAGAAAATGCTACTCTGTAAAATTGTTTTCATGAAGTGCTTTATAAATAATATTATACATACAGTAGAGCCCCAATTTTAGGTTTCCAAGGGGACACCATCAAAACGGAGCAGATGTACTTTGCCCCCAAAGTAATTGCTGTCAAGCTCCTGTTCAAGGATGGGTATGTGCTGTTTTTGAGCAAGTGTTACCTATCGCGTGGAATTTATGAGGACAGCCTCTAGCTAGGTAGACTGCTTTGTGCAGTGGCAGTGTGTCATTAATAACTTTTTTCCAGCGGGTAAGTGTGGGAGGGCTGGTGTCCTTCCAAGTGAGAAGGATGGTTTTTTTTGCATAGTACAACAGCTGTAGGTAAAAGAGCCTCTGATATGACTGTAGCACTAGGGGACCAGTGGAACCTAGCAAACACAATTCTGGGGAGCGTATAAGTGGAAGGGAGAAATTCGTTGCTAGTAACCGAAGGATTTGGTCCCAGTACCTTTGAATACGAGGACAGGACCAGAACACATGCATGAGGGTCCCCACCTCTGTCCCGCATTTGTAGCAGGTATCTGGGGTGTCTGGATAGATCTTTGCCAACTTTTGTGGAGTCAAGTATGTCCTATGGAGAAATTTCAATTGAATCCATCTATCTCTGTTGGAGATAGTGAGATCAGGGACGAGAGGGGGGTTGTGGGTGCACTCCTAAGGCCATAAAACAAATATATAAATACAATAATCCCCTGTCTAAAAAAAGAAAAACAGGGTTTTTTGTTACAAAGTTATGATCATAAAATTGGTAAGCCGCCATACCACGTCAAGGTAAACCCCATACGGCGGTCCCTAACCTGTTTACCTGCGATCAAAATTTAAAACCTTGGTTTCAATCTGGACTAGATCCTCCCCCGCCACCTGCATATGCGGCTTTTGAAGGGGAGACTGCCCAGACCAACGCCCATTTTAAAAAAAATGTGATTGTGAAGAGACTATAATGAAGGAAAAGTAAAGTTGTATATATAAGTGCACACTTGTGTGTGTATGTGTGTAAGTATAAGTACAGGTGTGAGTATAGATTTAGAGGGAGATGAAAAAAGAAAAGCTAAATGTGGAGTGTAATTGGTGTAATGTGTGTGGGTCTGTGCGAGTGTTACCTAGTGATAAGTGCAGCAAATATAATGAGTGTCTCACAGGCGTTGGTAATAAAAAGGCCAAAGCCTCTCCAGCCGCTAGCATTTGTGGCTTTTAAGGGAGAGAAACTGCCCAAACCAAGGATTAATAAAAAACAACAAGGACATAGGGCCACCGTTAATTTAAAGGGGTGGGTATGAGGGTGCACTAACCACATGAAGCTTAGCCACTGCTTCCGGCTACATTTCAGGTACGAGAGGGGGGTTGTGGGTGCACTCCTAAGGCCATAAAACAAATATATAAATACAATAATCCCCTGTCTAAAAATAGTGAGATCAGGGACCTGGTCTAAGACATCCTCCCAAGCTCCCTCTTCCATTTCAGGGATATCTACAGCCCATTTTAATCGGAGCCCGTTTAGGTGAGACTTATAGGAACTGCCCAGAATCGAGTATATCATAGTGACTGGTTTCGGTAGGGCTGGTCTCCTGAGGTGGAGCTCCAGCTGGCTCTGTGAGAGGTCTAGTGGCATGGAGGGGAACTGTGCCGTAAGGGCATGTCTGAGCTGAATGTAGTGGAACAGCATGTGAGAGGGTAGTTGGTGCAATTCTCGCAGTTCCTAAATGGATTTGAGCCGGCCCCCCTCTATAACTTGGGCCAAGTATTTGATTCCCCTCTGGGCCCAGCGTTCAGCCTGTGAAAAATTGCATAGATGTGGGAGGTTTCTGTTTCCCCATAGAGGGGTACCTGGGGACCAGGTGCTAGGTTGAGGGTAGAGACATTTTAGGTAGATCCCAAAAATCCTTATGACTGACACCATTGAGGGAGTAGAAGGAAACATAGAGCGCTCCCCCCTATATAAGTGATTGGCAAGGGCTTCTAATGAGGTGGCACTAGCTGCCTCTGCCAAAAGAGCAGGGTTAGATAGGTCTTGGGTCAGCCACCAATGAGCATAAACCAGTTGTGATATGCATGATAGTAGAGCAAACAATTGGGTAACGCTAGACCCCCTTTTGTTGTCGGGAGTTGGAGAGTTGCAAGGCTAATACGGGGTTTCAACCCCACCCATAGAAAAGCAGTGGTGATTTTGTCAAGTTGTTTGAACCACGCTCGTGGGATATAATGGGAGAATTATGCAACTTGTACAAAAACTTGGGCAAGTAGATCATTTTTATTAGGTTGACCCTCCCCACCAAAGACAATGGGAGAGCCACCCAGATAGTCGTTTTCCTTCGATAATCTTGCAACACCGGGGCAAGGTTGTCTGCCATAAAGTCTCGTAGCTCAGTGCGGACTTCAATACCCAGGTACTTAAAGGAGCGGACTCTTTGTAGCGGAAGAGGGACTTGGGTGGGGCGGGGGGGAACGTTATCTATTGGGAGGATGACAGACTTATTCCAGTTCACTTTCAGGCCAAATGTATCCACTAGCTGAATCAAGTTACGCAATGACTCCTCCGGGTCCGCTAAATACATCAGCATGTCATCCGCATATAATGACACCTTTTCCTCCAACTGCCCTAGTTTGAGCCCTTTAATAGTTACCTCATTACGTATCTGTATAGCCAAAGGCTCTATTGCCAAGGCAAAAAGGACGGGGGACAGGGGGCATCCTTGTCTAGTACCTCTGTGCAGCTGAAAGGTGTCTGAGAGGAAGGAGTTGACCCTAACTGCCGCCGTCGGGGATCTATACAATGCTTGAATCCAGCCTATAAACTTGTCACCTATCCCAAAGCGTCTCAGGACCTCCCAGAGATAAGGCCATTCTACTGTGTCAAAGGCCTTGGAGGTATCTAAGGAGACAACCACTCTAGACCCAGCATTCTCATGTTGGGTTTGGAGATTTGTATATAGACGTCTGATGTTAATGTCAGTGGCCCGGCCAGGGATGAAACCCGTCTGATCAGGGTGAATTAGATGGTCGATGACCCCCTGGAGCCTGATAGTCAGAATTTTGGCAAAAATCTTGATGTCTGCATTCAGTAAAGATATTGGCCTGTAGGAATCGCAGCAGTGACTGGGCCTTCCCGCTTTGAGCAGTACCGATATGATGGCTTGGGTGCAAGAGTGAGGGATGGCAGTCTGCGGTGAGAAGGTATTAAACAGGGTTGCTAGTGCAGGTGCTAAGGCATCGACATTCACTTTGTACCATTCTATGGGCAGGCCGTCAGGTCCAGGGTATTTGTTGTTGGGGAAGCTGCCTATAGCTACCTTGACCTCGTCTATTGAGATGGGACCCTCTAGTGAGGAGAGTTGTTCACCAGTCAGAGTGGGAAAAGGTAGTGGTGATAGATACTCTAAAGTTGGGAGGTCAGGCCGCAATCTCGACTGGTATAAACCATTGTAAAATTCCCCAAAGGCATTGGCTATGGATTGCGTGTTTGTGCAGCTCCTCACCCGTAACTGTAAGTAGTCTGGGGATGGAGGTTTGGGGATGGAGGTTATCTGATGGGGGTCTCTGGCAAGTAGGGCCAACAAACGGCCATTCTTATCTCCCCTATCGTACCAGGCTGCCCGCCTAACAATATCTGGTTGAGAATATTTGTCTACATGAAGGAGGTCAATGGACCTCTGTGCCGCTGACATAGCCAGTCGAGCCTGGGGGTCATCCGTAAGACTGAGGGAATTTTCAGCCTCGCTAAGAGCCAGCTTCGCCTTCTCTATGCCTGCCTCTATCTGGACTCTTTCCCTTTTTATAAGGGAGATAAATTGACCCCTGGTCCAGGCTTTGCAGGTATCCCATACTGTTGCTACAGAGGCAGAGTCTTTGTTTGTGGACCAAAATTCCGCCAGCAGAGGGGTAAAGGACTCACGGATATTATTGTTGTGGATCCACTTGGGAGCTAGACGCCACATTTGAGAGCTTTTTGGGCCAGGGAAGATGAGGGTAATCTGTAAGGGGGCATGACCAGAGCAAACTCTAGGTAGGAATTCCGCTGCCTGAATGTAATGGAGGGCCTCCGAATTAGCTAAAGCCAGATCTATGCGGGAGAGGGCCGAGGTCGCTACCGTAAAGCAGGAGTATTGTCTCAACTCTGGGTGCTTGGCCCGCCAAGCATCCAGAAGGCCCACCCCCGCCATCCAATTGGCCAAACTCAAATTGTCCTGGGGAAGTGGCCGAAGCCTATCTAGTAGGGGGTCTGGGACTGCATTGAAGTCGCCCTACCACAGTGTGGGCCAGTGACCCATGCCTGCAATTTTAGCTATGATCTCATTAAGTAGGGCCAAGGCAAGGAGGGAGATACACATTAATCAGAATAAAGCATTGCCCATAGAGTTTACATTTGAGCAGAATATATTGCCCTTTACCGTCATTAATAAGTTGTTCTACCTCAAGTCGTAGTGATTTTCTTGCCATTATTGCCACCCCCCTAGAGTGGGTAGAGTAGTCTGCATGATAGAGACTCCCAATCCATGCGTGCCGCAACGCTCTGACTTTTTGACCCACTAGATGGGTTTCTTGGACCAGCATCAAGTCAGCTCCTGATTTTTTAAGATAATCCAAGACCACTGATCTCTTTATGCGGTCATTTAGGCCGCGTACATTCCAGGAAACTACCCTGATAGGCTGCTGAAGTAGAGCCATATTAAGTGGAGAAACAGTGTAAAAGTCTAGCTCCTGAGAAGGCAAATATCAATACTGCCTCAGATGTGGCCAGGGGTTGCAATAGGACAACCAACCCTAATCGATCATCAGTAGGGGCCACTGTATGCAGGATCGTGCCTGAACTGTTCTCGTTTCCATATAATCAACGGTGGGAGTCCCGCAACAAATCAACAGAGTACAACAGTCAAAAACATTGGCCGCATTACCCTTCACTGTGTGGGCCTGGTAAGGGTGGCAAACAAATACAATTATACGACTTGAGTTGGCTTCAAGGCTGGGCAGACGCCCGGTTAGCTGAGGGCACTTGGTGTTCCAGCCAGCGAATGACATCTTTGGGGGCCTCAAAGAAGAGCGCTTTGTCACCATCTTGGACTCTCAACTTGGCAGGGTACAACATGGCGTACTTTAATCCCTTTTCGCACAGTTTGCGTCTGGCCTCCGTGAACGTGCTTCTTTTCTTTTGTAGCGCTAAGGAGTAATCAGGGTAGAGCGATACTCTCATGTTCTGATGTAGGATTTCCCCCTGGTCTCTTGCAGCTCGAAGGGCGATGTCCCGGTCTCTAAAGTTGAGGTGCTTGAGGATAATAGGCCTTGGAGGGGCCCCTGGCGGCAGTCGCTTGGCAGGCACCCGATGGGCCCTTTCAACCACAAAATGCGGTGTAAATTTGCCCTGCGTGAGAGATTCTTGCAGCCATCTTTCCATAAAGTCCTCCACTTGGGCCCCTTCACAGTTCTCGGGGAGACCGACCACTCTGAGGTTGGACCTCCTGTCGCGATTTTCCAGGTCGTCCATTCTGGAGATAATCTGGTGGTAATCCAGTTGCAGTTGCTGGACTTAGTGCTCTAGAGGGCGGGTGGCATCTTCCAAGTCGCTGATCCGGCGTTCAGCCTCAGTGGTGCGGTCTCGCACTGCCTGAAGATCATGGCGCAGCAAGGACAGGTCTATACGCACTTCGTCAATCTTGGACGTGAGTGTTGTGCTAGTGTCCGCCAGCTTTAAAGTAAGTGCCTCCTTCGAGTCCGCAATCGCTTGCATGAGAAGTTGAGTGGCCGGTCCAGCTGCATCCATTATCGGATCTGGCGGTTCACCCTGGTCCGGTGTGGTTGGGCCTGGGGTTTTGGCGCCATTTTGTTTGGGCTCTCGCGGCGTGGAGGGTGGTTTAGTGTAGCCATCAATGCGTCTCTGGCCTGATTTCCCCATCAAAAACGTCGCTGGAGAACTCCCACTGTAGTAGCAAAGAAATCTGGCAGTGTTGCACGATAAACTTAGTAAGGTAGTTGGCAGGATAAAGTCAGGATCACGGAGCTACAGCACCACACGTCTGCTCAGCTAAGCATCCCGGCCACGCCCCCCGGAAATATACCTTCTTGATATAGATGTACAGATAGGTTATAATAAAGCAAACATTTCGCAGGTAGAATTTGGGGATGTAGGAGGTAAACTAAGCCTCGACAGTATGTATAATATTTAATGCAATAAAATGTTTTCTGTGTGCCGTTATTTCAAATATTACCCATTCTGAGAGCAGGGATTGGCATTTCCACAGAACCTTCTCTAGCTGATTAACAAAACAGTCTGCAGCAGACACAGCAATCAGAGTTTTTAATACAGTACTACATGGGCAACAGAATGATTTTAAGCTTGATTAATGGGCATGTAAATGCAAAAAAATTAAATCCCATTTTTGCTTTCTTTAATGAAAAAGAAACCTATCTCCAATAAACTTTAATTAAAAAATGTGTACCGTTTTTTTATAAGAAACCTGCATGCAATGAAATTCTCCCTATATTTACTGCTGTGGATAGGAATTGTCAGATGGTCCCTAACTGCTGAGCAGGGAAACAATCATACTTATGAACAGCAGGGGGAGCCCAGCCTTACTTCCCAGCCATGCAGAATTCATGCAGCTTTGTTTATGATGATCCCTAAGCAGCCCAGACCACACTGAGCATGTGCACAGTCTTAGTCTTGCAAAAATGTTTGTGAAAAATTAGTGGTGAGCACAACTTTCCCTTGTTTGTTATTGCAAAGATGTTTAACAAAGTTACAAGATGGTGACTCCCTGTAGCCAAAGCATAAATTATTTGTTTGATTAGGCTTGTGGTGCAGTAAGTTCATGTTTATATTTAGTAAACAAAATACAGCATTTCTAGTCTTATTCTATTTTAGACTTTACATGCCCTTTAAGCTTTTAAATTTACTAATTAAAAAGAAGTTTATGTTAAAAAATGCTGAATAAAACAGCACAGTTATAGAATAAGATTTTCCATTAACCATTTCCTCTGTCCTGCTGAAAGCTTCAGTCTGTATCAAGGGTTTGTGAAATGGTCCCTCTCGTATAAGGCTCCAGGACACTTCAGGTCCTTCTTGTACAGTTTGGTCATAGCTGCATCAGCAGAGAGGATACTTTCAAACAAACATCTTAATGATCACACTCTGATCACAACAGAGCTGACTGGGCAGAACACAGCCCCAGGTTGGTCAATAAAACAGATCTCACATGTACTGGCTCATCAGCCATCTCAGAACTGTCTGAAGGCACAATTCCATGGAGGGATTGAAACAAATGGTCTTTAAAAATACCCTGTCAGCAGGTTGCAATCTCTGTGACTGTATT
The DNA here is from genome assembly GCA_038501925.1 of Xenopus petersii. NCBI lineage: Eukaryota > Metazoa > Chordata > Amphibia > Anura > Pipidae > Xenopus > Xenopus petersii. The sequence continues at coordinate 97,479,396 of CM076683.1, read as the reverse complement.
GTCAGGAAGATGCATGTCTAGTAGCAGTTGCAGCACCAGTAAAGCATAGGGTACTACAAACTACCTCACTATGCAGATTGTGTTCTACTTCATATTTGCTGCTTCAGGTAATTCATGCATCAGTAGGTTAGAGACTCAACCAGACATAAATGTCATGATAATTTCAGCTGCTCTGGTGCAGATTTGATTTACACGCTCACTGCATACTTTATTGTCAGACAAAAATTGCTAAAATTAGTCTGAACTTAGGAATCCTATGACACGCCAAACCTATAGAAAGTTTGCATATTCTTATACATTACTTGAAGTAAACATAAATCAACATGAACTGCCCTTGCAGTGCTCAATGGTTCTTATTCGATTATGTAAGCTCATCATAGTTTATTCTAAGTAGTTCTTCAAGGATCCAAGAACTGCTCAAGACAATTTACTCCTTGTTCTTAAAAGGTTGGTGCTCTTCTATGCCTTTTATTCAGAAAGGTCTCTGCTCAGGATAGAAGAGAAACTGTAATGCCAATTTATCACTGAAAGCAATGTATTATATTAGCATAAAAGCAGAAGGAACTGCCCCTATATCGATCTGGATCTGTTTTAAAAAGGGACAGTGCAAAGAGACTTGAAAGTGGGGTGATGAATGTTTTATAGTATTATGCTATTTTTGTTCGAGCTGTACTATAATGCTGATATTCTAGATCATTTCGAGGCTTCTTTTATTTAGTTGTCTTTGTAGAATAATTGGCTTCCGTAGTGTAAAGTCAATGGTTGCAGAGATTAATGAGCAAAATAAAATAAACTGACAGTAAGCAATACAGTGATATTAGATGAATCCTTTTATAATCAATACATTTGGAATGTCCCTTTTATTATTTGCACATCAGGTATCTGGAATTGGAAAGGGCCCTGACTTTCGATTCGTGGACAAACCCCCAGAGTTAAGTAGCTCAGTTTATTAATTTATTAAAAAGAGATCATTAGAGGTTGCTCCTCAGTAGAATATCTGTTCAAACACAGAGAAAGCAGATGAAATACTGTAAAATAAATTAACGTGGAAGTTTCAGTTTTTACTACATCCACGATAGCTACTTTATATGTACATATACTGTACGTGGATTTGGAGGTGGCTATATTGCTCTGACTTCAGGTTGTTTGGCAAAACCCAAGGCTAAGCAGCTATGTTCATTTTAGTCACTAGAATTCTTTGGATGAGACAATCCCCAACCAGTGGCTCATGACCAACATCTTGCTCACCAAACCCTTGGATGTTGCTCCCAGTGCCTTCATTTGGTGCATATTTTTTAATTCCTAGCTTGAAGGCAACCTTTAATTGGCTTAAGAGCTGTAGATTTCCAGTATAGGGACTACCAATAGCAAGCCAGAACCCAGAGGAACTTTTTGCAAGCTTGTGTTGTTCTCCAACTTCTTCTTCCAGATCTACTGGAAATCCGGCAATTTCTTAGTTGCATCATGTGCCTGTTCAACCTAGAATTTTTGCAGTGCCAAGTTTCAGGTGGTCCCCATGGCAATATCTATCTAGGTACCACATATCAACGGAAATATAAAAATGGGCCATTAGCCAGTATTATTTTGAATCCTCTATACACTCTTAGCCCTTCAGCAACAATGGGGTCCTGTTATGTCCCTAAATATCTAACAACATTACAAACCAATCAATATAATCTATAGATTCAAATGGACAAGTAACCATTTTTAAGATCTCAGAGGTTAAACAGATGCCTATAGAAGAAAACGGATATGTAGTAGCACTAAAGCGGTCTAATAGTATATATCTATGATTTATTAAAGGGGTTGTTCACCTTTGAGTTAACTTTTAGTATGACATAGACAGTGGTATTCTGAGACAATTTGCAATTGGTTTTCATTTTTTATTATTTGTGGTTTTTGAGTTATTTAGCTTTTTATTCAGCAGCTCTCCACTTTTCAATTTCAGCCATCAGGTTGCTAGGGTCCAAATTACAATAGCAACCATGCATTGAAGAGACTGGAATATGATCAGGAGAGGCCTGAATAGAAAAATAAGTAATAAAAAGTAGCAATATCAATACATTTGTAGCCTTACAGAGCATTTCTTCTTAGAAGGGGGTCAGTAACCCCCATTTGAAAGCTGGAAAGAGCTGGAAGAATACGGTAAATAATTAAAGAAACATAAAAAAATAAATAATGAAGACCGATTGAAATGTTTCTTAGAATTGGCCATTCTATAACATACTAAAAGTTAAAGGTGAACCACCTGTGAGACGCTACGGGAGTTTTCCTCCATCTCTTACCTCCCGGGGCGTCTGTCTGTGCAGGCGCACACTTCAGGGTCCTCGGCTAAAGTGATTCTGAGAGGCATGCCGCTTGCGTCGGGATGTCACTATAAGGCACCAAATTCGAATCTTTGTCGTCAATACAGCCTTAAAAGCCCAGTCCTCCATTTTGAGAGTGCCCAAGCTGGCTTCAGTTTTCTGATCCTGCCGAAGCTTTATATTCTTGTGTGTATTCCTGGTTATTGACTTCTGCCTGACTTCTTGACTACGATTTCTGCCGCCTGCCTTGACCCCCTTTGCCTGGACTTTAACTACGCTGTTTCCTAATCCGTGCCGGTACCTTGCTCTGGACTGGTTTCTATTTTGCACAACCTCTTGTTCAGTTCCGCAGCAGAAAGCCCAGGGCCCCAAAAGGGCGTCTGTAAACCCCGGAACTCACAGGGGTGCCCTGTGCATCTGTGTGTACCCGCAATCACCTAAGGTTCCAACTAACTAGTACGTACACCACCCCTTAAACAAATCATGTCAAAAGCAGAATGGGCTTGTAAGCTTCTAGTTTAGTCTTCACAAGTGACCATCATCGCTACATGTATTCATAATTATAAGAGTTATTTCACGGGATAAATAAAAATATCTAAATAACAATATTCCAATGAAAACCCTGGCACCTGAGCAGGGCAGTGCACAGTGATTATACATCTGTACAACCTTTTTCCTTTGAGGTTCATGCATCTAAAAATCACCTCCTAGACTGTATAACGGACACTTGAAAATGAAATAAAATAACAGCATCTGTGGCTGCTATGATTAAGCACATTAACTGCTGGCTTTTTATGATGTGGAGCCTGATAAAGAAACTGTATTTAAAAAAGATAAGCACAAGTAGAGAATAATCTTTCATTTTCATAGAGAAACAGCAAGTTTATTTCTGCCTTACGGTTATTACAATGACCTAGTTAGTACTCATCTGCTTACCTACATGGCACAATAAAAAAAAATCAGACTGCAAACACAAGTTGGCTGAAATATGGTGCTTTTTCCCCACATAGTCTTCAAAAAGATCATTATTCCTATCTGCATTATATGCAAGTAAGTAGAGAATGGAATGTCTCCACATTATTATACAGCCTTGGGGCACCTGTAATACCAATACAGGTTCTACTACTTAAAGTAATGGACCTGAAGGTAGCCCTAAAGTGTGATACAGTATGTACAGCTTCACCCATCTCCCTCATTACTTCCGCTATCTCAGCAGACCAAATATTTCATTTTATTTTTAGCCCAGAAACAACTGTTGTGCTGAAAAATAAGACTGCAAATGGTATTAAAGTGATACCAGCATTAGAATTTACTTTTGCCTAGCAAGAGACTAAATAACTTAAGCTAATATTACTTGAATTCACCTTTACAGTGTTCCTTGAATTGTACAAAAAACGAGGCTGTATCATATAAAATGCCTTTTCCTGGACAGAGATTGACAAACCCCAAAAAATGCATTATATGCAATATACAGTATAAACTCAAACTGTGATGAGGCAGGGGTGCTTCTGAAATGATTTTGTCTAAAGGCACAGTATAAACAAATTAACAATATAAGTATAGGATCTGTTATCAGGAAACTCGTTATCCAGAAAGCTATTATTTTTCTCTGTAATAATAAAACAGTATCTTGTATCTGATCCAAACTCAGATTTATTTGCCTCCAAAAAGGATTAAACAATCATATTAATATTAGTTGACTTAAGGTATGGCGATCCAAATTACAGAATGGTCCCTTATCCAGAAAACCTATGGTCCCGTGCATTCTTGGTTGCTCACCAACCCCCTTGGGTGTTGCTCTTGGCCACAAAGCAAGTGCTTCTATTTGAATTCCAGGTTTGGGGGCAAGTTTTGGTTGTGTTTAAACCAGGAGTACTGACAAACAGAGCCTCCTGTAAACTGCCAGCCCACATAGGGCTACCATGTACACTTATTTGGCACCCCCATTTTTCATGTATGTTGCTCCCCAACTATTACATTTGAATTTGGCTCACAGGTAAAAAAAATGGTTGGGGACCCCCTGCTCTATGCAATGTATACATGTTTCACATCATGTAGCAAAATGATATTGAATCCAAATTGACTTTTTTTCTCATAAGCACAAACTGTGTGTTCTTTCTTTATAACATGGTAGAAACATTTTTCACATAAAACTGTGGCCCTTGGGTCTTCATACATATAGGTAACTGACATTTGTTGTTGTTGTGTCCCTAGCAGCGAAACTGGCAGTGGCAAAAGCTCCATCCCAAGTAAAACCTGCAATGCACCACTACTAGGAGCAGTGTAAGATGACCAGAATATGAAACAGAAAACAATGCAGAGAAATACAAGCTGTGACCCAAATTGAGAAAACAACCAGCAGAATGATAAATAGCTATAATAAAAGAAAGAGAATGAGGAAGAACATTGTGATTCAATAAATATAATTCCAGGGAACAAATGTAAAGGACGGGGGACTAAAAGCAAGCTCCCAAGATCCCATGGATGTCTGTGTACTTCACATACAAAAGAAAGTAATGAAAAAGTAACAGAAGCAGGGGTATTAAAGGTACAAAAGATCCATTAGGGAGAAATGGGGAGTGATAATGAAATAAAAAAGGTGGGGAAGCTTGTAAAAAAATAAAAAGTAAGACAGAAAGTGGAAAATTAGAAGTGCAATTTTACAATGGATACAGAAAATTTTACAATGTGCAATTTTTTTAAATTATTTTTAATGTTTATTTTTAATGTGGAGCAACCCTCCAATTTGGGTTCAGATTACCCTAGAATCAATGCATTGATTTTAATAAGAGACTGAAATATGAATTGGAGACTATCTGAACAGAAAGATGAGTAATAAAAAGCAATAACAATAAATTTGTAGCTTCACAGAGAATTTGCTTTCTTAGATGGGTCAGTGAACCCCATTTGAAATCTGGAGAGAGTCTAAAGAAGGCAGCAAATACAGGTATGGGACTGTCATCCAGAATGTTTTGGACCTTGGGTTTTCCAGATAAAGGATCTTTCAGTAATTTGGATCATACCTAAAGTCTACTGGAAAATCCTGTAAACATTTAATAAACCCAATTCGCTGATTTTGCTTCCAATAAGGATTAAATGTTTCTTAATATGGATTAAATACAAGGTACTGTTTTATTATTATTATTTTGGATTATTTGGATAAAATTGTGTCTATGGGAGATGGCCTTTCCATAATTTGGAGCTTTCTGAATAACAGGTTTCTCTATAATCAATACCATACCTGTAATACAAAAACGATAGAAAAAATGAAGGCCATTTGAAAAGTGGCTAAAAGTTAACTTAACTTCTAATACTGTGGTCTTGTAATCTTGCCAGCGCTCACACATGCTCAGTGTGTTCTAGGCTACCACAAATAAAGGAGGGTGTAGCTAACTGCTGCCCATTACACCATCTACAAGCTTGTCATCATAAGGACTTATATCTTGCAATGGGAGGACAAATGTAGTTGCAGCAGTGTTCAAGGTTAGGAAGCTGCCACCACCAAGTTGGTTCGACATTCTTATGAAAGACATATTATGATGTTTTATTTTATTTTAAAATAAAGAAAACAAAAAAAGATTTAATATTAACACAATATATGTGGGTGTGTTATGCATTTTAAGATCAAGTTACCTTGATTCCCCCCCCCCCATGCTTTGCCCTGTGTCATCTTAGAAGCCTTTAATATAGCTGGAAATATTTTATATAAATATAATAAAAGGTAAATTGCAGGGTAATCATCATTTAAGAGTGATTTCCTTTATCACTATAATAAAAAAACAGTACCTTGTAGTTTTTTCCTAACTAAAGTTTAACTAATCCTTATTGGAGGCATAACAATCCTATTTGGTTTATTTAATATTTAAACAATTTTTAGAAGACAGAAGGAATCGCGAATCGAGAAGGAATGCTGTGTTTGAAAAATTCACTTTATTTAATGAGCAAGAGAGCTAATATTTGATTTTGTATACTATGCCCATTTGATTTTGTATACTATGGGGCAGATTAATCAAGGGTCGAAGTGAATTCGAGGGAATTTTCGAAGTAAAAAAATTGAATAGGATACTTAATTTGATTCGAATTAAAATAGTTCGAATATTTGACCATTCGATAATGGAAGTACTGTCTCTTTAAAAAAACTTCGACTTCAATACTTCGCCAAATTAAACCTGCCGAAGTGCTATGTTAGCCTATGGGGACCTTCTAGAGCAGTTGTCTAAGTCGAAGAAAAATCGTTCAATCAAAAAATTTTACTTTGACCGCAAATGGCCAAATTCGATGGAAAAAAACTTCGATTTCGATATTCGAAATCAAAGTAATTCAATTTGATGGTCGAATTTCAAAGTATTTTCAACTTCAAAATTCGACCCTTGATAAATCTGCCCCTATATGTTTGGTTTGCTAGCAAAATGCAAGGAACAGTATACACCTAAAACACCTTTGATTAAAAAAAAAAAATAGCAGGATAAAGAGAAATCTGTTAAAAATGCATGTGCTTTTAAATCCATGTTTTACTATTTTTGACATTCTAGTATTTTAAATATACAGTAAACTCCCTTTATAAACGGGACAATTTGTTGAACTCTTTATCTAGACAACTTAATAAATGAGCACGCACTTCTGATGCACATCGAAATAAATAAATCTCGATTTTATTCCATAATTTAAAACAACCTCGTTCTAACGCGTCTCGTATCTAGAGATATGTAATCAGAGGCTTATTAACAAACAAACGGTTTCAAGTATTTCAACGTCTACCAAACAAAATGTGACGTGGGGTTGAGTCTTGTTCAAAATTTGTTAATTAAGTTTTTACCCTGGAATTATTCCACACGATATTTTGTAATTAGATTTTGAACAACCCCATGTCACATCCTTTGGTAGACGTTTAAATACGTGTAACCGTTTGTTTGTTATATGATTACGTATCTCTAGATATGAAACGCGTTAGTACAAGGTTGTTTTAAATTATTGAATTATTGTTTTGAGTTATATTCACATCAGTGTGCATCAGGAGCGCATGCTCATTTCTTCAGTTGTATCTTCTGCATCTTCACCCCAAGCTATGGAATCGGGGCACTGCACTCGAGCCACCATTTGATACCGTTGAGTGAGAATCACAAATATTTCAATTTGCCGTGTAAATTGTGCCCGAAGGAGACAGACCTGGGATTTATACACCCAGGTCAAGCTGCTTATTGGGTGAGCCATGACTAAACTTGTTTGCTGATTTAATTAATTAAACATATAGAGGATGTAGTTTTACTTATCCGAACTAAATTTTATATAGGCAGCCTTGTTTCACTTTTTCGGATAGCGCGGCATAGAACCGTTTCCTTTTGAACTCTTTATCTACCTTTAAACAAGCAAACTTCTCCCTTTCTCTAAAGCTGGCCATAGATGTTGAGATTTTTAAAAGATCAGATCCTGATCGTGAGACCACGATCTTCTCAGAACGATCGTACGAATTTACCATCAAATAAAAAGACCAATTTGCCAGGAAAACAAAGGGGAGCTGCCTGCTTGGCCCTGCAGACATAGATACATTGCACTGGGACCGACAAAGATTTTTTGACCTGGCCGATCAATTTCCTGTCGGCCGAAAAATCGTAAGATGTACGATCGTTCAAATCCCACTAATCGCACGATAATTTCGAAGGATTGGTCGGGCTTCCCTAAAATCGGTCGTTCGGCAAGAAGAATCGTTGCGTCTATGGGGAGCTTAAGAGTCTGTCCACACGAGCAGATTCAGGGAGATTAGTTGCCCCATCAACAAATCTCCCACAACTGCCTTCCCCTGTTGCCTCACGAGGAAACTTCGGAAAACAAAGCGTCGCGTGTGCCTTCCCAATTTGCATTTTAGCTGGGGGAGGGCAGGCAGTTCGGGTAGATGGTCGCCCCCGTAAAGAGGAGATTTGTCGATGGGGCGACTAATCTCCCCGAATCTACTCATGTGGCCTGACCCTAAGCAGCAGCCTCTGAGCAGAGGCTTCTCAATGAACCCTTAATTAGGTTTATCTGATGCTCTATTGCTTTGCATGACAGGAAGTGGCTGGATAGTGAAACTGGGTTCATATTCTTGTTTAGTGCCAGACATAAAAAAAAACAGATGCTTCTTAATTAAAACAATAGGCAAAATGTATGTTTAGACTGGACTGAGCTCATGTTTAAATAGCTGTGAATTATAAACAACACTAAATTACAGTAGAGCTTTCAAGCAAATCAAACTGGATGCTAGATTCATTTTATCTGAAGAGAAAAACTAAAGTTCCATCTTGACTTTTATCTCAGCCCTGCACTAGATCAATAATCTTCTTTCGAAGGTTTAGCAACCCCAGTATTATTTTTTTTTAGATTAGGCAGAGCTATTTTGGGGCATTTGAAATCAGAAGCATTAGTGTAGTTCCTAATGCATGGAATGGCACGTTACATAACATCTCTGACATGTGGCACAATATCACAATTAGAAAAGTTAAAGCCGGCACATGTTTCTGGAAGTACAGTGCACAGCGGTGACACAATGCAAAGCATTATCTGTATGGTTGTCACTGAGATACAAAATAACCCTCACTGAACAGAAGAGCAGTAACATAAATCAGCTGAAAAATGACAGTACATTGTTTTATTGATACATGTTACACAGAGATTTGCACAAAAATGTATTATACAATCCCCTCTTTTTAAAATTTACACAGTGGAATTTTGTTGCCAGAACCTATATTTAATACAAATGTAACAAGTTCAGCAGAATGGGAAGGTCAAGGATGGGCAATGCATGATCCACCAGGTTATGGAAGGGGTATGGGGGTGGATTCAGCTCTTAGATTTCAAATAACTTGTATTACAAAAAAGGATGAACATATTTTTATAGATGTTATACTGTACGATTCTTTCCCACTCAGGAACAATATCATCTACATAATGTGTGTAAACCAATAGAGGGTCATTTGTAATTGTTGGCCCTTTGTGGCAAATGATTATGCTTTATTTAAATAAAGCCAACATATTACATTCCAGGCAGATGGAGCTATGAAAGTCAGTAATAAACCTTTGTAATGAAGTTCTGGCCAATTCTGGCTCCGCAGAGCTTAATGTTCTGGTTAAACTTTCAAAAATTGTGACCCTCAGTTTGCGGTTACATCTACCAGGCCAAAACTGATTCTGTGATAGGAGGAGTATCATTACCAAACAATATCATCATTCACGTGTTTTTTTTTGTTTTTTAATCTCTTTTATTTTTCAAAAATAGATACATTGACAGAGAATAACGTCATTCACGTGTTTTTTTTTTTTTTTTTTTTTAAATCACATAATATGGTAGTTTCATCTGTTCTGCTTTAGTTCTGTTTTTAGAGCATGAGGCAAAACCACAAACCCTTAATGTTTTTACTGTCTTTACTGTAACACACAGTATGTGTTAATGCGGGGTGCAGACATTGCTTCTGGACTATATGTGTACGTATCTTACCTCTACCTCACAGGTGTACTCTGATCCATCTAGAACCTTGACTTTAGCCTGCATGTTTTTCGACACCTTTGCAGCTTTCAGAGGCGACTTGGAAACTTTGCTGGATCCGGATTTTTGAGATACTTTGTCGTCTTCAAGTTGTTGATACTTTAGTGGTTTTGTTGCAGCCTCTTTATCCCAGTCTTTGTCTGCGTTCTGCAGAGTCATAAAGCAAAGAGATATATTAACTTGGTGCTGTTCAGGTATCCTGGAAATAAATATTCATGTTTTTTGACTTCATTCATATTTAAACCACTTAAAGATTAAGGATTACAAGGCATTGTAAATCTTTCAGCTGAGGGAATGTGTGTTCAAAATTTGGAGGGCTACTATTTAAAATAAGGAATCCTTAAGCTACACAAAGTCTGATGCCCTGTGAACTACTTCACACACACACACAAGGGCAAATGTTTTGGTAATAATGTCATTTTGCCACCCTTCTGTGGAAAAAGAGGAAACGATTTTAGAATGCTACAATTTTACTCATAGGAGTGTTTCCCCCACCCCCCCAAAAAAACTGGTGGGTGGAGAAAAATAAATTAATTAATTAATAATGACATGCCTCCTCTCCCTAGTAGAATCGTTCCTGCATAAGCGGACAGGATTGCCCACAGTCCTATTGGCTTCTGAAAGAAGAATAGCAATATTATATGCAAGGTGGGGGCTGGAGTGGAACGCTGTCAAAATACTAAATAAAAAATCCTTCCTGATTCTGAACTGGCAAGAAAGGTTCCATCCCCTCAATGAAATGAACTTCTTTAATACAACATCTTGAGGAAGCACAATTCCACAGTTTTACTCTTAGCACTGCAGCTACAGACAACACTGCTTTCTTTTAGTCTCAAAGGATGCTCTAAAAAATCTCTCTAAAATGCCCCACATTGTTACCCAAATTTAACTACAGATACAATCAACGAGACTCCAGTTCCACTTGCAGAAATAAAAAACATGGAGCGAAATTTACACAGATCAGGTGCATTTTTCTTGAATTCATTAGGTTTTTTCAACCTAACTTACTATGTTACTAGAGAACTAAAGAGGTTTTGTCAAGCAATAATGTTTTATACTGTATACAACCCTGATGTTGCTCGACTACACATACTGGTATGCTTGAACCCTTACTAATACGCTGAAGTATGCTGGAACCCTTAAGGTGGGCATATACTATAAGATCCGATCGTTTGGCAAGGTCGACAAACGAGCGGATCTTGACCCGATATGCCCACTAACGGCTGGGCCCTGGGGTTGAACGATCGGATTACGATACTACGAATTGGCTCCGACGGGTTGCAGGACCGCATCAACTAGCCGATGTGGTCCTGGATCGTACAAAAAATCAAACTTGACCAATCGATATCTGCCCGATTTTTGGCCTGATATCGATCGGTTGGACCCTTCGGGAGCCCCCCACACATGGGCAGATAAGCTGCCGAATCGGTCTAAAGGACCGATATCTGCAGCTTTAATCTGCCGGTGTATGACCACATTAAGTCTAGAAAATTTGAAAGAAAGTGTGCTAAATTAGTGTTTAGATCCGCTAAGAAATCTTCCAAGAGCTTTATTAGCTTAGTTACCACTCGGTGGTCCTTTTTATTATAGACAAAGAACTACATTGTGTATGACAGATAAAGCCTAAACTGCTTTATAAATAGGTACAATTGTATTGCCCCATTCAAGGCTACACTAAATAAACACCTAAATGTTCTATATGTACAAGGCATTATTTTGCTGGCTCTGCTACAGATTAACGTTGCCTTACCTTCAGCAAAATCTCCAATAACTCCCTAAGAAACTCCATTTTCATTGCCCTACAAACCTTTTGAGTAATGGCCAAACAGATATCAATTTAATCATTTCGAAATGAATACAGGAGGCCCCAACATAAAGACTTCAGTTGCACCACTGCAACTTGACAATACCTTTGTTTATCTCTCTCAAAACTTTATAACTTATAGTCCGTTCTTTTCAGGTATGTGCACCATTCCCAAGACCCATAGACTTTAGATTATGCAGTCATTTAAGGTATCAAAAATCTTCGCATAATGCCACATCCACTGCAACACAGCTTTCCAACTTCAAAAAAACCCAAGTATCCCGAACCTTAAGAATGGTTTAACAGCAATTCACAATCTAACAAAACAGGTCTATAGTTAGCACAATGTGTCTGCCATTCATTAAAGAATTACATTTGTTTTCCAGCCTAAACCAAGAGTGAGACTGAGAATATTATAATATTAAGCTTAAATTCCAAAAGATTCTTGAGTGTCTTCCATCTGAACCAAGCACACAGTGAACACGAATTCTGTCTAAATAATTTTGCACAATGTTTAGTGTAAACCAACATTAATGAATTTGTGTGAACGCTTTATGGTTTGCAAGCACTTTCTATTATAATAAAGGGTGAGGTAAATTTGTTCTTGTGGCAAAATCACTGCAATTACACTGCTTAAGAAGCTTTCGACAAAAGGTGAAGAATGAGAAAGAGACAATGGAGCCATTAATGTAGTTGACAGTAATAGAGACTGAGATCTATAAAGAAATTGAAGCAAAAAAGGTGAAGTTGAATAAAAAAAAAAAGTATAGAAAATAGGCAGCAGAGGTGAAATGGCTTGGACAATGAGACTACAGGTATAATGGGGTGGTAGAGATGATGGCGTGTAGAAGAAGGGAGTTGACAATGTGAGGTGAAGGACACAAGTTATATGATATAGTTATGAGAAGAGGTAGGATTTAGGGCCTTCCCCCACTTATTGGAAGGTATCTTTATAAGAGATGGCATGGAGAACTAGATGCAGCTTTCCTATATTAGATGGGAGACACAGGGCTGGGACTAGAGGCAAACAGAAAAGACAACTGCCTTGAAAGCAGTTACTGAATAGCTGAAACCTCCACTCCATTCCCCCATACTCAGATGAATCCTTTATCATGGTGTACACTCTGTGTGGAAAGAGATCACTCTGATAAGCAGGATTTATATCTTCTCATACAATAGGTGCTCCAAAATACAGTAGTAGGTAAAATATATCTGTGTGTGTGGAGATAGCAGTAGGGGTTGTGAGGGGCTAGAGGGTGTTAGGAGGGGAACAAACGGTATATATTTAGGTGCTGGGAAGCAAACTGTGTATGTTTAGGGTAAGGATGCACCAAATCCAGGATTCGGTTAGGGATTCGGATTCCGCCGAACCGAATCCTAATTTGCATATGCAAATTAGGAGGCAAATTGTGTGACTTTTTTCACAAAACAAGGAAGTAAAAAATGTTTTCCTCTTCCCAATCCTTATTTGCATATGTAAATTATGATTCGGTTCAGTATTCAAAATAGTGTTTAGGGGCATGAATTTCACATGAACACAAAATGTTCTTACCCATTCAATATTAACCACTGTCTCCCCAGGCAGCAAAATAACTCCAACTAGTTTGCAAAGATAGAGGCAGCATTTGCCTCTTAAAGGAGAACCAAACCCTTTTTATTAAAATCTCCTACCTCCCCCCCCCCCAGCCTAGGTGTTACCCTGGGTAAATGCCCCTAACTCTTCACTTACCCCTCGTTGCAGATTCAGGGCAGAGTTGACAGGCGCCATCTTCTTCTCTTCGGTAATCTTTGGGTATTCCTCTGGCACTTCGGCAATTTCAGTGGCTTTCAACGCATGTGCAGTTGTTCAGGACCGGCAGATTGCACAAACTGCACATGCGTCAACACGCCATTCTCTACCCGAAGATTACCGAAGAGAAGAAGATGGTGCTTGTGAACTCTGATGCCCTGAATCTGCCACGAGGGGTAAGTAAAGAGTTAGGGCATTTACCCAGGGTAACACCTAGGCTGGGGGGAACAGGGAGGGGGTCTATGTATGGTGGGGGGGTAGGGGATATTTAATAAAAAGGGTTTGGTTCTCCTTTGACAAAGTAAAGGCACTGCACCCTTTCTGCACAATTATATTTGACTAGGGCAAGCATTCCAAAAGTAAACCACCTGCCCCTCTTTTTTTCAACTGCGGAGACATCAAGATGCATTCAGTTATAGGAGCTTTGTCTTTCTAATGTCAACCTGTATCTACTCCATGTATACTGTATACAATATGACACTTTTAATTCACTAGCAGTGTCTCGCAGACTAGGCCATTTTGTGCATCTCTGTTTTCCATTGGATGGCAGCAATGTGGTCTAAAACATCATCTGATTTTCAAACAAGTGTTAAATAAATGAAACACAAATTATTATATTTGTTCATGTATTTAATGAAAAAATTATCCAATCTGTGTGTGGCAAAAGTCAGTGAATCAGTATTCCCTTACTTTCGTTCAGTATTTGGTGTGACCCACTTGTGCAGCAATAACTTCAACTAAATTTTGCAGTAACTGTTGATAAGTACATATTTAGCCCATTAGCCCATTCCTCTATACAGAACAGCTTCAGCTCTTGGATATTGGTGGGTTTCCTCACGTGAACTGCTCACTTTAGTTCATTCTACAACATTTCAATTGGATTAAGGTCAGGATTTGACTTGGCCATTCCAGAACATTCACTTTATTCTGTGGTAGAACGACTTGTGTGTTTAGGATCATTGTCTTGCTGCATGACCCACTGTCTCTTGAGATTCATTTCACTGAAAGATGTCTTGACATTTTCCTTTCGGATTCTCTGGTATTCATTGTTCATCAATGATGGCAAGCTGTCCAGGCTCAGATGCAGTAAAATAGGCCCAAACCAAAACACCACCACCATGTTGGGATAAGGTTATTTTGCTGGAATGCAGTGTTTTTCTCTTTAACTGTAACTCTCCTCATTTATGCCAAAAAGTTATATTTTGGCTTAATCTGTCCACAAAACATTCTTCCAGTATCCTTCTGGTTTGTCCACATGCTCTTTAGCAAACTGTAGACAATATTAAGCAATATTTATATATATAAAAGCAATATTTGTAGGGGCTTTCTCTTTGCTAACCTGCCATACACACCATTGCTCTACAGTGTTCGACTGATGGAGGACTCATGAACATCAACATTTGCCAATGTGAGACAGGCGTTCAGTTGCTTAGAAGTTCCTTTGTTACCTCTCGGACTATTAGACGCTTTGCAGTTGAAGCTATCTTTGATGGTCGACCACTTCTTGGTAGGGTAACACCAGTCTTGTAATCTTTCCCAGCTTTATGGGCAACTCTTTTTCTGAGGTCCTCAAGAACTTCCTTTGTTCGAGGCATGGAACACATCCACACATGTGTTGTATGTGTGATGGCTTTGCTGGATCCCAGTTCTTAATTAAAACAGGGTCTCTTACTCACATCTAATTGTCATCCCACCTAAACACCTGCCTCTGATTTCACCTTCAAATTATATGAGAATGGATTCACTTACTTTTCCCACTCGCAGATATGTTATTGGATCTTTTTTTTTCAATAAATACATGACCAAATATAATAATTTTTGTTTTATTTGTTTAACCAGGTTTTCTTCGTCATGTTTTAGGTCACATTCATATAAAAATATAACTTTGAAGCACCACTGTAGTATCTATCAATATTAGGTCAATAATTGAGGTTATTTAGTCTGCCTCTAAAGCTGGCCATAGATGTTCATACTATAAACATTACACGACAATCAATCTGCTGATCTACTACTACTAACAATGTAGATTAAATAAGTAGGAAAAATAACAAAGACAATATTCTGCCCATTAATTGACAGATGGCAATCGTACAAAAGTTATGTCCAACAAATAGTAGTAACAGTCACCCATTGATAAGGTCAACTAAATCTTTCAATCTGTCTGAATGACTAAACGACCAATCGCCATGGCACTAAAAATGTCTGGACAGTCCACACATGATCTGAAACCTTTGTTTCGTATGACTGCATCTCTGCATCCATAGACAGCTTTTGTTACACATATTTCTTGCAGACAGAAACAACGAGTTGCATATTTTAATTTGGCATGTTGTAAATGGTAAGCAATTGCACAACCAAAGAGATTGCCTTGACAGGGATGGCAAGCTTAAATATTTAGTGGCCATATGGTTTATGGGTTGCGTCCTCATAGTATATACAGAAAAACACACTTCCGCACACATATCCAGCCTCCACAGTCATCTCGCAAAGATTTTACTAAACTAGGAAAAAGCTGAATTTGCATTTGTTCTGTACCGTGAACAATTATATAGACATCATTACCTTCAAGCAACCTGAAAAAAGAAATTAACAAGAAATCTTTAACTGCTTGTGATGTGCTTTAAAGAGCAATTAAACGGCAAAACAGAGGTATTCTGGAAAAGCTATTTAAAGCCAGTAACAAAAAATCAATAAAACTGCCATTGCAAAAATCTAAAGCAATACAAGGCAATCAGTAACAATTATGGAGACCCAAGAATCCTAACCTATAGCTATATAATATACATATCTGGTTTGTAGAAGAAACAACTGATTAAGTTCCAATCGTACTCTTGCATGTTGTAATATAGTGATTTGATGATAAAAATAAGTCTTTCAGATAATCAAACATAAGTGTAATCATGCAACTAATTTATAGATACCATACATACAGTACAGGTATGGGACCTGTTATCCAGAATGCTCAGGACCTCGTGTCTACTAGAAAACCATGTAAACATTAAATAAATCCAATAGGCTATTTTGCCTCCAATAAGGTTTAAGTGTATCTTATTTGGGATCAAGTACAAGGGACTGTTTTATTATTACAGAGAAAAAGGAAATCATTCTTATAATTCTTATTTGGATAAAATGGAGTCTATGGAAGATGTCCTTTCCGTAATTCAGAGCTTTCTGGATAATGGGTTTCCAGATAATGCCTGTATATAATATTTTCGGATCACATCCTCCGCCAACAAACTGCTGACTAACCAACCGCAGCATTATATGCTTGTGTTATATGAAGGCCTTGTATACTCTTTAGCACTAAACTTGCAAACTAAGCAAGGCTCAAGCTGGTCACACATTGGAAAATCTGGCAATGCCCTCCCCTTCCACTAGTAAAATCAACCCATCGAGGACAGTTTTAGACTTGTGGCCCAGTATGACAAAGGAGAACTAAAGCTTGACTAAGGAAGTAGGGCAGAAATGTTTTACATTGTGTTTTGGTCTTCTGTACCAGCCCAAGGGAACCATAGCCCCTTTAGCAGGAAAGATCTGTCTCTCCAAAGATGCCCCAGTAGCTCCCAATCTTATTTTCTGCTGATTCACTGCACATGCTCTGTACTGCTGTCAGTTAGCTGATATTAGGGCTGATGTACATTTTACAGTATATAATATAAATGTCACAATACTTTATAAGGCTGATGCTCAGAAACCAGCGCAATAAGCATCAGAATTTAATAATAATAAGCCTGTAGCATCAGTTCATATGACCGGCAAACCTCAGTGTCTGCTTAATAATTTGTGACAACCCCTAAGCTTAGCTTCTCAACTAGGGTTGCCAACTTTTCTGGAAAAAAATTCAGTCCTTCTTATATTTTTGTGTTTTTTCCCTATTAATAACATTGGCATCAAGCAACATTTTTAGCTGCCCAGAACTCACTGAGCATGTGCAGTGGAGCATGTGAAGGCAAATTTGTAAGTAGGCAGTAACCCATGGCAACCAGATGACCGCTTTAGTTGTCAACCTGCAGCTGATTGAAAAAAGCTAATCATTATTTGGTTGCTATGGGTTACTGCCTAGGTACACATTTTGGTATTTCTAGCCATATACATTTTTAGGGTTTAGTTCTCCTTTCTCTGTGGATCTGATCCATAAAAACTTTCTTTTATCTGGCCCCCTTTAAAAACAGGGTTTTGCACTCTCCATATTTCAATTGACAGTTAAGGTTATACAAAAAGGAAATACAAAATCTGCCTCATTTATAGAACAGAAGAAAACCAGCTAAAAGGAAGATCTTGGTTTACAATATAATTCTCTCTTGGCTACAGAAATAAAAAGCAAACGAAAAGCAACAGAGCTACTCAAAACTGCTGGAGGGCCTTGTGAAAGACGTAATGCACGTGCTGTGTTTGGCTTTAGCAGCAATTGCTTTTTTCAAATAAACATTTAATTAGTCTTCCTAGACTTGGGCTCTGATTTAGTGACATTTCTGAGGCAGGTGTTTGTAATTTAATTTCAAAAGTAATTTCATCTACTTGAGCAAGTAGAACGAAGGCATCTTTTTCATGCGAAACACTTCTTTGCTGCAATCAGAGGAAATGTTAACTGGATCAAAGCATTGTTTCCCTGTTGTTATCACAACAGGATATACAAAACATAATGACATGTAAATTCCTATAAAACACTTCATAGCAAAGGCTGAAAGAAAATCAAATCCATGGAATTTACAGATGAAAATCCTATGCTGACAACCTTGCAAAATGCTGAAATGCGACTTCTGTACTATCCGCAGTTTTAGTATCAATAAACTTAAGGGTAGGACTTCACGGACGATTTTGGAGCGATCCTCCGCACTGCCCATAAACGCAGGCATCAAATCGGATGCAATGGAAATAAGGTAAGTGAATGCATTGTCGGATGTAGACGCAGCGTGCAGCATCTGCATCCGACAGTCGTGTCTCGCCTGATCAACGCTTCAACTTCATCCGACATTTCCATTACTTAGCTTATTTCTGTCGCATCCGACGTGAGGCCTGCGTCGGATCGCGCGGAAATCGTCCGTGAAGTCCTACCCTTAGTGTCATACATACAGTACATGTGCATCCACAGTCATTTATATGTAACGTGGGATCTGCTGAAGAACATGATCCAAACATGGTTGACAAAGTGGTTTTGTAGAAGAGTTGCAGGCCCTAGGCGTTCAGTGTTCCTAAAATGTTTTTATAGCAACTAATTATTCACCGACCAAATGAATACTATCACGGCATCGCTTTCTTTTATGCATTATAATCCTATTTAATGAGAGTTACATTAATTGTAGGCATAATGGGACAGATGAAACAGAAAATGACCATTCCGGATGGTTTATTATTCCATGTCCCAAATATTGTTGTTATTTCAGTAAGATGGCAAGCCTAATTTTCATTTTCTGTATCACTTTGTTGTTTGGCCCACGTGCTAAACAATTTACACATACTGTGATGAACCTACTAATTAGTTTATCAGATAAACAACTTGATCATAAAGAAAATGTGACACTTACTACTGACCAATGACCAGCCACACAAGCCAAGGATTTTTACTGCTGTGACTTTTTTGACATTTATATTGAGTTGAAATAATCTGCAAGGAATTTGCTCATACGCATGATCAATTCCAACCCTGTATAGGGTTGCCACCCGGCTGGTATTTTACCGGCCTAGCTGGTAAAACACATTCCAATGTCGGTAATACAGATACAGTCAATGTAGTATTTATGTCTGCAAAATCTATAGTGGTAACCTCGGACATATTTTCTCGTATGTTAATAACATTAACTCTCAGCTGCTAAATGTACATTTTTTCCTTGCCTTAAACCCCCAAGGTTCACCTCAGTGCTGTCCAGGGCGCTCCGCCAATGAAGCGAGTTGAGGCACTCGCCTCAGGCGGCAGCGCCCCCCCCCGGTTGCCAGGGGCGGCAAAAATGTTGAATTTTTGGAACATCAGTTGAACGATTCAAATTGCTACTCGATTTTGTCACTACTGTTTGCTGCACAGATTTTTTTGAGAAGTATTTTTTCGTAAATTAAGGAGATTCAAATTTGGGTATTTGGTCAAATATTTTTTTTTTTAATAAAAGGAGAGAAAGTTGAGTTTTAGTGAAATAACCCCCTTTGTCTACTTGCACATCACTAATGTGAATGCTGGCCAATGTGAAGTTAATTCCGTAAAACTTAATATATCCCATATCCCAAATTTAGTTTATATGCCACTTGGTGTGACCAGTTGCACTTTTCACTAAGGCCTCCCTCCTTTGAGCACCTAAAAGTCCAACTGGCACTGACAAATGGTGTATTCACAATACTCTTAGATGCCTTTCCTAGATACTGTTAGAATAAATTACCACAATTCTTACAAAGATCTAAATCACAGCTGGTTATTACATTTTTTCTATTCATTACAAGGTATCCAGAAATAATTGAATCCTATGAAGTCAACTAACTCAACTGAAATGCATTGATATACTTAAGAGACATTACAGGGATATTACATTTAAGAGATGAGAGATTAAGGAATTGTGGTTATCCATCCACTATGACTGACTCTGAAATAAAGGGGATGAGAATATTAAGTGCACTGAATACCTGAAAAGAGAGAGAAGAAAAAAAAAGAGAGCCAATAGAATGTCTTTCATCTCTCTATATTTCATAGCTGAAGTGATTGGATGAAGTGATCACTTTTCAATACCTAAAAGATGATACCTTTATTCAAATACCAATAAATTATATTCACAACTATTAGTTGAGGTCTGACTGATGTCAGAAAAAAACAAAAATTATTTTAGAAAAGAAACCCCACCAATTGTTATAATTCTAAAATTGGCCAAAAATACTGCAACGTGATTTATTACACTTGTTTACTAACAACAATTCATAAAGAATTGTAATAAAATTATTAAAGTGCTAGTGCTGCTATAAATTCATCCATAAATAGAAAATTCATTGATTTAAGTAGAGTGCTGTGCAATAAATTAGAATATTAGACCCCAAAGAAAAAAATCAATTAAAATTATATATAGAAAAATGACCAAATTTAGGTAGTGGGTTAGCAATTGAAGTCACAATCCATAGAATTAGATTATAGAAAATAGAAAAAATAGATGGTGGAGTTGTCCCATAAACTAACTGCCTGATTTTTTCTAGAGCCTGGGACACCACAAAGATAAGGCAGGACAGGGTAACCGGGGCTGTGGCCTTGGTATTTAACTTGCCCTAAATGTTAATAAGAGGCTAGGTAACCCTAAAAAGCCACAAACTGTCGGTCCCTTAGAAAGGAAGGAAGATTGTAAGAGGTTGTATAGAATAAGGAAGGATTAGACCCCGAGCTCTCTTGCCCCCACTTCCGTTGAAAAACCCAGCCCAAATATTTCCGATAGATCGATTTGGCAAAAAATTCAATTTGACCACAAGAGGATCACTAAGAACGCCGACGTACGTTTCGCTGAATAGCTTTGTCAAGGCGACAAAGCTAATGTCTCTCCAGAGAAATCTCTGAGCACCAGTAGGGCTTATTCTCTGCAATAAAGTTGAAATGCCTACTCTAGAGAGCTAGCGGGCACTAAAGTAGGTTTTTATAAAAACATTGGCCCAAATATTATACAACCTTTAACACAGTTATACCTGCTTTTAATTAGTGCAGCTCGTCGCCAATATGTTTTGAATGCTTGAATAGTTCAGAGAAGAATCATGATTAATGCATTTGTCTTCCAGAATAACACTGTAATCCTGCTCTCCCAGGAGGCTGACAGAGTGCACATTTGCAAGTTGGCCCAAAAATACAATTAGATTACATCACACTTTAATATCCCCACAATGACCCAATGTCTTTGCAGAAGAGCTATTTATAAGGAAAGAAATGCTGCCAATATCTGGAATTTCCAGGGCTAGAGGCTTCCACAAAGGCATTTATTTATTTAACAAATAAGCTAAGTTTTATTTTTGGGAATGCCTAATGTTTATATGCCCCTGTGCCTACATGTGAGAACACTAAATGACCTAGGTGGGAGTCTCATTATACTTTAATATTACAATTACCTTCTCAGCTTTCAGTGGGGTGCTGTGTGCAGCGGCAGCTGGAATGTTTTCCACAAGGTTTTGGTGATCTTCCCCGTCTTGCTGCCCCTGTTGAGTTCCAGAAACCCCCTTCTGTGCCGGATTTTGTTGGTCTTTTTCCTGATCCTTCTTGGAATCTGACTCGGAACCAGTTTCTGAGGTCATGATTTGTTTTTCTGCCAAAGAAGAACATTTAATTTCTGAGTTTAACTAAATCTAAAATCCTGAAAATGATCAGTCAATAATGGGATGTAATAGATTAACAGTACACAAAAGTTTTCCAATTAATCCTTAGTGATGCAGTCAGTTATAGTACATTCTACTTTGATATATAATAATAAGGCACATTGGAATTCAATGACCTGGTTAAAAGGGTTTGTGCTTTTTATATGGCCAGAGAGCTACACAGTGATTTTTGGCAGCTGAACACAAACAGTCAAATTTAAAAAGGATGAATATTTTATATGTTATACATTTTTATGGTTTTTCTTAAGTTTTAGATCAGTCATTGCTATAGTATAGAATGTAGGAAAGATGGAAACAAACCCATGAAAAGTCAGAATGCCTGAAATTAAACTACTTGAGTTATGGGCAATATTTAAAGTAACAGTAACACCAACAAATTAGTGTTTTAAAGTAATAAAAATATTATTTAGTGTTGCCCTGCACTGGTAAAACTGATGTGTCAGAAACACTACTATAGTTCATATAAACAAGCTGCTGTAAAAAAAAGTCTATATGGTACAGGTTAAATAGTGGATAACAGATAACACCATTATGTTATCTGTTGTGTAACCTGAGCCTTTTCTCATTTTAACCCTTTAAGTGCCACAGAACGTAGAATCTACGTTCTGTGGAAAAGTAACTTGAAATGCCACAGAACGTAGATTCTACGTTCTGCAGCACTTCCGGGTTCTGGAGCGGAGGAGCGGCTGTTAGAGCCGCTCGCTCCGTTCCGCTTCGATCCCCTGCCCCTAGGCAACGAGCAGAGCAGGGGATCGAGTGGCCCCTGGGGCGCGATCGCCCAGGGGCCCAAAAACAGCAGCAGGCACGTGTTCCTTACGTGTCCTGCTGCTGCAGCCTACACCGCGCCATCCAGCTCCGCCCCCACAGCACAGAGACACGCAGATCGTCGCAGATGTCTTCCTGGGACCCCTCCACATCGTGTGCAACAGTCTTCAGCGACTTTTTCAGGTTAGTGCAACAATTACACACACAAACACACCAACACACACTTATTACAGTAATACACACTTAGATTCACACTTACACACACTTACACATACATTTTTGGGGATTGGGGGGGTCACTTACACTCACTGCACTTACACACACGTGCACACGCACACACGCGCACATAACATGTAATTTACCATTTGTACACACGCACACGCACATACATGGCATTGTGGCTTTTTTTTTTTTTTTCTTATCGCATCGTCTCTTTTTTTTGCTGAAAAAAATGTTTTATTGCCATTACGAATAGCGTATTCGCTAACCGTACTGTGCAATATCTTTTGTATGTTATTTCGGTGATTATATTGCAATTTTGGGTATTTTGGTGCATTTTTAGCCATTTTATTGAATTTTTAGCCATTTTATTGCATTTTCAGCTCTGCATATGTTGTGTTCACTTGTTTCTAGCCGTATAACCTGTTTGGCCCAGCTAAAATATTCAAACTGTGATTCTGACGGCCGATAACACTAGTCTGGAAAAAAAAACATTGATTTTTGTGGTTTTATTGGATTTTTTTTCATTTCACTCTTTACTGCCTTATTTTGTTTTGCCTTGTACATTTTATCTACTATATATCCATTTGGGGGTCTCTGTGCGCCACATAGTTTGGTATATCTATGCATATTGGGCATCAAAGTGTTCAGTAGACCCCTGGCGTTCATATTTAGGATGTTTTATGCTGATACGTTACGAAATGTGGGGCATATAATGGGGTAAAATTCAAGCTTTGTGACGATTTTCAGAAATTTGATAAAAACCGTTATGTTCAGCATTGCTTTGCAGTTTGGCAGTTTGCAGTAGAAACACTTATTTACCCATATTGGATTCGTCAGAATGTGTACTTTCTGAAAATATATGGTTTTCTGGGGTCTCTGTACTGTTAGGGGGGTCTAATGTCGCATAATACACACACCAGGTGCTCATATTGCAGCAGCCAGCGCATCAGCTGTGAAAATGTATATACACTATTGTCATTTGGGGGTCTCTGTGCGCCACATAGTTTGGTATATCTATGCATATTGAGCATCAAAGTGTTCAGTAGACCCCATGCGTTCATATTTAGGATGTTTTATGCTGATACGTTACGAAATGTGGGGCATATAATGGGTAAAATTCAAGCTTTCTGACGATTTTCAGAAATTTGATAAAAAACCGTTATGTTCAGCATTGCTTTGCAGTTTGGCAGTTTGTAGTAGAAACACTTATTTACCCATATTGGATTCGTCAGAATGTGTACTTTCTGAAAATATATGGTTTTCTGGGGTCTCTGTACTGTTAGGGGGGTCTAATGTCGCATAATACACACACCAGGTGCTCATATTGCAGCAGCCAGCGCATCAGCTGTGAAAATGTATATACACTATTGTCATTTGGGGGTCTCTGTGCGCCACATAGTTTGGTATATCTA
The DNA here is from genome assembly GCA_038501925.1 of Xenopus petersii. Lineage (NCBI taxonomy): Eukaryota > Metazoa > Chordata > Amphibia > Anura > Pipidae > Xenopus > Xenopus petersii. The sequence goes on along the minus strand of CM076683.1, from coordinate 97,455,263 downwards.
TGCATATTGAGCATCAAAGTGTTCAGTAGACCCCATGCGTTCATATTTAGGATGTTTTATGCTGATACGTTACGAAATGTGGGGCATATAATGGGTAAAATTCAAGCTTTCTGACGATTTTCAGAAATTTGATAAAAAACCGTTATGTTCAGCATTGCTTTGCAGTTTGGCAGTTTGTAGTAGAAACACTTATTTACCCATATTGGATTTGTCAGAATGTGTACTTTCTGAAAATATATGGTTTTCTGGGGTCTCTGTACTGTTAGGGGGGTCTAATGTCGCATAATACACACACCAGGTGCTCATATTGCAGCAGCCAGCGCATCAGCTGTGAAAATGTATATACACTATTGTCATTTGGGGGTCTCTGTGCGCCACATAGTTTGGTATATCTATGCATATTGAGCATCAAAGTGTTCAGTAGACCCCATGCGTTCATATTTAGGATGTTTTATGCTGATAACTTACGAAATGTGGGGCATATAATGGGTAAAATTCAAGCTTTCTGACGATTTTCAGAAATTTGATAAAAAACCGTTATGTTCAGCATTGCTTTGCAGTTTGGCAGTTTGTAGTAGAAACACTTATTTACCCATATTGGATTCGTCAGAATGTGTACTTTCTGAAAATATATGGTTTTCTGGGGTCTCTGTACTGTTAGGGGGGTCTAATGTCGCATAATACACACACCAGGCGCTTATATTGCAGCAGCCAGCGCGTCAGCCGTGAAAATGTATATACACTATTGTCATTTGGGGGTCTCTGTGCGCCACATAGTTTGGTATATCTATGCACATTGGGCATCAAACTATTTAGTAGACCCCTGGCGTTCATATTTAGGATGTTTTATGCAGATACGTTACGAAACGTGGAGCATATAATGGGGTAAAATTCAAGCTTTGTGACGATTTTCAGAAATTTGATAAAAACCGTTATGTTCAGCACTGCTTTGCAGTTTGGCAGTTTGTAGTAGAAACACTTATTTACCCATATTGGATTCGTCAGAATGTGTACTTTCTGAAAATATATGGTTTTCTGGGGTCTCTGTACTGTTAGGGGGGTCTAATGTCGCATAATACACACACCAGGTGCTTATATTGCAGCAGCCAGCGCGTCAGCCGTGAAAATGTATATACACTATTGTCATTTGGGGGTCTCTATGCGCCACATAGTTTGGTATATCTATGCATATTGGGCATCAAAGTGTTCAGTAGACCCCTGGCGTTCATATTTAGGATGTTTTATGCTGATACGTTACGAAACGTGGAGCATATAATGGGGTAAAATTCAAGCTTTGTGACGATTTTCAGAAATTTGATAAAAACCGTTATGTTCAGCATTGCTTTGCAGTTTGGCAGTTTGTAGTAGAAACACTTATTTACCCATATTGGATTCGTCAGAATGTGTACTTTCTGAAAATATCTGGTTTTCTGGGGTCTCTGTACTGTTAGGGGGGTCTAATGTTGCATAATACACACACCAGGTGCTTATATTGCAGCAGCCAGCGCGTCAGCCGTGAAAATGTATATACACTATTGTCATTTGGGGGTCTCTATGCGCCACATAGTTTGGTATATCTATGCATATTGGGCATCAAAGTGTTCAGTAGACCCCTGGCGTTCATATTTAGGATGTTTTATGCTGATACGTTACGAAACGTGGAGCATATAATGGAGTAAAATTCAAGCTTTGTGACGATTTTCAGAAATTTGATAAAAACCGTTATGTTCAGCATTGCTTTGCAGTTTGGCAGTTTGTAGTAGAAACACTTATTTACCCATATTGGATTCGTCAGAATGTGTACTTTCTGAAAATATATGGTTTTCTGTGGTCTCTGTACTGTTAGGGGGGTCTAATATCGCATAATACACACACCAGGTGCTTATATTGCAGCAGCCAGCGCGTCAGCCATGAAAATGTATATACAGTATTGTCATTTGGGGGTCTCTGTGCGCCACATAGTTTGGTATATCTATGCATATTGGGCATCAAAGTGTTCAGTAGACCCCTGGCGTTCATATTTAGGATGTTTTATGCTGATACGTTACGAAACGTGGAGCATATAATGGAGTAAAATTCAAGCTTTGTGACGATTTTCAGAAATTTGATAAAAACCGTTATGTTCAGCATTGCTTTGCAGTTTGGCAGTTTGTAGTAGAAACACTTTTTTACCCATATTGGATTCGTCAGAATGTGTACTTTCTGAAAATATATGGTTTTCTGTGGTCTCTGTACTGTTAGGGGGGTCTAATATCGCATAATACACACACCAGGTGCTTATATTGCAGCAGCCAGCGCGTCAGCCATGAAAATGTATATACAGTATTGTCATTTGGGGGTCTCTGTGCGCCACATAGTTTGGTATATCTATGCATATTGGGCATCAAAGTGTTCAGTAGACCCCTGGCGTTCATATTTAGGATGTTTTATGCTGATAACTTACGAAATGTGGGGCATATAATGGGGTAAAATTCAAGCTTTGTGACGATTTTCAGAAATTTGATAAAAACCGTTATGTTCAGCATTGCTTTGCAGTTTGGCAGTTTGTAGTAGAAACACTTATTTACCCATATTGGATTCGTCAGAATGTGTACTTTCTGAAAATATATGGTTTTCTGGGGTCTCTGTACTGTTAGGTGGTCTAATGTCGCATAATACACACACCGGGTGGTTATGTTGCAGCAGCCAGCGCGTCAGCCGTGAAAATGTCTATACATATTGTCATTTGGGCGTCTCTGTGCGCCACATAGTTTGGTATATCTATGCACATTGGGCATCAAACTATTTAGTAGACCCGTATGTTTATATTTAGGATGCTTTATGCTGGTAATGATACATGGACAATACGATGCTGGAAAGTTGAAGCTTTGAGGCAATTTTCAGATATTTCACCAAAACCGCCAAATTTGGCAAAGCCTTGCGACTCAGTAGTTTGGAGCAGAAAAGCATGGGTACCCATTTTAGATTCTGTAGAAAGTGTACTTTCCAAAAATGTATGGGTTTGGGGGGTAAACATATATTTCTGTGTTTTTACCCCACAAAAATGCAGACAATGTGCTGATTTTTCATTAGCTGAAGTTACCCACAGGACAATTTGTATGTGCTAACTTAATTTTGGGGCCTCTAAATGCCATATACTTCGGTAAACCTATGCACAGTGGGCACCAAACTGTTTGGAGGACCCCTGGCAATCACAATTTGGGTGCTTTTTTGTGATACGTAATGATACATGGGCGATATGATGCTGGAAAGTTGAAGCATTGAGGCAATTTTCAGATATTTCACCAAAACCGACAACTTTGGGAAAGCCTTGCGACTCAGTAGTTTGGAGCAATAAGGCATGGGTACCCATTTTAGATTCTGTAGAATGTGTACTTTCCAAAAATGTATGGGTTTGGGGGGTAAACATATATTTCTGTGTTTTTACCCCACAAAAATGCAGTTAATGTGTTGATCTTTCATTAGCTGAAGTTACCCACGGGACTGTTTGTATGCGCTAACTTCATTTTGGGGCCTCTAAATGCCAGATACTTTGGTAAACCTATGCACAATGGGCACCAAACTGTTTGGAGGACCCCTGACAATCATATTTAGGGTGCTTTTTCTTGGTGCGTAACGATACATGGGTGATATGGTACTGAGAAGTTGAAGCTTTGAGGCAATTTTCAGATATTTCACCAAAACCGACAATTGTGGGAAAGCCTTGCGACTCAGTAGTTTGGAGCAGAAAGGCATGGGTACCCATTTTAGATTCGGTAGAATGTGTACTTTCCAAAAATATATGGGTTTGGGGGGTAAACATATATTTCTGTGTTTTTACCCCACAAAAATGCAGTCAATGTGTTGATTTTTCATTAGCTGAAGTTACCCACGGGACTGTTTGTATGCGCTAACTTCATTTTGGGGCCTCTAAATGCCAGATACTTTGGTAAACCTATGAACAATGGCCACCAAACTGTTTGGAGGAACCCTGGCAATCATATTTAGGGTGCTTTTTCTTGGTGCGTAACGATACATGGGTGATATGGTACTGAGAAGTTGAAGCTTTGAGGCAATTTTCAGATATTTCACCAAAACCGACAATTGTGGGAAAGCCTTGCGACTCAGTAGTTTGGAGCAGAAAGGCATGGGTACCCATTTTAGATTCGGTAGAATGTGTACTTTCCAAAAATATATGGGTTTGGGGGGTAAACATATATTTCTGTGTTTTTACCCCACAAAAATGCAGTCAATGTGTTGATTTTTCATTAGCTGAAGTTACCCACGGGACTGTTTGTATGCGCTAACTTCATTTTGGGGCCTCTAAATGCCAGATACTTTGGTAAACCTATGAACAATGGCCACCAAACTGTTTGGAGGAACCCTGGCAATCATATTTAGGATGCTTTTTCTTGGTGCGTAACGATACATGGGTGATATGGTACTGAGAAGTTGAAGCTTTGAGGCAATTTTCAGATATTTCACCAAAACCGACAATTGTGGGAAAGCCTTGCGACTCAGTAGTTTGGAGCAGAAAGGCATGGGTACCCATTTTAGATTCGGTAGAATGTGTACTTTCCAAAAATATATGGGTTTGGGGGGTAAACATATATTTCTGTGTTTTTACCCCACAAAAATGCAGTCAATGTGTTGATTTTTCATTAGCTGAAGTTACCCACGGGACTGTTTGTATGCGCTAACTTCATTTTGGGGCCTCTAAATGCCAGATACTTTGGTAAACCTATGAACAATGGCCACCAAACTGTTTGGAGGAACCCTGGCAATCATATTTAGGGTGCTTTTTCTTGGTGCGTAACGATACATGGGTGATATGGTACTGAGAAGTTGAAGCTTTGAGGCAATTTTCAGATATTTCACCAAAACCGACAATTGTGGGAAAGCCTTGCGACTCAGTAGTTTGGAGCAGAAAGGCATGGGTACCCATTTTAGATTCGGTAGAATGTGTACTTTCCAAAAATATATGGGTTTTGGGGGTAAACATATATTTCTGTGTTTTTACCCCACAAAAATGCAGTCAATGTGTTGATTTTTCATTAGCTGAAGTTACCCACGGGACTGTTTGTATGCGCTAACTTCATTTTGGGGCCTCTAAATGCCAGATACTTTGGTAAACCTAGGAACAATGGCCACCAAACTGTTTGGAGGAACCCTGGCAATCATATTTAGGGTGCTTTATCTTGGTGCGTAACGATACATGGGCGATATGGTGCTGAGAAGTTGAAGCTTTGAGGCAATTTTCAGATATTTCACCAAAACCGACAATTGTGGGAAAGCCTTGCGACTCAGTAGTTTGGAGCAGAAAGGCATGGGTACCCATTTTAGATTCGGTAGAATGTGTACTTTCCAAAAATATATGGGTTTTGGGGGTAAACATATATTTCTGTGTTTTTACCCCACAAAAATGCAGTCAATGTGTTGATTTTTCATTAGCTGAAGTTACCCACGGGACTGTTTGTATGCGCTAACTTCATTTTGGGGCCTCTAAATGCCAGATACTTTGGTAAACCTATGAACAATGGCCACCAAACTGTTTGGAGGAACCCTGGCAATCATATTTAGAGTGCTTTTTCTTGGTGCATAACGATACATGGGTGATATGGTGCTGAGAAGTTGAAGGTTTGAGGCAATTTTCACATATTTCACCAAAACCGACAATTGTGGGAAAGCCTTGCGACTCAGTAGTTTGGAGCAGAAAGGCATGGGTACCCATTTTAGATTCGGTAGAATGTGTACTTTCCAAAAATATATGGGTTTTGGGGGTAAACATATATTTCTGTGTTTTTACCCCACAAAAATGCAGTCAATGTGTTGATTTTTCATTAGCTGAAGTTACCCACTGGACTGTTTGTATGCGCTAACTTCATTTTGGGGCCTCTAAATGCCAGATACTTTGGTAAACCTATGAACAATGGCCACCAAAATGTTCAGAGGAACCCTGGCAATCATATTTAGGGTGCTTTTTCTTAGTGCATAATGATACATGGGTGATATGGTGCTGGGAAGTTGAAGGTTTGAGGCAATTTTCACATATTTCACCAAAACCGACAATTTTGGGAAAGCCTTGCGACTCAGTAGTTTGGAGCAGAAAGGCGTGGGTACCCATTTTAGATTCGGTAGAATGTGTACTTTCCAAAAATATATGGGTTTGGGGGGTAAACATATATTTCTGTGTTTTTACCCCACAAAAAATGCAGTCAATGTGTTGCTTTCTCAGTAGCTGAAGTAAAGTCCTGATCAATTTGGATGTGCTAACTTCATATTGGTGTCTCTAAATGCCAGATACTTTGGTAAACCTATGCATAATGGGTATCAAACTGTTCAGTGGACCCCTGGCAATCATATTTCAGGTGCTTTTTCTTGGTACCTAATATAGTTTGGGATATGCGGAGCAGCAAAATAAAACCTTTGAAATGATTTTTCAGAATTTTGAATTTTTTTTTGAAAAACCGCTATGTTCAGACAAGCTTTTATGTTTGGTAGTTGGGAGTAGAGAGACATAGTTACCCATTTTGTAATCGGCAGAATGTGTACTTTTCAAAAATGTATGGTTTTCTGGGGTAAACCTACGGTTTCAGGATTTTTTGCCTTGGAATCTAAAGCATGCCGTTTTCTGCCTTAGTGCTTTCAAAATTCGGCAATATACTGCCGGGAGTTTTTGAGGTACAGAAGTCCTAAATCTCCCTAAAACTATACATATCTGGTATTGGCACGTTCGAGAGACATAAGGCTTTCCAAATCAGTTGGATTTTCATCCGTAAAATGAAATATTTTTCTGGTATAAATTGATATACGATGAAAAATGGTAATTTTTCATTTTTGTTTGGTATTTAGCACTATAAATTTTTTTGCACAGGTGGAAATACATGAAAACTCAGGCAGATTTAGAAAGCTCAGTTTCTACCGAAAAAAACAATGTATAGTTTTCCTAGGTAAACTATAGGTTTCCCCTCAGAAAATGCCCCTAAAGTGAGAGAGCACAAAATGTTTCAAAAACGGCTGGCATTTCGCGTAACCAAAATGTGAAATTCTGCTGGCACTTAAAGGGTTAATGTCTGCCCCCATTGCTACACAGCAGCTTATTTATATAAACAATAAACACTCCAGTTTTACCAGTACAGGACAACACTGCATTATATTTTCTTTAAAACACATTTTGATGTTACTGTTCATTTAACACATGGCCCAGCCTGCACATCCCACACTGCACAACGGTAATACATTAAAAGGGATTTTCAGATTTTTAACCAGAAATAAAGACTTTTTTAATTGCTTCCATCCTCTATTTTTTACCACTATTCCAAAATCTAAGTTTAAAGTTTAATGTCCCTGTCTCTGGTGTTTCTGTCTGGCAGCTCAGTAATTCAGGCGCAGACACTAAACTGCATTTTTTCAACATTTAGTTGATACATATTTCAGCATCATCTCTGGAGTACTAGCAACTATTGTATCAATAACATCCGCCTTTATTGAAACCCAAGGATTCTGCTCAGCAGGGACAAAGATAAGAAATGTATCAACTAAATTCGGCGACTCCCCCCAGAGCTGCTTTACAAAGTGAAAAAATTTAACTTTCCACTTCAATATTAGAAAAATGGTCACACGTAGAAAATAAAGATTAACAGAGAGAGGAATAAAGATAGACATAGAATATAGAGTAATAGGAAAAAGTATTTATTTCTGGGGAACTTTCTGAAACTGAAGGTGAACAACCCTTTTAACCTGAACACACAGGCCAAGGCAGCTACATTAAAGCAGAGAGACAGTATTAATAAAAACCTGTAAAATGATTTCTCCCTTTAGTGACTTATTGGGTATAATGCCTACCAAAGTGTCTCTATCTAGGTATTGTAGTCTTTATTCAAGAACTTTAAGAAGGGACATGTCATATCCTAAAGAGAGCAGGTTAGGACCAATCGGAGCAAGTAATATTACTTTATGATATAAACAAGTTGGCTGAACCGACTTACACTTCAAGTAGAGGTGGGCACATCATTTTGTTGCCATTTCCACTGAATTTGCTAGTTGCCCCTTATTGCAAAAAGTCATATTGGGTGAAACATCTTTTTTTGCAAAAAAGTCATGTTTGGCCATACACTGTCCACTGTCTGCTCACCAATACAGTGGGCCAAATACAGTGGGCCAAATACAGTGGGCCAAATACAGTGGGCCAAGGCAGACCCCAGGGTAGAGGGCAACAACAGCATGCCAATATGGTCCTGACTAAATAGGAATTTGGAACCTGGCCAATAGATATCAGGCTGAATTCTGTCAAAATATCAGACAGGTCCCCATATAAGGGCCAATACAGTGCAAACTTGGTCTACAGGGCCTGAGCAAACAGCTTTTATTGGCTAGTGTATGGTCAGTTTCATTTTAGAACCTCTCAAACAGTACTGAACGACTGATATAATTAAATGTTAAACACATTGGATAGCACTTTGAAGGCCACATGTAGGTGTAGCAGAGTTCACAGCAACACAAACTTTTCCCTAATTTTAGTGTATTCATTTTAACCGACATTCTCTTTGACTAATTTGCAGTTGTGCAAACAGCATGGCAAAAAACAAGAACAAAGTAAAAAGGAGATAAACACAAGACCTCAGTTAAATGTCAAGACTGAGCTTCTTAAAATGGGAAATAAAATTTATCTAAATAAAGCGGCCCCAATGATTCAGAAGCTAACCATGTTACAAATATCAGATTGCACCTTTGCTCCAAAGCCTTACATTAAAATGAGAATTACAAGAATACACAATGACGCAAGTAACCTTTTAAACCAGGCATTAATGGTTCAGTGGGAAAAGGTGACATATTTCTCACTGTAATTGCCAAGTAACTAATGAAATTCAGGAAAGGAGCGGGGGGAAAAGGGAGCAAATAAAGTCCTAGTGGAACAAGTTTCATATAAAACATTGCCGAGTTGAGTTAAACAAAATAAACAGTGCTATTTAGTTCATACCCCAATATATTGTCATGGTAAGGATACTTATAAACAGTAGAGGCTATTTCTCTTTACTGCTCAATGGTAAATAATACTACATCTTCACTTACAAAACCATTCACACTCAAGGGTTCATTAAGTAATGCTACAGTCAAAGGTGATGCAGGGCTTAGGGGTACAAAGTTGCTACCATACAAAACTTAGCACACGCTAGAGGCATTTCAGGGGCTCTATTACTCCTACAGGCAGCAACATACATAAAGAAATTCCTATTCTATGTGTTCAATCCAGTACAATGAGTTGAGTTGAGAGCCAAGAACTAAATAAGCCAGATATAGACTATTAGGTGATGCCACCCTGAAGGTGATCAAAGAAACAAGAGATGGCAGAAAAAGGGGAGGGAGATCTGATCGGTTAAGGCACAATAACTGCATTACATCCTAAAAAACTTTAGGGAGAAGAGAATTCTTTACTCATTTGTGCACAAAGGTATACAGGCAAGAGGAAATGTAACTGGGATAAATAATATGTAAAACTACCAGAACTAAGTAGAGGGGAAAACAATTATATATATAGGCAGATACATTTTTTTTATTTTATTACACACCATTTAAATATATGCATTTCAATCCCACATGGATTGTAATCAGGATGTTATGCAAAAAGTGCACATGCAGTTTAAATCTCAAATGTGTCCAATCAGAACCTTGTTCAAACAATTTAAATACTCTGTTACAAAATAAAACAAAAACAATGTGTCAATAATGTGTTACATGAATCTACCTGAAAACGTTCAGCTGCAGTATCCTCTGGGACTATCAATGACAGCCATATTCCCTCTCTTTACGCTACATTTAGCCCCTTTCTTACAAAACCAGATAGGTTGTCTTGGATTTTTGTGAGAAGGGGGCTAAATTTACAGTATAGAGTATGAATACCATTGATAGTCCCAAAGGATGTTTACCATTTCCTCTTCTACCTGTACTGCAGCTGAACATTTGTAACATGTTTTAAAAGGGGGGGGGGGTGTGTGTGTGTGTGTGTGTGTGTGTGTGTGTGTGTGTGTGTGTGTGTGTGTGTGTGTGTGTGTGTGTGTGTGTGTGTGTGTGTGTGTGTGTGTGTGTGTGTGTGTGTGTGTGTGTGTGTGTGTGTGTGTGTGTGTGTGTGTGTGTGTGTGTGTGTGTGCGCGCACCATGGGAATTTTTGGACTCTGCACCCACAAAGATCATATTAAGTCCGGTCTTCAGAGTGCGGTCGTTTGACACAGACTATATATATATATATATATATATATATATAAAAATTGTCAGAGGTCAAGATTTTAGGAACATGTATAATGAGGTTGTGTTGAATGTGTTGACAGCCACAGAGAATAAGATTAATGTTAGAAGTAATTTGCTCCTTCAATGCGTAGCTCTGCAGCCAGGGAACAAACACTCAAAACCCCCCCTCTGTTAAAGGGATACTGTGATGGGAAAACATGTTTTTTTCAAAACACATCAGTTAATAGCGCTGCTCCAGCAGAATTCTGCACTGAAATCCATTTTTCAAAAGAGCAAACAAATCTTTTTATATTCAATTTTGAAATCTGACATGGGGCTAGACATATTGTCAGTTCCCCAGCTGCCCCCAGTCATGTGACTTGTTCTCTGATAAACTTCAGTCACTCTTTGCTGCTGTACTGCAAGTTGGAGTGATATCACCCCTCCCCCCCAGCAGCCTAACAACAGAACAAAGAGAAGGCAATGAGATAGCAGCTCCCTAACACAAGATAACAGCTCCCTGGTAGATCTAAAAACAACACACAATAGTAAAAGCCAAGTCCCACTGAGACTGATTAAGTTACATTAAGTAGGAGAAATAACAGCCTGCCGGAAAGTAGTTCCATTCTAAAGTGCAGGCACAAGTCACATGACTGGGGCTGCTGGGAAACTAACAATATGTCTAGCCCCATGTCAGATTTCAAAATTGAATATAAAAAAATCTGTTTGCTCTTTTGAGAAAAGTATTTCAGTGCAGAAGTCTGCTGGAGTAGCACTATTAACTGATGCGTTTTGAAAAAAACATGTTGTCCCATGACAGTATCCCTTTAACTTCAACGGAAAGTACCGGGTGCCCCTTTTGGTTGGACGACCATCACTGTAGGTGCTGCTGAAAACCCAGCACTTGTGACCAACAGAGGGTCAGTTTTGGAGCATGTATGCCCCACCCACAGAGCTAGAAAACAATGGGGTACCAGAATTTTGCAGTTGCCCTATGTCAAATATATGGAGTATTTATAAAGCTTTGCTTTTTCCTTATGAATTAAAGCAATACATTACCATCATAGAGATAATCCATTACAAAAAAGCCAATTGCTTGTACAAATAATGATGTTAATATACACCAGACCTGGGATAACTTGCTGCAGAAATAGCACAAATACAGGTGGAAAGGAATTCCTACCCTGAATTGTGTGTAAAAAGTGGTGGCAGTCAAGACTGATTTTCGTGTGATTTCTTTCTGCCAGAAAAGTACCCTCCACTATATGTTCCCATAAAATCATTACACATCCATATATATATATATATATATATATATATATATATAGTGAATAAAGTACCCCCTCTTGTAAAATATAAGGATATTATAAGTTACAGAGGCGTTTCATGACACGAGGCCGAAGGCCGTGTGTTTTTATACAGGTCATGGAACTCCGAGGTAACTTCTAATATCCTCATATTTTGCAACTGGGGGTACTTTATTTATTATAATACACACATTTCAGTGAGTCATGTGACAGAAATGACATCAGAACTCACCGTTTATAAGGATATAATTTACAAGATATTTATGGCTTTTGTGTAATATATATATATATATATATCACAGTGTTACGCAATATGTTGGCGCTATATAAATACATGTTAATAATATATATTTATTAATTTATAACAATATGTTTATTTATATATATAAATATATATTTGATTCTACATGCCATACCATACCTAATGTTTAGTGCATTTTAATGCTGTTTTTATACACATCAATAAATATGCCCGCTAACAACCTTTTTCAGGTTAGATAGGCCAGAAAAAATACAATACAGCTGTGTAATCAGAAAGAGCTGGAATTAATCCACCCTGCTGTATCTGGTGGGTTTTAGCCAAAGCCACGCAGCCTACTGTTCGCATAAGAATGAAATACTGCAGAGATAAGCACTCTTCTCAGCTCGTCCATGGGATATGTATTAGTCAGTACTGTGGCATCCGTAATCTAGGATACAATTAAAATCTACCATGCCTGCTTTTATGCAATTGTCTGTTAGAAAAGTGTAAACTAGATAAGAGATAAGCTCTGTAGTATACAATGGGATTCTTAAGTACTTTTCTGTTATCTACTGTGTAGCCTGTACTTGAATGGCTGCCCCAATGGCTACACAACAGCTTGTATATATAAACCACAGTTTTGTTTGTTAATATTTTGTTACCGGTAATACTAACAGAGAACTAAAGCTGAACTAAAGAAGTAGGCTAGAAATGTTGTACATTATGTATTAGGCTTCTGTACCAGCCCAAGGAAACCACAGTCCTTTAGGAGGGAAGATATGTGTCTCCAAAGATGCCCCAGTAGCTCTCCGTCTTCTTTTCTACTGATTCACTACACATGCTCTGTGCTGTTGTCACTTACTGAGCTTAGAGACCCACTCAAAATATACAGTACACATAGAAATGTCAGAATATAAGGCTGATTAGTAATTTAATACAGATAATTACTACATGGCAGCACAGAAACCAGTGCAATTAGCATCAGAATTTAATATGCAGCCTTGTAGCATCTGCTTATATTACAAGCAAACCTCATTTTCTGCTTTATCATTTGCAATGACCCCTAAGCTTAGCTTCTCAGCAGCTGCGCAGAGACCACTCAGACCACATGTGAGTGTCGCAGACACTTTCCAAGATGACAACCCCCTGTGACAAGTTTGAAGTCCCTGATCATTGCTTCTATTGTGAAGCTGAAACTTTAGGCTGGTGCTATATGTTTACTATATAAAACATGGCATTTTTAGCCACATTCATTTTTAATGGTTTAGTTCACTTTTAAGTCTTTCCATATTTCATAAGGTGCAGAAGAATAGATTCCCAAGAAACAGCAAATTGCAGTGCCTATATTATTGAGACAATAGCAGAATGCCTGTTTGGCTTTACCAAGCATCTATCAAACTTCGTTTTATAATCCATGGTCAGCCATTACCTAGCCCTTGAAATGTTTTTGAAGTGCCATTAAAAAATCCAAGAGTTTTTAATGCCTATTTATTCTCTTTTTTTTTTTTTTACAGAAATAGTTTGCTTGGTTACAGTTTAAACTCTTGACTCTGGGTGGTTAATTTTAAACAGCACTTGGTTGGTTTGATACACCTTCAAATTCTTTGTTAGGTTCAAACATTATGTTTTTATTTTAGAAATCCTTCACCTCTTCTGCGCCTATCAACAGATTACCTCTAAAGGTGGTCATAGACGCACCAATAATATTATACGAAACTTAATTCCATGAGATATTCCGTGCGTATATGGTGGGAGACGAGCCGACCGTTATGGGCAGAAGAAAATTTTGATCGGAGCCTTTGAAGGCACCTGAACATCAGCCACTGTTAGTGCTTTCTATTTTTTCTACCGGTTTACCTGACAATTCAGCTCCAACAGTTAGGGGCAGATTTATCAAAGGTCGAGATGAAGTTTCGAAGTGAAAAACTTCGAATTTCAAGCTATTTTTTGTGTACTTCGAATAGGGAATAATCATACTTCGATTCGAAGTTGAAAAAAGTACTGTCTCTTTAAAACATCAACTTCGACCATTTACCACCTAAAAGCTTCCAAAGTGCTGTTTTAGCCTATGGGGGACCTTCTAGAACCTGTATGGAGGTAATTGGGGGAGTTTGTGAGATCGAAGGTCGAAGTAAAAAAAACTTTGAATCGAAGTAGGTCGAATTCCTCCATTCGATTGGTCTTTTTGAATTCGGAGTTCAATGTTTTTTTAACTTTGACCTTTTTTAAAGTATTGCAAACCAACGATCTGGTTGCAGGAAAGATCATAATTGTAACATCTATTGCCACCTTAAAGCTCATTGATTCACATGATGTCTATCTACTGATGGACCTGTCTGGAATATTTATCACTAGTCACGGTTATTGCACTTTAGCTCATTGTATGATTTGTCAAGGTAATTGTATGCAACCATAATAACCTAGATGTCAAAGGAGAGCAATAGTTGGGACACTTTCTAACTAGAAACTATAAAGGTATCAAAAATGTACAAAAAGCGAATACTTCTGCAAACTGCCTGCAGCAGAGCTATGCATCGCATCAGAAAATATACACCACAATTTCCTACCGAACTATATGGCCATGTTTAGGTGATGGCCCCAAACTGAATAGTTTGGTAGACCAACATCTTGTGTGTTGAATAATAATAATAGTTAATAGAAAATAACAAATCCAAAAATGTTACTTGAGTCTAAGCTGGTATGGGATCATTGTCTGATCTCATCATGCAGGAGCAGCAGAAACCTTGTTAAATCTCAATTAAGCAGAAAATAGAATTTAGAATAGAACTTGCAACACAATAGCAATAATTAGATCCCTTTTAAAAGGTTTTTAAAACGCAACTTGTTTTCAGTGTGTGGCGTTTTTGTGGAAAAGGTCATTTAGTGGGCACTAACAAGCTGTTATTAGAGCATTCTGGTGAGGCCTGTTATTATTATGTCAGAGCTGGACTATGACTGCATATAGCACAACTCATTAAGTTCAGTGGGGACATGCATTAGCTTGTTCTTGTGCTTTACTGACATATGCTGTAACATCTGCTAAACCTCCTTATATTACCAGAACACTCACACGGCCTGCATTCCCTGGCACTTGGTCTCTTCTTGATTGCTGTATATATATAAGGGTTTTTTGTGCCCCATATGTAGCTCTTTTATCCCCCATCCATCCACCCATTCAGTTAAAGGTGAATCTCAAAAATGAACTTTTATTATCACAGACCATGGTTTTTATCAATAGGAAATAAAGTACATTAGCTGAGAAATGAGTAGTAAAGTAAATTATTCCCTGATTTGTGATGATGACTGTATCTACTATATATACTGTGTGTGTATATATATATATTAAATCTACAGTAACTAGGGATGCACCAAATTCAGGATTCGGACAGGATTTGGCCTTTTTCAGCAGGATTCGGCCGAATCCTTGTGTCTGGCCGAACTGAATCCTAATTTGCATATGTAAATTAGGGGTGGGGAGGGAAATCACGTGACTTTTCATCACAAAACAAGGAAGTGAGAAAAATGTTCACAGTTTTTTACTTTCCCGCCACTAATTTGCATATACAAATCAGGATTCAGATTCAGTTTGGTATTTGGCCGAATCTTTCACAAAGGATTCGGGGATTCTGCCGAATCCCAAATAGTGTATTCGGTGCATCCCCATATGAAACAGTTTCATATGAAACAACTTTCCTATTGGTCTTAATTATTTATTTATTTTTATAGTTTTTGAAATATATTCCTTCTTCTTCTGACCTTTTTCAAATGGTGGTCACTGACCCTGTCTAAAAAACAAATGCTCTGTAAGGCTACAAATGTATTTTTACTGCTACTTTTTATTACTCCTCTTTCTATTCAGGCCTCTCCTATTCATATTTCAGTCTCTTATTCAAATTAGTGCATGGCTGCTAGTGTAATTTGCACTCTAGCAACTGGATTACTGAAATTGCAAACTGGAGAGCTGCTGAATAAAATGCTAAATAACTACAAGTAATAAAAAATGAAATCAAAATTTATCAGAAATTCAGATTATCACTCTCTACATCATACTAAAAGTTAACACAAAGCTGATCAACCCCTTTAAGCCTATCAATCTGTTAAACGTCCCCCACACTAAAACTTCCAACACTCAACAGCAGGTTTACTTCAATGGAAGGGAGGTAGAAGGACTGTTCAGGGGACTTTACACATTATACATATATCCAGAAATAACACAGATCTGCTCTGAATGGTGTCTGTATCTGAGGTCATTTTGGTTGGCCTTTAGACCTCTTCAACTGTGACAAAAACTCAACTGGACATTTCAAGGCATATATATAGCAACATTAAAACAGACCCCTGAGGAGTTGTTAAGTGCTTGGGCAACTTTATTTGTTAAAGAATAATGTTAAACATGAAACATTTAGAATTGGCATCATTTGCCTCCCATTGTGGACAATTATATTCGCACACTTGAATGACTATCATATGAAAAACAAAACATAGGGTAATGAAGATAAGCACAGTGGGTCCTAGAGGGAAATCATATAGTTAAAACCTTGACTTTATAGAGCTGCTGTATATTGGGAATATTCCAGCATCCCCTCTGCTTCCAAAACATGGACTCTGCTACTGTAGCAGAATTAGAAACAGCTGAGACTGCTTAAGGAACAAAGAAGAGCATCAAACAAACAATTTGTCCATTGCTTAGCAGAAGTTTCATGAAAACTATACATATGCTATAGGCATTTACCAACTTGTAGCCAAACAACTGGCTCAGTCAGCACTTCCCATTAAAGGAGAAGGAAAGGTTAAAACTAAGTAAGCCTTATCAGAAAGGTCCATCTAAATATACCAGTAAAACCCCAACGTAGTGCTGCTCTGAGTCCCCTGTCAAAAGAAAAACTGCATTTCTTTCCTTCTATTGTGTACATATGGGCTTCTGTATCAGACTTCCTGCCTTCAGCTTAAACCTCATTGCCCTGGTCAAGAGCATGCTCAGTTTGCTCCTCTTCCCCCCACCCCTCCCTTCTCTACTGTAATCTGAGCCCAGAGCAGGGAGAGACTCAGGCAGGAAGTGATGTCACACCATGTTAATACTGCAGCTCCTATCCTAAACAAACAAAGGGGCATGTTTACTAACATTGGAGATAAATATCTGGAGAGATTTCTGGAGATGTTGCCCATAGCAACCAATCAGATCTTTGCTTTTGTTTTCTAACTTGGCTGTGGCTGTTTAAATCTAATTGCTGATTGGTTGCCATGGGCAACATCTCCATAAATCTCTCCAGATATTTATCTCCAATGTTAGTAAACATGCCCCAGAGAGTTTCTAGAGCTGTTTACTCAGGTATGGTAAAACATTCTACAGAATAAATATAGCATTCTAGCTTGCACTATTGCAGCTAATCTATTGGCAATAAAATGCCTCCGTAGCTTTCCTTCTCCTTTAAACAAAAAAACCTTGCCTGTAATCCATTGCAGAGACATATGACTGTATTCACTCAATGTTTGCTCTTTCCTGATAGCTGCTGAAATAAAATCTGATTAGGTATACAGAAGGCTTTTAGCAAGCAATGATTAGAAAAATGAATGCTGAAATAAAATCTGATTATGACAACAGAAGCAATTTTAGTAGAGCACGATTACAAAAATATATTTTGCTTTACAGGAAGTGAGAAGTGACAAAGGCAGGAAAAAGCTCTTTTTTAAAAATAATACTGTGAGTCCTCAGCTAAGTTCTTCTGCAGATTGTCCAGTTTTTTTCACTCATGCTCTGGCTGTTCTATATGGCAACAACACAGCTGCTCCATGACAAGGTTTAACATGCCCTCACAATATGCCAATGCAATTACTTGCCCCCTGCTGGACCTCCGCTATTTGAAATCCTGCTCTTGTCTGGACCATGCTAATTACATTTCAGTGCTCTTTCATTTCATTTGCAAGTAGACTACTCACTGGCCAAAACACCATCTTGTTTTTATCTCTATAACCCTAATTAAAGCAACCATACTGTTTTTCCAATATCTCAGAATGCAAGCATTAGTATTTTCTTATCCAATGTCATTTTTCCCAATGTGAGACACTAGCAAAAGGACAATGTATAAAAGTACAAGGTTTTCAATGTACATTCTCTTTTTCAACTTAAATACAAATATATATATATATATATATATATATATATATATATATATATATATATGTCTTTTGTATTATATGTATCAGTTATTTTAGTTTACCTGTGTGCATCCAATAATTCAAAAGTTGTGGCTTATATGTCTTCCCAATACATTATATTCCTATATTAAACCTAATGCAAGCTCCTTGCACTGGCAAGATTAGCATCTGAAGCCTGCAATACAACAGAATGAAAACCAGGGATGTCTTAATGCCTAGGGATGCCTACTGAGAGCTGTTCTCCTGCTTATTTTACTTTAGCATAGCCAATATAATAAGAAAATGAATACATAGGCATTGGCTGAGTAAAATAGAGTTACAAATCGTTGATTCAAAATCATGGCCTTCACAGAAAACAAAAAGTATTAATTCCTGTCTTTTCTGTGCTTTAAAATGACATTGTTTGAGGCTAGGGCCACAAGGGGGCAAAAAAACGCTAGCCAAAATCCACTGGCTGATTTCTAACCTACCGCGGGCAGTAGCTTCCTCTTTCGTCTGCATTGAATCGGCTCGGTGTGAACAGACTTCGGTGGATTTGAGCTCAAAATGCAAAGAATCGTGGCTCTTCACGCCAAGCCGATTCAATGCAGAAGAGGGAGGAGGCTAGTGGATTTCAGCTAGCGGTTCTATGCCCCAATGTGGCCCTAGCCTAAATGTTTTAAAGAAACACTAAACTTTGACATTGACTGCCTGAATTTGATTTACTCCAGGCAATAAGTATAAATTGATTGCAGTTAGGGATGCACCAAGATTCGGCCAAATACTGAACCAAATCCTCATTTGCATATGCAAATTAGGGGTGGGAAGGGGGAAAACCTTTTTTACTTCCTTGTTTTGTGACAAAAAGTCACGTGATTTTCCTTCTCGACCCTAATCTACATATGCAAATTAGCATTTGGATTGGCCTGGCAGAAGCATTCGGCCGAATCTGAATCCTGCTGAAAAAGGCAGAATCCTGGCTGAATCTCGAACCAAATCCTGGATTCAGTGCATCCCAAGTTGTAGTTCTTCCTGCTCTATTTCTGTTGGGGTAGGCAATGGTCTTGGATGAATAGAAAGGTTCTATTACAGAAAGCAACAGTCTGAAAAAGTGCTTTAAGTGTGTGTGTGTGTGTGTGTGTGTGTGTGTGTATATTATATATTTTATAAAATGTTATATATAACAATAATTTGTATTAATGGATGTAAATATGCATTGCAAATTTACTACAGGTCTGTTCACCTATAGAAACCAATCAAAACAAACATCTGTGTTTATTGGTCAGATACTTGAAAAAAACACAATCTGGTGTCCTTTTTAATACATTACCCTAACAATTTTTGGTTATAGAAATAATACAGTGAAAAGTTTGCATGATGTCTGTAAGTCTAGACAATAGGGTAATACCTTGTAGTTCAGCAAAATTGCAACACAAACACGCTTGGGGTTTTGTTTCCTGCATTTTCTCCCTCTCTGTATAGTATACAAGGGAAAGATGCAGTCAGGTGTACCAGATGAGAGGGAGACTATATAATAGTGTTTACTTAAAACTGTCCTATTTGATCTTAAATGCCGGTTATGACCTGTGTTTGAAACAGGCTGTATATCAAGGGAGCAGAGCATAAACACTGGCTTGCTTCAGGGCCCACCTTCTTTAAACAGATGCCATACATAGATATACATGTGTGTGGAGTGCTGCCACAGTAAATCCATGTCCAAAGAGAATAATTAGTTATGTAAAAGAAGACATTTTAATGACTGGTGTAAAAGCTGACACTTATCAGCACAAGAGTGTGGTAAGTAACATTATTTAAATGCTTGTCATGACAATGGAGGCCCCTCCAACTAGACACAATTATGTTACCTGTATATAGGAAAATTATTGGGGACCCATAAATGGCGAAATATGTCTCACTGTATGTGTGACACTTATAATAGAGCAGAAGACATACTCTACAGATTTTACCACCAGCATAGAGCGTTTGCATAAGCAAATTGGTCCAACAAATCTGCACAGAATACAGTCACAAATAGACTTCACTTTCATTAATATTCCTGAGCACAGGTACAGCAATCTGCTGCTAAATCTGCAAAGCCCAAATACAAACACACATATAATGCTATGCAATGGAAGCTCATTTAAATATACTTTTAGCACAATGGTGCTAAAATAATTGTTCCCCACTATTTGGCCTCTTGTTCTGTATATCTTCATGTTCTTCAACCAGAATCTGAATAGGAGAGGATCTGAAATAATGTCTAAAAATTAAGCATTAGAGGCTGCTTAAAAAAAATTCACTCAGATTGTGTCCTTCTATACCAGTGATCCAACCAGTGGCTCATGAACAACAAGTTGCTTGCCAAACCCTTGGATGTTGCTCCCAGTGACCTCAAAGTAGATGCTTATTTTTGCATTCCAGGCTTGGAGGCAAGTTTTGGTTACATAAAACCAGGTGTACTGCCAAACAGAGCTCTTGTAGGCTTCTAGTCCACATAGGGGCTACCAAATAGCCAAACACAGCACCCCCAGGGACATTTAGATGCTTGTGTTGCTCCCCAACTTTTTAACATTTGAGTGTGGCTCCCCAACTTCTTAACATTTGAGTGTGGCTTATGGGTAAATATGGTTGAGGACTCCCGATCTATACCATTCGTAAACCAAATGCGAACTCAAAAAGATAGAGATAAGACCCTCTAACCTTGCTACTTTATTCCATAACAATTGTTTGCTGTTTTATTGTAAGAACCCTGTATTCAATGTGCTGTATGACTAGATAGCGCTATACAAATAAATGATGATATATTGAATGTCATGTGAACATGTCAATCTGCATATAGTCTGTAACAACAAATAAACGGCATTCATGGAAATGGAAAAAGCCTTGTGCAGGAATGCAGTTTCCTTAAAGGGATACTGTCATGGGAAAAATTTTTTTTTCAAAATGAATCAGTTAATAATGCTGCTCCAGCAGAATTCTGCACTGAAATCCATTTCTCAAAAGAGCAAACTGATTTTTTTATATTCAATTTTGAAATCTGACATGGGGCTAGACATATTGTCAATTTCCCAGCTGCCCCAAGTCATGTGACTTGTGCTCTGATAAACTTCAATCACTCTTTACTGCTGTACTGCAAGTTGGAGTGATATCACCCCCCTCCCTTTCCCCCCCCAGCAGCCAAACAAAAGAACAATGGGAAGGTAACCAGATAGCAGCTCCCTAACACAAGATAACAGCTGCCTGGTAGATCTAAGAACAACACTCAATAGTAAAATCCCATGTCCCACTGAGACACATTCAGTTACATTGAGAAGGAAAAACAGCAGCCTGCCAGAAGGCATTTCTCTCGTAAAGTGCAGGCACAAGTCACATGACTGGGGGCAGCTGGGTAATTAACAAAATGTCTAGCCCCATGTCAGATTTCAAAATTTAATATAAAAAAATCGGTTTGCTCTTTTGAGAAATGGATTTCAGTGCAGAATTCTGCTGGAGCAGCACTATTAACTGATGCGTTTTGAAAAAATGTATTTTTCCCATGACAATATCCCTTTAAATTTCATTTTGGAACCCTATCAGGATAAGTTTGGCAAAGTTTTAGGGAAACCTGCTGCTGGAAATCTGCAACTAACAGCTCATTTCCTTCTCAAACAAAAGGCTAATGTACAACATTACAAGAGAATAACATGATGAACAGGTTGAATTACATTTAAACAACAAAATACAACAATCTTTCTAACTGGCTGTATATTTTCATCATGCATTGACTAAAATTAATATAAGGAGAATCTAGGATTGCTGAATAACCTTGATCGATGTTTTGTGAGTTTCTCTATATAGTGTGAGACCTCAAATTTCAAATAATAATTGTATAACCTTAATCATCTTACTGAGGCCCCTACCTCCAACTGCATCTACCCCCTCACTGAAGTGGAGTCCAAAGACTCGTGTTCTCCTTCTCTTACATATAAACTGGAGAACATGAATTGCAATCCCTAACCCATGGCCAATGATATATTCTACCCCTTCCCTGGGACAAACCACATCAACATTCTTTTTACGAACCAGCTTGACCCAAAACCATATCAAAACACAAAAGTGGTGTAAGAGATTGATGAAAGAATAAGAGCAACTGAAAGAAATATGGCAAAAGAGCTGAAAGGAGTAGTGAGAAGAGAGGAGGAGGAGCTAGATGAAGTCAGACTAAACATTTGTGGAAAAAGGGTTAATAGAGAAGAATACGTTTTCAAACCTGCTCCAAACCAAAAAAGAAAAAAAACATTTTTATCATAATATGTAAAACATATTTCCCTATTCTGCCTGCCAAGTGTGAATCCAGCATCTGCCTAGGAAAAATAACGTATGGGTTACAGCAGGAGGTTGATTATTCCAAACAGCAGCACTGTTTTTTTGTTTGGTTTCCTATAGTTATGCACCTACTGAAACTGTTCTTTATAAATGCTATCACTAAATTTCTTCTGTTTATACTGCAAAGATCCATTCAAACATAAAAAAGTATACTTCCCCCTCCATTTTTCCCAAAATATTCCTGTAATGATGTACAAAATATAGGGTCCACCTTTGTCAGAGTATAAGGGTTTTAGCACACACGGCCTTTCAATTGCCTCTACATGTGTCTTATTCATGAATAATCAACTTACCTTCAGCCTGTCTCAACGACTTTAATATCTTCTAGATATCTTTCATTTCATACAGAAAACTGGGCATCAAAATAAAATCAGACCCCTTGGACACAACAAATGTAATAAGGTAGTAGGCAAAGGGGTATAACCCCCTTGGGTTGCTAGCCATGCTTCAGAAAGTACAGGATAGCTGATCCCTAGGCTATATGCCAAATAAATTTAGTCACTCGGACAGGTTAATAGATTTCTGTTGGCTGCCGGTAATGTCTCTGCATGTATTGCCGATCGTACGATTTTCAGAGGGAGACTGTCACTAGCTTTTGTCGGACATAACGTTCATAAGATTGCTGTCAGGGGCAGAACATCGACTGATCTATTTTTTTTGTACTTTATTTGATCGGAATGGTTAGTGGCAGGTCGGGAGATGGGGAAGTCCGATCGTACGTTGATTCATACAATTGGATCTTTGCGTCTATTTGCGTCTTCGCGTCTATGGCCAGCTTTAGTGCCATCAAAATTGTAACAGCTCCTGAAACAATGTAGCAGACTGAATAAACGACCTGGGGTATAAATGACATTGTACAGAGAGGGATAAGCAAAACTAGGATCCATTATCCAAAAACCAGCCTATTGTGTTAATTTAGGGGCTTTTTTATCAAGCCCTGAATTTTTCTGGTCTGACTTTTAAAGGGGAACATTCACAAGTTCGAATAAAAAAAAGTACTCCAATTCAGACCTGCCGACTTCATGCAGAAGTCAATGGCGCGTTGATATCCTGATCTGCGCTGGGTTTCATTCAATAATCCAAAGAGTTAGTTATTTTCGGGCGTCAACACCGAAATCAGAGGTTTCGTCGACACATCCAAAAAAGTTGAAGTTTTCTTGTACGACTGCAGTTTCTTGTACTATTTTATGGCTTTTTTTTCCTACACAATAAATTTTCATAAAAATTTATTGATAAATAGGGAGGAAAAGTCAGTGCAGATTTGGTCGGAGTAGTTGTAATTTTGAGGCCTTTTCAGATTTTGAAAAATAACCCCCTTAATGTTTCCATGATTTTCTATTAGACTTAAGGTATGAAGATCCAAATAATAAAAACAACTGTTACCTGGAAAGCACCAGGGCCCGAACATAATAGGTTCCATACCTGTAATTTTAAAACCACTGGAACAGATACAGTATATATTGGAACACTGCTTAGAATTACATTTTCTTGCACTATGTGAGTGTTTTTTTGGGTGTAGTTCCCCTTTAACTATAAAATGTAACTAAAGCCAACGTGGGTTGTGTAGTGTATCTACACTACCTTTGATGAAAGGCTCAAATATGTAATTGCCGCATAATACAAACTTATTCCACATTCGCCTGTGCTACTTAGTACTCCAGTGCTTGACAGGCACAGCTGCCATGGGCATTCCATCCTGCCCTCACTACTACTGTAATCCCTAAAAGGCCTCCCAGATTATAATTAAACTACCCAGCTGCATCACTCACAAATGTATTAATTAATAATTAAATTATGTAATAATAAATCAGTACATTTTTATGGATTCCAACTAAAATATTATTGGGGCAGAATAATTCAACAATTAAATGTATAAATGATTTTAAAGGATTCATGATAAATCAGGATTAAAATTATTTATAAGGGATTTTAACGTACGGAGATCCAAATTACAGAAAGCTCCCGATATCCTTAAATCCAGGTGTCGAGCATTCTGCATAATAGAGCCCATACCTGTAATAAGAATCAGCATATATATTTCCCCCCATTCACTTATTCAGTAGAAATACAGTGATGCCTGATCTGAACAGAGCCAGTTCAGTCACAACAACATAGGAAAGGAAAGTGGAATAAGAATAGGAAGTTTGTGCACTTAGGTGCCATAAATGAACCAATTGCAGCAACTTTAATCAATTATTTAACAATATACAAAAGCTGCACTTGTGAGGCTGCAAATAAAGTTATACACTCTACACACTGAGCTAGCAACGGGGACATATAGTATTTTGTCAAAACAATGCAATTTCATTTTGTATGTCCTGTCCCCTTACCAATGTTATCAGCAAAGTGCTACGCAGTAATTGTGTTCATTATTATACTGGCACCAGCTGGACACATCATAATGGACCATTCCAAAGTAATATACCTGAGATTCTGAAGCCTTGACAGCTTCTGTAAGTGTGCTGCATAAGGCTTATGCCTTGTAAACAGACCTACTGAGCCTTCTAGCTTTGCAGAATGTGCGTATGATGAAGGTTTATTAACAAAGAGCAATCACACTATAACCCTCCTTCAGCATCTGTTGTGACCTATATTCCATGGTTCTTAAACAATTAGCAGTGCTGAACAGAGGAATAGAACAGAAAGCTGCTGATAACACCATGAAGACTTTGCATGGAACCAGGAAAACACATTGCCCCTCACAAATGCATGCAAATGTAACTAATGAAAATTATATGTAGTGTTATTTAATTGCATCATGAACAGTCTACAAGTGGTAAAGACAAAGACATATATCCAACTTACAGACAAATGACTTCATCCTTGCTATATGTCATTGGTGCAAAGTAAGGGATGATGTATGACACAAGAGAGCAACCTAATACAGCATCTAGAGAGGTTAACATGACATGACCTTGGGCTCTGGAATCCACTGTGAATTAAAATATATGGAATATGAATTTAGGGCAGAGGCAGAATGAGGGCTTGGAATTCAGGGTTACAAAGCAGAAGACGAAATGAGCATGAAACGCATATAATAATATTGAGGTCAGACAAAGCTGTTTGCTTTATTTGCCCTTGACATAATATTTGAGTCATAATTGAGTAAGGAGCATTACATGAGAACACATTTGTGCAAGGCTTGTTGTGCTTTTGGGGATCACCAAACACACATTGAACAATAAGATATATATATCAGGTTTTGTAACAAACACACTAAATGCAAACCATAGCATGCTTTCTTTCAAAACAAAGGGGTTGTTCACCTTCCAAACACTTTTTTTTTTTTCAGTTGTTTTCAGATTGTTCCCCAGAAATAAAGACTTTTTCAATTACTTTCCATTATATATTTTGTCCTGTTTTTCCAAAATCTAAGTTTAAAGGTGAATGTTCCTGTCTCTGGTGTTTCAGTCCGGCAGCTCAGTATTTCAGGTGCAGACTCAGTTACAATTTTGCAACATTAAGTTAATACATTTCTCAGCAGCATCTCTGGAGTATTAGCAACTATTGTATCAATTCTAACAGCTGCCTTTAATGAAACCCAGAGATTCTACTCAGCAGGGACAAAGATAAGAAATGTATCAACTAAATGTTTCAATTTAGAACAGTTTACAGGGTCGGCGACCCCCCTCCCAGAGCTGCTTTAAAAGGAGAAAAATTACACTTTACACTTCAATATTAGAAAACCAGTGACACATATTAAATAGAAAGTAATTGGAAAAAGTCGTTATTTCTGGTGATCTATCTGAAAACAACTGGTTGTTTGAAGGTGAACAACCGCTTTAAGGTCAGCTCATAATGTTAGCTTTTCCATTGTGACCTTTGTTACCATATTTTAGAGTGATGGCTGATGATAGAATAGGTTGACCTTTTTCCATTTTAGCATCCAGATGAATGAAAAATCACCTGTTTAATAGCAGTTGTAGGACCAATAGTTGTACCTCATACTTCTACAAATGTAAGACCATAGGCAAAGTTTCTCCATATATATTCATCTTAGATCACCTTATGAAATTGTTCTTTCAAGTTAAAATGCTACACATTACAGAGGTCAATAATTAATGTTGCCAGTTAGTGCCCAGAAAGTGTAAAGACCACAATATCTATAAACCACTATATATTTGAGGGACGTTCTTCCTGTTCCCAAAGCAGTTTCTTCCATCTGTCACCTATCCTAGCAAGAACATATCTGACCAACTGCTTCGTCTATTTACCTAGGGAGAAGTCTTTGTATAATACCAGGCATAATCAAGATTCTACACAGAGCACATTAGGCCAGACAAATAACCCATATCTACCTTCTGCCACCAAGCCATCATTATCTACAGTACTTAGAGCGTTTTGTTTTTTTATAGCATTTGTGTCTTTTAAATAAATTGTACATCTTTGCTTTTATACCAATTTCTGTACTTTAGGGAGACAATTTAGGCCGGCAATGGATGTTTGTGAAAGAAGATACAATTTGCAGGTGTTTAAATGAAGAGCTTCTTCTATTACTCATCCCGACAGTGAACAAATAATAAGAGCATGTCACAGAAGTACCAAAACATACATTCAATCTGAATGGTACGGTTACAAAAGAACATACTCTAAAAGCATTAAATGCTAAACAAAATATGCTGGAAATTAATTACATTTTATCGTACCCAATATAGTTTTCATGTTATTGAGCTTTCAAGTTTATACTCGGCTCTTCTAATCACTTCACTTTTGCAGACATTCACTATAAGGGAGACAGCACAGTGCCCGGAGCCATACAAATCATTGGAAATATTTAGAAGAGCTTATACTACAGTGGCAGCAAGAAGACAATACAATCATTGCTGCTATATAAAGGTTTCCTTACAGCTCCCATGCTAGGGAAAGAATTTCTAACAGTGACCTTATTTCACCTTGTATATTTAACTCTTTAATACTACAGATCCCCAAGAGCTACTGCATTCCCTGGGCTTTGAAGTTTGAATGTAATAATTGAGAGTCAAGTAAAAAGTACAAATGTATACTGTATTCCCCCCCCCTCCAATTTTCTGATTTTCTTATACAAGCAGTGCTGTAGTTAGATACATATCTTTGTAATCCTCCTCCCCATCTTCCCTCTGAAGGATTAAACATAACTTCTATGCTTTTCTATTCTGTAGAGAAGGCCTTAACTATTAGCAGATGGCAGCCAAGTTTAAAAAGCACAGGAACTATCAAGTTTCATGTCACGGGCTTAATGGTAAAATTTTGTTCCAACTCTATTATGGGTTGTTGGATAGCTCAGCTATTCTCCATAATGGAAAGGCCTTGGAGCAATTCTTTGTCTCACTATAGTTGTTAAACCAAATACTATAACGGATCTTTAAATGAGATTGTTTGCAATGAATTGTGATTTTTTTTCACCAAGAAGTGGACAAAGGACAACTGGAATAGAATAAGAATAAATGAAAGAAGAATAGAAAGTTTTATTGTACAAAAAGATTTGGACACCCATATGAAAGTGCAACCCTTTATTTGTGTAATAAGTCCAGCCACTTCACTGCATTTGTGTGTGTCTAGGATGAGCTCTTCAGAGCTAGAACCAGCCGTGCGGTTAAGGGGTTCAGGACATGTGAATCAATATTTAAAAAGTCTACTCCCATGGGAGCTGCTTGATGATGAAAGACTGTCTTTGTTGCTGCCGTTTGTTAATGGAACAGCACATTGTCCTGCCTTATAAGCTCACAAAAATGAATTAAGCCTGGCTGGAACACTGCTCCACTACGGTATATATCAAGCATTATGTCAGCCAACATTTTTTATTTTTGCTGTAAACCATTGTTTGAAAAAAATATTTAGGGTAATGTCACACCTGGTGAATCGGGGAGATTTAGTTGCCTGGCAACTAATCGGCTCTTCTTTGGGGCGACTAATCTCCCTGAACGCCTTCCCCCTGTCTTGCGCCGGCTATAATGAAAAGTTGCCTGCGACATGGCACGCGCGGCGCTTCGTATTCTGAAGTCGCCAAAGTTTCCCCGAATCGCCAGGTGTGCCCTTACCCTTAAGATAAATTTTTTTTTTAAAGATGTTTTTATTGATTTTTTTCAAGGCATAACATAAAATAATAAAATAACCAGATAAAGAAAAGTCATTAAGCGAAGAAAGAAAGATACATATTTTTACTTCTAACATGACCCCTCAAGAACTGCAAATTAGGCAAAAGTAATCATCACAAATCAAGGACATGCCTCCACTAGTTCACTGGCTATATGCTGACCCACTGAGTATATATATATATATATATATATATATATATATATATATATATATATATATATAGTTCTCTATAACAAAGAGAACTACAAGACAAACTTTTTAGTGTTACAACAAGACAAACCTTTTTTTGTTACAGAGACTGGATCATAGAGGGAAAAAATACAGATTTTTATTTCAGTGCATAAAAAACTTGCAAAGTGGCTTCAAACCAAGTGACAGAGCGAATGGGAAACGTGAAGCAGAGATAAGAAAATCTGTCTGGCTGATTCAAACTGCATAGAAAATTGGTATAAATTATTAATCTGATGAAGGAAAGCATCCAGATGGAAACAGGAGGGGGACTAAGGAAGAAACTTTAGGAAACCTAGTTGAAAGCGAAGATGGCAAGGCAATAAAGTAACAGGGAGAAAACAATATAAGTGCTCTACACAACAGGTGTTTTTCTGTGTTTTTTAAACACATGCTAAGCATGAAAAAAAAAAACCAGTGTTTAGATGCGTTTTTTTCTGTTCCAAACACAACTCTCTGTTCTATTGATTGAAGAGGCACCTGCCTAGGGTGCAATGATAGGGGATGCTGGCAGGTACCTGTTAAAGGTCTTCCGCCTACCCATAGTCTGTATTGGCTCTCCTCTGATGCTCTCCCTGCCTGGTCACTCTCCCCTCCGTTGTCATCCCCTCTATCGCCACGAAACCCCCCCTCGAGTGCGAATCAAGTTTTTCTCCCAAAAAAAAAAAGAATATCATGAAGGCTTTTTAATATCTCCAAATGGCTCAACAGGGATTTGAATGTGTGAAACTCAAAAATTCTAATTTACGACCATTGATAAATCTGCCCCTTAGAATACATTATTACTTTTCCAACCCCCCACATATGGATACCATTCTTTTTGCAATGTTATTGTTTACTTTTAGTAACTATATATCCAATCCTACCTCACACAGCAACTAAAACAACTGCTCTTTCATGTCAACATTTTTTTTTCTAAAGGGTGCCCCTGCCTCCCACTTGGCAACTGCAGACTAGGCTCTGTTTGAGTGCACTTGCTGTGTGTACGCTCTGTAGTTGCTGACATTAAATCTAATTAGATGCTTTGTGTTTTGACTGTTGGCGAATACCTAAATACCTTCAAGTAGAGATTATGGCCAGAGTATTCCACACAGGGCACAAACAACAAGCAGGGTTTTCATTTCCAGCAGGAGACAAAGTGAAAGCTGATTTCATACTTCCCATTAGACATTTATTTCATTTTAAAGAAACTTGTGGTTAAAGGAAAGTGCAGGTACCAGACAAATCGTTTGCACCCAGCTGACAGCTATGCTATTAACCGCCACTTATAGAGCCAGCATGATACTTCCTTTTTTTAGCAGAAGACTCTCTAGCTTACCGATAAGGGAACTGCCTGACACTCAAACACATAAGCCATTACAGATCTTATAACTGCAAAAAGTAGGGGCAGAGCAAATATTGCCTTTACCCCATATGAAACTATTATTCCTACAGCCTTTGTATGTAGAACAGCACCAGACTGTGAAACTTTAGTGTTTAAAAAGCCTTTATTTCAGCTTTGGGCATCACCGCAACGTTTCAGGCCATGCAGCCTTTTGTCAAGCTTGATGGCCTGAAACGTTGCGGTGATGCCCAAAGCTGAAATAAAGGCTTTTTAAACACTTGACAAAAGGCCGCATGGCCTGAAACGTTGCGGTAATGCCCAAAGCTGAAATAAAGGCTTTTTAAACACTAAAGTTTCACAGTCTGGTGCTGTTCTACATACAAAGGCTGTCGTGATATCAGTGGAAAGTGGCCACTGAGGAACGTACACCAAGTCTCTACAGGAGAGATAATCGTTGTGCTGACTACTTTTCCCAAGATACTATTATTCCTACATTCAACATGTTCTATGGTATTTCAAAAAATGTAGGGATGTACCAAATCCAGGATTCGGTTCGGGATTCGGCCTTTTTCTGCAGGATTCGGCTGAATCCTTCTGCCCAACTGAACCGAATCCTAATTTGCATATGCAAATTAGGGGTGGGGAGGGAAATCACGTGACTTTTTGTCACAAAACAAGTAAAAAATGTTTTCCCATTCCCATCCCTAATTTGCATTCGGATTGGTATACGGCCAAATGTTTCGCAAAGGATTCGGGGGTTTCGGCCTAATCCAAAATAGTGGATTCGGTGCATCCCTAAAGGTGTGTTACTGTTAATTTGCAAATTCAGATTTGACCCAGCAAAGGTAAAATTCACAAATGACTCCATCTGTTATTCATGAAAAGCATGTTACTGTTAATTTGCAAATTGACATTTTACCCACGTACAAACGAAACACTATTCTTAGGTGGCCCCCAGGCATTAGCATCATGATGTGCAGTGCTTAATTCCTCTACTGTCATATGAAGCAAAGGTCTCAGCGTTATCTTTTGTAAATGCCACATGGGATGTCAAATTCATCCCCTCCTCCCTTTCATTCCTCTGTGTGTGTGTGTGTGTAATGACTGTGAACTAGAAATACTGTGGACTGGAAGTCTCTGTCTCAGCTGAGTCCTTGGGGATGGAGGATTTACTGGTAAGGATATTTTTGTTTGAAGCCAGATGAGTTAATCAAAAAAACGTCACTGCCATATCAAGACTTAACTAGTGTTCAGACAAGGTTGCACAAGAATTCTGGTCTCCAATCGGGTATACAAGTATCGTTATATATACATTGATGGTTTCACAAACCAGTGGCCGCTTAAAAATGTTAGAGCGACAACGGGGACAATCTCCATTTATAAATGTCATTTTTATAGCCACAATTTACTTGCTGCATGATTTTTTCTCATTGACTTGAATGGAATATGCCATAAAAATAATGAATGTAAAATAATGTGCTAAATATCATTATCAGACAGAGTAAGAGAAAATGCACACCATTGCAATTCTGCCATTATTTTACACAACCATGATAAATAAGCCCCATTTCATACAGGGAAGTTTATGTATTGCTGTGCATTCTTACATAGACCTTTTCTCCAGCAAAGCAGCCATTGCAGGTGCACAAATATACTAGGGGTGAGTTGTCTAGGAATACAAAGTGAATTTGTGGTAAGTTGATCATAACAGACGGTATTCTGCACAATACTCAAATGATTAAGGAATAAAAGTGCATAATCTCCAGAGATGACCAATGTAATTTTCTAATTTTGCAGCATTAGGAAAAGTGGTGTAACTGCAAAGAAACAAACACAGGCCTGGACTAGATCGGAAAAAGATATATTAGGCTTGTCACTGGTAATGATTCAGTTCCTCTGCTGGCAAATAAAGATAGAGAATAACCTGGATATCAGGAATGGATACTCTATAGCAGAATGAAATAGAACTATTCACACTGAAAATCCTGCAATATTAATTTAGTGAGCAAGTGAGACGTGCACCATTTGCACGTTATGGCTGGTGCCCTCTGGGAAGGACTTCACTGTTTGTCTCTGCTCTGGTGCAAAGACAATTTACTTCTATGAAAATCACCCTTTCAGCCCCAGCCCCCTGTGGTCTGCTGAAATCTCCCCTACAAGAAAGCAAATGCAAAGCTGCAAAACCAGGGTACTGAAGACTTTTACGGTCTATGCCACTTACTAAAATATATCATATACAATATAATGTGTATATTTTATTAAACACCCGAAAGCAGCACTTTACATTCATTTGTATCAAACAGGGCTTTTGCAATAATGTAACAAACAAATTAAAAAGAGCTTACAAACTAAATTTAAATGTATCAAATCCTGTGTCTTGTATCTCCCGAGAGCCCAGAATGTTATTTAACAAAGGGTGATGTCAGGTGCACAATTGCCCACACTGTCACAAACGGGCAAATTTATTATGGGTCGAATTGAAAATTCGAATTTCAATTACAAATTTTTCGAGTTTTTTTTAAGGCCACAACTGTCAGATCTGACTAGGAAATTGATCACAAGGTACTCTGTCACAGCTGTCCAGGTCTCAAACATTACAGGGCCCTGTAGTGCAACAGTTGTACACAGCTGGAAAGTTATAGTTGAACTACAAATTTACTAGGGATGCACCGAATCCAGGATTCGCCCTGTTTTTAAACAGGATTGAGATTTGGTCTAAACCTTCTGCCCAGCCGAACCGAATCTTCAAATCGTAATTTGCATATGCAAATGAGGGTCGGGGAGGGAAATTGCATGACTTTTTGTCACAAAACAAGGAAGTAAAAAATGTTTCCCCTTCCCACCCCTAATTTGCATATGCAAATTCGGATTCGGTTCGCAAAGGATTTGGGGGTTCGGACGAATCCAAAATAGTGGAGCCCTAGAATTTACAGAATAAAACAACCACCAAAGGATTTTGGGGTATCCTGGAAGTTGTACTTCAATTCCAGAGCTGTAGATTGTACTGTAAATAATGATGTTGCAAACATGAGCAAGACTTTTTGCTGTCAGTAAATGTTCTGAAAATCTGAGCAGGAAGCACATTATTGTGCTAATAAATATCTTTTTACATCTTTGATTGTAATTCAATGTGTATCTTAAGTTACCAAGGAAGTCTGGGAATGCACTCAGCCTGTTTTGCTGAATGTTTGTCTTTTCCCCCTGTTGCTTAACTACAACACCCAGAATTCCCCAATAGAATTTGGGATTCATTAATCAACAGCTAGATTACTGCAGCCTTGACTTCGAGTGAAAAGTGCCAGTACATGTTAATAATCCTAATTGTAAGTCTAAAAGCATATGGTTTCATTTTCTGGAAGGGTGCCAGGCTACTGAAATTGCCTTTTATGTCACAGCTACAGCACATACACTGCAAAACATTCATTAGGAAATGTCTAGAGAAATGAACATAACTCACTAAGCTTCAATTGGATGAAAATATTCAACTGGGAGCAGCCATATCAGCTGAATAGAGGAGGGAGAGTGGGACTTGCAGTTCTGTAACAGCTGAAGGTCATCTCTCCCTGGGCTAAGGCTCCTCCACACGTACAGAACCCAGAAGAATCTTTCTTCTTTATATTTTAACAGTTTCTTTCCAAAATCAGGTACAACCCAAAATTCAATACAGTCTAATAGAGGTTTTTTTTGCCAATATGGAGGACTGACTGTCACATGACTCCACAAAAACCTTCTTCAATACTGATACTTGTACGGGGTTATATTGTTTAATCGCTTTACATAAGGATTATTGCTGTACATACTACAGGGCTGAATGCATTTAATGGGGCAGTGCAATCCCCGGTTAAACTTTCTGTCTTTCTTTTTAGCAACTTTTTCAATTTTTCTTTTTTTTTTTTAATTTGCTCTTCTGCCTTTTTCCGCAATTTAAAATGCTATCCAGTTATCGGGGATCAGTGACCCCCGGCATCCAAATAACTATTGCCCTAAGAAGCTAACATTGGATATAATTGTTACATTTTATACATTCATTCAGGACCTTTCCTATTCATCTTCCAGGCTGCCTGGTTACGATGATAAATTGGACCCTAACAACCAGATAGCTGCTGAAATTCCAACTGAAGAGCTGAACAAAAATCTAAATAAATCCAAAGACCAACTGCAAATAATTTTAGAATACAAGGTAAACTACTGCTTTGTATTAAGCGTCACAATTTGACTTTTTGGACTCTGTTCAATAGAACCTTGACTATTTATATATGACCCCACACCCCCATGGCCAGAGAGCTTTTCTGCTTACAGATTGTTCATGCCTAATCTAAAGCTTAATTGCATGCTTCCACTTCTCTGTCATATGATAAATCTTATTTACTACACAACAGCAGCTATTATATGAGATCAGTCAATAGCCACAGATACTGAAACATGTATATTTGTAAGGGCAATTAATTCTGCACCAAATCATTCACAAAAAGACAGAATTATCCGTCCCAAAGAACGGGCAATAAATTACTATTCATGCTCTGAATAGTATTACATGGAATTTATATATGTATACAGCAGTTCAACTACACTTCCCATAATCCCCTGACAGCTTGTTTTAATTCAACAGCCGAAGTTGTGGTTGGTGCTATTAAAAAACAAACAAAAAACATAATCTCTAAAAGAATTTAAAGACATTTTCTTTGGATGGCAGGAATATCATATATTACAAAGCATGGATACAGAGATGTTTTCTTTTTGAAAGAAGTGTAAATAATTTTCTCCTAAGCTGTATCTGTTCCTTACTTGGGAGACACACATAGCAAGAGTGCTGGCTAATCAATTATTTACTCAACCTTTCACTCAGCCGTCTCCTCTTTAAGGGTGACTAAAGACACAGATTGATGCAGGCAGGTGACTATTGATGCATCATTAATAGAACATGGAAAGTGAAAGGACTCCAAGCTGCAGATTTAACAAAAAAGAATTGACTGAAGCAAATTAAAGTAAAAATTGACCTTGCCATGAATTTTACAATTACATGCGACAACAGAAAAGGTTTCTAAATGAAGTAAAGCCACGTTCCTTTTATTTAGTTATACATTCTATAAAGCAGTTATTATTCACGTCACTGCGTAAGGAGAGAGATGCTTTAATGGGCCGAGCACTGTTCAGCACTACCAATCCATGTATTCATTAAACTGAGGATGAAAACTCATTTGGAACCAGCTCAAATCAAGCCCTTACTGCATTGCCCAAAATGCATCTAACTCCAAACACTTAATTGGTGATGTGAAATCACAGTCAAGACCCAGACAGACAGTGCCCTCCTGCCACACCCTTTGTTTTCAGTGTTGTATGATGTCAAAGCAAAGTCCAGGGGGTGTCTGCACCAGTTTCCCTGACTCCAAATCACTATGCCCATACATTTCATCAGAGTTGGCTTAGGGGAATCACCCAGACCCCATAGAAATTCTATACAAGAACAAAGTAAAGACATTTTGCTACGTGCCTGAATGGCGAGAACAGTATGGAGCAATGGTGCAACTTGCATTTTATATCACAGTTTTCAACTTGCTGCGTTTATCTGTTCCTTGACTACAACTCCCAGGATCCCCTGACAACTAAGATGCCAGGAGCTGTAGTTCAAGTAAACATGGGATTTGCCCTGGGCTGCCCTACCTCAGAACCCCAGTATCTGAACAGTAACAAAAGGCAAGCGCAGCAATAAACGCCTGGGTGACACCACCACAAGCTTGGTACAGTATGAAAGGGTGTGGCTCAGTGCACAATTAAATCCATATTTTGCCATTGTGTCTTCCAGTTAATTACAAATACAGGCTGGCCATTGGAAGGTCACTACAGACGTCGCCAGATCTTTCCTATAACCTGCCTGCGTCAGTGCTCCCCATAGAGCGGCTGGGCGGCATGCCACAAAAGGGGTGGTCTGTGCTGCAAAAGGTAAAAAAGGTAAGTTCTCAGTGAATTGGGGGTGGGCCAAGGGCTTTTTTTTTTTTAAGGGTATAACAGATTTACCGGCAACTACTTTGCCGGTAAATTTGTAATACCGGCCCTGGTCTTGGCAGGTGTTTTACCAGCTAGGCCGGTAAAATTCCGGCCGGGTGGCAACCCTATATACTGTACATAGCACTGCTGCTTCTGAATGTATAGCTGGTCAAAGGGACATGGGAAAATAAACAGAAACACAGTAGGTAGGAATAAGCTACTTTGTATCAAACAATTCACTGAAACCACAAGCTTTTGTTGCGCTACTAAGATTACCCCAAGTTACAGAAGTCAGGGTGAAGTACAATTATCAGTTGCAGTGCACAATATGAGCAGGAGTGCCAGAGAAAACCACTAACATCATTAACAAAAAGGGGGAACTGCTGAAACAACAGTAACCTTGGCTGGAAATGATACATTTTCAATGGGCGACAACCCATCCCCCAATGCTGTTGCACTACAACTCCCAGCATCACTAACCTTCAGGAGGATATGAAGGGAGAATATTCCAGTACACACTGTACCACTGCAATAGCAAAGCCTTCTCTAACAGTCCATTAAGTACTTCAAGTCTGGCAAATGCATTTAAGAGCTCGTTTTCTGGGCCAGGGCAGAGATTATGAATATTACAGTTCTGGTTTGCACTTCCCAGCACAACTCCCCTTGCACTTAATGAAAACCATATGTCTCCCCATAACTCACCAGCTCTCCTCTGCCTTAAAGCGAGATCCCAGCCAGCACAAGCTGTAGAGGAGACAAGGCAGGGCAAGAGGTGCAGGCTGCTCAGTAGCTCTGTGTTGGGAAGAGGGAGTGCTGGCACTGCAGAGTCCCACATCTCCCAATGTTACATATCACCACACCCACTGCATTGCAGAAGCCACGGGCTCAGGAGCATCAAAAGCTCAGTGACCGGGATCCCATAACACGGAGGGCATCGCAAAGCAGAATGAGACACATGAACCTTTATAAACAACGGGTACTCCCAACATGCCCCAAGTGCTGGGAATAACTGCTCATCTGAAGGGCTGCTGTACGAATCCCCCATAATCTAGAGCCAGCGAACAGGCAAGGGATAGCAGCAGCTCCATGTGTCTGTGTAAAGTGATCACTCAGGGAATCCCA
This sequence comes from Xenopus petersii, assembly GCA_038501925.1. Classification (NCBI taxonomy): domain Eukaryota; kingdom Metazoa; phylum Chordata; class Amphibia; order Anura; family Pipidae; genus Xenopus; species Xenopus petersii. Next base: position 97,418,278 of record CM076683.1, on the reverse strand, counting down.
TGCACATTCCTCCCCTCAGCTATTCACACTGATTCCCCTTCTCTCCTTCCCCCACTCGCTGCTGCTAAGACTGCAGATGCAGCATTACATTGGAACATGGTGCCTCGGAGGAGCCTGGATAAAATATTGTGCAGCTGCACAGGGAGACATTACTCTGAAGCATCACAAATTGCAGGATGGACAGGGTAGCTCACATACCTTGGGGCTCTTGCAGCCGGTGGGCACTCAGTGGGGTTCAGCTCACTCTGAAATACAGCTCTGCCTTCCAATGGGGCTGCACAGAACAAGCTGCCCGGTCCAAGCAATGCCAATGACTGCCCCTTCTGCACTATACTCATCCTCTAGAGCAGCAGCCAATAGGAAAGCAGAGAAACAAAGAACCACACCCATATACCAAGGAGACCACCAACCACAGCCAACAATGTGGACTAGCAGGCAAGGTATTCCTGTAATCACTGGCACAAGCCGAACCGTGTGAACAGCACTAACTGGAACAAATGGTGCAAACCCTGTGCTGGCCTCCCTACAGTGGAACTATTAATGCTAATCAGTTTTGTTTCAAGAACAAGTTATGTTTATTGAGTCTCTTGGTGCAACAACCAAGTAACAACATGGGTGCTACTTCGGGCCCTTTGCCACACTTGTTAGTTGCATGAAAACACAGCACAAAAGTGCCCAAAAGCAGACCCTATTCATTTGTCAGGCAACAGCAGCCAGAACATAATCTACTAAGCTTTTCTAGGCTACTACCACTTTACAATGACACAGACACTGGTCAGGTGATTTAGGGTAGGACTACATGGACGTTTTTGGCGCGATCCGACGCGCTGCAACAAAATGCCGGTGTCAAATTAAATGCAACAGAAATAAGGTAAGTAATGGAAATGTCGGATGGTGTCACAGTGTTGATCCGACATTGCACGCTGTGTCTGCATCCGACAGTTGTGTCTGATCAATGCTGCGACTTTATCCGACATTTCCATTACTTACCTAATTCCGTTGCATTTCATTTGACGCCGTCGTTTTGTTGCAGTGTTGTCAGGGGGTAATCTTAGTAGTGCAACAGAAAACGCCCATGTAGTCCTCCCCTTATAGCTAAAGCTATAAAGGGCTGCTTTGTGTACTTTAACACACACCAAATTTTCAGTGATGCAGTGATTAAATGGCCCAATAGCCTTATGTGCCATTACCTTAACACAAAGTTAAAGCAAAAAAAGTAAATAGCAATTTGTATAAACGGTCAAGTACAGGTATGGGACCTGGGTTTTCCTGATAACCTTTCCTTAATTTGTATCTTCATATATTAAGCCTACTAGAAAATCATAAAAACATTAAATAAACCCAATAGGCTGGTTTTGCTTTCAATAAGGATTAATTAGATCTTAGTTTGGATCAAGTACAAGGTACTGTTTTACTATTACAGAGAAAAAGGAAATAATTTTTAGAAAATCTGGATTATTTGTATAAAATGGAATCTATGGGAGATGGACTTTCTGTAATTCAGGGATTTCTGGATAACGAGTTTCCAAAGAACGGATCCCATACCTGTACTACCACTCCCATAATACCTTGTCTTTTATCACCTCTATAATGATGTAGGGATACACAGTACCTATGGGAGTTGGCTTTTTTTTTTTTATTCAGTGGCCTATGGTTTTTTAGCAGTATACATACATACTTTATATTGGGTTTCAGATCACAAAAAAGTGACAGTTCTACAGATTACAAATCACAGCTCACGTGTGGGACTAAAGATTTGGATAAAATCACTTACAGTGTGCATATACTGTATGTTTATTTCTGGTGAAGAATCTGAAGCCAACTGAACTGAAAAGAATGGTAACAAATAGTTACCCAAACAGCATATTTTAGGTTTTTTATTAATGGGATGGTTCACCTTTAAATTAACTTTTTTATATTATTAAATGGCTAATTCTAAGCAAGTCTTCATTTTTTTTATAATTGTTTTTGAACTATTTGCATTCTTCTTACTCTTTCCAGCTTTCAAATAGGGTCACTGACCCCACCTAAAAGGCTACACATTTATTGTTATGGATAACAATAGTTTTTCCTATTCCTTTTCATATTACAAATCAATGCATGGTTGCTAGGGTAATTTGGACCCTAGTAACCAGATTGCTGAAATTGCAAGCAAGAGAGCTGCTGAATATAAAGCTAAATAACTCAAAAAACACATGAAACCAAATTGCAAATTGTCTCTACGCACGAATCATTCTATACAATGAAAGTTTATTTAATGGTGAACAACCCCTTTAAGATTTATTTCTAATATTAAGCCATGCCACAGTAAAAAAAATATACTTCTGAGTTTCAGTGTGAAATACTACAGAAAAAAACCCTAGTTCTCCTGTCCATTCACCTTCAACCTGTGATTCTGTTACTAACATCATATTCTGTGAGTGCAAAAAGCATCGAAGTTCGAAAAACGCTGGCATCTTTTCCTTTTTTCGGAGTGAGCCTGCAAAAGTCCTAAAAATGTTTTTGGGTAACCGGTTTCCCCATACAATTTCTAACATATGGAACATAAATAGTGATGGGCAAATTTGCCATTTCGCCGGATAGTTCGCAAATTTACGGTGAATAATATGCAAAACGGCGCCGGCGTCTCGTTTTTGACGCTGGTGCCCGTTTTTTGACACCTACGCCCGTTTTTTTACGCCGACGCCCGTTTTTCTCGACGGCGTCCGGTTTTTTTTGGACGCCGGCGACAATATTTTTTTTGACGCAGGCAAACTTTCACCAGCGAATTTCCGCGGCCGTTTCGCGAATCGCGCAAATTCACGCCTGGCGAATAAATTTGCCCATCACTAAACATAAACTACAGTATACAGTGGGCTCATGTTTAGGGCATTATAACAACTCTATTGTCTTTATTAAGGTTCCCTGGACTTGTGTAATGTAATGTATTTGCTGCAACATATAACATAAAGATGTCCATTCAACTTTAAATTTCCCGCCGTATGCAAATTAACCTGAGTGGCACACAACTCAAAATTGATCCATGGACCTCTGCCATTGACTTAAACAGCAATTCGGCAGGTTTTAGATGGTGAATAGTCAAATTTCAGTTCTTAAAGGGCAAATCTAATTTGAGTTTTTTAAAAAAAACTCGAATTAAAATTGAATAACTCAGATCTGACAGTTTTGACCATAAAAAAATTTGAAGATTCAATTAGAATTTTCTATTAAATGCTTGATAAATCTGCTCCTGTGTGTTTGCCATATCCAGTTTCCACTTTGAGCATTGAAATATGTAGATTTAGTATTCATATGGTGTATTCAGGGTCACTGTCCAAGCTGACAAAAAATGTTTTTTATAAAGGCCAGACAATGGCGGATGTACATATAAAATGTGTGCTGGAAATGTTCCAGTAAATGTAGCAGTCCCAATGAAATGTTAATTTGCTGCGCACTGTGATACACCTCATGCTCTAGCCAAGTGGTTCTTACTAGTGATGTGCAGGCCAGGCCTATACTCACGAGTCGGGCTGACCTCACGATCTTCTACGCGGGTGGCGGTTGAGCGCTTCTCCTGCTCTCTCTGTCCACCGCTATCAAATGCCGGCTTTTGGGTTCTTGCCGCGCCTGCTCACCCCACCCCATTTTTGACGTCATCGGCAGGCCTATAAAAGCAACCTGGAAGTCGGATGTGGGCGGGTGCGGGCTAAGGTAGGGCAGGTTAGGGTCAGAACATCACTAGTTCTTATCTTTCTTCTTGGGGATTTGAATTAGGTTGCAAAATAAGCTTTGTTAGCCAAAAATTGTCTTAGTAATGTTAAATAAGATATTCAACTTTCATTATGTTCTGTTGTAGAAAGCCTTTTAAATTATTTTGGGCAAACATGGAAACCCACCTTAAACAGCATGTGGACCCTTTTTTGGATCCTGATCCATAAGTTAAGAATCACCAACCAAGGATGTGGGCTAATACAGTCTGCACTCCATTTGGGGGTAAAAGTAGTTTTTTAAAAAAAAAAAAAAAAAAGGCCCCCCCGACCAGCGCTAGGCCACACTGCGAGGGAGCTCCGGGTGTGAGCAGCCATGTTGGGACACATGTATGAGCATAATGAGCGAATGCCCCGACTTGCTCATAATCTGCATGCGTGTGGTGTCAGATGGACAATTGTGCATGCGCTCTTACTGAAATGGCCGCTTGCAACAGAAGCTCCCTCCTGGTGTGAGTGTCCTAGCACTGGCTGGGGGGCAATTTTCTTTTAAAAAAAAAAACCTACTATTACCCTCAACGGGCAGGGCCGGATTTACATAGTTGACGCCCCTAGGCCCACTGCCATTTGTCGCCCCTGTCCCCTCTATATTTGTACAGATTTTCATCATCTGGACTGGAGCAATGGGGATTGGCGCACAGTAAATTTAAAAAATGATTGTATCTCCTGAGCATTCCCCGTGTTTTTGAACCTATGTGGGTGTGGTTGGACAGCTTGCTGCCCCCCTAAAATCCTGCCGCCCTAGGCCCGGGCCTAGGTGGCCTTTCCACAAATCCAGGCCTGTCAACGGGAGTTGATACCTTTGGTTGGGGATAATATATTTAGCCAACAGGTGCCCTTTAGGAAACTGTTACTTTATGTTTTATTCAGATTTAGAAATTAGAACTGAAGTGTATGAAAAAACATAGAACATGCAGATACATGTAGGCTCTATAAATACAGATAACTCCAAACTGCCAAAGTTGAACTGTACTGTACACTCATAGTCCAGCACACAGCTAAAACACAAAATAAGATGATAACATATAATGGACACATAGAATGAACACATGTGCTTTTAGAGAGCTGCCCCCAAAATTTCTATATGCATTTATCATCATGGCTTACAAACTGCTGTAATAGTTCCAGTAGGGCTGCGGTACTGTTTGTGACTTATTGTAGCTATATTTATAGTCCTATAAACTCCAGGTTCTGTGCTGCCTACCTCTCCCCCCCCCCCCAATGCTTTAGGGGAAACATTAGTATGTGTCAGATTCACACTTTGCTTCCATAGGGAAGGGGCTGACTAGACAGCACATCACATAGAAAGTATGTGGGGAAGGTTGGCAGCTTATTGGCATTGCTTTACGGGACTTCAGATGCCCATTAAAATAAGACATACACAGCAACACTTGTTTTAAAAGTACTGCAGATCAGCAGCTCTTAGAAGGTTTAATACAATTCTCCTGAATAAATAGCACAAACCTTTGCTTTGATTCTTCATAATACAACTGCTCAAGCCTATGAGCCTAGGGCACTAACTGTGCAAACCATATAAATATCAGCCACCTCCTTCTTCTTAGATTGAAGGTTATAAGTATTTCTTATCATGGTATTCCTGCCAATATTACAGAATCAACATTCAATAAAATATCTCTATTCTCTGTCATCCAAACAAACTATGGCCTATTACAATTCATACCCTGTCCCAACTTCAAGTTAGCCAGGCAGGTATTTTTAACCTGTTTTAAGCCTTCTGTCTATTCATTCCATGATTATATGGGGGAGGCCTACTACTTTTCCCCCCCTCTGCCAGGCACATTTGCTCAAAAAGTAAATCCTTCCTTTTAAAATACATTAAGGGGGTTATTTATCAAAGTCCGAATTTATGTCAATATTTTCTGCTACAAACTCCTGAAAATTTGCTTTGCAGGTAAAAATCAGATTTTTCTGATTTTCATCCGATTTTCATGTTATTTTTGGATTTTCACCCGAAAACTCAGATTTCTTATGCTTTTTGCCCAAAAATGTTGGTGTATTGCACGAAACCCAGCGAAAAAAATCATTGGGACTTCTCCCATTGACTTATATGCAACCTTGACATGTCGGAGATGCTGGATTTTCAGATTCAAACTTTTCCATCCTCTGGGTTTAATAAATTCTGAAAAATTTGTGATTTTTTTTTTTTTTTTAAAAAGTCAGATTTTATAAAAAAAAATCAAATTTTTTGTGATTTTTGCAATTGGAATTTATTAAATAACCCCCTAAGACTAGGTATAAAAACAATGAATTTGCACAGAGAAACCAGTTATTCCAGTCCACTACTGGTAAGGAGAAAGTAAGTTTTCTTTGGAACAGGTGGTCTGATTTGATTGTATTGAGGCAATTTAGCTTATGGCAGACACTGGAGGGAATACAGTAGGTATGTAAATAACTTGCAAAAGTAAATTGTGTACATGTGTAATTGTGTAAATCTTTACAAAATACATTGGAGACATTTTAAATGTTTCCTCTAACAACCTGCATTAATTGGGGTCAATTGCCCATTCAGGAAACTTCTCAATATTCCCTGCATATAGTCTCCTTAGACTGGAAGACCCACTAGCGATTCTGGGCTGTGAATGTAATAAACTTCCCACAGCCTAGCACAACTGCAATCACCAGCCCCCCACAAACAAAGTGAAATATCAGGTCAATTCAACAACCAACCAACCCAATATTCTTTGTAAGCTATATCAGCAAAAGTATCTTACTGAGAGTATTAGGTCAATGTAAGATTCGCACCATTATTTCAATGCCCATTGGTTGCTGTGTTGTTGGGCCAAGCAAACATCGCTCATATTAGCTACTTGCTAAAAGATAGACTACAAAGAGTGGTGGTAAATGAACATTTTCTAATTGGACCAGTGTTGTTAGTGGAGTACCGCAGGGCTCTGTACTAGGTCCCTTGCTTTTCAACTTGTTTATTAATGACCTGGAGGTGGGCATTGAAAGTACTGTTTCTATTTTTCCTGATGATACTAAATTGTGCAGAACTATAGGTTCCATGCAGGATGCTGCCACTTTGCAGAGTGATCTGTCTAAGTTGGAAAACTGGGCAGCAAACTGGAAAATGAGGTTCAATGTTGATAAATGCAAGGTTATGCACTTTGGCAAAAATAATATAAATGCAAGTTATACACTAAATGGCAGTGTGTTAAATGAGAAAGGTCTAAGGTTTTTTGTAGATAACAAGTTCTAATTCTGGGCAATGTCATTCTGTGGCTACTAAAGCAAATAAAGTTCTGTCTTGCATAAAAAAGGGCATTAACTCAAGGGATGAAAACATAACTATGCCTCTTTATAGGTCCCTGGTAAGGCCTCATCTGGAGTATGCAGTGCAGTTTTGGACTCCAGTCCTTAAGAGGGATATAAATGAGCTGGAGAGAGTGCAGAGACTAAGTGCAACTAAACTGGTTAGGGGGATGGAAGACTTAAATTATGAGGGTCGACTGTAAAGGTTGGGGTTGTTTTCTCTGGAAAAAAGGCGCTTGTGAGGGGACATGATTACACTTTACAAGTACATTAGAAAACAGAGACAAATAGCAGGGGACCTTTTTACCCATAAAGAGGGATCACCGTACCAGAGGCCACCACTTTAGACTAGAAGAAAAGAACTTTCATTTGAAGCAACGTAGGGAGTTCTTCACAGTGAGGACAGTGAGGTTGTGGAATGCACTGCCGGGTGATGTTGTGGTGGCTGATTCAGTTAATGCCTTTAAGAATGGCTTGGATGATTTTTTGGACAGACAGAATATCAAAGGCTATTGTGATATAAAACTCTATAGTTAGTATAGGTATTGGTATATATAATTTATGTGAAAGTATGAAGGGGTTGTGTGTATGGATGCTGGGTTTTCATTTGGAGGGGTTGAACTTGATGGACTTTGTCTTTTTTTCAACCCAATTTAACTATGTACTGTCCTTATAAGTGCATGGAATGTGATAACGCAGAGCAATTAGCAAACCTGGCATAGTGCAGAGAATGGTATATTCTTCACTCCTTATGAGGTCTGGAGTGACCAAGATCCGCATTGGCGTGTGTATAGTATTGTTGTGCACTGCACGGAACTACAGCAGGCCTAATGACTGCACCACTTCAATGCTATACAATATATTGAAAGCATACAGCAAGGGATTGTGCATTCATATAATAGGCATTTGCAAAAAGTGTTTTATTACCAAGTTTTGTTACTTATATGGTATTGCATGCTATCTGCTTAATTATTCTGCCTAAATAGAAACTGCCTAACAAATCTCATTTATTTCTGTGATCTGAACCTTCGGACTAAATAGGTGCGCACATTTATAATTCTGACTTTTAACACCATTGGGATTTAATAAATCATGAAAATTTTTAGTTTTTTTCTCTACAAAAAAAGATGAGTTTTCCGACCAGTAAAAAAAAAAACGGACTTTAATAAAATAACTCCCTTTGTGTAAATATATTTGCTAGTGTAAGAAGTTACTCTAAGGATAACAGGTATATTACCCTGGAGATGTAATGATGCCTAGGGGGAAATTTACTAAAGGGCGAAGTGGCTAACGCAAAGGAAATAAGACTCTGGCGCAACTTCGCACTCTAACGCCAGGCAAATTTTCGCTCTGGCGAAAGAGCGTTACTACGCAAATTACTATTTACAAAATACAATTTTACTGATGGTTACCTCTATCGCCAGACTTGCCTTCGCCACCTCAGACCAGGTGAAGTGCAAGAGTAGATAGGAGTTCCTCAGAAAAAAAAGTTGAAAATCTTTCTAAGTCCCAAAAAACGCTGGCGTCTTTTCCTTTTTACAGGGTGATAGGTTGAAAAAGATCGAAATTTTTTTTTGGGGTACCCTCCTTCCCCCCTACATTTGATAACATATGGCAATTAAACTAAACTGTGGGCACATGTGTAGGGGCAATATAACACCTCTATATAATTTTATTAAGGTTCCCTGGTCTTGTGTAGTGTATATTTGCTGCAGCATATACGGCCACTGTACTTTAACTGCACGCTGTATGCAAATTAGCCAACGCTAGCATAACTTCGAACTGCTGAGCGTATTTTCGCTAGCGCAACTTTGCCAGCTTTCGGGACCCTGTGCGCAATTTCGCATCTTTGTGAATTAGCGTTGTCCAGGCGAATTTACACCTGGCGAAGTGTTGCTATGTGCACAAAGCCATCGCTGGCGAATTTTCGGCAGTTAGTGAATTTGCCCTCTAAACTATACATTGCAGAATATAATAAATATTCCATCAGTACTACTGCCATAGCTGTATGAGATCTTGACAGGGCCCTTAGCCTAAATTTAACCCAGCTGCTACATTGCAATGTATACTGCTATTGTATCCTAACACTTTGTGGGGTTCTGGGTCCTCTTGTGTATATTATACTTTGTGGAAGTTACTGGAACTCATAGAAGATTTTAGGACAGCATTTTTAAAGCTGTAAACTCACATATATACCAATGAAATGTAATTAGGCATCTTATCCCCTATATAATTAGATATATACAACATAAGAATTACAGTCATGTATGTGGACCAGTATTAGTGGTTAGGCTTAACGTACATATATACATAGACATTTACACACAGTTAACAGACCACATTTAAATCTATTTCCTTAAATGAGAATTAAACCTTGCAAATAAATATGGCTAAAAATGCCACATTTTATATTCTCAACTTGGTGCACTGGCCTAAAGTTTCAGCTTCTCAATAGCAGCAATGATCCAGAACTTCAAAACTGTCACAGGGGTCACCATCTTTGAAAGTGTCTGCGACACTCACATGCTCCATGGGCCCTGGGAGGCTGTTGAGAAGCTAAGCTTGGGGATTGTTGCAAATTTACAAGCAGAAAATGAGGTTGGCCTGTAATATAAATTGATGCTATAAGGCTGATTATTAAATTCTGTTGCTAGTTTCTCTGGTTTCTGTGCTGCCATGTAGTAATTATCTGTATTGATTACTAATTTGCCTTATATTGTGACATTTATATTCTATGTATACTGTATATTCTGAATTGGCCCCTAAGCAGAAAAGAAGATGAGGAGCTACTGGGGCATCTTCAGAAGTAAAGATATTCCCCGCTAAAAGGCTGTGGTTGCCTTGGGCTGATACAGAATCACAAAACATAATGCACAACATTCCTAGCCTACTTCTTTCGTTAGTGTATGGGGACCTTTAGTCTCATGAATCAAGCCAGTTACTAGCACATTAAGGCAATCAGTAAGCTAGGTACCCCTTATAATGGATGTTGTGAAAGCATTTAAAACAGCGATCCCCAACCAGTAGCTTGTGAGCAACATGTTGCTCCTAGGGTTGCCACCCGGCCGGTATTACAAATTTACCGGCAGCTACGTTGCCGGTAAATTTGTAATACAATTAAAAAGAGCCCTCGGCCTGCCCCCAATCCCCTTGAACTAAGCTTTTCTTTGTGGTTCTTCTGGTGTCCATGGCGCAGCCCCGCCCCTTTTGATGTCACACCCTGCCCATTTTGACATCACTGCCCGTCCCTTTGTGTCCCTGCCCCCCACCAGCTGGTAAAGAAATTTTAAAAAGGTGGCAACCCTAGTTGCTCCCCAACCCCTTGAATGTTTCTCCCAGTGGCTTCAAAGCAGGTGCTTATTTTTGAATTCCAGACAGTTGTATTGCCAGAGCTTTCTGTAGGCTGCCAGACCTCATAGGGTCTACCAAATAGTCAATCACAGCCCTTCGTTGGCATCCTCAGGAACTATTTTCATGCTTATGTTGCTCCCCAACCCTTCTTACATTTGAATGTGGCTCATGGGTGAAAAAGGTTGGGGATCCCTGATTTAAATCAAGTTACAAAATAATGTCCACCTATTTTTATGGTCTAATCGATAGATTTACCATTGTGACAAGTTACCAGTATGCTTGTTATAGAGAATTTTAATCTGAATATACAAAACAACTGATTGTGTTATATTACAGCAACACACCATGTTTTGTAAGAGGAGGGTAAAGGCAGTTTACAGCAACAGGGAACATCTTTAGGAGATAATGACAACAAAATAATACATAATTAAAGGATAATGGTCTCCTGTACATGTGAGATCTGATTCAAGACAAAGCTCATTTTGCAAAATACATGTTTAGGAAAGATTTAAGCATTGATTTTCTCAGCAGGAGACCATCACTGTGACAAGAAGTTTTTTTTCTCTATTGTTCACAATCTGGTCAATAAAGAACAATAAAAGAGTGCCTCCAATTAGACAAATTCTCCCTGCAGAATATCAGTTTAGAAATATAATTGGCAATCTAAGTAACATTTATTTAAATACGCTAAATACTCCATGCATTCAAAGAAGAGTTTTAGCAGTTGTTCATCCTCCCTTGTTAGATAGTTATGAGGGAGTTATGACTGCATTCTTATTCTGGGCCAAGTTCAGCTTAAAAAGCCTAAATCAGTGCTGCTCAAACTGCAAATCTGATGAAGTGGACACTTTGATGCTAAAAATAGAGGTTGACTTTATACTGAAATGAGTTCATATAAATGTCTTTTGTATCTGTAAGACACAAGGGCAAATTCACTAAGAAGACATGTTGCAACGTGCAATAAATTGTTTGACCTTGCCACCAATAGTACAGAGTCTGAAGGCTCAATTCTTTCTTACTCGGATATGGAATTCAAACCATGTATGTGAATGCCCATGTAAAGAGCATGCATGTAGGCAACCTATGTGGAATCTGAAAACACTGCTACAGCAATTCTCCTGATTTATCCTAAGATAACCTGCTCCTACCCTGTTAAAAATACTTATTATGGCTGCCTGTTAAGTAAAGGCCCTTTTACGATCCCTCTACTAATCTTCAAAGCTCTTTACTCCTATACATCTCACTACATCCTTTCACTTGTGTGTCCATGTTCCTGGCCATCTCCTCTGTTACTGAAAGAGCAATCATTGTTTCACACCACCAACAACAGAGTTAGGCTGCCCCAATTCACAGCAGTCTCCCCCCCCCCTCGTATCAACTTTCCCTTTGCCACTAGTCCCAGTGCAGCTGATGGTGCGATCATTATCCTTTGCACTGCTTGCTCATTTGCCAGCGCAAGATAATGATCGCTATCTCATTGTTCTGCCCTGGGATCCAATCACATCTAGGGAAATCACAGAAAAGTGTTAAGGTGGCCATAGACATAATAATTACGATCTTTCTTGGAAAAGATCGTTCCAAGACAGATTGTTTGTTTCGATACACACGTGTAGAGCTGAATCGTCAAGATATACAGGTAGATATACAGGAAGAAACAATAGAATTCTACCTGTATCTGACGATTCAGCACTTACAAAGGGCGATGTTTGGGTCCCTTCAAAGGCACCCGATCAAAATTTTCCGTCCAGCACGATCGACGAGCCGACCGATATCCAAGTCTTCTGCAGATATCGGTCGGCTCTTTTTCCACCATACACGCAACGAATATCGGACGAAAATTTCTTTCGTACGATAATATCTGTGCGTCTATGGCCACCTTTAGAGACCTGGGCTAACTGATGTTAATTTGACAAATTGAATTTGCTAGCGCAAGATAATGATAATGATCGCTGTCTCAAAAAATTCTTATTGGTCTGCACTGGAATCCAATCACATCTAGGGAAAGCACAGAAAAGTGTTAGAGACCTGGCCTGAGCAGAGACATTGATGTTTATTTGTCTGAATTAGACTGAATTTATCACTCGCAATGCAGCCAGCAAATTTCTGCTCAATGAAAATAAAATGACATTTTTATGTATAGGTCTCTCTGAAAAAAAAAAAATCAGAATCATCATTTGAAAAGAACTTTGGTCTCCCAAAAAATTACTAAATATAGCTGTTGATGTTCAAAGCTTCAATTGTCGGATTGATAGAAAAAAAGATTTAGAAACAAATGTCTATTTACGCATCAGGGCAGCCTCTTTTTCTCAGTGGGAAGTAACTACCGATTGTGTCGCCCAAGAAAATAAGATGTCTGGACCTATTAGGTTTTCATGCTGAATGAATTGAATCTTTTAAGATCATTTTTAGTCATGCTAAATTCTGTTTCTCACACGTAGCTGCTGGGTTGCTTTTGTTTTTTTTTTTAATAAGGTTCTAGTTTTAGGTTGATTTTGGTATGAAAAACCTGCTTTATTTCCAGTCTCCAAATGTCTCTCCATATGTTCTTATAAAAAGCAGGATGTCATTATTCTGTATGCATACATCATAACATGAACCGAAACCCACACTATTTGAAGAGTTTTTTTCAGAAGGAAAAATATAAAGCATTTGCATTAAAGCACAACAAAGCTGATGGACATGTTCATGTATACAGTACCACAAATGTAAATATCAGCACCAACTAGGTGTCGGCAGAAAGAGATAAAAAGTGAAATAGAACAAAATCGATTGATTTCCATGGAAAACAAGCAAAAAAAAAATTGCCCTTTATAAAACTGCCTCAAACCACAAGTATTTGCAAAATGACGCTTTAAGCAATTGCAAGACAGATACAATGAAAAACAATTTCAAATACACAAATCCAATAGTCAAAACCAGGGTAGAGAAAATAAACAAATCAGCCCACCCTGTTGGTTGCCAATGGTTACTACTAGTATACTATAATACTATATTTATATACTATAATATATAATATACTTAGTTACTCCTACGCGAAACCATAGTTTACTCCTAAAACAAAAAATACTTTAGATACCTTGGGATCTGTTAGTTTATAAAAACATTAACGAATGTGCAAAATGCACAAAATATTGTTCCAGTGAGGGGCGCCATATATTTTTTTCAATAACCCCTTTATCTATGTAGATCAAAGTTATTAGAGCAGAGGCACCCAAATATAAAGTTTAATGTACAAGAAGATCTTGAGCTGGTGTCCAGCAGTCCATATTAAAGACCTATTTGTAAAAAGCTCTCTGAAAATACTCCAGCTAAAACCTGTCGAAATCACGTACAAGTCATATGGAATATGCGTTTTACCTTTCGGATTAAATGTTTTTTTTCTCGGGTTTTGGACTATTTGTGCTGGTTTTTGTCGCCCGGCGACAAATCTCCTCTTCTTCGGGGCGATTAATCTCCCCAAACTGCCTTCCAGATGGCTAAAATGTAAATTGCCAGCAGCATGGCATTCAGATCGATTTGTTTTCCGAAGTCGGCCGAAGGTGCCTCACGAGGAAACTTCGGGCAACTTCGGAAAACGAATCGCTCAGAGTGCCATCCTGCCGGCAATTTACATTTTAGCAGGCAGGCAGTTTAGGGAGATTAGTCGCCCAGTGACAAATCTCTCTTCTTCGGGCGAGAAGAGGCGATTTGTCACCGGGCGACTAATCTCCCCGAATCTGCCTGTGCCCTGACCCTTATGATATTCCTATTGGCTGCTTTCTATTCTCTTCTTTCATTTTGTGTTGCCTTTTTCCCTGTGTCTTTTGTTATTTTATTCCATTTTTGTTCGTTCTTGAGCTCGATGTTTGGTCTTTGCAAGGTAGATAATCCGATTTCCAGAGCACAAAAATCCATTATGCCTGGACATTATCTGTGATCTGGTAATCTAATGATCTATCTCACAAGGTCCAAACATCGGGTAAAATTCCCTGTTTTCTATGTTTAGCTCAGGATATAAAAAAAATATAGATTTTTTTGTGATTAAAACAAAAGGCAAAAATTATGTTCAGCACAAGCTCTGTTCATTGCGTTCATCTTGAACAATGGTATGCTGCATTTTGAAACCTGTGGCCAGGACAGGAATGAATACTGCAGCCATTTCATCTGATTAAATGCCTTTTCATCCCAGTACTGTATGACTTATCCTGCACCGCCTTTCTATCCTGTGGTTGAATGTCTCATAAAAAGATTTAATTCAGAAAATAAGTTTAAGTTTAACGTAGCTGTGATAAATACCTCACATAAATCTATGGATTCATAAGTATCTATAGGCAATGGTAGATTTTTTTTTTTTTTTAGTGCGTTGGTATTTTAGCTGGTTAAAATATTAAATATTTTATAATTATTTTCATTTAGCCCGTGTAAAACAGGCATTTCCCTAAAAACTGCAAGAGGCAAGTTCACAACACCTGGACTTAAACAATCAAATTCATATTCAATGGGTGTTATTACTCAGAAATGCTTAGCAGCTGCTCTGAGCACTAACACTATACTTATGCCTGGTCCCAGGATGATCATTTCAGCTAATATAATACATTGTTATATAAGAAAACACTATTATTTGTTATAAGTAGTTAGCAAGAGTCTACTTGTAAAGGAACAATGATCATTAATAAATCGCCCCATAGTGTTCTACCATCATTCATTTTATATCTTAACTAATTCTTTTTGTATACCTTTCAGAGAGAAAATTCTGAATGTAACATAAAAATCAGATTAATCAACCTCATATCCAGCAGCATTTCTTTGTCACCCAGAGAAAATTATTAATAATTAGATAGCATTTATATTAATTGCATATTCATCAGCAGTGATGTACTGCAAACATCCAAAGAAGATGATGCACTGTTGAAATGACGAAGCGCTCTGCTGCCAAAATATTATCTTCCTTTGCAACATTTATAAGACATTTGCTATTTTTCATTTGAAAGCTAATTAGTAAGGCTCTGCTTGTCCGAGTTCACTGAAAAGGGAAAAATAGATAAGGTAGAAAAAAATACCCCATCAAACCTGATACATGCAGAACTGATTGGTAACTATGGGTTGCTAGATGCAGTTCAACAATTTATTACATTACCCTGAAACCCATGAATCTATATTTTCCAAAGTTGTTAGTATTGGCAACGCCAGCTGCTGTATAAAGGAAAAACTTGGCACAAAATTTTGGTCCTTATAAATGTGTTCTTTGGTTGGGAGTTTTAGCAAATTGGAGTTCATATGCGCTCTCCACAATTCTGGAACTTACCTGGAACCATTATGTACATTGGGGGGACTGTTCACCAAGAAAATGTCTCAGCATAGAAGGGCAAACTCTATAGACCAAGACTCTACTGTTTTTTTTACACCTAAAAGACAAGGGGCACTCATTTGAAGCCATCCCTAACCAGAGACGGGGGCCTTCAACACTACCTGTCTGCTACATACAATACTGTTCTGTAACCCGGCTATTTCAGAACACCTCACACATCCATTCATGCAACTCTCACAAGAAACACCTGGTTCTAGGAGTTGTATGATACCTTAGTAATCCTATTGCAGTAACTACACAGCATTCACACCTCTGTGAGTTTCAACTGTGGCGGAAGAGTTTATATGCCAGGGACTTCACACACCAGTCAGCTGAACTGAAGAAGCTGCTTGGATGAGTAGTGAAACGTCTTCAATGATTACTCAGAAAGTCCAGTAGCTCTAGAATTACTTATACTAGTTATAAATCTGTTTCTATATCTGCTTACAGATTCTACATATTGCTAATCGGTCTCTGTCCTAAAAAAAAATTTTTTATAACCTATGAATTGATTAATCAAATGATATGGATTTAACAGATTACTATTCAACTGCTTCTTGACGAGCATCATCCTACAAAGGCAGATGGGGGTAAAAGTAGTATATTGATGACTCTTCTTATGCATATTTGTATTTGTTGTTTATTGATTCAATCAGGTCGGTGATTTGTACAACTTTGTGGGCAAGGAGCCCCTACACATTTTATAGCCTAAGCACCCCCTAAAAAGGCTTGAGAAAGACTCATGTCCATAAATCTGTATTCAAATACATCCAAACGCCACACTTCAAAGGCATTAGCAGGCTTATTTATTCACACGCACTAGCAGCTCCTGTAATTATAAAGCAATGAAGTGAAAACACAAATATGAAATCTTGGTGCTATCACAAAAATTGTAAAAAGCTAATTTTCCTTTCACTTCAGTAATTTATTTTCCATATTGCTGTAGTTAGAAAATATGGCTTGGGACAAGCTACATTTCACACAGATTCAGGATACATAATAATGGAAAGTGTATTATTCATTGCCAGAGCTTTCTTGCTGATTTCAGAAAAAGCATACGCTTCTCTTCTAGAGCAGCAAAGTTACATGTTGCAGCATAAGGGGGACTATAAATATGCCAATCAAAACAGATTAGGAACAAGTTTGAAGGCTTGAAGTAAAATGAATGCCTCGCCAATCACCAAACAGCTATTCATTCATTTAGTGATGTTGATCTACATCCATAATATCATTGTTAGCATTCTGTTCCATGGAAAGTTTTACTTAAATATTATATTATTATTATTATATTGATTTATATTGCTATTTTTAAGAAACAACTATTTCTGATGTAATCTTAGCAAAATAAATATTTGAATGAAAAGCATGAAATAGGAGGGTAATTTAGTTAAGCTGTTTGAGATCTACTGATCACCAGCGAAAGGTCTACTGGTAGATCCCGATCTTCCTTTTGGGCAGCCCTGTATTAGATTAGAATGAATAGCTGTTTGGTGATTGGCGAGGCATTCATTTTACTTCAAGCCTTCAAACTTGTTCCGAGAGAGAGAGAGAGAGAGAGAGAGAGAGAGTCTCTGTGTGTGTAATTAATCTGTATATATATATATATATATATATATATATATATATATATATATATATAAAATTGTATAATGGGTGGCACAGCCTCCTAACTTCACCCAGTTGCACGGTTAAACATTACATATACGTTTTCAAAAAGAACCTTGAGAAAGGTCCAATTGGGACTGAAATGTTACATTGGCTATACATTCTTCACTAAATATACTTTTTACCCTGTAGTTGCTGGTCATTTTTGAAAATGTGTATGTATGTGTGTAGAAATATTTAGTATCCTGATAACGGTTCAGAAGGAACTGAAACGTGTCGATGTGGGGGAATATGTGAATAAATTCACTTATAATTATCTCCGTGAGTGCCTCTAGTACTTTTGACTGTTTTGAATTGTGGGTCAGTGCCGATGCTTGACTATATATATATATATATATATATATATATATATATATATGAACAACATACGACACATTGTAAAAGTAAACCCTAAAAAATGTAATACATTATATATATATATATATATATATATATATATATATATACACACACACATACACACACACACACACATATATATATATATATATATATATATATATATATATATATATATATATATACACACACACACACACACACACACATACAGAATAAGCTAGATTTACATGCACTCTACGGGATATGGAACATCAGTTGCTGCGATGCTATAGAAGATTTATGGCTGACCTGGGTGCAGCACTCACAGAAATAAATCAGACTATGGGGCATGTTTACTAACATTGGAGATAAATATCTGGAGAGATTTCTGGAGATGTTGCCCATGGCAACCAATCAGCAATTAGATTTAAACAGCCAGCAAAGATCTGATTGGTTGCTATGGGCAACATCTCCAGAAATCTCTCCAAATATTTATCTCCAATGTTAGTAAACATGCCCCTTAAAGTTAAAACATGATGCAGGCTGAAAAATCCTCCACAGCAGCGCAGCAACTGATTTTCAGCTTAAGAAGAAGTCGGGTCAGGAGATGTGGAGTGCTCGCGCACGTAGGATAAAGCTGAGGGCATGTTGCCATATCGTCCTGTTTCTGAGACACAGCACAACCGGAAGAAGATATTAATTATGGTATTTTTTAATAAAGCATTAAAAATAGCGAACATTGTGCTGGAAGGAGTAGGTACTAAAGGGGGGGCTATAATGTTTTTTTAACTTGAAATTTTTTAATGTTACTGGTCCTTTAAAAGAAAACTAGCACATTAACAGAAAAAAAAAAAAGCACGAAAACAAAGCTTTCCGCAACATGAGCTATTACAATGAATCATAAGCACTAGCTAGTGGTTTGCGTGTGTTCCATGAAAATGCCAAGTTTGAGCTCTGCCAGCCGATTCAGAAGCTTCCAGCTGAAGCATATTCCATTATACAATGGACAAACACAGTTCATTTTATAACACACTGCTAAAATGCTATGTGTCGCTACTTGCTAAAATGGTTAAACTCTAACAATGCAATGCCAAGGCTACTACCAGCTTACACTAAAGCCAGCATGACTGCTCAGTGAATTTTTATTTTCAGTAACTCGATTTAATATAAAGCTGCTCAACCCTCTCTAGAAACTCCAAGCCATATGCCATATAACTGGCTGATCATTCATATGCAGTACTACATTGGAATGTAACCCTGTTCCAGATAAACCCCCCCAAGAAGAATGAAACCGCCACAGGTGAGTATATAGATAAATGCCTTGTACAAAACCTATGGACTCTATTTCTGCAGAGAAAACATGGATTGAACCAAAACAGAAAAGAAAAGTGCAAGTAGTAGAATAATTAAAGTAAAAGGTCTCTTTAGAGGCAAGCCAGCACCAAAGCTATGAGTGTGAAACCAGCATGACACTCCCACCTGGAGGGAGAAAAACAATGATCCCTACTAGGATTTTCAACAAGAATACCATGGGGAATTCAAGATCAACCACCTAGAGAAAACCCTTGTTGGAACAATCTAGTTTGGAATTCAAATGAAAGGTCTAACTCGGAATCCCAAAGTGCAGACCAAGGGAGTAGAATATCACTGCTAGTCCTACAGTCAGTAATTCCTGCACACTCATGCGGAATCAAAATTTGTGACCTGTAGTACCCAAATCCTGCCAGGTGCCTAGCTGGAAACACACCACATTTTATTTCAATTGGTTCTTATTACTTTATGCTCATCATCCCCAGCCATATTGGTTGGACAGTGCAAAAAGATCTGCATGCCCTATAGAATAGGCATCCTAACAAAAATACATGCCGACATTCCTAGCATTTGCAGAAATACAGTCCTTTTGAACCGGGTCAGAATAAAAGTTTCGATTTAGATGACGATTCAAACTAGTAATATATTTGGCATGTTCCAAAAGAGGTCACCAAACAGCAAGTGAAACTGCAAACACTAAGACTAACCTCTGTCATTGGTGAAAATTCTTCTTAGACTATAAATGACTGGAACCACCTCCTTATCTGACCTCGGACCACAGGCCAGAATATTTAACAGATAGCCACCACTAGATAAAGACTATTCTTAAACAAGCCTCCTATGCCAGTCTGAAAGACAAACACTAATATATTAATGTTTCATAGACCCTAAAAACATGCAGTTACATTACATGCCCCATGTCAAATACCATTGTCAACAATATGGATTACCGCCATAGCTATGTCTTATTGTTATAATGAATACCCTGAAAGCTGAAGGAAGTGGGCCTGCCAGCATATTTCTGGGGATGGTTTTTACTCCTTCATGGTCTGATATATATATATATATATATATATATATATATATATATATATATATATATATATATATAAAACATGTATTTGACATACTGTACCTGTTTAAGGCCTTATCAGTTATTACTTCAGTGTCCACTCCAATAGCTGAATTTGCATTCACATATATTAAAGGTTATCTAAACCTAAGTGCATTAAGACCACTGAACTAAACCAAAAATGATGAACTGAACCTCAGTATCCAGAGTAAGAGATGATGATCAATATCATTGATTATAAAGCACCTTATTATTCAGGCATTAGTTCAATGCCCTGCCATATGGATAAACTATGGGGAGCTGCTGTGCCCCTGAACCAACACTGTCCTTGTAGAACAAGAGAAGTTGCCAAATCCTCAAGTCAAGGCCAAATGTATAACCTAATTGAGTAATATCCATAACACTAGACCCAAGAACCAGAGCCCAGCAGTGGCAAGATTCAGTATACAGTTTGTCTTAGAAATAAACATGCATATAGTCAGATCATCGAACCAGGATTGTAACTAGGGAATTACATGTCTGACTACTGCATCTTAGTAAAGATTTGAGTTGCCCACTGCTCTCAGACTAATGTATATACATAATGTATATGTAACTTTAAGAGCAAAATGTCCAGGTTTTAACCCGGAAATTCAGCTCCGCTACTGCAAAGAGTGCTATTGTACTCATTGCACTAGTGATGCGGGCCTACTTTGACCAGCTCTGATGCTGATGTTTTAAGTGCAGAGCGGGAGTGGGGCAGCGGCAGTCCCAGGATCTCCCCTGGCAACAAGTAAAAAATAACAACCAAAAGTTAAGCAAAAGCTGCTTTCAAAAGAAATTGTTTTTACAAATAACTTTTAAAGGACTGACATTTTTTTAATACATATATATTATATAGTTGCTTAGAATTCAGTTTTCTTTTATTAGGCAAATTTTTATTTTGGGGTTGACTTGCCCTTTAAGTGTCTGTAGTCATAAAACTGCAAATATATGCAATGCTGAAAAACTTTATGGCTTTGTTTCTTGTTCAGCTGCAAAGCAAATGTATAGACTTATTTCTTTTTCCTTTAACTTGCGTCTTCTCATTCCAGATTCCTCAAGAAGACCATCGAGCAAACCAGTCCTTCGATTTCTCAGTGTGTAACAACCGAACGTTAATTTTTTCACTTTATGTCCAAAAAGAACATTTCAGAAAAGAGTATTTGAATATTGTATTTGAAACTTGATTGTGTTGTCAAGGATTATACTTATTTGACAACTGTGTCCTTGGCAGGATCACCAGAAAGCTACTGGGCATCATCAAAAAATCTATTGAAAGCATCTGACAATAACATTTTAAGAGCTTAGAAAAAAAAATCAATGCAAAGAAAATTATGATGATATCCCATGCCCTGAGTTTTCATTAATGATTAAAAAGTATAACAACTACAAAAGGTACGAGTTTTACATAAAATGTGGCCAAGCTGTTCCAGCAATCAATATGAAAAACCATAAAAATAGATCCCAAAGACAATACTGAAATCAAACAACTAGATGACCAACAGAATTGGCCAGACCATAATGGGAAAATATACAGGTAGGGGGTCCACTATATATATATATAGATATAGATAGATAGATAGATAGATAGATAGATAGATAGATAGATAGATAGATAGATAGATAGATAGATAGATAGATAGATAGATAGATATAGATACATAGTCCATGAACGTTCAGCACACCATGACAGAAATAATGACCCAGGTGCTACTCTCATTAGCAGTATACAAAAAACAAAAAAGTGAGGTGCACACCAGGAGCGTTTTTTAAATGGATACCATGATGTATGGTCTTGAGAAAGGTCTTAGACACAGACCGAAACGTTGACCTTTTTAAATGCATTAAATAAAATGTAACTTTTTTAACCATTTAAAAAATGCTCCTGGTGTGCACCTCACTTTTTTGTTTTTTATATATATAGATATATATATAGAAAGATATATATATATAGATATAGATATATATATATATATATATATATATATAAATATATATATATATAGATATATCCCATTATTCAGAAAGCTCAGCATTACACAAAGGCTATCCCCCATAGACTCCATTTTATCCAAATAATCCAAATTTTTAAAAATGATTTCCTTTTTCTCTGTAAAAATAAAACAGTGCCTTGTACTTGATCCATACTAATATACTGTATAATTAATCTGTATTGGAAGCAAAGCCAGCCTATTGTGGTTATTTAATGTTTTTTGTTATTTTCTAGTAGACTTGAGGAATGAAGATCCAAATTACAGAAAGATCCGTTATCCAGAAAACTCCAGGTCCCTAGCATTCTGGATAACAGGTGCCATACCTGTACCTCTCATTTTGACATGAACTCATTCTGTTGGGCGAAAAGGTTCATAAATTCTGTCTGAAATTCTGGATATAAATATAAATGTATTTTATTTTTTACACACACATACCAGACTTAACAGACTGAAAGAAAACCATAATGGCATGTGGGTGTGTTTGTCGTCAGTGTGTAAGCCAGTTACCCACCCACTCTCATGCAGCTCTAATGCAACCCCACCTTTTCTTGTCCCATTGTAACATGATGGGTTCTGGGTCTTGAAGTCCCTCTGCTTTGAAGACATATTGTGTGCAACAACCACTGAAGCAGAGGGACTTCAAGTGCCAGAATTTATCACTGTAATGGAAAATAAAGAACTCACCTCACGAAACGTCCAAGATGGCGACTTCCTGCTCCACCATGCGGCTCTTCCTGGTTGTGAAATGCCTGCGACGGAAACGTGTCGCCCCAGGATTGGTCGCCGGCGACGGAATGGACGCCGGCGTCAAAACGTGCGTCGGCGTCAGGACGTCAACGTGAGGACGCCGGTGTCAGCGTCATGACGTCACGGCGTCAAGTTTTGGCGCCAACTTTGGACTATTTATTCCCATGTTCCCTTTCTGTCCTTGCCCAATTATAGGTCTATCTCATATAGTTCCTGGGTGTGATTTCTTGATTCTTCTTGTTTACCGTGTACCGACTTCTTGCCTGTTTCATCGATTCTGATTCTTGCCGCCTGTATTGACCATTTGCCTGATTACGACTATTCTTCTGATAAACCCTTTGTACTGCGAACTTGGTGTTGTGTCTCCTCCTTGGTCCTCACTACAACGGAGCCTTCGGGCCTTGACAGTATAATTGGGCCATGGACCCTTCTGAGGAGCCCCAAGTCCCTACTGACGTCGGCAGAGCCGTTCGTGGATTGGCTTCCCATATGCATTCCTATGAAGCCCAGCAAACCCACTTCGGCCAGGCCCTTGAAGCAATCCTGGAGAAGTTGTCTGTCCTGTCTCCTGCGGATCCAGTCCCTATGCCAGTTCCGGTTGCTCCGCTCCAGGTTTCCGAGCCTCGTATTCCAGCACCTCCTCTGTACAGTGGTGATCCGGATTCATGCCGTGGTTTCATCAACCAGTGTGAAATCCAATTCACTCTGCTTCCTGGTCAGTTTGTCTCGGAACGAGCAAAGGTGGGCTATATTATCACCCGCCTGCAAGGGAAAGCTCTGGAGTGGGCTTCTCCTCTCTGGGAGAAGCAGGATCCGGTAATTGACGATGCCAGGGCCTTCATCCGGGACCTCCGCACTGTATTCGATGCCCCTGGTCGGGCTACGTCTGCCTCAGCTCGTTAATTCCAGCTGCAGCAAGGGACTCGCTCTGTTCCGGAATACGCTATCGAGTTCCGAACTCTCGTGGCAGAGACTTCGTGGAATAATGACAGATACCATGCTGCCTTTTACAACGGCTTGGCGATGTGCATTAAGAACGATCTTGTCTCTCGTGAGATTCCTCCTCGATGGGAGGACCTTGTTGCATTGGCTGTGAAGGTCGACACCCGACAGAGGGAGCTCCAAGTTGAACTTGACAGGGAACGTACTAGGAAGTTTTCCAGGTTCCAACCCACCCTGGCCCCACGCTTCCAAAGACCCTTACTTCCTAGTCCGGCCTCCAATCTTCTTTCTTCTTCTCCTGTGCCACCTGCTACTTCTTCACTGCCTCCTGAAGAACCAATGCAGATCGGACGGGCACGCCTATCCGAACAAGAGAAGCTTCGGAGAAGATCCGCTGGGTTATGCCTCTATTGTGGCGGAAGAGCCCATTTCGCCCAGGAATGCCCAGTGAAGCCGGGAAACTCCAGAACCTAGGTAAGCTCGGGGAGACTTACCTGGGTGGAATTTGTTCTCCTCCCCATTCCTCTGATCAGCGTTTTCTTCTTCCTATTCAAATCCAGTTCGGCTCCAAGAAGATATGTTCTCAGGCCTTCCTTGATTCTGGTGCTGCAGGCAACTTCATGGATCGTGCCTTTGCTGTTAAGCATTCTATTCCGCTTCAACCCCTGGCAACCCCTCTTCGAGTCCTGGCGATTGATGATCGCCCCCTTTCTTCTGCCATCATCTCACAGTCTACTCAGGAACTTTCCTTCAAGGTGGGCACCATGCATTTGGAAAGACTATCTTTTCTTCTTATCGACTGCCCTTCAACTCCCCTTGTCTTGGGATTGCCCTGGTTGTGTGTTCATAATCCGGTTATTGACTGGTCCTTTTCTCAACTGCTTGCCTGCTGTTCCTGTTGTCAAAATTTCTTCAGTGTCTTCAAATTCTTCTCTTCCTCCAGTGTACCAAGCTTTTTCCGATGTCTTTGATAAGAAGTCCGCTGAGACTCTCCCACCTCATCGTCCTTATGATTGTCCTATTGAACTTTTACCTGGCTCCATTCCACCCCGTGACCGCACTTACCCGCTCTCCCCCTCAGAAACTTCTGCTATGAAGTCCTATATTCAGGAGAATCTTCAAAGAGGTTTTATTCGTCCTTCCACCTCCCCTGCTGGAGCAGGATTCTTCTTTGTTGAAAAAAAAGACGGTAGTCTACGGCCCTGCATTGACTACAGGGGGTTAAATAAAATCACTATAAAGAACAGATATCCTCTTCCCCTCATCTCTGAACTTTTTGATCAACTCAAGGGGGCTTGTTTCTTTACCAAACTGGATCTACGAGGGGCATATAATCTTATTCAGATTCGTGAGGGGGATGAATGGAAGACCGCTTTTAACACGCGTGATGGCCATTACGAGTACCTCGTCATGCCCTTCGGTCTTTGCAATGCACCTGCAGTCTTCCAAGAATTGGTCAATGACATTTTTCGTGATCTTCTGGGACAATGTGTGGTCGTATATTTAGACGACATTCTTATTTTTTCCAAAGACCTTTCTGTTCATCGTTGCCAAGTACGTGAAGTTCTTTCCAGGTTGAGGAAAAACAATCTTTTTGCCAAATTAGAAAAATGCACCTTCGAAGTTTCTTCCATTCCTTTTCTTGGCTATATCATTTCTCCTCAAGGTTTCAAGATGGATCCTGCCAAAGTCTCTGCAATTTTGGATTGGCCCCTTCCTACCAGTGTCAAGGCAGTTCAAAGATTCATTGGCTTCGCCAACTATTATAGACAATTTATCAAAAACTTTTCTTCCAAGATCCATCCAATCCTTGCCCTGATCCGTAAAGGGAACAAACCTCAGCACTGGCCTCCACAAGCTCTCGAAGCATTCAAGACCCTCAAGGAAGCCTTTTCTTCTGCTCCAATTCTTCGACACCCTGAACCCCTCCAACCTTTCTTCATTGAAGTTGATGCCTCTGATGTGGGAGCTGGAGCAGTCCTATCTCAAAGATCTTCTTCCGATGGTAAACTCCACCCTTGTGCCTTTTTCTCTAAAAAATTTTCTTCCCCAGAACAGAACTATGATGTAGGCAATCGGGAACTACTTGCTGTTAAGTTGACCTTGGAAGAATGGAGACATTTGCTGGAAGGTTCCTCTACTCCAGTGACAATCTTCACCGACCACAAGAACCTTGAATTCTTTCAATCCCTCAAACGCCTCAATCCCCGGCAAGCCAGGTGGGCACTCTTCTTTTCTCGTTTTAATTTTATAATCACCTTTCGTCCAGGTTCCAGAAACAGAAAAGCTGACGCTCTTTCCAGAAGTTTCGCCCCTGAAGATACCTGCCATGAAGTTCCTGTACCCATTGTGCCCTCTACCAAGATTATTGCTGCCTTGTTTCCCTCTTGTGCCTCCCAGTTACTTTCGGCTCAGTCTTCGGCTCCGGAAGAGACTCCTCTTGGTGTTGCTTTTGTCCCTCCGGAATTTCGGCATGCTATTTTATCTCAATCCCACAGTTCCAAACAGGCTGGTCATCCTGGGATTAAGAAAACAACTGAGCTCCTATCTCGTTTGGTCTGGTGGCCGACCCTTAGGAAAGATGTCAAAGATTTCGTCTTGTCCTGTTCCACCTGTGCTGTTTCCAAGTCCGGACATTCTCCCCCTAAGGGTTTACTCCTGCCACTTCCCATTCCATCCCGACCTTGGACTCACTTGGCGATGGACTTCATTGTCGATCTTCCTGTTTCGTCTGGTCACACTCTTCTTCTTCTTCCTCTCCAGCTCCTGTTTTGGTTGACGATCACAAGGAATTTGAGGTCAAAAGGATTTTAGACTCTCGTATTTCCCGGGGCTCTCTTCAATATCTTATCGAATGGAAGGGGTTCGGTCCAGAAGAGTGTTCCTGGGTGAAAAGCTCGGACGTTCATGCACCCATCCTGGTTCGTAAGTTTCACAGACTTTTCCCTTCTTCTCCTAGCCTCGGTGGTCCTGAGGCCCCCCCTAAGGAGGGGGGTACTGTAATGGAAAATAAAGAACTCACCTCACGAAACGTCCAAGATGGCGACTTCCTGCTCCACCATGCGGCTCTTCCTGGTTGTGATATGCCTGCGACGGAAACGTGTCGCCCCAGGATTGGTCGCCGGCGACGGAATGGACGCCGGCGTCAAAACGTGCGTCGGCGTCAGGACGTCAACGTGAGGACGCCGGCGTCAGCGTCATGACGTCACGGCGTCAAGTTTTGGCGCCAACTTTGGACTATTTATTCCCATGTTCCCTTTCTGTCCTTGCCCAATTATAGGTCTATCTCGTATAGTTCCTGGGTGTGATTTCTTGATTCTTCTTGTTTACCGTGTACCGACTTCTTGCCTGTTTCATCGATTCTGATTCTTGCCGCCTGTATTGACCATTTGCCTGATTACGACTATTCTTCTGATAAACCCTTTGTACTGCGAACTTGGTGTTGTGTCTCCTCCTTGGTCCTCACTACAACGGAGCCTTCGGGCCTTGACAATCACCCTGCAATGGAACAAGTTGAGGGACCGTAGAAATTTATATATATATATATATATATATATATATATATATATATATATATACATACATACACACATATACATACACACACACATCACCATGATAGATATATACATATCTATCATGGTAATATGAATATTTATCATGGTGTCCTTCTGGGGAATCAGGTATGTAATATAAATTATACTTATATCTGAAAGTTCAGATACTGTTTATGCACCTTTCCTACATAAGTTCAACTGAATGAGCTTATGTCAAAGGAGGGGTATTTTTTCTCTTTAAGGGCTCTTACTGACACTGACGAGCGGTTGTAGCTGCGCGAACCTGCGTTCGGCGCCTACACGCGCCTTTGTGAGTACAGCCCCATTGGAAAAAATGTAATGCGTCTATTCCTGCGCTCCCCTGTGGCTGAACGCAGAAAAACGGAACACAGGGGAGCGCAGCTACAACCGCTCGTCAGTAAGAGCCCTAAAGCTAAGTAAATGATGCAAACAGCTAAATTGCATCCATCTAATTTGCTTCAATAGGTCCTTGACCTCTCCTTGACAGGTGCCCTTTAACATTTAACAGATTTTTTTTAGTAGAAGTTAGGAGTGGAGATCCAATTTACAGAAAACCTTATCTAGAGAACAAGTCCCATGGTGGCTATATACCCTTCTTTTAAAAACTCTGTGGTTAGTACTGTAGGCAAAATCAAGGACAAAGTTCATTTTCCTAGAATTCTCAGTAGCCCAGTTCAATTCCTATGAGCCCAAAAACTATCCCTTAAAGGAATCGTTCAGTGTAAAAATAAAAATGGGGTAAATAGATAGGCTGTGCAAAATAAAAAAAATTTCAATATAGTTAGTTAGCCAAAAATGTAATGTATAAAGGCTGGAGTGACTGGATGTCTAACATAATAGCCAGAACACTACTTCCCGCTTTTCAGCTCTTTTGCTTTCCACTGATACCAGGCATTAACCAATCAGTGACTTGAGGGGGGCACATGGGTCATAACTGTTGCTTTTGAATATGAGCTGCATGCTAAGGATCAATTGCAAACTCACTGAACAGTTACGTCCCATGTGGTCCCCTTATAGTCGCTGACTTACTCAGAGTACAGCTGAAAAGCAGAAAGTGTTTTTCTGGCTATTATGTTAGACATCCAGTCAGTCCAGCCTTTATACATTACATATTTTTTTTAAACTAACTATATTAGAAACATTTTTTATTTTGTACAGCCTATCTATGTACCCAGTTTTTATTTTTATACTGAACTGTTCCTTTAAAACAATATTAAACTACAATTGTGATTTTCAAGCCAATTAAAGTGTGAAATATGCAGCTGTTTGTTTAGCTGATACATTCACTACTCAGAGGCTGTTCTCCTAGACATTCAAAATTCAGTGACCAAAATAAGTATCTGCTCCTGTAGCCATTTACTGTCTGACAAATTGATTAGGGCAAACAGAACCCTAAAAACTGTGCCCTCTTATTATACACCTCTTATTTTACCTCTGCTCCCCACCCCCTTTTGCAACTGTCATCAGCAACACAGCAGGAAGCTCAGAATTAGTGAATATGACCTTAAAAATCAAAAATATATTAAATGATATTTTATTAATGAAAAATATGCTTACATATGCATCTCTTACTCTAAAGTACACAATGGGGTCTAGTGCAGTTTCTAAAGAAAGGCTGTTAATATATGTCAACAAATCAGACAAAAAATAGACCCAGATTTGTTTTAATAATAAAAAAACAATAAACCTAGAGGTCATTCAGAATGCAGTTTTTTTTAAACTTACAGGCAAATAGAAACTTACAGTCAAAATAAAAAAGGAATCTAAAATTAAAAAAACTATAGAAATCTCTGAGCACTTCTTTAATCAGGAACGATCCTTACCCCATGGCCGCCTTCGATCTGCCGCCCCCTCTCACTTTTTTCCGTGCTGGAGGGGGGATTTGATTTTCTCAGCTCTCCTCATTGGCACAGAGCCCCTGTCTGTAATTTACATGAATTGTGTTTTAGTCTGCTTATACCAGGATTTCTCAGTGACCAAAACTATGTGCCACCTGCACAGCTTCTGAGCTCTACAACTAGGCCTGGTATTAGCAGTCAAAAAAATCATATAGTGGCTACATATAGAGGGTGTTAACTGTGACAAGTGGACACTATAACTTACTAAGCACTCATGAGGGGAGTCACATCCCTAGCAAACCAAAATTCAATTTAAAAATCATAATTTTTATTATTTATGGAACAGTTCAGTGTAATATAAAAACTGGGTAAATAAATACGCTGTGCAAAATAAAAAATGTTTCTAATATAGTTAGTTAGCCAAATGCATAATCTATAAAGGCTGGAGTGACTGGAAGTCTAACATAACAGAACATAATCCAACATTCTGCTTTTCAGCTCTCTAACTCTGAGTTAGTCAGGGACTTGAAGGGGGGCCACATGGGACATACCAGTAACTGTTCAGTGAGTTTGCAATGGGTACTCAGCATTCAGCTCAGATTTAAAAGCAACATATATGAGCCATGTGGCCCTCCTCCAGTCACTGATTGGTTACTAACTGGTAACCAATCAGTGGAATCTAAAAAACATGCAATTTTATATCTGAGAGGCCAAGTCCTGCATACATGTTCCCAGAAATCTACCAATTTTCCCCTCATCTGATTTAATCCAATAATAATCCTTTAGGCTACCTGCCACTTCGTAAATCTAACTTTCTTTCATAGGAAAGCTTGCCAGGTTCAGTGCAGCTATAAATCTTTATAAAAGCATTCCTACAACTATTCCCATGTGAAAAGGATCTGCCAGTGTAGGATGATTCTCTCACTGACACATTCTGCATAACTGCACAACATGCAGTACAGGTGGATCTGCCAGAGGGAATAACCATAAAAAAATGCAACACTGCTGAGACCAGATATGATAACATACAGGGCTGAAGTTCAGGGTCTCTGATCTCTGTGGTCATGGAAGAAGGGGTTTGAGGGGCCAAACTTGCTGTTTTCACTACATACAGTACACCATATTAACACACAAGGCAAGATCTGTTCAGTGGATTTTTATCAGTCTTTAAATATATACTTTAAAACACGGGCTGATTTGATTTGCACAACGTGTAATATTTTTGCACATTCACCCTAAGGGCGACCCTGAGAACCTACGCTTATGCACCATAAACCTCCTTCAATTTACTGCTCAAAGATGATTCTGATAATTGTGGAATAACTCTCCCTTTTAATAACAGCAAGTTTTATGGGAGGCTGATTGTGCAAGGTTCACACGGTTTATGCACTTTTCTTTTAGAGGTGTTCAGTGTAGCAGTAAGCAAAATGAATGCAGAATTTCATGTGCCTCTTTGGTCTTTGGGCCAGGGGGGAAATTGTTTTGATGCTAGGTGCCCTTTAAATAAAATAGATATTTTAAAAAAAAATTGAGAATGGAGGAGTCTAAATTATAAACTGCTATTGCAATATATCATGTAATGTCACTTATTTGCAGGGGAACATCTATCCTTCCTTATGCAAATTTCTATTTCTAAGTACGATCCTATTGTACGATAGGATCTTTGCGTCTATGGCCACCTTAACTCTGCCTCAGAATAAAGCTATGGGAAAGGTATACAAAGTGATAAAAATATGGTATCCTCTAAATCATAGTTAACAATAGGTGCATAAAAGTTGGTGAAAACACATTAGATAACTGTAGATCTCTGATTTTTTTTTTCAAAAGATAATCAAGCATCTGGGGTACCCGCAGCAAAGGGAAGCAATCTGATACCATCCTCAGGGCTTTGATTTCTACTGCTTGTTTCACAATCAATGCGCTATAGCTCCACACAACAATGGAAGGTGGCGTCACATTGTTCTGTGCACACTAAATCATTAACCTGATCTATAGCACCCAGAATACAAATATATATGCAGAGTGATTATGATATTCCTAACATACACCATGCCCTTTTTAAAGATTTAATATAATGCAAAAACAGGGTGTCTGCAGATCCCAGTATTTGTATGTCCAGTACTAGAGATACAGCCTATGCTGTCTATATTATAGACCTGGAGAGATCAATGGGAGATTATACCTTAGGGCAAGGGGAGAGGGAATGTTGGCTCCCTGGTTCTCAGCAAGCACAGAGAAATGGATCCGCTTTCTTCTGCAGATTCCATCTGAGTGCATGTACATGGAACGAACAGTGTGGAGATCTGCCGGAAATTGCCTGCTTTTGTGTTTTTCAGGCCAATCTCCTCTCCTCTCCATGTATCTGAACTCAGACGAAGCTGTACTTTTTAGTGCATATACACAGAGATGCAGAAGGGAGCGGATCCACTTCTCTCCAAATGCAGAAGAAAAACGCAGTCAGTGAGTAACAGAGCAAAAGCTCAGTGTGCCCTTGCCCTTACAGACAGATAACGAAGGAGCATTTAGGCTAAGTGCAGACGGGCAGACGGGCAGATTCGGGGAGATTTAGTTGCCTGGCGAGTAATCGCCTCTTCTGCGTGGCGACAATCTCCTGAACTGCCTTCTTCCTGCTTGGACGAAAAAAACGTCAGCACAATGCACTCGCAGCGCTTAGATTTCCGAAATCGCCCAAAGTTGCCTCATGAGGAAACTTCGGGCGATTTTGGAATTCGAAGTGCCGCGAGTGCATTGCGCTGGCGTTTTGAATTAAGACTGCAATTAGGGGAGCTTCCCCCAAGGTGGTGGAAACTGTATATTTTAGGCAGACATTCAAACCCTCTTCACCGAATCATGGAATTAATTCAAAAGCAAAACACAATATAAGTAGTCAACAGAAAAAACTGTTACAGAGTTTCAGGCTATGTAAGGTTTCAGGCTATGTAAGGTTACTGCCACATTGAGCCAAAAAACAGCCTTGTATCTGTGCTCTCCTGTGTCTGACACTTTTACATTTACTAAGGTCCAAATTTTTGCCTTAGAAATCGTCACCATACTTCGCTACGTCAGACGTTAATTCGCTATGACTACGTCTCAGCAAATGAATGCTGCCGAACTATGAACTATGAAATTACTGGAAGCAGTCGCTTATTATTAGGAAGCAAAGTAAAGCTTATTATTAGGAAGCAAAGTAAAGCCAAGACAAGAGATCCTCTATTGTCCTAAACATGAGCCCACCCTAAAACAAATGTGGTATGAGCTTCTAACAGGGATGGTGAATCCACTATTTTGGATTCGGCCGAACCCCCGAATCCTTCGCCGAAGGAGTGCATATTTGCATATGCAAATTAGGGTTGGGAAGGGGAAAACATTTTTACTTCCTTGTTTCTTGACATAAAGTCACGCGGTTCCCCTCCCCGCCCCCTAATTTGCATAAAATGGAATCCTGCTGAAAAAGGCCTAATCCCGAACTGAATCCTGGATTCTGTGCATCACTAGCTTCTAATGGTTAAAAAAAGTGTAAATAACATTTAACAGTTTCAACTTGTAAACATAATCCCGCATTATTCTATTAAAAAAATCCCAGTGTTTTGTCTTATCTAATCAATGGCCAGGTAAAACCTGGCAAACTAGACTTGGGCGAAAAGGGTTTTGATGAATTTTGATGAATAACCTAATTTTCGCTTCTTTGAAGTGCTGAGCAAGTTCTTTAGCACTGGGCTTTTTTGCTAGCGAATTCTCCCACACTGGGATTGTTTTTTAGCCAGCAAAACAGCCCAGTGTGGGAGAAGCCTTAATTTACTCAATGGCATATTGCAGCACTAAAGCATTTTCAGACCAAGAACTACCAGTACTAGTAACAGGGAGTGGTAGTGGTAGTTTCAGTACCACCTGCATAACAAAGAAACAATAGGAGACTTCAATACAAGACTGGGTGGATATGGCTACAAGTAAAAAGTAAATAAAATCAAAGGTGACAGCACAAAAAGTAGAATTTCCGTCCAAGAGGCAAATATTACTCAGTACAATTGTTTTCAACCGATAACCAAGTATTTTGTATTTTAATCTGCACAAAATTCTCCTCAACGTGGATGGGTACAACAGAGGCTAGATAAAATCACATTGATTCAAATAGAATTAGGACAATTTTTGCAGAAACTTTAAGACTGAGGAATAATCAATGCCAATACTATTAAAGGGATTTAGTAATACATTATGTATTATCTGTAGGATTGCAGAAAGCTGAAGCTAAAGATAAAAGATTCCATTTTATAATTAGGGTTTATATTGATTTTGCTCTCCCAGAAATACTCTGGGACCCTAATTTACCTGCACATTTGTGTTTATACACATACAACGAGAGCTTCCATATTTCCTTTAACCAAGTAATCTTATTCAAAGCCTCTCATTCAGAGTCTCAGAGGTAGATGAGTAGATGAATAACTACTAATGCTAACAGGCTAAATATAGTTCCATTGGTTGCTATGGCCCTGTGTGACATAAGCCTAACGAAAGAGTGACCTCCAGTGGCTGGTTTATTATGTGACAGAGCAAATGTACCTTGGCTTCTAACAAGCAATAGCAAAATTCCATTCAGTAGATGAAGAAATCAGTTCTGCGCCTGACAACAATCGTACAAAAGTTATGTCCGACAAAGCTGGTGACAGTCTCCCACTGAAAATCGTCCGATCAGCAATACATGCAGAGCAATTATCGGCAGCCGACAGAAATCTTAACCTGTCCGATCGACCAAACGACCGATCTCCATGGGACGGAAAATTTTCAGAACTCTCCACACACGGTCCGAAAATTGTACGAATCGAGGATTGGATCTTTGCGTCTATGGCCAGCTAAGATTGGAACTCTTCCAATCAAGATACCCCTTATACAATATTTTGGATGTCCACTATGCACATGCAGTAGGGTAATGACTGTTATGTGTTTCTGGTACAATGCTGTTCATATCTGTCCATCACAGACATAGAAAACAACATCCAAAAAGGAAATCTCTGTATCATGCATCTCATCTGTAAAGGTAATTCTGTGTACCTCTTGGTTACAATACTTATCATAACTTTGAAAGGATAGTTTGTCCCCATCCCAAATGCCTATATAACCATCTATGTAATGATAAAAATACACAATATTGTCCCTGTATGGGTTTAAATCCCCAAAGATGTGGTGCCACTCCCAGCAACCCATATAGGTAAGGCAATAGAGTAAACCTGAAGTATGTCGAGAAGTACAGTACATTCACATCCATGGAAAACTACCTATAAGCTGGTTTCCGTTCTACATTTTTTTTAAATCTTTTTATTTAAAGTTTTTAACATACAAAAAAAAAAGAAAACAATAGAAGAAAAATAACTCATATAATAATTCCCAAAAAAAAATTCTATATTTTTGAATTTATTGATGCACATTGATTCTCAGCCAAAGGAATCAAACGTTTATCATTATATTAGGAGAGACCCTCATTCAGGGCACCGATTCCAGTCACAAAGAGTCGACCCATTACATCCTCCAAGACTTACGAATCTTCAGAAGGATTTGCAATATTGTAATCACAGGAGAAGTACAATACAGATATTCAAACTCTACATTATTAATTTTCCCATGGTCCAAAGCTCTCCTCAAAACACTTCATTTTAGGCTTTGGTTTTCATAATGCTTTTTTAAAACGGATACAGACACATGACTGTTTGTCAGAAAGTACGAGTTTGGCATTAAAGGCAATGTCAGTGTTTTGCCACCAATGTTATTTTCAATTCAGGGGATGGCAACAAATTGCTCACACTTTCCCCTCAGTTGAACTAACTAGTAATTGACAGAACACTACTGGAGCACTGGTCATATATTTCTGAATGAAAATCCCTGACCAGAGCATCGGCAGGGTCCAGACAACTGCCACCAAGCTGTAAATCATAGAGACAGCAAATACATAGGCAACCACCTAATGTGTGACATTGTCCTATCATGCCTTCCATCTAAAAAATTCCTCAACATACAACAATTCAATAGGCAGGATATACCATCTTCCCTGGTACTCCTGCTTACTGGCTCCTTGCCCCTACCTGGGCATAAAGGCTCTCAGTCCAGCAATTGGAAGAGTAGGCGCACAGAAGATTGGCATCAGCAGGAAGAAATGAATGAATCAGAATGCAATTTTTAATATGGTAGCATTGTAGGTTAGGTTGAAACATGTAAAGTTCAGCCCTTCCAAAACTGTGATCCAATAGAAATTCAAACAAAACCCTAAACAGTCCAATTGGGTAATATAAAACATGAGTATAGTCATTAGGAGGCCCTGGCTGTCCAAACATTTGTTTGTACTGGGTGCATGTCAGAGCAATGAAAAATTAGCATGCATATTCTGGAAGAATTGTACAGGCTTTGATAAACAAATGAGGACACAGCCCTAATTTCTGGCAGTTTATTTAACAGCAGCAGTTACAGGCTTTCCATGGAACTGCATTTGTTTTGCCTGTTTGCTAACTACTATGGAATGGAGCTATCAGCATAGTTGGCCGGGGTGCTTGGGTTATGTTCTGTTACATTATGTGACCTTGAAGTAACATGGAAGCTGTGCCAAGAACTGCGTCACTTACTAGCAATCACAGTAAGTTGTGTTGGCAGATAAAAGTAATATGTCCCTCTCACTAGCAAACATATTAAAATGACTAATTGAACTTGTAGCTATGCCAGTATCACCGACAGACACAAAGCTAAGAAGAAAACAGAATAAAACCCACAGAATTCAAGCAAAGCTCCATTCATTAGTCAATTATAACTGTGTATATTTGCTACTATGAGTCCAGTGGGCGCCAGAGACATGTTACAAATTAGAAAGTGGAATTAAAGCAAAACAAAAAGCACTTTCCATTTTCAGACAACATTTTCCATGAGACTAAATGCTGCATCTTATTAATTTAGAATAGTTGGCTAGGTCACCAGTGTGGGATTTGTCATCATCCAAACCACTTAAAAGTATAGAAAGATACATAATTAGCAATGGAAGAGAATCTAAATATATTTCAAGTTGTTTTACACTGAGAAGCAGTAGCTGGTAAAACACAACATAGTAAGATATAGTACAATACAGTAAGAAACAGATTGATGG
Source organism: Xenopus petersii (assembly GCA_038501925.1). Lineage (NCBI taxonomy): Eukaryota > Metazoa > Chordata > Amphibia > Anura > Pipidae > Xenopus > Xenopus petersii. The sequence continues at coordinate 97,381,976 of CM076683.1, read as the reverse complement.
CTTGTATGAGCTTTAAACTCCTTGAAAGTTTAGCAGTTGGAAAATGTATTTTCTTTTTCCCTTGTCACCTTAAACAAAAGCTAGTTTACAGGACCTGGAGTGAATCAAGGACAGGGGTAGGCCCGGACTGGCAATCTGTGGGTTCTGGCAAATGCCAGAGGGGCTGCTATAAGGTCCCATAGAAAGTCAGTATTTAGTGGGCTGATGGGGGCTGTTTGGGCCTCTATGTGGGCTGATTGGGCCTCTGTGTACCCGAAATGCCAGGGCCTATTTTAATTCTCAGTAACTTAGCTGCATGTTGTTAGGCAGTGGGCGGGAACACTACTAAAACTGTAACTGGGAAAACCCTTTTTTGTATATTTATTGGGGCTGCGATGCTACTCCTAAACAAGTTTATTTTAAATCTGGGTCCCTGATGATGCAGGACTAATAATCACACCATTCTTCAATCTAATCAGTATTTAATCATTGGAATTGTAGTCCAACAACATCTAGGGACACAAAAATGGGCCCAGCCCCATAGCTAGACCCTAAAACTATTACTACTTATAAAACTACGGGTAAGGTCACACTGAGAGATTCGGGAGATTTAGTCGCCGGCGACTAATCGCCTCTTCTTTGTGGCGACTAATCTCTCTGAACTGCTTCCCCCGTCTTACGCCTGCTAGAATGAAAAAACGCCTGCAGCATGTCACTCCCAGCGCTTAGTTTTTGATGTTGCTGAAGTTGCCTCACGAGGAAACAGTGGGAAGCAGTTAGGGGAGATTAGTCGCCCCAAAGAAGATGCAATTAGTCGCCGACGACTAAATCTCCCCGAATCTCCCAGTGTGACCTCACCCTTATACTACTCCCGTAATAGTTACAGTTCTTTAGGCCCTAAAATAACTAGCTATGGAATGGTTGGACCTCACTGGCAGGAATAAGCTTTTGCTATGGGTGTCAGCAAAAGTGTGCCCAGTCTGCTCTCATGGGCGCACAATCCTGTCAATGTATTTGAAGTGTAATTTTATAGTTTCACCTAGTCTGGAATGGGTATTACAAAAAAAAGACCAGTAACTGGGGAGAAAGATTTCAAAATAAAATAGTCAGAAAACAAAAGGGAAGACACAGGAACCAGAGATTTGTTTTCATTTTTTGGGTAGGCACCCCCTTTAACTTTGTTTCAGTTTACATGGACTGATTTGAGCTTCCTGGATTGGGTCACGGAAATGGGTATAGCTTAATGTATTTCACAGATAGATGACTTTCCATAGACAGTAAGAGACCAGCAATACTGATAACTAGATGGTGCTGTTTTAAGAAAAACTCAGTTTAGGTTTTGCTACGTATGTAGGGGTTTATGCAGGAGTTCTGCAGGAGGAGGTGCTACAATCATGATGAACCATTAGATAGCACTCTGCCAAACTAAGGGTGGTAGCAGACGAAGCTACTGGGAGAGATTAGTCGCCCATCGACAAATTGCCTTTTCTTCAGGCGACTAATATCCTCTAAATGCCTTCCCACAGGCTAGAATGTAAATCGCCGGCGGAATGCCACTTGGAACGCTTTGGCTTTCCAAAGTTGACCGAAGTTGCCTCACGGGCGACTAATCTCCCCTAGTAGCCTCATCTGCCACACCCTAAATGTGGCCATAGATGTTACAATCATTCCTGTAAGATCCTGTAAAAGATCTTTCCAAGAAAGATCGTTCGTTTCAATACACACGTATAGAGCTGAATTGTCAGATAAACAGGTAGAAACTGTAGAATTCCACCTGTATCTTAATTCAGCACTAAGAATGGCCCATGTTCTAGTGCCTTCAAAGGCTCCAGATCAAAATTTAACAGCCGTCTCGATCGACCGATATCGTCTCCCACCATACACGCACTGAATATCATACAAAAGTTAGTTTCTTACGATATTATAGGTGCGTCTATGGCCACATTTAGTCCCATACAGTTTGCTTATGCTATATATTAATAAAGGAAATAATACAAGCAATACAACAATGAATGTTGCATGTTTTGTAATGTGCCATGTTGTCACCAGACAGATTGCTGTTTTATGCAGCATTTTGCATGTAAATTGTTGTAGTCATGAAGAATAACCATTAGGTAGCCTTAGTAATGTACTAAATGCCCACCCCAGTTATAATAATCAGTATAAACCTGGACTACTCTGGGCAAAAATTATCACTAAAAGGCAATGCTATGAGAAGTTTCTCCCACTGACTGACAAATAACTGAAAAGGAATTCCATATTCTATTCAAACACAAATTGTAACGAATTCCATAATCTATCCAAACACAAAAAATAATAACGTTACAAAGTCGTTAATATCTGGGCATTGCTTCAGTATTAGGGATCCCAGGCTGTACAATATCTCTGCTTCTCTGCTAGCCACGACATTCTCTAACATTTTGAGACAATATCATCTAATGCTAATGCTTTGCCCTATGTTTGTAAACCAAAAGGGAGCAGGTGCAACCCTTATTTCCATGAAAGAAATCTGAATAAACATAATTCATCCTCTCTGTTTGTCAGTCCTATAATGAAGGCACACAGAACTGGTAATTATATTTAAGTGAACTTGGCTTCGGAAGCAAACAATCCAACATTTCTGTTATGGGCAGAGATGCCTTCACTAGAAAAGAAAGAATCGTGACACAAAAATCTTTCTTATCTGTCAATGCAAGGGTCACTGTACAGTCAATTACACATTTTTAAAGTCTCACTTTCATGTCCCTTCCAGGGTTCCAGTAATCAGAGTATGGATTATTTCCCTCCAAGCTGTGCCTTCATTTCCAAAGCCAAGTCACACATCTGTTTTCAAACTGTAAAACGTGCTAAATACTGTACAATGTGAATTACTTCACTGGATTCTTTGCAACACAAAATGAACAATTATGTATATAATACACAGCTTCATTCTCATTCTAGTCCATATTGTATGTGTATAGTATCTATTTAACAATTATATGTACTGTATATAGTAACACTACTGAATGCAAGTGCTCATTTGATAGTGTATGGTGCGGGTAGGCAGCATACACAGGAAATATAAACTCTTCTAATGGAGTCTATGGGAGATGGCCATTCGGTAATTCAGAGCTTTCTGGATAACAGGTTTCCAGATAACTGATCCCATACCTGTACTATGTTACATATAAGGGGATATTACATATGGCAGGCTTCTTGCCACTCATATTTACAGAGCTACCAAACAAAGGCATTGTGGTTTTCATAAATGTTTGCACTTTGCACTCTGCCCTGCACTTACTAAATGACCCCTATAATCTCTCTTAAGTTTTGATTAGCTATTGATGTCCCATTATTATTCCTACACACCTCTTTATATTACATTATCATTTTATTACAGAACAGCACTAGAGAAACCAGCCAGAATAGATGATTATACAGACTTGCCTTTAACATCACGGGTTTTGCACTCGTGTTATTCACCTTAAAGAAAAAATACACCGAACTTTCTGACATGAGCTTATTTACGTGGGCTCATGTAATAAAGGTGCATAAACACTATGTGCACTACCAAAATGAATGTTCAGTGAAACCTCAATTGTACATACCCTGATTTTAAGTTTACACAGTTTTTTTGAGGTCCCACCAATAAATATATATATATGCGGAAGATAAGCACTCCAATATTACTGGTCAATAATCATTTATTCCACTGTGCATACCAACGTTTCGGTCCACGTTTGGACTTTATCAAGGTTATTATTGACCAGTAATATTGGAGTGCTTATATTCCATATCACTATGGACTATGAATATATATATATATATATATATATAAGGAATCCATGATAGTTTGCTGCAGGCACCAGTTCCCCACCCCCTGCAGCTCACAGAGTTATCCAACCCCTCCATCACCTTGTTGCATTGTGAACTGATGGACTGAAGTTCCTCTGCTTTCCAGAGAATCTGTGTACCACCAACTATAGAAAGCAGAAGAACTTCAAGTCCCAGAATACACCACTTCACGATGGAACATGATGAGGTAGAGGTTGCATTACACAGTCACAGTAAGGTATGTTGGAAAAACTTTTTTTCAGAGTATCATGGCATGCTTTTAATATGTGGAATCCGGTACAGTATGTCTGTAACGAAAACTACAATAATATTTGTTTCTAGAAATGATATTTATGTATGTATATATATATATATATATATATATATATATATATATATATATATTAGGGATGCGTGAAAGATTCGGCCAAATACTGAACCGAATCCGAACCCTAATTTGCATATGCAAATTAGGGGTTGGAAGGGGAAAACATTTTTTACTTCCTTGTTTTGTGACAAAAAGTCATGCGATTGCCCTCCCCGCCCCTAATTTGCATGCAAATTAGGATTCGGATCGGCCGGGCAGAAGGATTCGGCCGAATCCTGCTGAAAAAGGCCGAATCCTGGCCGAATCCCGAACCGAATCCTGGATTCGGTGCATTCCTAATATATATATATATATATATATATATATATATATATATATATATATATAAAATTATACATAAATGACAGTATACAAAGTGGGTTTTTTTTCATTTAAGTCAACTGCAACATTTTACTTTCAAATAAACGTATTGTCATAGCTTATTAGCAGTTTAACATGCCATCATAGGGTCATGTAAAAAAAAAATAATGAGCTGGCCAGATATTTTCTCTATCTTGTCAAAAGGAAGATATTTCAGAGTCTTCTAGAAAGTTCTAGTTACTGGATACTAAGATATGGAGCACAAGCCTGACATGTCGTGCTCATGTGAGTGGCAGTTCTGTTTCACCCCAGCTCCAGTGAGAATATATATTTCAGAGGAACATTGTGCCCTTTAAATAACCTAGATATCTGTAGACACACGAGATTGATCTCTCTGCATTCTCCTGCTACTGACTCCTTGGGGTCCGATATAACCCAAGGGGAAAAGGGGAATTTTATTTTTCCTTATGTGCAAGTAAAGATCAAGTTTGGATAATTCACAATTAGATTTTGAGAGTTTTCACCATAAAAAAATTCAAATTCTAATTTTCAGTTCGACCCTTAATAAATCTGCCCATTGGTGACAAAAGGACACACAATATGTCAACTTGTTTAATGAGCTAAACCACGCCTGCAACAGTGACGCAGCACCATCCTGCCCAGTCCACCTTAAAATTAGCCAACAGAGAACCATGGTTTTACAAACCTTACATAAGTGGGAGTCCTTTGAACGGCCCATCCCCTGCCCCTTCAAGCTGGTTGTTGAAAAGACTTTCCAATACCATCAGTTGGGAGCACTCTGAGTTGCCCCTGATTCTCAGTTATGTCTCCAACAACATTAATCAATGTTACATGGAAGAGATCCTCATAACAAGAGTCTTGTTTGCCTCAAGTACAGTAGAACCCCCATTTTTCATTTTTTCATAGGGACCAGAAAAAAATGGTGCAAAATCAGGAAAATGTAAAATCAGGGAAATGTTTTATGCACAATATATAGGTGGGACCACAAAACAACAATGTAAAATGAGGGAAAACTTAACATCAGGGGATGTAAAATTGAGGTTTCGCTGTAATGATAATGAAAACACTTCTGTAACCTGGAAGGGAAAAAAAGACACTTTAAGGGTCAGGCCACACAGGGCGTTTTGGGGAGATTTGGTCGCCTGGCGACTAATCGCCTCATTTTTGCGGCGACCAATCTCCCCAAACGCCTTCCCTGACTGTACGTCGGCTAAAATGAAAACCTGCCGACGCTAATCACACGTGGCGATTAGTTTTCCAAGTCGCCCGAAGTTTCCATTTCGGGCGACTTCGGAAAACGAACTGCCGTGTGTGATTAGCGCCTGCATTTTTTCATTTTAGCCGGCGCAGAGTCATGGAAGGCGTTTGGGGAGATTGGTTGCTGCAAAAATGAGGCGATTAGTCGCCAGGCGACCAAATCTCCCCAAAACGCCCTGTGTGGACTTACCCTTAGGCCTTGCATGGCACCCAGCATGGCATTATCTGGTGTGCTACATTCTGGCACTTGGGACAGGCAGCAATTGCTTTTGGCAGTTGGATACAGTCCCATTTAAAGAAAATTAATATGTCATATATATTACACTAGCATCCACAGACTCCATTTAAACTCCTAAATAAAAATCCATGTCTTAAAATAAGCCACAGCCATCAGAGCCTCTGGGGAAAAAGGAGATAAAATGAACTTTTAAAATAGCACATACAAATAAAGTGGCCTCTAAAAAATGGTTTCTTATCTCTAAAGTGATAATCTCCCATCACAGCCACAAACTTAACCCTTGTCCGATCTGCAGAACCCTTTAGCCAGCAAAGCTTTTAGCACATACTGTAAAATGAACACTGGGCAATAAAGCTGTTTACAGCCTAGGAAAAATCCTTGCTAAACAAATTTCCCTTGCCGCCAGCTTAAGTCTTTGCTGATTATTGCAACCTTTGAACAGTACAAGATTCGAACCTTTCGCCTAAGCTGGAACCTCCATTAATGGAAAGAGAACAATTATGCTAGAATAGTCAATATGCAATTCATGTATGAAATAAAAATATATAAAGTATTGCAAAATTAACTTGATTATACAATGGAATAGTCAGCACATATTTCTAATAATATAGTTACAGTTTGGGCTCATTTATAGTTTTCAGGTGTCACTTCCAACACATTGGAGTCATCCGGTGTCAGACTTGTGGCCTGCAATAGTGCTGATTGGATAATTACATTTATCATCAGCACTACTAATGGTACCATAGTAGATTTGCAAGGAAGTGATGTCACTGCAAATATTGACTTTTCTCCCAGATTTAACTACATAATCTAGTAAGAGTTTAAAAATACATTTCAAAGAGAAATAGTGCTGGCAAGACAAAGCCCGTTTGTAAAAACTTGAAAAAACAACCATACTTCCTTACATTCCTTCCTAACTTTTCCATTACGAGATGCATTAAATATTATATTTATATTTGTTTTTTCAATAGATACTATCTGGAAAAAGGTCATTGCTCTGTTTGCTATAAATCTATTATGCTTTCCTGCTGTTTTAAGATTTGATTACAGCAAGGTCTTTGTCGCCAAGACTAACTGGCCAATGATGTTATGCTTTAGTTCTTCAGATCAATTTTACCTCATGTTAGTAATGCTAGTAAATTAGTGTGGTTGTACTTTTGAGATATAGTCCTGTCCTGCTTGTTGGTTTCTGGCCCAAATCAAACATTAATACTAAAGCTATTGGGTGACAATAGGTCTGTATCTCTGATCACATTGTTAGCTAATAATCAGAATGGCAAAGTATATTGAAGGCTTATCCAGGAAACCTCTCCATCTCTTAATCTCTAGTAATTCTGAATTTGAGCCAAATTTATGTTCATGCTTCTGTTTCTGTTCTCTTCATTTGAAAACCCAAGGAGATGTATAAATAGCATGGCAACAATGAGGCTGTGATCCAGCCAAATAATCATGGTCCAGCGACATTTCATCCAAGAGAGTGAGACTATACTAGAGCCAATCCATCCATAGCAGATGGGTTCTCATTGAGTTCAGGTAATATTAATAGACAAAAACATGGAGCTACTGCTCTCGATAAACCATTTCAAGGTTACCATATGAAATACACGTGTGTCCCAGTCTGTAGGATGTTCTCTTTAATAAGATAATTTTTTATAATTTACAGCTTTTTCCACATTTTGCCTTATTGTAAATAAAAGCAACATTTTAAATTAACACTGTTTACTGAAAGACAGTTATGTAGAATAAATATTGTCCTTTAAAACTTATGAATAACAAACTTGATGTCAGTGCTTTTTTTTAATGTCGAGATAACACTGACCATATACATGATATATGATTTAAAAGGCAACTTGCAAGTTATAACTCGGTAAAAGATAAATAAGTCCTGCCCCAGTAATATTTGTAAAGATTTTTTTTTACAGTGCTGTGACCATGCTGATGTGCCATACTTTGTTTGCCGAGTTTGCCAACACTAAAAACAGCTCGGTATAATCAAACAAAAGAAACACACACATATACTCCACAAGTAGTCACTGAAGAATAGAAGTGACTAGGAAATGAAAAGACCAATAACACACTGCAGTGAATGAAAGAAGCTTTCACAGTACTGCTGCTTAAAACATTAATATGAAACAGAGCAAATTCCATTAATAGTAAAAACATATTTCTCATATTTCTCTCAGACATGCTGTATATCTGATGCACAAAACAGACATATCATGAAGTATGGTAACACATATATCACTTGACAAAAAGAAAAAGTAAATGAAATAACTGCTAAATGCATTAGGGACAGCAGTACACTAACACACTCCTGATGAAGAGCCCTGTGGGGGCCTGAAATTTTTGAGTCAGTAAATGTTTTCCTAAATATCTTTTCATCAGTGTCAGACTGGCCCACTCAAGTACAAAAAAAAACTTCTGGTGGGCCCTCCTGTTCACTTAACCATGTGGCCTGGTATGCCTATACACTGCTACTGCCCATTGTATGGGACAAAGGGTACAGATATGAAGAGAAGAAAAAATGACTGCACATAAAATAAAAATAAGTGACGAGAAGAAGAAAATATTTTTGAGAGTGGGCCTGAGGTGGGCCAATGGCCACCCCTAAAACTGATAGTCTGCACAGAGCACCCTATTCCAGTATAACATTCCAGGTGGATCTCCTAGAATTTGGGGGCTGTAACTGAGAACAGTGGTCTCTTGAAACCCACAGCCACCTTTTGACATATATCTGTTTGTGGGACTGATTGCGCATTTCCTTATTTGGAAAAAGGTCCCCTGGAGTAGTAGCTATTCCTATAGTTATGTCCCATTCTCTTATGATCCCTGTGCCAATGTTGTCACTTTTCCCTTCTTGCTGTGTTGGGTGGTGGTGCAAAGCATTTTTACAAAGGAGTAAGGATGTAAACATTTCTCCAGTCAATCAGAGCTTCTCACCCCCCCTTTCACCTGGCATTAAGGAACAACAGACAGCATCAATACAGGTATTTGGAAAATACTTTGAGTTGGAAGCCAGAGATACGCCTGAGCTATAGGGAAGAGAAAGGAGACACTATGGAACATTGGTACCCTTTAATGCGCACTGGCTTCAGTGTCACATGAATGTTAACTACGCTTTAATTTAGCTGAATAAGCAAAGATGCTAATAATGGGAAGTAATAACAGATAATTGCAGGGCATACTTTATTTTCTGTATGTTAAATTGTTATCCCACTTTTTCAACCTGCTTATTATGTTTTCCACCTTGAACGCAATGTGATCAATTCTGATTAACCTGTGCACTGACCCAGACTTATTAGATGTCGAGGAAAATATAATTGGAAACCTATGTAAGTCTCCCCAACCTATACTCTTAAATCTAAAACAAATAATGTAACAATTTACTGCATTTTCAAAGGTTTGTTTGAAGAAGTGCACAGGTACTATGCTAACACAAGAGTTTTTTCTTGATTAATGCTTTTAAGAGTGGCTTGGATGATTTATGGACAAGCATAATGTCCAAGGCTACTGTGATACTAAAATCTATGGTTAATGTATGAGTATATTTAGTTTATGTGAGTGTATGGAGGGGTCAGTGTGTGTGTATGGATGCTGGGTTTCATTTGGAGGGGTTGAACTTGATGGACTTTGGTCTTTTTACAACTCGAGTTAGATATGTAATGATCTGTAACACGGATCAGACCTTATCAGTAAGTGCATTGCTGTGCAAAGATTATTGTCAACCCTCAGTTACTCACCAACAGCAGTGTAACCCCCACAGCAGATCGGTGCCCACAGAGATGTTCATGAAGGCCATAATCCGATACCAGGGGACATGTAAGAAACGAAAGGCACAGTTAGGAAAAGTTTCAAAAAAATGCAAGCAATACTGCACATGTATTTCAAATGTACGGTACTGTTGTATTCTGTGCCAAGATTCACAGAATTATTTCACAATCAAATCTGTACTAATAGTAAATGTGACATTGCATATGCTGACTGGGGAATATTTTTTGCTATCCTTGTATCCTCTGGTTTATTAGGCAATTTAACACACAAACTATCTTCAGTAAAAAAAAAAAAGAGAGAGAAAAGAGAGAGAGAGAAATAACAAAGGGTTTGCAGAAAATAACATTGAACAAGAAGCTATATATTTATTTATGAACATCATTTCCCAACAACAACCCCATTGACATTGATGAGGGTTGCTGCCATTTGAATCACTGATGGAAACTGCATTTCTAAAAAGTAGCTTGAAATACTATATCACTTAGCATGTACAAATAATTGCTGCTGCAGAATGCTGGTGCCTACTCTACACTAGGTTATTCTCTTTTAAATAGAAAGTGTGTGCAGGGGGAACAAAGGGTATAATTGTATGTGGTTGGGAGGTATATGGGCTTGGTGAGGGTGTAATTAGGTGTGCTGTGTTTTTGGACACAAACTTTTCAGCTTTCAGTCCTAGTATGTGACAGTGTCAGGGCACACAGACCACAGAAGGGCCCTTAGGCAAAAGTAAAGGGATACTGTCATGGGAAAACACCTTTTTTTCAAAATGCATCAGTTAATAGTGCTGCTTCAGTAGAATTCTGCACTAATATCTGTTTCTCAAAAGAACAAACAGATTTTTTATACTTATTTTTGAATTCTGACATGGTGCTAAACATATTGTCTGTTTCCCAGCTGCCCCCAGGCATGTGACTTGTGCTATGATAAACTTCAGTCACTTTTTACTACTGTACTGCAAGTTGGAGTGGTATCACCCCTCCCCCCCAGCAGCCTAACAACAGAACTATGGGAAGGTAACCAGACAACAGTTCCATAACCAGATAACAGCTCCCCAACACAAGATAACAGTTCCCTGGTAGATCTAGGAACAGCACTCAATAGTAAAAATCCAGGTCCCACTGCGACACATTCAGTTACATTGAGTAGGAGAAACAACAGCCTGCCAGAAAGCAGTTCCATCCTAAAGTGCTGGCTCTTTCTGAAAGCACATGACCAGGCAAAATGACATGAGAACGCTGCCTACGCACCAATATTACAAATTTAAAAAAATACACTTGCTGGTTCAGGAATTACATTTTACATGGTAGAGTGAATTATTTGCAGTGTAAACAGTGTAATTCAGAAATAAAAACGACACCATAAAAATCGTGACAAAATACCTTTAATGAATTTTTTACCATTAGAAATTTAAGAAAACTGCAATTTCAATGGGTAAATAAAAGGCCCTGGATAAAGGCCTTAGCTCTGGTGGTAATAAAAGATGTGGAGGTTTGGGCCAACCAGTGGCATAAATATTATTTATGGTTATTGGCACTGTGGCAGGAAGTTATATTTTAATACAAATATTGGTGGAGGGCGTTTGTGAATTTTTACTGAGGGTTTACAGGTCCCTAGTTATGCCACTGCAGCAAAAGCAAAACCACTTAACCAGAATGTGCATCAATATAGGAAATCAGCCGCTTATGTAACAGAATAAAATACATTATTCATGTCTGCAAAAAATACTTTGAATTACAGGAGGGTAAAACCTTACATCTGTTCAAATGTAAATACCCTAGTACATTTTTTCAGATGAAAGCAGACATTTAAAACTGAACTGATGTTGGCATTCTATTGCTAGGCTGACAAGCAATCTGTTTTACTGTGACTTCAGTCTTTTCCATCCTAATGTGCAGATTCTACAAATTAAAAGGCTATACATATCAATAAAAAAATAAATGTTTTAAACACTTTTCTCATCCCAAGAAAAAATGGCTTTTTCCTGGTCACTGGATCAAGTACCGCTGCCATTTAAACCCCATAAATCCAAGCTGATGTATGGCATAAATGAAAGAGAATGACAAATAGGTATAGGATCTGTGTGCAGGAATGGAGCACCCCAGAGAAAGCTTCATTTAGAAATTGGCAGAAGAGAAATGACGGACTATATTGCATCCTTCCAAAACTGATTTTGTAAATGAGAAAATCTTGCAGAGTTGTATAAGCTACACAGAAATCATTTTCCAGTCAAATAAACAACATTCCCAATGCCAAACAGATTGCTTTAAAGGGGTGGTGTTATAGAATGGCCAATTCTAAGCAATTTTTCAGTTGGTTTTCATTATTTATTTTTTATAGTTTTATAATTATTTGCTTTTTTCTTCTGACTCTTTGTAGCTTTTAAATGGGCGTCGTTGACCCCTTGTAAAAAGCAAATGCTCTGTAAAGGTGGCCATACACGCCAAACGAGCGGATCTCTCTCCGATATGCCCACCTTGAGGTGGGCAATATCGGGCTGATCCGATCGTGGGCCCTAGGGTCCAACGATCGGATCCTAACGAATAGGGGTCGGATCACGGGACCGCATCAACGAACAGATGCGGCCGCGATCCGACTGGATTTTTTTGTCCCATCTGATCGAGATCTGGCCGACTTTTGGCCAGATCTCGATCGGGGAAGCCCGTCGGGGGCCCCATACACGGGCCAATAAGCTGCCAACTTGGTCTTGGTATGGCCACCTTTAGGCTACAAATGTATTGTTATTGCTAATTTTTATTACTCATCTTTATAGTCAGGACCTCTCCTATTCATATTCCAGTCTCTTATGCAAATCAATTCATGGTTGATAGGGAAATTTGGACCCTTAAAATGCAAATTGAAGAGCTGCTGAATAAAATGCCAAATAACTGAAAAACCACAAATAATAAAAAACGAAAACCAATTGTTTGGTGAACAACCCCTTTAAGAATAGGAAAGCGGATGGGGTTGAAAACAACCCCTGGCAATAATATACATAATTACAAGAGCCATTTATGGTCATTTGTGCCAGTCCTTTGGTTTTGCTGACATAGGTTTAACTTTGCCCTACGATCTTTCTACTAGTCATCAATACTCAAAAAGCAACAGCTCAACCATGTCTGCAGCTCAGACTGTCATATCAGTGATAAGAGAGTTGGTTAATCTTTACTAGCAGTTCTAGCCACCTAATTCCAGCATGGTCTGCTCTAGTGCCAGGTTACATGAACTGAGAATGCAGCAGCTGAGTACATAGTTCATATGCATACACTGCTGTGCTTGACTGTGTACCTGATAAAGGAATATAGTCGGTGTTTCAGGCTCGGGCAGATGGAACAGAGAGATGTTCAGTGTTGCAGACTATTAACATATTTTAACATAGTAACTGGGTTACTATTTCACAAACTATGGGTCACGCGACTGTACATGTGAATTGCAGTAGTGATTTAAACATATAATTCTGCATAATTTTTTTCAACCCCATCAATTCATACTCTTCTATTTTTGGTTATACAAGGGGTGCTTACCACTAATTTTTAAAAATGTTCTGCTTCAAACTGTTGTGAAAATGAAAATGTAATATAAGCTTCAGCATACTTAAATAGGAAACTTTCTAAATACAATCAATTGAAAATTCTGTACTGTTCCTGAAATAATCAATTTTATCTTCACTATCCCTCTATCAGCATCTGTTTCTCTTCATTTTGTCTCCATGCAGCAGTTGGGTGTCAGATATTCATTGACAGTTCCAATATAGAGGGGGGCTCCTTTTGCCTAGAAGATACATTAGAGCTCACTCTTTTAAAATCACAGCAGTTATTAGTGAGAGCAAGGTTAATCTGGTAGCTGTATCTACTGCCTGCCATCACTCTAAACAGCAGCACACTGCAATTTGGAGTGAAGCATCCACTGAGAGCACTACTTGGTTACAGATGCTCAGTGAAAAAAGTGCTGATTTATGTGACAAAAACATAGAGGGCCCTTGTGGGGTTATTGCTTGATGGCTAAGACTAGTGTCACACATGGGGTTTTCTCAGCCAAGGTAAACAGGACACTGGAGAAGATACAATGCTTTCTTCTCCCCAATGTTGCATTGAAATCCATACTCAAAGATGGAATCAGAGCTTTCTCTACTGGCAACTGAAAATCTTAGAAAATGCACAGCACTGGATACCCCCTACTACTCTACTCTACCTACTGATGTTTTTCAGAATGCTAAAGGAATTTGTGATCCTTTACTGGATTATTCCAAAATAAAAAGATATCAGATAAAAAGTCAAATGAAAAAGTTCTGTGCAGAAATGTTATTGTGAAACAAAATTCGCAAAACTAAAAACAGCTTGAATCTATTATCAGATCACATTTTCCAACCCTACTTTCTGCTGACTTCACAACTGATGTTATAATGTAACAGCATATCACAGACATCCAACAGATGCTTTGGATCAGGCATATGAATCTGGGTTCTGGCTATGGCATAGCTACAATGAATGACGAATCCTCGATTCGTATGATTTTCGGACCGTTTGTGGAGAGTTCCGACATTTTTCACCTCACGGAGATCAGTCATTTGGTCGATGGGACAGGTTAAAAGTTTGTCGGCTGCTGATAATTTCTCTGCATATATTGCAAGGCAGCAATATTACCATTACGCCACCAGGCTGCCTTCTTAATAAATACCACTTTAATATTCCAATCCCACCATCCTAGGAAAATGCACATTCATCACATGAAGGATGTCCTCTACAACATCTATGGGAAAATATAATCTCCTGCTTGCCCTATGAACAGGCATACAAATGAGGATGTTAGTAGTAGGAGATTGTTATTTTGCTAATATGCATTCAATTAACTGATATAGTGTAAGAGGGAACTAGCTGTAAAGACAGAAAGGTGTAACAATGAAATAAAGGGAATCTGGCAGGAAAAAAAAAAGGATGAAGAAGAAAAACACTGTAATGAGTTTAAAAAAAGCCAAGGTGAGTCACAATTCAGATGATAAGTAAAACCTCACAAGTCCTGTTTTTTTTCACAGTACATTACATCAGATGTAAATTTTATGCTAAGGAGACTGTAGGTGGGTGCTCGGCTGCATTTCCACTAGTAACTAGATGTTACTGGGCCCTACAGCAAATTTAATTTAGGGCCCCAATATATTGATAAATTGGCTTATTCTACCAATATATATTAAAATTGCTTAGTAATTGTGGCCTCACTGGACCCCCTATACTCTTGGGCCCCCCTGCCATTGCAGGGTCTGTAGTTATGCCCCTGCTCCACTTGCAAATGCTGCTCGGGACACAGGTAAGCAAATGATAGCTGGAGCAGACAGGCTGCATCCCCACGGCTCTAATCTCAGCACTGCACTTGCCTGGCTCAGACTGCAGGCACCAATACTTTATAATCAATGCTCAATCCACCAATACAATCACAGGTTCCCATATTGTGCACACGTGTTCCCTCTCTTTATCCCTAACCATCAGTGTCTGTACATAATCTGTAATGTGCACTGGGCTGTTCAGAAGGTTGTAGCCATGAAACATACAAATAGTGTTACTAACAAGAACAAGTGTTTGTGCTGAAAGTTACACTCTGAGACACAGGTTAGAGCCTTGCTGTGTTCCAATGTTGAGCTTTGGCTGAAGTGTTCCCTGATCTACAGAGACCTTTAGTCTGATCAGCTGCCCTGTAATTGTCTCCAGAGAAGTGGCCTATTGAATGTAGCTGATGATACAGCGCCCTCCTTCGGCTTCAGCTGATATAGGCCGAGTGCTGGTGAGATTGTTGTTGGAAAGGATTTCAGGACCTGCCGTAAACTCAAACTCTCCTTTGACAAGATACACGGATTTAATAGGAAACTAAACACCCACACTGGCAGCTCTGGGCAGCACAGACTCACGCACACAGCACTGTTATACGGAGGAAAGCTGGTGGCTTCCAAACAGGGACAACCTACAAGCAGCTCCATCCCAAGTGCCTGCAATGTACAAGCTCCTCGTCCCTGCTGCCGACTGGAGCTGCTGCACTGCCGCTCTACATCCCTTCAACACACTGACCTGAATGAGCTCACACAGTCACCCAGCGACCCACAAATCCCGGCAGGCACCGTCCACTTCTAATCTGCGCAAGTGACAAAGGGGAGATCGCCTACAGGTCCGATCTTCTTTGGCTCACACCTGCAAAGCTGCGCAACTCGCTTTGGTGCTTGTTCCCCCTCCCGGGCTCCTCGACTTGGTCCCTCCCAGCCGAGCTGTTGATTGGTTGGCATCGGTCTTAGAGAATGGATTAGAGTTAAGTAGTTGCCAGAAAGGCAAAAGCGGCTGTGTGCTCGCAGGTTTGTGTGTGTAGTAAGCTTGATACTAGTTGTTTCTCTCTCAGGTACCTCATTAGAGGTGCCCACAACAATTCTCCTCATTTCTAGCATACTACCCACTGGGCTAACAGCCAAATGATCTTATATTGTCACCAGGGTTGCCAGGTCTAATTTTCAAAACCAGCCAATGATGTCTACAAAACCAGCCTAAAACTAGCCATGAGGCACTTCAAACTTAGCCCAAAAAAAAAATAAAATGACTATATGTGAAAATACATCCTTTTAAAATTTTCCCTGTTTTGCCGATTTTTCCAAGGGGACAGATTCACTTGTCACCAGGGGCCTAACTACAGAGGGGGACCCATAAGTCCCTAATACATATACAATTTCAATAAATATCGGTAAAAAAGGTCAACCTGTAGACATTTTGGTGGTCAGCAGATTGTGGCCCCAAAATTGTCTAAAATTGAGGAAAGTCACCGGAAAATGCGAGAATGGGATGGGAGACTGGGCACAGAGCCCAAAATCTGGTAACTCCCAACTTCTACACAAGTCAATCCCATTGCATGCTGGGTATTGTAGTATTACATTAAACTTGGCAGTTGGCAAATTATTAAACAAAACTACATTACCCAACATGCATTGGGAGATGCAGGCCTGGCACATTAGGGTAAGAAAAAACTTTGGCTGGTTTGTGGTTTAGGCTCAAAAAGTAGCCCAAATGTGTACCTTGGCTAGTTTGTACTTTCAAAACACACCTGGGCTTTAAATTAGTAGCACAATGTGGCTGGAAAACCGCCAACCTGGAAACCCTGATTATCACAACCAGGGATAACCCTGGCTCCTCCCCAACTGAAGCAGCTTGCTGCCGCTCCTCCCCTGAGGAACTCACCTTTATGTGCTGGAGGGGGGAGTCCACAAGGCTAGTCTGCGCTAGAAGAGCTGAATTTCCAGTTTGAAAAACGGAAATTCTGCTTTTAAAATTACATAAGCAGCATTTTGCCGTCCCTGGTAACTAGTGGGGCACTGCTGCTTCTTTGGCGCAGCGCCCCTGGATATTGAACCAAATTGCCATATCATTTATTTCTGTGTATGCACACTTTTCATGCAGCAACATGTGATTGCATTGTGCCTTCTATCCTGGTGTCTGCGGGCATCTTTTATTTGTTGGCTGTTTACACTCCACTCATTCAAGGGGAACTTTTTGAAAAGTAAACGCAATTTCAAGCAACTTTGCAATATACATCAATTAAAAAATATGCAGACTGAGCTGGCTGACTACTATTACTTTGTATCAGCAGCCATCTGTCCTTAGCCTGTATCCTCCAAACCCCACAATTCCCTGCACATGTGATTACAATAAGGAATGGAACATCACAGTGCAATGCATTGTGGGATGTGTAGTTCCTGCATGTTGTCTGTAAACTGTGGAGATGTTGTTACAATTTGTAACATCAATGTTAAACAGCTGGATTTCAACATAGAAAATTTTATTTAATCATATTTTTTGAAGAAATAGGTAACTGTGATGAGTATATTAGGGGTTTCTGCGTTATGAGTTCCCCTTTCAGCATGCTGTGTTCAGTGGAAGTTTAGTAAATGTTTTTTAATATAATCAGTCAGGGTCCCAGAGACTCGAAGGAGATGATTCTTTTTAAATGAAGCATTGCTGATCAATATGAAGTGCACCATATATGGTCATTTTATTTCCGTAGCATGCTGTGTAAAATCGCATGGGCAAATATTGGCATCACTTCAGTGTAGAATAATGGTGTGATTTTAGGAATCAGTTGTGATGTACAAAGTACGTCTTTAAAAACAGCATGGACTTGCTACCAAGTGCTGCATTCATATTATACTTGTGACAATGAAACAGGTTAGAAGAGCAGGTCAACTGAATCTTGCCACAATAGGTTACAAATTCATCTGAACCTGCTTCTGTATTTGCGCTCATAGCCAGTAGTTCAGCTGTTTTTCTTGTCTGCATTCTCCTTTTTGTTATAACTACTATATAACCCATCTCTTGCTGCCCATGCTCTATTAGCTTTTATGCTAATCGTGTGCCTCCTGTTACTCCACCCCAGTCATCCAAGTCATTTTGTGCAGCTCAACAATAGGTGTCAGCAAAGGCAATTTTTTTTTGCAAATACTTCATTCATAGCTGCAAAGCTAACAAAGTTCACCTATTCAAGTGACCAAAATCTGAGAAAAACAAGATTGACCAAAATACTAATATTTACACCAAAAAGTGCTCAAATCTGCACATATCCCATTCAAGTGGATAAAGGGCATTTTACATGTGTGTTTCCGCTGACTGAAAAGCCCTTTAATATGTGACTGCTTAGTAAAAGACAAGCTATTGCCATAAACATATTCATAGCAATAACTGCATTACTGATCCTACTTTAGTGACCTCATTAATACACTTTATTAATGCTTTCAGCTGCTCAACTCTCTGGTCCTTCAATTTCAAACTACTGTAATGGGGTTCTGTCTCCCAACACTGAAATCTGATCCAGATGATGGATTAGACATAGGGGCCGATTCACTCAGCTCGAGTGAAGGGTTCGAATGAAAAAAACTTCGAATTTCGAAGTTTTTTTTGGGTACTTCGACCATCGAATTGGTTAAATTCGTTCGAATTCGATCGAAGTCGAACGAAATCGAACGATTCGAAGTAAAAATCGTTCGACTATTCGACCATTCGATAGTCGAAGTACTTGCCCTTTAAAAAAAACTTCGACCCCCTACTTCGGCAGATAAAACCTACCGAAGTCAATGTTAGCCTATGGGGAAGGTCCCCATAGGCTTGCTAACCTTTTTTTGATCGAAGGATTTTCCTTCGATCGTTTGATTAAAATCCTTCGAATCGTTCGATTCGAAGGATTTAATCGTTCGATCGAACGAAAAATCCTTTGATCGTTCGATCGCAGGATTAGCGCTAAATCCTTCGACTTCGATATTCGAAGTCGAAGGATTTCAATTCGAGGGTCGAATTTCGAAGTATTTTTAACTTCGAAATTCGACCCTAAGTGAATCTGCCCCTTTGTGTCTGCTCTAAACCCTTCCACATGAAAACATCAACCAACAATATGGCTGACAAAGATGTAGTTTCACAGACCCTCGGTTTACTAAGGCGTACCATAAACTGCCTATCAATGGTTTCACTGAGAATACCTTTTGAGAACTGTATTGTTAGGGTAAAAAAAAGGGAAATTTAGGGGCCGATTCACTAACTTCGAGTGAAGGATTCGAAGTAAAAAAACTTCGAATTTTTGTGCTCCTCGACTATTGAATTGGCGTAAATTCGCCTGAGTAGAATGATTCGAATAGATTGAGCGCAAAAACGCTGCGACTATTCGCCATTCGATAGTCGAAGTACTGGATCGAGCGAAAAGTATTAAAAATACTTCGACTGCCTACTTCGCCACCTAAAACCTACCGAATTGCTTTAAAAGCCTATGGGAAAGTCCCATAGGCTTGTTTTCCAAGTTTTTGATCGAATAAAAAGGCATTCGATCGAATGAAAATCCTTCGATCAAATCTTCGATCGAGCGCCTATTCGCCTGGCGAATATTCGCCAATTCGACTATTCGCCAGCGCGTAAATTCGCCCGAATTGCCTATTCGATTCTATTCCCCAGTCGAATTTCGAGGGATTTAACCCCTCGAAATTCGACCCTTGATGAATTTGCCCCTTAGTATAGATATGGGATCTATTATCTGGAATGATTGGATTTTGGGGTATTCCCTTTAATTTGGATCACTATACCGGAAGTCTAGCAAAGCAAAAACATATAAACATTAAATATACCCAATAGGGTTACTGGGTTTCAAAATTTTATTTTTTTACCATCATGGTACTGTATTGTTGTTACAGAGAAAAAAATAGATAATTATTTCTGTATTTCAGATCTTTGGGGAATAGAATATCTGTAGTATTTGTAACTGTATTTAAACAGTCTTTTTTTCTGACAACTTTGCTAAAACAAAATAAGAAGATATAACATATCAAATGGGAATATCGAAAAGTCTATTGAATAGGGATGCGCAAATTTGACCCGTTTCGTTTCCCCAAAAATTTGCTGCCAGCGAAATGTAGCCGACGCCCATTAAAGTCTATGGGCGTCAAAAAAATTTTGTTGAGAGTCTTTTTTTTTTTTTGAAGCACGACGCCATACAAGTTTATGGGAGTCATCCCTACTATTGAAGTCTATGGAAAAATTTGGGATTGAAGTAAAAGTAAATTAGAAAACTGAATTAGAAGTTATCAATATATGTCATCTGGGCCTTTGTTTCTGGAGAAGCTTGGGTATTGTTATAATAGATATACCTTCATTTTAAACTAACAAGCAAATGAAAGCCTTATTATTACCTTTATTTTTACATAATAGTGTTGTTCACATTGATCTCTTTTTCATATGGTTTGATTTGACATGATGGCATTTAGTAAGAAAGTTTGGGGAATAAGTGGGCCAGATTCAGTTTGTTGAAGAAACCTTATCTCCTGATTCAGCCGATTCAATTTCATACTTCCCGTAGACTTCATTTGAGTTTTTCTAGAAACAAGTTTCTCCCATTATTTCTTAAACAATAGTGTGAGGATAATTATGTACTCACATAGTTGTGAGTTCATTAGCTAGGCCCTAAATAGAGGCTTATATAGGCCTACATGATAGAACTGTAACTTAGCCATATGTCAGCCATACTGTAGTTTAATGGTAACAGTATGCAAAGTCACTGTTGTTTTTCAAAGTCTTGTAAGTTTTAAGGCTTACCGCGTGTTTGGAACCAAGATGCTGATAGGTTGCTCTTACAACACTTCACTCAGTACTCCTTCTGAAGTGGACCGAGAGACAACTGATGAAGGGAGGTATTATTTTATTATTATCATGTATTTATATAGCGCCAACATATTGCGTAGCACTGTATGAGGTAGCAGTTGATAGCAACAGATTGTTAATCACCAATGGCTTCTCCATGAAGCATTAACAGAATCAGCCATCAGAACATCACCCAGCAGTGCATTCCACAACCTCACTGTCCTCACTGTGAAGAACCCCCTACGTTGCTTCAATTGAAAGTTATTTTCTTCTAGTCTAAAGGGGTGGCCTCTGGTACGGTGATCCTCTTTATGGGTAAAAAGGTCCCCTGCTATTTGTCTATAATGTCCTGTAATGTACTTGTAAAGTGTAATCATGTCCCCCCGCAAAACAACCCCAACCTTGACAGTCTACCATCATAATTTAAGTTTTCCGTCCCTCTTACCAGTTTAGTTGCACATCTCTGCACTCTATCCAGCTCATTAATATCCTTCTGAAGGACTGGAGTCCAAAACTGCACTGCATACTCAAGATAAGGCCTTACCAGGGACCTATAAAGAGGCACAAGGTTTTATAGTTTATCTAGAGGAGGAGTGGAAAGAATGCTGAGATTAATAAATTATTGAAAAAAAAAAAAAAAGGAAATTTGTGATCACCACTACATTTCAAACTATTGGGGGGGGTGCAATGAGGCTGTGACCACTAAATTCATGCAAAGACAACCAGTGTTGATCTCAGTGGTGGCCAATAAAAGGGCAACCATTTGAGAGCTTTAGGGTCAGTCCACACGAGCAGATTCAGGGAGATTAGTCACCCCAGCGACAAATCGCCTCTTCTTCGGGGTGACAATCTCCACGAACTGCCTTCCCCCGCCCTCCGCCAGCTAAAATGAAAATCGCCTGCGGCAATGCACACGCGGCACTTCGTTTTCTGAAGTCGTCCGAAGTTTCCTCGTGAGGCTGGGACGACTAATTTCCCCAAATTTGCTCGTGTGGACTGACCCTTAACCTTGAAAGCAGGTAAAGTTGCAAGTAAAACTTAGCAAC
The DNA here is from genome assembly GCA_038501925.1 of Xenopus petersii. Classification (NCBI taxonomy): domain Eukaryota; kingdom Metazoa; phylum Chordata; class Amphibia; order Anura; family Pipidae; genus Xenopus; species Xenopus petersii. The sequence continues at coordinate 97,360,034 of CM076683.1, read as the reverse complement.
TATTTAACAGATGCACGGCAACGTATGCAGTAATTGTGAAGTATCACACTGATACCATATTGTAAGTAGCTTTTGCATCTAAAGCAAGGTTGGCTATCTGCAGCTCACCCCCCAGACACACACACACATGCACACACACAAACTTCCAGAATAGTTGTGATTTAGGAAGGTAATATGGAAACCTACTGTCCAGAAAGCTCAGAAATATGAAATTCCTTTCCAAAGTGTCCCGTTAAAGAAATAACACTTCATATTTAATCGATTTGCTCTTTCATTAATAATAAAACACTACCTTTTACATTTTGCTGTCTAAGCCTGCATACATTCATCCTGATAGAAAAACAAACCTATTAAAGTTTAAATATTTTTAGTAGTACTGCATGGCGCTCTAAATTATAGAAAGGCTTAAGGCTCAGAGAATCAACATAAGCAAGGATCTAAATATTGGTGCACATCACCTTGTTTTTTTACTGACAGTGAATCCTATTTTCCTAGAATAGCTGAACCCATAAAACACAATTTTGCACACTGAGCACAAAAGAATGGTATTTAAGTACCCACAAAACAGCACAGGAATATTCAATTTGCACTTGCGTTAAATAGTGAGCCCAAGCATTCCAGATATAGATTCCACACCTGTTCTGTTATCAATAAGTTTAACATACGTAGCTATGCTGAAGCAGCTTATTAAGAATATTAAATGAGAGACTGCTAATGTAGTCCCTATGACATAATATGACTGTGTAGTTCTCGGCTTTTTCAAGAGTTGCTTTAGAAGAGTAGAAGAATTGAAGAAAGATTATTACACAACAAAAAGACAATCTAGGAAGTATAAATGACCTTGTGTGCTGTGTGCGTTGTTTGTGTACACAGGGACTGAACAAGGACAGTCATTATTTTAACTGTTCAACTTTTTTTAACTGCCTTACAGCTAAGCTAGCCACACACATAAAGTACATTTATAACTTTAATTTAGCCAAACAGGCATGCGGTGAGAAAAATGTTTAGAATAAAGATAGGTCAACTTCAGCTAGTGTGAAGGTACTCACAGTTTGAAGAGTTGAGATAAAGTGATACCTCTCCTGTACCTCCCACAATGGAACAGCACCTGAATGCGTTATCAGGATTGGCCATATGGAGGAGTGGCAGAAGTGGATTGTACTTCCAAAACACAGGATCCCAGGGTAAAGGTAAGCAGAGTCAGGTACAGGCCAGGGACAGAGGCTGGTAGCAGTGATGCTAGGTCAAGTTTAAGCCGAGGTCAAAGGCTGGCAGAGGAGAAGCAAGGTCAGATAAGGAACACAGTCAGAGAAAATCCAAAAACAGGCTGGGTCAAAACAAACAGGAACAACAAGATTAAGGCTCACTGTCAAGCTGGAGAGCTATGATCACTTCGCAAAGTCCATCAGTTCTGAGCTTCTATTTAAGGGCATCATGCAACATGTACACATGACATGCAAGCGCATGCGCGTTAAAAGTGATACGAGCGTGGCACCAAACATAACACCTACGTGGAATCCGTGCTTGCACCTTACAGCAAGCGTGCTTCATTATTTCCGCAGCTTATGCACACTACACACAGGAGCCTATTTATTATGCTGTGTAAAAGGAATTCTACTGAAAAATATGATGTAAAATAAACAGCATATTTATCAAGGTTTTCAAGTTATTCATTAAAGTCAATGGGAAAAATCCAAGTGGAAGTAAGATCTAGGAAAAAAGCGTAAAAAGACATGATGGATGATCGCTGTATTTTCCCAAGGCATTTTCATGTGGCTGCATGCAGTCAGGGGTGCTGATTGCCTCAGACGACAGCGCCCCACAGAATACCACAGTTGGCAAAAATGATGATCCTTTTAACTTCAATTTCCAAAAAAAAATAGTGCAGAGAGCGTTGTTGGTGTCAGAGGTGTCAGGATTGCCCCTGCACACAGTTACGCTGAATTTATTTGCGGAGGTATGTGGTTTCCGAAAACGACCCCTATTATTCACTATAATTTCTGCAACAGGACAATTGCAAAAACTATATATAACAATGGAGCACATTAAATCAAAATATTTTTAACAAAATCACATTTTTCTTGCCCTAAAATTTGTGAATCAAAATTATACTCGGAATTTATTAAGCACAGATAATTTGTAAATCAAAAACGTTGCCATCTAAAAGTTTGTTTAGTTTGTGTAGTCAAGGCAGCCATCTATGGTAATTTTAAGGCGTTTTATCAATGCAAGTTTTTAGAGTTCTGATTTTTTTCATAAATCAGAAAGCATTCAATTTTTTTTAAAATTAGAGTTTAGTAGAAAAAAACTGCAGTGAAGCATAAAGTCAGTGTGGACCCTTGGCCTAAGCTCTCCATGAATAAACACACTGCTGTCCCTATCTCCTCTTCTTATTCCAGATGTACTTTCCCACAAGAAACTGTATTAGTCACAAAAACATGAACACAACAAGAAAGAGAACATAGCAAGATACCAAACAAAATGTCACTGCCACTGTCAGTAATTATTGCTGTCTGACCTTGAGCTACCATTTAGTAATGTGTGGAAGCAAAAAAATGATTGTGTCTGTTAATTGGCTCACGTGAGCTACCATGGATGTGTGCATCATGAATCGTAGAATCCCAATGGGGTGGCAAATGACAATTTTCTATTTAGGATTATGCAATGGCACATCCTAGTAGAAAAGTATAATTTTATGAAAATGGTTTATTTAGATAAAGCAGGGTTTTACATATGGGCTGTTTTAATAGATTTTATAGAGGTCTACATTGTTTGCGGGTATAGATTACACACTTTTTTTTGCCTGCAAAAGTGGCAAACCCTGTTCGCACCGCTTATTTAATTTGTTCATTAATGATACACTGTAACAGGACCTGTTTTACCAATATTGAGGCCCAACTGGAACCATTTTGACAGGACCCCCTAGATGGAGTTTCTCCTATAATTTTTTAAAGGTACTTGCACAAAAAAAAACTTTTTTGATACTTTTGCTGACTGTTGTACAAATATATGCATACCACCATGGATTATACATATATTAAAAAATTAAAACATTTCGCTTATTTTTATGCAGTTCCACTGCATACACAACACAAGTAAACATTTTATGGTACTGTATCTGTTTGTGATATAAGCAATCTTAGGGACCGTTTCCTGATGAATTGTGCTTATTACAGGGTAATACCTATCCTGGCATTCATTTATGGTGTCTCTCTGTACAGGCTATGAACAAACTAAAGGGGGCTGTTCCTACTGAATTGTGCTTAGTACAAAGTAATACCTATTCTGGCATTCATTTATGGTATCTCTGTGTACAGGCTATGAGCAAACATAGGGGGCTGTTCCTGCTAAATTGTGCTTAGTACAAAGTAATACATATGCTGGCATTCATTTATGGTATCTCTCTGTACAGGCTATGAACAAACTAAAGGGGGCTGTTCCTACTGAATTGTGCTTAGTACAAAGTAATACATATTCTGGCATTCATTTATGGTATCTCTGTGTACAGGCTATGAGCAAACATAGGGGGCTGTTCCTGAATTGTGCCTAGTAGATGGGAATACCTATGCTGGCATCCATGTTTGGTATCTCTCTGTACATGCTATGAGCAAACTTAGGGGGCTGCTCCAGCTAAATTGTAAGGGGTAATACATATCTAAAATATGCAGTGGACTTTAGAGCCACATTTGACCCTAGATACATTTTTCACTGAACTAAATGAATATTCATCTTCTCGGAAATTTACGGTACATATTGATTTATATAAAATTCATTTTCTTGATGTGTGGGTATACAAGAATGAAGATAAATTAGCTACTGGTATATATGTGAAACCCACAGACAAAAACACCTTGCTGTTATATTCTTCATTTCACCCAGCTCATGTAAAAATATCTGTACCAAAATCACAATTTGCTCATGTTAAGGGGACAGTATCAGAAGGTGACACGTTGGTAAATAGGCTGGATGAAATGGAAAATAAACTAGCTAACAGGGATTACCTGAGGAAAGCTCTGGAGAGGTACAAAGGAAAGGGTAAGACCAAAAAAAGGTGAAATATTAGCTTTTGTGAGCAGTTACAATATTTTATCCAAAGAAGTTGATAAAATAGTTAATAAACACTGGGACATTTTGAAAGTAGCTTGCCCTAGGATATCGGTTTTCCAAAATCCACCCCTACTATCTTTTAAGAGGGCCCAATCCCTAAAGGATAGATTAGTACGAGCTGATGTTGGGACAGAAAAAGTGTTACGTCAGGGTACGTTATATGATGTGAAAAATGTGAGGAGGGTTGGATTAAAAAGTTGGGAACCCTTATGCCCGAAGGTCTGAATAAAGAATACAAATTAAACCCTTTTATATAAGTATGGCAGTTTTAATTTTTTTATACGTTTTTTTATACATGTTTTTAATGTGGCGTTTACTTTGTTTTATCTTCTAGTGGCCACCAAAAAATGTGCAAGTGAAGCAACGCAAGCTAAGTTAGCTTCTATGTTACAAATAAATATTGCAATATTGTATATAATGTGGAACTGAGATGGATGTATTTTTAATACAAAGTAGCTTGCTATATTGTAACCACTAGAGGGCATTACAAAAGTGGATCTTTAAGGAAGTTGTGACCCTGTGGATGTATACTTTGTCAGCTTGATAAAGGACTGGGTGGTCTGAAACGTTGTTGTGCCAGATGCAGTAACGTAACTAGAGGGGGGTGGGCCCTGGTGCGTGACATGCAGCCGGGTCCCCAGCCCCCCCCTTACGCAATTTTCGGACTGCATTTTAGTGGCGTGCGGGCTGCCGGGGGCCCTGAGGGGGTGCGGGCCCTGGCTCCCCCGGTAGTTCCGCCACTGACCAGATGTAAAGTGAAATAAAGTTGGTTGTATAACTTCTTGGGAGTGCTGCAATTTTGTAATTTCTCACGTGTATAGGATATTATGCACTAAATATGGAAAACACTGCAGCACAAACAAGAGGCAATAATAATGAGTCTCCTGATGAATCTTCCAGTTTGCTACCACCAAGATTGTGTAATGCAGACATTTCTACCCCTGCAGAAGTCCGTATAATCTATATGATATGAGCTAGAGAATAAAAAGCTCTCTTCATAGCCAGCATTAGCACACTTTTATGGGAATTTCCCCGCACCAAAATGAGTACATTAAATTAATCTATAAACAGTTGGGTGGCAAAGGATAATATGCCGTCTAGCATAGATGGTAATCTAAAATGAACAAGCAGGCATGTGTATTGAATAAATGTCTGTTGTTATTAGAAGCCAAATAGCAATATCTCAATACACCAATCTATTTAATGTATTGTCACAATGACCTCACCATAGGTGCTCTCCATTTGCTTTCTCTGCACCTTCATTTTTTATTTGTACTGTTTAATGAAGATGGGAATGGGAAGATGTAATTAGTTCTCCCAGCTTCTATGGTGGTGTTAGTAGTTTAGGCTGCAGTTTTAGCCTACTGTTGTCTAGCTGATTAGCCACAAGCTTCTTTTCCAGCACCCCATAGTCCTCCTATTGTGATATAATTCCATTTAAGGCAGGCTTAACAGCTCATTGTTGGCTTTGGCAGAGTTTAGTATACCACTCTGTATATAGGGCAGAGCTATGTTTACCGACCATACAGAGAGAAACCATATATTTAAGCCACTATAGATATTCCCCTGTACTAAATACAATTCTGCAGGAACATTTAAGGGTGCAGTATCACATTCATAGGTATTTCCAGCATAAATGTAAAAAGCATGTGAACTAACTAATCCCTTATCATTTTTTAAATTACTATTTTGTTTACTCCTTTTTATTTTTCAGTCATTCAACCCACTGTTAATGATCCTAGTGACCCTAGTAAACAACTAAAACTTAAATATGAAACTAAAAGTTGAAAATAAAAATATATTAACTAAACATGTTTGTGCTACCAAACACAAAATATACAATATTAAAAAAGCACCATACATACAACATAAAAAGCACCATAGTGCTGGTGATATAATTAAATGACATGCCATTGTCTTGCATACCTTGCAACATTTGAAAGACAGAAAGAGGGAGAAAGACATCTGCTACCAGCAGCATGGTGAAATTTTTTTTGACCATGCCCTAACTACCGTGTCCATTTTACAAACTTTGGCAGTTTATCAAAGTTTGAACACATTTCTGGGAGTTTTAGGGCAATATTTTATATGTTATAACAGTTTTGCTAATGAAACTCGGTTTCCAAAAATAACTTACTTGTCTTAAATAGTTATAACTGCACTATGCACACATTTAGAAAATGAGGCCTAATAGAAGATTGCTTTCAGAAAATATTGTGATTAATAAAAGGAGACATAGTGGCAAATCTATTTAGATGTCCTTGTACTAACTACCAAAATTATCTCATTTTTCTGTAAGAGTCCTGGCAAGAAAAAACAAAATAAAACAGGATGAGTCATTGATCAGTTACCTCAAGTGAACTTTGCATCCCAGAGGCAGAGCAGTGCATATGTACTGTACAACAAGGCAGAAGACAGCAGTCAGTTAGGCATTGACCCTCTGCAGCAAATGTAAATATATTATGGTGAAACACAATTCTGGCTGCCTGCTGTGTATCAGTAACATGAGTAAGGAGAAGAATGGACAACACATGGCAATACTGTTCTTAGTGTTAATATCTATGCAATTGCAGGATGGAAAGAGAGTGACTATAGACAATCCTTGTGTTTGCCCATTACATTAAGTACCGTTTTCCAGTAGGCTTTTCAAAGGCACAAAGTACCCCACTCTATTAGAGAGCCCCAAATATTAGAAGCGTAAAGCACATCCACAGTGCGCCACAAATATATTTCCTAAATGTGCAGGCAGCATATCCACAGTGGCAGCTTCTATCATAGTTATCCAGTCTGGATCAAATTAAAAGCGCAGATTCTGAATTCATATTTTTCATCTGTCTACACAAATGAGGAATCAGTAAGTGAAGGTTTCCTTCTTAACAGTCCCAATTCTAGTAATACAACTAATGATGCATGGTTCACAGATGATGAAATTCAAAAGAGACTAGAACATGTTAAGATTAACAAAGGTCCAGGGCCAGATGGTATTCATCCCAGGGTAATTAGCGAGCTTAGCTCTGTGATTGCCAAACCTCTTTACTTAATTTTTCAGGATTCATTGAGATCTGGCATAGTGCCCAGAGACTGGCGAATTGCTAATGTGGTGCCTCTATTCAAAAAAGGATCCCGTTCTCAGCCTCAAAACTATAGGCCAGTTAGTCTGACGTCAGTGGTAGGAAAGCTTTTCGAAGGGTTAATAAAGGATAAGATACTGGACTTCATAGCAAATCATAATACTATGAGTTTGTGTCAGCATGGTTTTATGCATAATAGATCTTGCCAGACTAACTTAATTTCTTTTTATGAGAATGTAAGTAGACACCTCGATTCTGGGATGGCAGTGGATGTGATTTACTTAGATTTTGCTAAAGCATTTGATACAGTGCCACACAAAAGGTTACTGGTTAAATTAAGGAATGTTGGCCTGGAACATAGTATTTGTACCTGGATAGAGAACTGGCTAAAAGATAGACTACAAAGAGTGGTGGTAAATGGAACATTTTCTAATTGGACCAGTGTTGTTAGTGGAGTACCGCAGGGCTCTGTACTAGGTCCCTTGCTTTTCAACTTGTTTATTAATGACCTGGAGGTGGGCATTGAAAGTACTGTTTCTATTTTTGCAGATGATACTAAATTGTGCAGAACTATAGGTTCCATGCAGGATGCTGCCACTTTGCAGAGTGATTTGTCTAAACTGGAAAACTGGGCAGAAAACTGGAAAATGAGGTTCAATGTTGATAAATGCAAGGTTATGCACTTTGGCAAAAATAATATAAATGCAAGTTATACACTAAATGGCAGTGTGTTGGGAGTTTCCTTAAATGAGAAGGATCTAGGGGTCTTTGTAGATAACACGTTGTCTAATTCTGGGCAGTGTCATTTTGTGGCTACTAAAGCAAATAAAGTTCTGTCTTGCATAAAAAAGGGCATTAACTCAAGGGATGAAAACATAATTATGCCTCTTTATAGGTCCCTGGTAAGGCCTCATCTGGAGTATGCAGTGCAGTTTTGGACTCCAGTCCTTAAGAGGGATATAAATGAGCTGGAGAGAGTGCAGAGACGTGCAACTAAATTGGTTAGAGGGACGGAAGACTTAAATTATGAGGGTAGACTGTCAAGGTTGGGGTTGTTTTCTCTGGAAAAAAGGCGCTTGCAAGGGGACATGATTACACTTTACAAGTACATTAGAGGACATTATAGACAAATGGCAGGGGACCTTTTTACCCATAAAGTGGATCACCGTACCAGAGGCCACCCCTTTAGACTAGAGGAAAAGAACTTTCATTTGAAGCAACGTAGGGGGTTCTTCACAGTCAGGACAGTGAGGCTGTGGAATGCACTGCCGGGTGATGTTGTGATGGCTGATTCAGTTAATGCCTTTAAGAATGGCTTGGATGATTTTTTGGACAGACATAATATCAAAGGCTATTGTGATACTAAGCTCTATAGTTAGTATAGGTATGGGTATATTGAATTTAATTAAAAGTAGAGAGGGGTGTATGTATGGATGCTGGGTTTTCATTTGGAGGGGTTGAACTTGATGGACTTTGTCTTTTTTCAACCCAATTTAACTATGTAACTATGGATCCTCAAGTTGTTGTTCTTTAACACCCGAGCATCCAATGACCGTCGACTGATGGAACGCCCTCTCTTTAGAGCTTACAGTATAGCTCACAGTATATAAAGTTAAAGGGTCTGATAGGGTCACTATTGTGCTTGCCTTTTCTCATATAATTTAAGTTTAACCTTATAAAACTGGCAACGCAAATTAACTAATGAGCTTGCAACATTTTATATTACTTTTATAAAAATTAACTGTATTTAGAAACTCCCATAAACTCTAAATTCCATCCTTGATAAATCTGCCCCAAAGTGTGTACTTAAACCAATCACCTTCTTCTACAATAAAGGGAATATATTTATCATCCTCTGCATTGCATCAGTGACATCACTGTATTTAGTGAAAGCTATGGAGTTTTGCCAAAGACTTTAGTGTCACCTAATAACATGCACTTTACAAAAATGCTTTTGTGGTCTGCAATTGCTATATTTTTGTACTGAAGAACAGCTCCAAAAGAGACTATTTTGTCAAATTATTTCCTTCCAAAAAGCAGATAAAAAAAAGCAATTGTTGCATGTTCAAAAAAGCATAGTATCTCAGTTTTACTTTGTTCTTCAAAAATGAATGGGTAAAAAGTTACACTACAGTGTGTTTCGTGCACAAGGAATTTAGCCATATGCATACAACTCACATATTACAGACAATACATGGACTGGATTTACAGAACTAAACTATACTTATTGAAGAATAAAGTTAATTCTTGCTATGCAAAGAACAACTACGATCTAAAATATTTGCAACAAACCAGGAAAAAGCAGCACAGATATTATAAGGTATATTAGAATTAAAATCTCCACAATACCTATAGGAGAATTTAGGAGATACCCAATTTGACATTTATAAGAGCAGTTCGTAGCACTTTCAATGCAGAGGTTACATTATGCATCTTTTCATATATCTGTCATTTTTACATACAGTACTCAGTTTTCTTTTTGTGTTGCTTTTGATGCTACGTGTGGACTAGGGCTCGGAAAATGGGTTGTGGTTCCTTCCATTGGGCATACATGTGCAGGGCCGCCATCAGGGGGGGACAGGGGGGACAGGGGGGACAAGCGTACCGGGCCCGGGCATGAAGGGGGGCCCGGCAGCGCTGCATTTTGTGAAGATCCGGGCCCCCTTTACGAGCGCCCGAGCCGTACGTCTTGCCTCTGTGCTGCCGAATGCGGAAGTGCCGAAAAGCCGAAGCCGATGCGCCGAAAAGACCCGAAGTCACGGAAAAAGCCGAAGTCACGAAGCGCCGAAAAGACCCGAAGTCACGAAAACAGCCGAAGCCGAAGTCCTGAAGCAGCGCAAAGCCCCGAAGTCACGAAAACAGCCGAAGCCGAAGTCCTGAAGCAGTGAAAAGACCCGAAGTCACGAAAGGAGGTGAAGTTGAAGTACTGAAGCCGTGAGTTCAATTCTACTGAACACCAGTTTGTGTATTTTTTTTTTTTTTTAATCTCCTGGCCACCAATGTATTATTTTAATATTCTATAGGCCCCTGCAACCAATCTTTTTTTTTAAAACATGTTTTTTTGGGGCCCCAATTTTTTTTTTAACTCGTAAGGGGCCCCTGACGCCAATGTTTTTTTTTTTTTTCAAAAATTTTTTTTTTTTTTTACATTTTTTTTTGGGGCCCCAATTTGTTTTTAACTTGTAAGGGGGCCCCTGCCGCCAATGTTTTTTTTTTTTTTTTTCAAAAAAATTTTTTTTTTTTTTCAAATTTTTTTTTGGGGCCCCAATTTGTTTTTAACTTATAAGGGGGCCCCTGCCGCCAATGTTTTTTTTTTTTTTCAAAAAATTTTTTTTTTTTTTTAATTTTTTTTGGGGCCCCAATTTGTTTTTAACTTATAAGGGGGCCCCTGACGCCAATGTTTTTTTTTCAAAAAAATTTTTTTTTTTTTCAAATTTTTTTTTGGGGCCCCAATTTGTTTTTAACTTACAAGGGGGCCCCTGCCGCCAATTTTTTTTTTTTCAAAAAAATTTTTTTTTTTTTTTTAAATTTTTTTTGGGGCCCCAATTTGTTTTTAACTTGTAAGGGGGCCCCTGCCACCAGTTTTTTTTTTTCAAATTTTTTTTTGGGGCCCAATTTGTTTTTAACTTATAAGGGGGCCCCTGCCACCAATGTTTTTAAAAAAAAAAAAAAAAAATTTAAATTTTTTTTTTTTGGGGCCCCAATTTTTTATAAGGGGGCCCTGACCATCAATAGCTTTTTACAACTTGTGTGGGGGGGGTTACTTTTTTAGCGCTGATGTCTGTGTGGTCTTTTAACTGCGATGTGGAGTGGGCGGGAAATGGGGTGGAGCTTGGTCGTCAGTATGGGCGGGGCCCAGGGGGCCCCAAAAATTTTGTTGTACGGGGCCCCGTGATTTCTAATGGCGGCCCTGTACATGTGTAGTTTTTTTCTGGTTGGGCTAATCAGGCATGGATTAAATGCAGTTGATCCACCGCACACCCATTTATTAACTATTATTATTACTGTACTAATGCACAATTAATGCAGAGCCGCTCATGTATATGCAGTTGAGGAGTTTACCCCATTTATTGTTCCACCAAAGTATCAATGTTTAACCCTCCCTTCCTCATCATGACAAAAGAAGGGTTGCACCCCCGAAAGAATTGATACTTTGGTGGAATAATTAATGGGGTAAATTAATGGGGTAAGCTCCCCAACTGCATATGAATGAGTGTGTGTGGCTCTGTATTAATTGTGCATTAGCACCAGGTGGGCGTGGCATTGTATAAAATGTGGACTAATCAGACATGGGACATATGTGATGGTCTAATTGACTTGGCTAGTAGGAGGATGGCTTAGTTATAGGGCTTAGATACATATGCAAAGCGTAAACCAAGTTTGGGAACAAGAGAAGGTATATAGGGGTATATTTATCAAAGAGGGAAGTTATAGTGAAGTTCCGCCACTAGAGTGAAATTCCACCACTCTCCATTCATTTCTATGGGATTTTTATGGGCGTATTTATTAAAGAGTAAACTTTCACTTTACCCATTGATAAATACGCCTTTCAAAATCCCATAGAAATGAATTGAGAGCTGCAGAATTTCACTCTAGTGGCGGAACTTCACTGTTTGATAAATTTACCCCATGGGTATCATACGACAACTTTACCCCAAAGAATGATATGTATTAATATACTTCAGAGCTACGCCGGTTCTGTGACTGTAACTCCATAGCTTTCTGCAAATTTAAGTGTTGCTTAAAGCATTCTATATACAATTAAAGAAACAGTTCAGTGTAAAAAAAAAACTGGGCAAATAAATAGGCTGTGCAAAATAAAAAATGTTTCTTATATAGTTAGCAAAAATGTAATTGATAAAGGCTGGAGTGACTGGGTGTGTTGCCTAATAGCCAAAACACTGCTTCCTGCTTTTCCGCTCTCGAACTCTGAGTTAGTCGGCGACTTTGGAGGGCTACATGGGACATAACTGTTCAGTGAGTTTGCAATTGATCCTTAGCATGATTCAAAAGCAACAGTTATGACCAATGCATCCCTCTTCAGGTCACTGATTGGACACAGAGCACATTCCCATAAACCCCTCAAGTACCCAGCATTTAGGTTTTCATGCCATCAGTGTTCCCTTTATTTCTATAAGCAGTATGAATATAATGTATCTGTTGTGCACATTTATTATCAATTGTGTAGGAGGTTGGTCCAAATTCCTGCTTTAGATTTAAAACACTTTTATTTATATTAACATCTTAGAAATGACATTGCTGGCTAACAGGGATCTTTATCAAGTGTGACTTTAGCAGCCATCCATCAACACATATAGGCAAGAGATGGAAGCATATAATGCTGGTGTACCCCCAAAATGAATACTTAAGCAACAGATAATGTATCATAATATTAATATTATCATGTTAAGTGGTAGATATCAGTAAATATTGCCCTTTTACAACTTTTCCCTTGGGCCTCCATTTCATGATATTCTCTGTGCTCCTTCAGAGATCAGCTGACCAGAAATACTGTAGCTCTGTAACAAAAAGAAGTGAGGAAGCAAAGGACAGAAATTTGTCCGTTAATTGGCTCTTGTGACCTGACATGTATGGTTTGTTTGGTTTGTTTGTGTGCACTGTGAATCATAGGATTGTAGGATACCAGGAGGAGGCCCTTATTTCTTAAAATGGCAATTTTCTATTTAGCATTGCCAATGACGCATATTACTAAAAAAGTATATTATTATGATAATGGTTTATTTACATGAAGCAGGGTTTTACATATGAGCTGTATATTAGTATAGACACCTACATTGTTCAGGGGTGTACAATTCCTTTAATTATCGCTATGAGAAAAAGACAAAACTCCATAATCTAAATGACTAGTGAATTTTATCAAGTTCAATAAGCTCATCTCTGTGGGAAAGACTGCTTCTCACAGCACTGTATATTGTTCTGCTCTTTGTACAACTGTCTTTCTTTGAAATGCAAGGATGTCAAAAGATGGTGTTATCAAATCAAGTTGTTTTATTTGGCAGGCGTGAATTTGTTGCGAATTTAAACGTTTCACAGCTGGAGAATAAATTAGCGAAATTGCAGCAAAAATTCCCGGAGACAATTCCAGCGCTGGCGACTATTTAAACGCTGGCGGCAATTAAACGGACGTCAATTGACTTTAATGCATGTCAAATGTCACCGGCATCGAATTGTCGCCTGTGTCTGTATTGACACTCACAAATTGACGCAGATGTCAAAATTCGCGATTCGTGAATTTCGTGGCGAATCAAACAGGACAAATTCGACCATCACTGGTATTTTCTGAACGGATGACATTTGTAAAATGAAAAATGCAGTCTATCCCACAGCAACATCTTTTGTAATGGTATTTTGTTGAATTGTAACTGCCTCCATGGAAACAAACATGCGTTAGAGCTAGAGAAAAGGGTTTTGTAAACTGATATCATGTACAATACACAAGCATGCTATAAAACTGATTAGAGAAGATCAAAATTCTCCTCATTAAGCAACATTACATAGATGAGATTGTATTTAGTAACCATCAAGTGGCACAGTTACACTCTGGCTTCTTTTTAGCAGCTTTTTCCTGAACATTTCAAAGAGTGCACAATGACCACTTACAAAATATGTATTAGATTCAAGGGACAAAACATAGTGCATTGATTTTTGACAGAGGCTGCTTTAGAAATCATAATAATACACTTCTGAAGTCTGGAACCAGCCATGGGATTCATAATGTACATAAACTGCAGCCAATATGCCAGCAAACCAACTGTTCTGTTTAAAAACCTGAGTGGTGGATGTTTTCCTTAAAGGTATACTGTCATGGGAAAACGTGTTTTTTTCCCAAAATGCATCAGTTAATAGTGCTGCTCCAGCAGAATTCTGCACTGAAATCCATTTCTCAAAAGAGCAAACAGATTTTTTTATATTCAATTTTGAAATCTGACATGGGGCTAGACATATTGTCAGTTTCCCAGCTGCCCCAGTCATGTGACTTGTGCCTGCACTTTAGGATGGAACTACTTTCTGGAAGGCTTTTATTTCTCCTACTTAATGTAACTGAATCAGTCTCAGTGGGACTTGGCTTTTACTATTGAGTGCTGTTCTTAGATCTTCCACTGAGCTGTTATCTTGTGTTAGGGAGCTGCTATCTGGTTACCTTCCCATTGTTCTGTTGTTAGGCTGCTGGGGGGGATGCTATCACTACCAACTTGCAGCACAGCACTAAAGAGTGATTGAAGTTTATCAGAGCACAAGTCACAAGACTGGGGTCAGCTGGGAAATTGACAATCTATCTAGCCCCGTGTCAGATTTCAAAATTGAATATAACAAAATCTGTTTGTTCTTTTGAAAAATGGATTTCAGTGCAGAATTCTGCCAGAGCAGCACTATTAACTGATGTGTTTTGAAGAAAAAACATGTTTTCCCATGACAGTATCCCTTTAAATTACAACGGACAAATAGGGAAAGGTAATAAAAGTACTAAACTGAAAGAACTTTGCAGAAACAGAAACAAAAATTAGCATTTTGCAATGTATTATGTAAATTTCTTCATTAGATTCCCTGTCTTTGGCACAATAAATCACTGATTTCACAGCTTTGGTGTGTTGCTATATTGTGTTTCATAGAAGGAAATAATTTACCTCTGGCAGTGGGGTTTCAGTGTGCACTCCATGCTACAACAAGCAAGTGGCCTGCTGTGTAGCTTTTTCCATCCTGTGCTTCATTTGATAGTTGTTACATTGTGATGGTGCCATATTTCTGGTGGCAATATTACTTTTTCAATAAAAAGTTTTATTCCAATACTGCACAGTGAAACAAATTCTAAAATGCACAATACCCCCAGTAGATAGGTCCCCAAACTCTATATTAAATAAAGACTTGTTCACACAAATAAAAAATGATGTGCATTGCTCATGTTTTGCACTTAATGGCCTTTAAGAATCTAAATCTGTCCCTTTTTCCAGTCTTGTGAAGGTAGAACCTGCACTGAGAGATTTGAGGAAAAAAAAGTCACAGTAATTATAAATAAAGATAAATAACCAGCACACTTTGTTTTAGGATGGGAACTGCATCCTTCAACTAGTGTTATCATACAGTACATTTATGTGTATTGTAGAAGAGCAGACCAGTTACTGATAATTCTGCCCATTCCTATTCAGTTTGTGGAACAATGAGGTGATTACTAATATTTCCATATTTTACAATAGGTGTTACATTATTTTTGTTAAAACACAAGAGCCTGTAAATGCTATCCTTATAAGCTTAGAAATGTAATTCGTTATATCTGCTGCAGGATATTAAAAGTTACCTGAAGTCTGGCCTGTAAATAAGCACTTGGCCTATGGCCTTCTGACTTTATATGTTGCTGAATCTCCTTGGTGGCTGAAAATATATATGTTTTAAAGTAGAGGGTCCATTATTCCCAATATTATGCTCAGGTTTCAGTGATTATTATGTCTAGTGTATACTCACCAAACAAATTGGTGCACTCCCAAGCTCTACCTCTCTATTTATCCCATCCATCTCTGGTAAGAGGTGTACTCAAAATCAAACTTACTGAAAACAATATGAACAAAACAATTTCTGCACCCACAAAAATTCCCAAGCAGATATCTAATTCTTGGTTAAATTATAATTTTAATAAAATTTGCCCAACAAATCTTTCATATATAACAGATGGAGAATGTTGACCTGCATTGTCCCAGGGTATATATAAAATAACTGTATATATACAGTATATATATTGTATGTACATCATTTACCACATATATATCTGTGCACAAGCTGCTACACTGACTTTTCAAAGCAGAGCGAAAATTCTGTTTACATAAAAAGATTGAGCACATCAGTGGAAGATGTGCTAATGATTTGTTAATGATAGAAACATATGGTATTGTACTGGAAATAACTATAATGTGCTTAAAGGATGCAAATTTTATAACAAGGGGCAATACAGCAAATTATCTATTCACAGGTTATTGCTGCTTGGTCTTCATCTTTTGCACTTATGTTTTGTTGATTGGATCCCTCACAGTTTTGCACAGATAAGGCGGTTTTAAGTGGTGCTTCAGTTTGCGGTCCTGACAATGGTCCATGTCAAATAAAAAATGTCATTAAACATTTCCTCATGTAAAGCAAATGAAACACTCTTTATTTTTTAAAAAATATAAAGCTAAAATAACGTTAATTTGTGTACTACAGACCCCTACACCACATACTGTATATGTTAAGTACATAATTGTTATGTCATTATCCATCCTAATAAAGCTTTGTGATACCTTGTCTGGAAACCAGTATACCGTTTTCTTAGGAGTGTTTATTGTGCTGAAATATTGCAGCAGTTTCACAAAAAATAAACAAAAATAAGGAATTATTACTAGAGAAGAGATATAGAGACATATAAATAGCATTGGTAGTACACTCTATACCCTCATTGACCTTTGTTCATGTGGGTTGGTGCCTCAAGATGCTTTTCCCACCCCACATGATCTTAACATCCAACAAACTTACAGAAAAAAATAGAGAAACCCATGTTCTCTCATTTGTGTTGTTATGCAACATACTCAGTAAAAAATCTAAAGAGTCAATTGCATTTACAAATGTAAAAGTGAATAGTTATTCAAGCCGGGCCTCCTTTGGTTGCCATGTAAGTCTTCCTAATTGGTGCACAAGAGTATGGGTTGCCATATAATATTCCAGTGGTGCATTGCCATAGCATATATTTGTTATTCTCTGGTAGATGGCACTGCCCCATCTAAAAAAAAAGTTTTAACTCTATATTCATGCTGTTAAAAAAAGGTTTATTTTATCATATTAAAATACATATCAATTCCTCTCATGGAGCCAAATGCTTTTCATGCTTACCCAGCACCTCGTCATGAATATAAATTAAAACTTTTTTTTTTATTTGCAATGTGTTACCTCAGTTTGGTCACTAGAGGTCTCTATCATGCTGGACTTTATATAGATCATATACTAACATAAATTCTGTAGCCCATTTTTTGAGTATAAAACTGCCCAATACCCATAACCTCCAACTACATGTTCATCAGAAATAATGTTTGATCTCTTCATTGGTGAGAAGATGTAATCTGACTGTTCATTATTCATTGGTGGATTGTACTAAGAGTACAGCATTGGCTGCCTAATGGTGGTCATAGACCCACCAACAATATTGTTTCGCACATTATTCTGTGTGTCTATGGTAGGAGATGAGCTGACTGTTATCGGCAGAAGACTTAAATATTGGTTGGCTCGTCGATTGGCTCGTCGATCAGGCTGGCTGGAAAATTTTGATCCCCGCCTTTGAAGGCAGCCAAACATCGCCTACTATTATTTTTTCTTTTTTTTTATTGTTTCTACCTCTATATCTGACAATTCAGCTCTAACAGCTAGTATGGAAAACAAACCATCTTTCCTGCAAGATTGTAATTGTAACGTCTATTGCCACCTTAAAGGAGAATTAAACCTTTTAAAAAAAAAAAACCCTACCCCCTCACCCCACATAGACCCCCTCCCTCCTCACCCCCAGTATAGCTACCCCTGGGGAAATGCCCCTAACTTTATACTTACCCCTTGGCCCAGATTCTGGTTAGCTGAGTGGGAGATCGATGAAGCGGTGCATGTGCAGTTGGAGCAATTTGCAGGTATGCAACAACTGCACATGTGCCAAAACTCACAAAACACAAATTGCAG
Source organism: Xenopus petersii (assembly GCA_038501925.1). Lineage (NCBI taxonomy): Eukaryota > Metazoa > Chordata > Amphibia > Anura > Pipidae > Xenopus > Xenopus petersii. Next base: position 97,342,155 of record CM076683.1, on the reverse strand, counting down.
AAGCGCCAGTAGAAGACACGAACACCCGGAAATGGCTCTGTGGAACGCCGATGCCTGAATCTGTGCCCAGGGATAAGTATAAAGTTAGGGGCATTTCCCTGGGGGGCATTTATACTCGGGGGGAGGAGGGAGGGGGGTCTACGTGGGGTGGGGAGTAGGGTTTTTTTTGAAAACTGAATGAATTCTCCTTTAAAGGAAAACTAAATCCTTATTTTAAAAAAACCCTACCCTACATAGACCCCCCTCCCCAGTCTAGCTGTTACCCCTGGTAAATACCCCTAACTCTACCCCTAACTGAGGTGTAAACTTACCCCTCAGTGCAGATTCAGGGCATCGGAGTTCACAGCAGCCATCTTCTTCTTCGGTAATCTTCAGGTCTTCTTTCAGTGCTTTGACAATGTCCGTCAATTTCGGCGCATGCGCAGTAAAAAGTTAGGGGCATTTACCGGGGGTAACAGCTAGGCTGGGGGGGAGCATGGAGGGGTCTATGTAGGGTGGGGGGGTAAGGTTTTTTTTTTAATGAAGTGTATAGTTCTCCTTTAAAGCGGGTCCCCCAACAGGTTTTTTTTGCAAAAGAGCCACACTGAAATATAAAAATAGTTGGGGAGTAACACAAACATGAAAAAAGTTCCTGGGGGTTGTCAAATATATGCTGTGATTAGCTATTTGGTGAGCAACATGTTGCTCTTGAGCCACTGTTTGTAAAGATTCTCATTCATCCAGGTCATCGTATATCTGTAGAAATAAGTCAAACTTACTGGTACTTGTACTGGTTATCATTTAACATGTATTTTTTTTTTTTGCCATTCTTTCCCTTACCTGTGGCTGCTTCTGAGTAATCTCAGCTTTACCCAATCACAACAACAGGGTATAAACAAAATACTGTATATGCAACATGCTAACCAGCTCACCAAGGCCTTTATTTCCAGCTCCTGTCCCTAAAATTATTCATCATTCATTCATTATAGCATCTCACTCATATGTATTATACAGCCAATGATTAGTACCTTGCCTACAATATAAACATATGTAGGATTGGGGAGTGATTCATATACTGGCAGCACTGAACAGTTAGATGTTATCACTTATTAATGGGTTTGGTGTTTTATATAGGGGATAATTTACCCCATATTTTAAAATACAGTACATGGTTATTAGTAGTCAAGGATAGCTCCATGACTCGGTTAAAGTAACAATGCTAAGTAACAATTTGGACTAACAACATTGCTAAGCAGCATTTCTGAGGATAGATATTAAAGGATAATCATGGCTCGTAACAATTACAATAATACATACCTAAACTGGGTTATAGACCACATACCAAAATGCATCTTGTGTTTTTTCCTCATTGGTGTGAAGCAGTCATCCTGAAGAACAAGATAAAGTCCTGAAAAATGACTAAAATGACTAATATTGTTGTAAACAGCCAACATCCTATTCAAAACCAATGATTACGCTCAGCCAAGTATATTACTAATTATAAATAAGCATTACAATTACATTATATATCTTGTATTATTAACAGATTAAACACTCTGCTCACATATCCAGCCTGTTTATGTTTAGATTTTTTTAGGTTATTATTCAATTTCCTTATACACTCATAATTCCTGACCTTTACAGATCTTAATTATTTTGGCAGAGGGAAACATGTCACTACAGCAATACATTTACATCATCTAATTAGAACTCCTTTCATATATTTAAGCACTAGTGGCTAGCTGATTCCCTTGGGTTGGGTGTGTTCGGGCTGACCTCAGTCCACCTTTTGCAGGTTGCGAGCGGGTTGCCGGGTTTTGGTTGAGCTCTTCTGCCTGCTCTCCCTGCCCACAAACTTACACTGCCGGCTTCTGGTTTTATAGGCACGTGCCCCTTTGTGATGTCATCAGCGGGTGGGTCGATTCGGGTCTATAAATAGAGGGCGAAAGCCGGGTCTGGGTTCCTGTTGAGGTTTTCTCAAGGCTCACATTACTTCAGCCATTGGACAATGGTTCAATATGACTCATACTGTATACTTGTAAAGTGTAATCATGTCCCCTCTCAAGTGTCTTTTTTCCAGAGAAAACAACCCCTACCTTGACAGTCTACCTTCATAATTTAAATCTTCCATCCCTCTTACCAGTTTAATTGTATCCCTCTCAAGGACTGGAGCCCAATACTGCACTGCATACTCCCTATGAGGCCTTACCAGGAACCTATAAGGGGCAAAATTATATTTTCATCCCTTGAGTTAATGCCCTATCTTTTGCCAAATTAGACAGCTTGTTATCCACAAAAACCCCATAATCCTTCTCAGTTAAGGAAACTCCCAATACACTGCAATTTGGGGTCATATTTATTAAGCTCAAGTGAAGAATTTGAATAAAAAAAAATTCAAATTTCGAAGTATTTTTTTGGGTACTTCGACCATCGAATGGGTCAAATTCGATTGAATTCGATCAAATCGAATGATTCGAACGATTCGAAGTAAAAATCAATGTTAGCCTATGGGGACCTTCCCCAGCACTTTTCTAAGTTTTTTGTGGTCGAATAAAAATCCTTCGATCGATCGCTTAAAATCGTTCGAATCGTTGGATTCGAGCGATTTTTATTTGATCGTCCGATTGAAGTATTTGTGATAAATCCTTCAAATTCGATATTCGAATTCAAAGGATTTTACTTTGAGGGTTTTTTAACCTTCGAAATTCGACCCTTTATAAATCTGCCCCTTAATGCATAACATGCATGTATATTATTTTTGCCAAAGTGCATAACCTTGCATTTATCAACACTGAACCTTATTTTCCAGTTCGCTGCCCAGTTTTCCAACATAGACAAATCACTCAATCACTCACTGCAAAGTGGCAGCATCCTGCATGGAACCTAAAGTTCTGCACAATTTAGTATCATCAGCAAAAATAGAAACAGTACTTTCAATGCCCACCTCCAGGTCATTAATAAACAAGTTGAAAAGCAATAGATCAAGTACAGAGCCCTGTGGTACTCCACTAACAACACTGGTCCAATGTTCCATTTACCACCACTCTCTGTAGTCTATCTTTTAGCCAGTTCACTATCCAGGTACAAATACTATGTTCCAGGCCAACATTCCCAGCATAATCAGAGCAAACAGGAGACATTTTGCCAGTACCAATTGCAAATTGTTTTTCATAGCTACTGCTCAACCCTGGTTCCTGGTCTGGATTTGATGATGTGTGATGTGTACATAGTTACTTCAGTTATTTTGGTTCAATTTTCATCAGGTTCAGTCTCTGTACCAATGACTCAAAGGAGGCATGAGGAAGCCTTTACAACTTACAACTCTACAACCCTTACAACTCTGAGTGGAGCCCTAACTGAGATAATGTGCCCAGGATATGGTTGGAAGGGAATGTTAGTAGTGTATGCAGTAGAGTAAATCAGTAATATTATAGTTTTGTTCCAACAGCTTTCTCAATAACTATTACTGTTATAAACTGCAGACAACAGTCACACAGTACTATATATATATATATATATATATATATATATATATATATATATATATATATATATATATTGAAGATCCTGAGGAGGTATTGAATCTGTTTTTTTCTTTTCTTTTCATACACATTAGAATTTTCATTACTTTATCAACATTATTTGAGATCCTAAAATCCTCAGCTCTGCCTACCCCTATTTCCAGCCCTGTGCTCAGTAGTTGAAATTTTACAGACATTGGGCCTTTCAATAATATGACTTACCATACCATAAGTCTAAAAACTAAGAACTAAAACTCTAAAAATCTGTGGTTGAAGCAGGACACAATATGTAAACACTTTTTAGATTTTTGTAAACTTACTCAAGATACTTCTGTGATCTTGTGTGTTTAATGATTTAAGATATTATCTATTATATTATTTAAAACAGAAAAATTTAATAATTTGTAAATACATTTGTTAAATTGCAAATGTAATTGCTTGTGCGGTGGATAATTTCATTACAGTGCACAGATAATCCCCTTGCACAAAGGGATCCTGCTAACTAAATAGTCATAATAAAGGGTGATGGAACAAACATCAAACAAGCATCAAACAGGAAAACATTATATGATATGCACGATGAAATGTAAAAAACTAGAGTATGTAAAAACAGGCTTCATCTAAATTAAAAGAATACCACATGGTGTAACAAATTGATTTAAGTAGTTAATAAACTTTGCCTAACTTTAAAATTTAAAACGCATTACATTTATTATCGCTCCTGCAGTTATGTTACAAAATTGAGGTAAAGATACAGGAATCATTCCAGTACTGATAAATCTGTTATATTGACTTAAAAAATGAAATATCCATATTTCTCTAATTATTATTATTATTATTATTATTATTATTGTGTTATCAACAATCAGTTTCAGGACTAGAACGTTATTAAAGGTTTACTAAAGGCAACATAGAGATTTGTTTGTACTTTTGACAGTTAATACTAATTGTAATTATAGTTATTGATGTATATAGCAAAGATGGTTCTATTACATGGTTCTATTAGCTGGTCTGTTGTGATAGTATCATTTGTAGGCTGTAGCAAATGCTGAGATCCTTTATAAAGTTTGATTTTAGTAAATATAGTACTTCCACTCTTTTAGGGTGCAATTTGTAAGGAAACCTTATGTGAGTTAATGAACTCACAGTAACTCAAATGTCATTTAGCATAATTAATTATAAGGAAAGTTGAATGTATTTAGAAATTAGTTTAAATGATTATGATTATAGCTAAATGGCATCAGATTATAAAATCACAAACAGTAATACATATTTAATTAAGAACTGTGTACATAATTATTGTGCATCAAAAGCAAATTATACTATACATGCTGGCAAATAGGGTTCAGTAAAGGTACGGAAATAAAATAAGATCTGAATACATTAAACCTCTTTTTGCTGGTAAGAGCCAGGGAAAAGTGCTAAAATCCTAGAAGATATATTTTTCTTACTGTATGTATCCAGTCAGTCACTGCATTTGGGCAATTTTGGGGAGAAGGCAAATGGAGAGAATTGTTGGCTTTGGCCAATGTTTCATTTCAGATTATGGAGAATCTATAATACTCTGAGAAAATCGTATCAAATAAAAATTAAAGCACACACGTAAAAGCTACCTTTTTGAATTTTGCATGAAAAATGCAGCAAAAAATGCCCTTTGACATCAATGTATTTAAAAGGTAGAACTTGACGGATGTGTGTCTTTTTTTAACCTAACTATGTTACTGTCACGAACGGCACCCAAAATCCAGAACAGATGCTAGGCTCCTTGGTCTCTGCTCTTGCTTCTGCCTTTAACAGCCATCTTTCACCTCAGGAGGAGCCCTCGGCTAATCGGATGCCGCCAGGTCTTAATAAGAGAGGAGCCAAGCGAAGGTTCTGGACGAGCAAAGGGGCACGATCGATAGCCAGTTTTTGGACGGAAAACACAGTTCTTGGAAAAGACAGAGCATAGTCATACAGGCCGGGTCGGTGCAGGCAGAGTTCAAGTAAGGTCGGACTGGCTGGGTCGGTGCGGGCAGAGTTCAAGCAAAGTCAGACAGGCAAGGGTCAAAACCAGAAGATCTTACAGAATGGTCAGGCAGGCACAGGTCAGGATTACAGAACTCAGAATAGTCAGACAGGCAAGGGTCAGGATCACAGAATTCAGAATAGTCAGGCAGGCAGGAGTCAAAGCAGGAATCAGATAATATAGGAATCGCATCTAGGAAGCTACTAAGTAGAACCAACTAACGGGCAATGAGTTTAAGGACTGGCTCGAGCAGCCAAAGAGGAAACATCATGCGGCGGGCATCCCCACCTGAGGCACAGCGGGCATCCCTGCCGGCCCACTAGACCACTAGTGTGAGAGTTCTTTACAGTTTTTGTTGACTTCAATGCATTTCATAAATTCTTGTTTTTATTAATCTTTCAGTGGTTTGTGAATTTTTTGGCAAAGCAAAAAGGGACAGAATCACTCATTGCTACTCATGAGTCATGAAGCATGCTACATTACCAGATGAACACATGACCAGTGGGACTGTCCTGGTTAAGTATTCCTTGTGGGCTGTGGCTTTGGAGCTTAGAGGAAGGCTGGACAGGCGAGTACCTGGACATGATACAGGGCTCATTTTGACTTTCAAATAAATGAAAGCAACCAAGGATTTGTTCCAGTATTGGAGTAGTACATAGGTTGCAATATGAATGCATCAGGTTAGACTTTAAAACAACATATTCATTTGTCAAAACTAGGTTTAAAAGTGAATAGTGTGTTCATGTTGGTTTCTTGCTTGAAAAAGAAGTTAGGCAGATTGCAGACAACTGTCTTTTATGCCTGACTGTCAGTGTAGTATAGGGATGATTCAATCAAGTCAATCAGTTTAGAACTAGAGATCTAAAATGGACCAGCCAGGGGAACATAATTGGAAGACACAAATATGGACTAAAGCAGATAGGAATGGCGATGAGAAGTATGTATTTGTGAAGAAATGAGTATTTCATAATAACATAAATTATTATGATTGATTTATTAATCATCAGGGGTGTTATTTTACAGAACATCTTTAAAAACATTGTGAAAGCAAGTTCATATGTAATTAATATTTTTTGCAGGTCATTGAAAAAAAGTTTTGCTATTTAAAAAACATTAGATTACCTCTGTAATGGAATACCTCATGAATTGTTGACCTATTCTGTTTGCTGTATTCATTGGTAATATATTTTTCTTTGATGCAAGCAAGAGGTGCTTGTAATGGTAACCTAAATCTCTGATTATAAAACTTTTGTATTTTTTTATATCACTGAAATGTCATCTCTTTTTTCTCTGCAAAATATTATTCATTGAGTATTGTTTCCACCATGTGGGGGTTGGTAGAACTACAGCTAATAAAACTGAGGCAGGCATCTTCTACTGTCTCCTTTTTTTCTTACTGTACACGTATTGCATAAGGGATTTCATGAAGTTCTAAAAAAGCACAACTGATCAATGTTACTTGAAATGGTTACAATGGGGTACAACATAGTAAGTTAGGTTGAAAAAAGGCACACATCGATCAAGTTCAACATTTTAAGTCTATATATAACCTGCCTAACTGCTAGTTGATACAGAGGAAGGCAAAACGCCCTTCTGAATCCTCTTCAATTTGCTTCGGATGGGGAAAAAAGATGTTAAATGGACTAGTCCCTGGATCAACGTGTACTATGCGCTATCTTCCATTATATGCAGAAAATGGATGGAAACAGACCAGAAATGCAGGGCTGTGCACAACCAATTTTTTATTCAACCAATATTTTTAAAAAGCCATCCAACTCCTTCTTAAAACTATAAAATGTAACAGCCAGTACAAGAATTCCAAATCTTCACAGCTCTCACTGTAAAAAAAAACCCCTTCAGAATATTTTCTTTCTTCTAATCAGAATGCCTACACCTTTCTTCTAATCAGAATGGGTGCCCATGTGTCAGTTGGAAGGACCTGCTGGTAAATAAAGCATTAGAGAGATTATTATATATATTTATAGATAGTTATCATATCACCCCAGCGCCTTTTTTCCAGCGTGAATAACCCAGTGGCCAGTCTTTACTCATAGCTGAGATTTTCCATACCTTCTACCAGCTTAGTTGCCCTTCTCTGAACCCTCTCTAATTTAATAATATCCTGTATGAGAACTGGAGACCAAAACTGTACGGCATATTCTAGATGGGGCCTTACCAGCGCTCTATACAGTGGAAGAATAATTCACTCCTCCTGTGAATCTATGCCCCTTTTAATACAGCTCAAGACCCTTGAAACTGCTTATTTCAAAATTGCTTGATGTGCTGGCCCAGCTCGCACCAGAAAAAACTTTAGTATTCAGTTCCCAACTTTATGTCCTTAATAAAGTGTCAATACACCTTTCTTTCTTTCATTACAGTATTTTGTATGCCTTTCATAATTGATTAGAAGGAGAAGCCCATTGGGGAAATTAGGAACTGATACTATATATACTTTCTGTAGAATTTTATCCACTACATGTCACTTTTTCAATTTGTTGGTACCATTTCTAGATGGACTTTGCATTTTTATCAGTTGTCTCAGTTGAAATCCCTACCACAAACTTACAGGAATTCAAATAAAATATATTGTGTTTTATAGAAATGATTTTGGGAGTGCAGACTGAGAGAAAATTGTGGTGTTTATACAAATGGCCTGTAGGTGTCACTGTGCACAAGAGTTTTACTGTGTACATAGTACTTTCTATACTGCTTTAGTTTTAGAGTTGAAGTTACTGTTGAACTGTAATGGCTGCATGAACCTGCTAATAAAGCACTGTTATACTCTACTCATCCACGGCTACCAAAACATAACACTAAGGTGCACACATATTGTCTGAATCCAGAACCAATGTAATATTCAGCCTCATCTGCAATGCAACTCTTAAACATTCCAAACCATTGGTATGTGCTGTCATCAAGATTATCCACACACCCAAGCATGGGACCTCAGGAGACTTGGTATCTGCCAGTGACCCAATATTATTTCCAGTGCCTTCATAAGGCTCCAATTATAGATTTTGTGCAGTTATCATATGCTTGTGATCCAAATGTCTGAATAAGTATACTATGGCCTTTTACAAATATGTTTATTGGTGTTTATTATTATTATTAAAAGTGACATTATCCTATTGTGAAAACTTAAAGGACAAGGAAAGGCAAAAAAATACAATCCCATTTTTACTTTCTTTAATGAAAAAGAAACCTATCTCCAATATACTTTAATTAAAAAAATGTGTACCGTTTTTATAGGAAACCTGACTGTATGCAGTGAAATTCTCCCTTCATTTACTGCTGTGGATAGGAATTGTCAGACAGTCCCTAACTGCTGAGCAGGGAAACAATCATACTTATGAACAGCAGGGGGAGCCCCCGCCTTACTTACCAGCCATGCAGAGTTCAAGCAGCTTTGTTTATGAAGATCCCTAAGCAGCCCAGACCACACTGAGCATGTGCACTTAGTCTTAGTCTTGCAAAAATGTTTAACAAAGTTACAAGATGACAGCCCCCTGTGGCCAACTTAGAAAGCATAAATGATTTGTTTGAATACAAAATACAGCATTTCTAGCCTTATTCTATTTTAGACTTTCCTTTTCCTTTAAGATGTACAGCTTCCCTACCAGCAGTAATGTAAGCACAGACAGATCAGTCTCCTCAGTGACTAAAGGTGGCCATAGACGATCTTTCTTGGAAAAGATCTTCCCAAGAAAGATTGTTCGTTTTAATACACATGTGTATATATTCAGGTCAGATATTCAGGTAGAAACAATAGAATTCTACCTGTATCTGACGATTCAGCACTAACAATGGCTGATGTTTGGGCCCCTTCAAAGGCACCCGATCAAATTTTTCCGTCCAGCCCGATCGATGAGCCGACCAATATTCAAGTCTTGTGTCGATATCGGTCGGCTCTTTTCCCACCATACACGCACCGAATATCATACGAAAATTAGTTTAGTACGATATTATCTGTGCGTCTATGGCCACCTTTAGACTGCATTTGCCACAATCCACTGACGATACTAGAAAATAAGTGACTTTGGTTGTTTTTTTTTATATTTTATCCACTATTTTTACTCATTTCACATTCGCACATCCATTTTGTTGCCTTGCTGATACTTTTGTGCCCATTTGTGTTACAGGACACATTGCTGCAGTAACATGATGTGATAGAACGAAATGAACTTGGTGAATCAAAATGCTCATTTTTTTTTCTCAGTATGAGCCTTCCTATATTAGATATGCTTATGAGAACTTGCTCCATCTATAGATAACGTGTATTTCTTATTCCGTTACTATTTAAAAGGGCTGCTTATATGACCCCCTCAATAAACTAATCTTTGTGTATCATAATTGTTAACCTCTCATCTCCCATTATATATATTCTATAACTTTTCATATTCATAGAAATATTGGGCAGCATGATTATGAGCTGTCTGAAATTTTTTCTGTGAAGTTCAAACGCACTGTGCTCTCACCGCTCTTCAATGGTATCTCTGGAAAACAATTGTGGTTCATAATGTAATCTTGAAGTTCAAAAAAGACCTAGCCCTTGAAGTCTCAAGCCTGATGGCTGGTAGCGACTCTGTAGAACTTTAGAATAAGTGGGCCTTGATCAGCTGATTCTGGGCTTAATGCCTTGTTTATTAACTTAAAGGAAATTTGTTCTTACCGTAATTTCTCTTTCCTTTGGATCCAAGCAGCAGCACCTATGAGATTGATTCCTCCCTTCAAAAATAGGACAGTTAGACACACCTCCAACAATTAAGTATCCAATAAAAACCCCCCTTTGCCCCACACTCATCATTGTCATAACAAGTAAACCATAATGCATATCAACCATTTATTGAAAAACAAACGGGTGGGAACTACTGCTGCTGCTTGGATCCAAAGGAAAGAGAAATTACGGTAAGAACACATTTCCTTTTTCCTTTGCATCCTTCGCAGCAGCACCTATGAGACATAGAAAGTAATTCTTTTATACAGGGAGGGAACTTCCAGACATCGCCGTGTGGAGAATGTTTCTGCCAAAACTTGCTTCCTGTGAGGCCCAGATGTCAAGCCTATAATGCCTCGAGAAAGTATGCAGACTACTCCATGTAGCTGCCTTGCAAATTTGCTCTGCTGACACTTGACTCCTTTCAGCCCAAGATGTGGCCACAGCTCTGGTGGAATGTGCTCTGACAAAAACTGGAGGTGGAAGATTTGCCAATTCATAACATAAGTGAATAGTATCTCTAATCCACCTAGCAATAGTAAACTTGGAAGCCTTATTGCCTTTTGTTCGACCTGTAAAATCGATCAGTAAACTTTCGGACTTCCTGATGGGACTGGATTTCCGTAAATAACTTCTCAATGCTCTTGCTACATCTAAAGAATGCAGATTCTCCTGCTCTTCTCCCACAGGATTTGGAAAGAAAGATGGCAAAACTATTTCCTGGTTTATGTTTGAAGTCGTGGCCACCTTTGGTTGAAAGGATGGAACAGTTCTTAATACCACTCTGTTTTCCAGAAAAAGAATATAAGGCTCTTTAGCAGAAAGAGCTCCCAATTCACTGATCCTCCTCGCAGAGGCAATTGCTAGCAGAAAAGTCACTTTCATAGATAACATTTTAATGTCTGAATCTTCAATAGGTTCAAATGGGGCATTACATAATGCCTTCAGAACAACATTCAAGTCCCAACTCGACACAGGCTCTTTATAAGAAGGACGAATCTTCCCAAGAGCCTTCATAAACCGTGTCACCAAAGGATCCGATGAAAAAACAATCCTATCTTGTCCGGTAGGACAGAAAAAAACAATGATTGATGAGTGTGGGGCAAAGGGGGTTTTTTATTGGATACTTAATTGTTGGAGGTGTGTCTAACTGTCCTATTTTTGAAGGGAGGAATCAATCTCATAGGTGTTGCTGCGAAGGATGCAAAGGAAAGCCCTGTGTGCTCTGTGAATTTTGCATTTCAGAAATGCTATTTATCTTATCATTATGGGACTTGCAGACTCAAAAACCTAAAAACCTCTCATTTATTTGCATTGTAACTGGCACAGCTAATATGATATGTGGTTTTCTTGTAAATTTCTACTCCAACCAATATATAAACTAATAAAATGCAACTTCCTAATCCAAGACATTTGTCCTGAGATGTGTTTATTATCCGCATAGGTTTGTCAACTGAAGTAATGTTTTTACAATGTACCTTAATGCTAAAGACAGATCTTCTTGTATTCTTTATTGCTACTAATGATTCTGTTGTAATTATAACATTATCTTGACTCCAATTATTTTATTGTTCCTTTTACTTTGCTAATATGTGTGTTCACTTTGAAGTCTCCTGATTAGAAAATGTTTGACACGTGTGTGTTCTTGGAGAAAAGCTCAATAGATAAAAGCAATATGGCAGCTTATACCCATATTAAAGTAAAACTGGGACATGGAAAAGCAGTTGGGTAAAAAATTATTATTTAAAGGGACTCCAAATATTCAAGCTTACTTGTGCCTGTAAACTATGGACATTTTGTTTTATTGTTTTTGTAGTGCAGGTAGGGAAAAAGGATTCACTTCTATAAAAAAGTTGCAGTATAATCCTGAAAATATTTCCTGAATAGTCATGTGATTGACTGTATTTCCTTTCTCAATATACATTTAAAACACCATAGGAAATATAGAGTATTAAAAAAAATGGGCATTCTCAAAGTTTAATTAAAACTTAGAGATGTTTAATTCATTCTTGTGTGTAGGTTAAGCAATATGGCATCTTCTTCATATTTAGAAGTGCAGTTATACAGATACTAAGGATATTACATAATTAACATGTTTTAATATAAATGAAATATGAATGATGTATATGGTACCCTTACTTGTAAACCCAATGTTTAATGTGTTAATGACAACTATTAAGCATTACAGCATTATTCTTGTATTATTGGGTCGGGACATGTGCAAAGCCTCTCTGACAGTCTTTAAGCAATAAGTGATTTGTGCAGGTATGAGGTACAGACTAATTGGAATTCACTATTTACAGGGCCAGATTTCATAGTGGGCGCCCGAGGCAGATAGTTCCGATGTTCCCTTGCGCACACCCCCCTCCCGCCCACATGGTCCTAGCGCCAGATGATTTTCGAGCGAAACAAAGCACAGGAGCACTGGGGAGCTTTGAGTCCCCAATGCTTCTTAGGATGCGGCTTGGTGGCATGCCGTCCCAAAATGTTGCCGCCCTAGGCCCGGGCCTTTGTGGCCTCACCACAAATCTGGGCCTGACGTTTTACCGACAAAACCACGGCATTGTATTCATCTCTCTAGTATTTTAAATCTCTTAATTTCACTAACAACATTCACAGAGGACCAACATCCATTTTTGGGAACATTAGGGCAACGTTTTTTTTTGTAAAATATGGGAAAACATGGTGTAAAATCAGTGAAAAGCACCCATTTAAATGCATTATACATTGGTGGAACCACAAAAAACAATGTATGATGTAGTGTCAAGAGCTTACACTTAAAATGCAGGAATCCAACACCAATCAGTGGAAAATTATTTATTAGCACTCACATTCAGACAGGCTTTCACATGCAGGCATGTAAAAAACATTCTACTAGCAAAAATACGACCCCAGTTGCCATGGTCACATCCAGGTCCTTGCACCACCTCCCAGATTTAGCAGCACGCCGTACACTCTAAGCCCCCCTGCCCTACTCTGGATAGGAATTTTTCAATGTATCACCTCCCGGTCCTAGCAGTCTGGCATATACTCTATGTACCTACTTCCGGATGTTCCCACTGGCCCTAAAACTGTCACTTCTGCCCTATCTCTGGCTTAGCCATGGCCTCTAGGCTACAACATCCTCATTGGGGTCTGGGCTACCCATGCTAGCTATTAACCTATCTTACTGAAGTATTTAGTACTTCTTACTAGGAGACTCTCACTCTACCTTATCCTTTCCAGCCGAGGTCCAGACAAAGAAGAAACCCGCCCTGGGTGTGTCCTCCCTTATATACCCCATGCACCCCATCTAGTGGCTGGGCTGTGCATAACAACTAACCTTATATTACCTAAACACTAGCCATCTAGTGGTCAGTTTAACACATCACACTGTTACCCATGGCTTTTGTTTTTTAACACATTTATAACATTTACAAAATCACTCCACATCACTATATACAGTTTACAATGACATTTTATCGGTCTACCCCCTTACATATATTAAAAGAAAGTGATACAAGATGAAATAGTTCCTAACCAGCTACACAAAGAGAGTAAGTGCAGGATCAATTTCCACAGAAAAAGGCTATTATACAATTTTAAATGCACAAAAGAACAATGTAAACTACGGGAACCTTAAAACCAGGGTACTTAAAATGTAAGTTTTACTGTACAGGGAATATTTAAACAAACTGACACAAGATAAGTTCCCAACCAACTACACAAAGAGAGTACTTGCAGGATCGATTTCCACAGAAAAAGGCTATTGTACAATTTTAAATGCACAATTGTTCCTTACTGCATTTATTGTACATACAGTCTAAAAGTACGGTTAGTCCAAAAATACTGTATATTTTGTCTTTTGATTACAATGATTCTAACATACAGCATTTCTGTCAGAAAAGCTGAAACACATCAAAATGCCCTTGTAGTCTTTTTTAAACTAATAGTTGTAATTTTTTAAAGCAAACTTTTCATTACGTGTAAAATAATATTCAGGTGGATTGACTGCTACCTTTTAGGGTTGCCAGTAGGACAGTAGGTTCTCCTTTAAGTTTACTCTAATTCTAAGCAACTTTTCAAGTGGCCATCATTTTTTTATTTTATTTTTATAGTTTTTAAATGATTTGCCTTCTTCTTCCGACTCTTTCCAGCTTTACAGTGGGGGTCACTGACCCCATCTAAAAAACAAATGCTCTGTAAGGATACTTTTTCTTGCTCATCCTTCTGGTCAGACCGTTTTCTATTCATATTCCAGTCTCTTATTCAAATCAATGCATGGTTACTAGTGTATTTTAGACCCTAGCAACCAGATGGCAGAGAGCTGCTAAAAAAGCTAAATAACTCAAAAACCATAAATAATAAAAAATGAAAACCAACTGCAAATTGTCTCAGAATATCACTCTCTACAGCATACTAAAAGTTAATTTAAAAGTGAGCAATACCTTTAATTCACTATAGCTAAAGTGCAAACAGTGAGTAGCTGATATTGCTCTATTTTCTCATCAGGTAAATATATTGTGACGCTCTGAATGCATTTTGCTATATGGATGCTGCAGTATTGGATATAGAATGGCGTGCTATTTTGATAAACCTTCCACGGAAAGCTCACGCACATATATTAAATGTGCCAAATATCTGATCTACTATTGAAATATGAACCGTGAAACATTTCAGGATTGTCTTTGTCTTGAAAACACTGCTAGAAACACAACCTCATTTTCCTCTTGGCGCTGTTTTGGAAATGCTTCACTTTATCTTGATAAGCATATCAAATAAAACAATAAATGAGAAATGCATTATGGGAAATGACCCAACTGCTTTATTCGCTGGGATTATCTGAAATGGAATTTTTAAGACAGACTATTGAAACTAAATAAATTGCAAGGAAGAATGCTTTTTAAAATGAGTCAATAATACAGCCCATTTCACTGCATACTTGTCCCTATTCCTGACTGAGTGGACAGTGATTGAATGTTTGATAGAGCAAAATGACCTTTCATATCTAACATCTGTTAGGCAGGCTCCCTTTATAGAAGAAAATGGCTTTCCCAAGTGCACTCTAAAAATATAAGTAATTGGTTAAATTAAGATTTTATAGCCACTTCAAATAGATTTTCTGTTTTGTGTTTATTTTTTTAATGTGTCTTCACTTTGAACAGAAATGGAACAGAAATTATGCTTCAAGTGAAATTAGATGCTTTCCTTTTAGGCTTATTCATGGTGCAACTCTTTACTCAGAAAAATAAAATTTAGTATATCCAGGCCTCCCATAGAAATTAAATTAGTGGTTGGACAGTTCAGGTAAATGGAAAAAGTTATATATGGTGCTGATTCTATTTATATGATTTTTTTACTGTTTAGCCCATATACAAAATACAGACCTAAAAATTACATGAATGACTTTTTTTGGGATATTTTAGTATTTCTTATCGTGTTAAAAGATGCAACTTTAATAAATTAGAGATGCAACGAATCCACTATTTTGGATTTGCCTTCGCAAAGATTTGGCCGTATACCGAACCGAATCCTGGGAAGGGAAAAACTTTTTTTTTACTTAACTGTAAGTGTAAGAGATGAATGATATCAGGGGTCATCAGGGGGAGCTAGTGCAAATTCCACATTTGAGAAGTTAAACCACCCTTTAGGAGTTTATTCCACACACTTGTGTCAATAAACAGCGATTTTATTCTTTTAAGAAGGTGAGCCTACATTTTTCTTTTTTTTTTTTCCTGAATGGATAGAAGCACGCCTAACTCTTTACAGTCCTATTTATGAAAAGCAATAGTGGAGTTAAGGGTGAGTATAAATAGATTTATTTTTGTTCTGTTGGGAAAGCTACTCAATGTGCAGTCTAGGTTCCAAGAACCTTGGGGAGAGAAGCCGTAAACCTGGCCCCTAGGTTTTTGCCAGGGGATGCCTCTCTCAGAAAGTCCCCAGGGGGCAAAATCAGATACAGGTACCCAAAAAATCTGAGATTTTGCCCTTACCTTGTCTTTACTTTGCCATCAACTTGCCCTTACCTTTGGGAAAAAAAGCCTGTTGCCCAGGCTCAAAGTTCCCACCAGAGGATGCCCTTTTCTGGATGTCCCTAGGGGAAGGTATCAGTCATGGGAGCCCAAGGCAGGGTTCTAGGAGCCTTATGGAGAGAACCCAGCCTCTCAGTTCCCACTGGGAAATGCAATTTTCAAGTTGTCTCCAGGGGACAAAACCAGATACAAATACCCAGGGCAGGATTCCAGGAGCCTCTGAGATTTTGCCCAATGCATCCAGGGGATGCACCTCTCATTAAGTCCTCAAGGGAAGGAACTGGCTATGGGAGCCCAGGGAATGGTTCCAGGAGCCTTTGGGAGAGAAGCAGGCCACCCAGTCTTTCGGTTCCCATCTGGGGATGCCCTTCTTTGAAAGTCCCCAGGGGAAGAAACTGGCACAGGGGCCCAGGGGCCCAGGGCAGGGTTCCAGGACCTTTGGGGAGAGAAGCCGACAGCCCAGCATCCCAACAGGAGATGCCTTTCTTTTTGGGTATGGTGGCTGATAAAATAACAGATTGAAGTTGAGAACCGATTTGTATCGCCAGTCTGAGTTACCATTTCAGGTTAAGTTTGAGGAAGGCCAGGGTTGTGAGCCACACGGTCTATCTGTCCCACTGCAAAGGACTTCGTGCTGGGGCCATCAGGAAAGCAATTTGTACACTGCCATTCGGAAAACCCAAGGGTGAGGAACTAGCCTTGGGGAGAGCAGCTGTAAGCCTAGCCTCTCGGTTAGTTAAATGTAAAACATGAAATAAGTATACACAACGTCAATTTTGGGATCTTTACATGCCATGCACTTTGATAAACCCATGTACTTTGATAAACCCATGTACATTAGGGATTAAACTGTTCAGTGGACCCCAGGCTTTTATACTTGGGATATTTTATCTAGATACTTAATAATATTTGGATGATAAGCTGCTGCAAAGTGAAAGTTCTGAGATGGTTTTTAGGAAATATCACTAAAATCGCCAAATTTAGGAAAGCTTTGCGGCTTGGTACTTTAGAGTAAACAAACATGTGTACTTGATAAAGGGAAATGTGCACTTTCCAAAAATATTTGGTTTTCTGGGGTGAGTATACTTATTTGTAACTTTACCCCTCACAAAATGCTGTAAATGTGTTGATGATGTTGGCGTGAAAATTCATAATAAAAGGAATGCCAAGACCCAGGTTCAATGCCGAAAATAAGTCTCACTTCTTGGCGTTCCTGGGTGCTACTTAATTCTTTATTTACCGTTTCCTGGACTTTTGACCCTCTGCATTGTACTTAACCACAAACCGATTGCCGCCTGCCTCTGAACCTTTTGCCTTAATCACAACTACGATCCTTCTTGACACCTTGGCTACCACGTACTGGACTTTATACCTAGTGCTTCCTCCATGGTCCAGACTACCCTGCTAATTGAACCATGAAGCCCTGATGGTTGTCATTAAAGAAGAATTCAACCCTTAAAGGAGAAGGAAAGATTAAAACTAAGTAAGCCTTATCAGAAAGGTCCACCTTAATATACCAGTAAACTCTCAAAGTAATGCTACTCTGCATACCCTGTCAAAAGAAACACTGCATTTCTTTCCTTCTATTGTGTACACATGGGCTTCTGTGTCAAACTTCCTGCCTTCAGCTTAAACCTCCTTGCCCTGGGCATGAGCATGCTCAGTTTGCTCCTCTTCCCCCCCCCCCTTCTCTGCTGTAATCTGAGCTCAGAGCTATAAGTGAGCAGGGAAAGACTCAGGCAGGAAGTGATGTCACACCAAGCTAATATGGCAGCTGCTAACCTAAACAAACAGAGAGCTTTTAGAGCTTTTTACTCAGGTATGGTAAAACATCCTACAGAATAAATAAAGCATTCTAGCTTGCACTATTGCAACTAATCTATTGGCAATAAAATGCCTCCATAGCTTTCCTTCTCCTTTAACTAAAAAAAACCCTTTGGTGCAGATTCAGGGATCGCAGTTAACGGCAGCCATCTTCCAGGTCTTTGTGTCTTCTCGCTTCAGCAATTTCCGACTATTTCGGCACATGCGCACTTGCCGTGAACCGGGAAATTACTCCAACTGTGCATGCGCCGCTTCCTGGTTTCAGATTACCGAAGACTCGGATGATGACTGCGTGAACTGCGATCCCTTAATCTGCACCGAGGGGTAAGTAAAAAGTTCGGGGCATTTCCCCGGGTTAGCAGCTAGGCTGGGGGGGGAGGAGGGAGGGGGCTCTACATAGGGTAGGGTGGTAGGGATTTTTTTTAGAAAAGGGTTGAATTCTTCTTTAATGAATAACTGCTCTTTTGTAAACTGACCAAAACTAAATGCATTCAACCCATTTGGCCAAATATATTTAAATCCACATGATAGCAAGTGTGTTCTTTTTTTATTGTAATCTGCCAGGGATTTGTAGGGTTTAGTTGCAGTATAAAAACTAAAGTTGAAAAGCATTTTATTAAACAATTAGAAAAGATGTTTATGATACGCATACATGTATCTATCTGTTATTCTGCTCCTTACCATGGGCCTCTGGTAGGCCCGACCGTTTTCATGTTTATACATGTTTAACTTGTAATAAAAACAATTTGGAAAAAAAAAAAAAAAAAAAAAAAAAAACAATTAGAAAAAAGTATTCAGTGAAGACAGCTAATACTATCAGCATGAAAACTAGAAAACCACCACCAAAAACTACATCAATATGTCAGTTTTTGTTTGGTACAAAAGTAAATCTGACATTTTTATTTCCACCTGCTGTAGTAAAAAACGACTCATTTGTGCTTGTACAAAGAAAATGCTAATATTAACCTTTCTGTTTTATTCCCTGGGTGGCAAATGTATTAACTTGCCTCTGAGTAAAAAACTGTTTCTCCACATCTGCACTGTATGCACGAAGGCAAAATCATCTCCTGCTGTTAAACCACTTCTTTCTTAACTGAATATCCATGAAATTGCATAAGAGTTTATTGCTTCAAATGACACTAATTATGTACATAATTGCAGATCAAAGATGTGGAAACATAACACTTGGATCCCAAATAATACTAGAGTATCCTTCTGAATGAAAAATTCTCTACACTAGATGGGCACTGCCCCACAAGTATGCTTATCAAAAGTCCATAGAAAATATCACTGAAGACTCACCATTCAGCTTATACACTTTTGAAAAGTCAGCACAATATGTTTGTATACACATGAATGGGAAAGTGCAAGTGCTTAGTGCAAGGTGCCCTTAGTGCTCAAGCACTCATGCCTACTTATAGTGTGCCCTTTTGTATCCAAAATACAACAGTTAATTGCATTAGGAACAGTAACTACAGGAGTTAAAGGGATACTGTCATGGGAAAAAAATTTTTTTTTCCAAAATGAATCAGTTAATAGTGCTGCTCCAGCAGAATTCTGCACTGAAATCCATTTCTCAAATGAGCAAACAGATTTTTTTATATTCAATTTTGAAATCTGACATGGGGCTAGACATATTGTCAATTTCCCAGCTGCCCCAAGTCATGTGACTTGTGCTCTGATAAACTTCAATCACTCTTTACTGCTGTACTGCAAGTTGGAGTGATATCACCCCCCACCCTTTCCCCCGCCAGCAGCCAAACAAAAGAACAATGGGAAGGTAACCAGATAGCAGCTCCCTAACACAAGATAACAGCTGCCTGGTAGATCTAAGAACAACACTCAATAGTAAAAACCCATGTCCCACTGAGACACATTCAGTTACATTGAGAAGGAAAAACAGCAGCCTGCCAGATAGCATTTCTCTCCTAAAGTGCAGGCACAAGTCACATGACCAGGGGCAGCTGGGAAATTGACAAAATGTCTAGCCCCATGTCAGATTTCAAAATTTAATATAAAAAAAATCTGTTTGCTCTTTTGAGAAATGGATTCCAGTGCAGAATTCTGCTGGAGTAGCACTATTAACTGATGCATTTTGAAAAAAACATGTTTTCTGAAGACAGGATCCCTTTAAAGATAAAGCTAATGGTAGACTTATAACTTGTATTACATTCAAAAAATACAAATGGCTTATATCCCCAATGGCAACCTTAGGTAGTGGCACACGGGAAGATTAGTCACCAATATTTGCTACTGCGGGCGACTTATCTCCCAGAAATGCCTTCCCACTGGCAAGAAGTGGGATGGCATGCATGTTGCTTCACTTTCCAAAATCGCCCTAAGTTTCCTTATGAGGCAACGCTTTCGAAGGCATTTCAGGGAGATTAGTGGCCAACAATAGTGAAGATTTATCGATTTGCGACTAATCTCCCTGTTAGACCACCACTCTTAGAAAAGTAAACCAGCGATATATATGACACTTTTAACAGACAAATACTCCAAAGGCTCCGTGGTTCCTTCCTAATCTAAAGATTGCAATGTGATATTAAGTATAAAATTAAAATGTAAATAAAGTATTATCCTAATCTATCTGATCTAAATAGAATTGCAGTATGTGCTGCATCTGTATAACAGTACTCTCTTGTATGTGTATATACAGTATATAGTGTATAAAGTACCCCCTTTTGTAAAATATAAGGATGTTATAAGTTACCGAGGAGTTTCATGACCATATAAAAACACGAGGCCGAAGGCCGAGTGTTTTTATACAGGTCATGGAACTCCGAGGTTACGTCTAATATCCTCATATTTTACAACTGGGGGTACTTTATTTATTATAATACACAAGTTTCAGTGAGTCATGTGACAAAAATGACATCACTACTCACCGTTTATAACTGATGACATCAGAACTTTATAAGGATATCATTTACAGGATATTCATAGCTTTTGTGTATTATATATATATATATTCTACATATGGCATTTTGATCCTGCACCTCGCAAGAGCTACATGCACTTACTTTTTCACACATGGCTTCATATCGTTCAATAAATGACGAAATGTAAAATCTTGGTCAAATGCAGAACATTGCTGCAATTATTGTGCTTTTTGTTATTCCTTTTTGTGGAATACAAGGCTTCATTGAGTGGAAGCGGTGCTGTTTGGTCTAAGAATATTAAATCCTCACTTGATGTTTTCAAGAAGAAATGTAATATAGGTTAGGTGTGTTATTTATTATATGACTGTAGATTTATCTAATTTTAAAACTAGATGATTTCAGTTATGCCCTAACTAAATCTCAGATTTTACACATAGGGGCAGATTTACATATGGTCGAATATCGAGGATTAATTAACCCTCGATATTCGACTGCCGAATGTAAATCCTTCGACTTCGAATATAGAAGGATTTACCGCAAATAGTTTGATCAAACGAAAAATCCTTCAATCGAATGATTAAATCCTTCGAATCATTCGATTCGAAAGATTTTAATCCATCGATCGAACGATTTTAATTCAACCAAAAAATTGTAAGAAAGCCTATGGCGACCTTCCCCATAGGCAACATTGCACCTCGGTAGGTTTTAGGTGGCGAAGTAGGGGGTCAAAGTTTTTTTTAAAGAGACAGTACTTCGACTATTGAATGTTCGAATAGTTGCACGATTTTTAGTTCGAAGTAGCCAATTTGATGGTCAAAGTAGCCAAAAAAACATTTGAAATTTGAAGTTTTTTTTATTCTATTCCTTCACTTGAACTAAGTGAATGTGCCCCTTAGGGTATGCTTCCTTTTTCAGATCACTATAGATGCATGGGAGTTATTATACCTACAAGAAAACTTCCTCTATGTTTAGATGCCTATAACCTACAACCTTAGGTGGCTTATATTATGTACAGTTACCAAAATAAGTATTCCATACTTTTTAGGGTGGGGGTGCTTAACGCATATTCAATGTTACTTATCCCACAATCCATAAATATATAATAGGTTTAGTAAGTAAATCCAATCTCATCAAACTGCTTGCTGTTTCCAGAGTTGCTATCCAGTGGATCCTTACAATACTGACATATCAAGATCGTTGGGAATCAGCAGACCTAAAGAAATATAAATAGAGGATTATTTATTATAGGTTGGATTTTAGTGGTTTAAAACCTCTACAACCACGATTGTCATCAAACGTATTAAAAAATCAGAATATAAAAAGTATGAATGAAAGAAGCACTGAATGAGAAGAGAAGAAAAAATCAGAAAACCTCTAAAAGTTCAAATTCATTTAAAGTGGTCCAATAGGATCGGCACAGCTTCCATAGTACCTTGACAACTTTTACTTGGCAAAGTTTTGCCTTATAGGTTTTTGTGGGTTTCACACTTAATAAATCTCATATTTGTAGAGCTTTTTTAAATATAGGAAAATTTCAAAATTTGTGGAAAAAAATTGACCCCATAGAGTGCCACCAGAAGGCTTTCACATTTGCATAGGCTTTAAATCATCAAGCCTATAACTTCGGGGGTTATTTACTAAGCTCCGAGTACCCGAAATTCCCCAAAATCCGAAAAATTCTTGATTTATTTTGTTATGATAGGCTTTAAAAAAAATGACGAATTTTTCAGAATTTAGTAAACCCGGAAGGGCTATAAAGCGTGAATATAAAAACACGGCATCTCAAACCTGTCGAGGTTGCATAAAAGTCAATGGGAACAGTCCCATTGATTTTTGGTTGTGTCTGGGTTTTTGGGCAATTTTACTATGTTTTCAGAGCTTTCGGGTGAAAACTCTGAAAAATTCGGAGATTTCGGGGAAAATTCACAAAAAAATCGTGAGAATCTAAGGTTTTCCCGCAAAGGTAATTTTTGGGAAAATGTAATAAATAAGCGTTAAAAACCCGAGCGGGTTAGATCGGAGTTTGTAGCAGCCGATATTGAGATAAATTCGGACCTTGATAAATAACCCCCTAAGTGTTCTAGTGCCACGAAACGCGTTCGGCATGAGTTGTTTATACAAAAAAATACCTTTAATGTTTACCTATTAGTCTGATCCATGCGCGACCTTTTTGAGTGCCTTGTTCCAACATTTTTGTTTTTCTACATACGGATTGTCTGCTCCCTTGATCTTTGGGAGATGACTTTCCATAATTCAGAGCTTTCTGGATAATGGGTGAAAAGCGATCCTATACATGTACACAGTTTAACAATTGTAACATTTTTACTGTATATCAGGGTATATAAATCCAGAATAAAGATCTAATCCACCATTAATACAGTACTGCCTACATTCCTTAAAGGGATACTGTCATGGGAAAACATGTTTTTTTCAAAACGCATCAGTTAATAGTGCTGCTCCACTAGAATTCTGCACTGAAATCCTTTTCTCAAAAGAGCAAACAGATTTTTTAATATTTACTTTTGAAATCTGACATGGGGCTAGATATATTGTCAGTTTCCCAGGTGGCCCCAGTCATGTGACTTGTACTCTGATAAACTTCAGTCACTCTTTACTGCTGTACTACAAATCGGAGTGATATCATCCCCTTCCTTTCCTCCTAGCAGCCTAACAACAGAACAATCCCTTCCTAACCATTGTGAGTATTAAATTGTTAAATGTACCATCATTGAAAACTCCACAGAAGCAGAATTATGCCTGTATGCCAGAACTCATATAATACTTATAAACACATAATAGGAACCTTTGTGGCAGAAAATTATATGTACAAAAAAGGATAAATGCAATGTAATAATGTGCCACATATTGACAAAAATAGAAGTTGTTGATGGAGTATGGCTATTACTACAAACAGGAACTTCTCTACAGCACTGTCAGATTTTAATTATGTTTAATTTCAGTTACCCAGAAAATAATGGAATAACTGGACCGCAACGGAGACCTCAACCTTAAAAGCAGAGATTGTGACTAAAAAGTATGCTTTTTGGAACCTTCTGATAGCAAGTCTTTTTATTCCTCTAACAACGATTCATCATTCATGGAAAGAAAATTATATGGCATCAACCAGCAGTATTTACTGAGGCCAATTTTGAAAGCAAATGAATTGGTACAATTTCTGAAAAAGCAACATAAATTGCAGCCTTGTTAAAATGTACTAATCACCTAATACTCTTGGACAACAATTAAATAAATAAAGGAACATGAATCTGGTTTGCAGAGATCTGATAGCAGCCAGAGGAGGGAATCTTTAACCAGTTTAAAGTGAAGTGTGGGAGCTGAAGGAGACAATTCTGAGATCAAGATGAATACTAGAGATGGGGGATAGGCAAGGTATGGAATACAAAATCTATCTGGAATGGGGGGGGTACAACAAATCTTGTGGAACAGCAACTTTGTAAGCTAAAGATTTTTAGGAAGAAATAATAGGGTAACATGTACAGAAGGATGGCAATGTCATGGAAAAACATGTTTTTTTCAAAATACATCAGTTAATAGTGCTGCTCCAGCAGACTTATGAGCTGAATTCCATTTTTCAAAAGAACAAACTAACAAAATATTTTTTATATTTAAAAGGATACTGTAATGTCTTTCAAAAGAGCAAACAGATTTTTTTTTTATATTTAAAAATATATTATGCAATTACAATAAACAAAGCTTCAGCAAACACACATAACCTATGTTGTTATATTATAGAAATATCTATTATTTACTAGCATTAAAATAACATAAACTATAGGTTTTTCATGAATAAAATAATATTTGAGGACGTGAAATATGTTTTATTTCAAATGTAAATAGTTAGGCAATATCCAGTTCAGCATGTGGAACCAACTCCTATGGTTGGACTGGAGGGGACTTTTCCTGCAGGAGCCTATATAAGTAAGTGCAGAAGCTAGTGACTTCCTCTTTGGCTTGATAACATCAAAGGCAAGAAACACTGTAGATCCAGACTAGGGGGCAGATTTATCAAAGGTCGAAGTGGAAATCTGAAGTAAACATTTTTTAATTTTGAGCTATTTTTTGTGCATTTCGACTAGGGAATAGTCCAAATTCGATTTGAATTTGAAAAAAGCGAACATTTGAATATCAAAATGTATCATGTACTGTCTCTTTAAAAAAATATCGACTTCGACCACTTGCCATCTAAAACCTGCCAAATTGCTGTTTTAGCCTATGGGGGACCTCCTAGAACCTACTTGGAGTCAATTGGTGGACTTTCATAAAATCGAAAAACGTTGGAAATACGTTGAATCGAATTTGATCGAATGCACGGTTACTTTGATTCATATGATTCGAATTTGATCAAAAACGAACCTATTCGATTGAAAACTGACCTATTCTATTTTGATGAGTTTCGATCATTTTTTTTTAATTGGAATTAAAAAAAAAAAAAAAAAAACTCCCAATACTTCGAATCCATCCCTTGATAAATCTGCCCCTTGGTGTAGCAGCAGTTTATATGCCAGACAAACCTCATTTTCTGCTTGATGATTTCAAATGACCCCTAAGCTGAGCATTGTGCATGTCACTGACACTCCTAAACAAAACCCAACATGGGAAACTCCTGTGACAACTTTGAAGAATTTGATCATTGTTATTACAGAGATGCTGAACCTTTAGGCTGGTTCAATAAGTTCAGTACAGGGATCCTTTATGGGAAAAGTATTGTATTCATGAAAGGAAAATGTACCATTTAGCTCAAATTCAGCATTACAAAAGTTATTATATGGTTAAACAGCCTCCCAATGTCTCCGTTAAAATTTCCTGTTGTCAACGTGGAATGGGGCAATATACTGTATATCGACAATCTACAAAAACGAAACATTGCTGATCCACTGTTACTGTTAAAATCTATAGGAGCTTGTCATGCAGAATTGGGAAGTCTGGATATCCGGAAAGGCATCCTGCTATTAACTGCTCAATGCTTAACAAATGTATAAAAATCATTTACAATTTGTTTAAATCACTTATGCATTCTTCTAAATATTTCTTTGGGAATTATTATATTTATACGTGAGCAGTTTATGGAACCAGCACATAAATATTTATGCATACGTCTACTACGGCTATGTATACGATTGACTTAAAAACGCAGCCATTCTTAGGCAATTCTCATTTCTCATGCAATTCTAACCATTGGCCTTATTCGTTAACAGGCACATTTTCTATTTATTTTACTCGCAGACATGTTACTGCTTTGATTTAAAGTCAAGTTAAAGTGGAAGAGCACCTGTGGGTACACAGTTTAGAATGATGCTTCACATAATCGGCCAATTCAACAACAAAGTAACATGCATTAAAATGACTGCACAAGAATTGCACAGTAGAATTGCAGGTTAGTCTTAAAAGATTTGTAACTCAGTAGGAAGCAGAGTTGTTATTTTACTGTTTACTGTTAGTTGCTAGTTTAAAGCAAATAATACGTTTGTATAATACAGATGTTATTATGGAAAGCTATTATTAAAATCTATACACGCAGTCTTATTACATTTAAATTGTAAGTGTCTGGGTCTAGTAAAGCAACTACGTGCTGTGTTATCAGTCTTTAAGTGCTATGTTGTAAAAGGTTACTCTATTGAGACTTGGGTTGCCACCTTTCCGTGGCCCACAATCCAGGGATGGGACGGGATGGTGATGTCCCAGGGTGGGTCTGTGATGCAATGGTGGCGGGGCGAGAGCTTCCACGGGGCTGGGCTATGAGGTGGTGATCACGGTTTGGCTGAATGCCACATCAATCAAGGGGGATCATTATTTGGAAAACCGGGCAGACTGTATTGACCTGGCAGCAGTGTCAGACTTGCCCACCAGGATACCAGGAAAAGTCCCGGTGGGCCCAGGTGTCAGTGGGCCCTCATGGTGCTAAACATTTGGCCTATTTCATGGTCATTCCTTATTTCTTTGAGAAAAAGAGGCTAAATAGAAGGAATAATGGATTACAGTATGTAAAGAAAAGAGACTAGGAGAATAGAGGTTGAGTGAGGAAAGGAAGAATAACAGTACTGAGAGTGGGCCCCTGGTCTAGTTTTTTTATGGGCACCTGGTCTAAGGTTTTTGGGTGGGCCCCTGGTGTTCCACTCCTGGTAACTAAGAGCCTAATTTCCCAAAATTCTGGCAATTTCACTCTCTGCACTAGAAATGTGGACCCCCGTCTGGTGCTGAAGGTGAGTGCAGTGGGGAGGCGGCAAAAACGAAGGCCTCCTCGGGTGGCAAATTGGGTAGAATCACCCCTGTTCGGCTGTTCGGCTTTTCTACATTTTGGCTGTTCGGGACTTCAAAAATGGCCGCAAAGCTTTGGCGCTCTCAAGGGGGGCCCGGCTCTTTCAAAAGTGCAGCACTGACAGGCCCCCCTTCATGCTCGGGTCTGGGAAACTTGTCCCCCCTGATGGGTGCCCTGGTTACAAGCTACTGGAAGAAGAATGACCTTATGCTAGTGGCACCTCTGGGAAGAGCAACAGAAGGACTGGGCTGAAATTTCCCCTGAATATATTCAAAAACTGACCTCTAGAATGCTAAAAGCCTGCAAAGCTGCTGCAAATAAAGAATTATTTTATTAAAGTACAGTTTGAAGTTATAAGAAAGTTTTTATGACATTGTAAATGTATTGACTATTATTTCTGATCAATTTAATGCAGCTTTCCATTTCTAATAGAAACATAAAACTTTTGAAACTTGTTCAAATGAAGAATATTTAAAAACGTTCTGGCAGTAGAGACTTTGCTTCCTAAATGTTATAACAGAACACATTTTAAGGGTGTTATTTACTAAAGTCTGATTTTTTTCTGGCCAGACTTTTAAAGGTGAAAACCTGTAGAAAAAAAAAACCTCACATTTTTCGAGATTTATTAAACCCCAATGGTGTTAAAAGTCAGAATAAAAAAGTACTCCAACTCAAAACTTCTGAGTTCATGTAGAAGTTAATGGCAGATGTTCCATTTAAATTTTGAAGAAATCCTGATCTGTGCTAGGTTTCATTCAATAATCCAAAGATTTCGTGATTTCTGGCATCAAATCCGAAAAAGTCACAGGTTTTGGGCGTCAAATGCGAAAATGCAGTTTTTGGTGACAAATCCCCCAAAAATTATACTATACGGATTTTTTCACAATTTTATCAAGTCTTTTCCCCATTTTCGGGAAAATGTATTTATAAATAGGGGGAAAAGACCCTGCGGATTTGGTTGGAGTGGTTTTTAGAAAATAGTGAGAACATTTGGGATTTTGATAAATAACCCCCCAATGTATTTAAAAATACCATTCATCAATCAAAGGGGTTTCCATTCAGTACTTTTCATTTCACATACCCTTTACACTGCAATTTTTTTAAAAAAATGCATTGTTTAAAGGACAATACATTTTATATTATGCTTCTGTTGGAACAGACATCTACATCAAGCCTGAACTATCTGAATTTCCACACTCTGCATAATTCAGAAGAGAGTCGGTATTCAAAAACAAAAAATACATACATAACTTGTAACTTTATATACAGATATAGGATTTGTTATCCAGAATACTTGGGACCCAGGATTTTACTGATAAGGGATCTTTCTGTTATTTGGATCACCATACCATAAACCTACTAGAAAATAATTTAAATATTAACTAAACCCAACAGAATTGTTTAGCCACCAATACTCTTATATCACATGTATTACAACAGATTACCATTAACATTAATGGTATATACTACTTGGACATATACTACATGATCATTGTACAGGTTAGGGAACCTGTTATCCAGAATGCTCGGGACCTGGATTTTTCCAGATAAAGGATCTTTCTGTAATTTGGATCTTCTTACCTTAAAGGTACCATTAAATAAACCCAATAGGCAGGTTTTGCTTCCAATAAGGATTTATATGGAATCAAGTTCAAAGTACTGTTTCATTATTACAGAGAAAAAGGAAATCATTTTTAAAAATCTTGATTATTTGGATAAAATGGAGTTTATGGGAGACGGGCATTCCATAATTCAGAGCTTTCTGGATAACGAGTTTTGGGATCCCATACCTTTATCTGACGTATCACTGATTATTTTTAGAGGTATTATAAAGAAGTTCTCCATAAAATGGCTTCCTTGATTTTTAAGTAAGAGAAAGAATGGAACTTTGGGTTACATGTACATCAGTAGTGGGGAAATATTTTCAATTATTGTATCACTAAAAAGCAGATTTGAGCTTTAAATGAAAATGGGCCTTAAAATTCACATAAGGTTATTTCTTTATGGGCTATCCTACTGTAATATACGTATTATTCTGGGTTGCCTACTGATGTCTTTATTTCTGTAGTGAAGTGTAATCTTAATAAGCAGCAGCATCTTAGGATAATGTACTGTATACAGACATACGCAGTGTACAGTAATATTACATAGGCAGCAGGTTTTAATACTCATTTCGTTTACTTTCTCTTATAACTGATTCAATAAAACATCTATGTGCAAAAAGGAGACCATAAACAAAAATAGGGACATTATTCGCTCAAACCCAACATTAAAGCAGCAAATTGATCACACAGCTTCCAAGCATTTTCTAAAATGCAATTATCTCTATAAACTGCAAAATGCCAAAATACACTAAACAGATCTGCGATAAAAACAGCTCTCTGGCTAGATAGTGTTCGTCTACTTTGCACCACAATGAGATCAATAAAAACAGCAAGATCCATTAATGTCAGTGGGGAAAGAAAGTTCTAACAATAGAGTAAAAGAGAATTGAAGGAAAATAACATAATGCACGACAAGTCTGTAGATGTTTTTGTATATAAGAGGGGAGTAAGTGTTGGGGATGTAGAAAAGGAAGGTGTATATTTAAAGAATTATAAAAAAAATAATAAAAGATGAAGATCAACTGCAAAGTTGCTAAGAATAGGGCATTCTGTAACATACTAAAGGTTGACTACTCCTTTAAGCAAATACCTTATTGGTTGCTATGGGCTAATGTGCATGGACAAGGCATGTTTACTAACATTGGAGATAAATATCTGGAGAGATTTCTGGAGATGTTGCCCATAGCAACCAATCAGATCTTTGCTTTTGTTTTCTAACTTGGCTGTGGCTGTATAAATCTAATTGCTGATTGGTTGCTATGGGCAACATCTCCAGAAATCTCTCCAGATATTTATCTCCAATGTTAGTAAACATGCCCCTTAGTGACTGTTATTACAGATGGGGGGTTAGATTCAAGCATTTGTTGCATCTTCATAATGACTCCTTAGAATGAATTAATGGACAATAGAAGGGCTCTGCGGAGATTCCAGGCTATGTATTGGTGGCAGGACCATCATGAGAGCAAGGACGTGTTAGACACAGGTGAAGGAACAGTCAGGAGAAAGATATCCTTATTAGAGGGACTACAGAGGACTACAGAAGAGAGACACAGTGAATTGAATAATCTAAGACACCAGGTTAGTTAATACTCCCATAGGCTCAGTGAAAGTGGAAATCACATGATAAGCACTAAGTTGGGTGTTTGTGCATTGTCATCAGTTAACAGGATAGTTTAACTTAATAATAGCCTTATTTCAATTAAATAATTGAAAATATTTACATCCATTAACATAAAGGCAGTGAGGCAAGGATATTCACCTCTGATAAGTCCAGACTCCATATTGAAGGATGGGATAGTGCACATAAGTACCCACCACAACGATCCAGTTACTAGATGCTTATCATTTTTATTATTTAAACAATACGGTAGTGCTATGGGACCTGTTATCCAGAATGCCTGGGACTGTCTCATATCTTAAGTCCTCTAGAAAATCATGTAAACATTAAATAAACCCAACTGGCTGGTTTTGCTTCCAATAAGGATTAGTTTGGATAAACTGGATGTACTGCTTTATTATTACAAAGAAAAAGGAAATCGTTTTTAAAAAATTTGGATTATTTGGATAAAATGCAGTCTATGGGACACTACCTTTCTGTAATTCAGAGCTTTCTGGATAAACGATCCCATTTCTGTATCACTGATTATGAACTTTATAAAAAAAAAAATTATGATGGCATAGCCATTTTTCTTATCCCTTTAAATTATAAGTATCTTTATTTTTACAATAAAAGTATAAGAAGCAAAGGATGATTTTTTGTTTATCAAATTGTTCTGATGCCATCTAGTGGATATTTTAAAATGCACTTCAGTACATCAAATTATATATATATATATATATATATATATATATATATATATATATATATATATATATATATATATATATATATATATATATATATATATATATAAATAAATATATAAATAATATATATATTGAAGACATATCCATAATATTTCCCTTTACATGTTATAATAGTTCTGAAGCCACAATTCATAATGAGAAGCTTTGCTTACAGTATGTATAATTTTAGATGCAAATTATACAAGACTAGGCCTTTTTTAGGCATCACCATGTAATGTCTGGGTCTCATCAAACAGGCCCTTGCACATATGCTAGGGCCATATACAGTAGTCTTATAGTGAGGTTACTGGAGAACTTCACCTAGAAGTCTTTTTATTAATTAATAAAGTAAAGGTACAATGTAATTTGTAGAATAATGGAGAAATCTTAATGTCAAAGTACATCATTGATAAGTTGACTGAGATGTAGCGATTCCAATACACAAAGCATTGTAACAGTATAGGATCTCTTATCCACAAACCAGGGTAACAGAAAGCTCCAATTTATAGGAAGACCATCTCCCTTGGGGTCAATGCTAAGCAAATAACTTTAATGTTTGAAAATAATTTTTTCTCTCTCTACAGTCCTAATACATTTGTCATGCCAAAAGGCATTTTTATGCGCTGTTAAAACCATTTCCAGCACTAGTCTGCCATGTTCTCATATCATTAATCTCTGCCAAAGCCTGTTTAGAACACGGGGAAAGACCAGCAACTGCTTAACTTGCTGCAATACATAAATAGAATTATCTACTTATTAAAGATGCTCGTATAAACCTTGATTTTCTGTAGCTGAATGGTACTACGTGGGAGAGATGTAGTGGTTAGTGCTACTGCCTTCTCATGCCAGGGTTCAGTTATTACCAGGCTGTGTAGGTTTGCTCTTACTTCCAGTGTGGGCTATAGGTACTGGTAGGTTAATTGTCTCTTGGTGATGTTTGTTTCTCCTACAATTAGGGGTAATGGCAGATGTAAATGCTGATCTTCTTGGGAAGTGCTATGTATATACAGTATAAAACAAACAAAAGTGCACTTGCTTAGGCTTATGTCACTTATTGCATTTTCAGCTAAATTTAGTACAGGTATAGGACCTGTTATCCAGAATGCTCAGGACCTGGAGTTTTTACGGATAATGGATCTTTTGTGTAATTTGGATCTTCAAACCTTAAAGCGATACTGTCATGGGAAAAAAACAAAATTTCAAAATGAATCAGTTAATAGTGCTGCTCCAGTAGAATTCTGCACTGAAATCCATTTCTCAAAAGAGCAAACAGATTTTTTTATATTCAATTTTGAAATCTGACATGGGGCTAGACATATTGTCAATTTCCCAGCTGCCCCAAGTCATGTGACTTGTGCTCTGATAAACTTCAGTCACTCTTTACTGCTGTACTGCAAGTTGGAGTGATATCACCCCTCCCCCCCCCCCCAGCAGCCAAACAATAGAACAAAAGAACAATGGCAAGGTAACCAGATAGCAGCTCCCTAACACAAGATAACAGCTGCCTGGTAGATCTAAGAACAACACTCAATAGTAAAAACCCATGTCCCACTGAGACACATTCAGTTACATTAAGAAGGAAAAACAGCAGCCTGCCAGAAAGCATTTCTGGCATGTCAGATTTCAAAATTGAATATAAAAAAATCTGTTTGCTCTTTTGAGAAATGGATTTCAGTGCAGAATTCTGCTGGAGTAGCACTATTAACTGATGTGTTTTGAAAAAAAAACATGTATTCCCTCCTTCTGCGCTGGCTAAAATGGAAAATTGCCGGAGCTAATCATGCGAGGCGATTCGTTTTCCGAAGTCACCCGAAGTTGCCTTACAAGGAAACATCGGGTGACCTCGGAAAACGAATCGCCACGTGT
Organism: Xenopus petersii; assembly: GCA_038501925.1. Taxonomy (NCBI): domain Eukaryota; kingdom Metazoa; phylum Chordata; class Amphibia; order Anura; family Pipidae; genus Xenopus; species Xenopus petersii. The sequence continues at coordinate 97,309,123 of CM076683.1, read as the reverse complement.
GATTAGCGCCAGCGATTTTTCTTTTTAGCCAGCGCAGAGTGAGGGAAGGCGTTCGGGATATTGGTCCCCGCAAAGACGAGGCGATTAGTCGACAGGTGACTAAATCTCCCCGAAACGCCCAGTGTGACCTTACCCTAAGTAGGAGAAATAACAGCTTGCCAGAAAGTAGTTCCATCCTAAAGTGCAGGCACAATTCACATGACTGGGGGCAGCTGGGAAACTGACAATATGTCTAGCCCCATGACAGATTTCAAAATTCGAATATAAAAAAATCTGTTACTCTTTTGAGAATTGGATTTCAGTGCAGAATTCTGTTGGAGCAGCACTATTAACTGATGCATTTTGAAAAAAACATGTTTTCCCATGACAGTATCCCTTTAATAAATGCAAAAAAAAGTAGCTTTCTATAGTATCTAGGCAGACATTTATAAGGAGAAACAAGTAACAGAGAGGTGAGTGAACAGCAGCTAATATGGCAGAAGAAGTCTTTGTGGAGTCAGCACCTGAACTGATTCCAGGTGAGTCGACACAATCAGCAACCATGGATGAGAAACCGTAAAAGTAAAACCGACAGATAAAAATCTACTGCCAAAAATGCCTGGCTTCAGAAACTATTATACATCAAGACTAAATGAGGCTCTTTGCAGAAAGTATATCCAGCATTTAGTGGCACAGTTCCAACTAATAAAGTAGTGTCAGGAGAGCTATTACTAGGTCGAAGGAGAAATGCAGCCCGTCACTTATGATAATACTCCGAGCAGTGTATATAAGTCCCGGAAGTATTCTTTAACCAGATGGTACATTTTGTTCATCAGTGCATTGTAAAGATAATGTAAACTAACCTTTTGTGAAATCAGAATCACAAACAAGCAAACAAATGAAAAATAAATGAATTTTTCTCGGACTGATGAATTAATCATGTTGCAGCATGCTGCCTTGAGGGACATTTAGATTTCCATTTCTTTTTGTCCGTGTTTCTAACCAATTGGGAAACTATAATGTATTTATCCAAAAAGCTTGTTGGCTGTGGCAGAGAAACCTCTATTCTAAGAGAATTTATAGGGAAAAGAAATGCTGTTTATACGTTTGGTTTACATGCATTTTAATAACGAGAACAAGAATATGGATGGACTGCAACTGTATTAGAAGGCTGAATTTCAAAGGAGGGGAGGGCCACTGGATGATTGTAGATAAAAAGCAACATCAAATGAATAACAAGTCTAGCAAGGGACCTTCCAGGAGATGTATTTTTATAATTTTATCTTTATGTTTACTTGTTTGCTTAGTTGGAATTTCCACTACTAAACCTATAGGATGTTGATCTGGCCATGAATGCAACGATAAAGTCGTACAAATTGAAGGTTTCCAACATTTTTTGTACCATGGCATTTGGTCATTTAGTCAATCATACAGGTTAGAAGATTTCTGTCAGCTAACAATAATTTCTCTGCATGTATTGCCTGTATGACGATATCAATGGGTGCTTGTCAGTACTATTTATTGGATTTTTACTTTAGTACTATTGCTGTCATGGCCAGAACATCGTCTGATTTGTTCTTTTACTACTTTATTTAATCTGAAAGGGATACTGTCATGGGGAAATTTTTTTTTCAAAATGAATCCATTAATAGTGCTGCTTCAGCAGAATTCTGCACGGAAATCCATTTCTCAAAAGAGCAAACAGATTTTTTTATATTCAATTTTGAAATTTTACATGGGGCTAGACATATTGTCAATTTCCCAGCTGCCCCAAGTCATGTGACTTGTGCTCTGATAAACTTCAATCACTCTTTACTGCAAGTTGGAGTGATATCACCCCCCCTCCCTTTTTCCCCCAGCAGCCAAACAAAAGAACAATGGGAAGGTAACCAGATAACAGCTCCCTAACACAAGATAACAGCTGCCTGGTAGATCTAAGAACAACACTCAATAGTGAAAACCCATGTCCCACTGAGACACATTCAGTTACATTGAGAAGGAAAAACAGCAGCCTGCCAAAAAGCATTTCTCTCCTAAAGTGCAGGCACAAGTCACATGACATGGGGCAGCTGGGAAATTGACAAAATGTCTAGCCCCATGTGAGATTACAAAATTGAATATAAAAAAATCTGTTTGCTCTTTTGAGAAATGTATTCCAGTGCAGAATTTTGCTGGAGCAGCACTATTAACTGATTCATTTTGAATTTTTGTTTTTTTCCCATGACAGTATCCCTTGAATGGATAGGGGCAGGTTGGAAGATTGCAAAGTGCAATCGTTTGCCAGATACAAGGCTAAAATCTGCATGTCTATGGCCAGCTGAAGGTACAATGGAAAATAAAATGTTATCAGAACTTTTATTGTTTTCAAGACCTACAGTATTTAATTTTATTTTCTCTTTAACCTGGACCACTTCCTCCCCTCAACTCTAAAGTTAAAGGGTCAGTAACCTCTTTTTCAACATGAGTTCAATGAACAGAGATTGTGCCAAACATACTTTTTGGCTTTTGCGTTAATCTCAAAAAATCTATGTTTTTTGGAATTTCTTGAACAAACAAGGAGATTGTTATTCCATGTTGGGTCCTTGCTAAATAGATAATTAGTAGTATCAGCGCACAGATAATCCCCATAGCAAAACTGTCATAACAACGAGGCAAAGAGGGTGTGGGGGAATGAGGTTATTATACTGGCAATCTTTCCAATTTTACTTCTGGCTAAAGGTGGCCATAGACTCCAAGATCCGCTCGTTTGGCGACATCGCCAAACGAGCGGATCTTTCCCCAATATGCCACTAAACTGCATGGCTATATCGGGGGTAATAACGAACGAATTACGATGCGCCAAGCAGCTCCGACGGGTCGGTCGGGTAATAATCCAACCTTCCCGATCGATATCGTGGCCAGATATCGATCAGGAAGACCCGTCGGAAGCCCCCATACACGGGCAGATAAGCTGTCAAATCGGTCCAAACGACCGATATCGGCAGCTTTATCTGCCCGTGTATGGCCACCTTAATGCATGACCTGGGAGTTAACGACTGGTCAGGAGTGTCAATTGCGTTCCCTAGTCCATAAAGCAAAGGGGATACCAACGCTGAGCCTGGTGCTGAAAAGCCTGAATAAAGAGGTCTTGGTGGGAGGAACAAGCACTAAAGGAATAAATAGCTAGTCTGTACTGTAGCTCATAGGCTTCACAAAGGAAAGCAGAGGTGTCATGTGCCAGGGTAGAGATAGAAGCAATTAGCTTCAGATATTAAGAGAACCCAAAGAGCAGAAGTACAGTGGAGAGCCTTGTATTTTGGGCCTTTACATCTGTTGAAGTAGTACCGCCTCTGACTGTAACACTCTGCATGTGCCCATGTCATCTGGGACTGTGAATGTTTTCATTCTTTGTTGATATAAAAAATTATTGGTTGCTATGCACGTTGGCATGTGAATCTCATTTCAAAACAAGATTTCGGCTTCCTGAAAGCAATGGTAATTAAGGAATTGAAAAGGTTGTACAATACCATATGCATGAAATCTTACCATAAGGTGGCGCTAATATCAAAACAATGTAAATGTAAGAAATCCATTTTGTACAGTATAGTGCAATGCTAAAGATGTAGGCTTTAAAATACGTAGGGTATAATGTATGATCTGTTGTAAAATATATAGTGAATAAAGTACCCCTCTTGTAAAATATAAGGATATTATAAGTTACCAAGGAGTTTATGACCATGAATGCCAAAGGCTGAGTGTTTTTATACAGGTCATGGAACTCCGAGGTTACTTCTAATATCCTCATATGTTGCAACTGGGGGTACTTTATTTGTTATAATACACAAATTTCAGTGAGTAATGTTACAGAAATGACATCACTACTCACCGTTTATAACTGATGACATCAGAACTCACCGTTTATAAGGATATAATTTACAAGATATTTATGGCTTTTGTGTATTCAATTGAAAGGTTTATAATCCTATACAGGCACCAGGCTGCAGGCTGACAACTCCCACCCAAAGCAAAGTCTTTTCTGGTGTGGAATTTTGATTGTTTAAATTAAATATACTCTACAGATTATTGTTATAACAATATCTGTATAGGAGAACTGCAGCTATCATAGGAGAATTTTTTCTGTTTTTGTATAATCATGGGAACAAGTAGAACTGAGCAGCTGAGTCACTTAGAAACATTTTATATCACTCCTATCTTTTGATTAACTTTGTAGAGTTCCTAATTCATCCAGACTGTTTACAGTGGCCATAACTTAAGCAGTTTGGTTTATGTGCAGCACTTGGAGAGTTACAAGTCAATGGCAGAGGTCCATTGAACCATTTGAATATGTTAATTGCCTTCCTGACATTCTATTTTTTTCTGAGCGAAAACTCGATTCGAATTTGATTAGAATTTTCAGGTTGGGGCTATTTGATCGAATATTGGTCGTTCAAAATTTTTCTTAAATAACCTCCCATTCAAGTTGTGAGCATATTCGAATTTATTAGCATAAAAAAAAAATCACATGAATTCAACCTTTGATAAATCTTCTTTGATTTCTTCAAGTAACAGATATTGAGAAGAAAATGTTGCAGCTGCTGTCTGTTAGTACTGTGGGATACGAGGTAGGGATGCACCGAATCCACTATTTGGGATCTGGCCGAATCCCTGAATCCTTGGTGAAAGATTCGGCCGAATACCAAACCAAATCCGAATCCTAGTTTGCATATGCAAATTATGGACAGGAAAGGAAAAAGTGGAAAAAAATCCTTTTTTGTCATGAAAAGTCACGTGATTTCCCTACCCGCCAATAATTTAAATATGCAAATTAGGATTCGGATTCGGTACTGCCAGGCACAAGGATTTGGCCGAATCCTGCTGAAAAAGGCCAAATCCGGGCTGAATCCTGAATTTGGTGCATCCCTAATATGAGGTGAGAATGATACTGTGATGCTTCAGTTATAAGAAAGAGTGAACTCAGCAAAACAATAGAAATGTTTGTAAAGGGTGATCAGCTTTACACTCTCCCGTTAGTCTGGAGAGGCTGACAGGGCTGGGAGGAATGAAAGCCTCTGCTGCACAAATGGAAACAGAACAGAACTGACACATTTTGCAGGGAGGTTAAAATGGGAATAATTACAGCTAGTATAAATGTAGCACGATACAATAGGGAGTAAATGTGTGCATCAAAGGTGTTCTGCTTCAGTAATCACACCTTATCCCCAGGAACCCAAAATAGCTTATTTTTGAACACAAAAGCAAAGCCCTTGACTGGACAGTATCTACTGGGATAAAAGACCTCTGTGACTGCAGGGGGTCCAGTGCTAATGGAGGCCCTGCAGGGGAGTTTGCTGGTCACCTTCTAGTTTTGCAGTGAAAGACGGCTGGGGGTGACCAACAAATTTGCACAGGGTGGACCTAAATTTTTTCCACCAGGGGGCCCTAAACGTTACCCCTGAGAATGGAGAAACAATTTAATATGCATTGACTCAGTCCCGAGGTATTTGCTTCTATGTATACTCCTAGTAATGTGTGGTGAGCACTAATATGCCTATTCCTTCATTGGGGAATTGCACATATATACAGTTGGGAACACTGGATTTACCTCTGGTTTGGTGATCTAATTAAGTTGATGTTTCCTATATTTAAGGGTTTATTTTTCTCTCTGCCTTGATTTCTTCAAGTAACAGATATTGAGAAGAAAATGTTGCAGCTGCTGTCTGTTAGTACTGTGGGATATGAGGTAGGGATGCACCGAATACACTATTTGGGATCTGGCCGAATCCCTGAATCCTTGGTGAAAGATTCAGCTGAATACCAAACCAAAGTTCTGGTTCCGTTACACACACCTTGTGGTAGAGAGGGAAAGTTTCCCCTAATTATGCCAGGCATATTGTGACTAGTTCCTGTCAAACAATTATGTAATGGAAGAGTTGTGGATACTCATACTAGCTGATTCCATTAAACACTCTGGTGCTCCTACATTCTTCTTTTAGATTGTAAGATTGTAAACTCTTTTAAACAGGGCCCTCTTTCCTCTTATATTGCTATCACATATTTAAAATGTGGATTATTTGGATAAAATGTATCTATGTATATATATATATATATATATATATCTATCTATATAAGGTTTTCTTTTATCTAAAACTGTACCTTGCACTTGATCCAAACTAAGATATAATTAATCCTTATTGGAAGCAAAAGCAGCATATTGGGTTTATTTAGGAGCAGATTTGTTAAGGCTCAAATAGTAAATTTGAATTCAAATTTTCGAATTTTGTTTGCTTTTAAAATTCACACATTCAAATTTGAATCCCCCTATTCGAATGTAAATTTGAATGTGAGATTTATCACACTTCGACCATGGAAACAGTCCTAATTCGAATATTCGCCACCTAAAACCTGCCAAGTTCACTTACACGTCAATGGCAGAGGTCCATTGAGCCATTTGGATATGTTAATAGCCTTTCTGACATTCGAGTTTTGATTCAACAATTCGATTTGTACGAATTAAATACAATTACAATTTTCAGGTCATAACTATTTGATTGAATATTGAATATTAAATTTTTTTTTATATTGAAGTTAAAAAAAATGCACACAAATTCGAAATTCGACATCTGATAAATGGGCCTCCTAATGTGTACATGATTTTCTTGTAGACATAAGATTGGAAAGGCCAAATTACAGAAAGATCCATTATCTGGAAACCCCCAGCTTCTGAGCATTCTGGATAACAGGTCCAATACCTGTATATTGCACTTTCTGTCTTGCACTACAATTGACTTCCAAACTGCTGCCTGGTTGCTAGAGCAATGAAACCCATACACTGGCTAGCGGTTGAAATCCAAAGTCTGAGACTTACAGAAGAGAAATTAAGTATTGAAAAAATAAATATATAAAAAATGAACACACGGGCACATTTACTAAGGGTCGAAGTGAATTTGAATTGAGAATTATGAATTTCAAAACATCGAATTTCGAAGTAATTTTTGGGTACTTCGACCATTGAATAGGCAAAAATTTGAATCGAATTGAAAAAACATAGAATATTCGACCATTTGAAAATTGAAGTACTGTCTCTTTAAAAAACTTTGAATTCGACACTTCGCCACCTTAAACCTGCCGAATTGCCATGTTAGCCTATGGGGACCTCCTAGAACCTATAGCCAATATTTAGCAAAGTTTTTAGAAGTCAAAGGTTTTTTTTGAAAATCATTCGATTGATCGATTAAATCGTTCGATTCGAATGATTTCTACGATCGGTCAAATGATTTTAATTCTATCGAAAACAGCTAAATTCAAACAAAAAAACTTTGACGAATGTTTTCAATACGATGGTCGAATTTCAAAGTTTTAGCACTTCGAAATTCAAGCCTTAGTAAATGTGCCCCTAATTGAAAACTGTATTGGAATTCTGATGCCTACATCACCCTAAATGGATAATTTTCAGGCAAACTAGCCCTTAAAAGGAATTACTGGATAATAAGGGTGATACAAAGACTAAACAGTTATTAATGGTTCTTGATGTTTTTAATTCCCTCAACCTTTAAACTCAATAATCACAACCTATTTCTGTTGTTCACCCTAAAAATGCCCCATTGATTTGAAGGCAGTTAAACAACCAGAATAAGGCAGATTGTTGAAAAAATCTAATGGTATATGGCATAACATTTAAAAGCTGTAATAAAGAAATGACTCACTTTGCAAGACAATGTATAGATTAAAGCATAAAAACTGGCCCAGGTACAATATAAGTCTAAATATATCATTAATTAATAAAATAATTAAAGTCACCTTGTAAAACCAGAACAGTACATGTTCGTACTTGTGGTTCTTTTTAGTAATAAATACAGTAGCAAAGGAGAATGGGCCGCCAGCATAACAGAAAAGCATATAAAGTATTTAATGTGGTTATACACACAGGGATGCTAATTACATGCATTTCACAGTCTCACAGTTTTGCAGGGAGGAGTTATTTAATCAGTAGTAATTATTAATGTATGAACTTTAAATGCTTTTGAAGCTTTGCCTTCCATCTTGTGAATAAACTAGTGGTTTCAACCGATTCCTTCAATTCTTCCTTTTGCACCTTTCTTCCTAATTAAATTGCATATTAACTATGTTTAAAAAAGGAGGTATTTTACAGAGGGCTTTGGCATGGATATTGCCATTACCATCTTAACATCATTGCAAGTTATGGGAAGTTGTTCGCTTAAACAAATCAGTCCAACCTGTAGCTCTGTCACCACTGAATTACAGGTATGGAATCAATTATCCCCTAACCCAAAATCCATGATAACCCCAAGGCCATTTCCCATAGAGTATATTTTTAGAAAATATATTTTTTAAAAAATATTTTTTTTTCTCTATAATAATAAAACAGTGCCTTGTATGGTAATTAAACTGCATGAATGAGGGAAACCCCAACCAATTGGGTTTATTCAATGTGTAAATGATTTAAATGACATTATATATATATATATATATATATATATATATATATATATATAAAAAAATAATTTTTTTCTTATGTTTCCTCCAAGGAATTTCATGAATAAATGAATAAACATTCATCTCAAAGGGCACATCAGCAGTTGTGTGATTGGAAATCCTTCATCCACTTTCTCTAGAATTCCCAAGTTGTCACCTGCACAAATCTCAAAAAATGTACTTCTGAATATTGACAAAGCGCCAATGATAAATGCCCCAAAAAAGGGCAAGAAACATTCTGAGACTTTTCCACTTTTCCAAGTGTCACTAAAAGACAGCCCTTGTTCGTTTTGATTAGAACAGTTATTCTGAGTAATATTTGCAATTTGCAATTGGTTTTCATTTTGTGTTATTTAGCTTTTTATTCAACTGCTCTCCAGTTTGCAATTTCAGCAATCTGGTTACTATGGTCCAAATTACCCTAGCAACCATGCATTGATTTGAATTAAAGACTGGAATATGAATAAGAGAGGACCTGAATAAAAAGAAAAGTAGCAATAGCAATACATTTGTGGCCTTACAGAGCATTGTTTTTTTTAGATGGAGGACCCCCCATTTAAAATCTAGAAAGAGCAGAAGAATAAAAGCATATTCAAAAACTATTTAAAAAAATGAAGGCCAATTGAAAAGTTGCTTAAAATTAGCCATTCTATAACATACTTAAAGTTAACGGAATGGTGAAACACCCCAATAAACCAAAAACAGCTGGTATATACCGTATGTGTGAGATGTATGAAATGGAGACATAGCACACAAATTTTATTTAGCTATGGAATTATGTATCTCTTTTAAAGGGGACCCGTCACCCAAAAAAAAGTTCCAAATCCTATTTTATCACATTATTCAAGCAAAATGAACTTAAATTACACTGTATAAATTATTTGAATCTTGTTTCCTTCAGTCTGGGAACTTATATATAATTATAGCAAGCAGGAAGCAGGCATTTTATGGACACTGTTATTATAACAAGCCTTGTATCATCTCAGAATCTGGTTTGTGCACCAGAATGGGGGACCTGATGTCCATCCCCATGCACTGGCTACATAATTAAACAGTAAAGAGAAAGGGGAAATGTGTGGAGAGCTGTGACATCTAGGAAGTGCTGAATGGAAAGTGAAAGTAATTGTCTGCCCTGCCTCTATGCCACTGGCATAGAGGAGGGGCAGACAATATTTGATTGACAGCTGAGATTTTTAAATGAGCTTACAACAGCTATGAATGCTTTAATAAAAAATAGAAATTGGATTTCATGTTTAATTTGAAAAGGACTTTTATTATACAGATTTTTGTGTCTGGATGACAGGTCCACTTTAACACTACTAACGGCAGCATATTATAAACTATTGCTACACAGATGATGATAATGATGATGAATCATCTGTGCTTCAAAATATACTTAAATATATATCCAGTTTATAAAAAGAACTAATACAAGCCCAAATTTGTTCCCATACCTTTTCACCAAAGCTTCCCTTGGGATCATTTGAATCATTTTTCCTTTTTTATACTTTAGTTTAAAGAGCTATGAGGAAGGACTGTAACTGGAAAATGCATTGATATTTTAGTATTTCTCAGCAGGTGTTTCATGAGAGTAATGGCACTGAGCATGGAGAAGATTAAATTTCTAATTCTGATTTACTGTGGGGAAAATGTGAGAATCATTGACACTGACCTGCATAATTATTAATTTCTAATGTCAACTTACTGGAATGTTTATTGTTGTGTATTCATGGACTTTTTCATGGTAAAATGAGCAACATATTATTCGTGTGCAAATGTGTTCTGTTAAATCTCGATATATATATAGAAAATATATTCTGGAAAAAGAGTGTGATTAAGAAAATCCTTCTATGCAAGACACCAATTTGCCAAAGCTTGTTTCTATAAAAGCTGCAATTTAACTTATATTTCTTACATTGTATTATACCAGTCTAACTTTATCTATATCATTTGTCTTCTCTCTGTGAAATGCCATACAATACTCACAAATTCAGACAGTTAGCTTAGTTCTTTCTTCTGAGAGCTTCAGAATTCTGAACTGAATCTTACATTTCTAATTTAATGGTCAAAACTCACATCATTTCAAGATTTTTAAATCACAGATTTACATATTCTTTAAATAAATACAGAAAGACAGTAAAGATGGCTAAAATAAGCATGTCTGTGATCCACAATGTAATGTTTTGTCGGCTAGTGCTTTTTACCTACTACTTCTTATGGGGAGAAAAGTCACGTTAAAAGGTATGTTCAGCTCGGCGTCTGAGCCGGCTAGCGCTTTTTACCTACTACTCCTTAGGGGGAGAAAAGTCACGTTAAAAGGTATGCTCAGCTTGCGTCTGAGTTGGCTAGCGCTTTTTACCTACTACTTCTTATGGGGAAAAAAGTCATATTAAAAGCTATGCTCAGCTCAACGTCTGAGCCGGCTAGTGCTTTTTTTACCTACTACTTCTTAGGGGGAGAAAAGTCATGTCAAAATGTATACTCAGCTCTGCATCTAAGTGGGCTAGGGCTACTAACCTACTACTTCTTATGTAAATTAGGGAGAGAAATCAGTGGGTTAGTCAGTGTCAGCAAGACATCATCAGCAAAAAGTGAGATCTTAAAAGTCGAATCCTTTAGGTCTATTCCTGAGATATCTGGAGAATGTCTTATAATAGCTGCTAGGGGTTCAATACTTAACGCATATAAAAGAGGGGACAAAGGGCACCCCTGCCTTGTACCATATTGATGTACTTGGATGTTTGTCCTGGTAGTTTTAATTGCGTTGTTGGGCAGCTGTATAGATTTTTAATAGCATTTAAAAAGGATCCAGAGAAGTTAAGATGGGATAACAGAGAAAATAGATAGGTCCAGTTCAGGCGGTCAAATGCTTTCTCTGCATTCAAGCTTAAAATGATCGCCGGAGTGGATCTTCTATTCAGGATCTCAATTAGATCTATAGCTCGTCTCGTATTGTCCCCTGCGTGCCTCCCTTGTATGAAACCTACCTGATCTGCATGTATTAATCTAGGAAGTATGGGGGCAAGTCTATTTGCTAAAATTTTGGAAAACAGTTTGAGGTCCGAATTAAGAAGAGCTATAGGCCTGTAACTAGAGCAAAGGTTTGGATCCTTCCCTTCTTTGGGGATAAGTGTGAGATGAGATCCCAGCATTGATGATGGGATAGAGAATCCTGTAAGAAACTCATTAAAAAGCTTTAGTAAATATGGACTGAGTATATGTGAGTATATTTTATAATACTTATAAGTGGCCCGGGGATTTTCTGTTTAGCATATTTTTAAGGCCGTAAGCTAATTCTTCAGGGGAAATAATGCTGTTTAAGATATTGCTATCATCCTCAGAAAATTTAGGTAGTTTGGCATGCGCCAAAAATCTATCTAGAGGGGCTGAGCTTTGGTTTAGGGTCTGACGCCAAGGATACCAGGATACTTTTTAACGTGACTTTTCTCCCCCTAAGAAGTAGTAGGTAAAAAGCGCTAGCCGGCTCAGACGCAGAGCTGAGCATACCTTTTAACATGACTTTTCTCCCCCTAAGAAGTAGTAGGTAAAAAGCGCTAGCCAGCATAGACACCGAGCTGAGCATACCTTTTAATGTGACTTTTCTCCCCCTAAGATGTAGTAGTTAAGAAGTGGTAGCAGGCTCAGACGCTGAGAAGTAGTATGTAAAAAGGTCTAGCCAGCTCAGAAGCCGAGCTGAGCATACCTTTTAACGTGACTTTTCTGCCCCTAAGAAGTAGTAGGTAAAAAGCTCTAGCCGGCTCAGATGCTAAGCTGAGCATACCCTTTAGCATGAATTTTCTTCCCCTAAAAAGTAGTAGGTAAAAAGCGCTAGCCAGCACAGACGCTGAGCTGATCATACCTTTTAACGTGACTTTTCTCCCCTTAAGAAGTAGTAGGTAAAAAGCGCCAGCCGGCTCAGAAGCTGAGCTGAACAGACATTTATAACGTGACTTTTATCCCCCTAAGAAGTAGTAGGTAAAAAATCGATAGCCCGCTTAGACGCCGAGCTGAGCATACCTTTTAACGTGACTTTTTTCCCCCTATGAAGTAGAAGGTAAAAAGCGCTAGCCGGGTCAGACGTCAAGCTGAGCAGACCATATAAAGTGACATTTCTCCCCCCTAAGAAGTAGTAGGTAAAAAGCGCTAGCCGGGTCACACGTTGAACTGAGCATACCTTTTAATGTGACTTTTCTCCCCCTATGATGTAGTAGTTAAGCCGGCTCATTCGCCAAGCTGAGCATACCTTTTAACTTGACTTTTCTCCCCCTAAGAAGTATTAGGTTAAAAGCGTTAGGCGGCTCAGACGCCGAGCTCAGCATACCTTGTAACGTTACTTTTCTCCCACTAAGAAGTAGTAGGTAAAAATCGTTAGACGGCTCAGACGCCAAGCTGAGTATACCTTTTAACTTGACTTTTCTCCCTCTAAGAAGTAGTAGGTAAAAAGCGTTAGATGGCTCAGACGTCGAGCTGAGTTTACCATTTAACTTGACTTTTCTCCCCCTAAGAAGTAGTAGGTAAAAAGTTGAACATGCATTTTTAATTGTACTTCTCTCTTTCTAAGAAGGTGCAGTTAAAAAATGCTAACCGACTCAAATGCTAAGTTGAACATACCTTTTAATTTTACTTTTCTCTTTCTAAGAAGGTGCATTTAAAAAGCGCTAACCGGCTCAAATGCTAAGTTGAACATGCATTTTTAATTTTACTTTTCTCTTTCTAAGAAGATTTAGTTAAAAAACGCTAACCAGCTCAAATGCTAAGTTGAACATGTATTTTTAGTTTTACTTTTCTCTTTCTAAGAAGGTGCAGTTAAAAAACGCTAACCGGCTGAAATCAGGGCTAGAACTAGGGGTAGGCAGAGTAGGCACGTCCCTAGGGCGCAAAGCTGGGGGGCGCCTGGCACATACCTGCTCTGTCGTCTACCCCATGTCCGGTCCCGTCTCTCCCCAGCAGCCGCATGAATCTTTGTGCGTAAATGCGCTTCTGCGCATGCGCGCTTGAGCACAGTTTCACGCATGCGCAATCAATATCAGCTGGCACCGTGTCCGGCCAGGTTTGCTAGGGCTCCTGGCCGGGTTGGCCCGGCTCTGGCTGAAATGCTAAGTTGAACATACCTTTTAATTTTACTTTTCTCTTTCTAAGGAGGTGCAGGCAGGGCCGGTCTTACCAACTGCGGGGCCCAATTGGGGCAACTTTGGTGGGGTCCCCCAAATTTAAAGAGCCAGTAACTTTTAAAGAGCCAGTCATTTTTTAGTCGACTTTATGTATGATGATTATATAATTATAAATTACAGAAAGATCCGTTATCTGGAAAAGCACAGGTCCTGAGCCTTATTGGATATTTTAGTAGGGAGAGATGGTGCCTAAAGTAGCAGTGGGTATAAAAGCCTCTGGGAATTGACTGTGGGATAGCAGGTATAGTAGGGAGAGATGGTGCCTATAGTAACAGTGGGATAATAGTCTCTGGGAAGGGAGTGTGACTGTGGGATAGCAGGTAGTGATGGGCGAATTTATTCGCCAGGCGCAAATTCGCGGCGAATTTGCACAATTCGCCGCCAGTGAATAAATTCACGAAACGCCTGTGAAAATTCCCCCGTCAAAAAAACTTTTTTCGCCGCGTCAAAAAAAAACCGGCCCCCGGCGTCAAAAAAATAGGCGCCGGCATCAAAAACGGCGCAAATTCGCCCTTTACTAATAGCAGGTATAGTAGGGAGAGTGGTGTCTACAGTAACAGTAAGATAATAGTTTCTGGGAAGGGAGTGTGACTGTGGGATAGCAAGTATAGTAGGGAGAGATGGTGCCCAGCAACAGTTGAAGAAGATTAAATTAGATACTAGGAATAATTCTTTGACAACTAAAGGAGTTATTATTGTCCTAATTTATTTGTAGGGATAATTTGTTGAATTGGATATTTGTGATGTTCCTCAGGTGGATTCTTGATTCTAATCGTTCTATTTCTTTCCACATCTTGAAGATACCCAGTTGTTTTCCAGATCCAGGCCCTTTGTAGGATGAGTGCCATGAAGTACTTTTCCGGATCCGGGAGAGTCTATCCCCCTTTTTGTTTAGTTTTCATTGGTTGATTCTAGGTCTTTTAGCTGCCCAGAGGAATTAAGAAAATATAGCGTTTTTATGGGAATCATCTGGAAGAGGTACAACAATTTCATCATAATCATCATTTTTAATACATTCACTCTCCCAAACCAAGAAATTGTTTTAGTAGTGATTGAAGTTCTTTCATGAGTGGCATATGATTTTCTTTATACAAGTCGTCTGGATGTTTTGGCAACTGAATGCCCAGATACGTCACCGTGTGTTGGGCCCATTTAAACAGGAGGGTTTGCTCCAATAACTGTTCCTGAGCCGCTGGAACATTGATATTTAGAATCTCTGACTTAGAGTAATTGATCTTAAAGTTTGATACCTTGCTGAACTTGTGGAATTCCAGCATTATATTTGGGAGGGATATTTACGGATTTGTAACTAGCAGTAATAGGTCGTCTGCAAAAGCCGCTGCTTTGTGTTCTTGGGTACCTACTTTTAAGCCTGTAATGTTTGTATTCTGTCTAATAGAGGTTATCAGGGTTTCCATTGTGAGGATAAAAAGGATAGGCAAGAGGGGGCATCCTTGTCTTGTGCCATTAGTGATTTATAGCGGTGAAGAAAGAATCCCATTTACTTTTATTCTGGCAAAAGGTGCCTTATATAAAGCCATTATTTTACCAACTAAATGAGGGCCAAATCCAAAAGCTTGAAGGGTGGCTTTTAGGAAAGACCAGTCGACTCTGTCGAATGCTTTCTCTGCATCCGTTGTTAACATCAGAGAGGGAGTTTTTTTCTTAATTGCCCAGTGGATAAGACTAATCAGTCTGGATGAATTGTCCTTCGCCTTTCTCCCTTTTACAAATCCTGCTTGTTCCCGGGTGAATTAAAGTAGGAATAATTGATTGCAGCCTGTTTGCCAGCATCTTTGCATATATCTTTTGATCCAGTTTTATTAATGAAATAGGCCGGTAACTTCCGCATATCGAAGGGTCTTTATTAGGCTTGCGGAGTACTGTTATCTGTGCTTCTTGTGCCTGCCGTTGAAAATGTTTTTGGTCGGAGATAGAATTAAAATGGTTAAGCATTATTTGGAGGATTTGTTGGTGATATTCTTAATAAAATCCAGTGCTAAATCTGTCTGGGCCTGGACTTTTATTGGGGGGAGGGGGTTTCTTTGATTACTTTTATCAATTCCGCTTCTATAAAAGGCCTTTCTAAATGCTTTCCCACATCTTTAGATATTATGGGCAGATTTAACTGCTGAATATATCTTTCTATCAGTCCCAGTTTCTCTTTTGATTGTTCTCCAGGGTTTAAGTCAGGGGTGTCCAAACTTTTTGCAACGAGGGCCAGATTTGGTGAGGTGAAAATGTGTGGGGGCCGACCATTCAGGATGACATTCTTTGAACCATTAGGTATGAAGATCCAATATACAGAAAGATCCCTTATCTGGAAACCCCCTGTTACCGACCATCCTCTATAACAGGTCCCATATCTGTATTCTGAATGCACTGTAGCACTTTGCAACATTTTTGCAAATTAAGCACGTTGATTGCACATATATGTTGTTAAGTGAAGTGAACTTGCCACACTATAAAATAATTTTCTTGTCCCTCTTCTTTTTTTATCCATTTTTTTCTTTTTTCCCCTTTTCATCTTTTTTCATTGGATGGATTATACACAATTCAGCTCCCCAGTGTAGAGCAGCCAGACCATTACTGCCAGGCTCTTACTGTCAGACCCTTACTGCCAGGCCCTGTCACACTGTTACCTGCCGCTTGGTTGAGGTTGGACCTCCTGTGCCTCCTGTTCCCAGTGCTGTTCCTGATCTCTCGCAGCTCCTTCTCTTCTTCCTCCAGCCAGACTTCAGCCATCAGCAACTGTGGGCGAGAGTATGGACGCCTCAAAAATCCAAGTCCCGTCCTCTCACCCAACAGCAGCACAAGGCCCCTGTGTAAGAAGCCGTGGCCAGATTGGAGCGATTTTGTTTAGTGGCCCTGGCTCAATGGAGGCAGCAGCACATTGGCACCTCCTTTCCTGTAACCCAGTGTCAGCCCAAGGAGGCCGCACACCTGCTGCTGTTGCTGAGCCACATAGCCAGGGTACCAGCCGCCTGCTGCCTCCGCTCCAGGTCCCCCTCTTTCCCTGAGCACAAATTTTGTAGCGAGTGATGTCCTAAAATGCTTGCCGTACTCCCTATCTCTATCAGTCCCCTGGGAGATAGACGGCAGCACAGCCCGAGTACAAAGTGCGAGTCGGGAGAACTTGCTGGCAGATGCCTAGGGCACCTTGTCAGTAATCCGGCCCTGGCTGCGGGCCAATTGAAATTGGGCTGCGGGCCATAGTTTGGACACCCCTGGTTTAAGTTATACAATGCATGATAAAATTCTTGAAAACAGTTCGCTATCTCCGGATAAGTACAGATGCAGCCACTTTGGTTTGTCTGTTTGACACAGAATAACTAAACACAGATATCCCATTTATCTCATTTAACACAGAAAACTGCGTCACAACATCCCATCTAATTAAAGCATTCACCATTGTGAACTATGGAGCTTTGGTATGCTAATGAAAAGGTTAAATGCATTAAATGAGTTAAGATGACTTAAGATAACACAGTTTCTTCAATTACCCCTGAGTCATGACGCATTTAACTCACAAATCCAAGTGGCTTCATCTGTATAGTGAATTGTTTGATTAGAATCTTTGATTTGTGGTATGAATGTTTTACTCTTTTGCTCCATTATTAGTTTGGAAAGGATTTTAGTGTATTTATTTCCCATTTCGTAGAAGTCTCTTTTGCATCTCAGATATGCTTGCTCTAAACAAGCATTTAACATATGTTTTAATTGGATCCTTTTATCCTCTAGTTCTTCTTGTGTCTGTTTCATTAGTTTTTCCTTATGTTTGTTTTCTAGGATTGTTATTTCCTGTAACAATACCTGAATCTTTTCATTGTGTACTTTCTTCATCTTTGTGCATAGTGCTATGAGATTGCCTCTAGTAACTACTTTTATTGTTTCCCAGAGGATTGAAGGATCTGTGCCTGGAAGATCATTATATTGTATAGTGTCTCTTACATAGTTTGCAATAGTTTCTCTATTCCGTTTACTCAATAACAATCTCTCATTAAACTTTCATATAAATGTCTCTGTCAGAGTGTTAGGTATTTCAATTTTAGTAAGATATGGGGCATGGTCCGATAGTATTGTTGGGCAAATTTGTAAATTTTTGATTATATTTAACCATTTCTGGTTTACAAAGAAGTTATCTATTCTTGAATAGCTGTTTCTGGGGTTTGAAAAAAAGATATAATCTTTTTGTTTGGGATTGTGAGTCCTCCTTATATCAATCATATTTAACCTATTTAGATACATTTTAATCTTCTTTATTGCTTTATAGGTGATGGCAGATCTCTGCGAGGAACAGTCTATTAAAGGATTAAGAGCTACATTTAGATCTCCTCCCATCAGTGTTATACCTTCTGCAAACTCCTGCAGAGTTGATGTCACTTCTTTCATGTACTGGACTTGTTCTTTATTTGGAATATAAATGGAACACAATGTCATCAGTGAATTGTAAACCTTTGCTTTAACCATAACAAAATATTCTTCTGAATCATATTTGGTATCTATCAATGACAATGGTACATCTTTATGAATCAATATGGCCATGCCCTTCACTTTCTTTTCCATATTGGTACTAAGAAAAATCTGTACCATCTACTTTTAATCACGTCCTCATGGGCTGTCTTGATTTGTGTTTCTTGTAAATAAACAATTTTTGCCCCTTGTCTGTTGCAGTTATTGAGTATTTGTGATCTTTTTTTGGATTATTCAATCCATTTACATTTGGGACCAAATTAGTAGGTGGGTATTGCGTCCCATTATTGCTAAGTAGCTTTTCTTTCTTTGCTTCCAGATATCGGGTAGTAGGGAGTAAAACTGGGTTAGGGATTATAACTTGAGGGATGAACGGGGTATATTCTTGGTTAATAAACTCAACCTTCAAATCATCTTGTACTGATTGGGCCTAATCTGCTATAACTATAAACTGTTAGTGCAGATGACCTTGGGGGGTGGGGGGTGGTGTGAGATAAGTGTAGAAATTGTATCATACCCTGATATATCCCACTTTCCTGCCTACAAAATTGTAATAACATCTCCAAACTTAGCCTTTCCAACTTCTTTCATCTATTTTTACATATAATGAATATAAAATGTTGTACATCATTAATCACGGTGTTATTGACTATTATGAGCACACTAATAACACATTCCATGCACATTAAGGAATTGGCAAAATTATAGAAGAGAAAGATATTCACAACAATCATTTAATCTACGAACCCAAAAAAAATAATTTTTTTTTCTTCTTTCATTCTTTTTATTTTTTTTTGCTTTTCTCTCTTTTTTTTTTCTTCTATAGTTCTACTCAGTGTAGATGGTTTGAGGAAAAGGAAAGGAGAAATGCGGTCAAATGCATACATAGGGAAAAATAGAGCCAGGGAGAGAGAATTGTAATAGAGAAAATAAGATGAAAAAACAAAAACAAAACAAACATATGCACATCAGAAATTAGTATAAGGGCAATATTATGCACCAGTGAAAAAGAGAATGCTTACATCTCTATATCTCTGTTCATGTCTCAGTCCAGGTTTTACTAGGTGTTTTCTTATTAGGAGTATTGAATTTGCCCATCTTCTGTCGCTGTGTCTTGGGAGTCCGTTGTACCATTGGAACCTCCTGCCACACCTCATCCAGCTCCTGGGATCTTTCTGGTTGAGAGATTTCCCCCTCGTTCCATCCAGGGATGGGAATGTCCTCCAATTGGAATTTTTGGATAAAACTTTGTGTGTCTTCCAGAATTCATATAAAGGCTTGCATGCCATCTTTGTTGGCTGATAGGCTGAACGGGAAGCCCCATCTGTATTGGATCCTTCTTTGGTGTAGCTGATCTGTAATCGGTTTCAATTGTTTCCTCTTTATCAGTGTGGAAAGAGATAGATCTTGCAATAAAATAATATTTTTAACAAGAGCTGGCTTTTTTCCACCCCTTGCCTTGGCCAGGATTTCTTCTTTTAGAGGAAAATTATTTATGCAGCATAAGATATCCCTCGGGGCTTCTGGAGGTGCATTTCTTGGCTTGTATACCCTGTGGGCCCGGTCCATAATGATTTCAGTACTGGGGTCTCTATCCAGTATTCCATTGAAAATTTTGAGGAGTGTAGGTATAATCTCTTCTCTTGGAATCGACTCTGGGACCCCCCTCACTCTAATATTATTCCTGCGACTCCTATTTTGCAAGTCTTCCAGCTGCCGCTGCAAGTGTGTGACTGTGATTTCTTTTGCTTGTTTGTCTATGAGTATGTTTTGTTGTTTCTGGTTACTCACAATTTTCGTCTGGTTTCTCTCCAGTGTGTCCGTCCTGGCTCCCATGCTTCCCATTTCTTGTTTGATGTCATGGAGATCATTGCGGATTTCCCCCATCATGGAGTGCAGCATGTCTTTTATATCTTTTTTTGATGCCAATTGTCTGATGTACGCTTGCATATCCATCGTGCTATCCACATCGCTTTCCCCTTCAGATGAGTCTTGTGTCTGGTATTCTGCAGCCTCTCGCCTATCCTTTTCCACAGGATCTGCGGGCGCCATCTTGGGGAACGATGTGGCTCTGTTTTTTTTATTAAACAGCGCTGGGATATCTTTCTGTTGTCCTGATTGCTTAGGAGTTTTGCTGTGCTCCTTAGTAGACCTCATGCCTTGTGATTTCCCCATGACTTCAATCAAGTATTACGGATTGTGTGAACAGGGTGAAAAAGGTTGTTTATACGATCATCACGCCCACCCGCTGGCCATGCGCCATAAGCAGTTATTACGTTTCACTTTGTAGGGGCTGTTACTGATAATATAACTTGTAGCAGCTCTGAATAACTAGTCACAGCTTGTTGAGCAATGATAGGTACTGGATTTAGATTAGATGTACGTGCTGCTTTCTATTCTGCTGTATAAGCGTGGCCTGATGTGTTGCTTATTCAAGAGGCTGCTGAAGCTTCTGGGGATGTGTCTAGTGCCCTCCTTACTGCTAGATAATTGTAGCATGTCCTCATGGGGTTAATGCGCACTTAACTGCGCCACTTCTGCTACAGTTCTTATCTGGGTGCGCCAGAGGGTAATTGCGCTCCGTCGTGCCTGAGCTCCACGGCTCCCAGCTGAGCTTGCCAACTTTAGGCCTCTTGTACAGGCCGCAGATGAATCTCTGTGTCCGTGAGTGCTGGAAACTTTATTTTTGCAGAGGTGTGCTTCGGGAAGAGTCGACTATACCGGCCACTCTATTTCTTAGTCACTGGGTCCCCTTATGCAGTGCTATTAGGTTTATTTTGCGTCTGGCCCCAGGAGCACCAGGAAGGTGGGACTGCTCCGTTGCGCAGTTGGCCACGCCCTATTGTCCTAATTTATATAAATAAAATGTCCATACCATTTGCCATTGGTAAGTTTATCCCACAACACCGATGCATCTTAAAATAAGCAGTCAGTGTTTAAAGACATGCTACTTTGCATAAACCAGTGTTTCATTGGTGGGGAAGAAAGGAGATCTCACCATCAGCATAGGAAGGGGTTCTTTACTGTAAGGGCAGGTTATGGGATTCCCTACCAAGAGAGGGGGAATGCGTGATTTATTGGTGGGGAGGAAAGGTGATTTCAGCATATGAAGTTAGCAGCTGAATGGAAATGGGTACTATGGTGCTATATACAGATCATAGGCAGAAGAACAATTGATTTAATCATTACAGCACCTTTATCGGATAGTAAATCAACATCCACTCTGGGCCCTTCCACTGTGGCTCTGTCACCCCCACCACCTGCTAACTGCCCTCCCCCTGTGCCTACTAACTGCCCAATCCCTTGTACCAACTACCTGCCCACCCCCTGTATCTACTTACTGCACAATCTACATAGAGCTCAACCCCCCCTTAGATTGTGAGTTCTTGGAGAAAGGACTAAACACTTGTCTATTGACTAAGTATGTTGTATGTTCTTTGGGTCAGAGATTGTATCCAGACTTCTATAAATA
The DNA here is from genome assembly GCA_038501925.1 of Xenopus petersii. Lineage (NCBI taxonomy): Eukaryota > Metazoa > Chordata > Amphibia > Anura > Pipidae > Xenopus > Xenopus petersii. Next base: position 97,287,556 of record CM076683.1, on the reverse strand, counting down.
TTCCATTAGCCAATGTGATTGTAAGCTCCTAGGCACAGATCCAGTCTGTGTTGTGTTTCTTTGTGTAATCTTTCTGAAATGACAGGTTATTTCGATCAGGAAGTGCACCAGGTGTGACCCATATATACATATTGGCTGAACAATTAGACTGTAAGCTCTTTGCTACAGGAAACAGATTGGGCTCCTAATTCACCCTAGTTCCCTGGCTGCACAATACACAGGATCTCATACAATATGAATCAATATAGGAAATTATTCTCTCTATACCTTGGGGGGCACCAATATGACTCCCTAAATAATTCTTTGGTACAAGCGGGTTTGGGCCCAGCAGAACTTCCCTGGTGAAATCATTAAGCCCACCCAGCCCAGAAAGCAGGTTGCACCCACTTCAGACAAATAATAAACATCTCTACCTCCAGCCTGGGCAGCACAAGGGGTTAAAGGACTGATTCCAGCACTTTCACCGTAGACATAGACAATATAAAGGGGCTTTATTCTATAGATATAAGAGTTCGTACAGGTAAGGGTTAAGGAAAGACAAAGATTTTATAAGGAAAGTGCCTAAGGCTGGCCCTGGTTGGAATGGTCTACTGACTTAGTTGACTTGCCTTGCAAAACAGTCTGTTCTGTTCAGATGATAATCATCCTCAGACTGAGGATAATAATAATTGGGGGTGATGCTGTACTGGCAGGCACGACAGACAAACTCGATTGGAGACGGGAGCTCAGCACCAGAAGCTGAGTCTGATGCTGTTCGGAACTGCTCCTGCAGGCTGTGCGCTGTGGGCGGAAAGGCTGCAGTGGCACTGCTGTTAACGGTCCAACCCACGTCAGCCACGTTGTACCACATTGCGTGCTATCATCATGCGTCGCCCAATCCTTGTGTGCGCTCAGGCCGGACCATAGTTAAAAAATGCGGGTGTACTGGGTTCCAGCCAGGGTTACCTCTGAATGTCCTGATGGATGGTACTAATATACATAATTTTCAGTACCATTGGGTTTGCTATAAACTGAGTTGTCTCCAGCAATAACAAATGAATTGACAAATGATCTCTCACCAGCTTTAGTGACTAGTAATAGATATTAATTTGCGTAACCATTACATACAATACTAACAAGATGCATTATATAAATGTATAGCTATTTACATCTTTGCAATTTATTTGGTTTATCCAAATCCAAATTGTTCAATAAATTCAACTTATATTTGGGGTCTGAAAAATTATTATTTTGGAAGGTGCCAAAAGTTAGGCACCCCATAGTGACTGAATTCATTACCTGATACCCTGACCATAGGGTTGCCACCTTTATTAAAAAGATTTACCGGCCAGTGGGGGCGGGCACCAAAAGGGGGCGTTCTGTGACTGTAAAAGGGGCGGAGCTACGCAGCGTGCCACAAAAGGGGCGGAGCAACATCACACAGCATTGCCGGTAAATTTGTAATACTGGCCACGGCCTTGGCAGGTGTTTTACCGGCTAGGCCGGTAAAATACCGGCCGGGTGGCAACTCTACCTGACCAGTGCTCCTATCAGCAAAAAAACGGCAGCAGCCCAGTTGCCACTGCAACTTCGGGCGACTTCGGAAATCCAAAGCAATCCCGCCTGCGATTCATTTCTTGCTGATGGGAAGGCAGAACGGGGAAATCTCTCCATCTGCCACCACCCTTAAATCATGTGGAATATGTAAAAAAACAAATGTATACTTATGTATACACTTGTGTTAAAATTACCTGAAGTGCACTTTATAGTGGTAATTTACATACCATAGAAGCAGCATGCAAAAGCACCTCTGTATTCAATCAGCATTCAGCATGTTTATTACCCACAATGCAGCATTATTTCCCACAATCCCAGTTCCACTGAGGTTGCTCGGGGAGGTGCACATGATGTGATTATGTCTAATGCACCAGACTGTATGCATTTGTGCTTGTACTTTGATACATTTGGCATGAGAGCGACGTGTGCCTGATTCTATTTGATGCATCTGCTCTGCACCTATTTAGACAGGAGGCTGTTGTCTAACACCTGGGGTGAAGGTGGTGGTTGCTCCAGGGTTCTCCACCATCAATAAGTACTTTAATGAATGGAAAGCTGAATGTGAGGTTCACAACTGCAGTGTGGTAACTAAATGACTCCTTATATGAGCATGGAAACAAATTGGCAGCAAGGGCAAATTGTTTATAAAAATGTTATAACTTTGTTAGGGCAGTGGCACAAACCCTCATATATAATAAAAGGCACTAAGTTTGCCCAGGAGCAGTAACCCATAGCAACCAATAAAATGTTGGCTTTTAAAGAGGTGACCATCAAATGCTACCGACTGATTAGTTGCTATAGGTTACTACTCTTGGGCAAACTTAGTGCCTTTTACATAACCCTCTTAAGTGTCGTGTTCCCACTCTCTTGTTTGTCACCTGAAAGGGCCACCTGTACTCTCTTGCAAGGTTATTGTTGCTCAGAAATACTGAATAAATTAAAAATAGAAAAAAATCGGAGGTTTCTGTGGTTCACTCCCTTTGCCGGTTCAGATAATCCCTTCTCCTTCAGATGGATAGTAGTTAAACTTATGTAGATAAACCAGCGCTATAAGCTCGGGATAGACAGAAAAAATAGTAATATATAAGGGCAGATTTATCAAGGGTCGAAGTGAATTTGAGGGAATTTTCAAAATAAAAAAATTCGAAATTCTAAGTAATTTTTTGGATACTCCGACCACCGAATAGGATACTACGACTTCAACTTCAAATTTGGTTCAAAGTAAAATCGTTCAAATACTCGACCATTCGATTTTAGAAGTACTGTCTCTTTAAAAAAAACTTCGACTTCAATACTCCGCCAAATTAAAGCTGCCGAAGTGCTATGTTAGCCTATGAGGACCTTCTAGAGCATTTTTCTAAGTTTTTGGAAGTCAAAGTAAAATTGTTCAATTTGTCGCGGAAATCCTTAGAATCGTTCGAACGATTGTACTTCGACCGCAAACTGCCAAATTTGATGTAAAAAAACTTCGACTTCAATATTCGAAGTCGAAGTATTCCAATTCGATGGTCAAATTCCAAAGCTTTTTCTACTTCGAAATTCAACCCTTGGGTCTGCCCTCCCCACCCCACAGATCCACCCCCCACCACACCACACAGTAAAAAAAAAAAAAAAACATTGGTGGCTAGGGTTCCCACATGTTGTGTTCAGGGCCCCCCATTAAAAAAAACATTTGTGGTCAGGGCCCCCCTTTAAAAAACATTTGTTGTCAGGGCCCCCCATAAAAAAATTTGTGGTCAGGGCCCCTCCATTAAAAAAAACATTTGTGGTCAGGGCCCTCCATTAAAAAAAACATCTGTGATAAGGACCCCCCATTAAAAAAAACATTTGTGATAAGGGCCCCCCATAAAAGAACATTTGTGGCCAGGGCCCCCATAAAAAAAAACTTGTGGTCCGGGCCCCCCCATTAAAAAAACATTTGTGGTCGGCCCCCATTAAAAAAATATTGGTGGCTAGGACCCACATGGTAAAATAAAATTGGTGGCCAGGGCCCCCCCACGTTATAAGAAAATTGGTGGCAAGGGTCCCCCCCACGTTTTAAGAAAAGTAAAGGCCAGGTCCCCCCTTAAACGTCCATGTAAAAAAAACTTGCCCCCCCAGAAGTTTAAAAAAAAATTGGTGCCCAGGGACCCAGACACAACAGGGATCACAAAGGGTTACCTTTAGGGGGGCCCTGCCATGTAACACTTACTTCATTACTTCATTAGCATAGCCCACCTGCTGTAAGTGAGCTGCCAACTACAGAAGGGAGGAGGGGAGCACAGGTGGCTGCATCTTCTTCCCTTATTAGTCACAGAATTTCAAGTCCCGGTAAAGCTGCATGGTGATTGGATGAGCTGGAGGGGATGTTCAAACCTCAGCTATCCAATCCCTGAGCAGCTCAACCGGGACTTAAACTCTGTGACCAATAAGGGAAAGTAATGGACAGAAGATCCCTCCCCCTGCCTTCCTGAAGTTGGTAGCTCTCAGAAAGCAGGGGGAGCCGGCTAATCAAGTAAGTGCATCGTGGCCCGGTCCCCCTTACCCTCGGGGCCCCTTACAACTCTCCCCCCTGTACCCCTCTGATGGCAGCACTGCTCCAGATAAACACTCTCTGATATCTTTGAGCTGCGTCAGTTGGAGTGTGGAAGCTGAAGAGTGTGGATGTGCAGGTAAGAGACCTACAATACTTTCATATTTGTGATGATCTAAAATACATGTAAGGACATCATGGTCTTTCACACCACTTAAGTATTGTACTAAAAGAAAATGTGGTGTTCCCCACACTGCAACTTCTCCAAAAGGACTGTTTAAAAAGATGGTTTAGTTAGGAGTTGGATGCAGGGGGAGTAAAAACAGACTTTGTAGTGGGTCATGTGACCAATGATGTCATAATGCTCACTCCAGATACAAACTCTCTTGTAGCATCTGATCTGAGCTGCGTCAGTTGGAGTGTGGAAGCTGAAGAGTGTGGATGTGCAGGTAAGAGACCTACAATATTTTCATATTTGTGATGATCAGGGGAGCTTTTAAAACTTTCTTTAAGTTTTAGAGACAGAGTGAATTTGTAAACATCCTGCTATAACGGAAAAAAACTGCCTCTCTGGTGATATTAAAGTATGGTTAGCCAAAGGAAAAAAATCACCATTTATCTTTCAACCATCTGGGAGGGTAACATCTTGGGGTAGTAATCCCCTTCCTAACAAGTCCAGTTTTCTGTTTAGTATATCTATGATTAATTGGGACCATGTCGTAATGTTGGGTCCTCAAAGTAACCAAGTTTCCCCCTACCTGTTAGCATTTGATAATTAGGGTCATGGGTAACTGAACTTATAATGCCATGCCCATCTTTCAAAAGGTTTTACTTCCCTCGCCAAATAAAAAACCCTAAAGAGAGTAACCCCCAATATAAAAAGAGGCCAACTAAATAGGTACAAACAAAGTTAGTGATCAGGTAAAGGTGGTATATGATTTAGTGTGAAATGTAGTGGAAGCCTTTCTTTGTTATTTAAAGGAAGGTATACTTGTTATACATGTTTTTGCTTTATTATTTTTATATGCCACTGTTCCATGGCATATATAGGGAAGACCATTATGATCATTGAGAAGAGGTTTTCTATACATACATTTCATATCAATTGGGTCAAGTAATAAAAAGTGATGGGCAAATTTATTCGCCAGGTGCAAATTCGTGGTGAATTCCCGCGATTCATTGCCGGCGAATATATTTGCGAAGCCGCCGTGAAAATTTGCCGGCGTAAAAAAAAATGGACACCGGCATCAAAAACGAGAAGCCAGCGCCATTTCGTGAATTTTTCACCATTTCACAGGAAATTTGTGAATTTTTTGACTAAGCGAAACGCCCCAAATTTGCCCATCACTACTAATAAAAGACACTAAGTTTGTCCAGGGGCAATAACCCATAGTAACCAATAAGCAGATAGAATTTACTAGTTGCCAATTCAAATATAAGCATTTTATTGGCTGCCATGAGTTACTGCTCCAAGGCAATCTTAGTGCCTTATATTATATATGGGGATACAACCGTATTGGATAGATGAGCACAATGTTACCTTTGAGTTAACGTTTCGTATGATGTAGGGCGTGATGTTCTGAGACAATTTGCAATTGGTGTTCATTTTTTTAATTTTTCATTTCTTTAGCTCTTTACTCAGCAGCTCTCCATTTTGCAAATTCAACAATCTGGTTGCTAGGGTTCAAATTACCCTAGCAACTATACATTGATTTGAATACGAGACTGGAATATTAGTAGAATAGGGCCTGAATGGAAAGATTAGTAATAAAAAGTGGCAGGTCAGCGACCCTATTTCAAAGCAAGAAAGATTCAGAAGAAAAAGGCAAAAAAACTATAAATAAATAATGAAGACTATCAGAGTTGTGCCACTTTTTTACAAGCAAATAGACATCATTTACCGGTTCCACTGCATCAGTAGTGTTATTGGTGTTTTTGTTTTGTCAAGAAATTGTTTTTGGCCCTTGCCAGTTTTAGGCCCTACACCTGGCAGCACTTGAAACCAAACAGGTGTTATACACTGCTAGAATCACTCTACTCTCTGACTTATACTAATCTTGGCTGGGCATTTTCTTTTTGTATACGAAACAGAAAAAAATCACCAGTGATCGGTCTAACCCACGCGGTGGCTTTGACCAGCTGCTATAAAAACCATTGTGCCATTGCTTGGTCTAACCCACATTCTAGAGTTGACCAGCTGCTATAAATGATAAAAAGCCAATATTTGTACACAAAGTGAAAAATAGAAAAATTACCAGTGTATGGTTCACCTTTAAAAATAATTATTACAAAAAATGAGATGTGAAAACCACACTTTGGCAAAATACGTAAGCTCACAAGCCACGCCAAGGCCCCTCATTGTACCTGAGTCCTACACTATTTGTGAGCATTCTAAGCTTGTAGTGCATTTAAATTTAAGTCCCCCAGCAAACAATATGACTGAGAAGTAAGACTATTGCGCACTTACCCTTAGCTCAGGAGTTCTAGTGAGAAAACCGGGAGCTTTTAAGCCCCAGCAAACAAACCTAAACCTGTGAATAATTACCTCCCTACACTATCTATTAGCATTTTAATTTGTAGTGCATTTAAAATTAAGTCCCCCAGTAGACAATGTGATTGAGTGATCAATCACCATGATGCACTTCCCCTAAACTCAGGGGCTATAGTGAAAAAGCAAGGAGCTTTTTAGCCCCAGCCAATTAACATAGATCTACAAATAATTCCCTGTTTTAAAGTCTGAATGGCAGCTATAGGCAATATTTGGCTACAATTTGTACACGAAACACAGAAAAAAATTGGGCAGTCTAACCTTTGCTGAGGCATTGACTAGCTGATAAAAACACCCTTGTGCCAGCACTCAGTCTACCCACATTCTGGAGTTGACCAGCTGCTATGAATGATAAAAAGCTAATTTTTGTACACAAAGAAGGTCTTCTCTCTAAGAAGTAGTAGGTAGAAAGTGCTAGTAGGCTCAGGCGCCGAGCATACCTTTTAAAGTGACTTTATTCCCCCTAAGAAGTAGTAGGTAAAAAGCATTAGCCCACTTAGACGCAGAGCTGAGCATACCTTTTAATGTGACTTTTCTCCCCCTAAGAAGAAGTACGTATAAAAAAAGCACTAGACGGCTCAGACGTCGAGCTGAGCATACCTTTTAATATACTTTTTCTCCCCATGAGAAGTAGTAGGTAAAAATCGTTAGACGGCTCAGACGCAGAGCTGAGTATACCTTTTAACGTGACTTTTCTCCCACAAAGAAGTAGTAGGTTAAAAGCGTTAGCTGGCTCAGACGCCGAGCTGAGCATACCTTTTAACGTGACTTTTCTGCCCCTAAGAAGTAGTAGGTAAAAAGCCGTAGCCGGCTCAGGCGCCGAGCTGAGCAGACCATTTAAGGTGACTTTTCTCCCCCTAAGAAGTAGTAGGTAAAAAGCGTAAGTTGGTTCAGACGCCGAGCTGAGCATACCTTTAAACATTACTTTTCTCCCCCTAAGAAGAAATAGATAAAAAGCGTATGTTGGCTCAGACGCCGAGCTGAGCATACCTTTTAACGTGACTTTTTTCCCCCTAAGAAGTAATAGATAAAAAGCTTATGTTGGCTCACACGCCGAGCTGAGCATACCTTTTAACGTTACTTTTCTCCCCCTAAGAAGTAGTGGGTAAAAATCGTTAGACGGCTCAGAAGCCGAGCTGAGTATACCTTTTAACGTGACTTTTCTCCCCCTAAGAAGTAGTAGGTAGAAATCGTTAGATGGCTCAGACGCCGAGCTGAGTATACCTTTTAACTTGACTTTTCTCCCCCTAAGAAGTAGTAGGTAAAAATTTGTTAGATGGCTCAGACGCCGAGCTGAGTATACCTTTTAACGTGACTTTTCTCCCCCCTAAGAAGTAGTAGGTTAAAAGCGTTAGCCGGCTCAGACACCGAGCTCAGCATACCTTTTAACTTGACTTTTCTCCCCCTAAGAAGTAGTAGGTAAAAACTGCTAGCCGTCTCAGACGCCGAACTGAGCATACCTTTTAACGTGACTTTTCTCCCCCCTAAGAAGTAGTAGGTAAAAAGCGGTAGCCGGCTCAGACGCCGAGCTGAGTATACCTTTTAACGTGACTTTTCTCCCCCTAAGAAGTAGTAGGTAAAAACAGTAGCCGGCTCAGATACCGAGCTGAGTATACCTTTTACCGTGATTTTCTCCCCCTAAGAAGTAGTAGGTAAAAATCGTTAGACGGCTCAGACGCCAAGCTGAGCATACCTTTTAGCGTGACTTTTCTCCCCCTAAGAAGTAGTAGGTAAAAATCGTTAGACGGCTCAGACGCCGAGCTGAGAATAACTTTTAACGTGACTTTTCTCCCCCAAAGAAGTAGTAGGTTAAAAGCGTTAGCTGGCTCAGACGCCGAGCTGAGTATACCTTTTAACGTGACTTTTCTGCCCCTAAGAAGTAGTAGGTAAGAAGCGGTAGTCGGCTCAGACGCCGAGCTCAGCATACCTTTTAACTTGACTTTTCTCCCCCTAAGAAGTAGTAGGTAAAAAGCATAAGTTGGTTCAGACGCCGAGCTGAGCATACCTTTTAACGTGACTTTTCTCCCCCCTAAGAAGTAGTAGGTTAAAAGCGTTAGCTGGCTCAGACGCCGAGCTGAGTATACCTTTTAACGTGACTTTTCTCCCCCTAAGAAGTAGTAGGTAAAAAGCATAAGTTGGTTCAGACGCCGAGCTGAGCATACCTTTTAACGTGACTTTTCTCCCCCTAAGAAGTAATAGATAAAAAGCTTATGTTGGCTCACACGCCGAGCTGAGCATACCTTTTAACGTGACTTTTCTCCCCCAAAGAAGTAGTAGGTAAAAAGATTTAGCTGCCCCAGACAACGAGCTGAGCATTCCTTTTAACGTGACTTTTCTCCCCCTAAGAAGTAGTAGGTAAGAAGCGGTAGTCGGCTCAGACGCCGAGCTCAGCATACCTTTTAACGTGACTTTTCTCCCCCCTAAGAAGTAGTAGGTAAAAAGCGGTAGCCGGCTCAGACGCCGAGCTGAGCATACCTTTTAACGTGACTTTTCTCCCCCTAAGAAGTAGTAGGTAAAAACAGTAGCCGGCTCAGATACCGAGCTGAGTATACCTTTTACCGTGATTTTCTCCCCCTAAGAAGTAGTAGGTAAAAATCGTTAGACGGCTCAGACGCCGAGCTGAGAATAACTTTTAACGTGACTTTTCTCCCCCGAAGAAGTAGTAGGTAAAAAGATTTAGCTGCCCCAGACAACGAGCTGAGCATTCCTTTTAACGTGACTTTTCTCCCCCTAAGAAGTAGTAGGTAAGAAGCGGTAGTCGGCTCAGACGCCGAGCTCAGCATACCTTTTAACTTGACTTTTCTCCCCCTAAGAAGTAGTAGGTAAAAACTGCTAGCTGTCTCAGACGCCGAACTGAGCATACCTTTTAACGTGACTTTTCTCCCCCCTAAGAAGTAGTAGGTTAAAAGCGTTAGCTGGCTCAGACGCCGAGCTGAGTATACCTTTTAACGTGACTTTTCTCCCCCTAAGAAGTAGTAGGTAAAAAGCGTAAGTTGGTTCAGACGCCGAGCTGAGCATACCTTTTAACGTGACTTTTCTCCCCCTAAGAAGTAATAGATAAAAAGCTTATGTTGGCTCACACGCCGAGCTGAGCATACCTTTTAACGTGACTTTTCTCCCCCCTAAGAAGTAGTAGGTTAAAAGCGTTAGCCGGCTCAGACACCGAGCTGAGTATACCTTTTAACTTGACTTTTCTCCCCCTAAGAAGTAGTAGGTAAAAAGATTTAGCTGTCTCAGACGCCGAACTGAGCATACCTTTTAACGTGACTTTTCTCCCCCCTAAGAAGTAGTAGGTAAAAAGATTTAGCTGCCCCAGACAACGAGCTGAGCATACCTTTTAACGTGACTTTTTTCCCCCGAAGAAGTAGTAGGTAAAAATTGTTAGACTGCTCAGACGCCGAGCTGAGCATACCTTTTAACGTGACTTTTCTCCCCCTAAGAAGTAGTAGGTAAAAATCGTTAGACTGCTCAGACGCCGAGCTGAGCATACCTTTTAACGTGACTTTTCTCCCCCTAAGAAGTAGTAGGTAAAAAGCGTATAATGGCTCAGACGCCGAACTGAGCATACCTTTTAACGTGACTTTTCTCCCCCCTAAGAAGTAGTAGGTAAAAAGCGGTAGCCGGCTCAGACGCCGAGCTGAGTATACCTTTTAACGTGACTTTTCTCCCCCTAAGAAGTAGTAGGTAAAAACAGTAGCAGGCTCAGATACCGAGCTGAGCATACCTTTTAACGTGACTTTTCTCCCCCTAAGAAGTAGTAGGTAAAAATCGTTAGACTGCTCAGACGCCGAGCTCAGCATACCTTTTAACTTGACTTTTCTCCCCCTAAGAAGTAGTAGGTAAAAATCGTTAGACGGCTCAGACGCCGAGCTCAGCATACCTTTTAATGTGACTTTTCTCCCCCTAAGAAGTAGTAGGTAAATAGCGTTAGCTGGCTCAGACGCTGAGCTGAGCATACCTTTTAACTTGACTTTTCTCCCCCTAAGAAGTAGTAGGTAAAAAGCGTTAGCTGGCTCAGACGCCAAGCTGAGCATACCTTTTAACGTTACTTTTCTCCCCCTAAGAAATAGTAGGTAAAAATAGTTAGATTGCTTACATGCCGAGCTGAGCATACCTTTTAACGTGACTTTTCTCCCCCTAAGAAGTAGTAGGTAAAAAGCGGTAGCCGGCTCAGACGCCGAGCTGAGTACACCTTTTAACGTGACTTTTCTATCCCTAAGAAGTAGTAGGTAAAAAGCGTTAGCTGGCTCAGGCGCCCGAGCTGAGCATACCTTTTAACGTGACTTTTCTCCCCCTAAGAAGTAGTAGGTAAAAAGCTTTAGACGGCTCAGACGCCGAGCTGAGTATACCTTTTAACGTGACTTTTCTCCCCCTAAGATGTAGTAGGTAAAAAGCGGCAGCCGGCACAGATGCCGAGCTTAGTATACCTTTTAACGTGACTTTTCTCCCCCTAAGAAGTAGTAGGTAAAAAGCGGCAGCCGGCTCAGATGCCGAGCTGAGTATACCTTTTAACGTGACTTTTCTCCCCCTAAGAAGTAGTAGGTAAAAATCGTTAGCTGGCTCAGGCGCCCGAGCTGAGCATACCTTTTAACGTTACTTTTCTCCCCCTAAGAAGTAGTAGGTAAAAATCGTTAGACGGCTCAGACGCCGAGCTGAGTATACCTTTTAACGTGACTTTTCTCCCCCTAAGAAGTAGTAGGTAAAAAGCGGCAGCCGGCTCAGATGCCGAGCTGAGTATACCTTTTAATGTGACTTTTCTCCCCCTAAGAAGTAGTAGGTAAAAATCGTTAGCTGGCTAAGGCCCTGAGCTGAGCATACCTTTTAACGTGATTTTTCTCCCCCTAAGAAGTAGTAGGTAAAAATCGTTAGACTGCTCAGACGCCTAGCTGAGCATACCTTTTAACGTGACTTTTCTCCCCCTAAGAAGTAATAGGTAAAAAGCGGTAGCCGGCTCAGGCGCCCGAGCTGAGCATACCTTTTCACGTGACTTTTCTCCCCCTAAGAAGTAGTAGGTAAAAAGCGGTAGCCGGCTCAGGCGCCCGAGCTTAGTATACCTTTTAACGTGACTTTTCTCCCCCTAAGAAGTAGTAGGTACAAAAGTGTTAGCCGGATTAGACGCCGAGCTGAGTATACCTTTTAACGTGACTTTTCTCCCCCTAAGAAGTAGTAGGTAAAAAGCGGTAGCCGGCTCAGACGCCGAGCTTAGTATACCTTTTAACGTGACTTTTCTCCCCCTAAGAAGTAGTAGGTAAAAAGCAGTAGCCGGCTCAGACGCCGAGCTGAGTATATCTTTTAACGTGACTTTTCTCACCCTAAGAAGTAGTAGGTTAAAAGCGTTAGGCGACTCAGACGCCGAGCTGATTATACCTTTTAACGTGACTTTTCTCCCCCTAAGAAGTAGTAGGTAAAAAGCGGTAGCCGGCTCAGACGCCGAGCTTGGTATACCTTTTAACGTGACTTTTCTCCCCCTAAGAAGTAGTAGGTAAAAATCGTTAGCTGGCTCTGGCGCCCGAGCTGAGCATACCTTTTAACGTGACTTTTCTCCCCCTAAGAAGTAGTAGATAAAAATCGTTAGACGGCTCAGACGCCGAGCTGAGTATACCTTTTAACGTGACTTTTCTCCCCCTAAGAAGTAGTAGGTAAAAAGCGGCAGACGGCTCAGATGCCGAGCTGAGTATACCTTTTAATGTGACTTTTCTCCCCCTAAGAAGTAGTAGGTAAAAAAACGTTAGCTGGGTCAGGCGCCCGAGCTGAGCATACCTTTTCACGTGACTTTTCTCCCCCAAGAAGTAGTAGGTAAAAAGCGGTAGCCGGCTCAGACTCCGAGCTTAGTATACCTTTTAACGTGACTTTTCTCCCCCTAAGAAGTAGTAGGTAAAAAGCGGTAGCCGGCTCAGACGCCGAGCTGAGTATACCTTTTAACGTGACTTTTCTCCCCCTAAGAAGTAGTAGGTAAAAATCGTTAGATTGCTTAGACGCCGAGCTGAGCATACCTTTTGACGTGACTTTTCTCCCCCTAAGAAGTAGTAGGTAAAAAGCGGTAGCCGGCTCAGACGCCAAGCTGAGTATACCTTTTAAAGTGACTTTTCTCCCCCTAAGAAGTAGTAGGTAAAAAACGTTAGCTGGGTCAGGCGCCCGAGCTGAGCATACCTTTTCACGTGATTTTTCTCCCCCAAGAAGTAGTAGGTAAAAAGCGGTAGCCGGCTCAGACTCCGAGCTTAGTATACCTTTTAACGTGACTTTTCTCCCCCTAAGAAGTAGTAGGTAAAAAGCGGTAGCCGGCTCAGACGCCGAGCTGAGTATACCTTTTAACGTGACTTTTCTCACCCTAATAAGTAGTAGGTTAAAAGCGTTAGGCGACTCAGACGCCGAGCTGAGAATACCTTTTAACGTGACTTTTCTCCCCCTAAGAAGTAGTAGGTAAAAAAACGTTAGCTGGGTCAGGCGCCCGAGCTGAGCATACCTTTTCACGTGACTTTTCTCCCCCAAGAAGTAGTAGGTAAAAAGCGGTAGCCGGCTCAGACTCCGAGCTTAGTATACCTTTTAACGTGACTTTTCTCCCCCTAAGAAGTAGTAGGTAAAAAGCGGTAGCCGGCTCAGACGCCGAGCTGAGTATACCTTTTAACGTGACTTTTCTCCCCCTAAGAAGTAGTAGGTAAAAATCGTTAGATTGCTTAGACGCCGAGCTGAGCATACCTTTTGACGTGACTTTTCTCCCCCTAAGAAGTAGTAGGTAAAAAGCGGTAGCCGGCTCAGACGCCAAGCTGAGTATACCTTTTAAAGTGACTTTTCTCCCCCTAAGAAGTAGTAGGTAAAAAACGTTAGCTGGGTCAGGCGCCCGAGCTGAGCATACCTTTTCACGTGACTTTTCTCCCCCAAGAAGTAGTAGGTAAAAAGCGGTAGCCGGCTCAGACTCCGAGCTTAGTATACCTTTTAACGTGACTTTTCTCCCCCTAAGAAGTAGTAGGTAAAAAGCGGTAGCCGGCTCAGACGCCGAGCTGAGTATACCTTTTAACGTGACTTTTCTCACCCTAATAAGTAGTAGGTTAAAAGCGTTAGGCGACTCAGACGCCGAGCTGAGAATACCTTTTAACGTGACTTTTCTCCCCCTAAGAAGTAGTAGGTAAAAAGCGGTAGCCGGCTCAGACGCCGAGCTTAGTATACCTTTTAACGTGACTTTTCTCCCCCTAAGAAGTAGTAGGTTAAAATCGTTAGCTGGCTCAGGCGCCCGAGCTGAGCATACCTTTTTAACGTGACTTTTCTCCCCCTAAGAAGTAGTAGGTAAAAAGCGGTAGCCGGCTCAGAAGCCGAGCTGAGTATACCTTTTAACGTGACTTTTCTCCAACTAAGAAGTAGTAGGTAAAAAGCGGTAGCCGGCTCAGACGCCGAGCTGAGTATACCTTTTAACGTGACTTTTCTCCAACTAAGAAGTAGTAGGTAAAAAGCGGCAGCCGGCTCAGATGCCGAGCTGAGTATACCTTTTAACGTGACTTTTCTCACCCTAAGAAGTAGTAGGTTAAAAGCGTTAGGCGACTCAGACGCCGAGCTCAGCATAACTTTTAACGTGACTTTTCTCCCCCTAAGAAGTAGTAGGTAAAAAGCGTTAGCTGGCTCAGGCGCCCGAGCTGAGCATACCTTTTAACGTGACTTTTCTCCCCCTAAGAAGTAGTAGGTAAAAAGCTTTAGACGGCTCAGACGCCGAGCTGAGTATACCTTTTAACGTGACTTTTCTCCCCCTAAGAAGTAGTAGGTAAAAAGCGGCAGCCGGCTCAGATGCCGAGCTTAGTATACCTTTTAACGTGACTTTTCTCCCCCTAAGAAGTAGTAGGTAAAAAGCGGCAGCCGGCTCAGATGCCGAGCTGAGCATACCTTTTAACGTTACTTTTCTCCCCCTAAGAAGTAGTAGGTAAAAATCGTTAGACGGCTCAGACGCCGAGCTGAGTATACCTTTTAACGTGACTTTTCTCCCCCTAAGAAGTAGTAGGTAATTGCGGTAGCCGGCGCAGACGCCGAGCTGAGCATACCTTTTCACGTGACTTTTCTCCCCCTAAGAAGTAGTAGGTAAAAAGCGGTAGCCGGCTCAGACGCCGAGCTTAGTATACCTTTTAACGTGACTTTTCTCCCCCTAAGAAGTAGTAGGTAAAAAGTGTTAGCCGGATTAGACGCCGAGCTGAGTATACCTTTTAACGTGACTTTTCTCCCCCTAAGAAGTAGTAGGTAAAAAGCGGTAGCCGGCTCAGAGGCCGAGCTTAGTATACCTTTTAACGTGACTTTTCTCCCCCTAAGAAGTAGTAGGTAAAAAGTGTTAGCCGGATTAGACGCCGAGCTGAGTATACCTTTTAACGTGACTTTTCTCCCCCTAAGAAGTAGTAGGTAAAAATCGTTAGCTGGCTCCGGCGCCCGAGCTGAGCATACCTTTTAACGTGACTTTTCTCCCCCTAAGAAGTAGTAGATAAAAATCGTTAGACGGCTCAGACGCCGAGCTGAGTATACTTTTTAACGTGACTTTTCTCCCCCTAAGAAGTAGTAGGTAAAAAGCGGCAGACGGCTCAGATGCCGACCTGAGTATACCTTTTAACGTGACTTTTCTCCCCCTAAGAAGTAGTAGGTAAAAAACGTTAGCTGGGTCAGGCGCCCGAGCTGAGCATACCTTTTCACGTGACTTTTCTCCCCCAAGAAGTAGTAGGTAAAAAGCGGTAGCCGGCTCAGACTCCGAGCTTAGTATACCTTTTAACGTGACTTTTCTCCCCCTAAGAAGTAGTAGGTAAAAAGCGGTAGCCGGCTCAGACGCCGAGCTGAGTATACCTTTTAACGTGACTTTTCTCCCCCTAAGAAGTAGTAGGTAAAAAGCGGTAGCCGGCTCAGAAGCCGAGCTGAGCATACCTTTTAACGTGACTTTTCTCCCCCTAAGAAGTAGTAGGTAAAAAGCGGCAGCCGGCTCAGATGCCGAGCTGAGTATACCTTTTAACGTGACTTTTCTCCCCCTAAGAAGTAGTAGGTAAAAATCGTTAGATTGCTTAGACGCCGAGCTGAGCATACCTTTTGACGTGACTTTTCTCCCCCTAAGAAGTAGTAGGTAAAAAGCGGTAGCCGGCTCAGACCCCGAGCTGAGCATACCTTTTAACGTGACTTTTCTCCCCCTAAGAAGTAGTAGGTAAAAATCGTTAGATTGCTTAGACGCCGAGCTGAGCATACCTTTTAACGTGACTTTTCTCCCCCTAAGAAGTAGTAGGTAAAAAGCGGTAGCCGGCTCAGACGCCAAGCTGAGTATACCTTTTAAAGTGACTTTTCTCCCCCTAAGAAGTAGTAGGTAAAAAACGTTAGCTGGGTCAGGCGCCCGAGCTGAGCATACCTTTTCACGTGACTTTTCTCCCCCAAGAAGTAGTAGGTAAAAAGCGGTAGCCGGCTCAGACTCCGAGCTTAGTATACCTTTTAACGTGACTTTTCTCCCCCTAAGAAGTAGTAGGTAAAAAGCGGTAGCCGGCTCAGACGCCGAGCTGAGTATACCTTTTAATGTGACTTTTCTCACCCTAATAAGTAGTAGGTTAAAAGCGTTAGGCGACTCAGACGCCGAGCTGAGTATACCTTTTAACGTGACTTTTCTCCCCCTAAGAAGTAGTAGGTAAAAAGCGGTAGCCGGCTCAGACGCCGAGCTTAGTATACCTTTTAACGTGACTTTTCTCCCCCTAAGAAGTAGTAGGTTAAAATCGTTAGCTGGCTCAGGCGCCCGAGCTGAGCATACCTTTTTAACGTGACTTTTCTCCCCCTAAGAAGTAGTAGATAAAAATCGTTAGACGGCTCAGACGCCGAGCTGAGTATACCTTTTAACGTGACTTTTCTCCAACTAAGAAGTAGTAGGTAAAAAGCGGCAGCCGGCTCAGATGCCGAGCTGAGTATACCTTTTAACGTGACTTTTCTCACCCTAAGAAGTAGTAGGTTAAAAGCGTTAGGCGACTCAGACGCCGAGCTCAGCATAACTTTTAACGTGACTTTTCTCCCCCTAAGAAGTAGTAGGCAAAAAGCGTTAGCTGGCTCAGGCGCCCGAGCTGAGCATACCTTTTAACGTGACTTTTCTCCCCCTAAGAAGTAGTAGGTAAAAAGCTTTAGACGGCTCAGACGCCGAGCTGAGTATACCTTTTAACGTGACTTTTCTCCCCCTAAGAAGTAGTAGGTAAAAAGCGGCAGCCGGCTCAGATGCCGAGCTTAGTATACCTTTTAACGTGACTTTTCTCCCCCTAAGAAGTAGTAGGTAAAAAGCGGCAGCCGGCTCAGATGCCGAGCTGAGTATACCTTTTAACGTGACTTTTCTCCCCCTAAGAAGTAGTAGGTAAAAATCGTTAGCTGGCTCAGGCGCCCGAGCTGAGCATACCTTTTAACGTTACTTTTCTCCCCCTAAGAAGTAGTAGGTAAAAATCGTTAGACGGCTCAGACGCCGAGCTGAGTATACCTTTTAACGTGACTTTTCTCCCCCTAAGAAGTAGTAGGTAATTGCGGTAGCCGGCGCAGACGCCGAGCTGAGCATACCTTTTAACGTGACTTTTCTCCCCCTAAGAAGTAGTAGGTAAAAAGCAGTAGCCGGCTCAGATGCCGAGCTGAGCATACCTTTTAACGTGACTTTTCTCCCCCTAAGAAGTAGTAGGTAAAAAGCGGTAGCCGGCTCAGACGCCGAGCTTAGTATACCTTTTAACGTGACTTTTCTCCCCCTAAGAAGTAGTAGGTTAAAAGCGTTAGCTGGCTCAGACGCCGAGCTCACCATACTTTTTAACGTGACTTTTCTCCCCCTAAGAAGTAGTAGGTAAAAATCGTTAGCTGGCTCAGGTGCCCGAGCTGAGCATACCTTTTAACGTGACTTTTCTCCCCCTAAGAAGTAGTAGGTAAAAATCGTTAGACTGCTCAGACGCCGAGCTGAGTATACCTTTTAACGTAACTTTTCTCCCCCTAAGAAATAGTAGGTAAAAAGCGGCAGCCGGCTCAGATGCCGAGCTGAGTATACCTTTTAATGTGACTTTTCTCCCCCTAAGAAGTAGTAGGTAAAAATCGTTAGCTGGCTAAGGCCCTGAGCTGAGCATACCTTTTAACGTGATTTTTCTCCCCCTAAGAAGTAGTAGGTAAAAATCGTTAGACTGCTCAGACGCCTAGCTGAGCATACCTTTTAACGTGACTTGTCTCCCCCGAAGAAGTAGTAGGTAAAAAGCGGTAGCCGGCTCAGACGCCGAGCTTAGTATACCTTTTAACGTGACTTTTCTCCCCCTAAGAAGGAGTAGGTAAAAATCGTTAGCTGGCTCAGGCGCCCGAGCTGAGCATACCTTTTAACGTGACTTTTCTCCCCCTAAGAAGTAGTAGGTAAAAAGCGGTAGCCGGCTCAGAAGCCGAGCTGAGCATACCTTTTAACGTGACTTTTCTCCCCCTAAGAAGTAGTAGGTAAAAATCGTTAGACGGCTCAGACGCCGAGCTGAGCATACCTTTTAACGTGACTTTTCTCCCCCTAAGAAGTAGTAGGTAAAAACAGTAGCCGGCTCAGATACCGAGCTGAGTATACCTTTTACCGTGATTTTCTCCCCCTAAGAAGTAGTAGGTAAAAATCGTTAGACGGCTCAGACGCCGAGCTGAGAATAACTTTTAACGTGACTTTTCTCCCCCGAAGAAGTAGTAGGTAAAAAGATTTAGCTGCCCCAGACAACGAGCTGAGCATTCCTTTTAACGTGACTTTTCTCCCCCTAAGAAGTAGTAGGTAAGAAGCGGTAGTCGGCTCAGACGCCGAGCTCAGCATACCTTTTAACTTGACTTTTCTCCCCCTAAGAAGTAGTAGGTAAAAACTGCTAGCTGTCTCAGACGCCGAACTGAGCATACCTTTTAACGTGACTTTTCTCCCCCCTAAGAAGTAGTAGGTTAAAAGCGTTAGCTGGCTCAGACGCCGAGCTGAGTATACCTTTTAACGTGACTTTTCTCCCCCTAAGAAGTAGTAGGTAAAAAGCGTAAGTTGGTTCAGACGCCGAGCTGAGCATACCTTTTAACGTGACTTTTCTCCCCCTAAGAAGTAATAGATAAAAAGCTTATGTTGGCTCACACGCCGAGCTGAGCATACCTTTTAACGTGACTTTTCTCCCCCCTAAGAAGTAGTAGGTTAAAAGCGTTAGCCGGCTCAGACACCGAGCTGAGTATACCTTTTAACTTGACTTTTCTCCCCCTAAGAAGTAGTAGGTAAAAAGATTTAGCTGTCTCAGACGCCGAACTGAGCATACCTTTTAACGTGACTTTTCTCCCCCCTAAGAAGTAGTAGGTAAAAAGATTTAGCTGCCCCAGACAACGAGCTGAGCATACCTTTTAACGTGACTTTTTTCCCCCGAAGAAGTAGTAGGTAAAAATTGTTAGACTGCTCAGACGCCGAGCTGAGCATACCTTTTAACGTGACTTTTCTCCCCCTAAGAAGTAGTAGGTAAAAATCGTTAGACTGCTCAGACGCCGAGCTGAGCATACCTTTTAACGTGACTTTTCTCCCCCTAAGAAGTAGTAGGTAAAAAGCGTATAATGGCTCAGACGCCGAACTGAGCATACCTTTTAACGTGACTTTTCTCCCCCCTAAGAAGTAGTAGGTAAAAAGCGGTAGCCGGCTCAGACGCCGAGCTGAGTATACCTTTTAACGTGACTTTTCTCCCCCTAAGAAGTAGTAGGTAAAAACAGTAGCAGGCTCAGATACCGAGCTGAGCATACCTTTTAACGTGACTTTTCTCCCCCTAAGAAGTAGTAGGTAAAAATCGTTAGACTGCTCAGACGCCGAGCTCAGCATACCTTTTAACTTGACTTTTCTCCCCCTAAGAAGTAGTAGGTAAAAATCGTTAGACGGCTCAGACGCCGAGCTCAGCATACCTTTTAATGTGACTTTTCTCCCCCTAAGAAGTAGTAGGTAAATAGCGTTAGCTGGCTCAGACGCTGAGCTGAGCATACCTTTTAACTTGACTTTTCTCCCCCTAAGAAGTAGTAGGTAAAAAGCGTTAGCTGGCTCAGACGCCAAGCTGAGCATACCTTTTAACGTTACTTTTCTCCCCCTAAGAAATAGTAGGTAAAAATAGTTAGATTGCTTACATGCCGAGCTGAGCATACCTTTTAACGTGACTTTTCTCCCCCTAAGAAGTAGTAGGTAAAAAGCGGTAGCCGGCTCAGACGCCGAGCTGAGTACACCTTTTAACGTGACTTTTCTATCCCTAAGAAGTAGTAGGTAAAAAGCGTTAGCTGGCTCAGGCGCCCGAGCTGAGCATACCTTTTAACGTGACTTTTCTCCCCCTAAGAAGTAGTAGGTAAAAAGCTTTAGACGGCTCAGACGCCGAGCTGAGTATACCTTTTAACGTGACTTTTCTCCCCCTAAGATGTAGTAGGTAAAAAGCGGCAGCCGGCACAGATGCCGAGCTTAGTATACCTTTTAACGTGACTTTTCTCCCCCTAAGAAGTAGTAGGTAAAAAGCGGCAGCCGGCTCAGATGCCGAGCTGAGTATACCTTTTAACGTGACTTTTCTCCCCCTAAGAAGTAGTAGGTAAAAATCGTTAGCTGGCTCAGGCGCCCGAGCTGAGCATACCTTTTAACGTTACTTTTCTCCCCCTAAGAAGTAGTAGGTAAAAATCGTTAGACGGCTCAGACGCCGAGCTGAGTATACCTTTTAACGTGACTTTTCTCCCCCTAAGAAGTAGTAGGTAAAAAGCGGCAGCCGGCTCAGATGCCGAGCTGAGTATACCTTTTAATGTGACTTTTCTCCCCCTAAGAAGTAGTAGGTAAAAATCGTTAGCTGGCTAAGGCCCTGAGCTGAGCATACCTTTTAACGTGATTTTTCTCCCCCTAAGAAGTAGTAGGTAAAAATCGTTAGACTGCTCAGACGCCTAGCTGAGCATACCTTTTAACGTGACTTTTCTCCCCCTAAGAAGTAATAGGTAAAAAGCGGTAGCCGGCTCAGGCGCCCGAGCTGAGCATACCTTTTCACGTGACTTTTCTCCCCCTAAGAAGTAGTAGGTAAAAAGCGGTAGCCGGCTCAGGCGCCCGAGCTTAGTATACCTTTTAACGTGACTTTTCTCCCCCTAAGAAGTAGTAGGTACAAAAGTGTTAGCCGGATTAGACGCCGAGCTGAGTATACCTTTTAACGTGACTTTTCTCCCCCTAAGAAGTAGTAGGTAAAAAGCGGTAGCCGGCTCAGACGCCGAGCTTAGTATACCTTTTAACGTGACTTTTCTCCCCCTAAGAAGTAGTAGGTAAAAAGCAGTAGCCGGCTCAGACGCCGAGCTGAGTATATCTTTTAACGTGACTTTTCTCACCCTAAGAAGTAGTAGGTTAAAAGCGTTAGGCGACTCAGACGCCGAGCTGATTATACCTTTTAACGTGACTTTTCTCCCCCTAAGAAGTAGTAGGTAAAAAGCGGTAGCCGGCTCAGACGCCGAGCTTGGTATACCTTTTAACGTGACTTTTCTCCCCCTAAGAAGTAGTAGGTAAAAATCGTTAGCTGGCTCTGGCGCCCGAGCTGAGCATACCTTTTAACGTGACTTTTCTCCCCCTAAGAAGTAGTAGATAAAAATCGTTAGACGGCTCAGACGCCGAGCTGAGTATACCTTTTAACGTGACTTTTCTCCCCCTAAGAAGTAGTAGGTAAAAAGCGGCAGACGGCTCAGATGCCGAGCTGAGTATACCTTTTAATGTGACTTTTCTCCCCCTAAGAAGTAGTAGGTAAAAAAACGTTAGCTGGGTCAGGCGCCCGAGCTGAGCATACCTTTTCACGTGACTTTTCTCCCCCAAGAAGTAGTAGGTAAAAAGCGGTAGCCGGCTCAGACTCCGAGCTTAGTATACCTTTTAACGTGACTTTTCTCCCCCTAAGAAGTAGTAGGTAAAAAGCGGTAGCCGGCTCAGACGCCGAGCTGAGTATACCTTTTAACGTGACTTTTCTCCCCCTAAGAAGTAGTAGGTAAAAATCGTTAGATTGCTTAGACGCCGAGCTGAGCATACCTTTTGACGTGACTTTTCTCCCCCTAAGAAGTAGTAGGTAAAAAGCGGTAGCCGGCTCAGACGCCAAGCTGAGTATACCTTTTAAAGTGACTTTTCTCCCCCTAAGAAGTAGTAGGTAAAAAACGTTAGCTGGGTCAGGCGCCCGAGCTGAGCATACCTTTTCACGTGATTTTTCTCCCCCAAGAAGTAGTAGGTAAAAAGCGGTAGCCGGCTCAGACTCCGAGCTTAGTATACCTTTTAACGTGACTTTTCTCCCCCTAAGAAGTAGTAGGTAAAAAGCGGTAGCCGGCTCAGACGCCGAGCTGAGTATACCTTTTAACGTGACTTTTCTCACCCTAATAAGTAGTAGGTTAAAAGCGTTAGGCGACTCAGACGCCGAGCTGAGAATACCTTTTAACGTGACTTTTCTCCCCCTAAGAAGTAGTAGGTAAAAAAACGTTAGCTGGGTCAGGCGCCCGAGCTGAGCATACCTTTTCACGTGACTTTTCTCCCCCAAGAAGTAGTAGGTAAAAAGCGGTAGCCGGCTCAGACTCCGAGCTTAGTATACCTTTTAACGTGACTTTTCTCCCCCTAAGAAGTAGTAGGTAAAAAGCGGTAGCCGGCTCAGACGCCGAGCTGAGTATACCTTTTAACGTGACTTTTCTCCCCCTAAGAAGTAGTAGGTAAAAATCGTTAGATTGCTTAGACGCCGAGCTGAGCATACCTTTTGACGTGACTTTTCTCCCCCTAAGAAGTAGTAGGTAAAAAGCGGTAGCCGGCTCAGACGCCAAGCTGAGTATACCTTTTAAAGTGACTTTTCTCCCCCTAAGAAGTAGTAGGTAAAAAACGTTAGCTGGGTCAGGCGCCCGAGCTGAGCATACCTTTTCACGTGACTTTTCTCCCCCAAGAAGTAGTAGGTAAAAAGCGGTAGCCGGCTCAGACTCCGAGCTTAGTATACCTTTTAACGTGACTTTTCTCCCCCTAAGAAGTAGTAGGTAAAAAGCGGTAGCCGGCTCAGACGCCGAGCTGAGTATACCTTTTAACGTGACTTTTCTCACCCTAATAAGTAGTAGGTTAAAAGCGTTAGGCGACTCAGACGCCGAGCTGAGAATACCTTTTAACGTGACTTTTCTCCCCCTAAGAAGTAGTAGGTAAAAAGCGGTAGCCGGCTCAGACGCCGAGCTTAGTATACCTTTTAACGTGACTTTTCTCCCCCTAAGAAGTAGTAGGTTAAAATCGTTAGCTGGCTCAGGCGCCCGAGCTGAGCATACCTTTTTAACGTGACTTTTCTCCCCCTAAGAAGTAGTAGGTAAAAAGCGGTAGCCGGCTCAGAAGCCGAGCTGAGTATACCTTTTAACGTGACTTTTCTCCAACTAAGAAGTAGTAGGTAAAAAGCGGTAGCCGGCTCAGACGCCGAGCTGAGTATACCTTTTAACGTGACTTTTCTCCAACTAAGAAGTAGTAGGTAAAAAGCGGCAGCCGGCTCAGATGCCGAGCTGAGTATACCTTTTAACGTGACTTTTCTCACCCTAAGAAGTAGTAGGTTAAAAGCGTTAGGCGACTCAGACGCCGAGCTCAGCATAACTTTTAACGTGACTTTTCTCCCCCTAAGAAGTAGTAGGTAAAAAGCGTTAGCTGGCTCAGGCGCCCGAGCTGAGCATACCTTTTAACGTGACTTTTCTCCCCCTAAGAAGTAGTAGGTAAAAAGCTTTAGACGGCTCAGACGCCGAGCTGAGTATACCTTTTAACGTGACTTTTCTCCCCCTAAGAAGTAGTAGGTAAAAAGCGGCAGCCGGCTCAGATGCCGAGCTTAGTATACCTTTTAACGTGACTTTTCTCCCCCTAAGAAGTAGTAGGTAAAAAGCGGCAGCCGGCTCAGATGCCGAGCTGAGCATACCTTTTAACGTTACTTTTCTCCCCCTAAGAAGTAGTAGGTAAAAATCGTTAGACGGCTCAGACGCCGAGCTGAGTATACCTTTTAACGTGACTTTTCTCCCCCTAAGAAGTAGTAGGTAATTGCGGTAGCCGGCGCAGACGCCGAGCTGAGCATACCTTTTCACGTGACTTTTCTCCCCCTAAGAAGTAGTAGGTAAAAAGCGGTAGCCGGCTCAGA
The DNA here is from genome assembly GCA_038501925.1 of Xenopus petersii. Classification (NCBI taxonomy): domain Eukaryota; kingdom Metazoa; phylum Chordata; class Amphibia; order Anura; family Pipidae; genus Xenopus; species Xenopus petersii. The sequence goes on along the minus strand of CM076683.1, from coordinate 97,263,888 downwards.
CGCCGAGCTTAGTATACCTTTTAACGTGACTTTTCTCCCCCTAAGAAGTAGTAGGTAAAAAGTGTTAGCCGGATTAGACGCCGAGCTGAGTATACCTTTTAACGTGACTTTTCTCCCCCTAAGAAGTAGTAGGTAAAAAGCGGTAGCCGGCTCAGACGCCGAGCTTAGTATACCTTTTAACGTGACTTTTCTCCCCCTAAGAAGTAGTAGGTAAAAAGTGTTAGCCGGATTAGACGCCGAGCTGAGTATACCTTTTAACGTGACTTTTCTCCCCCTAAGAAGTAGTAGGTAAAAATCGTTAGCTGGCTCCGGCGCCCGAGCTGAGCATACCTTTTAACGTGACTTTTCTCCCCCTAAGAAGTAGTAGATAAAAATCGTTAGACGGCTCAGACGCCGAGCTGAGTATACTTTTTAACGTGACTTTTCTCCCCCTAAGAAGTAGTAGGTAAAAAGCGGCAGACGGCTCAGATGCCGACCTGAGTATACCTTTTAACGTGACTTTTCTCCCCCTAAGAAGTAGTAGGTAAAAAACGTTAGCTGGGTCAGGCGCCCGAGCTGAGCATACCTTTTCACGTGACTTTTCTCCCCCAAGAAGTAGTAGGTAAAAAGCGGTAGCCGGCTCAGACTCCGAGCTTAGTATACCTTTTAACGTGACTTTTCTCCCCCTAAGAAGTAGTAGGTAAAAAGCGGTAGCCGGCTCAGACGCCGAGCTGAGTATACCTTTTAACGTGACTTTTCTCCCCCTAAGAAGTAGTAGGTAAAAAGCGGTAGCCGGCTCAGAAGCCGAGCTGAGCATACCTTTTAACGTGACTTTTCTCCCCCTAAGAAGTAGTAGGTAAAAAGCGGCAGCCGGCTCAGATGCCGAGCTGAGTATACCTTTTAACGTGACTTTTCTCCCCCTAAGAAGTAGTAGGTAAAAATCGTTAGATTGCTTAGACGCCGAGCTGAGTATACCTTTTGACGTGACTTTTCTCCCCCTAAGAAGTAGTAGGTAAAAAGCGGTAGCCGGCTCAGACCCCGAGCTGAGCATACCTTTTAACGTGACTTTTCTCCCCCTAAGAAGTAGTAGGTAAAAATCGTTAGATTGCTTAGACGCCGAGCTGAGCATACCTTTTAACGTGACTTTTCTCCCCCTAAGAAGTAGTAGGTAAAAAGCGGTAGCCGGCTCAGACGCCAAGCTGAGTATACCTTTTAAAGTGACTTTTCTCCCCCTAAGAAGTAGTAGGTAAAAAACGTTAGCTGGGTCAGGCGCCCGAGCTGAGCATACCTTTTCACGTGACTTTTCTCCCCCAAGAAGTAGTAGGTAAAAAGCGGTAGCCGGCTCAGACTCCGAGCTTAGTATACCTTTTAACGTGACTTTTCTCCCCCTAAGAAGTAGTAGGTAAAAAGCGGTAGCCGGCTCAGACGCCGAGCTGAGTATACCTTTTAATGTGACTTTTCTCACCCTAATAAGTAGTAGGTTAAAAGCGTTAGGCGACTCAGACGCCGAGCTGAGTATACCTTTTAACGTGACTTTTCTCCCCCTAAGAAGTAGTAGGTAAAAAGCGGTAGCCGGCTCAGACGCCGAGCTTAGTATACCTTTTAACGTGACTTTTCTCCCCCTAAGAAGTAGTAGGTTAAAATCGTTAGCTGGCTCAGGCGCCCGAGCTGAGCATACCTTTTTAACGTGACTTTTCTCCCCCTAAGAAGTAGTAGATAAAAATCGTTAGACGGCTCAGACGCCGAGCTGAGTATACCTTTTAACGTGACTTTTCTCCAACTAAGAAGTAGTAGGTAAAAAGCGGCAGCCGGCTCAGATGCCGAGCTGAGTATACCTTTTAACGTGACTTTTCTCACCCTAAGAAGTAGTAGGTTAAAAGCGTTAGGCGACTCAGACGCCGAGCTCAGCATAACTTTTAACGTGACTTTTCTCCCCCTAAGAAGTAGTAGGCAAAAAGCGTTAGCTGGCTCAGGCGCCCGAGCTGAGCATACCTTTTAACGTGACTTTTCTCCCCCTAAGAAGTAGTAGGTAAAAAGCTTTAGACGGCTCAGACGCCGAGCTGAGTATACCTTTTAACGTGACTTTTCTCCCCCTAAGAAGTAGTAGGTAAAAAGCGGCAGCCGGCTCAGATGCCGAGCTTAGTATACCTTTTAACGTGACTTTTCTCCCCCTAAGAAGTAGTAGGTAAAAAGCGGCAGCCGGCTCAGATGCCGAGCTGAGTATACCTTTTAACGTGACTTTTCTCCCCCTAAGAAGTAGTAGGTAAAAATCGTTAGCTGGCTCAGGCGCCCGAGCTGAGCATACCTTTTAACGTTACTTTTCTCCCCCTAAGAAGTAGTAGGTAAAAATCGTTAGACGGCTCAGACGCCGAGCTGAGTATACCTTTTAACGTGACTTTTCTCCCCCTAAGAAGTAGTAGGTAATTGCGGTAGCCGGCGCAGACGCCGAGCTGAGCATACCTTTTAACGTGACTTTTCTCCCCCTAAGAAGTAGTAGGTAAAAAGCAGTAGCCGGCTCAGATGCCGAGCTGAGCATACCTTTTAACGTGACTTTTCTCCCCCTAAGAAGTAGTAGGTAAAAAGCGGTAGCCGGCTCAGACGCCGAGCTTAGTATACCTTTTAACGTGACTTTTCTCCCCCTAAGAAGTAGTAGGTTAAAAGCGTTAGCTGGCTCAGACGCCGAGCTCACCATACTTTTTAACGTGACTTTTCTCCCCCTAAGAAGTAGTAGGTAAAAATCGTTAGCTGGCTCAGGTGCCCGAGCTGAGCATACCTTTTAACGTGACTTTTCTCCCCCTAAGAAGTAGTAGGTAAAAATCGTTAGACTGCTCAGACGCCGAGCTGAGTATACCTTTTAACGTAACTTTTCTCCCCCTAAGAAATAGTAGGTAAAAAGCGGCAGCCGGCTCAGATGCCGAGCTGAGTATACCTTTTAATGTGACTTTTCTCCCCCTAAGAAGTAGTAGGTAAAAATCGTTAGCTGGCTAAGGCCCTGAGCTGAGCATACCTTTTAACGTGATTTTTCTCCCCCTAAGAAGTAGTAGGTAAAAATCGTTAGACTGCTCAGACGCCTAGCTGAGCATACCTTTTAACGTGACTTGTCTCCCCCGAAGAAGTAGTAGGTAAAAAGCGGTAGCCGGCTCAGACGCCGAGCTTAGTATACCTTTTAACGTGACTTTTCTCCCCCTAAGAAGGAGTAGGTAAAAATCGTTAGCTGGCTCAGGCGCCCGAGCTGAGCATACCTTTTAACGTGACTTTTCTCCCCCTAAGAAGTAGTAGGTAAAAAGCGGTAGCCGGCTCAGAAGCCGAGCTGAGCATACCTTTTAACGTGACTTTTCTCCCCCTAAGAAGTAGTAGGTAAAAATCGTTAGACGGCTCAGACGCCGAGCTGAGCATACCTTTTAACGTGACTTTTCTCCCCCTAAGAAGTAGTAGGTAAAAACAGTAGCCGGCTCAGATACCGAGCTGAGTATACCTTTTACCGTGATTTTCTCCCCCTAAGAAGTAGTAGGTAAAAATCGTTAGACGGCTCAGACGCCGAGCTGAGAATAACTTTTAACGTGACTTTTCTCCCCCGAAGAAGTAGTAGGTAAAAAGATTTAGCTGCCCCAGACAACGAGCTGAGCATTCCTTTTAACGTGACTTTTCTCCCCCTAAGAAGTAGTAGGTAAGAAGCGGTAGTCGGCTCAGACGCCGAGCTCAGCATACCTTTTAACTTGACTTTTCTCCCCCTAAGAAGTAGTAGGTAAAAACTGCTAGCTGTCTCAGACGCCGAACTGAGCATACCTTTTAACGTGACTTTTCTCCCCCCTAAGAAGTAGTAGGTTAAAAGCGTTAGCTGGCTCAGACGCCGAGCTGAGTATACCTTTTAACGTGACTTTTCTCCCCCTAAGAAGTAGTAGGTAAAAAGCGTAAGTTGGTTCAGACGCCGAGCTGAGCATACCTTTTAACGTGACTTTTCTCCCCCTAAGAAGTAATAGATAAAAAGCTTATGTTGGCTCACACGCCGAGCTGAGCATACCTTTTAACGTGACTTTTCTCCCCCCTAAGAAGTAGTAGGTTAAAAGCGTTAGCCGGCTCAGACACCGAGCTGAGTATACCTTTTAACTTGACTTTTCTCCCCCTAAGAAGTAGTAGGTAAAAAGATTTAGCTGTCTCAGACGCCGAACTGAGCATACCTTTTAACGTGACTTTTCTCCCCCCTAAGAAGTAGTAGGTAAAAAGATTTAGCTGCCCCAGACAACGAGCTGAGCATACCTTTTAACGTGACTTTTTTCCCCCGAAGACGTAGTAGGTAAAAATTGTTAGACTGCTCAGACGCCGAGCTGAGCATACCTTTTAACGTGACTTTTCTCCCCCTAAGAAGTAGTAGGTAAAAATCGTTAGACTGCTCAGACGCCGAGCTGAGCATACCTTTTAACGTGACTTTTCTCCCCCTAAGAAGTAGTAGGTAAAAAGCGTATAATGGCTCAGACGCCGAACTGAGCATACCTTTTAACGTGACTTTTCTCCCCCCTAAGAAGTAGTAGGTAAAAAGCGGTAGCCGGCTCAGACGCCGAGCTGAGTATACCTTTTAACGTGACTTTTCTCCCCCTAAGAAGTAGTAGGTAAAAACAGTAGCAGGCTCAGATACCGAGCTGAGCATACCTTTTAACGTGACTTTTCTCCCCCTAAGAAGTAGTAGGTAAAAATCGTTAGACTGCTCAGACGCCGAGCTCAGCATACCTTTTAACTTGACTTTTCTCCCCCTAAGAAGTAGTAGGTAAAAATCGTTAGACGGCTCAGACGCCGAGCTCAGCATACCTTTTAATGTGACTTTTCTCCCCCTAAGAAGTAGTAGGTAAATAGCGTTAGCTGGCTCAGACGCTGAGCTGAGCATACCTTTTAACTTGACTTTTCTCCCCCTAAGAAGTAGTAGGTAAAAAGCGTTAGCTGGCTCAGACGCCGAGCTGAGCATACCTTTTAACGTTACTTTTCTCCCCCTAAGAAATAGTAGGTAAAAATAGTTAGATTGCTTACATGCCGAGCTGAGCATACCTTTTAACGTGACTTTTCTCCCCCTAAGAAGTAGTAGGTAAAAAGCGGTAGCCGGCTCAGACGCCGAGCTGAGTACACCTTTTAACGTGACTTTTCTCCCCCTAAGAAGTAGTAGGTAAAAAGCGTTAGCTGGCTTAGGCGCCCGAGCTGAGCATACCTTTTAACGTGACTTTTCTCCCCCTAAGAAGTAGTAGGTAAAAAGCTTTAGACGGCTCAGACGCCGAGCTGAGTATACCTTTTAACGTGACTTTTCTCCCCCTAAGATGTAGTAGGTAAAAAGCGGCAGCCGGCTCAGATGCCGAGCTTAGTATACCTTTTAACGTGACTTTTCTCCCCCTAAGAAGTAGTAGGTAAAAAGCGGCAGCCGGCTCAGATGCCGAGCTGAGTATACCTTTTAACGTGACTTTTCTCCCCCTAAGAAGTAGTAGGTAAAAATAATTAGATTGCTTAGACGCCGAGCTGAGCATACCTTTTAACGTGACTTTTCTCCCCCTAAGAAGTAGTAGGTAAAAATCGTTAGCTGGCTCCGGCGCCCGAGCTGAGCATACCTTTTAACGTGACTTTTCTCCCCCTAAGAAGTAGTAGGTAAAAATCGTTAGACGGCTCAGACGCCGAGCTGAGTATACCTTTTAACGTGACTTTTCTCCCCCTAAGAAGTAGTAGGTAAAAAACAGTAGCCGGCTCAGATGCCGAGCTGAGCATACCTTTTAACGTGACTTTTCTCCCCCTAAGAAGTAGTAGGTAAAAAGCGGTAGCCGGCTCAGACGCCGAGCTGAGCATACCTTTTAACGTGACTTTTCTCCCCCTAAGAAGTAGTAGGTAAAAATAATTAGATTGCTTAGACGCCGAGCTGAGCATACCTTTTAACGTGACTTTTCTCCCCCTAAGAAGTAGTAGGTAAAAAGCGGTAGCCGGCTCAGACGCCGAGCTTAGTATACCTTTTAACGTGACTTTTCTCCCCCTAAGAAGTAGTAGGTAAAAATCGTTAGCTGGCTCAGGCGCCCGAGCTGAGCATACCTTTTAACGTGACTTTTCTCCCCCTAAGAAGTAGTAGGTAAAAATCGTTAGACTGCTCAGACGCCGAGCTGAGTATACCTTTTAACGTGACTTTTCTCCCCCTAAGAAGTAGTAGGTAAAAAGCGGCAGCCGGCTCAGATGCCGAGCTGAGTATACCTTTTAATGTGACTTTTCTCCCCCTAAGAAGTAGTAGGTAAAAATCGTTAGCTGGCTAAGGCCCTGAGCTGAGCATACCTTTTAACGTGATTTTTCTCCCCCTAAGAAGTAGTAGGTAAAAATCGTTAGACTGCTCAGACGCCTAGCTGAGCATACCTTTTAACGTGACTTTTCTCCCCCTAAGAAGTAGTAGGTAAAAAGCGGTAGCCGGCTCAGACGCCGAGCTTAGTATACCTTTTAACGTGACTTTTCTCCCCCTAAGAAGTAGTAGGTAAAAATCGTTAGCTGGCTCAGGCGCCCGAGCTGAGCATACCTTTTAACGTTACTTTTCTCCCCCTAAGAAGTAGTAGGTAAAAATCGTTAGACGGCTCAGACGCCGAGCTGAGTATACCTTTTAACGTGACTTTTCTCCCCCTAAGAAGTAGTAGGTAAAAAACAGTAGCCGGCTCAGATGCCGAGCTGAGCATACCTTTTAACGTGACTTTTCTCCCCCTAAGAAGTAGTAGGTAAAAAGCGGTAGCCGGCTCAGACGCCGAGCTGAGCATACCTTTTAACGTGACTTTTCTCCCCCTAAGAAGTAGTAGGTAAAAATAATTAGATTGCTTAGACGCCGAGCTGAGCATACCTTTTAACGTGACTTTTCTCCCCCTAAGAAGTAGTAGGTAAAAAGCGGTAGCCGGCTCAGACGCCGAGCTTAGTATACCTTTTAACGTGACTTTTCTCCCCCTAAGAAGTAGTAGGTAAAAATCGTTAGCTGGCTCAGGCGCCCGAGCTGAGCATACCTTTTAACGTGACTTTTCTCCCCCTAAGAAGTAGTAGGTAAAAATCGTTAGCTGGCTAAGGCCCTGAGCTGAGCATACCTTTTAACGTGATTTTTCTCCCCCTAAGAAGTAGTAGGTAAAAATCGTTAGACTGCTCAGACGCCTAGCTGAGCATACCTTTTAACGTGACTTTTCTCCCCCTAAGAAGTAGTAGGTAAAAAGCGGTAGCCGGCTCAGACGCCGAGCTTAGTATACCTTTTAACGTGACTTTTCTCCCCCTAAGAAGTAGTAGGTAAAAATCGTTAGCTGGCTCAGGCGCCCGAGCTGAGCATACCTTTTCACGTGACTTTTCTCCCCCTAAGAAGTAGTAGGTAAAAAGCGGCAGCCGGCTCAGATGCCGAGCTGAGTATACCTTTTAATGTGACTTTTCTCCCCCTAAGAAGTAGTAGGTAAAAATCGTTAGCTGGCTAAGGCCCTGAGCTGAGCATACCTTTTAACGTGACTTTTCTCCCCCTAAGAAGTAGTAGGTAAAAATCGTTAGCTGGCTCAGGCGCCCGAGCTGAGCATACCTTTTCACGTGACTTTTCTCCCCCTAAGAAGTAGTAGGTAAAAAGCGGTAGCCGGCTCAGACGCCGAGCTTAGTATACCTTTTAAAGTGACTTTTCTCCCCCTAAGAAGTAGTAGGTGAAAAGTGTTAGCCGGCTTAGACGCCGAGCTGAGTATACCTTTTAACGTGACTTTTCTCCCCCTAAGAAGTAGTAGGTAAAAAGTGGTAGCCGGCTCAGACGCCGAGCTTAGTATACCTTTTAACGTGACTTTTCTCCCTCTAAGAAGTAGTAGGTTAAAAGCGTTAGGCGACTCAGACGCCGAGCTGAGTATACCTTTTAATGTGACTTTTCTCCCCCTAAGAAGTAGTAGGTAAAAAGCGGTAGCCGGCTCAGACGCCGAGCTTGGTATACCTTTTAACGTGACTTTTCTCCCCCTAAGAAGTAGTAGGTAAAAATCGTTAGCTGGCTCCGGCGCCCGAGCTGAGCATACCTTTTAACGTGACTTTTCTCCCCCTAAGAAGTAGTAGATAAAAATCGTTAGACGGCTCAGACGCCGAGCTGAGTATACCTTTTAACGTGACTTTTCTCCCCCTAAGAAGTAGTAGGTAAAAAGCGGCAGACGGCTCAGATGCCGAGCTGAGTATACCTTTTAACGTGACTTTTCTCCCCCTAAGAAGTAGTAGGTAAAAATCGTTAGACGGCTCAGACGCCGAGCTGAGTATACCTTTTAACGTGACTTTTCTCCCCCTAAGAAGTAGTAGGTAAATAGCGGTAGCTGGCTCAGGCGCCCGAGCTGAGCATACCTTTTCACGTGACTTTTCTCCCCCTAAGAAGTAGTAGGTAAAAAGCGGTAGCCGGCTCAGACGCCGAGCTTAGTATACCTTTTAACGTGACTTTTCTCCCCCTAAGAAGTAGTAGGTAAAAATCGTTAGCTGGCTCAGGCGCCCGAGCTGAGCATACCTTTTTAACGTGACTTTTCTCCCCCTAAGAAGTAGTAGATAAAAATCGTTAGACGGCTCAGACGCCGAGCTGAGTATACCTTTTAACGTGACTTTTCTCCCCCTAAGAAGTAGTAGGTAAAAAGCGGTAGCTGGCTCAGGCGCCCGAGCTGAGCATACCTTTTCACGTGACTTTTCTCCCCCAAGAAGTAGTAGGTAAAAAGCGGTAGCCGGCTCAGACTCCGAGCTTAGTATACCTTTTAACGTGACTTTTCTCCCCCTAAGAAGTAGTAGGTAAAAAGCGGTAGCCGGCTCAGATGCCGAGCTTAGTATACCTTTTAACGTGACTTTTCTCCCCCTAAGAAGTAGTAGGTAAAAATCGTTAGCTGGCTCAGGCGCCCGAGATGAGCATACCTTTTTAACGTGACTTTTGTCCCCCTAAGAAGTAGTAGATAAAAATCGTTAGACGGCTCATACGCCGAGCTGAGTATACCTTTTAACGTGACTTTTCTCCCCCAAAGAAGTAGTAGGTAATTGCGGTAGCCGGCGCAGACGCCGAGCTGAGCATACCTTTTAACGTGACTTTTCTCCCCCTAAGAAGTAGTAGGTAAAAAGATTTAGCTGCCCCAGACAACGAGCTGAGCATAACTTTTAACGTGACTTTTTTCCCCCGAAGAAGTAGTAGGTAAAAATCGTTAGACTGCTCAGACGCCGAGCTGAGCATACCTTTTAACGTGACTTTTCTCCCCCTAAGAAGTAGTAGGTAAAAATCGTTAGACTGCTCAGACGCCGAGCTGAGTATACCTTTTAACGTGACTTTTCTCCCCCTAAGAAGTAGTAGGTAAAAAGCGTATGTTGGCTCAGACGCCGAACTGAGCATAGCTTTTAACGTGACTTTTCTCCCCCCTAAGAAGTAGTAGGTAAAAATCGTTAGATGTCTCAGACGCCATGCTGAGCATACCTTTTAACGTGACTTTTCTTCCCCTAAGAAGTAGTAGGTAAAAAGCGGTAGCCGGCTCAGACGCCGAGCTGAGCATACCTTTTAACGTGACTTTTCTCCCCCTAAGAAGTAGTAGGTAAAAAGCGGTAGCCGGCTCAGACGCCGAGCTGAGCATACCTTTTAACGTTACTTTTCTCCCCCTAAGAAGTAGTAGGTAAAAATCGTTAGACGGCTCAGACGCCGAGCTGAGTATACCTTTTAACGTGACTTTTCTCCCCCTAAGAAGTAGTAGGTAAAAACAGTAGCCGGCTCAGATACCGAGCTGAGTATACCTTTTACCGTGATTTTCTCCCCCTAAGAAGTAGTAGGTAAAAATCGTTAGACAGCTCAGACGCCGAGCTCAGCATACATTTTAACTTGACTTTTCTCCCCCTAAGAAGTAGTAGGTAAAAATCGTTAGACGGCTCAGACGCCGAGCTCAGCATACCTTTTAATGTGACTTTTCTCCCCCTAAGAAGTAGTAGGTAAATAGCGTTAGCTGGCTCAGACGCTGAGCTGAGCATACCTTTTAACTTGACTTTTCTCCCCCTAAGAAGTAGTAGGTAAAAAGCGTTTGCTGGCTCAGACGCCGAGCTGAGCATACCTTTTAACGTTACTTTTCTCCCCCTAAGAAATAGTAGGTAAAAATAGTTAGATTGCTTAGACGCCAAGCTGAGCATACCTTTTAACGTTACTTTTCTCCCCCTAAGATGTAGTAGGTAAAAAGCGGTAGCCGGCTCAGACGCCGAGCTGAGTCCACCTTTTAACGTGACTTTTCTATCCCTAAGGAGTAGTAGGTAAAAAGCGTTAGCTGGCTCAGGCGCCCGAGCTGAGCATACCTTTTAACGTGACTTTTCTCCCCCTAAGAAGTAGTAGGTAAAAAGCGTTAGCTGGCTCAGGCGCCCGAGCTGAGCATACCTTTTCACGTGACTTTTCTCCCCCTAAGAAGTAGTAGGTAAAAAGCGGTAGCCGGCTCAGACGCCGAGCTTAGTATACCTTTTAACGTGACTTTTCTCCCCCTAAGAAGTAGTAGGTAAAAAGTGTTAGCCGGCTTAGACGCCGAGCTGAGTATACCTTTTAACGTGACTTTTCTCCCCCTAAGAAGTAGTAGGTAAAAATCGTTAGATTGCTTAGACGCCGAGCTGAGCATACCTTTTAACGTGACTTTTCTCCCCCTAAGAAGTAGTAGGTAAAAATCGTTAGCTGGCTCAGGCGCCCGAGCTGAGCATACCTTTTAACGTGACTTTTCTCCCCCTAAGAAGTAGTAGGTAAAAAGCGGCAGCCGGCTCAGATGCCGAGCTGAGTATACCTTTTAACGTGACTTTTCTCCCCCTAAGAAGTAGTAGGTAAAAAGCGGAAGCTGGCTCAGATGCCGAGCTTAGTACACCTTTTAACGTGACTTTTCTCCCCCTAAGAAGTAGTAGGTAAAAAGCGGAAGCTGGCTCAGACGCCGAGCTTAGTACACCTTTTAACGTGACTTTTCTCCCCCTAAGAAGTAGTAGGTAAAAATCGTTAGACGTCTCAGACCCCGAGCTGAGTATACCTTTTAACGTGACTTTTCTCCCCCTAAGAAGTAGTAGGTAAAAAGTGTTAGCCGGCTCAGACGCCGAGCTGAGTATACCTTTTAACGTGACTTTTCTCCCCCTAAGAAGTAGTAGGTAAAAAGCGGTAGCCGGCTCAGACACCAAGCTTAGTATACCTTTTAACGTGACTTTTCTCCCCCTAAGAAGTAGTAGGTAAAAATCGTTAGACGTCTCAGACCCCGAGCTGAGTATACCTTTTAACGTGACTTTTCTCCCCCTAAGAAGTAGTAGGTAAAAAGATTTAGCTGCCTCTGACAACGAGCTGAGCATACCTTTTAACGTTACTTTTCTCCCCCTAAGAAGTAGTAGGTAAAAATCGTTAGACGGCTCAGACGCCGAGCTGAGTATACCTTTTAACGTGACTTTTCTCCCCCTAAGAAGTAGTAGGTAAAAAGTGTTAGCCGGCTCAGACGCCGAGCTTAGTATACCTTTCAACGTGACTTTTCTCACTCTAAGAAGTAGTAGGTTAAAAGCGTTAGGCGACTCAGACGCCGAGCTTAGTATACCTTTTAACGTGACTTTTCTCCCCCTAAGAAGTAGTAGGTAAAAATCGTTAGACGGCTCAGACGCCGACCTGAGTATACCTTTCAAAGTGACTTTTCTCACTCTAAGAAGTAGTAGGTTAAAAGCGTTAGGCGACTCAGACGCCGAGCTGAGTATACCATTTAACGTGACTTTTCTCCCCCTAAGAAGTCGGAGGTAAAAAGCGGTAGCCGGCTCAGACGCCGAGCTTAGTATACCTTTTAACGTGACTTTTCCCACCCTAAGAAGTAGTAGGTAAAAATCGTTAGACTGCTCAGACGCCGAGCTGAGTATACCTTTTAACGTGACTTTTCTCCCCCGAAGAAGTAGTAGGTAAAAATAGTTAGATTGCTTAGACGCCGAGCTGAGTATACCTTTTAACGTGACTTTTCTCCCCCTAAGAAGTAGTAGGTAAAAAGCGGTAGCCGGCTCAGACGCCGAGCTGAGCATACCTTTTAACATGACTTTTCTCCCCCTAAGAAGTAGTAGGTAAAAATTGTTAGGCGACTCAGACGCCGAGCTCAGCATAACTTTTAACGTGACTTTTCTCCCCCTAAGAAGTAGTAGGTAAAAATCCTTAGCTGGCTCAGGCGCCCGAGCTGAGCATACCTTTTAACGTTACTTTTCTCCCCATAAGAAGTTGCCGGTAAAAAGTGTCAGACGGCTCAGACGCCGAGCTTGAGTATACCTTTTAACGTTACTTTTCTCCCCCTACGAAGTAGTAGGTAAAAAGCGGTAGCCGGCTCAGACGCCGAGCTGAGTATACCTTTTAACGTGACTTTTCTCACCCTAAGAAGTAGTAGGTTAAAAGCGTTAGGCGACTCAGACGCCGAGCTCAGCATAACTTTTAACGTGACTTTTCTCCCCCTAAGAAGTAGTAGGTAAAAATCCTTAGCTGGCTCAGGCGCCCGAGCTGAGCATACCTTTTAACGTTACTTTTCTCCCCATAAGAAGTTGCCGGTAAAAATCGTTAGACGGCTCAGACGCCGAGCTGAATATACCTTTTAACGTGACTTTTCTTCCCCTAAGAAGTAGCAGGTAAAAATTGTTAGACGGCTCAGACGCCGAGCTGAGTATACCTTTCAACGTGACTTTTCTCACTCTAAGAAGTAGTAGGTTAAAAGCGTTAGGCGACTCAGACGCCGAGCTTAGTATACCTTTTTAACGTGACTTTTCTCCCCCTAAGAAGTAGTAGGTAAAAAGCGGTAGCCGGCTCAGACGCCGAGCTTAGTATACCTTTTAACGTGACTTTTCTCCCCCCTAAGAAGTAGTAGGTAAAAAGCGTTAGACTGCTCAGACGCCGAGCTTAGTATACCTTTTAACGTGACTTTTCTCCCCCTAAGAAGTAGTAGGTAAAAATCGTTAGCTGGCTCAGACGCCGAGCTTAGTATACCTTTTAACGTGACTTTTCTCCCCCTAAGAAGTAGTAGGTAAAAAGCGTTAGACTGCTCAGACGCCGAGCTGAGTATACCTTTTAACGTGACTTTTCTCCCCCTAAGAAGTAGTAGGTAAAAATCGTTAGCTGGCTCAGGCGCCCGAGCTGAGCATACCTTTTAACGTTACTTTTCTCACCCTAAGAAGTAGTAGGTAAAAATCGTTAGACTGCTCAGACGCCGAGCTGAGCATACCTTTTAACGTGACTTTTCTCCCCCTAAGAAGTAGTAGGTTAAAAGCGTTAGGCGACTCAGACGCCGAGCTTAGTATACCTTTTAACGTGACTTTTCTCCCCCTAAGAAGTAGTAGGTAAAAAGCGGTAGCCGGCTCAGACGCCGAGCTTAGTATACCTTTTAACGTGACTTTTCTCCCCCTAAGAAGTAGTAGGTAAAAATCGTTAGACGGCTCAGACGCCGAGCTGAGTATACCTTTCAACGTGACTTTTCTCACTCTAAGAAGTAGTAGGTTAAAAGCGTTAGGCGACTCAGACGCCGAGCTGAGTATACCATTTAACGTGACTTTTCTCCCCCTAAGAAGTAGTAGGTAAAAAGCGGTAGCCGGCTCAGACGCCGAGCTTAGTATACCTTTTAACGTGACTTTTCTCCCCCTAAGAAGTAGTAGGTAAAAAGCGTTAGATTGCTCAGACGCCGAGCTGAGTATACCTTTTAACGTGACTTTTCTCCCCCTAAGAAGTAGTAGGTAAAAATCATTAACTGGCTCAGGCGCCCGAGCTGAGCATACCTTTTAACGTTACTTTTCCCACCCTAAGAAGTAGTAGGTTAAAATCGTTAGAGTGCTCAGACGCCGAGCTGAGTATACCTTTTAACGTGACTTTTCTCCCCCGAAGAAGTAGTAGGTAAAAATAGTTAGATTGCTTAGACGCCGAGCTGAGTATACCTTTTAACGTGACTTTTCTCCCCCTAAGAAGTAGTAGGTAAAAAGCGGTAGCCGGCTCAGACGCCACACTGAATATAACTTTTAACGTGACTTTTCTCCCCCTAAGAAGTAGTAGGTAAAAAGCGGTAGCCGGCTCAGACGCCGAGCTGAATATACCTTTTAACGTGACTTTTCTCTCCCTAAGAAGTAGTAGGTAAAAAGCGGTAGCCGGCTCAGACTCCGAGCTGAGTATACCTTTTAACGTGACTTTTCTCCCCCTAAGAAGTAGTAGGTAAAAATAGTTAGATTGCTTAGACGCCGAGCTGAGTATACCTTTTAACGTGACTTTTCTCCCCCTAAGAAGTAGTAGGTAAAAAGCGGTAGCCGGCTCAGACGCCACGCTGAATATAACTTTTAACGTGACTTTTCTCCCCCTAAGAAGTAGTAGGTAAAAAGCGGTAGCCGGCTCAGACGCCGTGCTGAATATACCTTTTTAACGTGACTTTTCTCCCCCTAAGAAGTAGTAGGTAAAAATCGTTAGACTGCTCAGACGCCGAGCTGAGTATACCTTTTAACGTGACTTTTCTCCCTCTAAGAAGTAGTAGGTAAAAAGCGTTAGACGGCTCAGACGCCGAGCTTAGTATACCTTTTAACGTGACTTTTCTCCCCCTAAGAAGTAGTAGTTAAAAATCGTTAGACGGCTCAGACGCCAAGCTGAGTATACCTTTTAACGTGACTTTTCTCCCCCTAAGAAGTAGTAGTTAAAAATCGTTAGCTGGCTCAGGCGCCCGAGCTTAGCATGCCTTTTAACGTTACTTTTCTCCCCCTAAGAAGTAGTAGGTAAAAATCGTTAGACTGCTCAGACGCCGAGCTGAGCATACCTTTTAACGTGACTTTTCTCCCCCTAAGAAGTAGTAGGTAAAAATCGTTAGACTTCTCAGACACCATGCTGAGCATACCTTTTAACGTGACTTTTCTCCCCCTAAGAAGTAGTAGGTTAAAAGCGGTAGCCGGCTCAGACGCTGAGCTGAGCATAACTTTTAACGTGACTTTTCTCCCCCTAAGAAGTAGTAGGTAAAAAGCAGTAGCCGGCTCAGACGCCGAGCTGAGCATACCTTTTAACGTGACTTTTCTCCCCCTATGAAGTAGTAGGTAAAAAGCGATAGCCGGCTCAGACGCCGAGCTGAGTATACCTTTTAACGTGACTTTTCTCCCCCTAAGAAGTAGTAGGTAAAAATAGTTAGATTGCTTAGACGCCGAGCTGAGCATACCTTTTAACGTGACTTTTCTCCCCCGAAGAAGTAGTAGGTAAAAATAGTTAGATTGCTTAGACGCCGAGCTGAGCATACCTTTTAACGTGACTTTTCTCCCCCTAAGAAGTAGTAGGTAAAAAGCGGTAGCCGGCTCAGACGCCGAGCTGAGTATACCTTTTAACGTGACTTTTCTCCCCCTAAGAAGTAGTACTGTAGGTAAAAATCGTTAGACTGCTCAGACGCCGAGCTGAGTATACCTTTTAACGTGACTTTTCTCCCTCTAAGAAGTAGTACGTAAAAAGCGTTAGACGGCTCCGACGCCTAACTTAGTATACCTTTTAACGTTACTTTTCTCCCTCTACGAAGTAGTAAGTAAAAAGCGGTAGCCGGCTCAGACGCCGAGCTGAGTATACCTTTTAACGTGACTTTTCTCACCCTAAGAAGTAGTAGGTTAAAAGCGTTAGGCGACTCAGACGCCGAGCTCAGCATAACTTTTAACGTGACTTTTCTCCCCCTAAGAAGTAGTAGGTAAAAATCCTTAGCTGGCTCAGGCGCCCGAGCTGAGCATACCTTTTAACGTTACTTTTCTCCCCATAAGAAGTTGCCGGTAAAAATCGTTAGACGGCTCAGACGCCGAGCTGAGTATACCTTTCAACGTGACTTTTCTCACTCTAAGAAGTAGTAGGTTAAAAGCGTTAGGCAACTCAGACGCCGAGCTTAGTATACCTTTTAACGTGACTTTTCTCCCCCTAAGAAGTAGTAGGTAAAAAGCGTTAGACTGCTCAGACGCCGAGCTGAGTATACCTTTTAACGTGACTTTTCTCCCCCTAAGAAGTAGTAGGTAAAAATCGTTAGCTGGCTCAGGCGCCCGAGCTGAGCATACCTTTTAACGTTACTTTTCTCACCCTAAGAAGTAGTAGGTAAAAATCGTTAGACTGCTCAGACGCCGAGCTGAGCATACCTTTTAACGTGACTTTTCTCCCCCTAAGAAGTAGTAGGTAAAAAGCGGTAGCCGGCTCAGACGCCGAGCTGAGCATACCTTTTAACGTGACTTTTCTCCCCCTAAGAAGCAGTAGGTAAAAATCGTTAGATTGCTTAGATGCCGAGCTGAGCATACCTTTTAACGTGACTTTTCTCCCCCTAAGAAGTAGTAGGTAAAAATCGTTAGACTGCTCAGACGCCGAGCTGAGCATACCTTTTAACGTTACTTTTCTCACCCTAAGAAGTAGTAGGTAAAAATCGTTAGACTGCTCAGACGCCGAGCTGAGCATACCTTTTAACGTGACTTTTCTCCCCCTAAGAAGTAGTAGGTAAAAAGCGGTAGCCGGCTCAGACGCCGAGCTGAGCATACCTTTTAACGTGACTTTTCTCCCCCTAAGAAGCAGTAGGTAAAAATCGTTAGATTGCTTAGATGCCGAGCTGAGCATACCTTTTAACGTGACTTTTCTCCCCCTAAGAAGTAGTAGGTAAAAATCGTTAGACTGCTCAGACGCCGAGCTGAGCATACCTTTTAACGTGACTTTTCTCCCCCTAAGAAGTAGTAGGTAAAAAGTGGTAGCCGGCTCAGACTCCGAGCTGAGTATACCTTTTAACGTGACTTTTCTCCCCCTAAGAAGTAGTAGGTAAAAATAGTTAGATTGCTTAGACGCCGAGCTGAGTATACCTTTTAACGTGACTTTTCTCCCCCTAAGAAGTAGTAGGTAAAAAGCGGTAGCCGGCTCAGACGCCACGCTGAATATAACTTTTAACGTGACTTTTCTCCCCCTAAGAAGTAGTAGGTAAAAATCGTTAGACTGCTCAGACGCCGAGCTGAGTATACCTTTTAACGTGACTTATCTCCCTCTAAGAAGTAGTAGGTAAAAAGCGTTAGACGGCTCAGACGCCGAGCTTAGTATACCTTTTAACGTGACTTTTCTCCCCCTAAGAAGTAGTAGTTAAAAATCGTTAGACGGCTCAGACGCCAAGCTGAGTATACCGTTTAACGTGACTTTTCTCCCCCTAAGAAGTAGTAGGTTAAAAGCGTTAGGCGACTGAGACGCCGAGCTCAGCATACCTTTTAACTTGACTTTTCTCCCCCTAAGAAGTAGTAGTTAAAAATCGTTAGAAGGCTAAGACGCCAAGCTGAGCATACCTTTTAACGTGACTTTTCTCACCCTAAGAAGTAGTAGGTTAAAAGCAGTAGCCAGCTCAGACGCCGAGCTGAGCATACCTTTTAACGTGACTTTTCTCCCCCTAAGAAGTAGTAGGTAAAAAGCAGTAGCCAGCTCAGACGCCGAGCTGAGCATACCTTTTAACGTGACTTTTCTCCCCCTATGAAGTAGTAGGTAAAAAGCGATAGCCGGCTCAGACGCCGCGCTGAGTATACCTTTTAACGTGACTTTTCTCCCCCTAAGAAGTAGTAGGTAAAAATAGTTAGATTGCTTAGACGCCGAGCTGAGCATACCTTTTAACGTGACTTTTCTCCCCCTAAGAAGTAGTAGGTAAAAAGTGGTAGCCGGCTCAGACTCCGAGCTGAGTATACCTTTTAACGTGACTTTTCTCCCCCTAAGAAGTAGTAGGTAAAAATAGTTAGATTGCTTAGACGCCGAGCTGAGTATACCTTTTAACGTGACTTTTCTCCCCCTAAGAAGTAGTAGGTAAAAAGCGGTAGCCGGCTCAGACGCCACGCTGAATATAACTTTTAACGTGACTTTTCTCCCCCTAAGAAGTAGTAGGTAAAAAGCGGTAGCCGGCTCAGACGCCGTGCTGAATATACCTTTTAACGTGACTTTTCTCCCCCTAAGAAGTAGTAGGTAAAAATCGTTAGACTGCTCAGATGCCGAGCTTAGTATACCTTTTAACGTGACTTTTCTCCCCCTAAGAAGTAGTAGTTAAAAATCGTTAGACGGCTCAGACGCCAAGCTGAGTATACCGTTTAACGTGACTTTTCTCCCCCTAAGAAGTAGTAGGTTAAAAGCGTTAGGCGACTGAGACGCCGAGCTCAGCATACCTTTTAACTTGACTTTTCTCCCCCTAAGAAGTAGTAGTTAAAAATCGTTAGAAGGCTAAGACGCCAAGCTGAGCATACCTTTTAACTTGATTTTCTCCCCCTAAGAAGTAGTAGGTAAAAAGCGTTAGGCGGCTCAGACGCCGAGCTGAGTATACCTTTTAACGTGACTTTTCTCCCCCTAAGAAGTAGTAGGTAAATAGCGGTAGCCGGCTCAGACGCCGAGTTGAGCATACCTTTTAACGTGACTTTTCTCCCCCTAAGAAGTAGTAGGAAAAAAGCGTTAGCTGCCTCAGACGACGAGCTGAGCATACCTTTTAACGTGACTTTTCTCCCCCTAAGAAGTAGTAGGTAAAAAGCGGCAGCCTGCTCAGATGCCGAGCTGAGTATACCTTTTAACGTGACTTTTCTCCCCCTAAGAAGTAGTAGGTAAATATCGTTAGCTGGCTCAGGAGCCCGAGTTGAGCATACCTTTTAACGTTGCTTTTCTCCCCCTAAGAAGTAGTAGGTAAAAATCGTTAGACGGCTCAGACGCCGAGCTGAGTATACCTTTTAACGTGACTTTTCTCCCCCTAAGAAGTAGTAGGTAAAAATCGTTAGACGGCTCAGACGCCGAGCTGAGTATACCTTTTAACGTGACTTTTCTCCCCCTAAGAAGTAGTAGGTAAAAAGATTTAGCTGCCTCTGACAACGAGCTGAGCATACCTTTTAACGTGACTTTTCTCCCCCTAAGAAGTAGTAGGTAAAAATCGTTAGACTGCTCAGACGCCGAGCTGAGCATACCTTTTAACGTGACTTTTCTCCCCCTAAGAAGTAGTAGGTAAAAAGCAGTAGCCGACTCAGACGCCGAGCTGAGTATACCTTTTAACGTGACTTTTCTTCCCCTAAGAAGTAGCAGGTAAAAATCGTTAGCTGGCTCAGGCGCCCGAGCTTAGCATGCCTTTTAACGTTACTTTTCTCCCCCTAAGAAGTAGTAGGTAAAAATCGTTAGCTGGCTCAGGCGCCCAAGCTGAGCATACCTTTTAACGTGACTTTTCTCCCTCTAAGAAGTAGTAGGTAAAAATCGTTAGACTGCTCAGACGCCGAGCTGAGCATACCTTTTAACGTGACTTTTCTCCCCCTAAGAAGTAGTAGGTAAAAATCGTTAGCTGGCTCAGGCGCCCAAGCTGAGCATACCTTTTAACGTGACTTTTCTCCCCCTAAGAAGTAGTAGGTAAAAATCGTTAGACTGCTCAGACGCCGAGCTGAGCATACCTTTTAACGTGACTTTTCTCCCCCTAAGAAGTAGTAGGTAAAAAGTGGTAGCCGGCTCAGACTCCGAGCTGAGTATACCTTTTAACGTGACTTTTCTCCCCCTAAGAAGTAGTAGGTAAAAATAGTTAGATTGCTTAGACGCCGAGCTGAGTATACCTTTTAACGTGACTTTTCTCCCCCTAAGAAGTAGTAGGTAAAAAGCGGTAGCCGGCTCAGACGCCACGCTGAATATAACTTTTAACATGACTTTTCTCCCCCTAAGAAGTAGTAGGTAAAAAGCGGTAGCCGGCTCAGACGCCGTGGTGAATATACCTTTTAACGTGACTTTTCTCCCCCTAAGAAGTAGTAGGTAAAAATCGTTAGACTGCTCAGACGCCGAGCTGAGTATACCTTTTAACGTGACTTATCTCCCTCTAAGAAGTAGTAGGTAAAAAGCGTTAGACGGCTCAGACGCCGAGCTTAGTATACCTTTTAACGTGACTTTTCTCCCCCTAAGAAGTAGTAGTTAAAAATCGTTAGACGGCTCAGACGCCAAGCTGAGTATACCGTTTAACGTGACTTTTCTCCCCCTAAGAAGTAGTAGGTTAAAAGCGTTAGGCGACTGAGACGCCGAGCTCAGCATACCTTTTAACTTGACTTTTCTCCCCCTAAGAAGTAGTAGTTAAAAATCGTTAGAAGGCTAAGACGCCAAGCTGAGCATACCTTTTAACGTGACTTTTCTCACCCTAAGAAGTAGTAGGTTAAAAGCAGTAGCCAGCTCAGACGCCGAGCTGAGCATACCTTTTAACGTGACTTTTCTCCCCCTAAGAAGTAGTAGGTAAAAAGCAGTAGCCAGCTCAGACGCCGAGCTGAGCATACCTTTTAACGTGACTTTTCTCCCCCTATGAAGTAGTAGGTAAAAAGCGATAGCCGGCTCAGACGCCGCGCTGAGTATACCTTTTAACGTGACTTTTCTCCCCCTAAGAAGTAGTAGGTAAAAATAGTTAGATTGCTTAGACGCCGAGCTGAGCATACCTTTTAACGTGACTTTTCTCCCCCTAAGAAGTAGTAGGTAAAAAGTGGTAGCCGGCTCAGACTCCGAGCTGAGTATACCTTTTAACGTGACTTTTCTCCCCCTAAGAAGTAGTAGGTAAAAATAGTTAGATTGCTTAGACGCCGAGCTGAGTATACCTTTTAACGTGACTTTTCTCCCCCTAAGAAGTAGTAGGTAAAAAGCGGTAGCCGGCTCAGACGCCACGCTGAATATAACTTTTAACGTGACTTTTCTCCCCCTAAGAAGTAGTAGGTAAAAAGCGGTAGCCGGCTCAGACGCCGTGCTGAATATACCTTTTAACGTGACTTTTCTCCCCCTAAGAAGTAGTAGGTAAAAATCGTTAGACTGCTCAGACGCCGAGCTTAGTATACCTTTTAACGTGACTTTTCTCCCCCTAAGAAGTAGTAGTTAAAAATCGTTAGACGGCTCAGACGCCAAGCTGAGTATACCGTTTAACGTGACTTTTCTCCCCCTAAGAAGTAGTAGGTTAAAAGCGTTAGGCGACTGAGACGCCGAGCTCAGCATACCTTTTAACTTGACTTTTCTCCCCCTAAGAAGTAGTAGTTAAAAATCGTTAGAAGGCTAAGACGCCAAGCTGAGCATACCTTTTAACTTGATTTTCTCCCCCTAAGAAGTAGTAGGTAAAAAGCGTTAGGCGGCTCAGACGCCGAGCTGAGTATACCTTTTAACGTGACTTTTCTCCCCCTAAGAAGTAGTAGGTAAATAGCGGTAGCCGGCTCAGACGCCGAGTTGAGCATACCTTTTAACGTGACTTTTCTCCCCCTAAGAAGTAGTAGGAAAAAAGCGTTAGCTGCCTCAGACGACGAGCTGAGCATACCTTTTAACGTGACTTTTCTCCCCCTAAGAAGTAGTAGGTAAAAAGCGGCAGCCTGCTCAGATGCCGAGCTGAGTATACCTTTTAACGTGACTTTTCTCCCCCTAAGAAGTAGTAGGTAAATATCGTTAGCTGGCTCAGGAGCCCGAGTTGAGCATACCTTTTAACGTTGCTTTTCTCCCCCTAAGAAGTAGTAGGTAAAAATCGTTAGACGGCTCAGACGCCGAGCTGAGTATACCTTTTAACGTGACTTTTCTCCCCCTAAGAAGTAGTAGGTAAAAATCGTTAGACGGCTCAGACGCCGAGCTGAGTATACCTTTTAACGTGACTTTTCTCCCCCTAAGAAGTAGTAGGTAAAAAGATTTAGCTGCCTCTGACAACGAGCTGAGCATACCTTTTAACGTGACTTTTCTCCCCCTAAGAAGTAGTAGGTAAAAATCGTTAGACTGCTCAGACGCCGAGCTGAGCATACCTTTTAACGTGACTTTTCTCCCCCTAAGAAGTAGTAGGTAAAAAGCAGTAGCCGACTCAGACGCCGAGCTGAGTATACCTTTTAACGTGACTTTTCTTCCCCTAAGAAGTAGCAGGTAAAAATCGTTAGACGGCTCAGACGCCGAGCTGAGTATACCTTTTAACGTGACTTTTCTCCCCCTAAGAAGTAGTAGTTAAAAATCGTTAGCTGGCTCAGGCGCCCGAGCTTAGCATGCCTTTTAACGTTACTTTTCTCCCCCTAAGAAGTAGTAGGTAAAAATCGTTAGCTGGCTCAGGCGCCCAAGCTGAGCATACCTTTTAACGTGACTTTTCTCCCCCTAAGAAGTAGTAGGTAAAAATCGTTAGACTTCTCAGACACCATGCTGAGCATACCTTTTAACGTGACTTTTCTCCCCCTAAGAAGTAGTAGGTAAAAAGCGGTAGCCGGCTCAGACGCCGAGCTGAGCATAACTTTTAACGTGACTTTTCTCCCCCTAAGAAGTAGTAGGTAAAAAGCAGTAGCCAGCTCAGACGCCGAGCTGAGTATACCTTTTAACGTGACTTTTCTCCCCCTAAGAAGTAGTAGGTAAAAATAGTTAGATTGCTTAGACGCCGAGCTGAGCATACCTTTTAACGTGACTTTTCTCCCCCGAAGAAGTAGTAGGTAAAAATAGTTAGATTGCTTAGACGCCGAGCTGAGCATACCTTTTAACGTGACTTTTCTCCCCCTAAGAAGTAGTAGGTAAAAATAGTTAGATTGCTTAGACGCCGAGCTGAGTATACCTTTTAACGTGACTTTTCACCCCCTAAGAAGTAGTAGGTAAAAAGCGGT
Organism: Xenopus petersii; assembly: GCA_038501925.1. Classification (NCBI taxonomy): domain Eukaryota; kingdom Metazoa; phylum Chordata; class Amphibia; order Anura; family Pipidae; genus Xenopus; species Xenopus petersii. The sequence continues at coordinate 97,241,394 of CM076683.1, read as the reverse complement.
AGCCGGCTCAGACGCCACGCTGAATATAACTTTTAACGTGACTTTTCTCCCCCTAAGAAGTAGTAGGTAAAAAGCGGTAGCCGGCTCAGACGCCGTGCTGAATATACCTTTTAACGTGACTTTTCTCCCCCTAAGAAGTAGTAGTTAAAAAATCGTTAGACTGCTCAGACGCCGAGCTGAGTGTACCTTTTAACGTGACTTTTCTCCCCCATAAGAAGTAGTAGGTAAAAAGCAGTAGCCGGCTCAGACGCCGAGCTGAGCATACCTTTTAACGTTACTTTCCTCCCCCTAAGAAGTAGTAGGTAAAAATCTTTAGACTGCTCAGACGCCGAGCTGAGCCTACCTTTTAACGTGACTTTTCTCCCCCTAAGAAGTAGTTGGTAAAAAGCAGTAGCCGGCTCAGACGCAGAGCTGAGTATACCTTTTAACGTGACTTTTCTATCCCTAAGAAGTAGTAGGTAAAAATCGTTAGATTGCTTAGACGCCGAGCTGAGTATACCTTTTTACTTGACTTTTCTCCCCCTAAGAAGTATTAGGTAAAAATCATTAGATGGCTGAGTCGCCGAGCTGAGTATACCTTTTTACGTGACTTTTCTCCCCCTAAGAAGTAGTAGGTAAAAAGCGTTAGCTGCCTCAGATGACGTGCTGAGCATACCTTTTAACGTGACTTTTCTCCCCCTAAGAAGTAGTAGGTAAAAATCGTTAGACTGCTCAGACGCTGAGCTGAGTATACCTTTTAACGTGACTTTTCTCCCCCTAAGAAGTAGTAGGTAAAAAGCGTTAGCTGCCTCAGACGCCGAGCTGAGCATACCTTTTAACGTGACTTTTCTCCCCCTAAGAAGTAGTAGGTAAAAAGCGGTAGCCGGCTCAGACGCCGAGCTGAGCATACCTTTTAACGTGACTTTTCTCCCCCTAAGAAGCAGTAGGTAAAAATCGTTAGATTGCTTAGATGCCGAGCTGAGTATACCTTTTAACGTGACTTTTCTCCCCCTAAGAAGTAGTAGGTAAAAAGATTTAGCTGCCTCTGACAACGAGCTGAGCATACCTTTTAACGTGACTTTTCTCCCCCTAAGAAGTAGTAGGTAAAAATCGTTAGACTGCTCAGACGCCGAGCTGAGCATACCTTTTAACGTGACTTTTCTCCCCCTAAGGAGTAGTAGGTAAAAAGCAGTAGCCGACTCAGACGCCGAGCAGAGTATACCTTTTAACGTGACTTTTCTCCCCCTAAGAAGTAGTAGGTAAAAATCGTTAGACGGCTCAGACGCCGAGCTGAGTATACCTTTTAACGTGACTTTTCTCCCCCTAAGAAGTAGTAGGTAAAAAGCGTTAGACTGCTCAGACACCGAGCTGAGTATACCTTTTAACGTGACTTTTCTCCCCCTAAGAAGTAGTAGGTAAAAATCGTTAACTGGCTCAGGCGCCCGAGCTGAGCATACCTTTTAACGTTACTTTTCCCACCCTAAGAAGTAGTAGGTAAAAATCGTTAGACTGCTCAGACGCCGAGCTGAGTATACCTTTTAACGTGACTTTTCTCCCCCGAAGAAGTAGTAGGTAAAAATCGTTAGACGGCTCAGACGCCGAGCTGAGCATACCTTTTAACGTGATTTTTCTCCCCCTAAGAAGTAGTAGGTAAAAAGCGCTAGCCGGCTCAGACTCCGAGCTGAGTATACCTTTTAACGTGACTTTTCTCCCCCTAAGAAGTAGTAGGTAAAAATCGTTAGACTGCTCAGACGCCGAGCTGAGTATACCTTTTAACGTGACTTTTCTCCCTCTAAGAAGTAGTAGGTAAAAAGCGTTAGACGGCTCAGACGCCGAGCTTAGTATACCTTTTAACGTGACTTTTCTCCCCCTAAGAAGTAGTAGTTAAAAATCGTTAGACGGCTCAGACGCCAAGCTGAGTATACCTTTTAACGTGACTTTTCTCCCCCTAAGAAGTAGTAGTTAAAAATCGTTAGCTGGCTCAGGCGCCAGAGCTTAGCATGCCTTTTAACGTTACTTTTCTCCCCCTAAGAAGTAGTAGGTAAAAATCGTTAGCTGGCTCAGGCGCCCAAGCTGAGCATACCTTTTAACGTGACTTTTCTCCCCCTAAGAAGTAGTAGGTAAAAAGCAGTAGCCGGCTCAGACTCCGAGCTGAGTATACCTTTTAACGTGACTTTTCTCCCCCTAAGAAGTAGTAGGTAAAAATAGTTAGATTGCTTAGACGCCGAGCTGAGTATACCTTTTAACGTGACTTTTCTCCCCCTAAGAAGTAGTAGGTAAAAAGCGGTAGCCGGCTCAGACGCCACGCTGAATATAACTTTTAACGTGACTTTTCTCCCCCTAAGAAGTAGTAGGTAAAAAGCGGTAGCCGGCTCAGACGCCGTGCTGAATATACCTTTTAACGTGACTTTTCTCCCCCTAAGAAGTAGTAGTTAAAAATCGTTAGACGGCTCAGACGCCAAGCTGAGTATACCTTTTAACGTGACTTTTCTCCCCCTAAGAAGTAGTAGTTAAAAATCGTTAGCTGGCTCAGGCGCCCGAGCTTAGCTTGCCTTTTAACGTTACTTTTCTCCCCCTAAGAAGTAGTAGGTAAAAATCGTTAGACGGCTCAGACGCCGAGCTGAGTATACCGTTTAACGTGACTTTTCTCCCCCTAAGAAGTAGTAGGTTAAAAGCATTAGGCGACTGAGACGCCGAGCTCAGCATACCTTTTAACTTGACTTTTCTCCCCCTAAGAAGTAGTAGTTAAAAATCGTTAGAAGGCTAAGACGGCAAGCTGAGCATACCTTTTAACGTGACTTTTCTCACCCTAAGAAGTAGTAGGTTAAAAGCGTTAGGCGACTCAGACGCCGAGCTCAGCATAACTTTTAACGTGACTGTTCTCCTCCTAAGAAGTAGTAGGTAAAAAGCGTTAGCTGGCTCAGACCCCGAGCTGAGTATACCTTTTAACGTGATTTTCTCCCCCTAAGAAGTAGTAGGTAAAAAGCGTTAGGCGGCTCAGACGCCATGCTGAGCATACCTTTTAACGTGACTTTTCTCCCCCTAAGAAGTAGTAGGTAAATAGCGGTAGCCGGCTCAGACGCCGAGTTGAGCATACCTTTTAACGTGACTTTTCTCCCCCTAAGAAGTAGTAGGTAAAAAGCGTTAGACTGCTCAGACACCGAGCTGAGTATACCTTTTAACGTGACTTTTCTCCCCCTAAGAAGTAGTAGGTAAAAATCGTTAACTGGCTCAGGCGCCCGAGCTGAGCATACCTTTTAACGTTACTTTTCCCACCCTAAGAAGTAGTAGGTAAAAATCGTTAGACTGCTCAGACGCCGAGCTGAGTATACCTTTTAACGTGACTTTTCTCCCCCGAAGAAGTAGTAGGTAAAAATCGTTAGACGGCTCAGACGCCGAGCTGAGCATACCTTTTAACGTGATTTTTCTCCCCCTAAGAAGTAGTAGGTAAAAAGCGCTAGCCGGCTCAGACTCCGAGCTGAGTATACCTTTTAACGTGACTTTTCTCCCCCTAAGAAGTAGTAGGTAAAAATCGTTAGACTGCTCAGACGCCGAGCTGAGTATACCTTTTAACGTGACTTTTCTCCCTCTAAGAAGTAGTAGGTAAAAAGCGTTAGACGGCTCAGACGCCGAGCTTAGTATACCTTTTAACGTGACTTTTCTCCCCCTAAGAAGTAGTAGTTAAAAATCGTTAGACGGCTCAGACGCCAAGCTGAGTATACCTTTTAACGTGACTTTTCTCCCCCTAAGAAGTAGTAGTTAAAAATCGTTAGCTGGCTCAGGCGCCAGAGCTTAGCATGCCTTTTAACGTTACTTTTCTCCCCCTAAGAAGTAGTAGGTAAAAATCGTTAGCTGGCTCAGGCGCCCAAGCTGAGCATACCTTTTAACGTGACTTTTCTCCCCCTAAGAAGTAGTAGGTAAAAAGCAGTAGCCGGCTCAGACTCCGAGCTGAGTATACCTTTTAACGTGACTTTTCTCCCCCTAAGAAGTAGTAGGTAAAAATAGTTAGATTGCTTAGACGCCGAGCTGAGTATACCTTTTAACGTGACTTTTCTCCCCCTAAGAAGTAGTAGGTAAAAAGCGGTAGCCGGCTCAGACGCCACGCTGAATATAACTTTTAACGTGACTTTTCTCCCCCTAAGAAGTAGTAGGTAAAAAGCGGTAGCCGGCTCAGACGCCGTGCTGAATATACCTTTTAACGTGACTTTTCTCCCCCTAAGAAGTAGTAGTTAAAAATCGTTAGACGGCTCAGACGCCAAGCTGAGTATACCTTTTAACGTGACTTTTCTCCCCCTAAGAAGTAGTAGTTAAAAATCGTTAGCTGGCTCAGGCGCCCGAGCTTAGCTTGCCTTTTAACGTTACTTTTCTCCCCCTAAGAAGTAGTAGGTAAAAATCGTTAGACGGCTCAGACGCCGAGCTGAGTATACCGTTTAACGTGACTTTTCTCCCCCTAAGAAGTAGTAGGTTAAAAGCATTAGGCGACTGAGACGCCGAGCTCAGCATACCTTTTAACTTGACTTTTCTCCCCCTAAGAAGTAGTAGTTAAAAATCGTTAGAAGGCTAAGACGGCAAGCTGAGCATACCTTTTAACGTGACTTTTCTCACCCTAAGAAGTAGTAGGTTAAAAGCGTTAGGCGACTCAGACGCCGAGCTCAGCATAACTTTTAACGTGACTGTTCTCCTCCTAAGAAGTAGTAGGTAAAAAGCGTTAGCTGGCTCAGACCCCGAGCTGAGTATACCTTTTAACGTGATTTTCTCCCCCTAAGAAGTAGTAGGTAAAAAGCAGTAGCCGGCTCAGACTCCGAGCTGAGTATACCTTTTAACGTGACTTTTCTCCCCCTAAGAAGTAGTAGGTAAAAATAGTTAGATTGCTTAGACGCCGAGCTGAGTATACCTTTTAACGTGACTTTTCTCCCCCTAAGAAGTAGTAGGTAAAAAGCGGTAGCCGGCTCAGACGCCACGCTGAATATAACTTTTAACGTGACTTTTCTCCCCCTAAGAAGTAGTAGGTAAAAAGCGGTAGCCGGCTCAGACGCCGTGCTGAATATACCTTTTAACGTGACTTTTCTCCCCCTAAGAAGTAGTAGTTAAAAATCGTTAGACGGCTCAGACGCCAAGCTGAGTATACCTTTTAACGTGACTTTTCTCCCCCTAAGAAGTAGTAGTTAAAAATCGTTAGCTGGCTCAGGCGCCCGAGCTTAGCTTGCCTTTTAACGTTACTTTTCTCCCCCTAAGAAGTAGTAGGTAAAAATCGTTAGACGGCTCAGACGCCGAGCTGAGTATACCGTTTAACGTGACTTTTCTCCCCCTAAGAAGTAGTAGGTTAAAAGCATTAGGCGACTGAGACGCCGAGCTCAGCATACCTTTTAACTTGACTTTTCTCCCCCTAAGAAGTAGTAGTTAAAAATCGTTAGAAGGCTAAGACGGCAAGCTGAGCATACCTTTTAACGTGACTTTTCTCACCCTAAGAAGTAGTAGGTTAAAAGCGTTAGGCGACTCAGACGCCGAGCTCAGCATAACTTTTAACGTGACTGTTCTCCTCCTAAGAAGTAGTAGGTAAAAAGCGTTAGCTGGCTCAGACCCCGAGCTGAGTATACCTTTTAACGTGATTTTCTCCCCCTAAGAAGTAGTAGGTAAAAAGCGTTAGGCGGCTCAGACGCCATGCTGAGCATACCTTTTAACGTGACTTTTCTCCCCCTAAGAAGTAGTAGGTAAATAGCGGTAGCCGGCTCAGACGCCGAGTTGAGCATACCTTTTAACGTGACTTTTCTCCCCCTAAGAAGTAGTAGGTAAAAAGCGTTAGACTGCTCAGACACCGAGCTGAGTATACCTTTTAACGTGACTTTTCTCCCCCTAAGAAGTAGTAGGTAAAAATCGTTAACTGGCTCAGGCGCCCGAGCTGAGCATACCTTTTAACGTTACTTTTCCCACCCTAAGAAGTAGTAGGTAAAAATCGTTAGACTGCTCAGACGCCGAGCTGAGTATACCTTTTAACGTGACTTTTCTCCCCCGAAGAAGTAGTAGGTAAAAATCGTTAGACGGCTCAGACGCCGAGCTGAGCATACCTTTTAACGTGATTTTTCTCCCCCTAAGAAGTAGTAGGTAAAAAGCGCTAGCCGGCTCAGACTCCGAGCTGAGTATACCTTTTAACGTGACTTTTCTCCCCCTAAGAAGTAGTAGGTAAAAATCGTTAGACTGCTCAGACGCCGAGCTGAGTATACCTTTTAACGTGACTTTTCTCCCTCTAAGAAGTAGTAGGTAAAAAGCGTTAGACGGCTCAGACGCCGAGCTTAGTATACCTTTTAACGTGACTTTTCTCCCCCTAAGAAGTAGTAGTTAAAAATCGTTAGACGGCTCAGACGCCAAGCTGAGTATACCTTTTAACGTGACTTTTCTCCCCCTAAGAAGTAGTAGTTAAAAATCGTTAGCTGGCTCAGGCGCCAGAGCTTAGCATGCCTTTTAACGTTACTTTTCTCCCCCTAAGAAGTAGTAGGTAAAAATCGTTAGCTGGCTCAGGCGCCCAAGCTGAGCATACCTTTTAACGTGACTTTTCTCCCCCTAAGAAGTAGTAGGTAAAAAGCAGTAGCCGGCTCAGACTCCGAGCTGAGTATACCTTTTAACGTGACTTTTCTCCCCCTAAGAAGTAGTAGGTAAAAATAGTTAGATTGCTTAGACGCCGAGCTGAGTATACCTTTTAACGTGACTTTTCTCCCCCTAAGAAGTAGTAGGTAAAAAGCGGTAGCCGGCTCAGACGCCACGCTGAATATAACTTTTAACGTGACTTTTCTCCCCCTAAGAAGTAGTAGGTAAAAAGCGGTAGCCGGCTCAGACGCCGTGCTGAATATACCTTTTAACGTGACTTTTCTCCCCCTAAGAAGTAGTAGTTAAAAATCGTTAGACGGCTCAGACGCCAAGCTGAGTATACCTTTTAACGTGACTTTTCTCCCCCTAAGAAGTAGTAGTTAAAAATCGTTAGCTGGCTCAGGCGCCCGAGCTTAGCTTGCCTTTTAACGTTACTTTTCTCCCCCTAAGAAGTAGTAGGTAAAAATCGTTAGACGGCTCAGACGCCGAGCTGAGTATACCGTTTAACGTGACTTTTCTCCCCCTAAGAAGTAGTAGGTTAAAAGCATTAGGCGACTGAGACGCCGAGCTCAGCATACCTTTTAACTTGACTTTTCTCCCCCTAAGAAGTAGTAGTTAAAAATCGTTAGAAGGCTAAGACGGCAAGCTGAGCATACCTTTTAACGTGACTTTTCTCACCCTAAGAAGTAGTAGGTTAAAAGCGTTAGGCGACTCAGACGCCGAGCTCAGCATAACTTTTAACGTGACTGTTCTCCTCCTAAGAAGTAGTAGGTAAAAAGCGTTAGCTGGCTCAGACCCCGAGCTGAGTATACCTTTTAACGTGATTTTCTCCCCCTAAGGAGTAGTAGGTAAAAAGCAGTAGCCGGCTCAGACTCCGAGCTGAGTATACCTTTTAACGTGACTTTTCTCCCCCTAAGAAGTAGTAGGTAAAAATAGTTAGATTGCTTAGACGCCGAGCTGAGTATACCTTTTAACGTGACTTTTCTCCCCCTAAGAAGTAGTAGGTAAAAAGCGGTAGCCGGCTCAGACGCCACGCTGAATATAACTTTTAACGTGACTTTTCTCCCCCTAAGAAGTAGTAGGTAAAAAGCGGTAGCCGGCTCAGACGCCGTGCTGAATATACCTTTTAACGTGACTTTTGTCCCCCTAAGAAGTAGTAGTTAAAAATCGTTAGACGGCTCAGACGCCAAGCTGAGTATACCTTTTAACGTGACTTTTCTCCCCCTAAGAAGTAGTAGTTAAAAATCGTTAGCTGGCTCAGGCGCCCGAGCTTAGCTTGCCTTTTAACGTTACTTTTCTCCCCCTAAGAAGTAGTAGGTAAAAATCGTTAGACGGCTCAGACGCCGAGCTGAGTATACCGTTTAACGTGACTTTTCTCCCCCTAAGAAGTAGTAGGTTAAAAGCATTAGGCGACTGAGACGCCGAGCTCAGCATACCTTTTAACTTGACTTTTCTCCCCCTAAGAAGTAGTAGTTAAAAATCGTTAGAAGGCTAAGACGGCAAGCTGAGCATACCTTTTAACGTGACTTTTCTCACCCTAAGAAGTAGTAGGTTAAAAGCGTTAGGCGACTCAGACGCCGAGCTCAGCATAACTTTTAACGTGACTGTTCTCCTCCTAAGAAGTAGTAGGTAAAAAGCGTTAGCTGGCTCAGACCCCGAGCTGAGTATACCTTTTAACGTGATTTTCTCCCCCTAAGAAGTAGTAGGTAAAAAGCGTTAGGCGGCTCAGACGCCATGCTGAGCATACCTTTTAACGTGACTTTTCTCCCCCTAAGAAGTAGTAGGTAAATAGCGGTAGCCGGCTCAGACGCCGAGTTGAGCATACCTTTTAACGTGACTTTTCTCCCCCTAAGAAGTAGTAGGTAAAAAGCGTTAGACTGCTCAGACACCGAGCTGAGTATACCTTTTAACGTGACTTTTCTCCCCCTAAGAAGTAGTAGGTAAAAATCGTTAACTGGCTCAGGCGCCCGAGCTGAGCATACCTTTTAACGTTACTTTTCCCACCCTAAGAAGTAGTAGGTAAAAATCGTTAGACTGCTCAGACGCCGAGCTGAGTATACCTTTTAACGTGACTTTTCTCCCCCGAAGAAGTAGTAGGTAAAAATCGTTAGACGGCTCAGACGCCGAGCTGAGCATACCTTTTAACGTGATTTTTCTCCCCCTAAGAAGTAGTAGGTAAAAAGCGCTAGCCGGCTCAGACTCCGAGCTGAGTATACCTTTTAACGTGACTTTTCTCCCCCTAAGAAGTAGTAGGTAAAAATCGTTAGACTGCTCAGACGCCGAGCTGAGTATACCTTTTAACGTGACTTTTCTCCCTCTAAGAAGTAGTAGGTAAAAAGCGTTAGACGGCTCAGACGCCGAGCTTAGTATACCTTTTAACGTGACTTTTCTCCCCCTAAGAAGTAGTAGTTAAAAATCGTTAGACGGCTCAGACGCCAAGCTGAGTATACCTTTTAACGTGACTTTTCTCCCCCTAAGAAGTAGTAGTTAAAAATCGTTAGCTGGCTCAGGCGCCAGAGCTTAGCATGCCTTTTAACGTTACTTTTCTCCCCCTAAGAAGTAGTAGGTAAAAATCGTTAGCTGGCTCAGGCGCCCAAGCTGAGCATACCTTTTAACGTGACTTTTCTCCCCCTAAGAAGTAGTAGGTAAAAAGCAGTAGCCGGCTCAGACTCCGAGCTGAGTATACCTTTTAACGTGACTTTTCTCCCCCTAAGAAGTAGTAGGTAAAAATAGTTAGATTGCTTAGACGCCGAGCTGAGTATACCTTTTAACGTGACTTTTCTCCCCCTAAGAAGTAGTAGGTAAAAAGCGGTAGCCGGCTCAGACGCCACGCTGAATATAACTTTTAACATGACTTTTCTCCCCCTAAGAAGTAGTAGGTAAAAAGCGGTAGCCGGCTCAGACGCCGTGCTGAATATACCTTTTAACGTGACTTTTCTCCCCCTAAGAAGTAGTAGTTAAAAATCGTTAGACGGCTCAGACGCCAAGCTGAGTATACCTTTTAACGTGACTTTTCTCCCCCTAAGAAGTAGTAGTTAAAAATCGTTAGCTGGCTCAGGCGCCCGAGCTTAGCTTGCCTTTTAACGTTACTTTTCTCCCCCTAAGAAGTAGTAGGTAAAAATCGTTAGACGGCTCAGACGCCGAGCTGAGTATACCGTTTAACGTGACTTTTCTCCCCCTAAGAAGTAGTAGGTTAAAAGCATTAGGCGACTGAGACGCCGAGCTCAGCATACCTTTTAACTTGACTTTTCTCCCCCTAAGAAGTAGTAGTTAAAAATCGTTAGAAGGCTAAGACGGCAAGCTGAGCATACCTTTTAACGTGACTTTTCTCACCCTAAGAAGTAGTAGGTTAAAAGCGTTAGGCGACTCAGACGCCGAGCTCAGCATAACTTTTAACATGACTGTTCTCCTCCTAAGAAGTAGTAGGTAAAAAGCGTTAGCTGGCTCAGACCCCGAGCTGAGTATACCTTTTAACGTGACTTTTCTCCCCCTAAGAAGTAGTAGGTAAAAAGCGGTAGCCGGCTCAGATGCCGAGCTTAGTATACCTTTTAACGTGACTTTTCTCCCCCTAAGAAGTAGTAGGTAAAAATCGTTAGCTGGCTCAGGCGCCCGAGATGAGCATACCTTTTTAACGTGACTTTTGTCCCCCTAAGAAGTAGTAGATAAAAATCGTTAGACGGCTCATACGCCGAGCTGAGTATACCTTTTAACGTGACTTTTCTCCCCCAAAGAAGTAGTAGGTAATTGCGGTAGCCGGCGCAGACGCCGAGCTGAGCATACCTTTTAACGTGACTTTTCTCCCCCTAAGAAGTAGTAGGTAAAAAGATTTAGCTGCCCCAGACAACGAGCTGAGCATAACTTTTAACGTGACTTTTTTCCCCCGAAGAAGTAGTAGGTAAAAATCGTTAGACTGCTCAGACGCCGAGCTGAGCATACCTTTTAACGTGACTTTTCTCCCCCTAAGAAGTAGTAGGTAAAAATCGTTAGACTGCTCAGACGCCGAGCTGAGTATACCTTTTAACGTGACTTTTCTCCCCCTAAGAAGTAGTAGGTAAAAAGCGTATGTTGGCTCAGACGCCGAACTGAGCATAGCTTTTAACGTGACTTTTCTCCCCCCTAAGAAGTAGTAGGTAAAAATCGTTAGATGTCTCAGACGCCATGCTGAGCATACCTTTTAACGTGACTTTTCTTCCCCTAAGAAGTAGTAGGTAAAAAGCGGTAGCCGGCTCAGACGCCGAGCTGAGCATACCTTTTAACGTGACTTTTCTCCCCCTAAGAAGTAGTAGGTAAAAAGCGGTAGCCGGCTCAGACGCCGAGCTGAGCATACCTTTTAACGTTACTTTTCTCCCCCTAAGAAGTAGTAGGTAAAAATCGTTAGACGGCTCAGACGCCGAGCTGAGTATACCTTTTAACGTGACTTTTCTCCCCCTAAGAAGTAGTAGGTAAAAACAGTAGCCGGCTCAGATACCGAGCTGAGTATACCTTTTACCGTGATTTTCTCCCCCTAAGAAGTAGTAGGTAAAAATCGTTAGACAGCTCAGACGCCGAGCTCAGCATACATTTTAACTTGACTTTTCTCCCCCTAAGAAGTAGTAGGTAAAAATCGTTAGACGGCTCAGACGCCGAGCTCAGCATACCTTTTAATGTGACTTTTCTCCCCCTAAGAAGTAGTAGGTAAATAGCGTTAGCTGGCTCAGACGCTGAGCTGAGCATACCTTTTAACTTGACTTTTCTCCCCCTAAGAAGTAGTAGGTAAAAAGCGTTTGCTGGCTCAGACGCCGAGCTGAGCATACCTTTTAACGTTACTTTTCTCCCCCTAAGAAATAGTAGGTAAAAATAGTTAGATTGCTTAGACGCCAAGCTGAGCATACCTTTTAACGTTACTTTTCTCCCCCTAAGATGTAGTAGGTAAAAAGCGGTAGCCGGCTCAGACGCCGAGCTGAGTCCACCTTTTAACGTGACTTTTCTATCCCTAAGGAGTAGTAGGTAAAAAGCGTTAGCTGGCTCAGGCGCCCGAGCTGAGCATACCTTTTAACGTGACTTTTCTCCCCCTAAGAAGTAGTAGGTAAAAAGCGTTAGCTGGCTCAGGCGCCCGAGCTGAGCATACCTTTTCACGTGACTTTTCTCCCCCTAAGAAGTAGTAGGTAAAAAGCGGTAGCCGGCTCAGACGCCGAGCTTAGTATACCTTTTAACGTGACTTTTCTCCCCCTAAGAAGTAGTAGGTAAAAAGTGTTAGCCGGCTTAGACGCCGAGCTGAGTATACCTTTTAACGTGACTTTTCTCCCCCTAAGAAGTAGTAGGTAAAAATCGTTAGATTGCTTAGACGCCGAGCTGAGCATACCTTTTAACGTGACTTTTCTCCCCCTAAGAAGTAGTAGGTAAAAATCGTTAGCTGGCTCAGGCGCCCGAGCTGAGCATACCTTTTAACGTGACTTTTCTCCCCCTAAGAAGTAGTAGGTAAAAAGCGGCAGCCGGCTCAGATGCCGAGCTGAGTATACCTTTTAACGTGACTTTTCTCCCCCTAAGAAGTAGTAGGTAAAAAGCGGAAGCTGGCTCAGATGCCGAGCTTAGTACACCTTTTAACGTGACTTTTCTCCCCCTAAGAAGTAGTAGGTAAAAAGCGGAAGCTGGCTCAGACGCCGAGCTTAGTACACCTTTTAACGTGACTTTTCTCCCCCTAAGAAGTAGTAGGTAAAAATCGTTAGACGTCTCAGACCCCGAGCTGAGTATACCTTTTAACGTGACTTTTCTCCCCCTAAGAAGTAGTAGGTAAAAAGTGTTAGCCGGCTCAGACGCCGAGCTGAGTATACCTTTTAACGTGACTTTTCTCCCCCTAAGAAGTAGTAGGTAAAAAGCGGTAGCCGGCTCAGACACCAAGCTTAGTATACCTTTTAACGTGACTTTTCTCCCCCTAAGAAGTAGTAGGTAAAAATCGTTAGACGTCTCAGACCCCGAGCTGAGTATACCTTTTAACGTGACTTTTCTCCCCCTAAGAAGTAGTAGGTAAAAAGATTTAGCTGCCTCTGACAACGAGCTGAGCATACCTTTTAACGTTACTTTTCTCCCCCTAAGAAGTAGTAGGTAAAAATCGTTAGACGGCTCAGACGCCGAGCTGAGTATACCTTTTAACGTGACTTTTCTCCCCCTAAGAAGTAGTAGGTAAAAAGTGTTAGCCGGCTCAGACGCCGAGCTTAGTATACCTTTCAACGTGACTTTTCTCACTCTAAGAAGTAGTAGGTTAAAAGCGTTAGGCGACTCAGACGCCGAGCTTAGTATACCTTTTAACGTGACTTTTCTCCCCCTAAGAAGTAGTAGGTAAAAATCGTTAGACGGCTCAGACGCCGACCTGAGTATACCTTTCAAAGTGACTTTTCTCACTCTAAGAAGTAGTAGGTTAAAAGCGTTAGGCGACTCAGACGCCGAGCTGAGTATACCATTTAACGTGACTTTTCTCCCCCTAAGAAGTCGGAGGTAAAAAGCGGTAGCCGGCTCAGACGCCGAGCTTAGTATACCTTTTAACGTGACTTTTCCCACCCTAAGAAGTAGTAGGTAAAAATCGTTAGACTGCTCAGACGCCGAGCTGAGTATACCTTTTAACGTGACTTTTCTCCCCCGAAGAAGTAGTAGGTAAAAATAGTTAGATTGCTTAGACGCCGAGCTGAGTATACCTTTTAACGTGACTTTTCTCCCCCTAAGAAGTAGTAGGTAAAAAGCGGTAGCCGGCTCAGACGCCGAGCTGAGCATACCTTTTAACATGACTTTTCTCCCCCTAAGAAGTAGTAGGTAAAAATTGTTAGGCGACTCAGACGCCGAGCTCAGCATAACTTTTAACGTGACTTTTCTCCCCCTAAGAAGTAGTAGGTAAAAATCCTTAGCTGGCTCAGGCGCCCGAGCTGAGCATACCTTTTAACGTTACTTTTCTCCCCATAAGAAGTTGCCGGTAAAAAGTGTCAGACGGCTCAGACGCCGAGCTTGAGTATACCTTTTAACGTTACTTTTCTCCCCCTACGAAGTAGTAGGTAAAAAGCGGTAGCCGGCTCAGACGCCGAGCTGAGTATACCTTTTAACGTGACTTTTCTCACCCTAAGAAGTAGTAGGTTAAAAGCGTTAGGCGACTCAGACGCCGAGCTCAGCATAACTTTTAACGTGACTTTTCTCCCCCTAAGAAGTAGTAGGTAAAAATCCTTAGCTGGCTCAGGCGCCCGAGCTGAGCATACCTTTTAACGTTACTTTTCTCCCCATAAGAAGTTGCCGGTAAAAATCGTTAGACGGCTCAGACGCCGAGCTGAATATACCTTTTAACGTGACTTTTCTTCCCCTAAGAAGTAGCAGGTAAAAATTGTTAGACGGCTCAGACGCCGAGCTGAGTATACCTTTCAACGTGACTTTTCTCACTCTAAGAAGTAGTAGGTTAAAAGCGTTAGGCGACTCAGACGCCGAGCTTAGTATACCTTTTTAACGTGACTTTTCTCCCCCTAAGAAGTAGTAGGTAAAAAGCGGTAGCCGGCTCAGACGCCGAGCTTAGTATACCTTTTAACGTGACTTTTCTCCCCCCTAAGAAGTAGTAGGTAAAAAGCGTTAGACTGCTCAGACGCCGAGCTTAGTATACCTTTTAACGTGACTTTTCTCCCCCTAAGAAGTAGTAGGTAAAAATCGTTAGCTGGCTCAGACGCCGAGCTTAGTATACCTTTTAACGTGACTTTTCTCCCCCTAAGAAGTAGTAGGTAAAAAGCGTTAGACTGCTCAGACGCCGAGCTGAGTATACCTTTTAACGTGACTTTTCTCCCCCTAAGAAGTAGTAGGTAAAAATCGTTAGCTGGCTCAGGCGCCCGAGCTGAGCATACCTTTTAACGTTACTTTTCTCACCCTAAGAAGTAGTAGGTAAAAATCGTTAGACTGCTCAGACGCCGAGCTGAGCATACCTTTTAACGTGACTTTTCTCCCCCTAAGAAGTAGTAGGTTAAAAGCGTTAGGCGACTCAGACGCCGAGCTTAGTATACCTTTTAACGTGACTTTTCTCCCCCTAAGAAGTAGTAGGTAAAAAGCGGTAGCCGGCTCAGACGCCGAGCTTAGTATACCTTTTAACGTGACTTTTCTCCCCCTAAGAAGTAGTAGGTAAAAATCGTTAGACGGCTCAGACGCCGAGCTGAGTATACCTTTCAACGTGACTTTTCTCACTCTAAGAAGTAGTAGGTTAAAAGCGTTAGGCGACTCAGACGCCGAGCTGAGTATACCATTTAACGTGACTTTTCTCCCCCTAAGAAGTAGTAGGTAAAAAGCGGTAGCCGGCTCAGACGCCGAGCTTAGTATACCTTTTAACGTGACTTTTCTCCCCCTAAGAAGTAGTAGGTAAAAAGCGTTAGATTGCTCAGACGCCGAGCTGAGTATACCTTTTAACGTGACTTTTCTCCCCCTAAGAAGTAGTAGGTAAAAATCATTAACTGGCTCAGGCGCCCGAGCTGAGCATACCTTTTAACGTTACTTTTCCCACCCTAAGAAGTAGTAGGTTAAAATCGTTAGAGTGCTCAGACGCCGAGCTGAGTATACCTTTTAACGTGACTTTTCTCCCCCGAAGAAGTAGTAGGTAAAAATAGTTAGATTGCTTAGACGCCGAGCTGAGTATACCTTTTAACGTGACTTTTCTCCCCCTAAGAAGTAGTAGGTAAAAAGCGGTAGCCGGCTCAGACGCCACACTGAATATAACTTTTAACGTGACTTTTCTCCCCCTAAGAAGTAGTAGGTAAAAAGCGGTAGCCGGCTCAGACGCCGAGCTGAATATACCTTTTAACGTGACTTTTCTCTCCCTAAGAAGTAGTAGGTAAAAAGCGGTAGCCGGCTCAGACTCCGAGCTGAGTATACCTTTTAACGTGACTTTTCTCCCCCTAAGAAGTAGTAGGTAAAAATAGTTAGATTGCTTAGACGCCGAGCTGAGTATACCTTTTAACGTGACTTTTCTCCCCCTAAGAAGTAGTAGGTAAAAAGCGGTAGCCGGCTCAGACGCCACGCTGAATATAACTTTTAACGTGACTTTTCTCCCCCTAAGAAGTAGTAGGTAAAAAGCGGTAGCCGGCTCAGACGCCGTGCTGAATATACCTTTTTAACGTGACTTTTCTCCCCCTAAGAAGTAGTAGGTAAAAATCGTTAGACTGCTCAGACGCCGAGCTGAGTATACCTTTTAACGTGACTTTTCTCCCTCTAAGAAGTAGTAGGTAAAAAGCGTTAGACGGCTCAGACGCCGAGCTTAGTATACCTTTTAACGTGACTTTTCTCCCCCTAAGAAGTAGTAGTTAAAAATCGTTAGACGGCTCAGACGCCAAGCTGAGTATACCTTTTAACGTGACTTTTCTCCCCCTAAGAAGTAGTAGTTAAAAATCGTTAGCTGGCTCAGGCGCCCGAGCTTAGCATGCCTTTTAACGTTACTTTTCTCCCCCTAAGAAGTAGTAGGTAAAAATCGTTAGACTGCTCAGACGCCGAGCTGAGCATACCTTTTAACGTGACTTTTCTCCCCCTAAGAAGTAGTAGGTAAAAATCGTTAGACTTCTCAGACACCATGCTGAGCATACCTTTTAACGTGACTTTTCTCCCCCTAAGAAGTAGTAGGTTAAAAGCGGTAGCCGGCTCAGACGCTGAGCTGAGCATAACTTTTAACGTGACTTTTCTCCCCCTAAGAAGTAGTAGGTAAAAAGCAGTAGCCGGCTCAGACGCCGAGCTGAGCATACCTTTTAACGTGACTTTTCTCCCCCTATGAAGTAGTAGGTAAAAAGCGATAGCCGGCTCAGACGCCGAGCTGAGTATACCTTTTAACGTGACTTTTCTCCCCCTAAGAAGTAGTAGGTAAAAATAGTTAGATTGCTTAGACGCCGAGCTGAGCATACCTTTTAACGTGACTTTTCTCCCCCGAAGAAGTAGTAGGTAAAAATAGTTAGATTGCTTAGACGCCGAGCTGAGCATACCTTTTAACGTGACTTTTCTCCCCCTAAGAAGTAGTAGGTAAAAAGCGGTAGCCGGCTCAGACGCCGAGCTGAGTATACCTTTTAACGTGACTTTTCTCCCCCTAAGAAGTAGTACTGTAGGTAAAAATCGTTAGACTGCTCAGACGCCGAGCTGAGTATACCTTTTAACGTGACTTTTCTCCCTCTAAGAAGTAGTACGTAAAAAGCGTTAGACGGCTCCGACGCCTAACTTAGTATACCTTTTAACGTTACTTTTCTCCCTCTACGAAGTAGTAAGTAAAAAGCGGTAGCCGGCTCAGACGCCGAGCTGAGTATACCTTTTAACGTGACTTTTCTCACCCTAAGAAGTAGTAGGTTAAAAGCGTTAGGCGACTCAGACAGCGAGCTCAGCATAACTGTTAACGTTACTTTTCTCCCCCTAAGAAGTAGTAGGTAAAAATCCTTAGCTGGCTCAGGCGCCCGAGCTGAGCATACCTTTTAACGTTACTTTTCTCCCCATAAGAAGTTGCCGGTAAAAATCGTTAGACGGCTCAGACGCCGAGCTGAGTATACCTTTCAACGTGACTTTTCTCACTCTAAGAAGTAGTAGGTTAAAAGCGTTAGGCAACTCAGACGCCGAGCTTAGTATACCTTTTAACGTGACTTTTCTCCCCCTAAGAAGTAGTAGGTAAAAAGCGTTAGACTGCTCAGACGCCGAGCTGAGTATACCTTTTAACGTGACTTTTCTCCCCCTAAGAAGTAGTAGGTAAAAATCGTTAGCTGGCTCAGGCGCCCGAGCTGAGCATACCTTTTAACGTTACTTTTCTCACCCTAAGAAGTAGTAGGTAAAAATCGTTAGACTGCTCAGACGCCGAGCTGAGCATACCTTTTAACGTGACTTTTCTCCCCCTAAGAAGTAGTAGGTAAAAAGCGGTAGCCGGCTCAGACGCCGAGCTGAGCATACCTTTTAACGTGACTTTTCTCCCCCTAAGAAGCAGTAGGTAAAAATCGTTAGATTGCTTAGATGCCGAGCTGAGCATACCTTTTAACGTGACTTTTCTCCCCCTAAGAAGTAGTAGGTAAAAATCGTTAGACTGCTCAGACGCCGAGCTGAGCATACCTTTTAACGTTACTTTTCTCACCCTAAGAAGTAGTAGGTAAAAATCGTTAGACTGCTCAGACGCCGAGCTGAGCATACCTTTTAACGTGACTTTTCTCCCCCTAAGAAGTAGTAGGTAAAAAGCGGTAGCCGGCTCAGACGCCGAGCTGAGCATACCTTTTAACGTGACTTTTCTCCCCCTAAGAAGCAGTAGGTAAAAATCGTTAGATTGCTTAGATGCCGAGCTGAGCATACCTTTTAACGTGACTTTTCTCCCCCTAAGAAGTAGTAGGTAAAAATCGTTAGACTGCTCAGACGCCGAGCTGAGCATACCTTTTAACGTGACTTTTCTCCCCCTAAGAAGTAGTAGGTAAAAAGTGGTAGCCGGCTCAGACTCCGAGCTGAGTATACCTTTTAACGTGACTTTTCTCCCCCTAAGAAGTAGTAGGTAAAAATAGTTAGATTGCTTAGACGCCGAGCTGAGTATACCTTTTAACGTGACTTTTCTCCCCCTAAGAAGTAGTAGGTAAAAAGCGGTAGCCGGCTCAGACGCCACGCTGAATATAACTTTTAACGTGACTTTTCTCCCCCTAAGAAGTAGTAGGTAAAAATCGTTAGACTGCTCAGACGCCGAGCTGAGTATACCTT
This sequence comes from Xenopus petersii, assembly GCA_038501925.1. Classification (NCBI taxonomy): domain Eukaryota; kingdom Metazoa; phylum Chordata; class Amphibia; order Anura; family Pipidae; genus Xenopus; species Xenopus petersii. Next base: position 97,223,154 of record CM076683.1, on the reverse strand, counting down.
TTAACGTGACTTATCTCCCTCTAAGAAGTAGTAGGTAAAAAGCGTTAGACGGCTCAGACGCCGAGCTTAGTATACCTTTTAACGTGACTTTTCTCCCCCTAAGAAGTAGTAGTTAAAAATCGTTAGACGGCTCAGACGCCAAGCTGAGTATACCGTTTAACGTGACTTTTCTCCCCCTAAGAAGTAGTAGGTTAAAAGCGTTAGGCGACTGAGACGCCGAGCTCAGCATACCTTTTAACTTGACTTTTCTCCCCCTAAGAAGTAGTAGTTAAAAATCGTTAGAAGGCTAAGACGCCAAGCTTAGCATACCTTTTAACGTGACTTTTCTCACCCTAAGAAGTAGTAGGTTAAAAGCAGTAGCCAGCTCAGACGCCGAGCTGAGCATACCTTTTAACGTGACTTTTCTCCCCCTAAGAAGTAGTAGGTAAAAAGCAGTAGCCAGCTCAGACGCCGAGCTGAGCATACCTTTTAACGTGACTTTTCTCCCCCTATGAAGTAGTAGGTAAAAAGCGATAGCCGGCTCAGACGCCGCGCTGAGTATACCTTTTAACGTGACTTTTCTCCCCCTAAGAAGTAGTAGGTAAAAATAGTTAGATTGCTTAGACGCCGAGCTGAGCATACCTTTTAACGTGACTTTTCTCCCCCTAAGAAGTAGTAGGTAAAAAGTGGTAGCCGGCTCAGACTCCGAGCTGAGTATACCTTTTAACGTGACTTTTCTCCCCCTAAGAAGTAGTAGGTAAAAATAGTTAGATTGCTTAGACGCCGAGCTGAGTATACCTTTTAACGTGACTTTTCTCCCCCTAAGAAGTAGTAGGTAAAAAGCGGTAGCCGGCTCAGACGCCACGCTGAATATAACTTTTAACGTGACTTTTCTCCCCCTAAGAAGTAGTAGGTAAAAAGCGGTAGCCGGCTCAGACGCCGTGCTGAATATACCTTTTAACGTGACTTTTCTCCCCCTAAGAAGTAGTAGGTAAAAATCGTTAGACTGCTCAGATGCCGAGCTTAGTATACCTTTTAACGTGACTTTTCTCCCCCTAAGAAGTAGTAGTTAAAAATCGTTAGACGGCTCAGACGCCAAGCTGAGTATACCGTTTAACGTGACTTTTCTCCCCCTAAGAAGTAGTAGGTTAAAAGCGTTAGGCGACTGAGACGCCGAGCTCAGCATACCTTTTAACTTGACTTTTCTCCCCCTAAGAAGTAGTAGTTAAAAATCGTTAGAAGGCTAAGACGCCAAGCTGAGCATACCTTTTAACTTGATTTTCTCCCCCTAAGAAGTAGTAGGTAAAAAGCGTTAGGCGGCTCAGACGCCGAGCTGAGTATACCTTTTAACGTGACTTTTCTCCCCCTAAGAAGTAGTAGGTAAATAGCGGTAGCCGGCTCAGACGCCGAGTTGAGCATACCTTTTAACGTGACTTTTCTCCCCCTAAGAAGTAGTAGGAAAAAAGCGTTAGCTGCCTCAGACGACGAGCTGAGCATACCTTTTAACGTGACTTTTCTCCCCCTAAGAAGTAGTAGGTAAAAAGCGGCAGCCTGCTCAGATGCCGAGCTGAGTATACCTTTTAACGTGACTTTTCTCCCCCTAAGAAGTAGTAGGTAAATATCGTTAGCTGGCTCAGGAGCCCGAGTTGAGCATACCTTTTAACGTTGCTTTTCTCCCCCTAAGAAGTAGTAGGTAAAAATCGTTAGACGGCTCAGACGCCGAGCTGAGTATACCTTTTAACGTGACTTTTCTCCCCCTAAGAAGTAGTAGGTAAAAATCGTTAGACGGCTCAGACGCCGAGCTGAGTATACCTTTTAACGTGACTTTTCTCCCCCTAAGAAGTAGTAGGTAAAAATCGTTAGACTGCTCAGACGCCGAGCTGAGCATACCTTTTAACGTGACTTTTCTCCCCCTAAGAAGTAGTAGGTAAAAAGCAGTAGCCGACTCAGACGCCGAGCTGAGTATACCTTTTAACGTGACTTTTCTTCCCCTAAGAAGTAGCAGGTAAAAATCGTTAGCTGGCTCAGGCGCCCGAGCTTAGCATGCCTTTTAACGTTACTTTTCTCCCCCTAAGAAGTAGTAGGTAAAAATCGTTAGCTGGCTCAGGCGCCCAAGCTGAGCATACCTTTTAACGTGACTTTTCTCCCTCTAAGAAGTAGTAGGTAAAAATCGTTAGACTGCTCAGACGCCGAGCTGAGCATACCTTTTAACGTGACTTTTCTCCCCCTAAGAAGTAGTAGGTAAAAATCGTTAGCTGGCTCAGGCGCCCAAGCTGAGCATACCTTTTAACGTGACTTTTCTCCCCCTAAGAAGTAGTAGGTAAAAATCGTTAGACTGCTCAGACGCCGAGCTGAGCATACCTTTTAACGTGACTTTTCTCCCCCTAAGAAGTAGTAGGTAAAAAGTGGTAGCCGGCTCAGACTCCGAGCTGAGTATACCTTTTAACGTGACTTTTCTCCCCCTAAGAAGTAGTAGGTAAAAATAGTTAGATTGCTTAGACGCCGAGCTGAGTATACCTTTTAACGTGACTTTTCTCCCCCTAAGAAGTAGTAGGTAAAAAGCGGTAGCCGGCTCAGACGCCACGCTGAATATAACTTTTAACATGACTTTTCTCCCCCTAAGAAGTAGTAGGTAAAAAGCGGTAGCCGGCTCAGACGCCGTGGTGAATATACCTTTTAACGTGACTTTTCTCCCCCTAAGAAGTAGTAGGTAAAAATCGTTAGACTGCTCAGACGCCGAGCTGAGTATACCTTTTAACGTGACTTATCTCCCTCTAAGAAGTAGTAGGTAAAAAGCGTTAGACGGCTCAGACGCCGAGCTTAGTATACCTTTTAACGTGACTTTTCTCCCCCTAAGAAGTAGTAGTTAAAAATCGTTAGACGGCTCAGACGCCAAGCTGAGTATACCGTTTAACGTGACTTTTCTCCCCCTAAGAAGTAGTAGGTTAAAAGCGTTAGGCGACTGAGACGCCGAGCTCAGCATACCTTTTAACTTGACTTTTCTCCCCCTAAGAAGTAGTAGTTAAAAATCGTTAGAAGGCTAAGACGCCAAGCTGAGCATACCTTTTAACGTGACTTTTCTCACCCTAAGAAGTAGTAGGTTAAAAGCAGTAGCCAGCTCAGACGCCGAGCTGAGCATACCTTTTAACGTGACTTTTCTCCCCCTAAGAAGTAGTAGGTAAAAAGCAGTAGCCAGCTCAGACGCCGAGCTGAGCATACCTTTTAACGTGACTTTTCTCCCCCTATGAAGTAGTAGGTAAAAAGCGATAGCCGGCTCAGACGCCGCGCTGAGTATACCTTTTAACGTGACTTTTCTCCCCCTAAGAAGTAGTAGGTAAAAATAGTTAGATTGCTTAGACGCCGAGCTGAGCATACCTTTTAACGTGACTTTTCTCCCCCTAAGAAGTAGTAGGTAAAAAGTGGTAGCCGGCTCAGACTCCGAGCTGAGTATACCTTTTAACGTGACTTTTCTCCCCCTAAGAAGTAGTAGGTAAAAATAGTTAGATTGCTTAGACGCCGAGCTGAGTATACCTTTTAACGTGACTTTTCTCCCCCTAAGAAGTAGTAGGTAAAAAGCGGTAGCCGGCTCAGACGCCACGCTGAATATAACTTTTAACGTGACTTTTCTCCCCCTAAGAAGTAGTAGGTAAAAAGCGGTAGCCGGCTCAGACGCCGTGCTGAATATACCTTTTAACGTGACTTTTCTCCCCCTAAGAAGTAGTAGGTAAAAATCGTTAGACTGCTCAGACGCCGAGCTTAGTATACCTTTTAACGTGACTTTTCTCCCCCTAAGAAGTAGTAGTTAAAAATCGTTAGACGGCTCAGACGCCAAGCTGAGTATACCGTTTAACGTGACTTTTCTCCCCCTAAGAAGTAGTAGGTTAAAAGCGTTAGGCGACTGAGACGCCGAGCTCAGCATACCTTTTAACTTGACTTTTCTCCCCCTAAGAAGTAGTAGTTAAAAATCGTTAGAAGGCTAAGACGCCAAGCTGAGCATACCTTTTAACTTGATTTTCTCCCCCTAAGAAGTAGTAGGTAAAAAGCGTTAGGCGGCTCAGACGCCGAGCTGAGTATACCTTTTAACGTGACTTTTCTCCCCCTAAGAAGTAGTAGGTAAATAGCGGTAGCCGGCTCAGACGCCGAGTTGAGCATACCTTTTAACGTGACTTTTCTCCCCCTAAGAAGTAGTAGGAAAAAAGCGTTAGCTGCCTCAGACGACGAGCTGAGCATACCTTTTAACGTGACTTTTCTCCCCCTAAGAAGTAGTAGGTAAAAAGCGGCAGCCTGCTCAGATGCCGAGCTGAGTATACCTTTTAACGTGACTTTTCTCCCCCTAAGAAGTAGTAGGTAAATATCGTTAGCTGGCTCAGGAGCCCGAGTTGAGCATACCTTTTAACGTTGCTTTTCTCCCCCTAAGAAGTAGTAGGTAAAAATCGTTAGACGGCTCAGACGCCGAGCTGAGTATACCTTTTAACGTGACTTTTCTCCCCCTAAGAAGTAGTAGGTAAAAATCGTTAGACGGCTCAGACGCCGAGCTGAGTATACCTTTTAACGTGACTTTTCTCCCCCTAAGAAGTAGTAGGTAAAAAGATTTAGCTGCCTCTGACAACGAGCTGAGCATACCTTTTAACGTGACTTTTCTCCCCCTAAGAAGTAGTAGGTAAAAATCGTTAGACTGCTCAGACGCCGAGCTGAGCATACCTTTTAACGTGACTTTTCTCCCCCTAAGAAGTAGTAGGTAAAAAGCAGTAGCCGACTCAGACGCCGAGCTGAGTATACCTTTTAACGTGACTTTTCTTCCCCTAAGAAGTAGCAGGTAAAAATCGTTAGACGGCTCAGACGCCGAGCTGAGTATACCTTTTAACGTGACTTTTCTCCCCCTAAGAAGTAGTAGTTAAAAATCGTTAGCTGGCTCAGGCGCCCGAGCTTAGCATGCCTTTTAACGTTACTTTTCTCCCCCTAAGAAGTAGTAGGTAAAAATCGTTAGCTGGCTCAGGCGCCCAAGCTGAGCATACCTTTTAACGTGACTTTTCTCCCCCTAAGAAGTAGTAGGTAAAAATCGTTAGACTTCTCAGACACCATGCTGAGCATACCTTTTAACGTGACTTTTCTCCCCCTAAGAAGTAGTAGGTAAAAAGCGGTAGCCGGCTCAGACGCCGAGCTGAGCATAACTTTTAACGTGACTTTTCTCCCCCTAAGAAGTAGTAGGTAAAAAGCAGTAGCCAGCTCAGACGCCGAGCTGAGTATACCTTTTAACGTGACTTTTCTCCCCCTAAGAAGTAGTAGGTAAAAATAGTTAGATTGCTTAGACGCCGAGCTGAGCATACCTTTTAACGTGACTTTTCTCCCCCGAAGAAGTAGTAGGTAAAAATAGTTAGATTGCTTAGACGCCGAGCTGAGCATACCTTTTAACGTGACTTTTCTCCCCCTAAGAAGTAGTAGGTAAAAATAGTTAGATTGCTTAGACGCCGAGCTGAGTATACCTTTTAACGTGACTTTTCACCCCCTAAGAAGTAGTAGGTAAAAAGCGGTAGCCGGCTCAGACGCCACGCTGAATATAACTTTTAACGTGACTTTTCTCCCCCTAAGAAGTAGTAGGTAAAAAGCGGTAGCCGGCTCAGACGCCGTGCTGAATATACCTTTTAACGTGACTTTTCTCCCCCTAAGAAGTAGTAGTTAAAAAATCGTTAGACTGCTCAGACGCCGAGCTGAGTGTACCTTTTAACGTGACTTTTCTCCCCCATAAGAAGTAGTAGGTAAAAAGCAGTAGCCGGCTCAGACGCCGAGCTGAGCATACCTTTTAACGTTACTTTCCTCCCCCTAAGAAGTAGTAGGTAAAAATCTTTAGACTGCTCAGACGCCGAGCTGAGCCTACCTTTTAACGTGACTTTTCTCCCCCTAAGAAGTAGTTGGTAAAAAGCAGTAGCCGGCTCAGACGCAGAGCTGAGTATACCTTTTAACGTGACTTTTCTATCCCTAAGAAGTAGTAGGTAAAAATCGTTAGATTGCTTAGACGCCGAGCTGAGTATACCTTTTTACTTGACTTTTCTCCCCCTAAGAAGTATTAGGTAAAAATCATTAGATGGCTGAGTCGCCGAGCTGAGTATACCTTTTTACGTGACTTTTCTCCCCCTAAGAAGTAGTAGGTAAAAAGCGTTAGCTGCCTCAGATGACGTGCTGAGCATACCTTTTAACGTGACTTTTCTCCCCCTAAGAAGTAGTAGGTAAAAATCGTTAGACTGCTCAGACGCTGAGCTGAGTATACCTTTTAACGTGACTTTTCTCCCCCTAAGAAGTAGTAGGTAAAAAGCGTTAGCTGCCTCAGACGCCGAGCTGAGCATACCTTTTAACGTGACTTTTCTCCCCCTAAGAAGTAGTAGGTAAAAAGCGGTAGCCGGCTCAGACGCCGAGCTGAGCATACCTTTTAACGTGACTTTTCTCCCCCTAAGAAGCAGTAGGTAAAAATCGTTAGATTGCTTAGATGCCGAGCTGAGTATACCTTTTAACGTGACTTTTCTCCCCCTAAGAAGTAGTAGGTAAAAAGATTTAGCTGCCTCTGACAACGAGCTGAGCATACCTTTTAACGTGACTTTTCTCCCCCTAAGAAGTAGTAGGTAAAAATCGTTAGACTGCTCAGACGCCGAGCTGAGCATACCTTTTAACGTGACTTTTCTCCCCCTAAGGAGTAGTAGGTAAAAAGCAGTAGCCGACTCAGACGCCGAGCAGAGTATACCTTTTAACGTGACTTTTCTCCCCCTAAGAAGTAGTAGGTAAAAATCGTTAGACGGCTCAGACGCCGAGCTGAGTATACCTTTTAACGTGACTTTTCTCCCCCTAAGAAGTAGTAGGTAAAAAGCGTTAGACTGCTCAGACACCGAGCTGAGTATACCTTTTAACGTGACTTTTCTCCCCCTAAGAAGTAGTAGGTAAAAATCGTTAACTGGCTCAGGCGCCCGAGCTGAGCATACCTTTTAACGTTACTTTTCCCACCCTAAGAAGTAGTAGGTAAAAATCGTTAGACTGCTCAGACGCCGAGCTGAGTATACCTTTTAACGTGACTTTTCTCCCCCGAAGAAGTAGTAGGTAAAAATCGTTAGACGGCTCAGACGCCGAGCTGAGCATACCTTTTAACGTGATTTTTCTCCCCCTAAGAAGTAGTAGGTAAAAAGCGCTAGCCGGCTCAGACTCCGAGCTGAGTATACCTTTTAACGTGACTTTTCTCCCCCTAAGAAGTAGTAGGTAAAAATCGTTAGACTGCTCAGACGCCGAGCTGAGTATACCTTTTAACGTGACTTTTCTCCCTCTAAGAAGTAGTAGGTAAAAAGCGTTAGACGGCTCAGACGCCGAGCTTAGTATACCTTTTAACGTGACTTTTCTCCCCCTAAGAAGTAGTAGTTAAAAATCGTTAGACGGCTCAGACGCCAAGCTGAGTATACCTTTTAACGTGACTTTTCTCCCCCTAAGAAGTAGTAGTTAAAAATCGTTAGCTGGCTCAGGCGCCAGAGCTTAGCATGCCTTTTAACGTTACTTTTCTCCCCCTAAGAAGTAGTAGGTAAAAATCGTTAGCTGGCTCAGGCGCCCAAGCTGAGCATACCTTTTAACGTGACTTTTCTCCCCCTAAGAAGTAGTAGGTAAAAAGCAGTAGCCGGCTCAGACTCCGAGCTGAGTATACCTTTTAACGTGACTTTTCTCCCCCTAAGAAGTAGTAGGTAAAAATAGTTAGATTGCTTAGACGCCGAGCTGAGTATACCTTTTAACGTGACTTTTCTCCCCCTAAGAAGTAGTAGGTAAAAAGCGGTAGCCGGCTCAGACGCCACGCTGAATATAACTTTTAACGTGACTTTTCTCCCCCTAAGAAGTAGTAGGTAAAAAGCGGTAGCCGGCTCAGACGCCGTGCTGAATATACCTTTTAACGTGACTTTTCTCCCCCTAAGAAGTAGTAGTTAAAAATCGTTAGACGGCTCAGACGCCAAGCTGAGTATACCTTTTAACGTGACTTTTCTCCCCCTAAGAAGTAGTAGTTAAAAATCGTTAGCTGGCTCAGGCGCCCGAGCTTAGCTTGCCTTTTAACGTTACTTTTCTCCCCCTAAGAAGTAGTAGGTAAAAATCGTTAGACGGCTCAGACGCCGAGCTGAGTATACCGTTTAACGTGACTTTTCTCCCCCTAAGAAGTAGTAGGTTAAAAGCATTAGGCGACTGAGACGCCGAGCTCAGCATACCTTTTAACTTGACTTTTCTCCCCCTAAGAAGTAGTAGTTAAAAATCGTTAGAAGGCTAAGACGGCAAGCTGAGCATACCTTTTAACGTGACTTTTCTCACCCTAAGAAGTAGTAGGTTAAAAGCATTAGGCGACTCAGACGCCGAGCTCAGCATAACTTTTAACGTGACTGTTCTCCTCCTAAGAAGTAGTAGGTAAAAAGCGTTAGCTGGCTCAGACCCCGAGCTGAGTATACCTTTTAACGTGATTTTCTCCCCCTAAGAAGTAGTAGGTAAAAAGCGTTAGGCGGCTCAGACGCCATGCTGAGCATACCTTTTAACGTGACTTTTCTCCCCCTAAGAAGTAGTAGGTAAATAGCGGTAGCCGGCTCAGACGCCGAGTTGAGCATACCTTTTAACGTGACTTTTCTCCCCCTAAGAAGTAGTAGGTAAAAAGCGTTAGACTGCTCAGACACCGAGCTGAGTATACCTTTTAACGTGACTTTTCTCCCCCTAAGAAGTAGTAGGTAAAAATCGTTAACTGGCTCAGGCGCCCGAGCTGAGCATACCTTTTAACGTTACTTTTCCCACCCTAAGAAGTAGTAGGTAAAAATCGTTAGACTGCTCAGACGCCGAGCTGAGTATACCTTTTAACGTGACTTTTCTCCCCCGAAGAAGTAGTAGGTAAAAATCGTTAGACGGCTCAGACGCCGAGCTGAGCATACCTTTTAACGTGATTTTTCTCCCCCTAAGAAGTAGTAGGTAAAAAGCGCTAGCCGGCTCAGACTCCGAGCTGAGTATACCTTTTAACGTGACTTTTCTCCCCCTAAGAAGTAGTAGGTAAAAATCGTTAGACTGCTCAGACGCCGAGCTGAGTATACCTTTTAACGTGACTTTTCTCCCTCTAAGAAGTAGTAGGTAAAAAGCGTTAGACGGCTCAGACGCCGAGCTTAGTATACCTTTTAACGTGACTTTTCTCCCCCTAAGAAGTAGTAGTTAAAAATCGTTAGACGGCTCAGACGCCAAGCTGAGTATACCTTTTAACGTGACTTTTCTCCCCCTAAGAAGTAGTAGTTAAAAATCGTTAGCTGGCTCAGGCGCCAGAGCTTAGCATGCCTTTTAACGTTACTTTTCTCCCCCTAAGAAGTAGTAGGTAAAAATCGTTAGCTGGCTCAGGCGCCCAAGCTGAGCATACCTTTTAACGTGACTTTTCTCCCCCTAAGAAGTAGTAGGTAAAAAGCAGTAGCCGGCTCAGACTCCGAGCTGAGTATACCTTTTAACGTGACTTTTCTCCCCCTAAGAAGTAGTAGGTAAAAATAGTTAGATTGCTTAGACGCCGAGCTGAGTATACCTTTTAACGTGACTTTTCTCCCCCTAAGAAGTAGTAGGTAAAAAGCGGTAGCCGGCTCAGACGCCACGCTGAATATAACTTTTAACGTGACTTTTCTCCCCCTAAGAAGTAGTAGGTAAAAAGCGGTAGCCGGCTCAGACGCCGTGCTGAATATACCTTTTAACGTGACTTTTCTCCCCCTAAGAAGTAGTAGTTAAAAATCGTTAGACGGCTCAGACGCCAAGCTGAGTATACCTTTTAACGTGACTTTTCTCCCCCTAAGAAGTAGTAGTTAAAAATCGTTAGCTGGCTCAGGCGCCCGAGCTTAGCTTGCCTTTTAACGTTACTTTTCTCCCCCTAAGAAGTAGTAGGTAAAAATCGTTAGACGGCTCAGACGCCGAGCTGAGTATACCGTTTAACGTGACTTTTCTCCCCCTAAGAAGTAGTAGGTTAAAAGCATTAGGCGACTGAGACGCCGAGCTCAGCATACCTTTTAACTTGACTTTTCTCCCCCTAAGAAGTAGTAGTTAAAAATCGTTAGAAGGCTAAGACGGCAAGCTGAGCATACCTTTTAACGTGACTTTTCTCACCCTAAGAAGTAGTAGGTTAAAAGCGTTAGGCGACTCAGACGCCGAGCTCAGCATAACTTTTAACGTGACTGTTCTCCTCCTAAGAAGTAGTAGGTAAAAAGCGTTAGCTGGCTCAGACCCCGAGCTGAGTATACCTTTTAACGTGATTTTCTCCCCCTAAGAAGTAGTAGGTAAAAAGCAGTAGCCGGCTCAGACTCCGAGCTGAGTATACCTTTTAACGTGACTTTTCTCCCCCTAAGAAGTAGTAGGTAAAAATAGTTAGATTGCTTAGACGCCGAGCTGAGTATACCTTTTAACGTGACTTTTCTCCCCCTAAGAAGTAGTAGGTAAAAAGCGGTAGCCGGCTCAGACGCCACGCTGAATATAACTTTTAACGTGACTTTTCTCCCCCTAAGAAGTAGTAGGTAAAAAGCGGTAGCCGGCTCAGACGCCGTGCTGAATATACCTTTTAACGTGACTTTTCTCCCCCTAAGAAGTAGTAGTTAAAAATCGTTAGACGGCTCAGACGCCAAGCTGAGTATACCTTTTAACGTGACTTTTCTCCCCCTAAGAAGTAGTAGTTAAAAATCGTTAGCTGGCTCAGGCGCCCGAGCTTAGCTTGCCTTTTAACGTTACTTTTCTCCCCCTAAGAAGTAGTAGGTAAAAATCGTTAGACGGCTCAGACGCCGAGCTGAGTATACCGTTTAACGTGACTTTTCTCCCCCTAAGAAGTAGTAGGTTAAAAGCATTAGGCGACTGAGACGCCGAGCTCAGCATACCTTTTAACTTGACTTTTCTCCCCCTAAGAAGTAGTAGTTAAAAATCGTTAGAAGGCTAAGACGGCAAGCTGAGCATACCTTTTAACGTGACTTTTCTCACCCTAAGAAGTAGTAGGTTAAAAGCGTTAGGCGACTCAGACGCCGAGCTCAGCATAACTTTTAACGTGACTGTTCTCCTCCTAAGAAGTAGTAGGTAAAAAGCGTTAGCTGGCTCAGACCCCGAGCTGAGTATACCTTTTAACGTGATTTTCTCCCCCTAAGAAGTAGTAGGTAAAAAGCGTTAGGCGGCTCAGACGCCATGCTGAGCATACCTTTTAACGTGACTTTTCTCCCCCTAAGAAGTAGTAGGTAAATAGCGGTAGCCGGCTCAGACGCCGAGTTGAGCATACCTTTTAACGTGACTTTTCTCCCCCTAAGAAGTAGTAGGTAAAAAGCGTTAGACTGCTCAGACACCGAGCTGAGTATACCTTTTAACGTGACTTTTCTCCCCCTAAGAAGTAGTAGGTAAAAATCGTTAACTGGCTCAGGCGCCCGAGCTGAGCATACCTTTTAACGTTACTTTTCCCACCCTAAGAAGTAGTAGGTAAAAATCGTTAGACTGCTCAGACGCCGAGCTGAGTATACCTTTTAACGTGACTTTTCTCCCCCGAAGAAGTAGTAGGTAAAAATCGTTAGACGGCTCAGACGCCGAGCTGAGCATACCTTTTAACGTGATTTTTCTCCCCCTAAGAAGTAGTAGGTAAAAAGCGCTAGCCGGCTCAGACTCCGAGCTGAGTATACCTTTTAACGTGACTTTTCTCCCCCTAAGAAGTAGTAGGTAAAAATCGTTAGACTGCTCAGACGCCGAGCTGAGTATACCTTTTAACGTGACTTTTCTCCCTCTAAGAAGTAGTAGGTAAAAAGCGTTAGACGGCTCAGACGCCGAGCTTAGTATACCTTTTAACGTGACTTTTCTCCCCCTAAGAAGTAGTAGTTAAAAATCGTTAGACGGCTCAGACGCCAAGCTGAGTATACCTTTTAACGTGACTTTTCTCCCCCTAAGAAGTAGTAGTTAAAAATCGTTAGCTGGCTCAGGCGCCAGAGCTTAGCATGCCTTTTAACGTTACTTTTCTCCCCCTAAGAAGTAGTAGGTAAAAATCGTTAGCTGGCTCAGGCGCCCAAGCTGAGCATACCTTTTAACGTGACTTTTCTCCCCCTAAGAAGTAGTAGGTAAAAAGCAGTAGCCGGCTCAGACTCCGAGCTGAGTATACCTTTTAACGTGACTTTTCTCCCCCTAAGAAGTAGTAGGTAAAAATAGTTAGATTGCTTAGACGCCGAGCTGAGTATACCTTTTAACGTGACTTTTCTCCCCCTAAGAAGTAGTAGGTAAAAAGCGGTAGCCGGCTCAGACGCCACGCTGAATATAACTTTTAACATGACTTTTCTCCCCCTAAGAAGTAGTAGGTAAAAAGCGGTAGCCGGCTCAGACGCCGTGCTGAATATACCTTTTAACGTGACTTTTCTCCCCCTAAGAAGTAGTAGTTAAAAATCGTTAGACGGCTCAGACGCCAAGCTGAGTATACCTTTTAACGTGACTTTTCTCCCCCTAAGAAGTAGTAGTTAAAAATCGTTAGCTGGCTCAGGCGCCCGAGCTTAGCTTGCCTTTTAACGTTACTTTTCTCCCCCTAAGAAGTAGTAGGTAAAAATCGTTAGACGGCTCAGACGCCGAGCTGAGTATACCGTTTAACGTGACTTTTCTCCCCCTAAGAAGTAGTAGGTTAAAAGCATTAGGCGACTGAGACGCCGAGCTCAGCATACCTTTTAACTTGACTTTTCTCCCCCTAAGAAGTAGTAGTTAAAAATCGTTAGAAGGCTAAGACGGCAAGCTGAGCATACCTTTTAACGTGACTTTTCTCACCCTAAGAAGTAGTAGGTTAAAAGCGTTAGGCGACTCAGACGCCGAGCTCAGCATAACTTTTAACATGACTGTTCTCCTCCTAAGAAGTAGTAGGTAAAAAGCGTTAGCTGGCTCAGACCCCGAGCTGAGTATACCTTTTAACGTGATTTTCTCCCCCTAAGAAGTAGTAGGTAAAAAGCGTTAGGCGGCTCAGACGCCATGCTGAGCATACCTTTTAACGTGACTTTTCTCCCCCTAAGAAGTAGTAGGTAAATAGCGGTAGCCGGCTCAGACGCCGAGTTGAGCATACCTTTTAACGTGACTTTTCTCCCCCTAAGAAGTAGTTGGAAAAAAGCGTTAGCTGCCTCAGACGACGAGCTGAGCATACCTTTTAACGTGACTTTTCTCCCCCTAAGAAGTAGTAGGTAAAAAGCAGTAGCTGGCTCAGATGCCGAGCTGAGCATACCTTTTAACGTGACTTTTCTCCCCCAAAGAAGTAGTAGGTAAAAATCGTTAGCCGGCTCAGACGCCGAGCTGAATATACCTTTTAACGTGACTTTTCTCCCCCTAAGAAGTAGTAGTTAAAAAATCGTTAGACTGCTCAGACGCCGAGCTGAGTGTACCTTTTAACGTGACTTTTCTCCCCCATAAGAAGTAGTAGGTAAAAAGCAGTAGCCGGCTCAGACGCCGAGCTGAGCATACCTTTTAACGTTACTTTCCTCCCCCTAAGAAGTAGTAGGTAAAAATCTTTAGACTGCTCAGACGCCGATCTGAGTATACCTTTTAACGTGACTTTTCTCCCTCTAAGAAGTAGTAGGTAAAAAGCGTTAGACGGCTCAGACGCCGAGCTTAGTATACCTTTTAACGTGACTTTTCTCCCCCTAAGAAGTAGTAGTTAAAAATCGTTAGACGGCTCAGACGCCAAGCTGAGTATACCTTTTAACGTGACTTTTCTCCCCCTAAGAAGTAGTAGTTAAAAATCGTTAGCTGGCTCAGGCACCAGAGCTTAGCATGCCTTTTAACGTTACTTTTCTCCCCCTAAGAAGTAGTAGGTAAAAATCGTTAGCTGGCTCAGGCGCCCAAGCTGAGCATACCTTTTAACGTGACTTTTCTCCCCCTAAGAAGTAGTAGGTAAAAAGCAGTAGCCGGCTCATACTCCGAGCTGAGTATACCTTTTAACGTGACTTTTCTCCCCCTAAGAAGTAGTAGGTAAAAATAGTTAGATTGCTTAGACGCCGAGCTGAGTATACCTTTTAACGTGACTTTTCTCCCCCTAAGAAGTAGTAGGTAAAAAGCGGTAGCCGGCTCAGACGCCACGCTGAATATAACTTTTAACGTGACTTTTCTCCCCCTAAGAAGTAGTAGGTAAAAAGCGGTAGCCGGCTCAGACGCCGTGCTGAATATACCTTTTAACGTGACTTTTCTCCCCCTAAGAAGTAGTAGTTAAAAATCGTTAGACGGCTCAGACGCCAAGCTGAGTATACCTTTTAACGTGACTTTTCTCCCCCTAAGAAGTAGTAGTTAAAAATCGTTAGCTGGCTCAGGCGCCCGAGCTTAGCTTGCCTTTTAACGTTACTTTTCTCCCCCTAAGAAGTAGTAGGTAAAAATCGTTAGACGGCTCAGACGCCGAGCTGAGTATACCGTTTAACGTGACTTTTCTCCCCCTAAGAAGTAGTAGGTTAAAAGCATTAGGCGACTGAGACGCCGAGCTCAGCATACCTTTTAACTTGACTTTTCTCCCCCTAAGAAGTAGTAGTTAAAAATCGTTAGAAGGCTAAGACGGCAAGCTGAGCATACCTTTTAACGTGACTTTTCTCACCCTAAGAAGTAGTAGGTTAAAAGCGTTAGGCGACTCAGACGCCGAGCTCAGCATAACTTTTAACGTGACTGTTCTCCTCCTAAGAAGTAGTAGGTAAAAAGCGTTAGCTGGCTCAGACCCCGAGCTGAGTATACCTTTTAACGTGATTTTCTCCCCCTAAGAAGTAGTAGGTAAAAAGCGTTAGGCGGCTCAGACGCCATGCTGAGCATACCTTTTAACGTGACTTTTCTCCCCCTAAGAAGTAGTAGGTAAATAGTGGTAGCCGGCTCAGACGCCGAGTTGAGCATACCTTTTAACGTGACTTTTCTCCCCCTAAGAAGTAGTAGGTAAAAAGCGTTAGACTGCTCAGACACCGAGCTGAGTATACCTTTTAACGTGACTTTTCTCCCCCTAAGAAGTAGTAGGTAAAAATCGTTAACTGGCTCAGGCGCCCGAGCTGAGCATACCTTTTAACGTTACTTTTCCCACCCTAAGAAGTAGTAGGTAAAAATCGTTAGACTGCTCAGACGCCGAGCTGAGTATACCTTTTAACGTGACTTTTCTCCCCCGAAGAAGTAGTAGGTAAAAATCGTTAGACGGCTCAGACGCCGAGCTGAGCATACCTTTTAACGTGATTTTTCTCCCCCTAAGAAGTAGTAGGTAAAAAGCGCTAGCCGGCTCAGACTCCGAGCTGAGTATACCTTTTAACGTGACTTTTCTCCCCCTAAGAAGTAGTAGGTAAAAATCGTTAGACTGCTCAGACGCCGAGCTGAGTATACCTTTTAACGTGACTTTTCTCCCTCTAAGAAGTAGTAGGTAAAAAGCGTTAGACGGCTCAGACGCCGAGCTTAGTATACCTTTTAACGTGACTTTTCTCCCCCTAAGAAGTAGTAGTTAAAAATCGTTAGACGGCTCAGACGCCAAGCTGAGTATACCTTTTAACGTGACTTTTCTCCCCCTAAGAAGTAGTAGTTAAAAATCGTTAGCTGGCTCAGGCGCCAGAGCTTAGCATGCCTTTTAACGTTACTTTTCTCCCCCTAAGAAGTAGTAGGTAAAAATCGTTAGCTGGCTCAGGCGCCCAAGCTGAGCATACCTTTTAACGTGACTTTTCTCCCCCTAAGAAGTAGTAGGTAAAAAGCAGTAGCCGGCTCAGACTCCGAGCTGAGTATACCTTTTAACGTGACTTTTCTCCCCCTAAGAAGTAGTAGGTAAAAATAGTTAGATTGCTTAGACGCCGAGCTGAGTATACCTTTTAACGTGACTTTTCTCCCCCTAAGAAGTAGTAGGTAAAAAGCGGTAGCCGGCTCAGACGCCACGCTGAATATAACTTTTAACGTGACTTTTCTCCCCCTAAGAAGTAGTAGGTAAAAAGCGGTAGCCGGCTCAGACGCCGTGCTGAATATACCTTTTAACGTGACTTTTCTCCCCCTAAGAAGTAGTAGTTAAAAATCGTTAGACGGCTCAGACGCCAAGCTGAGTATACCTTTTAACGTGACTTTTCTCCCCCTAAGAAGTAGTAGTTAAAAATCGTTAGCTGGCTCAGGCGCCCGAGCTTAGCTTGCCTTTTAACGTTACTTTTCTCCCCCTAAGAAGTAGTAGGTAAAAATCGTTAGACGGCTCAGACGCCGAGCTGAGTATACCGTTTAACGTGACTTTTCTCCCCCTAAGAAGTAGTAGGTTAAAAGCATTAGGCGACTGAGACGCCGAGCTCAGCATACCTTTTAACTTGACTTTTCTCCCCCTAAGAAGTAGTAGTTAAAAATCGTTAGAAGGCTAAGACGGCAAGCTGAGCATACCTTTTAACGTGACTTTTCTCACCCTAAGAAGTAGTAGGTTAAAAGCGTTAGGCGACTCAGACGCCGAGCTCAGCATAACTTTTAACGTGACTGTTCTCCTCCTAAGAAGTAGTAGGTAAAAAGCGTTAGCTGGCTCAGACCCCGAGCTGAGTATACCTTTTAACGTGATTTTCTCCCCCTAAGGAGTAGTAGGTAAAAAGCAGTAGCCGGCTCAGACTCCGAGCTGAGTATACCTTTTAACGTGACTTTTCTCCCCCTAAGAAGTAGTAGGTAAAAATAGTTAGATTGCTTAGACGCCGAGCTGAGTATACCTTTTAACGTGACTTTTCTCCCCCTAAGAAGTAGTAGGTAAAAAGCGGTAGCCGGCTCAGACGCCACGCTGAATATAACTTTTAACGTGACTTTTCTCCCCCTAAGAAGTAGTAGGTAAAAAGCGGTAGCCGGCTCAGACGCCGTGCTGAATATACCTTTTAACGTGACTTTTCTCCCCCTAAGAAGTAGTAGTTAAAAATCGTTAGACGGCTCAGACGCCAAGCTGAGTATACCTTTTAACGTGACTTTTCTCCCCCTAAGAAGTAGTAGTTAAAAATCGTTAGCTGGCTCAGGCGCCCGAGCTTAGCTTGCCTTTTAACGTTACTTTTCTCCCCCTAAGAAGTAGTAGGTAAAAATCGTTAGACGGCTCAGACGCCGAGCTGAGTATACCGTTTAACGTGACTTTTCTCCCCCTAAGAAGTAGTAGGTTAAAAGCATTAGGCGACTGAGACGCCGAGCTCAGCATACCTTTTAACTTGACTTTTCTCCCCCTAAGAAGTAGTAGTTAAAAATCGTTAGAAGGCTAAGACGGCAAGCTGAGCATACCTTTTAACGTGACTTTTCTCACCCTAAGAAGTAGTAGGTTAAAAGCGTTAGGCGACTCAGACGCCGAGCTCAGCATAACTTTTAACGTGACTGTTCTCCTCCTAAGAAGTAGTAGGTAAAAAGCGTTAGCTGGCTCAGACCCCGAGCTGAGTATACCTTTTAACGTGATTTTCTCCCCCTAAGAAGTAGTAGGTAAAAAGCGTTAGGCGGCTCAGACGCCATGCTGAGCATACCTTTTAACGTGACTTTTCTCCCCCTAAGAAGTAGTAGGTAAATAGCGGTAGCCGGCTCAGACGCCGAGTTGAGCATACCTTTTAACGTGACTTTTCTCCCCCTAAGAAGTAGTAGGTAAAAAGCGTTAGACTGCTCAGACACCGAGCTGAGTATACCTTTTAACGTGACTTTTCTCCCCCTAAGAAGTAGTAGGTAAAAATCGTTAACTGGCTCAGGCGCCCGAGCTGAGCATACCTTTTAACGTTACTTTTCCCACCCTAAGAAGTAGTAGGTAAAAATCGTTAGACTGCTCAGACGCCGAGCTGAGTATACCTTTTAACGTGACTTTTCTCCCCCGAAGAAGTAGTAGGTAAAAATCGTTAGACGGCTCAGACGCCGAGCTGAGCATACCTTTTAACGTGATTTTTCTCCCCCTAAGAAGTAGTAGGTAAAAAGCGCTAGCCGGCTCAGACTCCGAGCTGAGTATACCTTTTAACGTGACTTTTCTCCCCCTAAGAAGTAGTAGGTAAAAATCGTTAGACTGCTCAGACGCCGAGCTGAGTATACCTTTTAACGTGACTTTTCTCCCTCTAAGAAGTAGTAGGTAAAAAGCGTTAGACGGCTCAGACGCCGAGCTTAGTATACCTTTTAACGTGACTTTTCTCCCCCTAAGAAGTAGTAGTTAAAAATCGTTAGACGGCTCAGACGCCAAGCTGAGTATACCTTTTAACGTGACTTTTCTCCCCCTAAGAAGTAGTAGTTAAAAATCGTTAGCTGGCTCAGGCGCCAGAGCTTAGCATGCCTTTTAACGTTACTTTTCTCCCCCTAAGAAGTAGTAGGTAAAAATCGTTAGCTGGCTCAGGCGCCCAAGCTGAGCATACCTTTTAACGTGACTTTTCTCCCCCTAAGAAGTAGTAGGTAAAAAGCAGTAGCCGGCTCAGACTCCGAGCTGAGTATACCTTTTAACGTGACTTTTCTCCCCCTAAGAAGTAGTAGGTAAAAATAGTTAGATTGCTTAGACGCCGAGCTGAGTATACCTTTTAACGTGACTTTTCTCCCCCTAAGAAGTAGTAGGTAAAAAGCGGTAGCCGGCTCAGACGCCACGCTGAATATAACTTTTAACATGACTTTTCTCCCCCTAAGAAGTAGTAGGTAAAAAGCGGTAGCCGGCTCAGACGCCGTGCTGAATATACCTTTTAACGTGACTTTTCTCCCCCTAAGAAGTAGTAGTTAAAAATCGTTAGACGGCTCAGACGCCAAGCTGAGTATACCTTTTAACGTGACTTTTCTCCCCCTAAGAAGTAGTAGTTAAAAATCGTTAGCTGGCTCAGGCGCCCGAGCTTAGCTTGCCTTTTAACGTTACTTTTCTCCCCCTAAGAAGTAGTAGGTAAAAATCGTTAGACGGCTCAGACGCCGAGCTGAGTATACCGTTTAACGTGACTTTTCTCCCCCTAAGAAGTAGTAGGTTAAAAGCATTAGGCGACTGAGACGCCGAGCTCAGCATACCTTTTAACTTGACTTTTCTCCCCCTAAGAAGTAGTAGTTAAAAATCGTTAGAAGGCTAAGACGGCAAGCTGAGCATACCTTTTAACGTGACTTTTCTCACCCTAAGAAGTAGTAGGTTAAAAGCGTTAGGCGACTCAGACGCCGAGCTCAGCATAACTTTTAACATGACTGTTCTCCTCCTAAGAAGTAGTAGGTAAAAAGCGTTAGCTGGCTCAGACCCCGAGCTGAGTATACCTTTTAACGTGATTTTCTCCCCCTAAGAAGTAGTAGGTAAAAAGCGTTAGGCGGCTCAGACGCCATGCTGAGCATACCTTTTAACGTGACTTTTCTCCCCCTAAGAAGTAGTAGGTAAATAGCGGTAGCCGGCTCAGACGCCGAGTTGAGCATACCTTTTAACGTGACTTTTCTCCCCCTAAGAAGTAGTTGGAAAAAAGCGTTAGCTGCCTCAGACGACGAGCTGAGCATACCTTTTAACGTGACTTTTCTCCCCCTAAGAAGTAGTAGGTAAAAAGCAGTAGCTGGCTCAGACGCCGAGCTGAGCATACCTTTTAACGTGACTTTTCTCCCCCAAAGAAGTAGTAGGTAAAAATCGTTAGCCGGCTCAGACGCCGAGCTGAATATACCTTTTAACGTGACTTTTCTCCCCCTAAGAAGTAGTAGTTAAAAAATCGTTAGACTGCTCAGACGCCGAGCTGAGTGTACCTTTTAACGTGACTTTTCTCCCCCATAAGAAGTAGTAGGTAAAAAGCAGTAGCCGGCTCAGACGCCGAGCTGAGCATACCTTTTAACGTTACTTTCCTCCCCCTAAGAAGTAGTAGGTAAAAATCTTTAGACTGCTCAGACGCCGATCTGAGTATACCTTTTAACGTGACTTTTCTCCCCCTAAGAAGTAGTAGGTAAAAATAGTTAGATTGCTTAGACGCCGAGCTGAGCATACCTTTTAACGTGACTTTTCTCCCCCTAAGAAGTAGTTGGTAAAAAGCAGTAGCCGGCTCAGACGCAGAGCTGAGTATACCTTTTAACGTGACTTTTCTATCCCTAAGAAGTAGTAGGTAAAAATCAGATTGCTTAGACGCCGAGCTGAGTATACCTTTTTACTTGACTTTTCTCCCCCTAAGAAGTAGTAGGTAAAAAGCGTTAGACGGCTCAGACGCCGAGCTGAGTATACCTTTTAACGTGACTTTTCCCCCCCTAAGAAGTAGTAGGTAAAAATCGTTAGACTGCTCAGACGCTGAGCTGAGTATACCTTTTAACGTGACTTTTCTCCCCCTAAGAAGTAGTAGGTAAAAAGCGTTAGCTGCCTCAGACGCCGAGCTGAGCATACCTTTTAACGTGACTTTTCTCCCCCTAAGAAGTATTAGGTTAAAAGCGTTAGGCGGCTCAGACGCCGAGCTGAGTATACGTTTTAACTTGACTTTTCTATCCCTAAGAAGTAGTAGGTAAAAATCGTTAGAGGGCTCAGACGCCGAGCTGAGTATACCTTTTAACGTGACTTTTCTCCCCCTAAGAAGTAGTAGGTAAAAAGCGTTAGCCGACTCAGACGCCGAGCTGAGCATACCTTTCAATGTGACTTTTCTCCCCCTAAGAAGTAGTACATATAAAAAAGCACTAGCCGGCTCAGACGTCGAGTTGAACATACCTTTTAATGTAACTTTTCTCCCCGTAAGAAGTAGTAGGGGAAGAAAAGTCACGTTAAAAGGTATGCTCAGCTCGGTATCTGAGCCGTTTAGTGCTTTTTACCTACTACTTCTTAAGGGGGAGAAAAGTCATGTTAAATGGTATGCTCAGCTCGGTGTCTGAAACACCCCAATAAACCAAAAACAGCTGGTATATACCGTATGTGTGAGATGTATGAAATGGAGACATAGCACACAAATTTTATTTAGCTATGGAATTATGTATCTCTTTTAACACTACTAGCGGCAGCATATTATAAACTATTGCTACACGGATGATGATAATGATGATGAATCATCTGTGCTTCAAAATATACTCAAATATATATCCAGTTTATAAAAATAACTAATACAAGCCCAAATTTGTTCCCATACCTTTTCACCAAAGCCTCCCTTGGGATCATTTGAATCATTTTCCCTTTTTTATATTTTAGTTTAAAGAGCTGTGAGGAAGGACTGTAACTGGAAAATGCATTGATATTTTAGTATTTCTCTGCAGGTGTTTCATGAGAGTAATGGCACTGAGCATGGAGAAGATTCAATTTCTAATTCTGATTTACTGCGGGGAAAATGTGAGAATCATTGACACTGATCTGCATAATTATTCATTTCTAATGTTAACTTACTGGAATGTTTATTGTTGTGTATTCATGGACTTTTTCATGGTAAAATGAGCAACATATTACTCGCCCTTGCAAATGTGTTCTGTTAAATATCGATATATATATAGATAATATATTCCGGAAAAAGAGTGTGATTAAGAAAATCCTTCCATGCAAGACACCAATTTGCCAAAGCTTGTTTCTACAAGAGCTGCAATTTAACTTATATTTCTTACATTGTATTATACCAGTCTAACTTTAGCTATATTATTTGTCTTCTCTCTGTGAAATGCCATACAATACTCACAAATTCTGAACTGAATCTTACATTTCTAATTTAATGGTCAAAACTCACATCATTTCAAGATTTTTTTTCACAGATTTACATATACTTTAAATAAATAAAGTAAGACAGTAAAGATGGCTGAAATAAGCATGTCTGTGATCCACAATGTAATGTTTTCCCTTGAAAATACCAGAGTTGTGCTTGATTTCCACAATATCCATGGCATTGTGCGGAAGGAATCACTTAAATGTGCCAATGCACTGGATGTCAATAACAATAATTTAGCTTTGTTCAAGTAAATTGCATCTATTACAGCAGGGCCCAGATTATAATTCCAGGGTTCCATAGAATCAATGTGCACAACTGCATGCAATTTATCAGAGCAGGCTAAACAAGTGCAGTAACACTTTCTGGAAGTTGCTAGGAGCATGTATGGATGTGAATATCATCCAGTACCCACAATTATTGCTGGAAAACATGTGACTGTGAGGGCCATTTATTAACACTGGGCAAATTTGCTCAAATTGCTGCATTCATTGTTCGTCTTACAGTTGGTTTTAAAAATCGAATCACTGATTGGTTGCTATAGGTAACTGCCCATAGGCAAATATGCCCAGTGTTGATAAATGAGCCCCAATATGTAAATTAATGTAGAGCCTAACCCTTCAAAATTGTCACAGGAGTTTCCCATCTTGGGATTTTGTTAGGAGTGTCAGTGACACTCACATGCATATCCGACAGTCTTGTCGCGTCGGATCTGTCAAGGGGCTTATCGGCTCCCAGCTGGAGTAGTCAGGATGCCCAGGGGTCAAAGTCCAAGTTTGTGGTACAAATAGGGGTCAGGCGAAGTCATAGTCTAAATCCAGGCAAATGTTCAGAAGGCAGGCAGAATAACAGCAAGGTCAAGATTCAGGCAGGGTCAATAGTCCAGAAATAGTCAAAACTTGAATAACAAAGCACCCAGGAATGCACCAAACAATTCCTACGAATGGGCATTGAAGCGGGGTCTTGGGTGTCCTTTTATTTTGATTTTGGCGCTGGTGACGTCGTCATGGCTGCGTCCTGACGTCCCCGCTACCCACGTGGAGATCATGGGTGCCGCCATTTTGGATCCGAAGAAGAAGAAGGGGAGAGCTGCGCCAGGAGAGCTGCGACATCGGGCGCTCACGACAGGATCCAACAATCCGGATGCATTCACTTACCTTATTTCCGTTGCGTGCGTTTTGACGCCGGCATTTTGTCGCTGCACATCGGATTGCGCCATCACATTACCCATGTCCCACTGAGACACATTCAGTTACATTGAGAAGGAAAAACAGCAGCCTGCCAGAAAGCATTTCTCTCCTAAAGTGCAGGCACAAGTCACAGGACTTGGGACAGCTGGGAAATTGACAAAATGTCTAGCCCCATGTCAGATTTTAAAATTGAATATAAAAAAATCTGTTTGCTCTTTTGAGAAATGGATTCCAGAATTCTGCTGGAGCAGCACTATTAGCTGATTCATTTTGAAAAAATTTTTTTCCCATGACAGTATCCCTTTAAGCTTTAGTTTTCCTTTAAGACATTAAAATCATGGCACTAACAATGTTCTCAATGGTACTTTAGCTGTCAGGACCCTCACCTAATCAGAAGCATTCCTGGGTATCCCAGGGGTACTAATCCCACTGGAATTTAAGATCCCTGGTTACAAATACTTGTCTATTAAAGGACTGCAAAAGGCATTCCTCTTGGGAGAGCAGTTTCTTGCTGGCAGGGAAATTAATCAGTATGCAGCAAAACATAAAAGGAACAAGGAGAGACTGTTGTACAAGAAGCATTGATACAGACCAATACTGATGTGACTATCACTGCAACAGTGAAAGTACTTAGAAATACAAAATGTGAAGTGGTGGAAATTTCTTATTTCCTTTAGATGAATATTAATTTGCGAGCTAGTTCCCCTTTAAAAAGACTTGAGAATGGGTTAAATGATTATGCCTGCCTGCTAGGGGTGAGGATATTATTTACCCATTAGGTGAACCTGTTTATCATATACATGTTCTCCTCTCAAAGAGAGCAGCTATGTATCTCTCCAACAATAATTATTAAAAAATTAAGATTTACACAAAGTATTTATAAAGCACCAACATATTCTGCAATGCTGTACAAATAAGGGTGTAGCTATGTCTTTAGATTCTTTTTAGTCTTTATTTTTTTGCAGTGTATTGATATCAGCTCAGGTTACTGTAGACATCCGTTGACTGAACAACACCTTATATACAGTAGCATAATGAGTTCATGGAAATTTGGTTACACTGAGATGAATTCCTTAGAGATGGATGTCTCAGAACATATGTCAAGAAAGCATCCAGAAATAGAGGTATTTTTATATAAAATATCATAATCAAGCAGAAGTATATTTATAGGCATATTTATTTTCTTGTGAATACTTTGCACTTGAAAGATTGTATTAAATTAAACTAAGGGCTGATCTTTGAATGTTGTAGCCAGAGTTTATCATAAATAAATACATTTTCAGGGTATTTATATCAGTTTTAATTTATATGCAAAATATGCATGATGCATCAGTTATATGGCATTTTGGATAAATGGCCCCATATCTAATTAGACAGCTACCATATATAATAAAGGACCCGGAGGATGAATACAATTCTGTGTATGCAGATTTCCCGGGAGTCCCCCTGACTTGGATTCTGTTCTCGAGGTAACCTTAGTACTACTATCGTGAGCTGGAGGAAGAACCATCCTCTTGGTTATTTGAGCAGTTCTTTGATTTCCTGTGCTGTGAAGAGATATCTGTATCTGCTCTCACAATGGTAACTCCCGTTTATGCCTGTAAATTCTTATCTCATACTCTCCCAAGTTTATTAAAACTCTGTGATTGCTTTGTTTGGGGTTGGGACTCGTTCAGAATCCACGGAGCTCGTGGTCTCCAGTTCTAGAAGTGGTCTCCAGTTCTAGAAGTGGTCTCCAGTTCTTGAAGTTCTACAACAACCCTCAATCCAATACTAAGTGGTAAGGGTTGAACATTTTATCCAGGGCCCACTGGCAAGCAGAGGTTAAAGAGGCTTATTTCAGGTATAGCACATTTCTCCATTAATGAATGGCCTCCAGCTTAATTATATGTGAAAGGTTATAGGATGGGAATATATACCATTATTGTTATAACAGATTTCTCTGTTTCATGGGAAAGAGATTTTGGAGGGGTTGTATAACTGGCATGACCTCCATGCATACATCCAGAAGATATAACTTTTGGATATGTTAATCTCCTCTTACGATGACGACTCTTACCACTTAAACTAGTTCAGGAGATTTAAGAGTTTCATCTTTTGAACTACAGAAATGCAGATTAAAGATTTAAAAACGTTTCTTCCCTTTTTTTAACAATTTATTGCTGATTTTCCTAGTTCTAAAGGGAATTTTCTGGTAGCTTGCATGCATATGTTACTTTAAAGGGATACTGTCATGGGATGAATCAGTTAATAGTGCTGCTCCAGCAGAATTCTGCACTGAAATCCATTTCTCAAAAGAGCAAACAGATTTTTATATATTCAATTTTGAAATCTGACATGGGGCTAGACATATTGTCAATTTCCCAGCTGCCCCAAGTCATGTGACTTGTGCTCTGATAAACTTCAATCACTCTTTACTGCTGTAATGCAAGTTAGAATGATATCACCCCCTCCCTTTTCCCCCCAGCAGCCAAACAAAAGAACAATGGGAAGGTAACCAGATAGCAGCTCCCTAACACAAGATAACAGCAGCCTGGTAGATCTAAGAACACTCTTTTGAGAAATGGATTTCAGTTCCGAATTCTGCTGGAGCAGCACTATTAACTGATGCGTTTTGAAAAAAACATGTTTTCTGATGACAGGATCCCTTTAAGATTACTGTGTAAGAGATTGCCATCTTGGTTTTAATACTTTATGGGAACGCAGTTGTCCAGGAGATTTGCATGGAACCCCGATTATCATAACAAGGGGTTTCCTGTGACTACTGGGTCCTATGTCTGCTATGGGGACCATAAAGCTGGCAAACCAAGGATCCTATTTCCCCCGATTCCTCTCCTATCTGCGAATGCCTTGTGCTGGCTGGAGGGGTCGGCGCCTCTCCCAACAATATGAAGATTCAAGGATTTGCCAGACAGAAAAGGCAGGAGTAGCAGAGAAATCTTGGTCTTCTCTATAGTTTTACATGTATTTTCATTATTCATCAAAATACATAAAGCATTAGGTTTGTAAAACACTTCATATTAGGTTTCACTGATATGCAAATTTAAATTAGCAATTCTATTTATTTCCTGCCTGTCCAAAGAATAAATGGTAAAAGCAGAGCAAGAATATTAATTGGCTTGTGCTCCACATGAATGCTATCCTATTTCTCTGAAAATGCTGCTAGAATATCTCCCAAATCATCATCTAATTCCATTTAATTTACTATATGCCTGTGGGGAATACTGCAAATCCTGTTTGTACCAGGTTATTGTTTAGAAGAAAAAATCCTTAATGCCTGAGTTCCATAGATTTTGCAGTGATGTTTTTTCTGATAATGGAGGTGACTCATCATTTTAAATATGGATGGATTGTCAAATTCATATCTCTTCTTTTTTTAAATTCCTTTATACTGTATATATCCAGAAGGAATTGACTGAAAGACAGGCTTGATAAATTGAGCATGGTATTAAATTGTATGCTTTTTGCTATAGCATTGCAAGATCTGGTTTTGTGGATGCTTTGCGTATTTTTAAATGCAAATTACTGTACATATTGTTGCAAATGTTCATTTGAATATAAAATATTTTGAGTGCATTCATTGCACTTGTCTTTTGTCTGTATCTTTGAACTGGGTAGGGGATAGAATAAACCTGTAGCCAGTTATTGTTAAGATCTATTGGCAGGGAGCTCCTTCCACCATAATCTCCCAACATGTAGCATTTAATCTTTGTAATTGTATATTATGTTACCTCCCTGCAGTATCAATGTATTGTAACATGTACAACCCTGTAAATACAAATAACAATATTCAATTTCCACTAAAATAGAAACTGTGTCCTCAGTCTGATTAAAAATCATTGGCTATATTACTGTAAGGCTGGTGGCACACATCAGACTGTTAGCATGAACATGGAGGAGCTATCAGCTTAGAAACGGTCAACTATGTTTTTTGTGCTGAAATCGGTGCACGCGCTGATGGACCGATGCCGTGCCTGATTACACAGGATGGGACAGTAAACCAGTCTTTTCTGTTTTGGATCTAGTCATAGCTCTATAAATGCCCCCCCCCACTCTGCTTCTTCTAAAACCTTCAGACCACCTAAGCTCTCTGTCGGGGATCACTCTGTTCTTGGATCACTGCTCTTCTCACTATAATACTATAATCATCAGCTCCTTTGGCTTTCATACTCAATATATCTCAATATATCTCTGTTCTGATCTTTCCTTCTCTGTCATATCTCAAGTATCCATCAGCCTCTCTTATATATCCTCTTGGATTTACTCCAAGTTCTAAAACTCAACTGGGACATAATAGAACTGATGTTTTCCCATGCCCAACCCTGACATTGTCTGTTATTGTAAACAACGCTATTATTCACTCCATTACTGACAAACGTATCACATTCTGCTCATCCATTATCATCTCATTAACTGATAATATTTCTCTTGGATTTCACACTTTGTGACATTTAGCTTTTGTAATTGTTTTGTATATGTATTATAAATAATTTATCATTGTTAGATCTTCCTCCTTTGTGTTTTATACAGTGATATAAAGATGCTGCATACTGAAAAGGGAAGCTGTATACAAACATGTAGTAGAAAACCCATTACTGTACAAAGAAAATGGTGCTCCATATTGCAATGTGTTGAGATGAAAGCAATAGCATTTATTTTCCCTTCGGCACTTATTATTATTATAATAGAATCCAATCTTTGTAAATTGATTGTAATTATATGTTGCAGTATAACCATTTTCAGTGATATGATTATTCAACTTCTAATTACTAAAAAAATATTGATCTCAGCTAGACATTACTATTGCTTTAAGGCAGTTTCAAGTGCATTCATTCAACAGCAAGCTGTCTTTGTTCCCAGTTCTACAAAATGTTCTTGATGGTGAGCAAACTTTAATTTCCTGAACCTCATGTTGAAAGTTTGAATTTTTTAACATTTAGGGGGTTATTTATTAAAGTCCGAATGCCAAAAACTCCAAAAAAAAATTGTTTTTTTTATTACTAAAAAAATCAAAATTTTTAGTGGAAAAAACCCTAACATTTTTTGTGATTTATTATATCCTGAGGCTGGTAAAAGTCCAAGTCGGAAAATACTCCATCTCCAAGATGGGGTCATCCTGTAGATGTCAATGGCAAAGGTCCCATTTCAAATTTGAAGATATTATGGTCTGTGCTGTTTTGGCCAAAAATCCGAATAAAAATTGGGGGATTAGATCGATTTCACAAAAAATTTGAGCATTTTGGGCATAAAACCTAAAAGATTCATTTTTTCCCCATCAAAACACATATTTTTATCGAGTTATTTCAATCATAAATTGAAAAAACCTATTTTATCGAGTTTTTTCAATGATAAATACGGTCAAATCGTGGATTCTCGTTTGGTCTAACTGTTTTTACTTAAAAAAATCAGAAAAAAACCTTTTTGATAAAACCCCATAACCCCCTGTTTGATAAACCCCTTAATTTGACTTTTCCTTGTAAATGAGTTATCTATGGAATTGAAAAAAAGAATTAAGAAAGAGAGAGAACATACGACAATACTGGAACTTCACTACTAGCTTCTTCTAAGAACAAGGCTTTGAGGCAGATTGATATTTGAACTATAGAATTCTTACATATTACAAGCAATTCAAATTTTAGCACAACTGACCAACACTCCTGACTGTCAGGAAAATAAGAGTACATTTCCAAAAGGTGATAAAAAGGTGATACATGCTGCATTCCTGGTGTCAGACAAAAAGGCTGATTTACAGTGCTCCACACAGAGTTCTAAGTCCAAAAAAGGTTGCAGACAGTTGGCTGAATCTAGTGCAGGGGGAGACACACAGATATCCACCTCTTCCATCCTTTTTCTGCACGTAATTCTGTGGCGCAAGGTAGGAGTAGAAAGATGCAGAGCCCTAGAGCAGATAGTAAGAATAAGGCTAGCTGCTTCCTGATGTACGCTTGTCCCTAAGTACTGGATTTGTTTATCTGGCGCTAAGTGCAGAGTGCAGTGTGGGTGGAGAAAAATCTTTAATAATTTTGGGATTATGAATTTAGGAGGTGCAAGTGCCTTTCTGAATGAGCAGTAAGTTCTTGCACTTGCGGTCACTGGGGTCATAAATGACCCTAAGAAGGAAATTTAAAACTGCACCTTGAAAAGATATCTCACAGAAAGACATTAACAAGAAACAAACAACCATTGCTTAATCTCATCATAGCTAGACCAATTGGAGGTTAGAATGAATGTCTGTGGCCTATGAAAATAGCACTTCTAATTTAATGATAGGAAGTTATTCCATTGTGTGACCAATTGTCTGAATAATCTCACACATGTTAGTGCGCATATGGCCAATACTAACTATTTATGGAATTGTTCCTATTTAATGAGTATTAAAATCCCTGATTTCAAATAAAAAAACTACAACAAAAACAACAAAAAATAATCAACAACGTATTGGCTGGGTTTTATACAAAGCCCCAACTTGTTTTATATTTATTATTTATTAAGTCATAATGATAATAATCTAATAATAAAAAAAATATATATATATATATATATATCACTTACTGTATATATATATTCAATATGCAAATGGTACGTACTTACACTACACGTAGATCTAAAAATAAAAATTATTCTTAACATTATTTAAAAAAATGTTTTGTACATACAACAAAAATTAAGAACATTTATGGAAATAGACATACTGTTTGTAATGATGCTGATGATGTGATAGATATCATATTAATACAAAACAAGTGCATCTTAATCATATACTTTCAATTCACCCTGAAGCAGCAAAGCACCATGTGTGGCATAGAGTTCCATTCTCTGGGGCAGACTCATTAACAATGGTCTTTTAGCAAGATAACATAATATAATTGGACATTCTCTATTGTATTAAACTAGCCTTCTCCAGAGAACTTCTTATCATAATTGCTTGGAAGATAAAATAATTATGGAACCATCTGAATTATCTCATGGCATTAAAAGTAGCTGTTCACGCTGCTCATTGTCAAGAATTAAGTTTGCTAGAAGTATGAAAGTATGGATAGCTAAAATCCAGCCCATTATCATTCAGTATACAGGTGTGGGATCCATTATCCGGAAAACTATTTTCCAGAAAGTTCTGATTTACAGAAAGACTTTAAATAATTCAATTTTTTTCTTTGTAAAACAGTACATACTTGATCCCAACTAAGATATTATTAATCCTTACAATCATATTAGGTTTACTTGATGTTTAAATAATGTTTTAGTACTGTTTATGTAAAGTATGATGATCGAAATTATGGCAAGTTCTCTTATCTGAAAAACTCCAGGTCCTAAGCATTCTATATAACAGGTCCCATACCTGTACTAACAAAATATTCATAGTAAGTGACACAACAGGGTAATTGTCATATGTAAATATTGCTGTGTTAAAGGAACAATAACACCAAAAAATTAAAGTAATTAAAATATAATGCACTGTTGTGCTGCACTGGTACAACTAGTGTGTTTGCTACTATAGTTTATATAAACAAGCTGCTGTGTAGTCATGGGGGCAGCCATTCAAAGATGAAAAATGAGAAAAGGCACAGGATACAAAACAGATAAGCTCTGTTATATACAAGGGATTCTTCAGAACTTATCTGTTATCTACTGTGTATACTGTGCTTAAATGGCTGCCCCCATGACTACACAGCTAAACTAAAGTAGAGTTTCTGAAGCAAACACACATGTTCCTTTAAGACAGATTACACTGTGTGAGACCATAGAGAGCCTTGGTGAGTTGCAATCTCTGCTCATTTGGGATCCTGCGATTAATTACTAAAATAAACCAAAAATATAATCAATGAGATGTTAAATCGTGTACATATAATGTAGGGTTGCCACCTTTTCATTTGGTGGAAAACGGGCAGGAGGCAGGGCCGGTGATGTCAGAAGGCGAGCTGGTGACATTGGGGGGTGGGACCATGGCATCAGGGGGCAGGCTGATGACATCAGGGGTGGGGCTGATGATGTAACGGTCAGCAATTGGCTGATCGACATGTCACTTAATTTATTATGTCCTGTCCGGATTTCTAAATTAGACAGCACTTTCAAAAACCAGGCTGTCCAGGTGAAATCTGGACAGGTGGCAACCCTAACATGGCGAATGTATGGCAGGTTTATTTCATTCAAGAAGTACAATTAATAAGCTATTTATATGTTATTTAGAAGTTTGTTATATCGTGTTAACATCACAAAACAGCTGTGGGGTGCAACAATAAAACAGTGAGGCTTAAAGGTCTGTATAGCATTCTAGACAAGCTGGAAATGTGTCCCACTGTATTAAATATCTACATAGGTCATCATCCCACCTATTTGTAATAGATCTCTTCTGTGCACCTCACTTTCATGGAACTACTAAACTTACATGGTTACGGGATTGAACAAATAGATTAGAACCAGGATTATTTCCACACCTGTGTTCACCCAAGCAGCCAACATTGAAGTATGGAGGCATTTAGGTACATTAGGCACCTAGTATTTCATGGCAGAGCATCACTCTATGCTTTGCTGCAAGCTCTCAAATTCTCCAGAAAAATACATAAGGCTTCATGTAACACAAGTGTAAAGCAATAAAACACAGGCAGTATTACAGTATGTTTTAATAGGGGTCGGTTTTGTATTGTTTAGAAATGGATTTACAGAGCAACTTGCATACGCAGCAAAGCAAAAAATGTTGTTATATGCAAGTACACATTTAAAATGTGTTTGTAAATAAGCCCTATATCTAATAGGAGAAAAACATTATAAAAAGATGATTATTAACTCTGCTCTTTCTTTGTACAAAAAAAGAGCTGGGGCATGTCAGTCATTTGGACAGCATGTCAAGACCTTGAAGAAATCTTTAACCCAGTAATAAGGAGGCAAATGTTACCACCCTCCCCTACATTAATGTGTTGTTCCAATATTTATAGCTTGCATAAACACAATATACAATACAGAAATTAGAAATCACGTGGCAAACATTGTAAAGTTATTAGTGAGAAGAAATGCAGTTTTCAGCAAAATGTATACTCGGTATTAAAGGAGAAGGAAAGTCTGTTTGCATTTGGGGGTGCCAAATGTTAGGCACCCCCAAGTGATTGTATTTATTTACCTGAAACCCTGCCCGGGGTTATACTAGTTAGCACCACGGAGAGATCTTCTTCCTGCTTCGTCTTTCTTTCTGTGATTGCGCATGCGCAGTAGAACGAAAAGCCAAACTTTAACGAAAAAGTCGGCTGTTTTGTTCTGCGATTGCCCGGGGACATTTAAAGAAAGAAGAAGGCGGAAGATCTCCAAGTGCAAACAGACTTTCCTTCTCCTTTAAGGCCCTAATAAACCATAAGAATTTTTTATGAGAACGCAGATTCTAAATCTTTTTTTTTGACAGGTAGGAGAGTGATCCTGAATATAATGGGAGCTTCTAAAATTAATTCAATTAGGAGGATGCACCCTTGGGCAGAAGAAATGTTGCTCAGATTATCTACTGCTAAGTGCTAAACATTGCTGACTTCAGCTTATTCAAAATGACTGTTTCTCTGCTGTATTTACTTCTTCTACATGTAACTATAGCAATTTGTACATCCAGTCTATTAAACCTTATTCTGTGTATAAATATGCTGAAGCAGGGCCTTACATTCTTTATTTTATGATAATAGTTTGACGTAAGTGCAGGCTGTGACCTCTGGGTATACAGTGTACTTGAAAAGATTAATGCTGGTAACATGTATATATATCTGTAAATATTATCTGTTAAGTATGTGTAACACTTTCTTGGCACTACTATCTAGGGCCAGAATGGGGCGCTAACAGTACTGATCCCAAGCTTCCGCTAAGTGGAAGATTTGTGGGGTTTGGATAGGTTAAGTGCCTCCACCCAGGCCTAAAACCAGTCATAGTAGTCATACAACACCTTGGAAACTGCAGTAGCAGTGATTTTGATACCCAATGTAGCAGACAATAAACCACACAACAGGTAGTTTTGTTGTTCTGACACGATCCAGCGGAAAATGTTTGTATACTTCAGCCCTTTAATGAGAACCAAACCCTTGCTAATTAAAACCCCCTACCCTACATACATACCCTTCCCTGCTCCCCCCCTAACATAGGTGATAAATTGTTTAATGCCCCTAACTTTTTACTTAGCCCTCAGTGCAGATTCAGGGCATCGGAGTTCACGGGCGCCATCTCTCTTCGGTAATCTTCGGGTCTTTTATCCGGCTCTTTGGCAATTTCCATTGCGCAGTTGTTGCAAAACAGAAGGTTGCTCCAACTGCGCATGCGTCGACACGCCGCTCTCTCTTCATGAAGACTACCGAAGAGAAGAAGATGGCGTCCAGGAACTCCGATGCCCTGAATCTGCACCGAGGGCTAAGTAAAGAGCTAGGGGCATTTAGCAAAGGTACCACCTAGGCTGGGCGGAGCAGGGAGGTAGGGCTTTTTATTACAATGGTTTGGTTCTCATCAACTCCCAGTTGTAATGAAAATAATTAAATCCTGTGAGGCAGAACAAATGCAGGGAGCAGTCTGGCAGCTTTAATCCACACTGAGCTTGGAATGCTGGAGTAAGAAAAGGCTTCCTGAGATCCACTGCATGTGTCACAGAGGACCAGTCCAGATCCAGTGAACACACTGGCAACTCACTACAGGGCTGAAGTCCTATCCATCCTACAGGGGTTACTTCCATAGCAATAGCTCAGGCAACTGCACTAGTTCCATTCACTATGATGGCTGAATGGGAAGGGTTAACTCACTCCCTGTGCTCTGACTATGGGGTTCCCTATATGGGTAAATGTTCTACAGGTGAAACCCCTAGCTTCCTACTCTAACAGATCAGCAGGAACACTTACAAGTGTTCTATGTGGAGCACTGGGGACGCGCTGCTCCCCAGTGCTCCGGTGCTTGCATGCCAGTGCTCTTGTGCCTGCCCGAAGTAGTGCAGATGGACGCTAGGACTACGCACTGGGCACCACAACTGCGCGGCCTTGGGGCACTGCCCGGAAAATCTGGCGCTGACCTTGCCTCAGGCGGCAAGAAGTTGCTAGTTACCAGGAGCGGAAAAAAAGCTTTAAAACCCCAATTTCCAGGTTTTAAAACAGAAATTCGTCTCTACTAGTGCTGGGAGCCCCCATTTGACCCGATCCATCATTAATGTTTTTGTGCGAACAGGGGCGTTTCAGGGGCTGCCACCTGCCAGCAGGAATTTGCATTTCCTACTTGAATAAACGTGCAGCACATGCCTAAAAATAATAACACACGTGAATCACGTGTACACTTTGTAAGGTTCGAATTCGGCCCGGCACTTGTATTTGGTTGAATCCTACTAAAGAATGGCTTGGACTCCTAATCCTAGATTTGGTGCATCCCTAATATATATATATATTATATATATGGTGCACTGGACAACCAAACAATTACCTGGGTGCTGGTTATAAACAGCATACAAACGGAAGAATGAAACCGCACTCCTAGGATTTTGATGAAAAAACGTGGTAAGTTTTATTTCAATGTTTCGGCTGCTACACTCGAGCCTGAAGACTGCTCGAGTGTAGCAGCCGAAACGTTGAAATAAAACTTACCACGTTTTTTCATCAAAATCCTAGGAGTGCGGTTTCATTCTTCCGTTTATATATATATATATATATATATATATATATATTTCACAAAAAAAGCAAGCACTCATGGCATAAAGGTTGTTAAAAGTCCTTTACTGAATCATATAAACATCTACGCGTTACACCACACGTAGATCCGTCATCAGGATGTCCCTTGAGGTACCGAAACGCGTAGAAGTTTATATGATTCAGTAAAGGACTTCTAACAACCTTTATGCCGTGAGTGCTTCCTTTTATTTTTGGACTTTATATTGAATTGGGTTAGCACCCGGCGAAATGATCGAATGGCGGAGGTGAGTGCCGGGAACCAATGGCTTTATATATATATATATATATATATATATATATATATTATTTTTTTCACAAGAAGACCATGGCTTTCACCTACACTATATGCCACTGATGTTCATTATTGTGTTTCTGTGTATTTGTTTGTGAAATGATTATTTAAGATTTCATGACATAACTTTAGATTGTGTTTTTTTAAAAGAAAGCAAGACGGTACACAAATAAACTGGCAATTTGCCATGTAAATACTAATACTCTACCTTAAGCTGCAGTATTGGCCCCATTAGGGGGTATGAAGTACAGGTTTGGGGACGGGTTTGTTCTCCAGCAAATGCTCCAGGGTCTAATGCATCTGTCACATCAGCAACAGCAGTGAAAATCAATATACAAGCAGTGGATAAGCCTGTTTACTGTGGAAATTGGAAGATGTCGAGTCAATTTTACAGTTAAAGGAAATAGCAGGAATACCATGACAATATACAAACTGGGCTTTATTAATCAATAGATAATTGTTGTTGTAACTGGAGGGCAGGGCTATAATGTATGGTTATATATTGCTCTACAATCATATATTTCTATATATAAAGACATATTTCAGCATATTTCATTAACATTGTTAGCAGTAAGTGTTGGACTCACGGGGGTAACCAAAACAGAGAGCACAGACTTTAGGCAATTCTTTAAGGCAGTGTACAGAATACAAATAAAGGGCACAATGTTTTCTCTTTCATGCCTTTCTAAAAATAAATCTTAATATCTGCAGCCAGTTTTTATTTGCCAGGTATATAAATGTTTTCAATATGCTATGGTGAATAAACACAAACTGTGGCAATTTAGTAAGTTTATAGATTTATTGCCCCATTTAGATTTGAAAGTGTGTTGATGGTGGTAATAGTGTTTAATTTTGCACTGAAAATAGGTAAAAATTACATTGCAGCCAATATGCATTTCAGCTTCAAGGGACAAGTATAGTATCTCAATTACCTGGAATGCTTTGGAGTTGTGGCTTCCACATAACAGGATCTTTCCAAATCTTACCTTAAGTCTGCTAAAAAATAATTCAAACATGAAAAAAAAATTTTGTTTTTTGTATTGCAAAACAAATATTGTTTTGCTAACAATGTGGCATTCTGCAGCTTAGTACTAGGTGCTGTTTTATTATTACAGTGAAGACATTTTTTAAAACTTAGAATTATTTGCTTAAAACGGAGTCTATGGGAGATGGCTTTCCTGTAATTCAGAGCTCTCTGGGTAAGTGGTTTCTCGATTCCATACCTATAATTTTCTTTCCTAAAAGCTTGGAAAAATCTGTGTTTCTTGTTTCCATGCTGAGCTGTAGTAGGTCTCCATGTTGTGTGATGTGTCACTTCACCGTGTGACAGTTTTGCCTCTGAGACCTATTTAGTGCTGTACGTAGCAGCAATGATATACACTTATTCCGATGCAGATGAATATTTATGTATTATTTATTGCATTCTTTTAAGATTTGGGGGACAGGGTTTAGGTGGCGGGGGTTTGACTTTCATTTTACCCTATTATTTGACATTGAGACTATGACATTCTTTTCTGTGGTAGCTGTTGTCATGGCACCTAATTGTTCTGGGTATAGCCAATTAATTATGAAAAAAGGACACAATGGGAAATGAGCACTAGTAATCTGGTGTATTACTTGTGTAACATGTAAAATATATTTTCCTTTTCTCAGTGATTATTTGCTTTCAAACATTTAGCTGCTTTTGGGTACATTTCTGCTCTACCCATGCTGCCGTTAATAGATTGTTTTCAAATACAATTCGCACCATTTTTATGGCAATACATTCGTTTTCTAGATGAAAACTTATCAGCATGAATCATTGTTGCATCTTGAGCACGAACAACAGAACAAATTAGAAGCATGAATAGAAAGAGTCGCACATCCACATGCTCAGAGCCCTTGATCAAAAACAAGGGGACAACACGTTTATACTCGGCATAAATGTAGGTCACTGAATTGGCTCCATGGGAGTTAGCCAATATTTCACGATTTTTCTTTTTGTAGTTTTATAACAGGGCCTTGAGGCCTGCAGTGTAAATGAATTATTATTATTGGATAACACCAGACATTTAAAATGTGAAGTTGTCTGGCAGAGTTTCCTGCAATAGAGAAATTGATTGCAAAATGGGTTTTCTAGCAGCCATAAGATATACTAAAATAGTAATATAATAACCTTCTATTTCTCTGTCTTTCACGGGTGAGAATGACTGCCATAAGTCTGAATTTCATCATGATATTTGCCAATTCATTTTGTATACATTTCATTTTTTTTAAAACCTTATTATACAAAGAAATAATGGCATTATCTTAAAACAAGTTACAGAATTATATAATACTGGATAAGTCTATATTATTACTGCACTATTAACTGATGTGTTTTGTTAAAAACATGTTTTTCCATGACAGTATCCCTTTAATAAATCTGCCCCTAAATGTCACTTTGTGACTTCCTGCAGATGATGTGTACCAGCAGACCAAAACAGACCTTGAGAGGACACCATGGAGCAGATTTATCAAAGTGTGGAAATAGAGCTCACCACCGAAAACTAACCCACTTTCTATTCTTTCATTGGGGTGTGACACAAGGTTCCCAAAACCCAGAATGAGAGTCAAGGTTCTGGTCACGGCTACTTCTGCCTATAACAACTGCTTTTCACTTCCGGAGGAGCTTTCTCTACTCGGGTGCCATCAGGTCTTAAAGTGAGAGAACCAAGGCTCAGATTCTGGGCAGGTAAGGTACCCAGAGAGTAAAACAGATGATTGAGGATTAAGCAAAACATAGTCAGTACCAAATCAAACAGAACATCACAAGCAGGAGCTATTTGCAAATAGAACCTACTGTATGTTGGGCAATTATGTTCAGTCCATGGTCCCTTTAAATATTTGAATTTCTTGTCTCGCAATGAAACAAAGACCTGACCATGATGGACATGCGCAATGGGGTCCTGCAGGCATCCCTGCACATGAAGCAGCCTCCCCACCAAACCACCAGCTATTGCTAGACCACCAGGTACCTTTACATGGGGATTTTAGATGTGTATATATCAAGTGGAAACTCTAACTTTCACCCATTGATAAATACCTGTGGGTGAGTTTTCTGTGGTGAACTCTAATTTCCCAGTTTGATGAATCTGCCCTTAATCCCACAACCTCTGGCCTGCAAATCCAATATTTAAGCAATTAGTCACAGACGAGCCCAAATGTTTCACTCGTACTGGGGCCCCAGTGGAAAATGTGTTTTTTTCTTGAAGTCGTGCATGTTATAACTGTGAGATTTATACAAAAAGAAATCCCTGTGGTAGGAATACTCAATTACTGAAAGACAATTACCCATTATTAATCTAGTCTTATTTTGTTTTGAGGGTTCAAGAAACTGTTAAGACTTTTCAAAAGGCAAAACAGAAAAAAAGGTGCTGAACTGTACTTATCGTTCATATATTCTTGCTAAGAAACCTCTTTCAACAGAAAAAAGCAGAATAGAAGAAACAGTGAAATGTAGGTCAGTGATTGCTACTGTCAAGATTGTTCTTCCAAACACAAGTCAGCTCAAATGATATTCAAACCACTGTGGAACACAAGAGAAATAAAAAAGGTAGAATTTATTCAAGATGCAGATTTTCTGACAGGAAAATGCATGCTAAATTATGGAATTCTGTATCAACAGCTGAGAACTATTCTAAAGCACCAGGCTTAGGCTGTTTAGAGATCTCTTTCATTACTAAAATATCATAACTGTTGCCAGGTTGTATTACAGGAAGGCATTGCTGTGCCAAACATATTATGAATACTTGGTGTACATTATTCAACATTTTAGTCATTATATTCATGAAAAATGTGCATACATCTTTGTTACCCTGCAAGAACCAATAAATGAATGACATTTTTCCCTGACACTGTATTAAGATTGCAACCCAAGATCACCCAACAATATGGTAATATATGACATCTGTAGACATTATAATTACTCAGTCTTACAAAAAAAGAATACATTTTTTCTGGATTGGTGTTTGTTGCTTTCCAATATTTACAGTTTAAAGTGGGTGTTTTACAGTGACCCAAGTCACCGATCTGCTACTAAAACATTTTCTGTTATCTTCAGCTCTTCCTTATGCCAAGGAATGCCTTAATTCAGTCATATTTATCAATTTGCCACATTTAGAAAAGAGAATGGATTTTGATGGGATTGCAGATATCAAGGGACTATGTAGAATTCTTCAGAAGGACATGGCAGCAATATAACTCAATGGTAGTGCAAGCAATGTATCGTCAGGTCATATATATATATATATATATATATAGGTGTGGGATCTGTGATCCGGAAACCCATTATCAAGAAATCTTCAAATTACAGAATGACTCCCATAGGGGTATATTTATGAAAGAGTGAAGTTAATAGTGAAGTTCCGCCACTAGAGTGAAATTCTGCCACTCTCCATTCATTTCTATGGGATTTTTATAGGCGTATTTATCAAAGGGTGAACTTTCACTTTCACCCATTGATAAATATTTCAAAATCCCATAGAAATGAACTGAGTGCTGTGAAATTTCACTCTAGTGGCAGAGCTTCACTCTTTGATAAATTTACCCCATAGTCTCTCCCATAGACTCAATTTTATCCAAATTTTCAAAAATGATTTCCTTAGTCTCTGTAATAATAAAACCGTAGCTTGTAAATAATCCCGACTAAAATATAATTAATCCTTATTGGATTACCAGCCTATTGGGTTAATTTCATGTTTACATGATTTTCTAGACTTGCTGTATGAAGAGCTAAATTATGGAAAGATACATTATCCGTAAAAAACCCAGATCCCGAGAATTCTGGATAACAGGTCCAATACATGTATACTGTATATAAAGTATATGGAACACATAGCAGGGTCTGATATAGTAAAAACAAAATCAAATGTGTGCAGGACAGATTAAAGGCGAATATGTTTTCAATGAGTAGAGGACTATTGGTTCTTTGTGTTGTTCTGGTTCTTTGCAAATGTGAAGCTTAAAATGAGTAGGAGTATGATGGATACTCATCATAGTGAAATACCTGCTATTTTTGCCCTGATGAGAAGATACATGTCCGACAGAGACAGATATAGAATTACCAACAGATATATTTTTACATTAACAACACAGTGTTCCTGCTGACAAAGCATCCTTTCTAGTCATACAATTTAACAAAAATGA
Organism: Xenopus petersii; assembly: GCA_038501925.1. Classification (NCBI taxonomy): domain Eukaryota; kingdom Metazoa; phylum Chordata; class Amphibia; order Anura; family Pipidae; genus Xenopus; species Xenopus petersii. The sequence continues at coordinate 97,183,334 of CM076683.1, read as the reverse complement.
TTAGATATGCTAATAAATGACTACATTTCTGGTTTTGGTAATATAGACCCCCAAAAAACAAACCACTTTACAGGGAGGTGAATAGGTGCAGGTTACTGCATGTTTAACACTCAAGTAATGCTTTTAAATATGTTCTATATAGCAAATGGCTATGATATAAAGCATTTGGGACACAAGTTAACCATTCTAAAAGCACCTACAATTTAAATTCAGTAGTTCTAAGTTTTATTAAGAAAGTTCTTCACAAATGTGTGGGCTTCTACGTACCAAAAATGTTTAATTCAAATACTTAAAGTGTTATGGATGAGTATAGGTTTATGCAGGTGGGCCAGGTACTGTATTAAGCATAATAATTCTGGACTGCACTGTTCTAGTATATGCACTGTTTGTCAGAGAAAATAAAATATTGCTTTTCATCTTTTATCTCAAATAATTAATTCTGTATTTATCTTATATATATATATAATAAAAATCAGTTTATTGTATAATAGCAAAGTAGGGCTGCACCGAATTCAGGATTCGGTTTGGGATTCGGCCAGGATTCAGCCTTTTTCAGCAGGATTTGGATTCGGCTTAATCCTTCTGCCTGGCCAAACTGAATCCTAATTTGCATATGCAAATTAGGATTTGGCGAATCTTTCACAAAGGATTTGGGGGGTTCGGCCGAATCCAAAACAGTGAACTCAGTGCATCCCTAAATCAAAATATCCATAATTAGAATGTACATCCACTTGTATTCTAAGGCACCAATAGATGGAGCTCTTAAAAGTATTGCACTTTTAAAGAATACTGCAATAAAGAAATTCTTGTCACAGATGTCTTTATTGTTGCTTAAAACTCCTCTTTTATGTAGCTTGGACTCTATGTTACATAGCAATTTTCAAGGTAGTCTAAAAGCTAAAGGTGAACTCTAACTGTACTCTATGTACTTCTGTTATTATACTCAAAATATGTGGCTGAGGCTTACACTAATGTACAATATGACAACACTCATTTACAATCATCAAATACATATGGTCTTTAAAGGAAGATATTTCTGAATCAAAAGATAATTCAGTTTTAATAAGGCTTCAGCTGGCATGAAGATTTCCAATTTTATATGCTATAAGACAGGGGTGCCCAAAAGGTAGACAGCTTGGCTAAATCACCCTCCTATTTCATGCTTTTCATTTAGATAGTTATTACGTTAAGGTTACATAAAAACAGTTGTATATTAAATATACCAATATAAATTCTCTCATAAATCAATATAATATTTAAGTGATATTTTCCATGGAACAGAATGCTAACAATGCTATTGTGGAGGAAGATCAAAATGGGACAACATCACCAGAAGTAGACCTCACATTAGTAAAGTATGAGCACTCCTGCTATAAGATATAGCTTTACTTAGGCGTTGCCATTGGAAACAGTCATGCAATATAACTGTATATTATGGCAATATTTAGCAAGGGATACCACTTTGGCCTATTCTGTCTTTAAGGTATGGCATTTTTTTCATTTTGGCAGAGTAATTGTAGTTTGAATGAAATGCTCATGTACCATGATCTAACTAAAAAATACTTTAGTTGTTCAGGCAAGCATATGCAAAACTATCTGCGTCAGACACAGGTTACAAATATGCAGAAACTTTTGTTTAAAAGAGGACTAAAGCTAAAAAAAATAGATTAGAAATGCTACATTGTATGTTTTGAGTTTCTGTTTCTCCACAACAGCCCTATAGAGGTGTCTGTGTTCTCGATGATGACAACATTAACTCCTGATCTTCCTTTTCTGAATTCTGTGTGCTGCAGTCAGATGTGTTAGTTTAGGGGCTGAATCATAATATTCTGTACATATACACACATCAAACGATCAATACAAAGATAATCAGTCATACATTCTGAGTCATGTTAGAGAAACCAACTGCATTCAAACAGATTATTAATTTGTCTTGTATCATAATCTTTGATCATCAGCTAAATCATCCATACATAAGTATAAAGTGAGTTTACATCTCACTTTATACTAGGGATGCACCAAATCCACTATTTTGGATTCGGCCGAATCCTTTGCGACAGATTCGGCCGAATACCGAACCAAATTTGCATATGCAAATTGGGGTGGGAATGGGTAAACATTTTTTACTTCCTTGTTTTGTGACAAAAAGTCACACGATTTTCCTCCCGTCCCTAATTTGCATATGCAAATTAGGATTCGGTTCTGCCGGGCAGAAGGATTAGGCCGAATCCTGGCCAAATCCCGAACCGAATCCTGGATTCGGTGCATCCCTACTTTATACTGATGTATGGATGATTTGACGTGACCCCCTAAGCTGAGCTTCTCAGTATGCTGAATATGTGCAGTGCTACTGACACTCAAAGATGGCCTACACAAATCAGAAGATGGGGAGCTCCTGTATACAACTTTGGATGTATGGATTATTATTAGGGCAGCTGAACCTCCGGGCTGGTACAGAAAGTATATAAAATGCTGCATTTCTAGCCATATTATTTTCAAGGCTTTAGTTCAGTTACGGTGGACAAACTTCACAAAATAGCATTACATTACTTCTTATAATTGTCATTCACAGTGACATCCTAGAAAATGGACAGACTGGACAGTTGTAGTTGAATAATCGCTAGGTTCCTCAGGTTCACAAACATATTCTGGAACAATAAAAACGAGTTCTAGCTACTGTAGCTAATATGATATTCAACTCACTGCTGAACAAAAGAGAACTAAAACGATGTATTCAAAATGTAGATATTCCCACAGTAAAATGCATTCTAAATTATCGAATTGTATATCAGCAGCTAAGATCTATTCTAAAGCATCCGGTCCAGGATGTTAAGAGCTCTCTTTCATTACTAGCATGGTTATTGATGGTAACTATTACCTTTAACAATTAAATATAAATAATTATAGCTCTCCCTTGCTGGACAATATTATTATTACTGCATGCCATATGCATTCTCTGTATTGCCTTTGGTATTTTATTACTTAACATGCAACGTTTCAATCCCAGGCCCTGGCTTCCGTTATTTAGCCATAAAGGTGCTCAAACCAAGGCATAACTGTAACAGGTTGTGATAGACATTTGTTCGAAAGAAAAATACACAGTTTGAAAAAGATTGTGGTTTGTTATCAAATGTACAAAATGGAATTAAAGAGCACAATAACAATTAAAGAATGCTATTTAATATTATATATTATAGCAGCAAAATACTAAATAGTTAACATATCTAGTATAGGTCAATCTAAAAAAAAAAATCTTCATAGTCATAAATAGTTAACAATTAAAAAACTGTAAAGGCCTAAAGCTCAATTAAAAAAGTGTAAAGACCTAAAGCTCAAAATACAATTAGGCTAGAAATGCTACGCCTTGTATCAGTCCAAGGCCACCTGAGCCCTCTGACAGTGAAGATCTGTGTCACCAGGCTAAGGGTTTTAATCTTATACAGTATATATATATATATATATATATTTATTTTGCCAGAACTTAACTGTTTTTACATTGTGGGGGGGGTATTTATTAAAACTCAATTTTTAAAAAACTTTTATTAAAAAATTCAAACTCCCAACAACAAATTCCCTTAATTTAATAAGACATCTGAATGAAGTAAGCATATGAAAAGTCGTGACAAAATTATGCGACAATCCAAATAGTGCTACTTTTTAAAATTATAAAAATATGTACAGAGAATGGGACTTAACCTCCAACCACAAACCTACAAGTGCTCCGATATTACAAATAATCAAAATATAATAAAATGTGATTATTTGTAATATTGGAGCACCTGTAGGTTTGTGGTTGGAGGTTAAGTCCAATTCTCTGTACATATTTTTACAATTGGTTTGGTTGTGGACACTTGAATCCACAAAGCCCATGGACTTAACCACCTTGGATATACCTTGCTTGAACAAAATTGGTACTACTTAAACACTTTTTAAAATTAGTCACTCAGAAACCACAAGTTTTTTAGATTTTTGTACAAAAACCAGCATCAAAATGCCCAAAACCTTGAAAATCGTGAAGACAAAAAAAACACCTTCCAAATGTAAAAGGGACATCAGCCATTGACTTCTACATGACTTTGAAAGGTTTTAGCTGGAGTATTTTGTGATTTGTCACAGTTTTGTCTAATAATCCAGAAAAATCTTCCAGTAAGATTTTTTGCGACAAAAAGCCAGAGAAAAAAAAATCGACCTTTAATAAATGTGCCCATAGATGTTAAAAATTCCTGCCTCCCACCGTTCGAGATTGTATTGTATTGAAGACTTTTACTTATGTGCAGTAAGAACCCCAGACTTTTACTTTTGTGTAATATAATGGTTCTTGTCAGAGTCAAAATGTGGTAAAAACACTGCCCTAATTACATTTTGCACTACCAAAAAAGTGAACTTCTATGTTGACTCTAATGATAGCCATATTGATGGGAAGCCACTGTTCCTGACCGCAACACTGTAGAATATTACAATGTTATGAGCAGTCTTTTTATGGTTAATTACTCAAATCATAAGAAGTTCACATAATTACAGAGGCTGCATTTTAAGCCTTAGTCCTCCTTTGGCAGAACTGATAAGCACCCAATCAACTGTACATATCAACATGGGATGTATTATCCAGAATTTTGTCTATCTATAATATTGCAAACCATGCCTTAAGGCTAATGAAAATTCTCACAAAGAATCAATAGGATTAATATCAACATGGATTCATTCTAAATTGGTTAACATTAAATGCAAGGCTTTATAATAAGAGAAAAAAGGAAAAACTGTCAACTTTTAGTTTAAATAAGACAATATATGCCAATTCTGCATTTCCAATCTGTCTGGAAAATATATGCCATAACTATATTTCTGGTTTCCCTTTGCAATTCTACAGATAATGTATTTAAAGCAGAACCCATCAGTTGAGTAGTCTGCATTTACCAACCCCCTCCAATTGACTCCCTTCTAAGAATAAACCAACCCAAAGCCTGTGTTATATTCCCAGCTGGGTTATTAAAAGAGGCAAAATTATAATTGAAACATGTATTCTATATAATAGTAGTACACGGAATTCCGTTAAAACAAATGGGATATTTGTTTCAATAATGATGTTCCACTTTGATGAAAATAATTACTTCTGCTAAGAACAATGTTAATATATACTCTGAGTCTGTAAATAAAAGTTTTCTTTATCTATTCTTGAGAAATATTAAAATATATATTCTATCATGCAATGTACTTGTTTTCCATTCCTATAAAATCAAGTCTATTGTAACCAGCAATAGCTTACTCATCAATGCAATATTCTGCTGTTGTAAGCAACATAATGTACATGCTGTTATTAAATAATACTACACAATATTAAGTATCCTTTTTAATAAATGGCACAAAAGCTAGATCTTTTGCTTAAATGGTTTCATCCTTAAAACCTGATCATTTGGAAGTAATGTCTTTAATTATAAGCCTTTCTTGCAAAACCTTTATTTATTAATGCTATTTCACTAATGTCCATAACACTCAAATGCATGGTTTTACAGTAGTTTCAAACTGTTTTAAAAGAATTCTAACAGTCCCACACCAAATCAGTGTCATTCTAAAATCTAGCTGGATACTTTGTGAGCTAATTCTTAAATATACAGCCGCTAACTTATCTCTTCGTGAAAATAAAAAATCATTCAGTTTATATAGTTGCTAGACAGTCTTGCTGACTTCATGTTTGGAAAGCTAAACCAATGAGCCATAACAAAGCAATTACTGACATGCCATCAGCAGAGAAAATTTACCGAAGCTCAGAATAAAAGTACACAGTATTGTCAAAATAATCTATCATACCATTTTGAAATGTTAGGACCTGTGTTAACTATCAGCTTGGTTTTTATTGTTTGGTTAGACATATACATACATCAAAAATAAGTTGCTAAAGTGACTCTTTCTTTGTTACATACCAATACCATGCCGGTTGTTCAACCTGTGTAGACCTTTGGATATTGGCAATTTGAAAATAAGAACATAAGGTGAAAGACTGAATAACTTTCTGCACTCATTTCCCTTTTGCCTTATATGCTCATAACATCTAAATCATTTTCAAGTTAATATGAGATCTGGAGACCATCAACAGTTTTGTATTATAGGTATACTGCCTCTGAAGCATTTCTGGTCTCTTCCAAGGAATCATTTGTACCTGTGTCCTTTTGGATTGTTTCACAGTCTTGAGTTTTATTGTTTGCAGTTTCTATAGACTCAAAGGAGGTTCCTGCCTCCTCAAGGTGAAAATAGCCCTTATTGCTGGATTGGTCTGATTCTGAACTCTGAGAATTTCTTCTCATTAATGATGCCATGGGGAGAGAATCATTAAGAACCACTGGTTTTGTTTTGCCACATGGAGAAGCTTTTACCAGAAAGCTGCAGTCTAGGTCTGTGCTACTTAGAGACTGGCTACCCAAATCTGACAGAAGCCCAGGTGACATAGGTCTTCTCAAGTCAGGTAGACAGCTTGTGCTCTGCCGTCTCAACGGTAATTTTTTATTGTTCTTGGGAATGTCCCAGTTCAAGTCTGCATGGCTAAGGTTGGTCAAACTCAACTGAATTTCCTCTTTACCGAAGTCTTTGTCACATTTATTCTCTAATGATTCATCACCTTTCTTTTCCATAAGGCATCTATCTATTTTGACAACAGGCAGTGTAAATGCACTAAGGGAAGAACCAACAATTGAGCAAGTGCTGCTCCTACTCCATCCTTCCTCTGGTGATAATGAGACGGGATCCTTTGCCCCTTCTCTACTTGAAACTCTGTCAAATGGCAAAGCAGATGCTGAGCGCTCTCTGTAAATACTATATACTGCATCATCCAAATTTGGTGGCTCCAGTGTGTGACGACATGCCTTAGGGGATGATGTCCTTGTTTCTCTTAGATCTGGAGGTGAGAAAGTAATGGAACCTCCAAGAGCAGAGTTCCAGGAACTCTTAGCTAGCATGGCAGCCCCAAAGGTTTCCCCACTTTTGATGTCTATGCTCCGAGACTGAACATAGTTCACAAAACCATTCAAAGGTGTTCCATCTTTGCATTTTAACCCATGAACATCAATCACTGTAGAATAGAGGTCTCTTAAATTGATGACCTTAGTTTTCTTGTCTCTGTTTTCATGAAGAACAGCATTTGCACATATAAAAAGAAATATTCCAATACCCATTATTAGAGGACCAAAAACTTTAAGATTATCTGAATGTAAATATCCAGAAAACAGGCCAGCAAAGAAACCAGGTGAATTATGTTGCTGTAGACTTCTGGTAATGTTATGGTCACTTGCTTTAAATGTGTCCTTATTATATCCATTACTGCTTTGATGGCTTCGGGACTGATTTTTGTTTGCAATATTATCTGTATCATCTGAAGCATATTTGGCTTGATTTGACCCTATACCTCCATTATAAACAGAGTTACTTTTTGGCCAGTAACCCATAACAGCCATAGCAATCCCAACTAGAAGAACTAAAATTCCACAAAGAGCAATTAATCCAGAGACAGAGCAAAGCTTAAGTTTGCCTTTCACTACAACCACATCGCTCTTGCGTTTATTTTTTGCTTTCCGATTCCGTTTTGGAGCTTGAGTTTTTTGTCTGAGAGGGTCTTGTTTTCGAGCAGAGATCCTTAAAAGACCTCCTGTGGCAATCATGCTGACCTTACAATTCTCTGTAAGTTACTCCAGCTCCTAAAGAAAAAAAACATATAGAAAAACTGTGAATATTTGAAAAAGAAAGTATTCCTATATAGTTTTTTTGTACAATCTCATGAAAGACATCAAATCAAACAAAAAACATTCATGATAATTTTCTGCTTGATAATTTGTGACGGCCTCTAAGCTTAGCTTCTCAACAGCTGCTCAGGGCCCACTGAGCATGTGAGTGCCACAGACACTTTCCAAGATGGTGACCCCGTGTGACAAGTTTTAAATCCTGGATCATTGCTGCTATTGACAAGCTGAAACTGTAGTCTGGCGCAATAAGTTCAGTATATAAAATATGAAATTTTTAGCCATATTCATTTTTTGGGTTTAGTTCTCCTTTAAGATCCCAATGCCCTGCACTCTTCACTTAAAGGAACAGTAACGCCAAACTCCTCCCCTCCCACCCTCTGTTCTATGTGTCCCAGCACACACATAGCTTATGCTGTGACTTATGCTGCTGCCTGATCATTCACTTATAACAACATACCTTAAAGGGGTTGTTCACCTTTAAATTACCTTTTAGTATGATATAGAGAGGGATATTCAGAGACAATTTGCAATTGTTTTTTATTTTGTTATTATTTGCAGTTTTTGAGTTATTTCACTTTTTATTAAGCACCTTTCTAGTTTGCAGTTTTAGCAAATTACCCTAGCAACCATGCAGTGGTTACAATAAGTGACTGGAATACAAATAGCAGAGGCCCTGAATGGAAAGATGAGTACTAAAAGGTAGCAATTACAATATGTAGCCTTACAGAGCATTTGTTAGTAGATGGGGGCAGTGAACCCATTTGGAAGCTGAGTTAGAAGAAAAAGACATGCCAAAATTTTGGGGCAGATTTACCAAGGGTTGAATTTCGAGGGTTAATAAACCCTCGAATTCGACCCTTGAAGTTAAATCCTTTGAATATCGAATTCGAAGGATTTTAGCGCAAATACTTTGATCGATCGAATAAAAATCGTTCGATCGAACGATAAAATCCTTCAAATCGATCGAACGATTTTTATTCGATCAAAAAAATCTTAGAAAATTGCTGGGGAAGCTCCCCATAAGCTAACATTGAACCTCGGTAGGTTTAAACTACCGAAGTATGTAGTCGAAGTATTTTTTTAAAAGACAGTACTGCGACTATGGAATGGTCGAATAGTTGAACGATTTTTAATTTGAATAGTTCGAGTCATAGTCGGAGGTCATAGTGGCCTATTCGATGGTCGAAGTACCCAAAAAAATACATAGAAATTCAAAGTTTTTTTCATTCGAATCCTTCACTCGAGCTTAGTAAATGTGCCCCTTAATGTAAAGGTGAATCACCCTTTAAATGTTCAACATAAAGCAATAGATGTGAAGGTTAATACAAACTTTAATAGTAATGTAATATTTATAACAGTAACAGTATACTCCTGTGTTCCACAGCAAATAGGCATTATTCACAAATGTACATGCCCAGCTGGACATAATCTATAGTCCATAATACATTATTATACACTATGCAACTCTCTGCCTCTATTAAATTATAAAAGTTATACAAATCTGCCTCTATTACATTATAAAAGTTATACAAACAGTGTACATTACTATTTATTGTTATATTACATTACAGCAGCTGTAGGTTTGTTTCCTTCAGGTGCAGGTAGTTGCAAGGAAATAAATGCAGCAGTTCTGGGATAATTTTTTATTAATTGCAGGGTGTTGTAAGGTAAAATGCAGCTGTTGTGAAGCAGTTTATGGTCAGGCACAGGGGGTTGCAAGGAAATAAATGCAGCAGTTCTGGGATAATTTATGTTTAATTGCAGGGAGTTGCGAGGGAATAAATGCAGCTGTTCTGGGATTTTTTATGACCAGGTGCTGGTAGTTGCAAGGTAAAATTCAGCTGTTGTGAAACAGTTTAGGGTCAGGCACAGGGAGTTGCAAGGGAATAAATGCAGCTGTTATAGAACAATTTATGTTTATGTGCAGGGAGTTGCAAGGGAATAAATGCAGCTGATGTTCTGGAATTGTATAACATAGCATAATACAAGGGGGGCAGTGGGAGCACTCCAGGCTAAAAAAAAAATATATTCAAATACAATGGAAGTGCAACTGACATCTTATTTATCAATGCACATTCCCTGGTCCCGTCTCACAAGTAATTCAATATATACCACATTGCCCCCAGAAAAGAATAAAATACTTTTAGTAGCAGATTGTTTTATTTATACAGAAGTTTGCTTTTCTCCCCCCACCCCCATTATTGCAGGGAAAGGGAAGGGGAAGTAGTAGAGAGGAAAACGATCAGGGCAGAGAGGGGGTGAAATGAACAGGGCAGAGAGGGGGGTGAAATGAACAGGGCAGAGAGGGGGTGAAATGAACAGGGCAGAGAGGGGGAAGCAGTTCAGGGAAAAAACAAGCAGTAAGGGTAAAGATGACTGCAGGGAAGGACTGAGTGTGACTTCACAAACATGCCCACTCCTCCCTCACTGGCTGCTGCTTTGTATTTTAGGCAGAGCCGGAGGCTGCAGAGTCAGATAGTGGAAAGTCTTGGACAGGAAGTTGCAAAGAGGGGAAGGCTGAGCACAGGTTTCAAGTTTTTTAATCCAAAAGGTATTAAAATTAAAACTATTTCTTCTATTTTACATTATTTTACATGGTTTGATGCATTGTGAAATTTTATTCTATATGTCCCCTTTTAACAGTATGGTTTTATTTTATTTTTCTGCCTACCTTTTTCTCTTTTTCTGCTGATTCCTGGCTCTGTTTTGCTGCCTTAAGGTTCTCTTTGCAATGCTGACAATTCTGTTTAGTCACAGCAGATGTGTTTTCTTCATATTATATCTCTTTATTAACCAAGGGCATGCTGGGAGTTGTATATCAAAGGCAGATTTCGAGTGTAAAGTCAGATGAATACCCCGTGCTTCCATACTAACAGGACCGCACATTGCTGCAATTAAATGTCAAAAGATTCAGATCTGAACCCCTGCTAACTCCTGTAAGCAGATCTGTGCTGAACAGACCAAAAGCCTGCTGTTTGTGCTGGCAGTCAGCATGAATGAGTGTTGCCGATGAGAAGTTGATCTCTATGCAGTGAAGCTAAAGTGCTACCCTTTTTCTTATAGCAATGAGCACTTTCCTCCCTTAGACACTAAAGCAGCACAGAGACTGGGGGCACTGCTCTTCTGCAGAGAAAAAAGCTGGAGCATGCACATGTAGGTTGACTAATGGGGGTGAGATTAAAAGCAAATGGGGGTACAGAAGAGAAACAGAGTGAACAGGATATAAAGATGAGAAAAAGGGGTTAGGTGTGAATAGAAAAGAGAAAAAATGGGGAAATTATGAGAAGTGTAAATGGGGGGGGGGGGCAAAGGTGAAAAATGTGTAAAGAGAAAAGAAGGAAAGGGTGGAGAACAGAAAATGAGTAGCCAAGAAAGCAGGGGTGGGGTTGAAAGAAGGAGACACAATGGGGATAGTGATATACAGCGATATTCTGAGACAATTTGCAATTGGTTTTATTTTTGTTTTAATTTGTGGTGTTTGAGTTATTTAGCTTTTTATTCAGAAGCTCACTGGTTTGCAATTTCAGCAATCTCATTGCTAGGGTCCAAATTACCCTAGCAACCATGCACTGATTTGAATAAGAGGCTGGAATACGAATAGGAGAGCATCTGTATAGAAAGATGAGTAATAAACGTAGCAATAACAATATATATGTAGCCTTACAGCACTTGGTTTTTAGATTGGATTAGTTCCCCCGATTTGAAAGCTGGAAAGAGTCAGGTGAAATAGTCACATGATTTAAAAACTATAAAAAATAATAATGAAGACTAAATGAAATGTTGCTTAGAATGAGCCATTTCTATACAACATACTAAAATTTGACATAAAGGTGAACCGCCCCTTTTTTCATAACGCTTTACATAGATTATACATCATCACCGTTAGTCCCTACCCCAGTGGAGTTTACAGTATATAGTCCCTTAATTCATACACAAAGGCTGCACTTTTATTACCTGTACAAATATATGTACAGTCTCTTTAAGCTTTGTCATTAGTAAAGGACTTCTATGAGTATTACTATTAGGATTGCCATCTTTTCTGGGGCTGGAAAACAGGCAGGGGCGGGGTAGATGCTGTTGAAGGCTGAGCAGGGCCCAGTTACATCAGGGGCAGGGCTGTTGATATCGGGGGCACTGGTGACGTGGCGATCAGCGATTGGCTGATTACCATGCCATTATTTTCAATGGCCTGTCAGGATTTCCTAATTTGGAAATCTGGACAGGAAGGTTTCACCCAGACAACCCTTCCAAATGATGGACCGGATGGCAACCCTAATTATTATCATCACTATCTCCTCTAATCATAAGTGTATTTTCTCCACTGTACCATGTCCATCTAAAATATTTAATTTTCTTTGCAATATATATTAAAGGAGAAGGAAATGTAAAACTGGAATCAGGAAAAAAGGCAGGATGTGCAAGAGCATGTTTTGAAGCAAATACACGGTATACATAGCATTAGTACATATGACAATTGTTTTTACTTTAGTGTGACTGCCCATATGGCTGCATGTTTTGTTACATTGCACAAAAAAAGTTATAGGCAAAAAAATAAACAAATACAAGCTGTTTGCATTAATATTACACAGAGAGGCATTTTCCAATAGTAACAAGAGTGATTTCTGCCCTGTTCTTCCAGGCAGCTTCTGGCTGCTAAGGTTAGTGGAATAAATCCCAATTTAACGGAGATCAGGGCTGTGAATGGGCCATTGTAGGACATACACTTTTTATACCACTCCAGTGTTACTATGGCCTTGTGGTTGGGCATGCAAGTTTCTGTTTTGACTGGAAAGGTTCCCTTGCAGTACCTACATGTGTTCTGCACCATCCATTTTTCATTCTGCTTTAAAAGTCTCTCTTTTAACCTGTGCTAGTCAAAAAAAAATGCATTTTCCTTTTAAGGACACAGAGATTTTATTGAGCATTCCATCTTTTTTTAGCTGTTTAAGTCTCCCTATCACATCGGCAAATGTATGGACAGCTCCATTAATATACTCTAACCAATTTATAGCTTCTCCACCCTGGCTGCAACCTCGCTGGTCCCCCTGCCTGGGTCACAAACCCCCCATACCTTGATCTCTTATTTTGGGAATGTGATTGGCAGTAGGAGGAGGACAGGGGGCAGTATGCAAGGTTTCAGGCAGGAAGTTGGTCTGGGTCAGTGAAGCCCACCAGGTTTTTCCGCTGGCCCAGGCCAACCCTGAATTTAAGCAGATGCATTTACAGTTGCAAGTTACAACCTCTCTTGTATTTAAACTGCATGTATAATGAATAAAACAGCCACATGCTTGGAACCCTATCTTGTGCTAATAAATTTGTTTTCTATTAAAAAAAACAATATTATAGTTATGCATTATGCATTCTTTCACACTTCACTCTGAACATTCACTGTGAGCTAAACTTGACATGTTCATAACTGTAACCTTAATAAATGTGTGATATTCCATGACAAGCATTAGTACCTTAATCATGAATAACTTTCCTAAGTTATGCACATAGCCTATATATAAACAATAAAAGAGTGAAAACAATTAAGCTACAATAGAAAAAAAGATTATGAAGCCATATGTTATCATCATAAACTGGACCCATCATGTTTTAAGTTCTCAGCATTCACAAAACTTTTGTTAAGCACCCACAATTATTTACTCAATTAAAATGTTTCTATGAAGTTGGGTCTTCCTACGAAGTTGGTATGTGTTTTTGATTGGATCAAATGCAGGGGCTACAAGTTATAAGGAATAGTCTGATTGATGATAATATCTTCAACATAATACAAGTCAAATTTACGTCCATAATTGTAATTCCATCATCGAGGGATTAAATATATAAACGACAGAAATAAATAGCTTACAGGTTTTCCCCTTGCTATTTGAATTTCTCCACGCTAACTCTATGTTGTAATATAAACTTGTGGTTTAGTGCATGTGGGAGATTTATACTCCATTAAGAGTTAGGAAGTAAGGATAATACAGGAAACAACACTGAAATAGAACATTGTGTATGAACTAAATGGGAACTATTGCAAAAAACTAAAATTTAATATAAACTTCATCTCAAGGAAGTAATAATTTAAATATAATCAATTTATAATGTTGTTCCTCTTCTAAAACATTCAAGTTATTCTTCACAATCCCTCTCTGCAGCAATCAGTCTGTCATCATTCTTTCTTCATGCAGAAGTTGGGGTCAGATTTTGATAGATCTAATACATCTTTTCGGGAGAGGGGAGCTCCCAGATTTATTAGAGTAACTCAAGTAACTGACTCCATCACAAACAAAATCTAACATGTAGAGAGAGAGTATTTCTGGTAAGTTTGTAAGAGTGAGTTCCAATACATATTCTAGTCAAAAGAAGCCCCAAAGAATTTTAGACCTAACTTTCAATCAAAATCAGACTCTAGCTCCTGCATGAGGAGAGACCGATTACTGAAAGGGAGATAGAGAAAAGTACCTTGAATGTTTTAGAAATGGGAAGACATTTTTAATTTATTATAACTGGATAGAATCTTCTTTCCGTGAGATGAAGCTTGTATTAAATGTTAATTTCTGTGATAATTCCCCTTTTTGGCTATACACTGTATTTACAGTATTACTGGAATCTAGCAAGATATATATATATATATATATATATATATATATATATATATATATATATATATATATATATAGATATATATATATATATATATATATAATACGCTGTTCCAATTTGAAAAGAAGTACATGGCCTAAAAAACCCAGTTTGAAGGTCAGTAAAGATGGATATTTATTTGCTGTGCTAGATATTTAGGAACTATTGCTGAATAACTGATATACTAATATCTTATAGCTTTACTTTTCTTGTGAGGTAAAAGGTAGCCCTGACCAAACATTGGACCTTTAAATGAGGACTGAAAAAGTCTGACAACCACTGCTCTATGGTCTTGTATTTTATAATCTAATCTAGCTATTGTTAAAGTGCTACATTGTGGCAGTTCAGGTGGTAGGACAGTTTACTCCTGTACCTGTTGGGTCTAGTATTCCCTTTAATATGTGCCTATCCAAAATAATGTTTTAAATCCAAACAATATCTGTTTGGACTGCCTGTTAGGATCATGGAAGTAGAATTCACAGCTTGTTTGTATAAAATTAGGTTTCCTTTTCTCTCTATAGTTTTTTCATACAGAATACTAATGGGGGAATGTAATAAAAGTCGCAAAGAGCAAAACAATTTGCACAAATAAGAATAAAAATTCACATTTTGCAATGTAATATTCTTCCTTAAACTGTTATTGCATCACAAATTTTTATTGCTCATTGGCCACTTTTAAGAAGTGCTTGAAGGTGTCGTAATCTTTAGGTCTATAAATGGGCCATTACTGCTGTTTCCCCAACTGCTTTTCGTTGTAGAGCACTAAATTGCAATGCTTTGGCACTCTACACTACATTTTTTTCTCTTCCACAGAGCAACAATCTTAATAAATATCCCCATCACTGCAGAACCTTCCCTCCTCCATCCATCTACAGCTAGAAAACCTCATGTCATACAGAAATATTAGTAGCTATTGCCTTTAAATGGCTAAATGTTTTAGGGATACACTAAACCAATAATTTCTGTATTTGGATGAATACTGACTAAACCCACAAAAGTCCTAATTTGCATGTTAATGTTTGTGTTTTAGTTGTCCAGAGTTTTTAATTCACATGACCTTAAAGATTTGGATTCAGCCAATTACATAAAAGTGATAGTATAACAGGTATCAACAGGCCTAGTAATCCATACAAACCAAACAGCAATTAATACTTACTGGTCACATCACTCTTACTAGCTATGAACTATGCCTTTTTAAAAGTTTTAAAACTCATATAATCTGTAGCCAGAGTATGAAGCAGCTGCAAATGCTTCCGAGTATTATCAAAACTGTCATGCACAGTGAATCTCATTTTAATATAAATATAGACCAAAAAGGCCAAGTATGTGTCATTCCTGTTGTAAAACAAGTGAGTATGACTGTGTATTTACACACCCATGCTTTGTACCTGAACACATGAATCACACTTTCAGCAGATCTTTTTTTTTTCTCCTATCGCCTCAATATTTTCAGCACATGGTATTTGTTGCTATTTCTTCAAAAAGAAAACATTTGTGTGGATACGCAAACAAAAAGATTACAGTATATGAAATTATAAAGGGAGTATTTTCCACTACGAGTCTATTGCAAAGCATCTGGTATCATGGGGTATGTCTGGACATCCTTATATATTACAGAATATATTACATTTGCTGTAAACACAGCTGTACAATGTCAAAAGACAAATAGAATTACCCAAGGAGAGCTCTGATCTTCTATTAACAATTAGGTTGTACCCTTGTTAGACACAAAACATTGCTTATCCTTCCTGTTGCTTTAGAGCTTTGCCATATCAAATGAGGTTTAAAAAGGGGAATTTCGGCACAGAGAGAACAAGCTAATATGCTATAAGATACAGACGGCTGCTTGTTTGTGTTTTCTACATTGCCTGAAACCCACTCCAAGCAAAGGAAATAAGTACCTCGCAATGCATTTCAATTATCAGATCCTAAAACTAAAGCACAAACCAATGCCCGGTCAAGCGAGCCACTTTACTTTTGATTCTTTCCTATCTGTATTTTGTGCGTGAGCAGAGAAGACATTTTGAAGATTCCTATTACAAAAACACAATTTAATGCTGTTGGGGAGTATAATGCATGTGGCATTATGAGAAATAATTAGCTTTAAATAAAAGCTTTCACTTATCACTTAAGCTAAACAATACAAAATATGATAGTGCTAAACTATTTTACTGCCATTTTAATGTCAGCTCAGCAGTGCTCAGCTACAGGGTGGGGGGTTCTAATGCTCAAAATATAATCCAAGTTTTGGTGCTGTGTCTGCGTAGTTATGTAGTGAAAGCTAAAGGTGACAATTTTAACTGGATAGTGGAGCATCATGGGAGCATCAGCGCTTCTCCATTTATTGAACCACAGCAAGTGTAGTTAGATTATCCCTGTCTAATAAGAGCACTGGTTGACAAATTTAGAAACTAATGGAACAAACAGAACTCTTGCTCTGGGGCTGAGACGCCATTCGCATTCAAATCATTACGAAAAAGAAAAAAAGAACGAAGTCTGTTTGATTTTGGAAAGCGAGAGAGATCGTGCAGGATTAGGAAGAGTTTACAGTGTTTCCATTCCAAATCGATGCTTAATGAACTGCACTGCTAGATCTTGTTCTGGGCACGGCACCAATACAAATGGTCCACTCGTAGCTGAAAGGCACAAACAGATGGCACCCCATTTTCTAAATCATTTTCCCATTGATATCAAAAGGAAATGCTCCTGGTCACTTAGCACTAAAGATATGTGAAGAAGTAAGTGATAAAGGGGATGTGTAAAGGATACAGAGATACAGATCATAATGTTATGGCTCAGTTGTAGTAAACAACCACCATTCTGATGCTCAGTGATAATTCTACGTTTCTCATCCCTGCATGAATTGTGGCTAAACCAACCCATAGTTCAGTTGTGGGAACAACAGTGCCATTATAGCTCTATTATGGCTTGAGAGGTGTTTTTTTATGGACATCTGCTTCTGCCTCCAGCACAGATGAACATGCTCTTCTTTACTCCATTTTCAAGTTGTGACTCTCCGGTCTTTACGTAATATCTGGATTCTGCCTTCTTTCTTTTGATGGTGCTGTCTTCTTGGATTGATCCATTTTAATGAAGCATCTGAAAACAAAAAACTTGGCTTCTGGTACTATGCCACACACCCTGCTATGGTATTGGTGCTCCTTATTGTGTTTTTGTCTCTATATCTCGGATCAACATGCACAATCGTTTCACTAATAAGGCAACTTGCACTTACTGTGATATGATTGTGGGGATTCCCGAAAGTGCATTCATTAAAGTATTCAGATAACATGGATATGGGTTTGAAAGTAGCAGAGAGACGACAGTAAAATGGCAGTAAGGTACAGACACTGGCACAGGGGTGGAAGGTGTGGGCAAGACAAAGGGCTCAGGTGGTTAATACTGGGGGGCCGGATAACAAAATAACAGAACAAGGTGCAAATAATTATGGGCAACGAAAGAGAATATTTAAATACTTAAAAATATCAAAGACAAATATGTGTCATGACACTTGAAACATAATTTAAATGAGAAATACCATTCACATTTATATGAGTGACATTATATACATCAATATATTAGTCTCCCTGTTGTCTCTCCTACACTTGCAAAATCCATTGAGCCGTAGTCTCCTGTGACAACAATGAAATGACAGAATGGTGTCTCCCTGATACAAATGGGTCCAGGGTCAGCAGCCGATGCCAAGGACTAATAATAAAGTATAAAGCTTAAGAAAATGAATCTCCATAGGAAAAACTGGTAAAAAAAAAAATGACCAGTTCTGTGATATTCACTTTGTGCCTGAGACAGCCCAGTTCTCTCCTTTGGCGTTGAAGGGGTGCAAGGCAAATACCCAGTGCTAGCAAATTACAGAATGATCAATTTAAAAAAAATGATGTTTTAGCTTTGGTGTATAAGGAAAATTTGGTTGCATAGTTATACAAGGAGAGGCAAACCAAACAAAACAAAATAGCCAATAAAAAAATAATCACATTTTATGTGCTCAACTACATGTTGGTTGAAAACTTGTTTTTTAGCCTATAAAAAAGACAAAAATAATAGTAATAGGAGAGCTATTATATCTGTAACCCTTTCACTGCCAGTTGGCCAGTGGACCCTGGGATTAGCAAGGTTAATGTTATCCCATTTGCAAGTCAATAACAAGTAGTTTTGAGCATGAAAGAGTAAGTGGATGAAGAGAACACACTGGAATTGATTTGTGGCAGTGTAGTAAGGGCAGGGCTGCGCTAATATTAGCGCTTATGTCTCCGGGCAGCACTGGCTATTCTAGCAGACAACAGATCTCATGGCAAGTGTGTGCCGCATCTTATTTGCCATTGCGGCTGTTTTGCTCCTCAATATGGCAGTAGACAAATAATAACAGCGCCAGAGGTTGGTTTTTTTTTGGGGGGGGGGGGGGGGTCGCGCAGAATGGAGTGAGTGAAGCGTCTGTGACTCACCGGGAAGACTGGAGCAAGTGGAAGGCGCCGGCCAACGCGAGCAGATCGGGAGCAACTTTGCCGGCCAAGAGAACATGTCGAGCAGCAGCAGCAGCAGCACGAATCACTCAGATCCCCGGTGAGCTGATCCCTGAAGCCTCCCCCTAATCCTGCTCGTGGCGCCTCAGCCTCCAGCCAATCTCCCATTGTACTGTTTGTACTCGAGCAGAGTTATTACTCCGGCGCCTCATTGTATGTGCCAGGGCTGTGCTTTCTCTCCTCCCAGTCTCGCACCCACAAACATGTCACGCTCGGTGCCCGCTCGGTCCCCCATGGAGAGCAGCGCCCGTGTCGCTCCTTCTGCGCAGTTCTGTGATGAGGCGGATGAGCGGCATCCCTGTGTGTGCGCTGTTGCTTGGATACCGACAAATGAAAGCGAGCTGGGGCAGCCACTGCGATACCTTTTTGGAGGAGGTGATTGAGTGCGAGGCCGCACCTCCCCGTGTTACCTCCCCGCCCCTCCTCTCCCTGCACATTAAGCTCTACGGCCTTCACTCTGTATTCTGCTTTGACTCCATGCGGAGCTGTTAGGGACAGGCAGGGCCGCCATTAGAAATCACGGGGCCCCGTACAACAAAATTTTTGGGGCCCCCCTGGGCCCCGCCCACGCTGATGACCAAGCTCCACCCCATATCCCGCCTACTCCACATCGCAGTTAAAAGACCACAGAAAAGTAACCCCCCCCCACACAAGTTGTAAAAAGCTATTGATGGTCAGGGCCCCCTTATAAAAAATTAAAAAAATCTTTTTAAAAAAAACATTGGTGGCAGGGGCCCCCTTATAAGTTAAAAAAAACTTGGGGCCCCAACAAAAAAAAATGTAAAAAAACTAAAAAATAAACAAACATTGGTGGCAGGGGCCCCCTTATAAGTTAAAACAAATTGGGGCCCCAAAAAAAAATTTGAAAAAAAATTAATTTTTTTTTGAAAAAAAAAAAAACATTGGTGGCAGGGGCCCCCTTACAAGTTAAAAACAAATTGGGGCCCCAAAAAAAAATTTGAAAAAAAAAAAAACATTGGTGGCAGGGGCCCCCTTACAAGTTAAAAACAAATTGGGGCCCCAAAAAAAAATTTGAAAAAAAAAAAAACATTGGTGGCAGGGGCCCCCTTACAAGTTAAAAACAAATTGGGGCCCCAAAAAAAAATTTGAAAAAAAAATTTTTTTTTTGAAAAAAAAAAAAACATTGGCGGCAGGGGCCCCCTTATAAGTTAAAAAGAAATTGGGGCCCCAAAAAAAAATTGGAAAAAAAAAAAAAATTATTTTTTTTTTAAAAAAAAAAAAAAACTGGTGGCAGGGGCCCCCTTACAAGTTAAAAAAATTTGGGGCCACCAAAAAGAAAATTAATTTTTTTTTAAAAAAAAAACAAACAAAAAAATACAATGGTGGCAAGGGGCCCCTTACGAGTTAAAAAAAAAATTGGGGCCCCAAAAAAAAAGTTTTAAAAAAAAGATTGGTGGCAGGGGCCTATAGAATATTAAAATAATACATTGGTGGCCAGGAGATTAAAAAAAAAAAAAAATACACAAACTGGTGTTCAGTAGAATTGAACTCACGGCTTCAGTACTTCAACTTCACCTCCTTTCGTGACTTCGGGTCTTTGCGCTACTTCAGGACATCGGCTTCGGCTGTTTTCGTGACTTCGGGTCTTTTCGGCGCTTCGTGACTTCGGGACTTCGGCTTTTTCCGTGACTTCGGGTCTTTTCGGCGCATCGGCTTCGGCTTTTCGGCACTTCCGCATTCGGCAGCACAGAGGCAAGACGTACGGCTCGGGCGCTCGTAAGGGGGGCCCGGATCTTCAAAAAATGCAGCGCTGCCGGGCCCCCCTTCATGCCCGGGCCCGGTACGCTTGTCCCCCCTGTCCCCCCCTGATGGCGGCCCTGGGGACAGGTACAGGAGAAAGGCCATTTGCTGTGGCTCCCCAGCTAGAGAGAGAGAGAGGCTGTTGATGAAACAAGAAAAGATGTATTATAATTTACTACAATTATCCAATCGTTAGAGCATCTACTCCAGGGATGTCCTTCAGTTATTAGTGAATGCTAGGGATGCACCCAATCCTTGGTGAAAGATTCTGCCGAGTACCAATCCGAATCCTTATTTGCAAATGCAAATGGGCAGGAAAGAAAAAAGTGGAAAAAATTCTTCTTTTGTGACGAAAAGTCACATGATTTCCCTACCCGCCTATAATTTACATATGCAAATTCGGTTCGGCCAGGCACTAGGATTCGGCCAAATCTGACCTGTTTAAAAAAGCCGAATCCTGAACCGAATCCTGACTTCAGTGCATCCAGGGTCGGACTGGGCCGGCGGGACACCGGGAAAAAACACGGTGGGCCCCCGGGTCTTTAGAGCCCTGCCAGCCCAGAGCCGCTCCCTGCACTTCCACCTTAGCTCCAGGATCCAGTATGCGCAGGGGGTTGCCAGCCCATAGCCGCTCCTGCACTTCCTCCTGTATGCATGCGCGGGGGGGAGGGGGCGTCAGCCCAGAACCGTTTATTGCAGTTTCCACTTACCTCCTGGACCCTGGTCGCGTCGCAAAAGTTATGTAAGCGCGCACACGCACGCACAGGCATGGAGATGGGTGGTTTCCCGGCCGATAGGACTTTGCGGCTGGGGGGCCCAGGGGATGGTGTGTCGGGCCCCTGAGGCTGTGGCCCAGTGGGCCCTGGGCCCCCCAGTCTGATCCCTAATGGATGCAACTCCCAGAACCCCAGCAGCAGGTAATACATTATTATATGGAACTGCCTCTAACATCACCCACACATACTGTAGTGTAAAATCCAGGAAAATGTAAAATCAGGGAAATGTATAATGCAATATATATAGGTGGGACCACAAAACAACAATGAAAAATGAGGGAAAACTTAGAATCAGGGGATGTAAAATGAGGGGTTCTACTGTATTTACAGCCAGAAAGCTAGGGGTGGATTTGTTAAGGGAAAGAATGAATACTAAATACATAAATACATATATTGTGCATTGGTAAAGCTTGCGTATGGATTGCAAGCTGAAGAGGTTACAACAGGGCAAGCGATGCCACAGCAAATAAACAATCGAAAAGGAACCGTGTCTTGCTCCATCGTTAATAATAATAATAATAATAATAATAACTCCTCTAATTAGATGCAATGACAAGACTTGTAATTGAGCAAATGAAGTGTCCGCATGATTTCACAGCTTCCTTCTCTTTTCTTTGTCCCTCTTTTGCCTTTCTAATATGTCAGTCTAATGATCGGATCATGCAGATTCACCCTAAAGAGATACACATAATAACTCAATCAGCTGTCTTGCTTCTGCATTTGGCTTATAGGCATTATATCAAATATTACCAAATCTTTGCGTGGGTATTGCTAGTGCATATTATATATAAAATACAAGTTTAATGTGCAACTGCCACAAACACTGCAGTTCCTTTCCTGTTTTCTGCAAAAACAGTTTTTTGCCAATGCCATGCTTACGATGGAGGGCAGATACAAGACACACAGATCCTTCTCTTATGCCCAATTCCAGTGGTGCCCAACAGGTCTGGACTAGGAGTCAAAACAGGCATTCCATTTACAGAGAGGCCTAACCAGCCCACTAAATAGAGTTTTTCTATGCCATCTGACAGCAGCACCTCTGGCAATTGCCAGAACCCACAGATTGCCAGTCCGGGCCTGGTGCCTAACCAGTGGCTCATGAGCAAAATGTTTCTCACCAACCCCTGTTGCTCCTACTGGCCTTAAAGCAAGTGCTTATTTTTGAATTCCTGACTTGGAGGTAAATTTTGGTTGCATAGTCTGCCAGTCCACATAGGGGCTACTAAATAACCAATCACAGCCCTTATTTGGCACCCCAGAAACATTTTTCATGCTTGTGTTGCTCCCCAACGCTTTCTACATTTGAATGTGGCTCACAGGTATAAAAGGTTGGGGACAGTCCATACTGTGGTGGTGTTTAACTTTAAGTATGTTATAGAATGGCTAATTCTAATCAATTTTTTAATTGGCTTTATATAATTTTTTTATTATAACCAGTATATTCTTTTACTGCTTAAAAAAAAAAGTAAAAAAACAAGCAAGGCCCTAGAATTAAACTTCCCATAAATCAAATTTGTTAGCACAATTAGAATGTATACGTTATGTCTCTGTCTGTCCAGCTAAGGCACCCATATTTCTGCTAGGGTTTATATACCATCCATATGTCAGCTATTTCTTGCAGATGATATCTTATATAAATCCAACAGGAGGAGAGAACAACTGAAGTTTAACCTAATTGTATTCTTGTTTGTGATTGGTATTTGGTAACATATGCATAGATCTCATTTATAGATCTGTGTTAGACATCTATCCCTACATAGTATTCATATGAATAGTAATCCTATCCTACATTCTGTAGCAACCACATTTAAATCATTCCATCTCTATATATGATGAGCTGTCATGCCACATACAGTAGTTGTATGCCCTCTATTTCCTATTTAAATAACCCTAAACTCCCTAAACTACAGTAGCCTTTATATATACAGATCTAGGCATACTACAACATTTCACATGTTCCCTTATTTACCTGTTATTTACCAGTTAACTACAGCAAGCAGAACTTTACAGTAGTTATATGCCCACTATTACCTATGTAAATAACTCTAAAGTACAGCAGCCTTTAGATCTAGGCATACTACAACTTTCACATGTTGCCTTATTTACCTGTTATTTACCTGTTAACTACTACAAGCAGAAGTTTAGTAGCTGTGTTATTTAAATATACAGTATAATTTTGTCAGCCACAAGGTCTGCCAAAAAGAGTGCTTTGAAGCCCCTCTACTTACCCCTCCCCAATCCAGAGCTACAATCAAGACATTTATTTTCTTCTTGAAACATATCTTGAGGTATGTGACACCGAGCAGGCCTCATTATGAGCTCCTGGAACGTCCATGCAAACCTGGATGGCATCTATATACCTATGTAAAATATATTGTATGTGTGCAACCTGATATAAAACATAACAGCTACCTGCTACCTTTGTCCAGGAGTCAGTCTGACCTGGTGTCAGACAAGTCAGGTTTATAGAGTGCATTTCTTACAGATTCAAGTTTTGTGTCTCTGATTTCATTCTGAAAGATAACTTTTGAGCAATTAATCAGTGGAAGAAAGAGTTCTGTGAGACTGGAAGATACGATTTCTTTTTATTCAGTCAAACGTGGATTCTAAATAAAGTCAGCTGCTCAGCTGACAAAATGAATGTTTCGAGAGGCTTCAGTACATCAATTCCCAGCACAACGTGCACTGGCCTATGAAACATGTCCAAGGAAACAAGACATATAGATTTGTGACATCACCTGTAAAAAAACACCTTCAGCATGACTAAAGCTTTTACCAACGGAGCTGTAATGTCAGGCCCCCACATACGGTATAGTGGCTCAACAGACTCAACGCTCTCTTATTTTGGAGCAATTCTCTGTTTGGAAATACAGACCTGCTATAGGTCAGTCCTTGAAGCTGAAAGCAAAGGCTTAAGATTTCTGATATGTCTGTATATCAGCAGCTTCTTCCTTAAGGGGTAGTTGGCTAAGCTTGTCACCCACTCCATATTACTATAGTACCGGTATGTTTTATACAGTAGTAGAACAGCCTTGTGAAAATCTTTTGCTATATTTATAGTGATATTTCTAACACTGTCCATAGTATTTTTTTGTTGTCAGGAGTCATGCCCATCTGAATGTTGTATTTTAAAATTGTGCAGCAAGTTTAGATATTGCAAAAGCACCCGGTGCTGAAAAATAGTGATACATGCAGTAGTGATACATGCAGCTA
Organism: Xenopus petersii; assembly: GCA_038501925.1. Taxonomy (NCBI): domain Eukaryota; kingdom Metazoa; phylum Chordata; class Amphibia; order Anura; family Pipidae; genus Xenopus; species Xenopus petersii. The sequence continues at coordinate 97,158,686 of CM076683.1, read as the reverse complement.
GTTCTTCACATCCAATCAATTACCACCACCTTTTGGCTTAATTTCCTACTCACAAGGCGAATATTAGATATATTGCCCGAGTATTATCAGCAGATCTCCCTCTAGATTCGCTCTTGTACTCCAATGGAAAGAAATACAAAAATAGTGTAACCATTTAAGTTAAAAAAATACTTTAAAACAAGTTAGTTACATATGTATACATAAGTGTCACAGGTTAATCACTCCTTTGAAGGGACCTGCCAGCGTGTATGTTTCCTCTCGTGGTTTCCCCTACTAATGGTTACTAGTACCCTGACCTTGAGGGCAGACCCACTTGTTTTTCTGTTAGTGCAGTTCTTTGTTTTTTTGTGCTGTGGAGTGATATCTCTATGCTCCCCCTCTTTATAATTTTTTGAGCACATTCTAAAACCAAGAAATTATGGGACACAAATAGTTTGAAGAAGAAATCTTTTTTGTTGTTTCCATTTATTAATGTATAGGACGATAACTTGTCGAATATTGTTTGACAAGTTATCTTTTTCAACTTTTTCTATCTATCATTGATCTATCTATAATCTATCTATCAATTATGTATCGATTTAGCTCTGTCTATCTATCTACCTATCGATCTATCTACAGTATCTATCTCTAACTAACTATCTATATGTTGCTCTACCGCTACTTCTATCTATATATTTATCCATCAGTCTTTTTCTCTCTCTTTATATATATAACGCCAACATTCCAAATTTGATATAAAAACTTTTATAAAATAGTGCAAAGAAAATTAAACTTTCAGGTGCTATTCATTTGCTATTATCACACCATGCAGCTTTTTCAAGAGTGCACATAGTTTGGTAACCATCTGTTTTACCCAATGAAAATGGTTGAGGAATATATCAAGTCACAAATGTAGATGTAGAATTAAAAAGTAAGAGTTTACAACTATTTGTTGGATATTCATGGAAGTGTGAATAATGGTTTTCCCCCATTCTTCTAAGAGCCATAAATAGGTATACAAGTCAAAACCAAAGGTAAGATAACTTTATAATTTGATTTATTACGTTATTTGTCATAATGATTTAAAGGCATCAGAACTTGCTATTATTTCTGAATTATCACATCATTGCTTTCTTTTGCAATGTAGTACTGCTGTTGAGTACAAGTTTGTCATATCTAAGATTATTGTGAAATAAAGGGATTCTTATGCTGTCATGTTAATTGTTTAACTGTGCAGATCGAGTCTCCTTTCTCCTGATCAGATTACTATGAGTGGGACATTTAGTACATTTCCTGTATTTACCTTTTAAGCTCTGTGCTTACGTATGACAATATCCAGGACTTTCTAGGTACCATACCATCCTACATTCCTAAATGAATTAAAAGGGTGTCTATAAACCTGCACCTTTTCAGTGCAGCTATAAAATCCGGTCTGTATCATTTAATGGACGTAACATATACAATAGCTACAACTAGCATCCTGTAGCCTCGCAGGTTGCAAGCATTGGAATCCATATGTCATCCTGTAACTAAAAAAATTCCTTTCAATTTAGTAGTTTAATACCATTTTCTACAGATCTAAAAGTAACATATACAGTACTTTTAAAAAGTTTGCCTTGCCTGCTGAATATTTTGTTCTGGGTGTTGAGGTATGAGAAATAATAGAAAGCTGAATGCAGCACCAACAAGAATACATTACATAGTTACATAGTTAAATTGGGTTGAAAAAAGACAAAGTCCATCAAGTTCAACCCCTCCAAATGAAAACCCATCATCCATACACACACCCTCCCTACTTTTAATTAAAATTCTTTATACCCATACCTATACTAACTATAGAGCTTAGTATCACAATAGCCTTTGATATTATGTCTGTCCAAAAAATCATCCAAGCCATTCTTAAAGGCATTAACTGAATCAGCCATCACAACATCACCCGGCAGTGCATTCCACAACCTCACTGTCCTGACTGTGAAGAACCCTCTACGTTGCTTCAAATGAAAGTTCTTTTCTTCTAGTCTAAAGGGGTGGCCTCTGGTACGGTGATCCACTTTATGGGTAAAAAGGTCCCCTGCCATTTGTCTATAATGTCCTCTAATGTACTTGTAAAGTGTAATCATGTCCCCTCGCAAGCGCCTTTTTTCCAGAGAAAACAACCCCAACCTTGACAGTCTACCCTCATAATTTAAGTCTTCCGTCCCTCTAACCAATTTAGTTGCACGTCTCTGCACTCTCTCCAGCTCATTTATATCCCTCTTAAGGACTGGAGTCCAAAACTGAACTGCATACTCCAGATGAGGCCTCACCAAGGACCTATAAAGAGGCATAATTATGTTTTCATCCCTTGAGTTAATGCCCTTTTTTATGCAAGACAGAACTTTATTTGCTTTAGTAGCCACAGAATGACACTGCCCAGAATTAGACAACGTGTTATCTACAAAGACCCCTAGATCCTTTTCATTTAAGGAAACTCCCAGCACACTGCCATTTAGTGTATAACTTGCATTTATATTATTTTTGCCAAAGTGCATAACCTTGCATTTATCAACGTTGAACCTCATTTTCCAGTTTGCTGCCCAGTTTTCCAGTTTAGACAGATCACTTTGCAAAGTGGCAGCATCCTGCATGGAACCTATAGTTCTGCACAATTTAGTATCATCTGCAAAAATAGAAACAGTACTTTCAATGCCCACCTCCAGGTCATTAATAAACAAGTTGAAAAGCAAGGGACCTAGTACAGAGCCCTGCGGTACTCCACTAACAACACTGGTCCAATTAGAAAATGTTCCATTTACCACCACTCTTTGTAGTCTATCTTTTAGCCAGTTCTCTATCCAGGTACAAATACTATGTTCCAGGCCAACATTCCTTAATTTAACCAGTAACCTTTTGTGTGGCACTGTATCAAATGCTTTAGCAAAGTCTAAGTAAATCACATCCACTGCCATCCCAGAATCGAGGTCTCTACTTACATTCTCGTAAAAAGAAATTAAGTTAGTCTGGCAAGATCTGTTACGCATAAAACCATGCTGGCACAAACTCATAGTATTATGATTTGCTATGAAGTCCAGTATTTTATCCTTTATTAACCCTTCGAAAAGCTTTCCTAATACTGACGTCAGACTAACTGGCCTATAGTTTTGAGGCTGAGAACGGGATCCTTTTTTGAATAGAGGCACCACATTAGCAATTCGCCAGTCTCTCGGCACAATGCCAGATCTCAATGAATCCTGAAAAATTAAGTAAAGAGGTTTGGCAATCACAGAGCTAAGCTCGCTAATTACCCTGGGATGAATACCATCTGGCCCTGGACCTTTGTTAATCTTAACATGTTCAAGTCTCTTTTGAATTTCTTGCATGCATTACAATTCTAGGAAATATACATGTAAGGTGAATATCCTTGAATAATAATTGAAAAGATAAATGCCCTGAGGCATAGATCATAATATTCTACTGGCCACATTAATTTAAGGCTTAATGAAGAGCTTTGTAAGTGTCAAGCCTGACAAACAATAAGAGAGGTTGATAATGTTATTCATGCGCAATATCACCTTTTAGTACATGTGAGGAAATTAAATAGCTGTTAAATATGTTATTTTATATCCTTGCAATTGCAATGGACTGGAAATCCATTTTGGAAATTTAGCACCAGGGGGGCAGTTTGTGTAGTATTTTGGTGCACAACTTTTCCATTTCCTTATTGTTTCATAATACAGACGTGTATGTGCCGCTGCAGTTTATTTACAGCACAAGCATAACAGTTTTGGCCACACTATTATGCTCCGCTTTTTTTTTAAACAAATGCTTGCCCCATTATAGTCTCTAAAAGACAATATCCAGGCTTCCTTTAATGTATTTTTAACAACCATCACATTATCTTTAACATGTCCAAAGCTAAATAACAGATTTACATTGCCTGGCATTTTCTTTAATGGGATGTTTAACTAGCATAGCATATTGTACCTTGCCCAAGGGCTATCCATTCTGTTTTTTTAATTGAAATGTTCTATTGATCAATGCTTGAAGCATTGTTCTATGACTTTTGCTGCCATCTAAATCCATCTAATTATCACTGTATTTTCACCTTTAACAATTTTTTTCACCACTAGCTCAGTTCAGCAGAAACGTTTTGTCTGTTCATCAAGATGCAAACTGTGCATTTCAATGACATATTAATAGACCTTTCACCAAAACGTGTTAAGACATAAACCATTATTTAATTATGGCTTTTTGGTACACGTTATTTCAACAATGACATCTTTTTTTTCATGGACATCTTACTGACATTGCAGCTGCAAAGACATAGGGGCAGATTTACATAGGATCGAATATCGAGGGTTAATTAACCCTCGATATTCGACTGCCGAATGTTAATCCTTTGACTTCGAATATCGCCAACATACTTGCTTTTTGTTGCAAAAAAAATTTTTTTTTTGCAAGGACCAGGGGGTGAGGTCGGGGATGGTGTCGGTGGGGTCATGAGTGGGGTCGGCAGAAAGTTTGGGCGCGCCTCGTTTTTGTGCGCTGGGCTCGGTGGCCCACTGCAGGAGTATCTGCGGCCCGGCGGTTGGGGACCCCTGCTATAATTTAGTTTTAGATACTTGTATTTTTGAAGTAAATCAAAATTAAACAAATGATATATATATATGTTTCATTCTCCATTGTGGCTTTCATTAGAAAGATAAGTTAGTAAGTTAAGTTAGGTTGAAAAAGTACACACGTCTATCAAGTTTAACCTTTCTATGTCTATATAACCCGATGAACTGCTAGTTGATCCAGAGGAAGGCAAAAACTCTGTTGAAGCCTCTCCAATTTGCCTCAGTGGGGGAAAAAAATCCTTTTTGGCTTCATGATGGCAATCAGACCAGTCCGTGGATCATCTTGGACTATGAGCTATCTTCCATAACCATGTATTCCCTCTCTTGCCAAAAAAAGCCATCCAAACCCTTCTTAAAGGAGAAACAAACCCTTTACCGAAAAACACCCTACCCCCCCACCCCACGTCGACCCCCTCCCCTCAGCCTAGCTGCCCCCCTAGGACAATGCCCCTAACTTTTTACTGAGCTGAGACAGACACCAGTGAAGCGGTGCATGCGCAGTTGGAGCAATTTACCGGTTTGTGACAACTGCACATGTGCCGAAATAGACGGAAATTGCCAAAGCGCTGGAAGAAGACATGAAGACCTGGAAAATGGCTGCGGTGAACTCCGATGCTGTCGCTCTGCACTAAGGGATAAGTAAAAAGTTAGGGGCATTTCCCAGGGGGGGCAGCTAGGCTGGAGGGAGGGGGTTCTATGTAGTGGGGGGGTAGGGGTTTTTTTGGTAAAGGGTTTGTTTCTCCTTTTAGTCTAATGTATCAGTCTGTACAACTGATTCAGGGAGAGAATTCAACATCTTCATAGCTCTAACTGTAAAAAAAACCCTTCCGAATATTTAGACAGAACCTCCTTTCTTCTAATCAGAATGGGTGACTTTGTGTCAGCTGGAACCTATTGGTAAAATAAATCATTAGAGAGATTATTATATGATCCCTTTATATATCTATACATATCTATATATCTATACATAATTATCATATCACCCCTTATACGCCTCTTATACAGCATGAACAAATCTAACCTGGCCAATCTTTCCTCGTAGCTGAGATTTTACATACCTTTACCAATTTATTTATTTCTCTGTACCCTCTATAGTTCAATAATGTCCTGTTTGAGTAAAGAGAAGAAAAAAATTAGTGGAGGCACACTGATTAAACACTCCACGTGTCAAAGAGATATATACACACATATGTAGAAGCTTTTAAATTTAAAGTAAATAAATCACTAAAAAAATGCACCTGCACTGGTGAGTCATATTAGGTTGGTTGCCAGTTAGCAGCATGTGTCAGCTACAGAACAAATCTGACAATCAGCCCGTTGATGTGTTCGTTTTCAAGGCAACTTAAGACGTGCATGCTACTAAAAATCTGAAAAATTATTTCATGTATCAAAATAAAAGTCTGGAAAATCACGACAGCATAGAAACTGCAGCAGGAAAGAATAATAGTTGCCTCAAGTCAAGGCCGCCAAGAACTACAGAATAGATGGACTCACCTTAAAATCAGGGTACAGTTTTGGGTTTTCATCCACAAAATATTTATGATAATTTTAATATCATCAGGGATGGACCACCCAATTTACCCTCAGAAATCATGGGGTCCCATACTTTGGGTTTTCATCCACAAAATATTTATGACAATTTTAATATCATTAGGGATGGACCACCCAATTTACCCTCAGAAATCATGGGGTCCCATACTTAGCAAATGGGCCTGGTTTATAAGCATACAGTGTTGAACCAGGCCTACAGCCTCGGGCCCTCACACCACACCCTGGGCCCCCCGGCCGCTAAGCATCCTTGGCCCCCCCACCGCACCCCCCCCTCCAGAAGCCCCACTTCCGTCTTCCCCCGCGCAACACCTTGCCCCAATGGAAAAATATTAGACTTTCAAGTTTAATTTCACAACAGACCATGCCCCTGATATGCCCCATGCCTTTGTGGCCCAGAGTCAGGCCTTCAGGTCTCATGAAATTCCCTGCTGCTGGATGTGTTTTTCTTATTTATTTACTATTGTACCACAAAGTTTAATGTTAAGTAAATGTGTAATAAAGTACAGTGCCTTGTTAAATCACTTAGGGCAAGGCCAGACGTGGTGTTTTTACGTTGCGTTTTTAAAAAAGCTCAGTCCGGCGTAAACAGCACTGCAACTGAAACTAATGGAAAACACACTATGGCAATTCTCACAGAGCGCATGCAAGCTGAAATCCACCACGGATTGCCAGTATTGGCGTTTTTTAGCAGAAACGCCAATACATCAAGAAACTACCAAATCAAAAGACTCTATGGGATTTGCAAGTTTGAAACCACACTTTTGGTAATTAAGCAGCGTATTTAAAATATGGCGTCCAAATTTTTGCGAGATAAATGGCTCATATACATTTTTACGGCCGGTGGCATAATTACACTGCATATCGATGATCATTCCTGCTACATTTTGCAAGTAAATAGTTTTTCTATTTCTAAATAGCTTTTCTATTATCTATTTCCAGCCAGCTGAATTATGGGGAACGAGAACAATGAGAAGTGCATGCTGGGAAAAGAAACCTATGTGGTGTGGTTTCAGCGTATTTACGCCCGACGGAGCTTTTTTAAAAACGCAACATAAAAACTTCATGTCTGCCCTTGCCCATAATCATTCTTCATGTCTCTTCTTTGGTTAGTATTGTTAAAAACAATGTAGCTACATTGTTTCAGGATTTAGGATAAAATAAATGACTAGGCAGATCCGCGAGGTTCATTAAGACCAGGTTCTAAAACATTCTTTGACTCTCCCTTTCCCACCTCTTTCTCTTATAGTGCAGGTTTCCTTTTTCTTTTCTCAATATATTATTTTAATACAGAAACATGTTGTCCTCATCTTGTTGCTCAATACTTTCTTTGTATTCCAATTCACGGCCAAGTATTTGTTTACAATGCAGTGTATGCTAGACCTTGAAAAAGCTCCTACCAACATCATAATTTACGAATACATATACAACTGTTTTAGTGGTAAAGCAAACTGAAAATGTAAAATAAAACATTACACAGATTGTGACTTGTGCAAATAGTGATATGTGCAGAGATTTGAGACACCAGATAATTGTATGTACAGTATGTGATACTAACACCTTAGCCCCCCGAGCCTCTATTACTTACACATACCTATATAAATTTGAAATGTATCAGTATCTCCTTCATATGTGTTTGTCCTAAAATGTATTCATGAAAATGCTTTACACGTAAATGTGTAAGTATAGTATTAAGTTAGGGGGTTATTTACTAAAACTCAAATTTTTCTCACTTCCAACCAAACTCCCAAAATCTAACGCCCTTAATTGACTAATGATAATTCTCAATAAAATTGGTGTGACAAAATAGAGCGTATCGAGTTTTTACTGGAAAACTCAAATTTATCTGATTATCGAACAAAAATCAGCACAAACAGCCCTAAATATCGAGAATCCTGAAGGTAAGAAAACATGTTCCAATTGTTAAAGGAATCATCTGCCATTGACTTCTACATGATTTTGATAGGTTTTAGCTGGAATATTTTTGGATTCAGATTTTTAGCAGCTCGGGAGCAAATAGATTTTTCTTTTTCTATATATATATATATATATATATATATATATATATATATATATATATATATATATATATATATATATATATATATATATATATATATATATATATATATATATATATATATATATATATATAAATAGCAACAAAAAACGCACTCACAGGACTTAATTTAGTGCAAACATAGTGGTATATATATATATATATATATATATATATATATATATATAGGTTTCTACTTTGTTCATCTTTTCTTCTCTTTTCTTGGGTTTGTCAGAATGCAGAGTTCTGATATTAAAGAACAAAGGAATTTCAGACTATTGACCATTTTTTTGTGTAAGACCAAATAGAATCTCACTGCTGAAAGAATGTAGATAGGCTGTGTGTATCAGTAAATTAAACTCAAATTTTCACTTAGCCAAAAAACATAGGAGATTTATGGAATAGGATAGAGAGAGACCACATTTAAGGCTTAGCCCTTTCTCAAGAGAATATAGTAAAGTTGCATATAAGTTTTGCTGTCTTGGTCTCTCTCTGTCCTATTCCAGGTGTTCCACTAAATATGCAGAAATTGTTCTACCTGAATACAAAGGGGTTGTGACCAGTTTTGGAAGGTCAGAGAGGAAGAAGTTAAGTGTTGAACATACTGTTGATAAAAAAGCCTGGTATGATGAAGTGGTTTGGGGTTTGCGCTGGGTAGAAAATGTTATTAGTGTCAGCAATTGAGTGGTGGAAGAAAAGCTTCCTTTCCTGACAATCAGGGAACATTTCAGATGAAATTAATTCAAACCATTTATGCAAATATTTGGTAAAGACATACAAGACAGAGTAAAATATTAGTAAAATAAAACTTGCATTACCACATGCTGGAGTGGATAAAACATTACACCATATCTATGTAAAGTTCCCCAGGGTCAATCCCTTGCTTTCCTGTCTGCCAGGAAGCACTGAGTAATAATTCAAGGGTGTTGCAGTTAAGTACGATCTTGAAACATGAGGTGTTGTGACTACCGTGTCTATAATGCCCTTCCATGTTTCACATTGAAAAGAATGGCGTACAGCAGGACTGTCCAACTGGAAGCCCGCCGCCCCCTTGTGTGGCTCTTCACATGAAAGTCTACCTACTGTGTTTGCTTACCATGTGTAAGATTTAAAAGGTATCACTACAGAGAGTAAATGGCCCCTGCATTGTTTAAACCTCAAAATCAGACAGCAATCCCCTGTATTGTTCCCATATGTAATACCCCCTGCATTGTTCACACTTGTAACACATCTATTGTTCACACCCTAAAGCCCTGTACTGTTCACACTTTATTCAAAAAGCTAATGGGGCACCAGCACTGTGTCACTGTATGTAGTACATCTTAGAGTGGTCTTGATAGGTTTCCCTGTCTCCTGCTCTGTTCTGCCTTCCATATGCTCCCTGTGTGTGCCATACTCTGCCTCCCTATGCTCCCTGGGTGTGCCATACTCTGCCTGTCCTATGATCCCTATGGAACACAAGCCTGGTATTTGTTCTGGGGCTTTGTTAGCATTTGAAGATTATTGTTAGGGGCCCCTAAGGTGTTTAATCATATGCTGGGGATACTGTATTATACACAGGGGAGGAGAAGGCATATGGATTTAAGGGTATGTCTTAATATGATTTAACTTTTGTCACATATGAATGCCATCCCTGCCAGGGCCAAGGTAGTTTGGCAACCTAGGCAAGAGCTTCAATAAGCACCCCCCTGTCCTGCTTTACCATTTCCCTCTCAGATATTTTCGTGATCCCTCACTCACTGTATTCAGGGTATCTCCAACAGAGTAGCAGCCCCGTCCAGCCACAAACCTTCCAAATCAGCTTCAAATAAACTCTGGAGAACCACGGCAATTCAATGTGTTTTTATTTCACACCTGATGAATTGCCGTGGTTCTCCAGGGTTTATTTGAAGCTGATTTACCATTTCCCTCCTTACCATGATGTTTTTTAAATAAAGAAAGCAAGAAAATGTACAACACTTTTTCATTTATATTACTGCCCCCAGTACCTGTACCAGCAAGCCCAGCAGCCATCCATATTACAGCCCCCCGTACCTGTGCCAGCAGCCATCCATCCTACTGTCCCTCCATACCTGTACAGCAAGCTTAGCAGCTATCCAACATACAGCCCTCCTGTACATGTGCCAGCAAGCCCAGCAGCCATCATATTGCCCCCAAGTATTTATGTACCTGTGCCAGCACCCACCAAGCAGCAACAGCAAACATATGCCCCCCCAAATCTTTACCTGGCATGCATTCACAAAACCAAATAAACAGACATATACATATATCTATGATCTGTGATATAAATGTAATTAATGTGGCGGCAACTTATTTAGAACCCAGATGACATGTACATATTAAAAATCTATGTGACCTCCTCAAAGCTGGGAAATTCCAAATCAATATCTTTCCAGGATATATTAACTTGCCAAAAAACATTTGTAAATTCTGTTTAATCTACAATACATGGTTTTACTTTTAACGTTTTAATTAGAATATAATGACTGCTGGAGAAAAATAGATTGCTATAGTTATTCTTGACAGTTACTTTACAATTTCCAAGAAGCCTTAACTCTTTATTTTATTTGCCACATTAGGGTTGGCAATATTGTTTTTATTATCTCACTTAACCTGGTAGATTTAAGTTTCCTAATTAATTGTCATGTTGAGAAGAAATACTTATTTTCTTCTGGTACATGTTCTGCCTCCTGTGAAGAGATTTACTTCAGATTGTAATGTGCAAGACAAGCTAAATATGAGTTTTGAGGCAAAAAAGCAGCAGCAGTAATCGAATAAAAACAAAAGTACCATGATGCTTTAGTGACGATAGACACTTTATAAATTATTTTTTTAACCTAAAACAATATTATATTGTTATAAAATAAGGATTTCAGGGTTTTCTGTGTCATATTTGTTTTTGTTACGTATATTAATTTTTCTGTACTTTTTATAATCAGATCTAAAAAATAAGGAGACATTCATGACTTTTACATTGTGATTTTTTTTGGTGGTTGAAAAAAAATTCTAAAAATACATAAATTCAAATTGTGATAAATAACCTCCCTTAACTCCTGTAATCCTACTTTATTATAACAGGAAGCAAATAAATGATTGATCAGAGGTCTTCTAATTAAGATGGATTCATGAAATAATAAAAAAACAAGGAACATGCACTTTGATTCCCTCTTGCAATTTCTCTTGAAGGTGAGAAAATTACTCTTGGGCCATTATATCTACTTATTCTCCATGACAAATCATAGATTCTGTGAACTTAAGATATAGATGTAAAGAAACTTTATCCTCAATCAGAGTTGTAAACTTTACATTGATAGAGCCTGCTTAGCTTAGTACTAGGGATAATAAATGGGGTATATTTATCAAAGAGTGAAATTAGACATCATCACAGTTCGCTAGTGTAACCATTGTACTAATTTGCATTTTGTCTCTCATCGGCCTAGGCCTATGACCATTTCCTTCCTCATTGTACCATAGTGATTGGCAAGGGGTAGTACTCCTCTTTGGCCTGCATCAGTTGACCTGGGTTGATGTTCTATTGAGCCTGGGATCAACAAGGCAATCACGCAAACACCCGTTTCATTTTCGAGCCTTCGACCCCCAGTGAGCTTTAGCTAAGAGCAGATTTGTGCTCCACCAAGGAGCATAGAAGGAAGTAGCTTTCCCCTAGCCTCTGCTTGCCAATAGTGAAGACACCGCATTACTGACAAGGGACACAAGCTATGTTCGATTCCTGTTCCATGTCTACTATAGGGGATCCGGACCACATGAGGTATTGACAACTTGGGAGGAGGAACTTTCAACTTTCCAAGCTATTTCTACTTTGGTACCATCTGTGTTTTATCCACTAACACCTGTGTCTGCCTCGTGTTCTGTGAATATTTTCAATCTTATGGTGCTTTATACTGAATAAAGATTTGGGTTCTTTGTTTTGCAAATAACCCCTGGCATTTCTATTCTTTTATATTTTGGGCAGTGTTGATGTATAGTTCAACAACACTCTCATGTGTTTGCTCCACATAGTGAAGGCCCATCCTAATGAAAGGCTCTAAAGTAATCCATGCTGTACCCTACTACTTAGTTTTAACTGTTTTAAGCCAAAATACGGCTACACTTCGATTTTATTTTTCCCTTTGTATTTTGCTTAGAGAATGTACAATGATGTATCAAAACGAATTTAGCACACTTATTTCCCTGCAGTTAGGCAGCAAAAAATTTAAAGCTTTGTGTCCCTTTAAATTAAGTTACTGTGAACAATAAGGGCAGATTGATAACTTTGATATATTCCTCATTGCAACTGGAGCTAAGAAAAGTTTTCTTTTTTCGGATAATACATGAAATGGTCATGATTTTTGTATATCCTGCCCTTGTCCACTTTCTCTGTGCAAGGAAACTTGCTAAACAGTAAACAAAGTGATAAATGTGAGCTGCAGTGGATTAAATTGAGATGGAACGTAACCATAGTAACGGTGGTAGTTCTGCTTGTTCTGGGCTTGCAAGTAAAGCAGCTTGTGAATTTAGTTCTGCACAAGTGATCAAGGATTCAAAGCAGGGAAGGAAATAACGGAGACGCTAACTGGACTGTACACCAGGAAATACGACAGGGCACAGTTGCAGGATGAAATTTAATGTCAGTCTAGAAGGCTTCCTCTAAAAGGAATCCTGTTCTACTGTATTTTTCTAAATTCTTTAAGGCATCATTAACAAACAAACAAATTAGTATAGTGATTAGGAATAGATTTATTACCTAATATATTGCTTAACACATATGAAATGGAATCCACTTTTTTTCAGGTCGACTGCTTATTTCTCGTACATGGAGGCTTATTTATTAAAGATCAGACTTTAGTGGTTTTGGAAACCACAACTACTCTCACAAACTAAAACCACGATTGCTATTGAATTTATTAAAAGTTCAGATGAAAAAAAGTATGAACGAAAAAAGTGCTGAACGATCTGAAAAAACACCCGAATACCTCGAAACCTCTAAAAGTTTTTCAGACAATTCGTAGTGAAAAAAAATTCGAAAACCTCTAAAATTCTGATAGGATTTTCGTGATTTATGGGATAAAACATAATCTATTTGTTAGTAAATGGGCCCTTTAATGTAACATTCCCCCTCAAAAAATGTCTTACTGAAGGATGCAGCTTTTTTGGCAGAAACTTTCCTCTCATCTCAATTTGTGTCTTGACTCTGCTACCCAGTCTTAGGTGAGAGAATACATCTATTTGTTGTTCCTCTTTTAGCATTCTTGACCCCGTTTCTGATGCTTTTTGAAAATTATATGATATTGACTGCTTGTAGAGTCAGTAAGTAAAGCCATGATAATATTATGTAATGGTCAGGTTAGAAAACCATTGTAAAATGTAAATACAAAAAATATAAAATAAGGTTACAGTTCAAACAAGACATATCGCCATCAAGTTCAACATGAAGTTCAAGTATATGAATTGCGGCACAATATAGGGACTGTAAATATAGTCACTGGAAACATCTAAAGGGTAGGTACGGATGCAGCTCCAACTATCCCATAAGGTGTCTAATTACAACCAGATCACAACATCCCACAATAACTCATTTAGTTAACCAAAGCTGCATGCAAAAGTTCACCACTAAGATTAGTGGCTCAATATACGTTTTAAAGCCAAGGATAGGAACAACTGTGAGTGTGCTTGCTGGAATATATTTGATCTTCTTCAGTGTAACATTTGGCTTCTATGCTAATGAAGAGGTTGACTTTTGAAAGGATCATCCCCTGGAGGCAACCGAGGTGCTGGACTGACAGCTTCTCATCCCAGGGCTCTTCTGGTGCACTTTGTGCTTCTGATGTTATGTTCAAAACATGGGAAATAGTGTTATTTTGTAAAATGGGCATGGTATGTTAGAGTGTGACCAGCAAGTGGCATGGCCAAGGAAAATTTTCAACTTGCTTTACATGCCAAAAAGCACTACCTTGCCTAGGGCCACATTTAGTCTTAAACTGGCTCTGAATGCATTGTGCAATAACAGCAAGTACCGACTGATTTGCCTCTGGTTCCCTGCTCCAAGGTCTGTGCAGTGGGCCTTGGTCTTTTTCCCACACATGCCCAAAAGCCATAGCATTGGAGTACCATGCAGAGGGGTCTACACACTGTGTCAAATCTCTCCAAGCTCCTGGAACTGCAACTGGGTCTACGAATGCAAATCTGTTCTAATCAGGACATAAGGCCAGTGTCTCTCCTGGTGACTTCCAGAGAAGCTCATCCCCCTGGCGGGAACTGATGGGTCAGGCTTCCCTCCACATGGCACCTGGGAGCTTGCCAGGGGCTCCTGTGGCTGGAACTCCTATTGGCACTTCTGGTGAGGAGTGCCCCTAGTGGAAAAGGAGAGACTGGGCTTACAGTGTTTCTCCTCAAAGCTCTTGGGACCCTGCCCTGGGCATATAGTGGTTCCCCTGCATACCCTGCATACCCACCCAGCTATATGATCATTCACCATCTAGGGACCCTGCTATAGGCTCCCGTGGTTGACTACTCCCCTTAGGGACTTCTGGACAGGGGCATATCCCGGTGACAACCGAGAGGCTGTGCTGCCGACTTCTCTCCACAAGGCTCTTGGGACCCTTCCCTGGGCTCCCACAGCTGGTACCTCTTCTTGGCACTTCAGGGAAGAAGCATTCCCTCACAGAACCGAAAGACCAGGCTGATGTATTTTCTCCCTAAGGTTCTTGTGACCCTGCCCCTGCCTATCACTCTCCCTGTTTACTTTCAGAAAGGTGTTATCTCACAAAGGCTCATTTGACTCTGTCCAGGGCTCCTATTGGCCAGTTCCTCCCAATAGGGTGCCCCTTGGCAAGAACTGTGAGTCCGGACTGTTCCTGTCTCCCCCATGGTTCCTGGAACCCTGTCTGGGCTTCCATTGCAAGTGTCTTCCCCTGGAGACTTCTGGAGAGGGCATCCCTGGACATGAACCGAGAAGCCAGGCTAATGGCTGCTCCTCGAAAGGCTCCTGTGACCCTGCCCTGGGCTCCCACTTCCAGTATTTCAACCTGGGTATATGGTAGTTCCCTCGATCTTGCCTGTAATTTTCTCTTTTAACCTATACAGGTATATGGTGGTTTTCAATCTAGGGACCCTGTCCTGGGCTCCTTTGGCTGGTTGCTGCCAGATTCTTTCCCCATGCACCTGGGAGTCTGGGACTCTGCTCTGGGCTCCTGCAGCTTGTTCCTCACCCTGGGGACTACTGGAGAGGGGCATCTGCTGGTGGCAACTGA
Organism: Xenopus petersii; assembly: GCA_038501925.1. Lineage (NCBI taxonomy): Eukaryota > Metazoa > Chordata > Amphibia > Anura > Pipidae > Xenopus > Xenopus petersii. Next base: position 97,143,252 of record CM076683.1, on the reverse strand, counting down.
GCAGCCAGGCTGCTGGCTTCTGCCCCCAAGGTACCTAAGACCTTTCCCTGGACACTTGCTAATGGTACTTCTGGAGAGAAGTATACCCTGGAAGGATCCGGAAGGCTGCACTGATGGCTTTGCTCCCCAGGGCTCCTGGGTCCCTGCCCTGGGCAATTCCCTCCCCAAGGCTCATGTGACACATGTGGCTGATGGATTCTCTCCCAAAGGCTCCTGAAACTGTATGGGCTCCTGTTGCTGGTTCCTCTCCCTTTTAAAGTGGGCATCTCCTGGTGACAACAAAGAGGATGCCTGTTCTCCCGCGGCAGGTTTCTCCCCCAGAGATTTCCAGAGAGGGACATCTCCTGGCGTCAACCAAGAGGCCAGGCTGACGGCTTCTCTCCCTAAATACTCAAGGGACCCTGCTTTAGGCTCCCCCAGCCTGTTCCTCACCCTGGGTATATGGTGGTTCCCCATCAAGACCTTGCCCTTACTTTGCCTATATCTTGCTGGTTCCTCCCATTTTGGAATTTCCCATTTCATTTTGGCATCACATGGTGGCAACTGAGAGGCCGAGCGGATGGCTTCTCTCCCCAGAGTCCTGTGACCCTGCTCCCAGGCTGGTTCTTTCCCCTGGGGACTTATGGACAGGGGCATCCACTGGAGGCAACTGAGCAGCCAGGTTGCTGGCTTCCGCCCCCAAGGTACCTTTCCCTGGACACCTGCTAATGGTACTTCTGGAGAGAAGCATACCCTGGAAGGCCTGCGGCAGGCACTCCAGAGAGAAAGAAGGTGAGAAAAGTAGAGAGGCTGATTTAAGGAGAAAATCCTTAAAATCCTTTAAAGAAGCATGTAAGTGCAAAGAGGAAACACGGAGGATAAAATATTTGGAAGATAGGTAACTTACCCTCTTCATACAAATTTAGAATTTACCAATCCCATTCCCACATAGATTTTCTAACCTTTCTGTTGTAGGCAGCTGGAACTTTTCGTCCAACCCTGGCTCTTACATCATTCCTGTTATACTGTATCACAGAACATATCAAAACCAAACAGATTCAACCTTGGCATACTGATCATGCAATAGTTCTCCAAAAACATTCATGTACACTTGAGCATCACTGTTTAGAATCAGACTTCTGCAGCTACAAATCTGCTAAACTCTCCTACAATACCAACCTCTGCTAAGCTAAACAAACATACTGTAATACACTCATTAAAGGAATAGCTCAGTGTGAAAATAAAAACTGGGTAAATAGACAGGCTGTGCAAAATAAAACATGTTTCTAATATAGTTAGTTAGCCAAAAATGTAATGTATAAAGGCTGGAGTAAACAGATGTCTAATAAAACAGCCAGAATAAAACTTCCTGCTTTTCAGCTCTATAACTCTGAGTTAGTCAGCGACTTGAAGGGGGGCCACATGGTACATTTCTGTTCAGTGAGTTTGTAATTGATCCTCAGCATTCAGCTCAGATTCAAAAGCAACAGATATGACCCATGTGGCCCCCCCTCAAGTCTCTGATTGGTTACTGTCTGGTAACCAGGGTAACCAGTCAGTGTAAACCAAGAGAGCTGAAAAGCAGGAAGTAGTGTTCAGACTGACTTATTATACATCCAGCCACTCCAGCCTTTATACATTACATATTTGCCCAACTAACTATATTAGAAACATTTATTATTTTGCACAGCCTGTCTATTTACCCAGTTTTTATTTTTACACTGAACAATTCCTTTAACTTCCTTTCTTGACATGACATGTTAGGTCACCTGACGCGTTTCATGCCTCTTTCTGGCACTTCATCAGAGGTGATGTGCCAGAAAGAGGCATGAAACGCGTCAGGTGACCTAACATGTCATAGGGTAGGAGTACATCTGTAACAGATGCCTGTTTGTTATTTTATGATCCAATAAAGCTGGAGATTTTTATTTAATGCCATAAGAGTGGATTGGCTTCCTTAAACTACCTTATCCCTTACACATGATGTCTGCTGGAATGGAGACCAGCATGAGGGAGCCAGCACAATTTTGGGAATGGGCACAATTGAGAAGAGACCAGGACACAGGCATGTGAGTTTTTCCCTACTTGGCACCTTTAGAAACAGCCTAGTGTGTAATTAGCCTACAGCAAAGAATAGTGTTCCCTTTACTCTTAATGAGTCATCTAAATCATTCTTTGTACCACAGAAAAAAAGAGCAAAGTGATAAGGAAGTAGAAACCTAGTGTCAAAAAAAGAGGACCCCCCTACTGTGTACATTCACGTTACTTTCAAGGCACCGCCTGCTGTCTGAAAACAGAACTACAATCTAAGAAGGCCTTTCTCCCCCTGACATTGCAGTGAGATGTTGCAAGAAAACACAAGATAACAAAAGCTGTCCTGACTAGTTTAGTTTTGAGATAACTGGCACTTCATCTGGATGTCTATCCCAGAATGCTCTATGAGACCATAAAGGTAATGGAAATAATGAGTTATATTAAGAATTTTCCTAGAGGTACTGGGGGACTATCTCCTGGTATTCAGGCTACGAGTGGACCAGTCTGTTTGGGGTCAAAAGAATAAACTTTTGTGTATGAATTGAAATGTGCCTGTTTTTATCAAAAGCAGCTTCTGAGTTCTAATTTATAGAGAGTGTTGTTAAATCAAATTGACTCTCTAACTTGCAGGATATACTTACAATGGTATTTTCCATATGCAGTGGATAGAAAGATCAACAGTGCAAATAACTTATTTGATACACTGATAAAATAATATTTTGGTTTGGCTAGGGATTAATCAGGGCTGCTCAGTTATCTCTATCCCATCTTTCTGTAGCTGACTGATAATTTTTCATGAAGTTGATGAACTGTAGCATATGACATTTAATATCTTTGTACTTTGAATGTTACATGCGGTAAAACTTTACAGATCCTAAAAAGATTACACACTGAGAATGATGAAAGGATTAATTAGAAGTTTAATACCTTGCAGTAACTTCCATGCAGTGTGATATTAGTGTCTGCAGAGGATGATTTGAAGATTCCCCTTTATAAGCAGACACGTGGAGATTTGAGGAGATTAGTTGCCCAGTGACAAATCTCCTCTTCTTCGGACGACTAATCTCCCCAAACTGCCTTCCCACCGGCTAGAATCCAAATCGATGGCAGGGTGGCACTCGGATAGCTTCGTTTTCTGAAGTTGTCCGAAGTTGCCTCACGAGGAAACCAATTTCGGAAAACGAAGTGGTCCGAGTGCCATCTCGCTGGCAATTTTGATTCCAGCTGGCGGAAAGGCATTGCGGGAAGATTAGTCGCCTGAACAAGAGGTGATTTGTCAATGGGCGACTAATCTCCCCGAATCTCCACGTATCTCTGCCCTTAAGAGAGCCCCTGACAGCACATACTGTACAGCACACTGTTTGTGTTTGCTGCTTAATATCAGCGGTAATTCATTGTATGACCAACGGCTTATTTCAAGGGAAAATATAAAGAATAAACATTTCTCAATACATTTAGGGGCCGATTCACTAACTTCGAGTGAAGGATTCGAAGTAAAAAAACTTCGAATTTCGAAGGTTTTTTAGGGCTACTTCGACCATCGAATGGGCTACTTCGACTACGACTATCGAAGGATTCGAACTAAAAATCGTTCGACTATTCGACCATTCGATAGTCGAAGTACTGTCTCTTTAAAAAAAACTTCAACCCCCTAGTTCGGCAGATAAAAGCTACCGAAGTCAATGTTAGCCTATGGGGAAGGGCCCCATAGGCTTGCCTACGTTTTTTTGATCGAAGGATATTCCTTCGATTGTTCGATCGAATTTTCTGCGCTAAATCCTTCGACTACGATATTCGAAGTCGAAGGATTTCAATTCCTAGTCGAATATCGAGGGTTAATTACCTAACGAGGGTTAATTCTACCTAACTGCATTCTGTGCAGTTAGGTAGAATACCCAACCACGTGCTCACTAATATAGTGAGTAGATTAAATGGTCACCTTAATTGCATGTGCTTGAATAAGAACATGTAAAAATGATTAGAAGTTCGTCAGCTTTAAAGAATGCTGCAAGTTTGGTTCAAAAGACCATGGACTGGTTGTATAAATCTATGATGTGAACTGGCAGCTTCAGTGCATCAAGAGAGGTAATACCCACTTTAACAACATCCATTCATATGCGAGGACAGGTAGAAAAGAGATAAGGTAGGGGGTAGGAAGAGTAATTGTATTGGGCTTGCTGTCATTCTGCATTATTGGGGTTAACTAATTTGTGCCCACTGCAATGCAAAAAGGACAGGAAATTACTAAATGTATCTTCAGAAAACCTCTCAATTTGAACTAAATTGTCAGTGCCGTCAAACTTATGTTTTAAAAACAATTTATTTAATAAAGTATCTAAAATCACATCACCTGAATCCTAATTTATAACTTTCTTTAAACTTTCATTAAAAAAACTGGAGGATTAAAACAAATTGGATTCTTTAAAGAAATAGGAAACGGCTTATATTTAGTAAGGATGAATCTGGCAAAATATTTAATTATAAAAGACCAATCATTTTTTAACCATAATTTTTACCACACAAATCCAAATATTTTATCCACAAAAACTGTAAAACTGTTTAATATCTACAAAAGCTTTAGCCTTTACACTTAGGCTTACATAAAATTTCTCTCTTATACAATTTCCACAACATAAGACGAAACCATTGACAAGAACTTGACTTATTGGGCAAATTCACTAAGATCCGAAGTTGCACCAGCGACAGCTTCGTCGCACTTTGGCAGGCGTAGTTTCGCCAACGCTACGCAAATTCACAAAAATGCAAAGTTGCGTTCAGGGAGGCGAGCGTTAGCGAAGTTGCGCTACCGTTACTTCGTCATGCAAAGCGAAGTTACACTAGCGATGCCTAATTTGCATATGGCTCAAGGTTACAATATAATGGACGTATATGCTGCATTACACTACACAAGCCCATGAAACCTTTAAAAAATAAAATAAAGATATTTATGTGCCCACTGTATAGTTGAGTTGCCATATGTTAGGAAATATAAGGAGAAGGAGTGTACCCCCAAAAAAATGTATGCTATTTTTCATACTATCACTCTTAAAAAAGTAAAAGACGCCAGCGTTTTCTGGGACATATTTCATGGTATAAGGGTGCGAAGTAGCACTAGAGTAGGTCCACTTTGCTAGCGAATTTACGCCAGCACCCGTTAGTAAGCCGGCGAAGTAATGAAATAATGTCACCCTGGTGAATTTGCGCTAGCGTTAGCCGCTTCTCACTTTAGTAAATTTGCCCCACAGTCTAATGAGAGAACAGCCAATTTCTACTTTCACCCTTTAACAAATTGCATCCCTTAAAAGATAACATTTTTCCCACACAGAATGCCCAGGCACACAATTAACCCAACTTGAATGCACAACTAAATCAATTACTGATTTTATCCTATTGGCTAACACCTTAGAGACATTTTTATAATCTTTACTGAAAGTAGTAATTGGTCTCCAAATGATTCCACTTTTTATAAATCAAGGTTAAAATGCTTTTTGCCCACCAAAGTGCAGGAATCTGCTTCTCCCTAAAACACACATTAAAAACATTAAAAAGGTAATTTCATAAACAAACATAACATTCAATTAGAATTCCCTCAATACCAAGTACTTATTTCTCTTAAAACGATTCACTTAAAATTTAACGTATATAATAAGTTAATATAATAACATGATATAACTTATAAAATATCATCCTCAGAAATAGCCCTCTGCATAAATTCTTCTCCCGGCGACAAATCTCCTCTTCTTCGGGGAGACTAATCTTCCCGAACTGCCTTCCCCTGCCTCCCTCCGGCTAGAATGAAAATCGTCGGGGGGAGGCAACTTCGTTCGACTTCGCAAAACAAAATGTGCCGAGAGCGATCCTGCCAGTGATTTTCATGTAGCCGGCAGGGAGGCAGGGGAAGGCAGTTCAGGGAGATAAGCCGATGGAAGAAGAGGAGATTTGTCACCGGGCGACTTATCTCCCTGAATCTGACCGTGAGTCTCTGCTGTAAGGGCTAGTCCACACGGGGAGATAGCGACGCGTTTGCGGTCGCGGCGACAAAGCGCCGCGACAGTCGCCGCGACCGGCGCAGGCGACAGTTTTGTATGGGCGCCTATGTAAAAACGCCTGTGCTAACCACACGAGGCGATGCGCTTTTCAACAGTCGCCTGAAAAAGCCTGGCGAGGCATTTTCAGGCGACTGTTGAAAAGCGCATTGCCTCGTGTGGTTAGCACAGGCGTTTTTACATAGGCGCCCATACAAAACTGTCGCCTGCGCCGGTCGCGGCGACTGTCGCGGCGCTTTGTCGCCGCGACCGCAAACGCGTCGCTATCTCCCCGTGTGGAATAGCCCTAAGAGATTGCTTGCTCTCTAGGGGGTACCCCTTATCTATCTTAATTGAGGCCTTTGGGAATGCCATAAAACACCTAGATTGAGCCTGTGTAAAAATATGGAGCCTGTTACCTTCCCCATGTGAGTAAATTAGCCTTAAGCAAAACCTCCTTATCTTTCTACTAATAGCAGCACGCAATCTAATACTAAAATATTGGAGAGATCGGAACCCTCGAACTATAACAGAATGGCGACCTATTGTTAATGAAAGGAACTGACTGCTTTTCTACACCATACACATACAACTTTTATAACTACTTGGATGCCATGGGTCTCATATTTTATAACCTAATATCACCTCTACTAATTTTGTGTTATAAAGATATAGTTGACCACTTTGCCAATGTAGCAACCACTGTCTCTATTGTTACAGTTATTGATATTTTTAATTTTACGACCTATAATCTCAAGGGTGATATGTTGTTCTAGGTATTGTTACATATAACTCATTTAAGGCTATGATTGTGATCATGAATGATATTAACAGAACATGTATGATACAGCATTCCAATTGACACTGAGGAAAAGCCAGGCTAGTTCCCCTTCTAATGTCTCAACAGAGACTGTCGGTTCTGGATCTGAAGCACCATTATGTATATTTACATATAGTCCCCAGTTTTCCAGTTTTCCAATATAAAGAGAACTATATAAAAGAAACTTGCCATTTTCCAGACTGACCCCGCTCTAGATAATATTCTAAAAAATAGCTGCAGATTTGTTACCAGGAGAGCTAAAACTTTGGATAATGTCTTGGCTCCCAGTTTGATTATGTCTGAAATGTCTACTACTTCGACTTGGCTAGGTAGAAACGGTATGTATAAATGTGGCTCTACATACAGTGACAAGATCATCTTCAGTAACTAATGAGAGTTGTATTAAACAATCTATAAATTGTAATTAAAAAAAAATGGGATTTATTTGTTAAGCTGTAAAAAATGTGGAAAGCAGTATGTAGGTCAAACTGCTAGATCTTTTAGAGAACATATACAGTAGGTGAGCAAATATCTGGTATCAAAGGAAATAGATGTACCAGTGTCTCTGAACATTTCTTCGACTGCTCTAAGGGCAATACAAATGTTCTTTCTGCAATAGGTATAGAGAAGGTCAGCCTTGGTCCTAGAGGAGGTAATCTATCCACATCACTAAATAAAAGAGAAGTAAAATGGATCTTTACATTAAGAACAGGACAACTTCAAGGTCTAAATTATGACTTTGATGTATCTTGCTATTATGAATAATTCATTATGAATATGGTTTTCAGAATTATACTTTTGATGTATCCTGCTATTATGAATAACTAACTAGGAATGCATGCTCTCAGCTGTCTATGTCTTTCTATATACATATACCCTACATCAGGGTCTGCCCCGAGGAAGTATATACGAAACACGTTGGGCTTTTTCTATTATTAAACAAATTATTTTACAAACCATTCCTTAGTATAGTTGAGTTTACACCCCAAAAACTAAGATGCAGATACTGAGTAGAAGATCTGATAGAGCCGGCAGCAACACGCGGAGAAGGGAACTAGAGATGGCGTGAACTGTTCGCCGGCGAACTTGTTCGCGCGAACATCGGGTGTTCGCGCTCGCCGGAAGTTCGCGAACGTCGCGCGACGTTCGCCATTTTGGGTTCGCCATTGTTGACGCTTTTTTTTGCCCTCTCACCCCAGACCAGCAGGTACATGGCAGCCAATCAGGAAGCTCTCCCCTGGACCACTCCCCTTCCCTATAAAAACCGAAGCCCTGCAGCGTTTTTTCACTCTGCCTGTGTGTGCTGAAGAGATAGTGTAGGGAGAGAGCTGCTGCCTGTTAGTGATTTCAGGGACAGTTGAAAGTTTGCTGGCTAGTAATCGTTTTGATACTGCTCTGTTATTGGAGGGACAGAAGTCTGCAGGGGTTTGAGGGACATTTAAGCTTAGGTAGCTTTGCTGGCTAGTAATCTACCTTCTACTGCAGTGCTCTGTATGTAGCTGCAGTGGGCAGCTGTCCTGCTTCTGATCTCATCTGCTGACTGCTGTAATAACAGTAGTCCTTGTAAGGACTGCTTTTATTTATTTTTTTGTTCCAATACAGAGCAGTATCAAGCAGATTACTAGCCAGCAAACTTACTATCATCTGTCCCTGAAATCACTAACAGCTCTCCCCCTACACTATCTCTTCCAAGCACACACAGGCAGATTTTTCAGATACATTTTTGCCCTTGATCCCCCTCTGGCATGCCACTGTCCAGGTCGTTGCACCCTTTAAACAACTTTAAAATCATTTTTCTGGCCAGAAATGTCTTTTTTAGATGTTAAAGTTCGCCTTCCCATTGAAGTCTATGGGGTTCGCGAACCGTTCGCGAACCGCTCGCACTTTTTTTCCGACGTTCGCTACATCCCTAAAGGGAACCGGCAGCAACCTGCTGAGAGAAATCTCAGCGTTCCAGCACACGCTGCAAGGCCTTGAAGCGATCGATCTCCAGACTGTCAGCGCAAGTTCGGGAAGCGGTTCTGTTTGCCGATCGCTGCTTAAAAGTGCAAGTATCGTCCACAGGAGAGGAAGGTTCTCCCCCCCTAAAAACAATTTTTCTTACCCGACACTCGGTAAGTACAATTGCTCTTGAAGCACTTCCTAAGAATTCCGGCAATATTACACTGGTGCAGATGTTTGTTACAGGTGCACTCTGAAGACCGACTCCACTATTTGATCTGGTGCAGAGATTACCCTTGTGATCCTTGCATTTAAACCCTGTGAGTAGATCCGATCAGCATTTACCATCATACAGCAAACAGTAATGCTCTATATACACCTCTTATTTTTTGTTTAGATATTGGGGACGTATTATCTGCTCAGCGCACCAAACTACAAATCCCCCTTTTTCTACATCAGGGCTGTCTAACTGGCGGCCCGTGGTACACATCCTTAGACATGTGTAAGCTTTAAAATGTACTGAGAGTAACTGGGCTGGCCCCTGTATTATTTATACCTCAAATTCAGTAAACTCCTGCATTGTTCACACTTGTAATCCCCCCTGTATTGTTCCCACCTGTAACACATCTATTGTTCACACCTGTAAAGCCCTGTACTGTTCACACCTCAGACAGGCCCATATTGTTCACACATCAGACAAACTGCTGGAGGGTCATCAGCATTGTGTCACTGTATCTAGCACTGTATCCTGTCTCCTGTTCTATTCTGCCAGCCCTATGGTCCTTGTGCGTGCCATACTCTGCCTGCCCAATGCTCCTTGTGTGCACCACACTCTGCCTGCCCTATGCTCCCTATGTGTGCCATACTCTGCCTGCCCTATGTTCCCTGAGTGTGCCATACTCTGCCTGCCCTATGTTCCCAGTGTGTGCCATACTCTGCCTGCCATATGTTCCCAGTGTGTGCCATACTCTGCCTGCCCTATGTTCCCTGTGTATGCCATACTCAGCCTGCCCAATGCTCCTTGTGTGCACCACACTCTGCCTGCCCTATGCTTCCTATGTGTGCCATACTCTGCCTGCCCTATGTTCCCTGAGTGTGCCATACTCTGCCTGCCCTATGTTCCCAGTGTGTGCCATACTCTGCCTGCCCTATGTTCCCTATGTGTGCCATACTCTGCCTGCCCTATGTTCCCTGTGTGTGCCATACTCTGCCTGCCTGTGGGCCTTTTGGCCGGGGCTGTGGGTGGGGGTCTAGGATACAGTAGCTCTCCCTAGTCTTGCGGCAAAGGGCAACTGAAGAACCAGTATCTGGATTGTTATTATTCACTTATCTTTCCATGCACAACTAAATGGATAATATTTCATAACAACCCAGTGTCGGACTGGGACACCAGGGGCCCACCCAAAAACCTTTGACTAGGGGCCCACCAATTAATCTTAGACCAGGGGCCCACTCTTAGTACAATTATTCTTCCTTTCCTCACTCATTTATTCTCCTTTTCTTTCCATACTATAATCTGTTATTCCATCTATTTAGCAACTTTGTGGAATGGCCATGAAATAGGCCAAATGTTTAGCAGCATGATGGCCCACTAACACCTTGGCCCACCGGGACTTTTCCTGGTATCCCTGTGTGCCAGTCCGACATTCCATTTTTGTTTTAAAATTACATTTTCATTAACATACGCATTAAAATGTTATTTCATTTTGATTTTCTCTTCTTTTTTTCTCTTAACCAAGAGTTCTAAAGCCTCCAACAATTAAGTTCAGAATCTGTGACGGAATGCTAGTTTCTGCATTATTAAAGGAGAACTAAACCCTAAAAATGTATATGGCTAAAAACACCATATTTTATATATACTGACCTCAGAAGTTTCAGCTCCTCAATAGCAGCAGTGATCCAAGACTTCAAACCTGTTACATGGTCACTATCTTGGAAAGTGTCTGTGACACTCACATGCTCAGTGGGCTCTGAGCAGCTGTTGAGAAGCTAAGCTTAGGGGTTGTCACAAATTATCAAGCAGAAACTGAGGTTTGCCTTTAATATATGTATCTCTAAAACTATGAGAACCATGAATCTATTGGATTATAGGATAAGTTTACCGCTTCCATGGTGGGTCCGGGTGCTCATGCCCCAGACCTTCAGCAAAGGGGTGTAATTCACAACAATTCGATAGTGGGCAGACACCACTCCGGAAAACACATTGTAGTAGTAGTAGTAGTAGAATCCAAGAGCCAAAATGTAAATAATACAAAAAGTCTTTATTTTACATAATGTATAAAAAATAAAAGCCTTACGCGTTTCGTGTCATCCAAGGACACTTAATCATAGGCTTATGATTAAGCATAGGCCTATGATTAAGTGCCCTTGGATGACACAAAACGTGTAAGACTTTTTGTATTGTTTAAAGTTTGGCTGATTAATAAATTCTGATGTTAGTTGCACTGGTTTCTGAGCTAAATTGCTGGAAATTATCTTAAATAATAATTGATACTGAATCAGCACCTTTATTTATATGTAGTACGAATAGCATTTATCAATTCCTTGAAATTGCATGGAAATACCCATAATACTATACTATTGCTTTAAAAATTGTGTTCCTGACAAACGAATCTTAGGCCCACTTTAAAAATTGAGTCTAACGATCTATAAAATGGTGCTAAAAAAACAGAATGTCAGCTAAATTATACTAACAATTCTGCAGATCAAGGCTGCCTGGGATTTGACAATAATAAAGGATAACCTGGAGCCAAAGTCTTCTATGAACAGTTTCTCATAATATAACTGGGCTGACTGCCAGCAAACCTTTAGCTGGAGAAGAGCATGTGGTGCAGGTTTTTGTGCTTTGCCTAAGATACCACTCGAAGCCAAAATGGAAGTGCTAATATATACATCAACCTCTGTTCAATCTGGTGTGTTTCTGGGAACACTTACCTTGTATTTATGAAATGTTGATGCTAGGGTAAGTAATCACAAATGCCTAGAAAATCCCAGGTGCATACAAAGATGTCAGCTTCTCTGTCATACTGCTGTGAATATAAACAGCACCATGTTCAAGGTATGCCCTGTGTTCTGCTCAGGGGCGATCCTGGCCCCTCCGCCACCCGAGGCAGCAGCAGTTGCTGCCGCCCCCCCTCCCCCGTGCGCTTACCTTTTTGCTCCAGAGGGGGTCCGGGGAGAGGGCCAGTGCACTAGCGCAGAGTGCCTAACTGCTCTCTCTGCGCTAGAAGAGCCAAATTTCCTGGAAATCCGGAAATTCGGCTCTTAAAGTAACAGGAGCGGCATTTTTGCCGCCCCTGGTACCTAGTGGGGCGCTGCCGTTTGAGGTGACAGTCTCAAGTCGCCTCATTGGCGAAGCACCCCTTGTTCTGCTAAATATGGAACAGAATTCACTGCCATTTATAGGCCCCTAAACCATGTTAATTCAAGAACTGTACATAGTTACAGTTCAGAAAAACAGATCAACTATGATTCTCAAATCCCTCAGCCCTCAAACATTTTGTTGAGTTAATGCATTAAAAAGTATCAAAGATCCAAAAAGAACAGCCCTACACTACACATGCACTCTACACTTTTTTAACAGAAACAATGGCTGTTTCTGACAAATAAAAATATGCTTTAATATGATCTAAGTAGACACTTTCTCTCACGTTGTTGCATTGTGAGAATGAATTATTGGCCCTGGGTAATAGTTCCAAGTGCCATATGCCAAGGTTTGATTGACTATTTTTGTTTAAACCGATCTACATTAACTTGATAATAAGTTGGGGTCCTTACTGTGTCAATGATGTGCATTTTTGTATTGTCTTCATTCTAGTTCTACATATAAACTTAGGATAATTTTTATACAGATACATAAATCTCAATCTTGGATTCAGATTTCATACACAAGGCAACAGGCTTGCACTCCAGAACTTTCTTGTAGTTTACTCCATGCTCCCCTCTGTCCTAATAACTGACTCAGTTTCTGTTAACGAGAAATGCACATTTTAAATTAAGCTGTTTCTTTCATGTTTCTCAAAAGCAGTGACAAAACTCGGGCAAGGCATGCTTCGCCTACAGCTTTAAAAAAATATCCTCTCACGGACTGCATCACGAAGCGGCGATGAGCCAGTGATGTGAGAGGGAGCATGGGCAGTAACAATTTAAGTGGCACTGGGCCCCTCTGAAATGTGCTGGCACATTTCAGGTATGAAACTGCCCAAAAATTTAGCATTTAGATTAATTAATCTTAAAATAAGATTAACAAAATAGCTAGAGAATATCCTGGGTGTCTGTATAAGGCATTTTTTAGATACTGACTTTTCTGTCTCCACAGTCCAGTCATACATATGGCCACAGACTTTTGCCTGATCCTTTGTGCCAGGGCTAGACCTGCAAATTCTTCCTATATTTGGGGCTGGCTAGTGATCCGGATGAAAGACATAATGTAAACTCCAGTAAAGTATTCAGTCTATCAAATGTGCCTGTATGATTGCCATCCTTCTTGCAAACAAATGAATCCACAAATGATGCATTTTCCTTATTTACATGGGTGGGGCACAGAATGTCTTTGGTTTTAAAGTGCAAATCCTCCGTTGTGTAGCAACATAAAAATCATGACAGACCTCTAACTGAAAAGAAAGACTACTTAAAGCTCAATTTTTGCTCAACGATTTGTGCATAGCAGATTCATAATTAATAACCAAGACAAATTCTATAATTTTAGTACCCAATCTAAATTGGCACATAGGAAATAAAGAAATCAATTCAGAATCCATTAAATCTAGCTTGTTCAGTTCAAGTTATAGCATTTAACACAGATTGGGGGACATCAACACTGGGCAAATTTGCCCATGGGCAGTAACCCAGTGTTGATAAATGAGCCCCATTAAGCTTTGTGCATATGTTGAGTAAAATGTAAAACTCCCAGCTTCTTCCAATATGGCTTCTAAGAAACGTTGTTAAATTTTTAGTCAAAGCTACAGAAAAAAAACTATCCCATTGGTCTTGGAAGAAATACATATATTTGAGTTTTTAATAAAATGGTATTGTCACCATTTATACTCTGACAGGGGCAGATTTATCAAGGGTCGAATTTCGAATTTGAAAAACTTCGAAATTTGAATTGAAAAAGACCAACCGAAATGAAATCAAAGGTTTTTTTTTGGCCAAATAGGTCAGTTTTCTATCTAATAGGTCTGTTTTCAATCGCTTTCGAATCATACAAATCAAAATAGTGCATTGGAATCGTACGATTCAAAGTTTTTGCCAAAATACATTCTAAGAGGTCCCCATGGGCTAAAAGAGCAATTCAGCAGGTTTTAGATGGCGAATGGTCGAGGTTGAATTTTAAAGAGACAGTACATGATAAATTTTCGAAACTCTAATTTTTTTTCAAATTCGAATCTAATTTGGACTATTCCCTAGTCAAAGTACAAAAAAATTTGCTAGAAATTTGACTTTTCACTTCGACCTTTGCTAAATCTGCCCCTTAATTGTGTGATTGTTTGACTCATACTATACACTAATCAGTTGCTAGAAAGATATTAGATTGTTCTCTGTAAAGGCAATTATATGAGTAACGTGTTCACGTGTACAGTAGTTATACTTTGAGCCATATACAGATATCAGCTTCTGATACAATTAGCAGATACTAATAAGTGATCTCCACTCTTAGCCACAACTTGGAGCCTGGACTGGTCTCAGCCTACAGGATTCATACAATTCTTAAAAGTAGGAATAATATCTATATATTATTCCTACTTTTAAGAATTGTATGAATCCTGTAGGCTAATGTATATAGATGAATAGTAAATGATATGTACTACATGGTGTATTGTAGACATTAGTATGGACTTCAGTTTGCAGTTTAAAATAATTCAAATGTTCAAAGAGGTATTCTCAGCCGTAAATGGAATGAAATTGTAAAAATATTACTTTAATATCCGCAAAAACGTTGCCTTCAGTTGAATGTAAGTACCTAATTAAAAAATAAAGAGGAATAAATATTAGCTTAAATAAAATATAATGGCTGGCTTTTCTGCAGGAACATATTTTCAAATAATCAACCTATGCAGAAATACTAAAATAACAATGACAAATTGAATTATTCATTCATGTGTGAGATAAAAAACAACCTTGCATGAAATGAATTGTTTGGGCAGCACAGCAGAGAATACAGTAATCCAGTCCGCAAACAGATTTCAATATGAACATGTATGTGTAGTCCAAGGCCTCTTGAAAGGCTTCATAATCTGTTTAGCAAACTACCATGCTAAGAGATCAGTGAAAAAACAGTGATTAAAAGACAGGGGAAAAAAACAAGCTTTTCTTGGTGACAAATTACATTTCTTGATAATCATTAAATGACTTTCTTTTTTTGAAAATAGAAATGCAAAGATTGTGTGCTATGGTAACAATAGTTGAACTAAAAAAGGTAATAAAAATAAAATAAGCCATTTACTGAGCATTTCAAATATGCGCAATATCATATGATCTATATTTACGCCTACAAAATGTCACACACAAGCATTTTCTATTTTTTATCAACATTATTTAATTACATGCATAAATATTGATATACTATATACATATTAAATATACACTTAATAAAACCAGCAGTGCAGAATATAGCAAAGGACAGGCTAATTTTGCTTTCAATAGCAGTTATGTTTACAAATAACTTTACACTGAAGAGGTTTCAGTAATGGAAACTGCAAAGTTGCTTTCGTTTTGATACATTTTCATGCAATAAATTCATTGCAGATTTAAGAGTACTGCACTTGAAAGTAATATGATCAAATATCTGATCTATCTGCCTGGCTGTGCAACTTATTCTAAAACCAAGGGTATTAATATGACGTTGGTTATTCCTTTGCTGTTTTCTCAATCGCTACCCTTCTGGAAAGGCTTGCCTTTGTACTGGTGGAATCTTGATGGTGGGATTTGCTTTCAATCAGTCACATGAGCATTAATGGGGCTGCGCACTGTTGTTTTGAGGGGATCTGTGCAAGCCAATCAAATTATTAGACTGCTTTCTCAGGAATCCAGTTCCCTCCCTTTACATAGAGGCAAGAAATTTTCTTCTACAAATTGTTGCCACAAACCAGGGAGCATGCAGATTTTAGCAATATCGCTGTACATTGTAGCCTTAATGGTTTCACTGGAACTAATGGCCCTATTGGAAAACAGACCCAATTGGACCTGTTATTGTTTTCCTTCCTATGTTCTTTCTCTTTAATAAAAGGTAACCTAGCAGAAAAACCACTGCACTAATACTGAATTCCCAAACATTAAAATGTCATATCTCATCAGAAGCAAAAACAATTCCAACAAGCATATAAAACTCTTAACAAGTAATGGCAATAAAGTATGAACTGTGCTGTCAAGAGTTCAAGAGGTTTGCTGTTCCAAAATTCAGGCAAATCATGTTTCCTTGTTATTACAGTTGAGTCTATTAGAACTTCTCTGCAGTTAAAAAAGTAACCATAAAATGTTACATTTATATCCACAAGGTCAAAAGCCTCTCACTTCAAAAAGTATTTGCTTGGCTACAATGAAATGATGAATAAACTAGTGGACCAGGGGGCTAATTGGAATTTCCATATCCATAAAAGCACATTATCCTCCTGTATTAGCCATATCTTATTCCTAATGTGCAGCAGTCATTAATGGTGGAATGTTCAGGGTAATGGTTACCTCCTGTCCAGCAATTAGAAGTATCTAGTTTGCACACAACCGACTCTAACATTAATTTTGCGGGCTACGTATGGCTTATGGCCTGCTCTCCACTTAATTATTGTCTGCACTTCCATGCACAAATACATCCCTTTTATATGTTATTGGAAAGAAAGTGTCAATCATCCTTAAAGTGCCATAGGCATTTCTTCCACAAAGTGTCTAAAAGATATTGGTTGCTCCAGCTATTTTTACAGAAAAAAATAGGATGGACAAATTACAGTTTTCAGGCACAAATTCCTGCATCTGTTACATGTTTGTTTCTAGAAGTATATATAACTAGTTAAATGAATGATTTTGCCTTTGTTAAAATGCCAAGTGTTATGGCATTGGTGTTAGTTTGAAACAAAGTGTTGGGGCTAATTCCTAGAAAGTGCACTGCCTACCAAAATAGTTAGTTTTACTTATATAAACGAAGCTTGGCCTCATACCACCAATAAGACACATTAGGAACCATTGTTTTTTCTCAAAGTTAAACTGCACATATGACATCATTTATCTGTGCATGAACGTGGCTAATGATGAAAGAGAGCCATGCTAGACCTGGGGAACCTATACCTTAACTCCACAGCCAAACCCAGCAGAACATGACTGAGACATTTATCTCTTTGTGGACGGCAGTCTCAGACCTGTAAGTGACACTCAGCAGGGGTGGGTTATGGGAGCCGTTAAAAAACTAATAGTATGCACCATTGGTGGCCAGCCCCCCCAAAAGTTAAAAAAAAAACATTAGACATTGGTGACCAGGTCCTCCATCAGGGCTCTCTCCTATAAAAGTAAAAAAAACATTGGTGGCCAGCCCCCCCCCAAGTAAAAAACCTTGATGGTCTCTCCTAGATAGTGTAAAAAAACACTGTGGCCAGTTCAGTGGAAACTTCAGTGGCTTTGGTTCTTTTCACTGGCTTCTGCTTCGGATCCCATTTGGCTTCCCTTCCCCGGCCCATGAATGGAGTGGCCCTCTGGGCATTTGCCCGAACGGCCTAATGGCCAGTATGGGCCTGCTGATAGGAACGTGTGCATAGGAATAATGTGAATATGTCAGAGTACAGTTGTATAATATATATATATATGTTGATTTACTGGAGGGTAGTAAAGCTGTCTGGGGATGCTGGGAGCCCATGGAAATTCCTGGTAAAAAAGTGGACCAAAAAGGAACCTGGTCTTGGTGCCCAAAAATAAAGGTATGGCCAAAAGAGGCTATAAAGTACTACCTAAAGACAATCTAATGAGAACAGAGTAAACACAAAAATATACTGTCAGTGCTCAATCAAACCACATTCTGGAGTTGCTGGAGCTGCTATAAACAAGAAAAAGCCAAAATGTGTACATAAAAAGAAAGAGAAAAATTGCCAGCGCATGTTTTGCCTTTAAAAATAATTATTACAAAAAATTAGATGTTAGTACCACATAGGGATGGGCAAATTTGAACCGTTTTGTTTCGCCAAAAATTCACCACCGGCGAAATGTTACTGACGCCCATTAAAGTCTATAGGCAGCAAAAAATTTTTTTGATGCACGACGCCATACAGGTCTATGGGCGTCATTTCTGCAGTGAAAAAAATTCGCCCATCCCACCACACTTTGGCCAAAATATGTAAGCTCACGTGCCATTCAGGGGAGCAGAGAATGTTCTGCACTGGCTGAGCTCAGCTAGGAGGAGAGGCCCTCCAACAGCAAGAAAATACCCTACTGCCTGCTTCCTTGTAAGATACCTAGGAGGTTTCTGATGCCTTATAGAGAATGTCAGTATTAATTCAAGTCTTCCAGCTCTTAAAGGAACAGTTCAGTGTAAAAATAAAAACTGGGTAAATAGATAGCCCGTTCACATTATCTATTTAATCTATAAAGGCTGGAGTGACTGGATGTCTAACAGAACAGATCAGAACACTACTTCCTGCTTTTCAACTCTCTAACTCTGAGTTAGTCAGTGACTTGAAGGGGGCCCACATGGGACATAACTGTTCAGTGAGTTTGCAATTGATCCTTAGCATTCAGCTCAGATTCAAAAGCAACAGTTATGAATCCTGTGGCCCCCCTCAAGTCACAGATTGGTTACTGCCTGGTAATCAATCAGTGGAAACCAAGAGAGCTGCAAAGCAGGAAGTAATGTTCTGACTATTATGTTACACATCCAGTCACTCCAGCCTTTATACATTACATTTTTGAAAATATTTTTTATTTTGCACAGCCTATCTATTTACCCAGTTTTTATTTTTACACTGACCAATTCCTTTAAGATTATACCTGTAAGAATACCTTCACTGGGAGTTCATTGGTACCTGTAGTTTAAGGGTGGTGTTGTGAATGTGCATTCTTGGTAGGTACAGATTTCTTTTTTTTTTTTTGCTAAGTAGAGGTGCATTGAGAAAGATAGCGTTAATAGAAAATTATGAGTTCTTGGGAGTGACTTTGACCCAGGAACTGACCTTTCCTTTAAATACATAACCTGGATTCTCGCATATACACCATTAGCTAGGAAGTAGGTGCTCCCTCTGTGCAAGTTGTACGCCAGGAGAGAGGAGAAGCTGAAGCCTCTTCCAGGGCAGCAAGAGTTTGTTTCTACTATGCCATGAGGCTGTATTAATGTAGTGCAAGTCCTGTTAGGCATGCATAAGAGTGACGTGGTAGCAGAATATAAGAGTGAGAGAAAGAAAAAAAGAGAGAAGTGTGACCATGTAACAACTGTGGCCATATTTGCTGGGAGGTTGAATCAGACTGTGAAGTAGTGTTGCAATATAGACTAAACATAATTTTTTGCAAACATAGCAGTGTGCAACTCACTCAGCAACAACAAAGGTGTGCCAGAAATGTCTGCACCACTATTTTCCCAATTTTCTTTGGTTTTACTCTATAATGCTTTTTAAATTGTTTAAAAGATCTTAACTGGGACATGTTAATTTACAGTAGAACCCCCATTTTACGTTTTTCGTGGGACCAGAAAAAAAGGTGTAAAATCCAGGAAAATGTAAAATCAGGGAAATGTATTATACATAATATATAGGTGGGACCACAAAGCGACAATGTAAAATGAGGGAAAATTTAAAATCAGGG
The DNA here is from genome assembly GCA_038501925.1 of Xenopus petersii. Lineage (NCBI taxonomy): Eukaryota > Metazoa > Chordata > Amphibia > Anura > Pipidae > Xenopus > Xenopus petersii. The sequence continues at coordinate 97,123,683 of CM076683.1, read as the reverse complement.
GATGTAAAATTGAGGTTTTACTGTATTTCACAATGTAAAAAACTGTTACATTTTGTACTGAAACAACTGAAAATAGCAACAGAAAAGCCGAAGGAAAAAGACAAAGGTTTTAATAACTGTGTGCAGGCAATGGAGGAAAGTGCTAAAAGGAATGAACACTTATACACAGACAATTAATACACATGAACAATCTTTTTGTGTATGCTCTCTGATGTAGAAGTATTGCTTTGACCCTATTCTATTTGTGATGTGTGTGGAAACCCAAGGTACTTTTACTGGTTAAGGGAATCTGTCATGTGCATAGTATATTTTTTAACCACATCCATTTATATATAAAATTATATATATTTTAATTAAAATAGATTCTCAATATTACCCCATCTATCATTTGTCAAAAAAAAAAGTAGATATGAGAAATAACCATCCTAACATTATATCCGTCTGTTGTGATGTTTAATTCACAATATGATTAATAAAAAATCGATAAGGTCTGTATGGAGTCTAAATATCTACCCACCCTAGGATATACCTACTACCAGGACCTTTGAAGCTCTAAGAAGAAAAGAACTTTCATTTGAAGCAACGTAGGGGGTTCTTCACAGTCAGGACAATGAGGTTGTGGAATGCACTGCCGGGTGATGTTGTGATGGCTGATTCAGTTAATGCCTTTAAGAATGGCTTGGATGATTTTTTGGACAGACATAATATCAAAGGCTATTGTGATACTAAGTTCTATAGTTAGTATAGGTATGGGTATATAGAATTTAATTAAATGTAGGGAGGGGTGTGTGTATGGATGCTGGGTTTTCATTTGGAGGGGTTGAACTTGATGGACTTTGTCTTTTTTCAACCCAATTTAACTATGTAACTATAGCCTTTCTCTCTTACAATAGAGTAGGTTGGCCTGTCTATCTTGGCATTCATCGTGGCATAAACAATGAACGTTGGGTATTCAAACAGAGCATAATGTTGACATGGGTGTATATATAACTAATTGTATGTGGATCCGGTTATTCAGGTTTATAAAGGTATAAAGTATGTTTGGGAAGCAGAATTCCATGTTGTGTAATCACTGTTGTTGTGAGCTTATCTCGCCTCTTTCATATTTCCATATTAAATCTCCAAATACTTTTTAATTTGCTTTATGTCCTTTAGTTTAATTTACACTTTTTATTTTATTTAACAAGAAGGTAGAACCTTCCCCTTCTTTCTGAGATAGGTGTTGTGATGTGAACTGATATCAACAACAACACTATTGCTAAAATTGTTTAGCTTTTTACTTTATAATTTCCATTTATCTCCCATAACCACCCTTTACATTTCCATGAATACATTCATAGCCTAAGTTGACTATAAAAACATTTAATAATCTGTTTTACAACCTCTATCCATTCAGTTAGGGATGAGGTTAATTTGGACCGGCTAATCGACCCAGAACTTTGTAGGTCTCTGGGCAAGGGGCAAAATGTGATTATTGCCTGGAAAGGAAAGCCCTGGAGCTATAAAGGCAGGGGCTGCATTAAAAGGGATCCGAATGACCAGCAGACAGATTACACTAGTTTATGTTTACAGATTGGTAGAATCAGATGCAGCTGTGATTGGGTGAGAGGGAATGAGTTTAAGGGAAGGAAACCCTTTCAACGCAAAACCCCTCTCCCCCGTAGGCCGGCAAATGCCTCCTACAGCGCATGCCCTGCCAAACGCCGATAAGAACAGGAAGAAGAACGATCGGAATTCGGCAAAAGAGGACCTGAACGGAGCGGTGACTAACAAGTTAGGGCATTTGCCCGGGGGGGGGGGAGGAGGGCCTAGGGGGGTAGGGGGAGGGGTTTTGTGCCAAAAGGGTTTCCTTCCCCTTTACAGCAGGGAAAAGCCATGCTGAGGGTGGAGACAGAGAGGGATGTGCGATCTTCTGAGCAGATAGAAACATCCTACCCACCCTCCCCCTTTTGCATATTTTACAGAAATGGCAGAAGTTTTTTTCTTCTTTATGTTCTAATATTATTTATTAATAACTGAATGTGAACATTTTTGTAAATGCTCTGTTATATTGGGATTTCTGTTCCTTTATAGAGTATAAATGTGAGAGTCTGTATTGTATTAAATCATGATAAATAAATGTCAAATAAATGTTGTTGCCATTTTACCCCATTCTTGGCTCCTTGTGTTTTATTAAGGTATGTAACAAGGGGTTCAGTGAGATGGCTCAAGGTGGAGGAATCAATTAAGTTCATTTTGCAGAACAACTGAGTGCCAAAAGAGTCTTTATGTGATAACTAACTACGGTGGTCTAGTGGGCCGGCGGAGATGGCCGACGTACCAATCCTGACCTGCCTGACTATTCTTGAACCCTGCCTGCACCAACCTCGACCTGCCTGACTATTTTTGAACCTTGGAAACAAATGTGTCCCTTTGCTTGTTCAGAACACTTGGTTTCCTGCTCTCAAGTTAAGACCTGGCGGCATCTGAATAGCTGAGGGCTTTTCCCGAGGCCAAAGATGGCTGCTACAGGCAGAAGATTGAGCAGTGACCAGGGAGCCTAACACTTGTTCTGATTTTAGGGAGCCGTAAGTGATAGTGCACAAAACAGCACCAGCTTTCAAGCAAGTTCAATTCAAAGCTTATAGAAGGAAATTTGGCAAATCGACCTGTGTGATATTACCCTTATTTGGACAATTTTAAATTCTGCTTTCAGAATATATTTTTACAATATTTAAAAAAAAAAAAAAAAAATATATATATATATATATATATATATATATATATATATATATATATATATATATTAGAACGCCGGGTTAAAAAGAAGCAGACATCCACAGTTGCGCCAGCATTCAATTATATATCAGTGCAAGGGGGGAGGGGTGTCCACCACATTTAAAGCAATTATCCTATGTACAAAAGAGGACTTATCCCCCTATCCCGTTGCACTGTAGAAAATTAGACACAATGTATTACAGTAAAAAGCAATATTTATTAATAACCATGCTAGTGAAACAAATTAAAACATATTTAAAAACCAACAGCGCTGCTGGAAGCAAAAACGGGGAATACCCTGATGTTAATTAGTGATCACTATTTTTTATACTGGTTGAAAAACCTTGCGTAGATAAAAAAATTGTGGTTGGAGCAGTATAGATAGTTTGGTAAAACGTATTAAATGTGAACTCCCGGCAGAAGCCACATTAAGGGCATGTGTGCCAAAATGTCCCTTCTTCTCTGTATAAGAACTATATCCCAAGCAGGGTAGGGGCTGGCTCCCCTTGCAAGTCCCACAGCGGAAGCCCCTTGAGCCGAGGTTAAATGCAGGGTAAGTAAGGAGTTAGCTGTAGCAAACGCTGGATCCATTGTAGTAGCCTAAAGGCTATATATGCAGAACCCCAGTTCAGTATGCCAGCAAAAGATTTCCTATACTTGCCCTTGTGTGGATATCGTCCGTGGTGTGGAACGCTCACAAATATCCGTCAGATCATCCCCGGGATAAAAACTGCATCCAATCCGCAAGGGAAAAACACCGCTTTGAGCCCAGCAGCGCCGAACTACTCGACAGCTGTTTCGCCACGAAAGTGGCTTTGTCAAGAGATTTTTTTTATCTACGCAAGAGAATTTTTTTATCTACGCAAGGTTTTTCAACCAGTATAAAAAATAGTGATCACTAATTAACATCAGGGTATTCCCCGTTTTTGCTTCCAGCAGCGCTGTTGGTTTTTAAATATGTTTTAATTTGTTTCACTAGCATGGTTATTAATAAATATTGCTTTTTACTGTAATACATTGTGTCTAATTTTCTACAGTGCAACGGGATAGGGGGATAAGTCCTCTTTTGTACATAGGATAATATATATATATATTGTTATATGTATTGCTGTTACCCTAACAATATGCAATAAACCAAAGGTAAGTACTTTTTTACCCTTCTAGCATAGATGATAATAGTGGGTATTTTAAGACTGTGCCTGTTGTGCAAAACAAACTATGTTACAAGCTCTAATGAGCAGGACATTCTTTATCACCTGTATCTTTAAACATTTGTACATAGTTTGTTATTGTATGTATAACTTTATTTGTAAAGCTCTGTTGGTTCACGTTTAAGTTAACTTTTAGCATGTTAGAACATGGGCAGTTCTAATCAACTTTTCATTTGGTCTTCATTATTTATTTTTTTTATAGTTTTTTAATTATTTGCATTTCTTCTGACTTTTTCCAGCTTTCAAAAGGGGGTCACTGACCGCATCTAAAAACAAATGCTCTGCAAGGCTACAAATGTATTATTGCTACTTTTTATTATTCATCTTTTATTCAAATCAATGCATGGTTGCTATGATAATTTGGACCCTAGCAACTAGATTGCTGTATTTGCAAACTTGACAGCTACTGAATAAAAAGCTAAATAACTCAAACACTATAAGTAATAAAAAATGAAAACCAATTGCAAATTGCCTCAGAATATCTCGTTACATCATACTAAAAGTTAACTCAAAGGTGAACAACCCTTCTAAGGAGCTGCAGCACCGAACAATGCATAATAGTACAATATATACAATATATAATAAGTACACACAGGGAGAAATTAGTCACAAAATAGATACAATCAATATGCACCATACACACAGCTTATATAGGGACATCAAGCTTAAGTGCTATGTGGTAAGAGACACAGTAGGAAGGAGGTCCCTGCCCTGTGGAGCTTAGGGATGCACCGAATCCAGGATTCGGCCTTTTTCAGCAGGATTCGGATTTGGCCGAATCAGAATCCTAATTTGAATATGCAAATTAGGGGCGGGAGGGAAATTGCGTGACTTTTTGTCACAAAACAAGGAAGTAAAAAATGTTTTCCCCTTCTCACCCCTAATTTGAATATGCATATACAAATTAGGGTTCGCATTCGCTTCAGTATTCAGCCAAATCTTTCACGAAGGATTCAGGGGTTCGGCCAAATCCAAAAAAGTGGATTCAGTGCATTCCGAGTTAACATACATGCAGAAATTGGAGGAGAAAAAGTGCACAATGTAAAGGCATTGTCCAATAGGTACCAGGACTAGACTAATGTTCTAGTGTTCCAAAAGGTAGACTCTTAGGGGCACATTTATTAAAGAGCGAATTGTGTTTTTTTGGCAAAAAGTTCCCAAAATGACCATTCGCAGTGAATTTGCCAATCTACTAAAAGGCGAGTAAGACAAATCACTAGAAGACAAACTTTTGCACCATTTCACCAGACAAATTTTTGCCATTCCAGAGGTAAGGAGCAGCAAAATAGAAAGGTTTAAGATGAGAGATGGCAGTGGATGTGGATGGTGTGAAAAGAATCTGTCTCTGAGAGGAGTGGAGGAGACGGCCAGGACCCACAGTGGTACAAGTGAAGAAATGTAGTGAGGACCAGAGGAGTAAAGGGCTTTGAATGTTAGGATAGAATAAAGGCATGGTTTAGTGTTTTGGCTGTTATGTGTACTGCGGAGGAAGAAGTGGCAGAATTTGGCAGCAGTATTAATATGATTAGAGAAGGAGAGAGACTGCTCAAAGATGACTACTAGGTAGCCTGCTGAATTAACAGGGTTAATGGTCATACCATCAATAGTAGTGATGAAAGGAAGAGATGGGCTGGGTTTATGTGGGAAAACTATGAGCCCAGTTTTAGAAAAGTTGAGCTTGGGGTGGTGTTGGTTCATCCATGAGTAGATAGCTAGTAGACAGTTTGCAATCATGGTCTCAACTTCAATAGTAAGTGAAGGGGTGTCTAAATATATCTGGATGTCATCTGCAAGTGAAGATATAAGGTCTCCTAAAGAGAGAGTGTACCAAGTACAGAACCCTGAGGCACCCCCTCACTAAGCTGAGCCAGGAGAGCGGATTTGTTAGCAAAAGTAACAGAGAAGAAGCAGTCAGAAAGGTATAAAAAGAACCAGGATGCAGCTCAATCCCTGAAACCAAGTAAATTGAACATTTGCATTAGAACAGAGTGGTTAACAGTATCAAAAGCAGAAGATAAGTCCAGGAGAATGAGGATAGCGTAATGTCCTTTGGCCTTAGCAGGCTGGAAATCACATGCAACTCTTCATAAGGCAGTCTCATTGGAGTATGAAGGTCGAAAGCCAGACTGCATTGGGTCGAACAGATTATGGGTGCAGAAGTTAGTAATATGAGAAAAGACAAGATTTTCAAGAAGTTTAGAGGTTAATGGTAAGGGAGAGACAGAGTGGTAGTTAAATAAACAGGATAGCTCCAGTGTAGCCTTTTTCAGAATGGGATTGACACAGACCTGTTTGAATAACTTGGAGAAAGTCCCTGAAGTTAGTAAGGAACTGAATATATTAGTGCTATAAGTGCTAGAGAAAGGACAGGAGCACACTGTTTTAGTAGTGGCGATGGCATGATTGATGGAGAGGACAGAAGTTTTCAGACTTTAGACTCAGTTATAAGATCAAAAGATTTGAAAAGGGAAGGAGGAGATTTAGGAATGGCGGGAATATTTGTATCTGAGTGGTAACATTTTTGTGAATAGAATTGACTTTGCTTTTAAAGAATTTAACAAATCCGGGGGGGGTGGGTAGTAATGGGTGAATCTGACCCGCCCATTTTACTTCTCCAAAATTTTCAAAACTGTGAAAAATCGTCAAAATGCATCAAAGTCTATGCGCGACAAATCTTTTTTTATAAACGTTGTTTCTGGAATTAGAGAAAATAAAAATGTGGAACAGCTGAGAGATTCATTTAAAGTGTTTTTGCAAGTAGAAGGAAATAGAGGGAACCCTAAAAAGGAAACGATACAGTGACACTAATAGTAGACGGCCCATTACTTTTTGGAATAACTGGGCAGTCTCAGGTTTTGTCTTGCTGAACAATGTAAACTATAAGGTTCATGTGTCCAGGAGTGGCCCATCCTGATCTTCCTATATCTTAAGACATGATTTGGGAAAGCAGCACAACGGTAGCAGCACAAAGGTGAATCGTTCCAAAGTCATCTGAAAAAGAGTTATGAATTGACACTTTCTCTTTTCTGTTTATTCTACAGTTAATTGTTGCACTATTTTTTCATTTTAATTTTTTTGTATTTTTGATTTCCAATATCCCTGGACCATGTGGCATTGTTAAACAAATTTGTTAATTTTATGACCCCCCCCCTCATACTGCCTCACAAAAGCACATAAAGTAAAATTTTTTCTCCCACCTGCTCTCCCTCTCTTTTCTGATATTACTTGCTGCATGCCTATTTGCCATCGCTTTTGCAATGAACCCTATTTGTTCAAAGCCACAAATGCTGCTAGCCTTTATAACCTTATTCAAATTCCTAATCTTCCCTCTGCTTATCTCCCCACCTCATATATTAGGTGATTTCAATGGCCACATCGATGACTTGTCTCAGTCCTGGCCACAGGGTCGGACTGGGGTGTGCAAGGCCCACCGGGGTTGCTACCCCAGGGGTCCCCACACCCCCTCTAGGGCCCCTGCCACCCACCCTCTCATTCTCTGCTAGGCCCTCTCTGCACCCCCGAACATTTGACACAGTTGGGGAGGGTGGGCAAGAGGGAGGTCACAATCAGGTCTGGATTGAGGTTTATTAATACTTAATGCTGTAAAATGTTTCTTGTAATTATAGTGATTGTACTTATTTTACAATCTGCATGTCAGAGTGCATTAGAGTTTCCATATTCATATTTCATTTTTTAGATTAAGAAAATTTAATTGGCGTAATATTTCCTTCTGTTTCAAGACACAATGAGAACATTTGCACTCAGTATAAGAATTTGCAAGTATAATAAATAGCAGCAAACCAATGAGAAATAAGATTATACTTGCTGACCTAGATTTCTGAGCGAATTTCTGTTGATTTCATTGGGTAAAGATAGAAAGGGAAAGCATATATGGGAACAATATTTTTTTTTCTAGACAAAGACATGTGTCCTATATACCTGTAGAGCCAAAAGCTCCACAAAGAAGTGCACATCTGTTATACTGAATATCTAGATTCAGAATGAAAAATATCTGCTCAATGCACCAAACAAGATCTGTATGTCCTTTTGGGAAAGCACATTAAATATTAATTTGGGTCACAATAATTTATTAGTTGTATTATTTCAAGTGGCTTAGTCTGAAATCTGCATTTATTTTAATAGGCAAGCTCACTTCCATATGTACACTGATGTCTCAGGGCCCCTTTGTATTTTTAGCCTTTAATAAGGTTTGATAAGGTTTGTATAGTATGTAAAATATTATATATACTATGTATGTGTAATGTTTGGTTATTAAAAGGTAAATCCAATTTATAATGGAACTATGGCCCAGTAAGAATGTTCCCTGCTTGACTATTGGTAGACTGAATAATCTGTTGTAATGTACATGTAAATGTAAGTCAGTGTAACATGTTAGACCGGCAGGCTTGAGAGCTCCCCTGCTGTAAGAGAAGCAGAAATATGGTCCATAGTAGGGAAGAGGACAAGCTCAAGTGTTTGTCCAGATTTTTTTTTCAGAGTAATAACACACCATGGTTTCCGTGATTTAAACTAATGGGGAGTGAAGATGATCATAAGAGTTTATAAATGAGAAGATTGTTGTTATTTAGTAAGTCTGTTGTGGCAAGCTAGGATAAAACATGTATGTTGTATGCCTGGTGACTCTTCCTCATTCGCCTGAAGATAGAACCAGTAACTACAGTTGAAATATTTAACAAGTGCCAGCCCTTAACAATTTGAGAACACTTAGGGGCAGATTTACTAAGCTTGAGTGAATAATTCGAATGAAACATTATTTGAATTTCGAAGTAATTTTTTGGGTACTTCGACCATCGAATTGGTCAAATTCGATCGAATAGAATGATTTGAACAATTAAAGTAAATATCGTTCGACAATTCGACCATTCGATAATCGAAGTACTGTCTCTTTAAAAAAAAGTTGACTTCATACTTCGCCACTTTAAACCTACCGAAGTCCAATGTTAGCCTATGGGGACCTTCCCCAGCAATTTTCTAAGTTTTTTTGGGTCGAATAAAAATCCTTTCATCGATCGATTAATATCATTCGAATCGCTCAATTCTAACGATTTCATCGTTCGTTCGAACGATTTCTATTTGATCGCTCAATCGAACCTTTTGCGCTAAAATCCTTCAAATTCGATATTCGAATTCAAAGGATTTTACTTCGAGTGTCGAATTGGAGGGTTTTTTTAATTCGACTCTTGATAAATCTGCCCCCTAAAGTGATTATTAATATAATTATATGAGTATTGCATGATTGTGTAACACTAGTATTGTTTTTAATGTTAGGTTACATTTCTAAATGCTTAGCTTTTGGCACTGGTCAAATATGAAAAAATTAAAACTTGGCAAAAAAGGCAATACATCACATGGGGCCTGGGAGCTTTCCAAAGTTTAGGAAGAGGGGTTGGCCAAGAGGTTAGTGATCAGCCTTTGATGTGGAATCTCATGCTATTGAACTTGGTTGGATTCTCTGTGGCACTGTGGCACACTGTTGTTCCTGCTGGATAATGAGACCTGAGTAAAGTATAGGCTTAAATAGCGATCAGTAAACTTTATCATCATAGCCAGGATTAAAATATTAGTTTTAGGAGTAATGGAAAATGTTGACTTTAATAGAAACATGTTACATTGTCGATAGAGAATTCTGTTTGCATGGGTAACTATACAGTAAGTCAAGACATAATAGAAACAAACTGTCATTTCAATTCCTAATAGTATGGGACTTAATAACAAGCTCTTGGTTATTAGAGAAATGCTAAAATCAGAAGAAACAGGCAGACAAATATTTTGTATGGCATCATGTTTAAGATCTGATGTTAGTAATGTATAGTGATTACCAAAATTTTTCGCCAAGTATGGATGTCACCATTAAAAAAATGGCCATTGACTTGGATTTTGTGAATTTTCACTGCTTTACCAATTTTTAGGCAAAGTGAAACAAGACAGGCACTGCCGAGCAACCTGGCAGGGCCACGTCACGCTTTCAGTCTTTTTTTTGTGCATTATCTTAACAGCTACACTTTAAATCCCAAATCTTATTACATTAATATTTGGGAAACCATCTTATTTTAGCATTTATTTTTTGTACAATTTTTTGCAACAAAAGTTTCTTCTAACACCTTGGTTTTGTACCATGACGGATAACAATACTGAAATGTCAAACTCTGGAGAAGCACAGCTAAGGCTTCTATGGAGTAAAGAATGGAGGTTGTACTGAGTTGTCAAGAACATTTATGCAAAGTTTTACCTGATTTCAAGTTATGCCTCACACTTTATTAGATTAATTATTTGCATTGTACATTATGCAACACAGATCCAGCATAGAGTATAGGGAAGTATAAAAACTAACATTGGAAAGGGAAACTCCATGAACATCTGCTTTTTACTTTATAACTTTAGAAGATGCTAGTTAACCTAAAATTGTATAAGCAAGTGTGCACATTCAAGTTCAGATTGGTTTTCTTCATGGTGTTAATTTGAGTTCACAGCAGAACTGAGAAAAATATAAATCACATAAAAAATGTTATCTTGAAGCAAATTATTAAAGCAGTAATGGGGGAAACATTTTAAATGTGACTTTTCAGCTCAGCTTGCAATGTAAAAATCATTCATTGGCGAATACTACATCTACTAACACCTGCCCTCGAGTTTCATTAAATATTTTGTTGCAAAAAATTATGCTCATGTTTACAAAAGCCATTTGTTTGCAAACTTTATGGAAAATCACTGCAGTCTGAAGCAATCAATTAAAATCTTGGTTGCTGAAGAAGTATATTACATTTCCCCATTCACTGGCGTAACTGTAGAGGAAGCAGACCCCACGGGGGCCCGGGGAAAAGAACTGCAGGGTCTGTTTCCGCTATAATAGGAGTGCCCATACCATAGTAATGCAAGGTCTACTTTTTGTGATGTTGTCCCATTATGATCTACATCCATAATATCACTGTTAGCATTAAGTTCCATGGAAAACATTACTTAAATATTATATTAATTTATAATATAGATAATAAAGTACCCTGAGGAGTTTCATGACATACAGGTCATGGAACTCTGAGGTTACTTCTAATATCTTCATATTTTGCAACAAGGGGTACTTTATTTATTACAATACACGAGTTATAGTAAGTCAAAAATGACATCACTAAGCTTTATAATCAGCCATTATAAATGATGACATCACTAAGAGCCGTTAATAAGGATATAATTTACAGGATATTCATGGCTTTTGTGTATTATAGAATTTATATGCGCACTGGGCTCTCTGAATATTTTTCTGGCGGGGGGGCAGTGCGCTTTTTTTACGCCCCTGTCCCCATTAGTATGGAATAAACCAACTCCACTACAAAAAGCTTACAGGTGACAATAGTTTCATGGGAATGGGGGCATAAACATATATTCTCCTAAATATGAAGATCTAAAAGTTATTTGTTGCACCAGATCTGAAGGATTGTTTAGTTGGTTTTAAGTCTTCTTATATTTTGAAAAAGTCTTTTTCATAATAAAAGTATTAATTGATTTTAACATAACTAATGTGATGGACAGGTTGCACTTCCATGGTGTTGCTCATCTCTCTTAGTTGCTATTGCTAATTAATTCATTAATAAATCATTTGGTTGTATAATGCAAATCGCTGCATGACATAGTTGCTCAAATGCAATTAAGATAATGATTTGGAGTTAAAAACACATTTCTGAGGACTAAATGGATTTTAAATACACTAGGGTTTTTTTTTTCTTTTGCATTTACAACAAATCCCAAAAAGCCTTGTTACATATGTATTTTCCCAGATATAAATTGATGCCTGAATTCATACTAATTTCAATATTTATTAAATGATTCTGCTTCTGTAGTTAAAGGGGTGTACAATAGCTTTCTAGGTGCAGAAGAGATCAAAACTAACTCATTCTGAGCCCTGTGTTGTTGTGTAGCATATGTCCAGCACAACCCTTGTTGTTCAGAATATGTCAGAGTGTGCCAAGCAACTGGTAGCCCTTTGTGTGCCAGAAGCTACATTTCCTGACTGAGAAAATGATGAACTTCACTCTTTACTGCTGTACTGCAAGTTGGAGTGATATCAAGCCCCCTCTCTCCCCCCCCACCAGCCAAACAAAAGAACAATGGGAAGGTAACCAGATAATAGCTCCCTAACACAAGATAACAGCTGCCTGGTAGATCTAAGAACAGCACTCAATAGTAAAAACCCATGTCCCACCGAGACACATTCAGTTACATTGAGAAGGAAAAACAGCAGCCTGCCAGAAAGCATTTCTCTCCTAAACTGCAGGCACAAGTCACATGACCTGGGGCAGCTGGGAAATCGACAAAATGTCTAGCCCCATGTCAGATTTCAAAATTGAATATAAAAAATCTGTTTGCTCTTTTGAGAAATGGATTTCAGTGCAGAATTCTGCTGGAGTAGCACTATTAACTGATGCATTTTGAAAAAAACATGTTTTCCGATGACAGGATCCCTTTAAACTACGCATACATACACACAGTTTCTACCAATCCAATGCAAAATCTTAATTACAGATCTGTGAGAAATTTTCACCTTTACTTTAACCAATCTTTTCTTTCACACATTTATAATTTCCCAATATTATGTTCATCAATAGTGATCAGTGAACTTATTTGCCAGGCATGAATTCATGGCAAACTTCCATACTTCGCCACCAGCAAATTTTTTCAGTGAAAAATAGTTGAGCGTGTAAAAAAATGTTTTTTGACAAAAAAAGTCAACAAGACAAAATTGTTGCTGAGACAAAAAAAGTTGACCATAAGAAAAAAATGCCCATTGCATTTGGAGTGAGAAAAAATTGTTGCTCGCATAAAAATTGTTGTGCAAAAAACTTTTTTTGACGCCCATTGACTTCAATGCATTTCGCTCATCAGTATTCATCAATACTGGTCCTCAAAATCATGGGCCACTCTATTTCTCTGAACTAAGTTAAGTAGAATGTATGTTTTTAACCATTTCTAATGCAGTTTTTTCTTTGGTTATTCGTGTAAGCATTTTTTATTTCATCAGCACAGATCTGGAAGGTTTTTGAGACGGTTCCTCTATGGATCAGCTGCAAAAGGCAGTAACTGCCAGATAAATACTTAAAAACTATACCCCCAAAATGAATACTTGAGCAACAGTTTATCTCAAATTAAGTGGCATATTAAAAAATCTTATCAAACTGGTATATATATTTAAATAAATATTGTCCTTTTACATCTCTTGTAGTGAACCGCCATTTTGTGAAGGTCTGTGTGCTGCCTCAGAGATCACCTGATCAGAAATACTATAGCTCTAACTGTAACAGGAAAATCTGTGTAAGCAAAAGACAGAAATCTGTCTGTTAATTGGCTCATGTGACCTGACATTTATGGTTTGTTTGGTATGTTTGTGTGCACAGTGAATTATATGATCCCGGGGGCAGCCCTTATTTTTTAAAATGGCAATTTTCTATTTATGATTACCCAATGACACATACTACTAAAAAGTATATTATTATGAAAATGGTTTATTTACACAAAGCAGCTTTTTACATATGCAATATCTTTTTATAGAGACATACATTGTTTGAGGGTATAGTTTTCCTTTAATGTATATTTTTTAGTTTGGGAAAGCTTTTATGTTGAAACAGAATACTTATCGTTTTATAAACAGCAATTAAAATTGCATGATGGTGTGCAATGTGTATTCTGTATGGTCACTGTGCTCATAAATATAAAATGTATCTTAATATATGTGCAATCCTTGGGACAGCAGCTTTGCTTCCATATCTAGTGTGATTATTGAACAAAAGTTGTGCTCACATTTTTTTCTTCAATTCCATGCATATGTTATTGATCATTGTTGCAGAAGTTCTTGTTATATTTAATGAAATATAGTATATAGAGCCCTAGATTTTCCCATGTGACTTTAGCTGGGTTGCTGATATATAAAAGAAATAAGGACATTTAAATGTTTTAACTACAAATGTATTATGTAAGGTAGTTGTTTTCAATGATGATCTTTAAAAAATGGGGTTTACCTTGACGTGGTATGGCGGCTTACCAATTTTATGATCATAACTTTGTAACAAAAAACCCTGTTTTTCTTTTTGGGGATTATTGTATTTAAATATTTTTTTATATGGCCTTAGGAGTGCACCCACAAACCTCCTATTGTACATTAAGACATATAACATGCAACCATTGCAAATATATATAAATTATAAAGGGCCCCTAGACCCCATTTAAAACCTGAGAAAGGAACTGTAACGTATGGTATCTCAAAACCCAGAACAGACGCCAAGGTTCTGGTTGCAGCGTAGCTTCGGAATGAACCCATCACTACTCGGATGCCTCCAGGTCTTAGAGTAAGAGAACCAAGGCAAATGTTCTGGGCAGACAAGGAAACCATAACATGACAGGAGGAACAGGGAACAGGAAGAGCAGTCAAGGGACAGGTCGAGCTCAGTACCAATCAGTGCAGTGCATTACTGAAACAGGAGCCATGGCCATAGTCGAGTACACAGTAAACAGTAACTCAGTACCAAGTCAGGATCCGAGAGAATGGTCAGTAACAGTGAAGGACAGTACAAGTGGCAAACTAGCAGAGGTCAGGGACAGGCAAGGGTCAAAGAACAGATAATTAGACTTGAATAACACCCATGAACTATCAGGAAAATAGACCTACATTGGGCAATAAACCTGGAAGTGCAGGAGCACGTGAGTCACTTACGAACAGTGAGTAGACAAACCAGACATGGCATGCAGAAGAGGATGTGTGGGGCGTCCCAACAGTGAGCATGGCGTCCCTGCCGCTCCACTAGAACACCAGATATTCTCACAGGAATGGTTGAACAGGCTTCCAGCGTGCTATAATAACCCTGGCGGCAACTTCATGTTACCCCAGTGTCAACAGACACACAAGTGCTTGATATTGGAAAAGAAGGAATGCAACTATGAGGAAATGCAAATGTATGCAAGTACCTTCAATAGACATGCTCCAACTCTCAGATTCGCCAGGTTTCCGATTTGACCCACAGTGGTGAACATGGAAAGTGACAATTCTTTTTCCTGAGATTTCACTGATTAGCATATGCATTTTAAAATTTGAATTTGGTGTGGTATTGCACTGGATTCGGAAAAAAAGTGCATAAGATACAGCCTTAACATTTAGTAAATGATTGTATATTTTTGCATGACAACAGTTCCTGTTGCTGTCATTTATCTTAAAGGTTTTAATCAGGTCACTGAGGAAAAATAAACTTCTGCTGTCTGGAGAAAACTCTATTTATGTCTATTGCCTATTATGTTTATTGCCAATAAATGCATTATTACAAGCTGTCCTGTAAGGCCACTCAAAATATAAAAAATACATGATAAAAATACTACG
Organism: Xenopus petersii; assembly: GCA_038501925.1. Classification (NCBI taxonomy): domain Eukaryota; kingdom Metazoa; phylum Chordata; class Amphibia; order Anura; family Pipidae; genus Xenopus; species Xenopus petersii. The sequence goes on along the minus strand of CM076683.1, from coordinate 97,108,341 downwards.
AGACTGATTTATGACTGCTCAAACCTTTCTGCTGGAGTAATCATGAAGGAAACCCCATGTAAGTTAAAAAGCTGACAAACGTTGTCTTCTTTAAAGGAACAGTAACATCCAAAAATTAAAGTGTTTTAAAGTAATAAAAATATAATGCAGTCTTGCCCTGCACTGGTAAAACTGGTGTATTTGCTTCAGAAACACTATTATTTTTTATATAAATAAGCTGCTCTGTAGAAATGGGGGCAGCTATTCAAAGGAGAAAAGGCTGAAGTTACACAGCAGATGGCAGATAAGCTCTATAGAACATAATGGTGTTATCTGTTATCCACTATTTAACCTGTGCCATAGAGCCTTTTTTCAATTTCCACCATTGCTACACAGCAGCTTGTTTATATAAGCAAACACACCAGTTTTACCAGTGCAGTGCAACAATTCATCATATGTTCATTACTGTAAAACACTTTAATTTGTTGGTGTTACTGTTCCTTTAAAGGAACAGTTTTGTCTAAAAATAAAAACTGGGTAAATAGATAGGCTGTGCAAAGTAAAAAATGTTTCTAATATAGTTAGTTAGTCAAAAATGTAATCTATAAAGGTGAACTGATGTATAACAGAACACAACTTCCTGCTTTTCAGCTCTCTAACTCTGAGTTAGTCAGTGACTTTAAAGGGGGACACATGGGACATAACTGTGCAGTGAGTTTGCAATTGATCATTAGCATACGGCTCAGATTCAAAAGCAAACAGTTATGACCCATGTGGCCCCCCTGAAGTCACTGATTGTTACTGCCTGGTAACCAATAAGAGAGCTGCAAAGCAGGAAGTAGTGTTCTGGCTATTATGTTAGAAATGCAATCACTCCAGCCTTTATAGGTTACATTTTTGTCAAACTAACTATATTAGAATTTTTTTTATTGTGCACAGCCTATCTTTTTACCAGTTTTTATTTTTATACTGAACAATTCTTTGTTGCGTGTATAGCGCTCACCATTTTAACCCGGACATCCACGTGTTTACTAGCCTTGCATGTGAAGATATAGGGGCTTATTTACCTTTTCATAAGGCACAGGTGTTAAAGCACTGTGGGGCGCTCCTGGGTGCTCATCTAAAAACACTTGCACCCTGGGGAATGTTGCACCCTGTTCCACATGCCAGCACAAGGAGCACCAGCATTAGGATATGTATGCTCTCCTTATCTTTACTGTCTGCCATAGGGTATGCTCTAATGTCAGGGCCCATTTGTGGCCTGTGTCACCTGCTGCTCTCTAAATTGAGGATCGGCGATGTGCCTCCCCCCTCCCACCCCCACATAAATATAGCTCTGACTAATACAGCCAGTGCTATTTTCTTTGGGGTGGCAGGATGTCTCTCTACTCTGAAATATAGTGCAGAACCTGCAGCAATTCTGACCTGCAAGACTTGCAGTAATTACTTGGCAGTGTACAAAGGACATAAATGAGCCCTATAATGTAACCAAAAATGCTTTTACACTTTAAGTCATTTTGATTTTTTTTTTTTTAAAAAATGTGTGCTGTCACCTGGACCAGGATTTGATATCTTGGGGATGGTATTTTTTTCAAATCAATGTTTTTTGACCTACAGTAGCACTAAATCACTAACCAACCTATAAAAAGGTGTTCTAGGAATCCATGCTGCTGCCTGCTACATTTAGTGGGCAACAACCTATAGTACTTGGGCCTAAATTGGTTTAGAGGCCCTGAAAATAGGCAATTTTTTAATTTTTTTAATTTTTTTTTTTAAAAAGTGGCATTTCCAGAATATTGGGTCCTGGGGATGGCATAGAAGTAATTTCTAAATAGGACTAGTATTCCTATAAGATCATCTCTCAGAGAAATACCGCCACCTTTGTATGTATATGGTCAGGGTTTTATAGTTATTTATTTCAGATACAGTTTTTCATACCTGAAAAAAAACGGATTAGGTTATGTTGATTTGGTGTATAAATCAGGAAGCCAAAATAGCGCCAGTAACTCATTTATAATTTAAATAATGGTTTGATACAAATAATGATAGCTTGGTAACACATAGCATGTATCTGTTTCATAATAAAGTTGTTATAGACCTGGTAATAAAAATATTTAATGAATGACAAGAAATGATATCTAAATTTCATAAAGAAAGAATCAAGCAGCTTCAGATGCTGACCAAATCTGACAGTGAAATCCTAATGGAGTGAGTCTGTCAGCAATAATAATACACTGACATGCAGACAGCACTTATAATCGTGCAGATGGCTACCAAAAGCCGGCCAGTTTATTAAGATAACACAGCGTGCACTACAGATGTAGATTCAATAGATAATATAAGGAATGTCAAAATGTTTTATTAGGGATTCTTTAAAGGAACAGTAACATCAAAAAATAAAAGTGTTTTAAAGTAATGAAAATATAATGCAGTGTTACCCTGCACTGGTAAAACTGGTGTGTTTGCTTAAGAAAAACTATTATTGTTTATATAAATAAGCTGCTGTGTAGCAATGGGGGTAGCCATTCAAAGGAGAAAATGCTCAGGTTACACTGCAGATAACAGATAAGCTCTGTCTGTCTAATGGTGTTATCTGTTATCCATTAGTTATCCTGTGCCATTTAGCCGTTTTTCAATTTCCGCCATTGCTCCCCAGCAGCTTGTTTAAATAAACTGTAGTTGTGTTTCTGAAGCAAACAGATCAGTTTTACCAGTGCAGGGCAATAGTACATGATATTTTCATTACTTTAAAACACTAAAATTTTTTGGTGTTACTGTTCCTTTAAAGGATATAATATGTTATACTATTGATCTAAATTAAAAAAAAACTAACAGGATATCCAAATTGTCTGAGGATGTTGGGGTCAAGAGTGACAGTTTGGTTCAGAATTTATACACATTAATTTTAAAGGACCAGTAACACCAACACCATGGAACATTATTCAATATCCCTGTTGAAAGAACATTTCCTTCTATGATGTCCTAGAAGGAGAAGTTTTGTACTAAGAAGCATCCATTAGCAGTCTTTAAAAATATATATTTAGTTCAGTTACAAATAAGTTCCAATAGCATTTGAGCACTGGTTTGCTTCTGTTTGTCCTAGTTTGAATCCTGTCAGGGAAAACAGCAGCTACATAATATTTGTCACCTTGTTTTAATAACATCACTGTCTTTATCTTTCTCTCCATGTAATATAAAAATGTTCTTTTATTAAATGTCTATTTGCTTGCACTGCATACTTTAACGAAGGCTGCTAGAGCTCCCATGTTCATCTGATTTGTATAAGTATAGGTAGCTCATAAAGTGTCCACGATGCCTGCAGTCCTCACCATCTGGTTTCTAGTTCAGCATAAGGGAGATTAATAGGCATCTGACAAGTGTCTCTCCCTACAGTCTGTTGGGCACAATTGAAAAGTAGCCCAGCTCTAATTCTGTCATGTAGTAATGCCGCATGAATTTTACCATGTCCTATTGAGTATCTTGGACTCATTTTTATTTGAATAATAATTAGTAGAGATGGCCCCACTCTAAAGAAGGTCTTGTTTCTTCAGAAACATTGCCAATATGTGTGTCTATTTGTACAAAATAAGTATAAATATATCATTCTGGGTGTCAATTTCTTCAATATAATATAGTTTAAAGGGTAACTGTTAAAATTTCATCAAGCTGTAGGGGAAGGTGAATTGCTGTCACAAATTGGCTATTTTCTTCATACAGTTCTATATTGTTTTTCAGATACATGATTAATGACCTATCCCAACCTACCATATGTGTTTCACTTCTTAAGTTGTGCCTCTAGTTTTAAGCACCCTACCTCCAAAGCACAGCACAGACTTGAGGTAGACTTTAGGTAGTAGTGGTGGACTTTGTTTGGAGAACTGCGCATAACTGGGCTGGACAGTATAAAATCTAGACTTCTGAAACACACTCTTGAATAATTAATCTACTAGGTGGAACTTCACAGGGACATGCAGTGGGCTTGAACAGCAAGACACGCTTGTTGACATTGACTTGGGGCATGATTGTGGTTCATTTCCCAGGGCTCTGCATCTTAGTGGAATAGTTAGGAGGTTATTTATTAAAGAACTTTAATTTTTCAAGATTTATGGTGCCCTGAAGCTGCTAAAAGTGAATATGAAAATACTTCACAAATTTTGGGAGTTTTGGGTTGGAAACTGAGTTCTGGGTATTGCTTATTTATATAAATACAATATGAATTGCAATTAAAGTACAGTTTACAAGCTAGTATAACACTTGAGGTCTTGAAACATGCTTTAACTTATAGACCTGCATTGTTTTAGTCTAGCAAACATTAAAGTAAAAAACATTTTAAGGGATGCTTGAATATATAGGTTAGACTGTAACAGCCAGGTATCTTCTTCCCCTTAATCTGATATTTTTCTATATATGGCATATATTAGTTATGTTAATTATAATTAGAATTATTTTGTGTATTGCTTATCTGTTATCAAAAGTAAGCCATACATATACAAGTAGTGATATAGCAATAAATATAGATGAACATACATAAAGGGACTCCTTATAATATGGAGAAAGGGCACATTTCCTTAGGAATGACTTTTTAAAAATGGGTCATAATAAGGAATTGCAAGGATTCAAAACAGCAGGTCTCAACTAATGACCCAATCGTAAAATCCCAAGTTCATTTAAGTCAATCCACAGAAAAGGAGCCAAATATATGATGTAATTAGGAGTTTGATGGTCACATGCAATAAGTAACATTCTGTTCTTTTTCAGCCTGACATTTTGCATGCTAAATTTAAGCACAGAGATGTATTTGTGGCCCAGAATGTTTGAATAAAGTGTTAATTAAATGCAGAGCCTTACCACTAAACTAAGGATAGATGAAGATTTCATGGTTTAGAAGTAATATTTATTGCAGGCAATGGAAGGCCTCAATTTAATATTTATCTTATTTAGAATCCATAGCCCCATTTTTGAACATTTCTAAGAATGTTTTTGCTTTTATATATATGTACAGTTTTATATGAAAAACACTATGTCCCACTCACCTGCTTTACAGGTCTTTCGTAGCACAAAAAGATTAAATCACAGAAGGTCCTAAACTAATACCTTGCCCCATTAATAATACAAAGCCCATTTTAAGCCAAAGTTGATGAATAAAATACTATCTAGTATATCTTCACAGTAATAAATAAATCCCCTATTAAATCTTTTACTAATGCTTACTGAAAATGAAGATTATTGGGATATAACTCGTTCCACCACAATTTCAGTTCCTTCTATTCCATGAATTAGAAGCAAACTATCAATAACAAAGTATGAGGATGAGCCAAAATGTCCAAAGATTCTCACATTCAATTACATCAATTTCATTGGACGCTTCTCCTTTGTCTTATTAAATTCTGTTTTAGATGCCTTGGGTGGTTCAGTATAATGACAACACAAATTAAATCACCCACATTAGAATATGGTACGCAAGCATACGTCAGATTGTATAACATTCTGCAAGGTTATTTTTCTGGGAAAAACATCCAAACAAATGCAGGTATAAAAAATAGCCTTCTTTATGCATACAACAGCCTGGTTTGATAAAGGAATAGTTTATAGAATATGTTAATTCTCTTCTTCCATCGCTATTTGTCTCACAGCCACATGTTCTTTATAACTGTCAGACCTTAAGTGTTCCGTACTAAATTCTTTTCAGACATTTATTTGATCCCTTTATCCCTCTGCACTTCCACATTTGCTTAGTGAGTCAGTGGTGGTCTTAAAATTAATATCACAGACAATGGTGACAGTTAAAATACTATGAAAAACAATTGTATGTGACAGTATTTAATGCTGAACTGTTCTTACTCATCGCATTTTTAGATCATTAGATCAATCTGTTAGGGCGGCTTTCATTGTTTCCAAGTAGGTTTTGAAGGCAACTCTGTTGCTTTTCATGCAGTGGTATTATTTGAGGTTGTTTGCTTAGGAAACAGTGGCTATAAGCCTTGCTTTATTTATTCTTTAAAAGGTTACTATCATCATTTCCCTCTGTTCTAAACACAAGTAATTTTAGTACAGTCACTTAAATAGCAGTGTCTAAGATTCTGTTACAAATGAGTACAAAAGTCAAATAACACAACAACACGGCATATGTGACCTGCTTTGTTATTAATTGCTTTATTGTGCCTGACACTATTCTTTCTACTAAGATCTCTGTATGTTGCGATGTTTTATGTTTCATGGATTGGAAAAACTAAGCCATATAGCATGTCAAGTCTGCTGTTCTATTTTAATTTGGGAATTGACTGTGCACAGGTTTCCAGGACATACACTGATTACCAAAAGCAGAAAAAAAGTTATGTTTTATGCATTTGTCATATTTTAGACAAGTCTGGGACTATAAGTTTTTTAGACTTGTCAACAAAGAATTATTGGTTCTACCTTGTGGTTGTATACTATAGGAAATCATACGGAGAGCTTATGACAGTTTATTGAGATAAATGTCAAACTTCCTAGTGTGTCTTTTTTCATCATCCGCTACTACATTTTAGATATTAACATCCCCTCCTGCCTTTTGAAATGCAGCTGTAATGCTCTGAGGTCCTCACGCTTCCCAAAGAGCAGTATCTCTGGGGTAACACCAAGTGATGCTCTTTGGAAACTTTGTCCTGCTCCTTGGTCTACTCCAAATATACATATATTTTAAAGATGCAGTATGTTAACAGAACAGACACCAAGGTTCAGAGACACTGTACCATTTATATAAAGTGTATACATGTTCTGAAGCCAGCTTGCAATGCAATAAAATCAGGGCAGCTCTTGCAGAACATTATTTTCTTAGATACAAAGCAGACACAAATTAGCCGGATGAAATGTGGGTCTGTGGATAATCTCGATTGATGTTGTGCAAGAAGAAGAAGCTGAAGAAAAAGAAACATTTATCACTTAAAAGGGCAGTGTAATTGGAAAGGTAAAACACAAGAAAAGATCTAAGAAATGGGGGATACAAATGGCAGCATGTAAACCAACAAGAAAAAAAAAACGATCAACAGATTCTGTATATTGTAAACTAGTGATGAGTAAATCTGACCTTTTCGCTTTGCTGAAAAAATTCACGAAACTGGGTATAAAAAATGTTTATGTGCAACAGTTTTTACGCGAGCAAAAATTTTTATGACTCCAAAGTCCATGGGCGTTTTTTCTTATGGGACAATTTTGTCTTGGCGACTTTTTTGTCCAAATGTATAGGTGTCAAAAATTTTTTACTCGCAACAATTTTTAAGCACGCAAAGATTTTTTTCTCACTCTAAATACACTAAAATCAATGGGAGTTTTTTCTTATGGTGACAATTTTGGCCCGGGAAATGTTTCCAAAATTCCCACATCCCTAGTATTAAGTGATCTACTCAGATCCATAGAATAGTATACTGTAAGTGCAATAACAGCTACACCTCACACAGGATGCTATAGTGGTACATGAATTTGAAAATAATCAAATGAGACTGCTCTTTGGCAGTAAAAGAGGAGTTCAGTACATAGTTCCAGATAATAGCTAATAGCACAAACAGACCTCCTATCATGGTGTGCCTCTGTGACTTCCATCATCTGCTCAAGCTAGTTGTGTCAATTTTATCTGCAGAATTTGACATAAAGAACTGTAGCAAACAGAAAATAAGCCAGTACTCCAGTAACCTGGTGATTGTGCTACGTTTAGTAACTGTCTTTGCTCTGGCAATAGACACGTGCCCTGTAGTACAGGTATAGGATCTGTTACCGGAAACCTGTTATCCAGAAAGCTCAGAATTAAGGAAAGGTCATCTCCTATTGACTCTTTTAATGAAATCATGGAGAATTCTAAAACACACAGTATATCCTTTTCTCTGTAATAGCAAAACAGTACCTTGTACTATTTACTGTAATTAATCCATACTGGTGGAAAAACAATCATATTGGTTTAATTTAATGTTTAAAAGTAATTTTAAAAGGCTGAAATCCAAATTACGGAACAAACTCCAGGCTTTGAGTATTCTGGATAACTGGTCCCATAACTGTAATATAAAATCAGTTTACTCAGAGAAAGCACAAGGGTCTCATTTATTAACCCTTGCAAAGTTCAAAAATAAACTAGCGAAATTTACCATGTTTTTCTTTTTGCAGTGCGGTCAACTATAGCATTGGTTAACTGTGAGCAAGTTGTACCCACCATTAAATGGACATCACATGGTGGGCCATGAGTGCATACTTCTTGCCCCTCAACCATACTTAATTACATATTGAACTACACAGTTTGCAATTGTACTTTCTTATTTCAATGTCTTGCCTATTCTCCATTTCAATTGCCACAACACAGTGTGAGTCTTTCTCTGTTGGGAAAGCTATTCTGTATAAACAATATAAATAATACATTTGTTTGGCCATGAATAATTTAAAATGATAACCCTATTTTGAACTAGTTTAGCAGTTTCTTTTTTTTTGTACCTGATCTATATTTCAGGTGTAGTTTGCCCTTTTGAACATTACTTTATTTTATGCTAGAAATAAGTACAATATTGGCATACAGTATGGAAAAAGATTCACAAATCTGATTCAGTGCTGGCCAGCAGTTAAAAAGGTGAGGCTGGCATTAGATGATTTCATCTTGCAGCTCATGAATCATAAACAGCTCCACTGAACCAAAACATTCCTATTAATTTAGTCAATTTATTCAGCATTTCACTTCCACATGAACTATCACATTATAAATGAAAAGTAAAATGAAAAGAATGGTGATAAAGTATCTGCATTTGCAAGAGAATGATACCATTCGTTTGGAGCAAAGTTAGGGGTAATATAATGATATATCATTCCATGTTTCTATTGTCAGCTGAGACTCTGCACCAAAGTAGTGTTGTAATGTGTGAACTGTACAGAACTTCCAATCATGGTTTAATATATTCTTCTGGGAATTACATGTCGGCTTGTATACCAAACTCCTACAATAACATCATTTATAGAAGGAACAATGTAATCCTGCCTCTTTTTATTGAGTGCCTATTATACTATTACACATTAGGTTAGTTCTTACTATTTTCTGAAAAATACTCACAATAGAATTGTTAAAAAATCATACAATTTTTCGGATTTTGCTCTCGAAACCTACTATTTTCACGTAAAATTGCATGAAAGCTACAATGTTTTTGTAAACCCAGTGCAACTGTTAATGGGACATCTGCCATTGACTTTTACATTTTCTTGGCATCTGAGTTGGAGTACTTTTCTCATCGGACTTTTAACACCATTGGACTTTTAATCAATCCTGTAAAAATATTTTTTTTTGTTTCCTCTGAAAAAAAATGTATTTTCCCTTTTAAAAGTTCGACCAGAAAAATTCAGAGCTTAATAAATAACCACCTTAGTTACAGTATAGGTACTTCATGGCTATTGACACCCCTACAAGAGCACCATCTTATGTGAAGTTCTGAATCAAACCGATGAGGGCTTGAAGCATGTTTTTAACTTTTTAAACCTTTTTTTGCAAATACTATGGATTAATATGTATAGAACTCATGCATCTTCTGTTAGTGACTATTTGGTCTATAAATCTCAGTTTCTCACAATAGGCGATGGGATCTTAGATTATATAGTTAGAAACAAAATAATTGTGGCACATTTAATTAAACTGTATTGCAGATCTATTTGAGAGACACCATTTTTTCAGTTTGTCAGCATGTACTCAAATGTATTTCAGAGTGCTTCCCATAGTTGTATTGAGTTGGATGTTAAATTGGCTGGTAGGGGATTGCTCGAGGTATTTAATACTACAGATGTTCAGTGGGATCAAGATTTGATGATTGAGTGGGTTACAGTGTCCAATAATGAAATTAGTGGAATCCTGAAAGATCATTATCTGTCACAGGCAAGTTATATGAATACAGACAATTTGTGCATTCTTTTATTGTTTTTGCCACACAATGTTGTACTGGGGGAATATTGATAAGTGGCTTTACCATGTATATCTGTCAGCTCAAATTAACAAACCAGCTCAGAACTCCATATGCGTTAGGAAAAATTTTAATAGGGGTTATATTAGATTTATTGTAAAGTTCCCACTTCCAAACTTTTTAATGTATTGGCAGGTCATTTAATTTACTCAGCAAATGTGTTAGTGCTGTCAATTTAGAACTTGACCATCATTTATTGGAATCTTCTTTTTCTGCTCAATCTTCTTAAGAGCTTAGGTGAAAAGTGTTCTAAATCTTAAACAAAGTACAGTTTTGTTAAGTGACTGAGGAAATCTGAAGGACGGCCCATTTCTCCACTTTGTTACATTTTGTGCAATACTGTACAAGAAAAATGTGAATATACAGGCAATAGATATCAACAGATCACCATATAATCTATAAATCAAATGATCCTGGTCCAGCAAAATATACAGTTTTGTTCAGAATAGTAGTGTTTAGAAAAGTGAATAAAGCTCAAAATCCTTATAAATAGCTTTTATTTCCATATGCGAATGCATTGGGCACATTCTATTCCAAATCAAAACATGAAGAAGCATTTATTAAATTTCTGTTATTCCTTTACAGAATATTGTGCTATTCAAAAAAGTAGTAGTGTCTGCATTCTTCTTTACAAACTCAAACATTCACTGTATAAACTGAAAATGTTTCAAGATTTTGCTTTCCTTTGAATCATTGAACTAATATTTAGTTGTATAATCAGTGTTTCTAAGAACTACTGCACATCTGTGTTGCATGGAGTCCACCAACTTCTGGCACCAATTCGTCTGCATTTCTTGTTTTGCCTCAGAAACAGGATTTTTGATATCACCTCAACAGTTTTCTATTGATTTAAGGTTCGGGGATTGGGCTGGCCACTCCATAACGTCAACCTTTTTGGTCTGGAACCAAGATGTTGCTCATTTGATGGTGTGTTTGGGGTTGTTGTCTTATTGAATCACCCGTTTCAAGCACATTTCCTCTTTGACATAAGTCAATATAACCTCTTTGATGTATTGAAACTGATCCATGATCCCAGATATGTGATAAATAGGCCCAACACCACAGAAACATCCCCAAATCATGATGCTTGTGCCACCATGCTTTACTGTCTTCGCAGTGTACTGTGGTTTGAATTCAGTGTTTGGGGGTTGTCTGACAAACTATCTGCAGCCCCTAGACTCAAAAAGAACAATCTTGTTTTCATCAGTCCACAGAATGTTGTGCCATTTCTCTTAAGGCCAGTTAATGTGATCTTTGGCAGTTTGTAACCTCTTCTGCCCATCTTTTTTTCAACAATGGGACTTTGCAGGGGCTTCTTGCTGATAGCTTGGTTTCAGATGGACGTCTTCAAAACCAGAGAATCAATCAGAGGAGCAATGTCAAGTTGTGTCAATAGCAGAGGAGTAGCACAGGGAGACACTAAGAGGGTTATTTACTAAACTCCGAATGCAAATATCACGAAAAATTCATGATTTTTTTTCATAAAATCTGACTTATAAAAAAAAATCAAAAAATTTTCAGAATTTATTAAACCCCGAGGATGGAAAAGTGCAAATCTGAAAATCCGGCATTTCAGACCTGTCGAGGTTGCATATAAGTCAATGGGAGAAGTCCCAATGAGTTTTCGTGTAGTCGGATGAAAGATTTAAAAAAATCGTGAAAATCAGATTTTTCACGATTATTTTCCCGCATACAATTTTCAGGAAACTGTTTTAAAAAATAAGCCCAAAAAACCCGTGCAGATTTGGTCGGAGTTTTTTTCAGAAAATATTGAGATAAATTCGGACTTTGATAAATAACCCCCTAAGTGCCAGCCAGGAAGGATGATCATGTTGTACAGTTATTTACTTGGTGGTGAGTGCATTGCAATGCTTGTGCCGAAAAGAAATGACAAGCGCAAATTGGGGCACTGTGCAAAACAGCATGAACTAAGCATGTTGATTGACACATTTTATCATACAGAATTATAACCATAACCATCTGGTAATGTAATAAAAACTCTTGTGGTTGTTACTAGACAAGTAGCAAACTCAAGATTATATCTATCTTAATGTACCGTAAACCTATTGATTTGTTTCTGCTTTGGTCATGTACTGTTATATCCCAAGTTAAAACTCCACAGATTTGTGCTGTAGAAATGTAACAACATTTTCTTTATCTAGAGCAAGTGCATTAGAGAGTTGTTCCTGGAAAACCAAAGATAAAAATAGGAAAAAGTGGTTTTATAGGACAATATGTTTTATTGGTTCACTGAGTACAGGTAAAATGTAAAGCTTTTGAGATTGTCTATTTATCAAGGATATTAGTTGTAGCATGTCTGATAAATTGATGAAAGCAGTCTTAAAGATTGCAGTTCTGCACTTAAGCACATAAGCACATAAGCACTTACAGTCAGCAAACATTTAGATACTTTAAAGGAAAATGCGTTTTGAACCTGCACAAAATGCATTGTGTCCTTTCTCTCATAAATAATGCAAAACTATTGCAAACATTTATTTAGATTGTAAGTTCTATGGGGCAGGGGCCTCCATCCTCTTGTCTACTTGACACTAAGCTCTTAATCTTTATTGTAACTGTGCTTTGTATTTATTTTTGTACTTCTTTGTATCTATTATTGTGATAAACCCCCATTTGTTCCATTAATTTATTGTTCTGCTGTATTGTGCTGTGCTCTCAAGTATCGCTATATAAATAAAAATATACATACATACATACAAGTTAATAAAAACAAAAATAATGATCTATAAAGAAGGTCTTGGCTAGGCATGTCATTGCTACCCCTGGGCTTTGCACAGTTGCTGATTTTACTAGCAGAGATGTATCCTCAGAGTCAGATTTCTAAAGGTGTACAACACATTATAGTCATAAAACCGGCATAATATGTGGTATAAAATTAATGATGGGTTTATAAAGCTCCATTGGTGACTGTATGTGTGAAGCAATTGCATATTTATGAGAACATTTTTCAAGCTAACTTGTCTTTTTACAACATAATTTTTACACTTAAGTACACTAATTACAACATTTATCATAGTGTGGTTTTACACAGTATACCAGTTAGTTAGTGTATTCTAACAAAAATGTTTTATAAATATGCCCCTTGCTGTATATTTGGGTCAAAAAAGTCAAACCCCCTGTAGGGCCCAGTTACTAAGCCTTATAGGCAGAAGAGGTATGAGCCTTGGTGCAATGGTTGGGGGAGCTAAACATGTACCTATTCTGTTGCCTACCCCTAGTCCGGGACATTCTCCCTCCACCAGCCTCTTGCAATTTGCCTAGTCTTTGGGTGTGAGTCATGCTCATTTGCATGTTTCAAAGGGCATGGATCCAGCTGGGTTGCCTACAGCACCCAACTGGCTTTGCTGGGAAAAGCTTAGTAGGGCTCTGTTATGTCCGATACCACAGTTGCAGTTGTTCACATTTCCGTGCAGTCAGTTGCATGTAAAACCCAATTCATAAAGGGTACTTGCTTCAAAAGGTGCATTGGTCACTTCTGCAAAGTTGCTCTTGCAGCTGCTCGGTCTTTCCTGCCTACAGTTCCGAACCATGTGCAGTTGCACCTACTGATGAAGAGCAACCCTGAAGCTAATAGCTATTCTGGAGGTGGGGATTGCTCTAAAGTTACCTCAGCACCCTCGGTCAATAATCTCAGTGTACTTGCTTCTAAAGAACTAGGCACACATTACACTCTCATGCCAAACACCGGGAATTACACCATGCACTGGTTCCTATTTTTAAAAATGACTACTGCATGTTTGATAGAACACAGATTTAAAATACTGTAACTACCCTTTGTTTTGATTAGGACAATTTGGTTGCTCCTATCTTACAGATAACAAGATTCTTACTGAGGCAACTTTGGGCGACTATTGAAAATGCATCGCCGCGTGTGCTTTAGCACAGGCGACTTTTCATTGTAGCCTATGGGAAAACACGCTGAGGCAGTTCGGGGAGATTGTCGCTCAGAAGACGAGGCGATTAGTCGCCAGGCGACAAAATCTCCCCGAATCTCCTCTTGTGGACAAACCCTTATTGGTGTTTACTTTCCATTGGTCACCATCTAAGGTGAGTGGGGGGTGGTTGTGAATTTAAGTTTGATTTTCCCATGTCAGATGGGGCTCCCATTTTCCCTTAAGCTATTGAAACATCAGTCTAGAAAATAAATGTCTGATTTGAAACATTATGATTTATCTATTTACATGAGTTTTATTGGCGGGAATGAAATTCACTTCACTTACTATAACTTCAATGACAATTGATGGAAAAAAATCTCATTCCAGGAACAGAGATTTTATACATGAAGCAAACTCTGAAAATTTGATTTATTTATACAAAACCTTACTACTAATGCATAGTCAAGTAACCTTTTATCCTTCACAAAAGCTCCAGAGTTTAGAATTAAATTATAATCTTTATTACAGTAAACAATTTCCCCCAGAACAGCATATCTAAATTAAAGACTCAGCTTATTTGTAATTCTAAAATTAATGCATTATAATTGATTATATGCAAAAAGCTGTCTGATCCATTTTGTAGTATGATAATATTTTCATTAAACTACGCACATGTGAAAAATGTAAGGACCTGCTGAGCCCTGACATTTCTCTTGTTCTTTCTAAAAACAGGATTAACAACACAGTTATCCATGATAAAATGTATAATATTGTACTATGAGAAATATGTTGGCCTTTTCGTTTATATTGCATTTCATTGAATAACAAGATTGTGACTGTAAACACTGCTTTGATATCTAAACTTGTGTTATAATACTTTATGTTATACTCTTTGCCTTCATATATATCATATTTTATAGATATGCACTTAAAACCTCAAACCCTTCACCTTCGCCTGACATGGAGCAGACCTGGGTCAGCAGGGTCCACCAGGGCCCAGCCTGACCCTGTTTTCTTTGCACCATCCTCATGTTGTAATATAGAGATGTGAAACAGTTGTCATTTATTTCTCTCACAGGAAGTTACATAGGGGTGATCTGTGCCCCGTGAGAGCAGTATATCTCATTGGTAAAAGCTTATTAAGGTCTTGTCCTGTATTTGATAAAAGAGGAGGATTTGTCATGTGCAAGGCTACTCATCTGAACACCAAGTGGCAAAGAACCACCTGAGGTTCTAGAGGCAAAGTAGGCCTCATTTCTGGCCATGCAAATGTATTAGGATTCCTTAAATGAGAATTAATGTGTCATGTCTGGCCACAGGTGAGTGACCACCGGGCTGGAGCCTATTTGCAAAGTAATACCCCTGAATGGATGGACAATTAGTAGAAGCCATAGTAAGGCAAAAAGTAAATATTTAATAACAAAATGAGAAAATAATCAAACACACAGAAGTTGAAAAATACAAGCCTGGAATGAGGCAACGAAGAGAGAGGCAAGTCCAGAAACAGACAAAATGGGCAGGGCTGGCGGCAGGCAGGCGAAGTCCAAAAGGCAGGTTGAGGTCAAATGGCAGGCAGCAGACGAGCAAGGGTGAGAAACAGGCCGGAGGTCAGAACCAAGGGAATCCAAAGTAGTAGGAGTCGGGAACCAGGTGAGAACAGGAAGGTAGGAGCGAGGAACACAGGAAGGCGAACACGGAGCAAGGCAGGGAACACAGGAACCAGGGATCAGCCAGGAATCAGCATAACACAGGTAGAATGGGCTCAGGAGCTCAGATGATCAAGCAACATGAAGTTTGATGGCACAGGCTTATAAAGGGCCTTGATTGCTTGACTGACAACACATGTTGTTAATGAGGCAAGATAAGGTAAGCGTGTTGCAAGAATATAGTAAGTCTGTTCAGGGCAGTGTCCAGTATAAGGATTCCCCAGTGGCTCACCAGTATAATGCAGGATTGTCCAAATACAAAGACTAGGGTATGGTTCCATTGGGATTCCTGACATAATGATTGCAGTTAGACCCTTTTCCTTATACACACCAGGGGTGTTAGGCAGATGAGTCATTGAGTAAGGGTAGTTTTGAGCCCAACCTTAGGAGAATTAGTGCAGTTACAACTCCCATGGTGGTACTTATCAGTGTATAAAACACAGTGGGAAAGAGCCCAGGTTCACTCTCTCTTCCCTGGATGTCATCGGCTATTTTCACCCCAGCACCAGAAAGAGTTTAACCTGTGGGTGAGACTCTACCCTCTTATGGTGTGATTGAACTTATTTAAGCTCTAGGTTACTTGAAACTCGTAAAGCAATTTTATGCAATAGGTAAGAGTTATGACAAGAAGTCAAATTAGAAATCGATTTCCTTGATTGATAGCCTACTGGGTGCTTTCACCCAAATCTTCCAACTGTTGTGGGATATTTATTGAAAATATAAATTTGCTGATATCAGGCTTTACCTACATCCAAACTCTGAAAATCATCTGAACTCTGAAATCATCTGAAATGAGGAGCGCATTGCGGCAGAGACTATAGTAAACAGATGCGGGTTGAGAGTGTTGCTCCTTTAAATAATGGTACCATTATTTTACATGTCAGTTAGGGTTAAAACCGCGCTCCATATAAGGTAGTGGATGCCATCTTTGTACACCTTTACCTTGAAGCAAAATCAAGATAAGAAAAACTTTATTTACATATCATATAAGAACAAAATAGGAAATAAAAATAAAGAATTAACAAGTCTAACCCTGTTATAAGAAGGAATGCATAGACAATATTTTTCACCTTAAAAATAGCAAGAGACATCATATTCATTATTTAGTCCTTTCAGGAATCTAGTGGCTAATATTAATATCCATATAGTCTCTAAATGTAACATCTTCACTTTATCTCCCCCTCTTTTGTCTATACTAGCCTTTGTATACCTTGTATACCTTTGTATAACTTGGGGAGAGTACATTTCTCAAAGTTCTTGATCTCCTAGAGACAAACCGACAAACTTGTGTATACACCACATGGCACATTAATTGCAAAGTATACATCTGGGTCCTGTGATAATGATAAAATAACTAGATGTAATCTTACTGATGCTCCTGACTCTACTTCCTTTGTCCGAACCTACAGTCCCCAATACGAGGCTATTGTAAAAATCATAAAGAAAAACATTAATATACTTAACACAGATCCCATCCTTGAGAAAATTATACAAAAAGGTCCTGCTTATTTTAGCAAAGGTGTTTAGGTGTATATTGTCCCTTTAAACTCTGGACCTCCAGCTGCAGGAGCTAGCAAAAAGGTCATAAAAATATAATTTTTTTAAAAAATGGTTTAAAATGACTTTGCATAAGTATATCTCATATTAATTTCCATTTTTGATCAGTTTTTAGTTCCCCTTTAAGGAAGCCCTGATTCTTGAAACCATTGTCACTTCATAAAAAACAATGGTAGTAAGCAGCAGCATAGCATTTGTGTTGGAAATAACAAGTGAATGAGCTTGATCTGAAAAATAGAAAATGTAAATGTTTTTCATTTGTAGCCAGGGCTCTGCTCTCCACACGAAATATGTAAAACAGGCTGGAAATCTACTAATGTGCTATAAAAGAGGATTATAGGTTTAGAATAACCACTTATCCTACATCAAGTAATCATCTATAGAGATGGCGCGAACTGTTCGCCGGCGAACTTGTTCGCGCGAACATCGGGTGTTCGCGCTCGCCGGAAGTTCGCGAACGTCGCGCGACGTTCGCCATTTTGGGTTCGCCATTGTTGGCGCTTTTTTTTGCCCTCTCACCCCAGACCAGCAGGTACATGGCAGCCAATCAGGAAGCTCTCCCCTGGACCACTCCCCTTCCCTATAAAAACCGAAGCCCTGCAGCGTTTTTTTCACTCTGCCTGTGTGTGCTGAAGAGATAGTGTAGGGAGAGAGCTGCTGCCTGTTAGTGATTTCAGGGACAGTTGAAAGTTTGCTGGCTAGTAATCGTTTTGATACTGCTCTGTTATTGGAGGGACAGAAGTCTGCAGGGGTTTGAGGGACATTTAAGCTTAGGTAGCTTTGCTGGCTAGTAATCTACCTTCTACTGCAGTGCTCTGTATGTAGCTGCAGTGGGCAGCTGTCCTGCTTCTGATCTCATCTGCTGACTGCTGCAATAACAGTAGTCCTTGTAAGGACTGCTTTTATTTATTTTTTTGTTCCAATACAGAGCAGTATCAAGCAGATTACTAGCCAGCAAACTTACTATCATCTGTCCCTGAAATCACTAACAGCTCTCCCCCTACACTATCTCTTCCAAGCACACACAGGCAGATTTTTCAGATAAATTTTTGCCCTTGATCCCCCTCTGGCATGCCACTGTCCAGGTCGTTGCACCCTTTAAACAACTTTAAAATCATTTTTCTGGCCAGAAATGTCTTTTTTAGATGTTAAAGTTCGCCTTCCCATTGAAGTCTATGGGGTTCGCGAACCGTTCGCGAACCGCTCGCATTTTTGCGCAAGTTCGCAAATATGTTCGCGAACTTTTTTTCCGACGTTCGCTACATCCCTAATCATCTAGCATGAATCCAAAGTAATGTAATTATAACAGCTGAAGGGTAAAGAGAAAATCCTAAACATGGGGAATAATCATGCAAATGATACATGATAGGGAGCATTGTGTTAGGAAGAAGATGTCACATTGGTGAAACAATGACATTAAATTGAACTGATAGATGTAGCTCAAAATCTGCAGAATGATGACATTTCAGGTTATGTTCATACTAAACATTATTCGGTATTTTGATCTTTTCTTCCCCCCCCCCCCCCCAGTTAAAGCAATGCTTAGTATCAAGAGGCAGATTTATTAGTAGTAAATTCAAATTAGAATTTTTGAATTATTTTTTTTGGTGTGAAAATTCACACATTCAATGTAAATTCACACCTCAACCATTCTAATTTGAATATTTGCCACCTAAAACCTGCCGAGTTCATTTACAAGTCAATGGCAGAAATTCAAGTTTTTCCCCTTTAAAAACTTGACCAGAAAAAATTAATACATAATAAATAGACCCCTTAGTATGAAGACATCTGTATTTTAGCTATAATATGGTCTATGAGAAATCCAATATATTCATGTGTTAAATAAACTTTATAATGGGCCATTCTTGGGATATATTTCCAACATGTTTTGACAAATATTGAAAATCACTATTCCCTAATTCCAATGGCTGTGATGGACATCAGTGTTTGCCTTTCATGTTAATACATTTGCCCCTAAAGTGTCCTTCATGTGTCATCTTCTAGAGCATTTAGTATTGTAGGAGGGAATCTGTTTCTATCTTACACTCTTTACTACCTTAATTCGTATCTTAGCCTCTCACTTTCACCAAAAGGATGGTCTTTCCCATTAGCTCCATTAGTAAGACTTCTGTATGTGTAGAAATGGATCCTTTCTACCAGGAATTGTCTTTACATAGAAGCTCATTCATGATGAGTAGGCTGACCCCAAACCCCTTGCTCTCACCCATATATAAGTCATTAGAGGGTAATCAGGCCTTGTGGAGCCATAAGCAGATGAAGTTTTCAGGCTGGGTTGGCTGTGGGTTGGAATGTAGCGGGTTAGGGTTGGAATTTTGACCTGCTCATCACTAATTCTTGACAAAGCCATTTCAGTTTCTCTCAGTTACTCGCTCTCATATTTTTCCAGGTATCAGTAACATTTGGTGCAATTGTGTTAGACGCAACTCCCCACATGGTTTCAATGACATGGAATAATGGGGGGAAATTCTTCATTATGTTGGATTTCCAGATGTATTTTTGCTATCATTTTCAGGATCTGATCCATTTAGTGAGCTATTGTTGTAAATGCCACCAACTTTGTAATTTTTACTGATAAATCTCCTAATAGCTTTAGATCTGTCCATAATGCGGTTTGATAAATCAGTCCCTAAATTTTAACTAGATTTGTCCATGTGGGGTATTTTTCATAATGTACCACACAGTTGAACCATTTGGGATGCAAGGTTATAGTGATGGAAAATGAATAAGGTGTGAATATTTAATGTCTTTGTATTTTTTTGTGAGTGGCAAAAATGTTAGTGAATTTATGCGACAATTCCATTATGTTTTGTTTTGCATGGAAATACAAGTGAGAAATAACACCCATTAACTCCAATACATCACTACAGCACCTTGTAAATGTTATAGCATGCTGTGTGCACCACTTGATGTTGCCAGGTTGCTTTAACCAGACACGGCATTCTTTCTACAAATGAATAGAGTGTCATCATCTTCATATTTACATATGATATATATATATATATATATATATATATATTTTTGTTGGATGATTTTATTTAATGTATATATCTTACATATAAATCTATAACATCACTATACATTATTCATATACGACTTGTCAAACAAAAGTATTTTAAGAACAAAAGTAACTCTTTAAGTGGTGGGGGTCTTCTAATCTTTCACATTTCATCTACACATATTGCATGAAAAAAGAGACTTTTGATTTATAATTAGCAGAGGAATGCCAACCACTAAGGGGCCCATTTACTTAGCTTGAGTGAAGGAACAGAGGAAAAAAATTTGGAATTTTGAATGTCGACCATCGAATGGGCTAATTTGACCTTCGAGTTCGACCTTCGACTTTGAATCGAACGATTCGAACTAAAAAACGTTCAACTATTCGACCATTCGATAGTCAAAGTACTGTCTCTTTAAGAAAAAACTTAGACCCCCTAGTTCACCACCTAAAAGCTACCAAAGTCAATGTTAGCCTATGGGGAGGGTCCCCATAGGCTTTGGTAGCTTTTTTTGGTCAAAGAAAAATCGTTCGATCAATGGATTAAAATCCTTTGAATAGAATCGAAGGATTTAATTGTTCGATCGAACGAAAAGCATTAAATCCTTCGACTTTGATATTCGAAGTCGAAGGATTTAACTTCGACCTTAAGTAAATTTGCCCCCAATTGTTGTAAGGTCTGCAAGTGTTGTATGCAGTGAAAATGTAATTTTCAAACTATTATTAAAAAAGATTATGTAAAAGCAGAAAAAAAAACACTACCCAGATCATTGCTATGTGACACTATAGGGCCAACTTAAGATTTTAGGTGCAGAAGGTTTTCTTCATTTCAAATGTTTGGGTAAAATAACAAAGATTATCTAACATTTTTTGGCACAAAACCCCATGTGATTAGTAAACTCACACAGAGTTTCCATAAAGATTGTGAGCAATCTTAAATTGGTCCCCAAAAGTTAATTTTAATCAGAAAATTCTAGCTTTTTCAAGATTTCTACCTTCATAAACACCCCTGCATATATAAAACCATCATATTGTATAACTGGCGTATTTAAGACAAAAGTCAATTACCTGAGTAGGTCTTTAGTAAACGGAGGTTACCGGAGTCAAGAACTTGATGGATCACCTTAAACACTCCTGCTCACTTGGACTTTTTCTTTTTTTTTACTGATGGTGGTAGCTCCAGGGTTCCTTTGCGTCAATAGGTGCAACTGCATTCCATTCAGAATGGGTGACAGTCCATTTAGACTGTAAGCTCTACTGCGCAGGGACCTCCATTTTTTGTCTCCTTGACAATAATCACTTAAAATGTGTTTTGACCCCCTGTTTGTTTAACCAATTTATTGTTCTGCTGTACAGGGTTTTGCCCTCAAGGAGTGCTATACAAATAAAAATATACATACTTACATACATACTGAGTAAGAACTATATGGAAGTGCAAAGAGCGCGTTTTGACGCAAGTGGGATTTTTACACTCAACTCAGTCTAAAGTATCTCTACCACATTCACTTGAGTCAACTGAATGTGGTAGAGAAACTTTAGACTAGAAATACTAGAGACTAGAGAACCTTTAATTATTTAGAAAACTTGATTTATTTAAAAATATGCTTAAAATATTTTAATACAATTGAATGCTAAAACACCTAACAAAGATAGAACAAAAAATGAACAGCACCTTACAGATACTGTTCTATCACTAAAAGCACCTCAGTCATGTGTCATATGTGTTATAAAAATGAAGAAAACTTACATGATATTTAACATCTAGGGACAGATTTATCAAGGGTCGAAGTGAATTTGAGGGAATTTTCGAAGTAAAAAAATTTGAAATTCAAAGTAATTTTTCTGGATACTTCGACCATCGAATAGGATACTACGACTTCGAATTTACTTCGATTTCGATTTGAAGTAAAATAGTTTGAATATTCAATAATCAAAGTACTGTCTCTTTAAAAAAACTTCGACTTCAATACTTCGCCAAATTAAACCTGCTGAATAGCTATGTTAGCCTATGGGGACCTTCTACAAACTTTTTCCAAGTCTTTACACATCAAATTAAAATCCTTCTATCGATCACTGAAATCCTTCGAATCGTTCAATTCAAAGGATTTAATTGTTCGATCAAACAATTTTAATTCAATTAATCGATGGCCAAATTTGCTGAAAAAACTTTGAATTCAATATTCTAATTCAAAGTATTTAAATTCAATGGTCGAATTTCGAAGTATTTTCAACTTCGAAATTTGACCCTTGATAAATCTGCTCCTTAGCAATAAGCTATGCCAGATATTTCATTATGTTCTCTATAACATCTGACAGGCTTTTTAGAATTCATTAGCTGAAGCCATATCACTGATAACAATTATTGAAAAATGATGAAAGAAAAATGAAATCTTCAAAACGAACTGAAAATGTTCACACCAGTGCTGTGACCAATATTTAGGGCCAGATTAATAACTATGAGCATAAATATAATCTTTATATTTCTGTTAATGAATTAACTCTAAAGGAAAATTAATGTATACATATGGAATACTGGCATAGAGCATAGTATTTCTACTTGGATAGAGAACTGTCTGAAGGATAGATTACAAAGAGTGGTGATAAATGGAACATTTTCTAATTGGATAAGTGTTGTTAATGTATTACCGCATTGGTCTGTACTTGGTCCTTTGCTTTTCAGCTTGTTTATTAATGACCTGGAGGTGGGCATTGAAAGTACTGTTTCTGTTTTTGCTGATGATATTAAATTGTGCAGAACTACAAGTTCCATGCAGGATGCTGCCACTTTTCAGTGATTTAACTAGATTAGAAAACTGGGCAGTGAACTGGAAAATGAGGTTCGATGTTGGTAAATGCAAGGTTATACACTCTGGCAGAAATAATAGACCACTAGCGAGAGATCTATTTTTCCATAAAATCAGCGCCGATTCTTGCCTAAGGGCAGTCTGAGGCGGCTCCTGCAATGCCGCCCCCCCCTCGCCGACTTACCTGTCGGGAGGGGAGGTAGGAACACTAATGCGAGAGAGCGCAATTGCGCTCTCTCGCATTAGTAAAGCCGAATTTACGGTTTAAAAAACGGAAATTTGGCTGTTAAAGGTACCAGGAGCGGCTTTTTGCCACCCCTGGAAACCTCTCAGGCGTTGCCCCTGCATAAAATGGATCAACGGACCAGAGGCCACCCTTTTAGAATAGAGAGAAAATAAGTTTTATTTGCAGTAACTTAGACAGTTCTTCACAGTGAGAAAAATGAGCTTGTGGAATGCACTGTCGGATGATGTTGTGAGGGCTGATTTTGTTAACAGCTTTAAGAGGGGCTTGGCTTTATTGTTATTATTGTTACCATTCCACCACTATAGTGCTTTACTTTACATTTATTACAGTATTCTTTGGTTCCTACATTAGCCATTTTCTCTCCTTTTGTCCTTATTTAAAAATCTATAAATGTATAGAGGAAGCTAAAGTAATATTTCATAAATGCTGTCTTGATGAAAGGTTGATATAAGTGGCAAAATTAATAATTAATACGTTTCTAATAGCTTGTTACCAGCTCAAAGAACATTGAAAGATGTTTAAATTGTGCCTCTTGGTAGGTCCTTCATATTAAATGTGTCAGATGCCGACTTTCAATTCTATAGCAAAAATGAATTTATGGTAGTGCAAGCTGACATTTTGATAGAAACGTATAGAATTATTGTGAAATATTTATGAGGTATAATTACTGGTCATTCGACCTTTAAATTAATACGTTTTAAGTAAATGCATTTAACAGCATAGGTTTGTTAAAATATTTATACAGTAAAGTGTTTCTCCTGTATATAAGTAATTTCAGAATTTCAAGTATTTCGAATCTGGATCCAGCAACATGCATACATTTATAAACACAAATACATAGATTTTCATTTAAGCTAACCATTTTAAGGAATCTTGACTAAGCTAGCCTGACATATGAGTGGGTTCCAAACCATCAGATCACACATTCAATTCACATTGGTCCTGTAAGTAATCCACACCTGAAAGGACGATAGGGCTCCCCCTCAAAACCAGGCATTTTGGCAACTGCTTAAAGGTTTGAATTAGGCCTTTATAGCCTAACACACCCCACCTTGTGTGTAGGCATTGGCCTACATGTTCTGCAGTGGAGTCAAAGGAAGGATCTATTCTCAAAAATGCTGAAAATTGCCAAAATACACTGGAGTCAATAGAAAGATAAATGATATAGTTAGGGTGCTGTTAACCCTGCAATAGCATATACATTGCCCTGCATTGTTAGTCCCTTTCCACTATTCTACAACTGAAATAGAAATAATGCTTCCATATTGTCAGTTTATTCTAAACATGGCACCTGAATAGCTTCTTAGATAGGGCAGGATAAAGGGGAGGGCAGGGGTTGGCTCCAATTCTATTGATTGATGTAGCAGGCAAGGGATGAATTATTATGGTCTAATTTTTTTTCCTGACCGCATTGCAAAATTCATGAAAAAAATGCCAACGGTGATTTTTGCCACAAAGCTGTACCAGGCAAAAAAATAATTCATCCCTATTTTACAGTTCTACCTGATAAAAAGAGGTATAGACTTCCAGAAACGTTTTCCTTTGCACAATGGGAAAATGGCTAAATAAATTCACCTTCGTAGATTTGGGTTGTCTAATCTCTGCTTGTGAGCATTCATTTAAGAGCAATTTTAGATTTGTTTAATCAACATGTTTGCACTTTTGCATCCTTTAGTTTTTTTGTTCTATATGCCATACCAAGAAGGTGATGGCTAATAAAAAATGGAAAGTCTTAAAGGATGATTAAACACTGTATAAGTTGGAGTTTCCTGTGAGTACTCATCTATACTCATAACTACTGATTTTGAAAACAGCCAGGTCTGTCCCTTCCCTTTTGCAATGGATTTGGCATAGTTTGTTATGAATGTAACCTAATTAACGAACTGCTGAACTTTGGAGAAATTGCTCTAAAGTTGGGCATGCATAGCAAGATATGCCCTTAAATGGTAAAATTAGGCAAAGATTTGGTCATTTTGATGGGTGACATACTACAAGAAGGTCCACTCACAGGATCTGGTAGCACAGACTTTATTAGATAACTCCAACAAATGCCATCCACCAATGCACAATGCACAGTGCTAAATCAAAAACATCATATTGCTTCAGGTCACCAACTGGATAATAAATGGGACCTATCCTGTTGGAATAAGATAAAAAGAAACATCCACCTGGCCTCAAACACAGCCAATAAGCTAATATAGGCAGCAAGTTGGTACTTTTTATCTGCATGTTTATGGACTGATTTTGGGTCTTCATTTGTTATTGTTTTTTTTGGGATATTTATCTGAATTACAGGTATAAGAAAATAATGTTTGATTTGTTGTTCCACTGTACTAAGACAAAACATTTAATTTATGAAATTACAGTTAGAATTTCTTTCACATTTATTAACAATTTCTTGGTTGGAATTTTGTTTAAAGTAATGATGCTTCCTGAATGCCAGAGTTAAGGAAGCAAAACCATGATCGTGTAGGACAGCAAAGGAATATATAGGGTTAATGCTAGAAAGGCAAATGAAAACTGTGTTCTAAAAAAGGGTACTTTTGGAGTTGGGCCCATTTTTTTGTCTTGGCAGTAGGGAGTAGCATTTTGCCCTCCATCCCTGTAGTTAGGCACTGGAAAGTTTGGGTGATTTTTCCTAGATTGGTGGCAAGAATACATGCCAGAGTGGGAAGGGAGCTTGCATTCTCCCTGCTCAGTAAAGTTCAGTTCCACCTTGGGTATTGGTCCCAGGAGATTGGGGGAGGGAATGAAGATTACTTTGCTTTTACCTGCTTACCTGAGCACATCACAATTTCCAACTACAGTATAACACTGGGGATTATTTCATTCTTAATAATAGCTTCATTATTAATACTAATACTAATAATAGCTTCATTAGTATTACTATGGGGGGGCACTGACAACCAATAAATGGTCTATCTGTAAAACTTTATTGTTGCTATTTATTGTTAATTTCTTTATAGAGGCCATCTCCTAGTCATTCATTCCAACTTACAAACCACTACAGGGTTGCTACTGTAGTTGAAGTGGGTCAATGGCAACCAATCAATCAATACTCCATCAATGCCAGAGCGCAACAGAATAAAAAGTGAAACATTTAAAAGAGAATGCAAAAATAAATATAAAAAACATCTCTCTTAGAATAGTGTCTACCACATACTAAAAGTCAACATTCAAAATTGCTTTTGTGATATAGCATATCACTAATACTAAACCTGATTGCTATAGAAATGGAGAACAAGAAGATACATATTGAAAATAGAGATTGCCACAGTTTACAGTTGTACAGGTCCAGATTTGTGGAAAGGCCACCAAGGCCCAGTCCTAGGGCAGCAGGATCTTAGAGGACAGCATGACAACCAACCACATCCAAATTGGTTCTGCTAAAGAGATACAATCGCTTTTCAAATTTCCGGTGTGCCAATCCTCAGTGCTCCCGACCTGATGATAAAGACAGGGGTGATGAATGGAAGTTGGTCTAGGGGCGACCGCTATGTAAATCCAGCCCTGCAGTTCTATTATGAACGTTAAGGGGCCTGTTTTCAATAATTGTACTTTTTGGCCCAAAAAGCTGCCGAGATTTTCTTCATTCCAAAAGTCCATTCGTGTAAAATTACAGAAGTTGCAGAGGTTTTTGGATAGAAAACTCACAGGGGTTTTTATTTAAGATTGCTTGTGTCAAAATAATATTAATAATAATGGGCTTATTTAGCAGAAATTTCATTTGTGAGGTTTTTTCTATTTCGAATAAACTCACAATTTAAAAAAACTCAAATGTTTGCTTATTTATGAAAAAAATCTGATTGAAAAAAACTCAATTGAATACAATCGTGAAAAAAACCTCAAACTTATAGTTTATAGGCTTATAATTGGAATACCTCAATTTTTTTCGACTATGTAGGCTTAAAAAACTCAAATTTGCGACTTTACAAATCTGGAAACTGAAAAATCTTGAACTAAAAAATGGCTTGAATTTTACCTAGGACAACTCCCACTGACTTCTACATGGCCTCTCCAGCTTTTAGAAGCTGATTGTTTACATTAAAGTTTTTTTTTTGTTAATGTTATGGGAAAACATGTGTTTTTCAAAATGCATCAGTTAATAGTGCTGCTCCAGCAGACATTCTGCAGTTTTTCAAATCTGATGAGGCTAGACAAGTAGCAGCAGTGATATCACCCCCACCCCCCCAGCAGCCAATCAGCAGAACAATGAGAAAGTAACCAGATAACAGCTCCCTGGTAAATATAAAAACAGCACTCAATAGTAAAAATCCATGTCCCACTGAGACTCCTTCAGTTACATTAAGTAGGAGGAACAACAGCCTGTCCGAAAGAAGTTCCATAGTGCAGCACTGACTCTTTCTGAAAGCACATGACCATGCTAAATAGCTTGAGATGGCTGCCTACACACCAATATTACAACTAAAAAATGAAATAGAAATAAAAATAAAATGTTGGTTTAGGAATGACATTTTATATGGTCGAGTGAATTATTTGCAGTGTAATCAGACTAATTTAGCAATAAAGACTATACCATAAAAATCATAAAAAGTCTGGCTTCAGCCATTTATTGTAATTTCTGCAGTTTCACCTTCTGTTAACACCCCTTTATGTTCATAGGCTGCACAGGCAATTGTTTTAAATAGAATCACTAGCATGTAAGAGTAACACAATAAGCTAGATTGGAATAAGTATTTTGAATTGTAAATGCCAAGGGCTATATGCTAAAAGAGTTCACAGATTTGATTACAGAGTGACATTAATTGTGATTGCTAAATTGGTGAACATATTGCTGTAAAATAATTGCAGTTACTGTACTTTTCTGCTTAGATGAAAATTGATTATGCAGTAAGGCTAGAACTATTTTGTTCTGATCACGCTAAGCAATTTGAACATTCACTATTTTATGAATAATATCTAGGACTAGAAGTAGTGTCATGGACTCGTTGCTTTTTGACCTAGAAATAACAGCAGAGAGGACAGCTTGCAGATGTTTTAGTTTTTTACCTGGGGTCGTTTTTTTTTTAATAATAGTGATGCTTTCAAAACCAAAATTATGATTTTAAGGCCAATGATTTTTGGCCTTATTTATCAAAAATCAAATTTTTGAGGTTTTGAGGTTTGGATAAATGCGCAATTTAAAAAAAAAACTCAAATGTTATATATTATATATGAAAAAGTCAGAATGTAAAAAAAACTTGATTAAATACAATCATGAAAAAAATTTCGAGTTCATAGGCTAAAACTCAAATTTGTGAATTTACAAACTTGAAAACCTTGAATTAAAAAAATGGCTTGAATTTTGCCTAGGATAACTCCTATTGACTTTTACATGCACTCATCAGCTTTTAGATGCAGTTCTTTTTACATTTGAGTTTTCTGGGGATTTTTGCTTAATAAATACCAGACATTTGAGTTTTTGGAAATCGAATTTTGATTTGTGAATTTTTGAGCAAAATAGTTTGTATCATGGCAAATATTCAAATTCAAACCTTGATAAATTACCCCTATAGGGGCCGATTCACAAAGGGTCGAATATCGAGGGTTAATTAACCCTCGATATTTGACTGGGAATTAAAAAAAAAAAACTGGGAAGTCGAAGGATTTTAGCTCAAATAGTGCGATCAAACGATCAAAGGATTATTCCTTCGATCGAACAATTTAAATCCAACGATCGAAGGAATATCCGTCGATCCAAAAAACTTAGGAAAGCCTATGGGGACCTTCCCCATAGGCTAACATTGAGTTTGGTAGCTTTTAGATGGCGAACTAGGGGGTTGAAGTTTTTTCTTAAAGAGACAGTACTTCGACTATCGAATGGTCGAATAGTCGAATGATTAAGTTCAAATCCTTCGATTCGAAGTCGTCGTAGTCGAAGGTCAAAGTAGCCCATTCGATGGTCGAAGTAGCCCAAAAAACACTTCGAAATTCGAAGTTTTTTTACTTCGAATCATTCACTCGAAGTTAGTGAATCGGCCCCATAGTGTTTAATAGGAATAGATACTTGTAAATATGTATTTGGCTATTTTTCAACTATATTAAATAATTCTCTTTATGGGTCTTATATGCTTTTATTTATGCTTTTTTTATTTCAGTGAGATTAATCTTATATTAATCTTTCATGTTCGCTATAGATATATTTTTAAATTCCATGCATGTCACATGATACATGCTTACCTGTACTACCTCCTTTGCCTTTATCATGTGCCTATACATTGTGTTTCAGGCTGCCCTCACTAGCATAATGGCAAAAGATTTAGAATTGTGCAAAAACAGTTGGGGGCCGATTCACTAAATTCGAGTGAATTAGAGTGAAGGATTCGAATTTAAAAAACTTCGAATTTCGAAGTGTTTTTTGGGCTACTTCGACCATCGAATGGGCTACTTCGACCTTCGACTACGACTATCGAACGATTCGAACTAAAAAGCGTTCGACTATTCGACCATTCGATAGTCGAAGTACTGTCTCTTTAAAAAAAAATTCGACCCTCTAGTTCGGCAGCTAAAAGCTACCGAACTCAATGTTAGCCTATGGGGAAGGTCCCCATAGGCTTGCCTAAGTTTTTTTCATCAAAGGATATTCATTCGATCGTTGAATTAAAATCCTTCGAATCGTTCGATTCGAAGGATTTAATCGTTCGATCGAATGAATAATCCTTCGATCGATCGATCGAATTTCCTGCGCTAAATCCTTCGAATTCGATATTCGAATTCGAAGGATTTCAATTCCTAGTCGAATATCGAGGGTTAATTAACCCTCGATATTCGACCATTGGTGAATCGGCCCCTTGGTGTTAAAAGTTTCTGTAAGTTATGATTCAGTAGCAGGGCTGTTAAACCTACTCTAAGGGGCAGATTTACCAAGGGTCGAATTTCGAAGTAATGGTTTTTTGAACACCCATAACTTTGAAATTCGAATAAAAAAAAGACCAATCAAAAATTATTAAAAAAATCAACGTTTTTACCTTCAGGTGAATAGGCTGTATTCAAATTGTTTGAATCTCAGGGGCCGATTCACTAAATTCGAGTGAATTCGAGTGAAGGATTCGAATTTAAAAAACTTCGAATTTCGAAGTGTTTTTTGGGCTACTTCGACCATCGAATGGGCTACTTCGACCTTCGACTACGACTATCGAAGGATTCGAACTAAAAATCGTTCGACTATTCGACCATTCGATAGTCGAAGTACTGTCTCTTTAAAAAAAAATTCGACCCCCTAGTTCGGCAGCTAAAAGCTACTTCTAGAATTATTAGAGCTCTCAGGCATATTTATACATTCAGCTCTGAAAATTTGGCCAAATGAAGACTCAATAAAATTGATTTGCATTATTGCTTTACTTAACACTTACAGGAGCTCAACATACAGGGGGATTTATTAAGACTCTAAACCAGAATAAGTTGCAATTTATTATGCCCCAAAGCTGTTCCAAGTCCGAATCCCCATAACATTTGAAGATGTTTTAACCCTCACAAAATGTTCAGAGTTTTCAGGGTTTGACGCTAGTTTTTCTGCGAAAAAACTGTCTATAATTGCAGATTAAGGGGCAGATTTATCAAGGGTCGAATTTCGAAGTAAAAAATACTTTGAAATTCGAGTATGGAATTGAAATACTTTGAATTCGAATATTGAATTCGAACTTTTCTCATCGAATTTGGGTATTCTGCAGTCGAAGTAATATCGTTTGATCGAACAATTAAATCCTTTGAATCTAGCGATTCAAATGATTTTATCGTACGATCGAACGATTTTACTTCAACTTCAAAAAACGTAGAAAAATGCTGTTGAAGATGTTTTAACTCTCACAAAATGTTCAGAGTTCTCGGGGATTGATGCTAGTTTTTCTGCAAAAAACTGTCTATAATTGCAGATTAAGTATCATAAGTTTGAAGTGTTTGAGATCATACAAATGTTCAAGCAGTTGTCAATAATTCTCCACTAGACCAGGTTGTGGAGTAACTGTTTTACAAAATATATGGTTATTTTAGGCTCATGACTATACAATTATTGAATATGTTTATTAGTTTGAGGCAAGGATGGGTGAATTTGACCTGTTTCGTTTCGCCAAAAATTCACCACCGGCGAAATGTCGCTGATGCCCATTAAAGTCTATGGGCGTCAAAGAAAAATTTGTCGCGCGACGAAATTATTTTGTCGCGCGTCTTTTTTTTTTGACGCACGTCTCCATACAAGTCTATGGGCGTAATTTTTTCGGCAAAACGAGGTGAAAAAAATCGCCCATCCCTAGTTTGAGGTGCAAAACAGTCCATTGAAATTTTAAGTGGTTAAAAACCACGTTTCTTTATGGTAGATCTACAGTTATGCCTTTAGATAACTGCCATACATTAGCATACTAATTACTTTACTATTAGTTGTAACCATGCCTTTGAATATACTGTATAAACTAAATTAGAAGCAGTTTAGTACATACAGTAACATATGCATTAGATTGTGACCCAGATATAATTCACAGAGCATATGCGCTGTTCTGCTGAATATTCCATAAATGTAATAACCCATTTTTTCAAGCAGTCCAAATTGATAGCCCTTATGCCAGATTAATTGAAAAGCTGAGAGCACATGCAGTGAACTTTCATCTTCTATGATAATTTCTTCAGTTTTTGACCCTAAAATGTCCAATAAATCATAATGTTATTTGTGTTAGACTAAAAAAAGGAAATAGAACTTCCTAGACACCTGTACACTTCAGTGCATTGTTTAAA
Source organism: Xenopus petersii (assembly GCA_038501925.1). NCBI lineage: Eukaryota > Metazoa > Chordata > Amphibia > Anura > Pipidae > Xenopus > Xenopus petersii. The sequence goes on along the minus strand of CM076683.1, from coordinate 97,076,459 downwards.
ATACTGATTTTAATCAGTTATTCAGGCATAGCCTACATTTGGGGGCACCTATATTTTATATTTATTATTATTTCTATATTGTTCTGTGATAGCTAAATTAATTAATTCTGTAAAGCAAAATTAATAGATAAGTAAGGAATTGAATAGCAATTATTAATATAATTGATAGTCACAGTTTTTATATATCACTTGAACATCTCTGAAAAGAAAGTCAATTAATCACCCTGAAGAAACTCCACCAAAGTCAGGGAGAAACAAACTTATGCAGATTGGGTGCTTGGGGATCAAGCCGGTGGACTGTTGTGGCCTGGTTTTTGTGCCACTTATGCTTAACACTGGGCAAGGGAGGACCTACCAACCACCAACAGTAGTATGAAAACCAGGAACTGGTAAGCTGCAGCAGGACAGTTGTTGTGTGCCATGTTATACATTCATTATGAAAAACTAAGGATGCACATAAATGTATCCTAGTTATCTGGGAGACTGATCCCCTGTTTTTTACCTGTATAAAGGTTATATAATATAAAATGATAACTGAACCCCCAGTCCCAAATACAAAGAGGCAAACCTAAGGCAGGTGGGCAGGAGAGGGTTAATAGTGGTCTAATAAGATACCATAAAGGATAGGACTGTAGCAAACAAACAGCAAATACACGTGTTCTGGTTGAAATAACCTAAACCACAGTGCTTGCTAAATTGGCGTCCAGAAAACAGTTTGCTTCAAAAATATAATCGCTTTACCTCCTTTTTCTTACCATATATGTCCGGCAAAAGGGTATATAAGCTTAGACAAATAAGTGTGACTTTGGAAGCCCTTGTGTTACACCTCAGTGTCTTACTACTGTGTTATGGCGACAGCTTCCCAGGCAAAACTACGTAAGCTATTTTAAAGAACCTTCTCTCTGAGTTTTGCTTAACAATAAGGTAATAAGGTTCTGGTAAGCAAAATTACTTACACCCCCCCCCCTCCAAAAAAAAGACACATCTGTAAAACTCATCCAAGGCTGAGAAGGCTGATAATTTGTTTTTTTACACATAATAAAAGTGGTGAATTATATTAAGGCAAACTTGGTGGATGCCCAGAGCCCAGGAGCCATGATTGTGGGGCAGGCCTAAACTACTATAATCTGCATTGTGTAACATTTCAATTCAATTAATTTGTTTTTTTTTAAAAGCTTTATTAAGATCTTCCAACAATACAAAGCCTTATTACATTTACAGTTTTGATGAAGTTTGAATATTTGCATATATATTATTGTTGTCTCCATATACAATTATTTAATTCAATTCATTTTTATGTTTTGCAGCTCTTCAATTTGGTAGGTTCATTGCTGTATGTTTGCTAGGAAGGAAGTTGAACTGGTTATGGTCTAAATACTGCTATGATATGATCTAACTTCACAACCAGTCTATATTATTTCTAGCTTCCTTCTCTGAAAATGCCGTAATAACATAATTTGTAAAATTTGAGGTTGAACTACTGTATGTCTTTACTGAGTGGATTGCATTTCTTAGTTATAAACTATGCATGTACATGAGACTAAAAAAATATGACATGATCTCTACAAACAAGTGTTTGCTCTGATTACATTTCATAGTATCAGTGCTTATGAGTGAAACTGTGGAACAATTTGAGAAACTTTGGAAAAAATTGTAAAATGGAGTTTGTGCATTGGCGTAAATGGGCATTTTTTCATGTTTTTTTCTCAAGCCAAAAGCATAGGTGTCAATGGCCGTTTTTATTCAAGCAAAACGCATTAGTTTCAATGGGCATTTTTAAACCAGCAAAGCAAAACGCATAGTGAAATTCTAGTGCAGATTCATGAAAATTTTCCCGCTTGCAAAAAAAACCCACATTTTCTACAAATCTTCTAAGAATTGCTCATCCCTAGATATAGTGCAAGAACTGCTAATATTATGAAATCTCAAAAAATAATGAATGAAAATCTGAGAATTAAATTTATGTTTTATTTGATGTAAAAAAAACATGTTTGTTATATATTCACCGAAACATGAACGAAATGCAATTCTGACCCACTTTCAAAGATGGAAATTAAACATTTTCTATTATGTTATTTGCAAATGATATTGTAATTGAAAGCATTATCTGTTAGACCTTTTCTGTTCCCTTCTCAGTTTGCCAGACCACAGTAATAATATAAATCAACTCTTGTACCCAGGATGCTTTCCACACTTCTTATTCTCCTCCTTCACAGGTCGGTTAATCTCAGAACATGCAAGGCCTTGTGGGTATTGGCGTATTTATAAAAGGAGAGCTGATTACTGATACAATATTACTATAGAATGACTAATCAGGGAATGGAGAACAGAGGCTTCTTTAAAATTATTGACAGTGTTTAATTAACAAATATTGGAAGTAACATTTTCTTTCATTATGCATAGAGATCCAACAAAATGCCAGACAATTAAATATTCAAAGAAATATACATTGTATATACAAATTTATCTACACATTTCCTTGAAGGTGATGTACTGAAAGTGTACTGATACTTGTTAAAATTGCTGAGCAACACCCATGCTGCGGGGACATCTGTCCCATCATAATCTGCTTCTCTTGTTCAAAAATCTGTCAAAACATGAACCAAGCAGCTGCCGCTTCTTCTGTCCTATTCTACATAATGGTACGTACTCATTCTGCAAGCCTGTACCATATGCTTTGTAGCAAAGTCGCTGTAGAAATATTATGCAAAATATGGCTAGTCCTTTGATTCATTCATTTATATAACGTTTTATTATAGTAACCCCAGGTTTTGTGTTTTTTAAAAGGAAAATATGTTTAAACTCCTTATACTCCTATAAATTAAGGCTAATATTGTCATGTCATTGTAGAAGCCTACAGTATATGTCGGGTAACCCAGACAACACTCATTAACTGCAAAATTAACAGCAGAAGCCATGGTAAAGTGAAGGAAGATTTAATGATCAGAATTAAAGCACACAAATGAACAGAAGTGCAAAACTGAAAACCCAGAGTCCAGATATAGGCCTGAGTTGAGACATAAGACTGAGGGGCAGGTCTGGACTGGGGCTCAAAATAGACCTTGGCATTTCAAGTACACAGAGGCCCAACCAGTCCCCTACCAGCCCACTCCACAGTGACTGCCCATGGCATCTTACAGCAGCCCCTCTGGCATTTGCCACAACTCAGATTGCCAGTCCGAGTCTGCTGAGGCGGAGTACAGTAATGGGCTGAAAGATCAGATCTACAGACAACAGGTATCAGATTGGAACAGGAGAGCAGGGCACAGGAGGACATAACCAGGAAGGGATGACGGGAACGAAGGCGCGGAACACAGAAACAAATGCAGGGAACATAGGAATGAAGGCAGGGAACACAGGAACAAAGGTAGGGAACACAGAAACAAAGGCCAGGAACACATGATCGAAGGCAAGGAACACAGGAACAAAGGCAGTGAACACAGGATCAAAGGCAGGGACCACAGGAACAAATGCAGGGAACACAGGAACAAAGGCAGAGACCACAGGATCAAAGGAAGAGAACCCAGGAACAAAGGCAGGGAACACAGGGACCACGAATCAAGGGCTAGATCAGGCTAGAAACTCAGATGATCAAGCCCCGTGTGCTGCAAGAAGCCAGCTTATAAAGGCCCTAGATTGTTTAATCATCAGCACATGATGTTAACCAGGTAGGCAGAGGCAGATGTTCATGGAGCAATATCTGATACATAGTTGTACCAGCCAGTCCCAAGTCTAAAAGCCCCCCAGTGGTTTAAAAGAAAATCACACAGCCAGTCTACTATATATACAAATATATAGCAGGCAGTCATATTTTAAATAACTTTAGGACTGTTGAAAAGAATATACAGTAGGTTGTTGGAATGACCAGCCTAGAATGTAAATGGATATTTTATTAGTGATCTCTGCTCACAGGAGAGACTCATCATTGGGAAGCTTCTGGAAGCTTGCATGTAATGTTATTCATGATGGAAAAATGTCTATCCTCGGAGAACATAGGGAATCATTCAGATTCAGTCAGGGCTTCAGATTCTGCAGATTATTCTGCAGAGTAAGCAGGTTTTACCTCTGTATAATGGTCCTGGGCTCACTCAAGGTAGTTTGTTACCAATGCAGTGGAATCTCAAAAATGCATTTCATAAGTAATATTGGTTAATATTTTTAAATATTTTTGTACCTTCAAATCTCTACAATTTCCCTTTTAGTAAGTGATAATTTATTTCACCTTTTAAAGAACTTTCACATACTCCCTAATAAATCTCCCCATTAGTGAAATGAGTTTTTGAATTTTATGCCTTATTCACTAATATTTAATATATTTTAAAGACAGTGATCTCTTACCTAGTTTGCATGAGACATTTGGAGCCTCTTTACAATTTAAAACATACTTTATCTATACAAAAAACATGTAAAAGTTAAAAATTTCTGCTAATTCCATCACCTCTATAGAGCTGCATTTAATAGCAGTTTGCAATGTTACAGTCATTTATATGGCAGTTAAAAGCCCAGACTTGTCTGAATAAGACCTTGGAATTAAAATGAGCTTTTAGAAATGCCAAGCAATATGATGTGCCATAAAGCAATTTAAGCTTAGCAGAGTTTGTATTATGGTAATTGTGCACCTACCCACATCATCTTTTCTAGGACACATGAAAACAAGTATCATTTCAGAAATCAGATGCAATAGCATGTAGAGATAAAGTTAAAACCAGCTGCTAAGTATGCTTTGCATTATAAATAAAATGTCTGACTTCTAAACTCTTGACATTTAGCTTGGTATGAAAACAATATCAAAGCAGAATGAAGGAAAAACTTCTTTTTGCACCATTATGTTGCGTTTTTATTTTTTTAATGTCAAAGTTATGGCCTTTGTAAAATCTGTAAATAAAAGTGCAATGTCCTAAAGGATAAATATCACATTTAGCAACAGAAAGCTCCAGTTGTGACCACTTTATTTATTCCATATTCTTTATAGTTTCTGTATAGTTACATCTTGTTTCAGAAAAGGGATTACAGGAATGGGTCCTATTATCCAGAATGCACAGGACCTGGGGGTTTCCAAGTTCTTTCCAAGGGGTTTCTCCATACCTTAACTCTGCTACAAAAATAATAAATATGAAATAAACCCAAAAGGACCAGCTGCTCTCCTCCATATGGCCTGTATTCCCCCTTCTACCCTCAGGGCCAAAAGACTGGATCAACCCAAAATCACCCACCTCAAGGTGGGCATAGTGGGGAAAGATCTGCTTGTTCTGTGACCTCAGTGGGGGTAATATAACATAAGTTTGCCCATGTTTCATTAACATAATAACTAATCAGTTACTAGACACGTAGAAGACGTGGCATCCTTTATTAATTTTTTCTTTGCTGATTTGAGCTCCAGTGTTAATTGTAGCTTGATGATAACACAGACTATTTCCTATATACTTGATACTTAATTAACATATTCATTAATAGAACCTCTCATTATTTTGCATTAATCTGTTATATTTCCTGAATAACACCTTTCCATTACTCAAGGTTTCAGCATTGCTAACTATCTAAGACGATATAACTATCAATTTCATGAATAACAAAAGAAGTTGGAAAAGTGTGCAGTTTAACAGAGAATAAAAGACAGGAGAATTGGGGAAGAGACAATAATAAAGACAGTAGGAAGGACAACTGGCTAACTGTGGAGATTGGTATGGGCAAGGAGCAACAGAAAAAATGCAAAGAAACAGTTGGTTTTGTAGTATATATAAATCCAGCAAAAACACGAAATAGTACTGCTGTGCAGTAGTTTGGGAGATGAGCAGGTTTGCAAAGGTTGACCTTGGGTTCGCATGCAACTCTTGTAAGAGGGTGCTAATTTTAGGGTGCAAATTTAGAGACATATTTTGTGGAGGAGCCTAAACACTTTTTTGTGCCAAACTTTTCTACTGTATCCTCTGTTCACCCTCCAAAGGCAATAAAACGGTGACCCTTCCCAGTTTTTATTATATTCAACCAGACAGATCTTGGCAGAAGAGAGTAAACAAACTTGCTTCAATCTGATTGCAGATGATGATATAAAAAATGTGCAAAAGATAAAGACAAGTTCTGCCTTTGTGCAGAATTACCCTCCCCTGCCTGTACCATGTTCACAATTGCATGCTGATAATTTAACATAGTTCCAGTCTGAAATCTGTAATATTAACACAGCTTAATAACGGATTGAGTTTAAGAAGGGAAAGCAGATATTCAAGATTAGAAGGATCAGACAGGATCCCCAGTGGATCTGGAATTCCATCAAATAAGGGGGATAATTACAGTAGCATTAAGCATCTTCAATTTGTTGATTGATTGGTTAGAAGCCTATTCTGTGAAAAATGTTTATTTGGAAAATAGTTTTATGTTAATTATAGCTGTGTAAAGACTGGTTTTAAGAGCAGTATGAACACTGAATATTTGAATTATACAAAATGGGCCTTTAAATAAAATGATACTTACATCATTTGGAATAAGACATGCTCTGATTTACATATATAGTCCTGCTCAACATATTTTGCCCAAAGACAGCACTTACTATAAATGGATGAACTTATCTATAGAGGTGAGCAAATCTCTTTATTCAGATTTGAATTAGAACTAACTTGCAGTCTAAAGGTGGCCATAGACATAGAGATCCGTTTGTTTGGCGATGTCACCAAATGAACGTATCTCTCCCTGAAATGCCCACATTGAACTGTGCGATATCGGGCTGATCCGATTGTGGGCCCTAGGGCCCAATGATTGGATCATAATGAATCCAATATGGGTGGTCGGATCGCAGGACCACATAGACGCGGCCGCCATCCGTCGGGATTTTTTAACCTGCCCGATCAAGGTCTGCACGATTTTTGGCCAGATATCGAACGGGGAAGCCAGTCGGATGGCCCCACACATGGGCCAATAAACTGCCAACTCGGTCTGTCGGCAGCTTTTATTGGCCTGTGTATGAGGGCCTAAATTTCACACTGTTTTTTACTTATGTTTTGCTGAAATAAGAAAAATCTGTTAGAGATTCCAAGGATGGACCAGGAGAGGGAGTGGTAAGATTATAAACAAAATTGAATTGTATTTCTAATAGCATCAAACCCCATTTAACCTCCCGCACAAGCTTTGGAGAAGATTGAAATCAACATTTAGGGCCCAGGAGCCCATGGAACTTCTGCAAGTTGTATGTCAGTGCTTCTTAAAAAAGTGCATTTTACAGAGACAAGGAACCTAGTGAAGGTATGTTTGGGTGGATAATGCTGTAGCAAATGTGCTTTCACTATTTTGACTATATGACGTTCACACATGGAGCCAGTTCACCTTGGGCGAGGCCTTGTTATGAGTTTCCAGTATAAATAAAATGATAAACGTAGCAAACCTCACTTCAATGCAATTAAAGTGCACATTTGTTGTATAAAAACAGTTTTATTAAAAGGATTTACATTGCCTTTCCCAGCAACCTGAATAATTAAGACTGCAATAGGGGCTACTTTTTCCAAACAATCCTGATATAACAAAAATGTTCCATTTTCCACACAATGCTGCTTTAATCTATTATAGACTAACTTTCCTATCAGTGACAGTTTTTTCTAAAATGTGCTCTCTCCATTCTAGGTTTGAAGAGGAATTACATTTTTCCAGTGGGAGGCTGAAGATGGAAAGAAAACCGATCATATTTCTACTTGGAGAAAAATGTTATCAAAGTGAATAAAAGGGTATAAACTGAATTGTGTTTCAGAAAAATGTAACTGTCCCAGTGTCACTTTCATTTGAATATGAACAGATTTTCAGTTTTCAACTATTTAAAGGAAATTTTTTTGCTGCTTTTAACTGGCCAACGATAAAAAAGTGTGAAAATGCACATATATAGAATTTAGTAATATATTAATATTTTATGAAGAAGAAGAAATATAAATACATATCAAATGGAACTATCTGCGACCAGGCTTTAATAATACAGGTATGGAATCTGTTATTCAGAAACCATTATCCACAAAGATCCAAATTACGGGAAGGACATCTCCCATAGACTACATTATAAACAAACAACCCAATTTTTTTTAAAAACTATTTCCCTTTTCTTTGTATAATAAAACAGTACCTTATACTTGACCCAAACTAACATTAAACCAGCCTTTTGGGTTTATTTAGGGGCCTATTTATTAAACTCAAATTGTTCTGGTTGAGTTTTTAAAGGGGAAAAACTAGTTTTTAGAGGGAAAACCCCTAAAATGTTTCAAGATTTATTATGCTCTGAAGCTGCTAAAAATTATAATCTGTATTAGTCAATGGCAGATAGTCCCTTAATAACTGGAACATGTTTTTTATCTTCTGGATTCTTGATAGTTTCAGGGTGCTATTAGATCTTAAGCACGCAGATGAATATTAGTATGAATTAAAGGAGAAGGAAAGGATTTACATGGATTGTAAAGCCTTAACTGATACTCTGGGCCAATGATTCAATGATGCAGAAAATTGCACCTGCCCAGGGTACTTGTGAATGAGCATTCCTCTTCCTCCCTTTTTCTTTCTTCAAAATCCAGCTGACGACCAGTAAAATGGAATAAATCTTTTTAGTTAAAGCCCGGCTCTACTGCTCATGTGGGCCTGCGCAACAAAAGAAAGAAGGGGAAGGCTCATTCAAATGCAGGATTCCCGGGCCAGTGCAGCTTTCTGCTAACAGGAGCACTGGCCCAGGGTATCTGATAAGTCATTAAAATCCTTGGGGAGTGGGGGTGCTCTAACATTTTGCACCCCCATGTATTGGACCTTAAAAGGGGTTATTAATCTCAATATTAAGTTTCATATAGAATCTGGCATCTAAAGACGCTTTAAATTGCTCTTTAATTTTATTGTAAGTCATTTTAAAATGATTTATGTGTTTTGCTGTGCAGCTAGCAAGCTTGACATTTAAATAGGCTGCAATAAGGCAGAAGAGGATAACTAACCATGTAAAACCAATAAACATTAAAAAAGTAAGAGCAATGGAAAACTTGCTTGCATTTCCTTTAGGTATAACACGTAAAAGTTCAAGTAAATCTGCAAACCTTGAGCCCAGCTCCAGCTGCCCAAAATGATATGTTTTAACGAAGCTTGAGAAACTGCATCTAATTCAGCCTTCATTTTACTACATTACACCCACCGTAACACTGACAGTGCTTTGTTAGATCCTTTCAGAGCGACTTTCTTATTTTAGCCTGTTTTGCTAAGCTGCAGATAGCATACATTTGTGTGAAGCAAAAGATAACTAAGCATACGTCTTCTCAGCTGGAAGCAAGTTCTAATTAGGTTTGGGTGCTGAGTTGACACCCATTAAAGGTTACAATAATTGACTACAAAAATAGGTATGGCTATTTTTATTCAGTGTTAAATATGCAGGGGAATTGTTTAAGAGGATTCTTATTGTTCAGGCTGGAAAAAAAATGAGAGATGTATGCTACACTCCAAACTGATCAGTTATATAGATTTTTTTGTTTTGTTTTTTTCAGTGCCGGGTTTTCCAGAAAATGGATCTTTCTGTAAAAAAAGAAAATCAAGTAAACATTAAATAAACCCAATATGCTGGTTTTGCTTCCAATAGGGATTCATTATATCTTAGTTTGGATCAAATACAAGGTACTGTTTTATTATAACAGTGAAAAAGGAAATAATTTTTAAAAATTTGCATTATTTGATTATAATGCAGTCTAAGGCCTTTCCGTAATTCTGAGCTTTTTTTGGGTAACGGGCTTCCGGATAATGGATCCCATACCTGTTTATAAATATTAGAGAACAATATAATAGTGTTTAGAGCTTTGGGTTGTCATGGTGCAGTCTTGTCAGAGAGAAGGGTTAATTTTATTAGCTGCAACTATATGCATCAACACCTATTATCTGGCATAATAATTGTGCAGAACTATAAGTTCCATGCATGATGTTGCCACCTTGCAGAGAGAGTTGGCTACATTGGAAAGTTGGGCAGAAAACTGGAAAATGAGGTTCTTTGATGATGAATGCAAGGCTATGCACTTTGGTAGAGATAATACACTAAATGTTAAAGTGATGGGGGTCTCTTTTATTGAGAAGGATACTCCTAGAGGAATTCAATGTGCTCCTTCTTGTCTTGGTTGAGCTCTTTACGATCATTCTCTTTAAGAAGTCTTGCTTTATATGTCTGCTCCCTGTATGGTTTAGTCCCAAATGACCTTAGTGTGCCCCTGACTCTGCAGAGTGAGGTGAGCCCATAGGCCTTATTGTATGCGCATAAGAACCTGTTGCTATCTTACTGCTTCTCTCTAATAAAAGGTAAGCTCTCTCTAATAAGGGATTCCTCGGGTATCATGTGCCCACCTTATTGGGACTCCTCCTTAAGCAGCCAAGCTCCTCTCAGTGGCCATTTTAGAGGAGCATATTACCGGAGCAGTTCTATAGACATGCTACTTCCCTGAGGCCCACTTATGGGAGCATATATACTCGAACAGTTCCTAGTGCCATTTTTTTAGGTGAACGTCTACCAGAACAGTTATACAATACCCCAATTCTCTGTTTTGCATAATGGCATTAGCAGAATGGGAACTAATCACCCTTACTGATAATATTGATTTGCCTGACGAGTCTCAAAAGTTTAACCCTTTTAGTGCCACAGAACGTAAAATCTACGTTCTATGGATAAAATGCTTTTAATGCCACAGAATGTAGATTGTACTTTCTGCAGCACTTTCAGGTTTGGGAGCAGAAAAATAGCTTATGAAGCTGCTCCTCCGCTCCCCGCACGATCGCCCAGGGGCCCTAGAGAGTTCTTCCTCTTCCTCAAGGATCACGCCACCAGAGGACCCTCCTTTCTGATGGCGCAGCTCCTCATACTCATCCTGCTGTACCTCCAGCCTGCTTGTTTCAACAAGTAAGTACCCCTACACACTCACAAAAACACACACTAATGCACAGTTAAATATACAAACACTCACATACATTTTGTACACATTCACAAAACTTACACAAACACATAACATGTACAGTAATTTGCCAAGTGTACACACACAATGTTATGTTATGGTTAGCCGTGGATGTGTAGAGTAGAACAGTGCTTTATTAGCAGAGTCAGACAGCCATTACATAACAGTAACTTTTACTTTCACTTTTAAGCTGTCCAGGAAGTACTATGCATAGTATGTCTGAGCACAGTGACATCTACAAGCCATCTGTATAAACACCACCTATAGTAGGAAAGCATTTGGACAACTATAATAAACAGCAACAATTAAACAGTATGCATTTAAAGCAATATTATACATTATTCACATCACAAAGTCCTGGATCCATGCAGGTAGTTTTCTGATTCTCTCAGTACGCCTTATAGGTTCACTTTCTTCAGGCCTATTGCAGTTGACATCAGGAGTAGGAAAATGTCCTTCATCAAATAGCTTCTCCAAAGTCATATCTTACAGAAGCAAGACTACTTGCATTCCATATGCGTCCATCAGACATATCATATCTGTATGGTCCTCGCTGGCATCTCACTTTAAGTGGGGTAGTTAATTTAGATTGTCCTTTTTTCAGTATTCCTGGTTTCTTAATTCTGACTAAAGATCCAGGCTTAAAGTGCACTTGCACCACATTTTCTGACAGTATAAGCCTTGCATTTGGCTTGTTGACTTTTCACAATGACAGCAGTAGATGATTTTGTAGGCACAGTATTTTGTGGAAGTTTGATGTCTGCAACATGTAACTTAGTGCACATCTGTCTGCCATATAATAATACAGCTGGAGATGATTGGTTTGTTGCATGGCGTGTTGCTCTTTAGTTATGTAGGAACTTTACTGTAAATACTTTCCAAGATTTCCCAGTAACATTTGCTGTCTGTAGTGTTTCTTTCAGACTTCTGTTGAATCGCTCAATTTCTCCATTTGCTTGTGGTCCTTTGTCTGATATTAACTCCTTTGGATTACCTTCTCTGCTGAAGACTGTAGACAAAGATTCCCAAACTCACAGGTAACAACCAGCTCTCTCAAAGCTGCTACAAATTGTTCTGTGGATTCGCCATTACATTGTCCACGTTGGCAGAATTTATATCTTTCAGCAACCACATTTACTCTTGGCATGAAAAAGTTCTTTATAGCAGTAAGAGCATTTTCATAAGTCTCATCAGGTAATGGTAATGTATAGAATATACACTGTCCCTCTGCTCCCAGGCAGTGAATAAGTAAAGCACGCTTTCTAGCAGCAGAAATCTCCCCTTGGTCAGCAGCAATAATGTAATTTTCAAGCATATGGATCCAAGCAGTAAAAGGTATGGTAGGCTCCCCAGGGTTTGGAAGAAAAGATGCAGGCTGCTGCAAGAGGTAGAAGAGCCATCCTTGTCGCCATTTGTTATGTTTTGGTTAGCTGAGTATGAGTAGAGTATAACAGTGCTTTATTAGCAGAGTCAGACAGCCATAATATAACAGTAATTTTCACTTTTAAACTGTCCAGGAAGTATGCATAGTATGTCTGAGCACAGTGACATCTACAGGCCATTTGTATAAACACCACACACAATTTTGTAGCTGTTTTTTACTTCATTCTGTGTTTTTTTCCCCTGAAAAAATGTTTTATTGCCACTGCGAATAGTGTATTCGCTAACCACACTGTGCAATACATTTTGTGTTATTTTGGTGTTTCTATTACAATTTTTCTGATTTTGGTGCATTTAGCAATGTTATTGCATTTTAGACATTGTATTGCATTTTCAGCTCTGTGTTGGTGTTGTTTGCTTATTTCTCTCCGTAAAAATTATTTGGCCAACCCAAAATAATCATACTGTGATTCTGACTGCTGATTACACTAGCCAAGAAAAAAAGCTTTGATTTTAGTGGTCTTATTTGATTTTAGTGATTTTATTGCATTCTGCCTTGTTCTTTGTTACTTGTTTTTTGCCCATGGAAATTTTGTCTGCTTTATATCCATTTGGTAGTCTCACATACGCCACAAAATTTGGTAAATCTATGCATACTGGGCATCAAAAAGTTCAGTAGACCCCTGGTGTGCTTATTTGGGCTCTTCTACGTTGGTATCCTATGAAATCTGGGGTATATAATGGGGTAAAATGCAAGCTATGTGACAATTTTCAGAAATTTCATAAAACCATTACATTTAGCATGGCCTTGCAGTTTGGTAGTTAGCTGTAGAAAGACATATTTAAGACATTTTTGGATTCATCAGAATGTGTACTTTTGTAAATTATTTGGCTTTTTTTAGAATCTCCCTACTGTTAGGGGGTCTTATGGTACATAATACACATACTGGGTGCTTTTATTGAAGCAGCCAGAGTGTCAGATGTGAAAATTCATATGCGCTATTTTCACTACTTTTAGCATGGTTTTTTACTTTTGAAAAATATATGGTTTTCTTGGGTTGCCTTACTAATTTGCTACTTTTACCCTACATAATTCAGAAAGTATTTACTTTAGTAGTAGAAACATATGTGCTTACTTCATTTTGTTGTGTCTAAGCACCAGATACTTTGGTAGTGGATGCCTGGCATTCACATTTAGGATGTTTTTTCTCTAACTTATGCTATGACTAAGATAAGATTGTAGAAATTGGAAGTTTTGAGGCAATTTTCTGATATTTCGTCAAAAGTGTAAATTTTTGGAAAGCATTGCAACTCAGTAGTTTGGAGTTGCCTAAATGAGTACTTTCCAAAAATATATGCTTTTGGGGGGTCAGCATATTTATTTGTGTTTTTTTTTAGTAGCTGAAGTGACCTTTAGGGCAATTGAATTGTGCTAACTTTGGTTTTACTTATTGATTTAACTTTGATACTTATAATCCTATGTATAATGGGCTTCAAACTGTTCAGTGGACCCCTGGCATTTATATTTAGGATGCTTTTTCTCTGCACCTTATGCTATGTGTGACATACTGTAACATGCTAGAAAGTGGAAACTTTGTGTGATTTTCCGTATTTCATCCAAACCGTCAATTTTGAGAAAGCATTGTGAATCAGTATTTTCCAAAAACATTTGTTTTTTGGTGGGTCACTGTAATTTTTTGTGTTACCCCTCCCCCCAATATGCAATAAATCCATTAATTTTTCAGTAGATGACATGACCTCTTGCACAATCAGTATGTGCTAACTTAATTTTGGGTCTCTAGACGCCAGATACTTTCTATGCACAATGGGCATCAAACTTTTCAGTGGACCTCTGGCATTCATATTTAGAATGTTTTTGTTGGTACCTTATGCTTTGTGGGAGGTACGAACTTGCAAAGTGAACCTTTTTGTCAAGATCGGCACCCTAAATCCAGAACCACTGCTAGGCTCCCTGGTCTCGGCACTTTCTTCTACCTTTAACAGCCACCTTTCATATCGGGAGGAGCCCTCAGCTAATTGGTTTTGGACGGAAGGTACAGTTCTTGGAGTAGGCAAAGCGTAATCAGGCAGGGCGGGGTCGGTGCGGGCAGAGTTCAAGCAAGGACAGACAGGCAGTGGTCGGTTCAGGCAGAGTTCAAGGATATACAGGCAGGCAATGGTCAATACTGGTAGAATCAGAATAGTCAGGCAGGCAATGGTCAAGGTAATCAGAGTTCAGAGTGGTCAGGCAGGCAAGGGTCAGATTTGGCAGAGTTCAGAATGGTCAGGCAGGCAAGGGTCAAAACAGTAATCACACAGTAAAAGAATTGCACCCAGTTAGTTAGACTAACAACGGGCAATGAGTTTGTGCACAGAGCCCCTTTAAATATTTGAATTTTGCGCCATTGCGATGATGTCATGATGCTTGCGATGCACTAAAACCCCGAAGTGCGTGCCGCGCGCGCCATAGAGGACATGGCAAGTGAGAGGAACAGATCAGTGTGGCGGGCATCCCTGTCAGTCCACTTTTGAGGTGATTTTTTCAAATTTTCATTTTATAAAAATAATAGCTTTGATGTTTGGTAATTAGGTGGAAAATATGCATAAAACTATACATATCTGGTATTGGCACGTTCAAGAGATATGAAGCTTTACAAAACAGTTGAATAAATATTTTTCTGGTATAAATCTCTATATCATAAAAAAAGGAATATTTTTTATATTTCTTTGATATTTAGAACTCTAAATCTTGCTCTAGAATTGGAAATACACAAAAACTCTGGCCGGTTTTATAAAGTTCAGGTTCTCCTGAAAAAAAACTATGTATAATTTTCCTAGGTAAACTAAAAATCCACCCAGGAAATGCCCCTAAACTGAGAGATCCTAAAATGTTAGTGTTTGCATTTTTTTTTTATAACATTCACTGTATATACTTAAAAATATTTTGCTTTCCTTCGAATCACTGATCAACCAACTTCAGGCACCTGTTACATTCCACAATTCTTCTTGGTTTTGCACCAGAAACAGCATTTTTTGATGTCACCCCACAAGTTTTTTTATTACATTAAGGTCTGGAGATTGGGCTGGCCACTCCATAACTTTACTCTTGTTGGTCTGGAACCAAGATGTTGCTTGTTTACTGGTGTGTTTGGGGTTGTTGTCTTGTTGAAACACCAATTTGAAGGGCATTTTCTCTTTGGCAGAAGGAACATGACCTCTTCAAGTATTTTGATTTATTGAAACTGATCCCTGGTATGTGATAAATAGGCCCAAACATCCCCATATCATGATGCTTGCACCAACATGCTTCACTGTCTTCACAGTGTACTGTGGCTTGAATTCAGTGTTTGGGAGCCATCTGGCAAACTGTCTGCAGCCCCTAGACTCAAAAGAACAATCTTGCTTTCATCAGTCCACAAAATGTTATTTATTTCTCTTTAGGCCAGTCAATGTGTTCTTTGGCAAATTGTAACCTCTTCAGTACATGTCTTTTTTCCAACAATTGGACTTCTTGCTGATAGCAGGGCTTTGAATAGGTGTCTGCTAATTGTAACAGTACTCACAGGTAACTTTAGATCTTCTTTGATCTTCCTGGAGGTGATCATTGGCTGAGTCTTTGCCAATTCAGCTATTCTTTTATCCATTCAAATGGTAGTTGTCACTTTTCCTCCACGTCTTTCCGGTGTTGGTTGCCATTTTAAAGCATTTGAGATCATTTTAGCTGAGCAGTCTATCATTTTCTGAACTTCTTTATACGTTTCCCCTCTCCAATCAACGTTTTAATCAAAGTACACTGTTCCTATGAACAATGTCTGGAACAATGTCAACTACATTTGACACTTGTTTTTCCCCAGAATAAATAATCTTACTAATTGAACTCCACTTTGCTAATATTTTGAAAAAGCCTCAATTAATGATTCAGTTACACAGAATCAGCAGCATGCATGTCATGACTGTTTGGTCTGTTGGTTTTCTATTACTCTACTACAGCAACTAGTAAATTATTTGTTATGTAGAAATATAGTTTCTACTAAAAACAGTGATTGATCAGGTTACTGATGTGGGACTGCTATTATTCTGAACACAACTGTAGGTGACCCACCTGTAGGTAATGTAGGCTCTATACTAAAACCTTTGCTAACGCCTTATCAAGACTTACCACAAGGGTTTTCTCAGTTGCTGTCATGGTTCCAGACTACCAGGTAATTTTCAACCGCACAGAAAAATTACCATCCACATCTAAAACTGTCCAACGTGACAATGTCCAACGTGACAAAACTGTCCAATGTTCCATATTTTCCATTTTGAAAATCAAGGAAGAAAAGGTTACCTGTACAAAGGCAGATAAGAGGGGGTAAAACAGTTAGAAAACTCAGAGCCTGTCCTGTTTGATATTCTGTCGGCAAGGTTATTGATACTGAATGGTCAAATGGACAACAAATATTTTAAATTTCCCCTATGCTCTGCAAAACTTATCTTAAATATAAACAAAATTGGGACAGGAATCCTAAAGTAGGTCCCTCCAAAGTTCTAATATAAAGAAACACTACTAGCAGTTGCACGGTCACTAAGAGACCTTCATGGGGAGAAAAATGTATTCTGTACTAAAAAAGGACTTCCAGAGCAGCCACTAGTTTTCTGCAATGCAGAGTCCAGGTCAATAGTACACGGGGTCTGTTACCTAGTCTTACTAATTCACATATAGGAATGCTAAACTTTGGCAAATCCCTATTCAAATTCACCTTATCCCCTGTGACAGAATTTTGGTAGAAAACTCGCCATATTTTGTATTTCTATGCATAAGTAACATTTACAATTACTCCTGTCCATGTAGTGTTGTGTGTATTGTTTTGTAGCTCTTATCTATTATCTGCATCAGACTTGAAGGTGGTTTATGAATGTCACATTTTCTGTGGTCCTGCATATTGTAATTTAACAGTGTTTTTTTAAGGCAGAGTGACAGAAAAAGATAAGCAAAAACAGGTTATCTATTAAGTTATTTACATATATAAAATGTTTTAATGATAGGGGAGAAAGCAAAAATATATGTAAAAGCAAAGAAAATGGGATTCTAAAAAGACTGAAATTGTTTGTATGCACTATGGTTTGCTTATACGCCACAAGGTGGCACTATGTTAGCAATTTTTTTTGCTTCCTTTATGCTGTATTATGTAATATAAATATATTTCAACAATAATTTACACATTATTAGAGATTATGCTTAGAGACCTGGATTTAAAAAGAAATAGAGCTAGGAAACTAATGCATTGTACCTTAGGAATAAAGATGATTATCTGTATTTTTAAACAGATTACATTATATTATTTTGCTT
Organism: Xenopus petersii; assembly: GCA_038501925.1. Classification (NCBI taxonomy): domain Eukaryota; kingdom Metazoa; phylum Chordata; class Amphibia; order Anura; family Pipidae; genus Xenopus; species Xenopus petersii. The sequence goes on along the minus strand of CM076683.1, from coordinate 97,058,822 downwards.
TCTGCAATTTCTGCAAAGATTTAGCGATTGCCAGGCTTATCCATACTGCTCATTAGGTTGGCTGTAGCATTGTAGTTCAGCATTAGTTACCGCCACACATTAGCACATTAAATGATCATTGTTTTGTATTTTTCATGATAAATGACTTATTGAAGAAACTATTGTCAGTGATTAATATAAATCAGTTACCTTTCCCAGGAGTTACTCCAAACATATGGTAAATGTGTCCTGCGGAGTATGTTGTATCAATTCCATCCATTTATACACAGTGATGCTCATTTATGTATTTACACTAGGGGTTATTTATCATGATAGACCTATAACCCTATGGCAGGAACAGCTGTGTGCCTCAAAGTGCTCTGACAGCAATGCCTTTGGATCATTTTGTATGATGTCGTTGAGGCTCTGCACCTAACCTCATTAGGGTTCTCGTGTGCACCAATTCAGTGAAGGGTCTGAATTTTTTTTTTTTGCTGGTATTGCTGGGTGGGGATTGGGCCACGTATGTATATTTTTAAAACGTAAATTATTGCAAAATGTATATATCAGACTGAAAGTATGCACCTAAATTTTAGAGATTGTAGCTATTACTGACTTGCATAATGCTGCAATTCTGTCATGTTTGCAAAAATATTAAATAGTAATTAAAATCCTAAAGATACCCCTTTCTCAGCTGGCAGAAGGTGTTTTTTGGTGGTGGGATTAAATGTAGCCAATGTAAAAGAAATGGATCCGCACACACACCGATAAATGCAGTCGGGGAATATCCCCTTTTATTCAGCCACCAAACATCAACGTTTCGGGGGGGGAACGTTTCGGGGGGGGAACACCCACCCTTCATCAGGATACAATTATTTGTGCAGTCACCCATTTAAACCCAACTTCCCACGCCTTCTTTTCCCATCATGCAGTTTGCCACAAAAATGAACCCTTATGTGGGATACAGGAAATTCAACCTATATGTAACATACAATAAAGCAATCAATTTGGTACAGTTTACAAAATGATCTTTTTCTATCTTAAAGTGCCCAAGTGCAATAATTATTATATATATAAAATATGATATCAAAAACATTTTTTTAAACAACTTTTTTAAAAAAAAACCACATACATTAAACACCATATTGCAAAAATCCATGTGTTGTATTATAATACCTTACTGCCCTTGGGATTTTCTAATAACCCTTAATATTATATGTGATCATTCAGCAGTTCTTATCTGTAAAAAATAAATAAAAACATGCAAGAAGGTTAAAAACAGTTTTTCTCTCATAAGAAACACGGATAACTAAAATTCTCATTAAAGCCCTTTGGTGTGAGTGTTTTTAGCTGCCAAATCCAAAAGGCCTCCCGTCTCAACAGTGACCTCTTATCTATTTCACCTTTCTGCCTGTGTATAACCTCTAATATTTGCCATCTGAGTTGAGAAATGTTATGTTTTGCTTCGAAAAAATGTTTTGCCAGTAGGGTTTCCTTTTTAAATTTCTCTTTTTCTTTTTTTTGGCCTACAGTAGCCCCTTCACCCTTCTCTTCAGGTTTATAATTCCTTATTCTACTCTTATGTTCATTCATCCGGGTTTTAAAGGCTCTGGAAGTCTGTCCCACATAACATAGGCCGCACAGGCACTTTAACAAATAAACCACCCCTTCTGTATCACACGTTGCGTATTGTTTTAATTTAATATCGTGGCCCATAGTGGGGTGTTGGCATATTTCCCCTTTAATGACCCCATTACAATGCCCGCACTGAAAGCATGGATAAGTGCCTTTCCTGTTAGATATTGGTTTCTTTATAATTATTCTAAAATCAGTTTTGGTAAGTCCATTAGCTATACTCTTTCCTTTTTTGTAGCTAAAAAGGGGTTTATCATCAAAGAGTTTGCCAAAGGTTTTATCCCTCTGTAAGATCGGCCAAAGCTGTAATATAGTTTTTCTAATAAAAGCAGAGTGTGGGCCAAAAGTAGTTACACAAACCGTATTTTGTTTTTTGTTATTCATCTCTTTTTTCTTAGTTTCCAAAAGTTCTTTCCTGTCAATGCCCATGACTTCATCCTTTATAGCCTGCAGGTCCTTTCCTTCATAACCCCTCTCTTGGAATTGTTGTACAAGCCCTTTCGCTTGACTATCATACAATTAATTAGAAGAGGTAATTCTTCTAGCAAATATAAATTGACTTTTAGGTAACCCTCTGGTGACCCCTACTGGATGAAAACTATCTTTCCCCAATAGATTATTTCTATCTGTCAATTTCTTATACAGGTCTGTAATAAACCTTCCTTCCGAAAATGTCACCTGCACATCTAGATAGTTAACCGTTAGGGGGCCCTTAGTCATGGTAAATTTTATAGTGTCATGTATTCCATTTAAATAGATGAAGAAGTCAGATAATGTTTCCTCACTCCCTGTCCATATCAGAAACATATCGTCCACGTAGCGTTGCCACATGGCGATATGTTGCTTAAATTGTAGAACATACTTTGTCCAACTTACCTGGAGAAATGCTATATCAGCATGATAGATGGTTTGGTTTTAAAATGTAGAGAAAGTAAAAAGTAACTATAGCATTTTCATGATGTAATGGGTTGGCGTAGATTAGCGTAACAGTTATGAAGAAAACAGTATTTCCTAATGCCAGATGTGCAGCTGAGACAAATCGCTCTCAAAAATCAAATAAGATTATGGATGACTAAAACTGAGAGTAAAACAAATCTAAAACAGATTGATCATTTAGAGCTATCAATAAATAGGCATATGGAAAAATCTATGTAAATTAAACCCAATGGAATACATTACTTACAGGAAATTAGCCAATGCACAAGAAGCAGTGATATGTAAGGTTTTATGGAAGATGTAGTGCTTCATTGATGCAATAAGAAATCCATGCATTACATTCTTAATTGTGCACCTATTGATGACATATTAGGATACTACTCACTACCACATTTAAAGGGAAAATATCCAATCAAGCTCATACAAGTTAAACCAATAGTGTTATTCGCTTAGAAAGTCCAATTGAGAGAAAAATGTCACTGTTGAGATGTCACTATTGGGTTTTTATGTTTTTATGGAAAACAAGAGAATATTAACATAACATAGACTAACATGTCAACCAATAACATAATATAACACTCTTGAAGAACCAAAATTCCCCCCAGTCCACTGGACAAATGGCCTGATGAAGAGTTTGACAGTTCTGGGAATCGTTATTGTGTACATGCTGAAACTCACACTTCACAATGAAATTTTAAAATGTTTTGGTTGCAATATTAGTTGTCTTTGAGACTGACTGCTGTCTAGCCTTAATTATGTAGTATAAGCACATATTTAAAGTTAATCATGCTCATATTTGTATACTTTTAAACTTGCATATTCAAATACTTATATACTGTATGATAAGGTATTGCCCTTTTTAATGTTGGCATATCTCTGGTAGTCTGCACATTTATGTGTATTTTAAATTATGTTAAAGTTGCTATTTCACACAGAGTAAAACTTAAGTAAAGGTGTCATTTATCTGAAAGATAACATCCGTTAATATTAGTGATAAGCAAATGTTTTCGCCAGGCATGGGTTCTCTGCAAAATTCTCAATTTCGCCATCTGCGAATGTTTTCACGAAACTGCGTCAAAAACTTGACACAAAACTGTTTGCTGCAACAAAAAAATCACTAACACAAAATTGTCACAGAGACAAAAAAGTAGCCAAGACAAAATTGTCATTGAGACAAAAAGTAGCCATAATAAAAAACACCCATTGACTTTGCATTTGGAGTGTATTCGTCTCATAAAAAAAAAAGACTTCAATGCATTTTGTGAATTTTTTTTAAACAGTTTCGCTAATTTTTCGACTAAGCAAAATGGGACAGATATGCTCTGTATGGATTCTCTGTAATCATTACTTAAATACTATTCCTATTTAAAAGAATAATCAGTCAGTTAGTCAGAATTAAAACAATGATCAGGGCTGGCAGAAACATCATAGAGAGTCAGACACTGGGAAATCAACACTGATACACAACAATAGCACACCCAGGAACAATGCATGAACCTGGTTCTATTTATTTTGAAATTGGCATCAACTCATTACACCGGTATTAGCATCTGGCCTGTAGGTTGCAACATGATGAGTTTGCAGCCATGGGTGCCACCATATTGGATGGCAGTATGGCCAAAGAAGCATTCTTGACATTGCATCATTTAATGTGGACTGGTCTAGTTGGCAGTTGCAAAAGGGTATATAAGTGTACATATTCAGAGAAAAAGAGACTCAACATCTATCTACCAACAATGGGAATGATTATTCATTTTGGGAGAAGGACATGAGGGAGTTACAGAGGGCAGCAAGGTACTAGGTTGCAAATGTAACACTAAAAAAATACTATATCAGTCTTTTTATATATTTACTGTATGTGCATGTGTGTATGCAAACATTTTGTGATGTTGTAAGAGGGTGAACCGTCATGATTGTTGAAAATGTATTGAAATATGATGTGATGAATACTTGGTATGTATGACAGTGCTGAATGTAAATTGGAAATGTGGGTGTATTATGGAGTTAGTGGTAATTGGGTGAACCTTCCACAAGGGGGCAGCAGCACCATAGAGTGTGGGTGTAATATTCCCCTTTGCCACTAGAGGGAATAGAGAGACAGGTGGTAATGGGTATAAAAGGAAGGGTTCCGCCCAGGGTGTGGTCTTCAGTTCCAGCAGGTGTAGATAGACAAGACTTTAAGTATGGCACTAGATGCCTTAGCCAGATAGGGCTAGTTAGTATGGGTAGGTGGCACCCCAATAAGGAGAGAGTGGCTTAATAGCCATGGTTCAGCCACAGTCAGAGAGCAAGAGTGAGAATAAGGACAGTGAGGACAACCCAGGCCAAGGTGATGGAAATACCTACCCTGAAAGGTCAGAGGGGACACTGACTTGGTGTTCAGCTGGCTGAAGCAGAGGGGTGGCACAGGTAAAGTCCTAGCCTGTACAATGTACAACGGACTACTTGACCAGTAGGTGGTGCAAGTGAAAAGGCCTTTGCTGGGTCTGCATGTCCAGATTACTGTGGGGTACATTGGATCACCTGTACACCTGTGGAAAGAGCTGATTGACCAATTGGTTAGTAAGTAATACTTGTCAACTATTTATAAAAACATTTTCCTTTATTTCAAAAATGAGTGTACTGTGCCTTTAATATTCAGAAGGTGCCCTTACAATGTCTCTGTTTAAACCTAGGAAATTCCCCACAAGAAACCATACAGACCCCCGTCCAGCCTAAACTCGAAAGACCCTAAACATTTCAGGCCAGGGACCACAGCACAAAGAATAGCATTACATGTAGGCAGTCAAATGAATATAATCCTAATAGCAGTAATATTAAAAGATATTCAAATGAAAATACAAATAGAGAGATCCTCCAAGTCCAATATTCACATGTCCAATATTATGACTATAATTTACAATTCTGATAATGATTTAGGTTGGTAATGTTCCCTTTCAGCCTTGCAAACACCCCAGGCACAGAGTACAGGTGCAAAGCTTTTTCTTCAAGTAATATACCACATAGCCCATTTCAATGCCATAAGCAAGCATGACATTCTTTAAAATTCCCTGTATTTGCAAGTCTCTTAGGGGCAGATTTACTAAAGGGCGAATTGTTGCCAGCGACCACTTTGTACCACTTCTCCATTCGCAAATTCGTTACCACTACGCTAAATCACTAATATGCAAAGTTGTGTCCTGGGCACAGAACACTGTCGACTTTGCATTTATGCCTAGCGAAAAGTCGCTAGTGACCTTACGATTAGGTCAATTTGAATAGGGCGGGTACATTAAAGTTGTATTGATGCTGGTGCAAATGCGTGAAGTGGCCACTTTTTATTACAAAGGTCCAAGGAACCTTAATAAAGACAAAGAGATCAGATAATGCCCTTGACATGAGCCCACTGTAAAATGAATGTTCCTTGGCCCTCAAATGTCTGGGGAAAAATGTTAACCCAAAAAAAATTGTTAGTACTATTGTAGGTAATCCCGCTTAAAAAAAGGAAAAGCCGCCAGTGTTTTTTCAACTTTAATGCATTTTCGGCACACGGGATATGAAGTAAGATTGAGGAAGATCTAGCTTCATTTTAGCTGTTCACCTGGTCTGAGGTGGTGAAGTCAACTCTGGCGAAAGAGGTAACGTTCAGTAAAATCCGCACTTTGGTGAATTTGCAGAGCAGTGACCATTCGTCTGAGCGAAAAGTTGCCTGGCGATAGAGTGCGAAAGAATGTTAGCATTGGTCTCTTTTGCTTGCGAATTGTCATCTGCGCCTGTTAGTGAATTGGCGATGTCCCTACGGATGTGATTTCTGTTAAAAAGTCGCTAGCGTTAGCCACTTCTCCCATTAGTAAATCTGGCCCTTTGGCTTTATGTTCCCTTACAATCTGCCAACTTATTCAGCAGGAATCTTGCTTAGACTATTTTGATTAAATAATAACTCCTAGTAGAATATGTTTAAACAAAAGCCAATGCCTCAAAGTGAACACATGGGAAACACTTGGAATGTAGATAGAGGATCCAGAATTGTGAGAACTTCTCCACTTAGTCCACAAAGCACAAGCAAACCTGTGAAATAAATACAGTCTTACATTAAGAGATTTAGTCACCTTACCAAGGAAACACAACACAGTAACAATAAATGAGCACCTACCACCATGCCACTGAATTAAATCTACCAAATGGGTGTATATTCATGCTAAAAAGAAGAAACAAGTATAGGTAGGATTTAAATAAAGAATTCTTTTTTAATTAACATAATTGGCCCAATATTGTAATCAGTATTTAGGAACAGATTCAGCACCGTTAAAATAATATTCAATATTTGAGTGAATAAGATCCTACTGAGATTTTCAGTTAACACACTAACTTCATCACAGCCTCCAGATTACTAATAACCTGCTGTGTTAAACCGTGTCCATATTTTTCACATTGTATAAACTTTTACATGCAATATTCATATTCCCAGTTAGTTCTTGTGATAATAGCAACCAAGGTTTCCCCTACTTTTTGACAAATCTATCTGAATTTTATATTAATGGATTACGCTCCATTTCTCCTTCACTTCCTCTCTTATAGGCAGTATGCCATGAATTCTACATAGCACTGGATACTGTATATATGGCACCATGTGGGAGGATGAGATGCTAATGGGGTCCTACCTGAACTAGGGCCCCATTTAGTTTAATCTGGCAAATTTTACGAGTTTTAAAATGAATACCAGTGTCAAACAGTCCTAAACCCTCGAACATCATGAAGGTAAAAGACATCTAACAGTTGTAAAAGGGACATGATCTGCCATTGACTTTTACATGGAGTTGGAGTGCTTTACGGCATATTAAACCTTGAAAAATGAAAGTTTTTTTTCAGTCCCCGCGGGTATTGGGCCAGCCTGCACATCACTAGTCCCTATTATAAAATAACTGTGAGATTAGTGATGAGTGAATGGATTCGCTACAAAATTCTGCACTTCACCATTCACAAGTTTTTTCGTGGAACTGCGGCAGAAATTTGCAGCAGAGAATTTTGCAGCAAGAAAAAATATTGTTTCGACAAGATTGTAGCCGAGACAAAAAAGTCTCAATAAGAAAAAAAGACGCCCATTGACTTTAATGCATTTGGAGTGAGTAAAAATTGTCTCGTCCCCATTGACTTCAATGCTTTTCACCAATTTTTAGACGTTTCACAAATTCTTCCGGAGTTTCGCAATTTTTTCAGCACAGCAAAACAGGTCATATTCACTCATCACTATTTGCCATTGCATCTCTTGACATTTTTTCTTCTGAGAAATTAGTATGCTTTGTAGTACAACTACACTGTATACCACAGTAATTTATAGAAAACTCAGTGCCTGAACCAACCATAATGATGATATCACTTACATGGCATACAAATCCATTTTAAATCTAATATACAGTATATGGTTCTGTAAAAATAAATGATGTGGAAGCAGATGAAATCAGATCAGGGATAAATTTCTGAAACCCCACCTCCTGGGTGTGCCTTGCCTGCATGCTCTGCCCATCTCTACTGTCTACACTGAGTTAGTGGGAACTGTGTGCATGCGTCTGAGGTGGAGAGAGTATGGCAGAGCACAGTCCTAAACCCTCGAACATCATGAAGGCCAAAGACATCTTCCAGTTGTAAAAGGGACATGATCTGCCATTGACTTTTACATGACATTGACAGGTTTTAGCTGGAGTATTTTCAGATTTTGATTTTTAGCAGCTTTACAACGTAATATATCTTGAAATCTTGAAAAATTCAAGTTTTTTTTCCTCTAAAAAGTTTTTTCCCCTTAAAAACTCGACCAGAAAAATTTGAGGCTTAATAAATAGGCCCCTTATTCATGGAGTAAGAGTAAATGACCCCTAACACCTTTAAATGCAGATGTTAAACACTGGGCTCCTTTGTGACTGTCTCATGTTCTTTCTGCACTTTGTGGCATAGTTTTATGCAATTACAGTAGCTTCAGAATTTAATAATCAGCCCTGCAGCATCAGCTTCTATGACAGGTGGACCTGTATTTTTGCTTGGTGACATGTGATGACCCCTAAGCTTAGCTTCTCAACAGCTGCCCAGAGAACACTGAGCATGTGCATGTCACTGACACTCCTAACAAAATCCAAGATCATGAGCTGCTTTGACAACTTTGAAGGCCTTGATCATTAATTACTGCTATAAGATACTGAATCCTAAGGTCTGTACATTACGTGTAATATATAATATATAATGATAGTCATATTTACTTTTGGGTTTTAGTTCTCATTTTAGTTTTAGCAGCCAACTGTGCATTTACGTTTTACTTATATACAGTACAGTGTCAGGCCAGAGGGCTGGGTTTATCGGTCTGTTAAATGCCCTCAGGGAACTATTGCTCTAAATAAGAAGATTTTCCAAGAGAGCCCAAGGATTGTAGACATTATGTAACTACTCTGCACCAATAAACTCCCCCAGGTTTTTCTGACTTTTTGTGAAAATTCTAATCTCCTGCATTGAGTTGCAGTGTTAATTATTAATATATTTCCCAGTATTTCTGAAATATTTGTGCATTTTCGAAATTCTTCTCCTTGCCGCTTTCATTCTGCTGCTTTTAACATACCTCTCATTATGCAGCTCTATGTCTCATGCAATTCGTGAGTTCCTAAGTGCCCTGTAAAAGAAAATATGATTCATCAAATGTTTTTACTGCAAACAGATTCTGGTTTGTTTCAGAAACATTTCCAGCTTCCTCTCTAACCATAAGGGATTAGACAAAAGAAAAATCATTTCCTTATTTAAGGTAGCGCATTTCATCCAATAAAACAATGTGTTGATACCAATTATTTCACCATCCAAGAACAAGGGCAGCGCCGCCAATGCACGACTGCTGCATGCAAACACTTCACTGAGAGGCCGTGTGGTTATGAAGTGACATAAAACAATAAAAAGAAACACTTATATTGTAACATTTGGATCCAGTTCAAAGGAAGGGAAAATTACTTTCAGCCATATAATGTAGATGATTCTTGGATTTAATGCAAAAAGAAAAATATGTGCACAAGTCTGTTTAAGGTAAGTTTCTTTCCATTACTTGTTCTACAGTAAACACAGACGAGATCATATATACCATCCCTGATTTTAAAAAAAATACAATTTAGCACTATTAGCACAATCTCATTGGCAGAAATGTGTGTTGTTTAATGGTTTAAGATTAATAATATGTAACATGCTCTATGTTTATTTCAAAATATATTTTGAAAATAGGTCTGATAGGGATTATTTCTTACCCGTTTAAATAACAAGTGTTAACGTTCTGTTTTTTACGGCAGACGATATGTGACAATGATATGTAGAATCTATTTATTATAAAAAATGTGATATGCCTCATTGTATAATTTGGTAAATGCAACAGTGAGCATAAGTGATTTTTTTTCTATTTGAAATACAGTATTGTCATTAGTATGCTTTGTGTGTCTTTCTCTAAAAGTTCACCTTAAAGTGTCCTTACCTCCTCAAATGTTCTGACAGAAATTTTATTTCTGCCAGATTATACTATGAAAGATGTTAAGACAATGGATGCTTAGACAAAGCTGAAGGTGCAGGCTGAGCCAGTAGCGTGGGAGAAATAGAGCATATGGAAAATGAATATACGTTCATCTATTAGTATTTTCAGTAGGCAAAATCTGCAAAGGTCTGGGACTTGAAAGCATCCCTGCCTGCCTCACTAAATTGCCTTAACTAATGGCAAGTATCTATGGTTTCAAAGTTTAACTGCATATTAATGGCATAGTGATAATTGTGGGTGGATTAGCTTTTAGAATGGTAAGCAAGCAAATTTCTTGTACAGGGAAGAGACAAGGACACACAAAAAATCTGAAAAATAAAACTCTGCCTTTAATTTTTCAACAACAAAAATACAACAGGGTGTTTGTCTTCATATGGCAAGATGGCATCAAAAACAGTTTTTCATAAGTGAGATTGTAGTCTTCCTGACTAACCAACAGTCTCTCCCAGACTCTGGACACTCACAAAATCAACCTGTTACAGTTCTGAAATCACTTCTCTCTATCAGTCAGGCCACACTGCCTACTTCCAAGTCAGCATTACTACTGTCTCCAAAAGACTCTCCAGGTGCAGTCACAGGTCCCTTGGCACTCACTTTCTCTCTCAAGCTCATGCACTCTGTATCTCTTTGTCAGACAGTCTCTGTATCACAGGCTCCAACACCACTTTGTCCTCTCTCTCAGACTTCCTCTCACTCAATAGGAACAGCCTGAACATTCAAGTCTCTGCTGAAAACCACCAGAAATTTGTCTCTCTCTCGGACACCCAGGAGAGACCTGTCTCCTTCAGACAACCCAGGAAAAGCCCATATGTGTTGCAGGGGGATGCCAGTACTTTATTGAGCAAGGCATGGGTGTGTTTGTGCACTTTGGTAAAGGGTTTGCCCATTAGGAAAGTCAATATCTCTTAGGAGACTCTCAATATCTCTTTGGAGGTGGCTTAGCAGTGTAGCTATTTCAGTCCTCAGAGGTTGGATGAGTGGGCAGTCCCAAAATATATGAAGTAGGGTACCTTGTGCGCCACAATTCCTCCAGCAGGGCAATCCGGAAATAATTTGTGGAGCTTGTCGGGTGTCTGATACCAGAACATATGCAGTTTGTACATATTTTCTTTGTCTTACACATTTTTTTTTTGCATTATCCCATATTCATTTCCAGAGGTTGTTGCAAAATGCAGTCCCATTTAGCCATGTAAAAGTGCCGAGGGGTCTGATCTGTACAAGGTCGATCCAGCAGCTCCTATATTGTCGATAGACAGATGTGTTTTCTAAACACACTGTCACAATAATTTCCCAAAAAGGGTTTTAATATTTAAAATGTATCACAATATTTAGTACAACACTAGGCTTATATAGGAGTCATGTATAATGAAGGCCTGTAGTACATAATTTTCCATATGAACAGATTTGCTAGTAAGTGGTTTCACGCTGTGATCTGTTGAGAAAAACAAAACAAAACAGGAAAATCCAGTACACCTAAAAAGGTCCTTGTTGTGGATGTCATTGGAAAACAGTGTTGCTCATACTTTTATAAATTTTGTGCAGTCCCTTGGCATAAAACAGTACAGCATGGCAATTAGAGACACTTGATCCTGCTGTATTGCATTAGGGCCAGGAACTTTTATTACATGTTTAATTAATCCATTTTAATGTTTAATGTAACACCACTGCAAGCTTTATAACATGTTATTTCTTATATATGAAGTTGCTTTGTTTGTTGTTAGAAAAAGTACCAGGTATTTGGCGAATTAGGAAGGTTTCCTCCTCACTGTGAAAATATCCAGGGACTCTTCTAGGGACTTTACAATGAAGGTATAAACTAGAGATGAGGGAAGTAAAACTAAAAGGGAGATGTGAATGCATCAGAAACTTTCTTAAACGAATTCAGTGTAAAAATAAAAACTGGGCAAATAGGCTGTGCAAACTAAAAAATGTTTTTAATATAGTTTGTTAGCCAAAAATGTAATGTATAAAGTTTGGAGTGAGTGGATGTCTAACATAACAGACAGGCCCAGATTTGTGGTGAGGCCACAAAGGCCCAGGCCTAGGGCAGCAAAATATTAGGGGGCGGCATGCCGCCCAGCAGCTTTCTAAGCTTTTGGGACAAACAGCCAGATAGCTGCTAAAATTCTAAACTTCTAAACTTGAACAAAATGCTTATTTGTTTAAAAACCCACCAAAGATTAAAAAAAATGAAGACCAACTGCAAAGTGTCTCAGAATATCACAGTCTACATCATACTAAAATTTAACTGAATGGTAAAAAACTCATTTAAACAGTATGGGAATTAATTGCTTAAAGCAAATGAATATTACCACTTATTTTAATAGTTTTCTTTATTTCTACAGGGACAAGTACATATGTATACCCAGCTTTTTAGTACAAAAATATACAAATTGTTAGTTACAGATATAAACAAATAGTTTAGAAACAGCTTTAATGTCTATACTTGATGGCCAACCCCCAGCATTCTAGCTCCCAGGCAGACTTGCTGAAAACTCTGGCAAATCATCATCATCATTTATTTATATAGCGCAGATAAATTACGCAGTGCTTTACCTTAGTTTACAGGGAATAAATGGTGGATAACAAACAAGGGTTACAGAGTACAATAGGAATAGAGGGCCCTACAAATTAAAGTTTACAAACTAAAGGTTAGGGTACAATTGAGACTTTTGGATTTTAGAAAAACTGATTAATTAAGGTACATTGAATAAGCTTCTTTAAACAGGTGGGTCTTTAAGGAGCGCTTGAAAGTTTGGAAAGAAGGAGAAAATCTGACAGCTCGAGGCAGAGAGTTCCAGAGAAAAGCAGAAGCCTGAGAGAAGTCTTGTAGATGAGAATGGGCAGAAGTGATGAGAGGAGAAACAAGGCAAAGATCAGAAGCAGAGCGAAGGTTGCATTAAGGAGTGTATTTGGAGATCAGAGATGAATATAGGGAGGGGCTTCGTTATTAAGGGCCTTGAATGTGAATGTTAGTAATTTGAATTTGATTCTAGAGGAGATTGGGAGCCAGTGAAGGGACATACATATGGGAGCAGCTGATGTTGAACTGTGAGATAGATGAATGAGTCTAGCGGCCGCATTTAGAACAGATTGGAGTTATGAAAGGTGACTTGTTGGAATACCTGCAAGGCAAATGTTATAGACTGTGTGTGGTAGAATTTGGCTCTTTGTGTACTTGAAATGCTAGGCCCCTTTTAAAATATCAGTCCAGGCATTCTCCCAGGTATTGAATTTGTGAAAATACCTGGTGGCATCTTTCCTTTTTGCTCGCTGATAGCTAAATGACATGGGCTTGCACCGCTTCTGGGAATGACGCGGACACTGTGTCTGATGTTATCGCTCATTGGCGAAATTCAAATATTTAAAGGGTCCACAAACAGTAACACACTGCCCAACGTATGTCTATTTCCAATAGTTTCTGAGTGAAATTCTAGTGTGTTTAACCTGTTCTTCACCCTGCCTGTCCCTGACCTTATCTAGTTTGCTGTCTGTCCTGACTCTTGCTTGTTTTTTGAATACCCTCTTGTGTTACTATTCTACACTGCACTACTGGTATGTTTGAACTGGCCTGTTACCTCGACTACTATTTTGCCTCTTGATTTGGTAACGCTCTGCCTGATTGGTATTGACCCAACCTGTTCCATGACCATGCTACTAATTTCCCATCCTTCCTATGAACGTTTGGTTCCCTTACTTGCCCAGAACTCTCTCCCTGGTCCTCTCACTTTGAAACCCGGCGGCATCCGAGTTGCGTGATGTGCAAGTGAAGTCTGTACTGATTCTTTATTATCAAGTTTGCTGTGCCTACTGACACAGGGCACAAAGGCAATCATGTAACTACCACCTATATTTTTGGACATAAATCCTGGAGCTACCACCTGGTCAGGAGGTAGTAGAAATGCCAGAGTTTCGTTGTGTCAGACACATTAGAGCCCGATTTGGAACAGAATGTTGGAAGGCCTAAGTGGCAACATGGGTAACTATACAAAGTGCGAAGAATACATTTTGACACATGTACCTTTAATGAAATTAGTTTTAGGCATACAGTCATAATTGCATAAAATTATATTTATTTTATTTATATTTATTATGAAATATTATTGTCCTATTATAACAGTAAACATTATTTTTACTACAATAATTTAGCAAAGAACAAGGAACCACTACTCCCACTCATTAGGGAACTACTCTATACCACATGACAGCAAGAAAAAAAAACAACTTCATTACCACTTTTGTCTTGCATTAGACTGACCATAGTCACAAGCCAAGTGTCACCAAAAAAGTGGCGTGTCATGTGCGATTGGCATTCCTCATCTGTTTAGTTCAGATGTGTTAAAACAGAGATGGGTGCAGGCAGGGCCGCAGTCAGAAATCACAAGGCCCCATACGACAAATTTCCTGGCTGATTGTATGCAGTGATATTCTCCCTTAATTTACTGTTGTGGATAGGAATTGTCAGATGGTCCCTAACTACTGAACAGGGAAACAATCATACTTATGAACAGCAGGGAGAGACCCCGCCTTACTTCCCAGCCATTCAGAACTCAAGCAGCTGTGTTTATGATGATCCCTAAGTAGCCCAGACCACACTGAGCATGTGAACAGTCTTAGTCTTGCAAAGATGTTTAACAAAGTTACAAGATGGTGACCCCCTGTAGCCAACTTTGAAAGCATAAATTATTTGTTTGATTAGGCTTGTGGGTCAGTAAGTTCATGTTTATATTTAGTAAACAAAATACAGCATTTCTAGCCTTATTCTATTTTAGACTTTACATGCCCTTTAAGCAGAGTTCATTATACTGAGCCCCGCCTCTTGTGCTAAATGCTGCCTGTGTCCTAAGTTTACAGTTAAGGAGGTTTTCATTGTACTGTAAGACAGACTTTAAAGGAACAGTAACACCAAAAACTGAAAGTGTTTTAAAGTAATGAAAATATCATGTAGTTTTGCCCTGCACTGGTAAAAGTGGTCTGTTTGCTTCAGAAACACTAGTATAGTTCTTATAAACAAGCTGCTGAGTAGCAATGGTGGAAATTGAAAAACGGCTATATGGCACAGGTTAAATAATGGATAACAGATAACATTATGTTCTACAGATCTTAACCACTGCTCTAGAACCGTCTCAAATATAATCCTTCACCCCTGCATAAAACGTATGAGCCTGCCAAACGATAACCCATAATTATGAGTTAATGCAATGTGAACAAGTAATATGTTTCCTTAACTTGCTGGAGTGTGGGTGTGAAAGACCTAAAAAAAACGAATTTGCAGTATTATATGAAAATGTTTGCATTACAGATAATATGAGATTTAGTCCACAGTTTGGATGACAAAAGGGAACAAAATGGAACACACTCACTGCCAAAACCAACAAACAAACCCCTCATAACAGTGATACAGTCAGATCTATGGAGAAATGTTCTAAACAATAAAATGTGTGCATTCTGTGTGATAATGATAATGTATTATGAATTGCCAGAATTTAGCAAAGGCTGCATAAAAAATTGCAATGTCTTTTAAAAGGCAGTAATTATTCTAATAAGAGGTGAATGCATAATTATTTTTGTTGTGTTTCCCTATCTTCTCTGAAGGTACTACCAAAACAATAAAAATGCAGTTTCAACACTGCATAAGTTTTCAATAAAATCTTAAAGGGGCACTGCCATGAAAACAAAAGGTTAATTAGAACATCATCCCATGGAAAATTAAAGACGTTTTCCAATTACTTTCTATTTTCTATCTATTTCTAAATTTTTCTAAAGTGTAAAGTTTCATTTTTTCACCTTCTGAAGCAGCTCT
The DNA here is from genome assembly GCA_038501925.1 of Xenopus petersii. Lineage (NCBI taxonomy): Eukaryota > Metazoa > Chordata > Amphibia > Anura > Pipidae > Xenopus > Xenopus petersii. The sequence continues at coordinate 97,042,944 of CM076683.1, read as the reverse complement.
GGGAGGGGGGTCACTGACTGTTCTAAATTGATACATTTAGTTGATACTAGGGATGCACTGAATCCACTATTTTGGATTTGGCCAAACCCCCGAATAATTTGCAAGAGATTCGGCAAATACCGAACCGAATCCTAATCCTAATTTGCATATGCAAATTATGGGTGGAAAGGGGAAAACATTTTTTACTTCCTTATTTTGTGATTAAAAAGTCATGTGATTTCCCTCCCCGTCCCTAATTTGCATATACACATTAGGATTCTGATTCGATTCAGCCGAACCTGAATCCTGCTGAAAAAGGCTGAATCCTGGCCAAAATCCCGAACCGAATCCTGGATTCGGTGCGTCCCAAGTTGAAACATTTGTCATCTTTAGTCCTGCTGAGTAGTGATGTGTGGGCCAGCCTGAAGCCCGCGGGGCCCAAGGATTTACTCGCAGGTCGGGCGGGTTTGGACCTACTTCTACAGTACGTTTTCGTGCTGCCAGTGGGTTCGGGCTAAACTTTAGCTTCCATTCTCCCTGCCCGCAGCCTTATTCTGCCGCACTTCCGCCTCTGCATATGTCTTTTTATATACTCGCGCAGGCCCCACCCCACCCCTTTGTGACATCACATCGGGGCAGGCATATACGTAAAGAGGGGAGCATGCCGGGTTAGGGTCGGGTGCGGGCTGGAGTGCAGCAGGTTAGGGTGGTGTGCAGGTTGAATTTTTCTCGACCCGCACATCACTACTGCTGAGCAGAATCCCTGAGTTTTATTAAAGGCAGCTGTTAGAATTAATACAATAGTTGCTAATATTCCAAAGATACTGATGAGAAATGTATCAACTAATTGTATCAATTAAATGTAGCAAATTGTAACAGTTCAGATGCACCTGAATCACTGAGCTTCCAGACTGAAACAGTAGACAGGAGCATTAAACTTAAATTTTGGAAAAACTGTAAAAAAATAAAAGATGGAAAGCAACTGAAAAAAGTCTTTATTTTTGGTGAACAATCTGAATACAACTACTGAAAAAAAGTGTTTGGAAGGTGAACAACCCCTATAAGATCTGAGTATCATTTTGATTTGGTTTTTACCATTAATTGCTTTTGGAAATTTAATAATTTACAATTGACTCTGTGAGGTTGCCTTTGTTAGCTATTTCTGAATATTTTTTTTACTTTAAAAACTGATCAATCCTTTACATGGCTTGTAGTACCCTATTCCTTCCCATACTTTTTTCATTAATCAAGGTTAGTCGACTATCCAAACAGAAAGTGAAAATTTGCCTGCAGACAGAGGATGAGAGCTCCATAAATCCATGTGACATGTAGAAAGAGTTGCCTTGACTGGTACACTTAAATACTCTTTGGCCATGACTGAATCTCTGCAAACTATTGTAAAATGTATTGCCAGTTTCTTATGGCTGGAACGCTGAGAGTATCTTAGTATAGTGTGTTTTGGGAAATAGTTTGGGAAATGATTTATATTTTGGAATGTGGTTTTCCACAACATCTAAGCAATTTCTTATTTAATTCCTGCAAAATCCATGAACGTTACATGTAGAGTTTAATGCAAAGAGATCCAGGATTTTTTTGTGCTGTAGGCTTATGTTTTATGTTTTTCCCACCAGTAGTTCACTGATTGCACATAAAGCTGATGCTGTGTTCCCATAGAGTGGAATTTGGCACAGAATATGTTCCAGGTTTAATATTGCATACTTTTTACCGGTTTGAATAAAATGACAAAATATTGAGATTCAGACAAAGTGTAAAATAAAACATAATAAAGCTGCACACACTTGGGTCCCCAGTTGCTTGATGTTCATCTTTAATAAAGAAAAAAATAACAATGTCTAATTTAACAAAGGTCAAATCAAAAAATATTACAGTTTGATATTTTTCATGTTTATTACACTTATCAAACAAAATACGTGTCAATTTATTTTGCTTTGCTTAGTGCAGCCAAATAACATTCAGGGGCAGATTTACATATGGTCGAATATCGAGGGCTAATTAACCCTCGATAATCGACTGCCGAAAGTAAATCCTTGGACTTCGATATATCGTTTGATTCGAAGGATGTCTAATCCATCTATTGACCGATTCGACCAGAAAAAACTTGCAAAGCCTATGGGGACCTTCCCCATAGGCTAACATTGAGGTTCGGTAGGTTTTAGATGGCGAAGTAGGGGGTAGAAGTTTTTTTTAAAGAGACAGTACTTCGACTATCGAATGGACGAATAGTCGAATGATTTTTAGTTCGAATAGTTTGATTCAAAGTCGTAGTCTAAGGTCGAAGTAGCCAATTCGATGGTCGAAGTAGCCAAAAAAACATTCGAAATTCGAAGTTTTTTTTATTCTATTCCTTCACTCGAACTGAGTAAATGTGCCCCTATATGATGACCTTACTAATACTCTTGTATGGAGACGTTTTTTAAAAAGGATTTTAGAAATCAGGACATCATAATTGACTATGTGGGTCATTTATGAACTGTAATGCTGGGTGCAAAGTGCAAAACACAGGCTCAATCTACCATGTTTTTGCACGTTATAACCTGCCTTCAAGGATTAATAAATTGATGCATGTCTCTATGCTCAGTTTTGGAGGGCAGAGAGCTACAGCTAAACACATAAATACTGCACTGTCTGAGTTTGGCAGAGCTGTATTCAAAAGGGGTTGGCATAAAGACATCCTCCTTTCATTCCCCTACCTGTCTACTAACTTCATTCAGAAGTTGGGGAATAGGGGCAGACGCAGCTCACAATGGGGCCTCATGTATGAGAGATGATTTGAAGTTGTTTGTTTAGCCCCATGAAGCATTCTACCAAATTCATAATAATTTTTTAAAATGTTTGGATAAGGATACATTCTGAGTACAAAAGATAGTCTAAGATCGACTGAATAATATTCTAGGTTTTTATCTTTCATACAATTCTTCAACATAACAGATTTAGTACTTACATTCTCTTCAGCATTTTGTGTTCTTAGAAATAATTCATAATAGCAAATTCATCTGCTTAAGAAACCCTATGTACCTCCCATCGGTATGTCATAAGAATAACATTTAAAAATGTGTCATTGTATTACCTCTTAGAAGTATTTGACAACGGAATGCTTACACAGTGGCTTATGCAAGTTTCTAGTTTATGTTTAACCAGGCTGCTAGCAGTCACACAGTGTTTTGTAATAGCAAAAGCTGCAGTGCATAGCAGGGACTGTTGAAAGGCATTGCATTTATTCATTTCTCTAGGGCAGAGGTTTTCAGACTTTTAACATTCAAGATCCCTTGTGTGGTTCAGCATTTGTTCGACACTCCTAAGCTTCTAGCAAGGTTGGGATCCATACAATAGTATCTCAAATGTACATCATCACATTTATTTTTTACTGATAATTTATCTTCGCTATTTCGATTTAATTGATTGATTTGAAGTGTTTACTTACTCCAACCCATAAATATTAATATTTGTTAAAAGAACCCTGGAATATTCAGAGAATCCATGAGAAATGGCATTGCTACAAAGTCTGCAGACAACAATGGAACCAGCTCTCTCGTTAATCTCGTTAAGCTACCCTGTTAATAAGCAGTAATATAGTGTAGAAAATATTTTCCATATTCATCTTAAAGGAACAGTAACACCGAAAACGGAAAGTGTATCAAACTAATTAAAATATACTGTACTGTTGCTCTGCACAGGTAAATCTGTTGTGTTTGCTTCAGAAATACTACTATAGTTTATATAAGCATGCTGCTGTGCAGCCATGGGGGCAGCCATTCAAGCTGGAAAAAAGGAGAAAAGGCAACAGGTTACATGACAAATAACAGATAAAACACCATTGTATTGGACAGGGCTTACCGGTTATGTGCTATGTAACCTGTGCCTTTTCTTATTTTTCCCAAACTTGAATGACTGCCCCCAATGCTACACAGCAGCTTGTTTATATAAACTATAGTAGTGTTTCTGAAGCAAACACACAGCTTTTACTAGTGCAGGACAACAGTATATTATGTTAATTACTTTGCTCTTCTACAACAATTACTCTTCAGATTCAAGAAAAACAAAGTTAGAGTTTATTCTCTATTTGACTGTTATAAAATATATATTTTTAATAACCCGTTTCATGTCAAAGATAGGTGAATATTTTCCCAATAAAATGTAGTTTAATAACACATTGCTATCTCTTAGTCCAGCTGTTAAAATAAGCACACATTAACTAGATTTAAATTCTCAGATAATGAATAACCCATGGCGTAGTACAGATGATTATGTTTCAGAGCCTTACTGGTCAACTAGAATTTCAAAATCAAATGAAAAGAGGTTTCCTGGAAAAAGTTGTAATACAAATAAACCTACATTCCATTGTGAGAACTAAGCTATAGAACTTGTGCAGACAAATAACACAACAGCAATTCATATACATGTAGATTTACTGTACTGATACCAAAAAAGTGTCACAATACTAAATGAGATTTCATCCATTCTTCTCATTGCATCCAGATCACTCATACAACCAGCAAGAAAGGTGTTAAGACCCAGACACATTAAAATGTAAATTACAACTGTTCAGTGCTGAGAATAAGCCATAAACCCCTTGATGGATACAGTCTGATTTTGTTTTTTACTTTGTACAAATTAATGACAACAGTGACCTTCAGTTTTGGTAAGTTCCCTTTTTTTTGGAATGTTACACAAATATAATTTATTCTACACTGTTGATATGCTTGGTAGCTACGATTTAGCAAATGCTAGAAGCTATGAACGCAATGTGTCACGGCCGGCACCCAATACCAGAACAGGTGCCAAGTACCCTGGTCTCGGCTTCACCAGTAGTGTGACCACCGTTGGGCTTCGGGAGGAGCCCTCAGCTTACTTGGGTGCCACCTGTACTTAATAAGGGGTACAAGGCGAGATGTTCTGGCTAGCAGAGGGGCATGGCAGGTAGATAGTCTTTTAGGCCGAAGGTCACGGTACAAATGGAGCAGGCAAGAGAATTGTCAGACAGGCAGGGTCGAGGCAGGCAGATATCAAGAATCGTCAGGCAGGCAAGGGTCAAACCGGGTAATCAAACAGATGGGGTCAGGCAGAAAGAGTAGTTGAGATGCAGACTAAGGTCAGGATTCGGATATCAGAATAGTCAGGAACAGGCAGGGATCAAAACCGGAATAGCAGATACAAATACACAGGAACAGACAGCACAAGGCTTCAGGAACCACCAGAATCAAGATTCTATCACGGGCACTGACTGGGAGTATGAATGGGCCTTAAATACTTTCAAATTTCGCGCCAAAACGTGCGCCAATGCACGCTGGTGTAATCACGCCAGCGCGCCTGTACCTTTAAGAGGCGCGCAGGCCCTAAGAAACCAAGATGGCGCCGGTGCTGGAGGCAGGAGGAGCGCGGCGGCGTGGCGGCCGTCCACGCCGCCGCACCACTAGACCACCAGGTATTTTTATTACACAATGTTTATGTTAATACAGTATAATGGTGTAAAAAAGTATTTCAGCTGTACATAACATTTGGGCTTACAATGCGATATTTGTGCCTGAGGCACTGGCACAAAAATCAAATTATTCCCTCTGATAACAGGTTTGGTCTTCTCCAAAACAGCCTAAAAGGTATAAATGAGAATAACACTATGAATATGGATATACAGTATGTGTGACTTAATGCATTGTGATCATTGAGTCAAAGCATCACCTTCAGTATTTTGTGTAATTTATTGGCATGCCACAGTACTGCAACCCTTGGTAGCAGCTATAGCAATTGCTTTGGCAAGAAATTTACCAAAATCATATGATAGTATAGCCAATAATGGTCAAACAAAACAGTTTTAGTTGATCCTCATTCATTAACCTAATTAATTTGGTTTGCCATGGTAATTACCTGGTAGCAGATTCCAGTAAATAACATGTGTTATAAGTGTTTCTGAAACCCTGGATAGAAAATTAGTTCCCTAGTGAGATTGAAGTTCTGTTCTGTGTGCTAAGATGTTTACTGTGTGCAAGATACCTTGTACTGATAATGCTGCCAATTACTACTTACCCTTAACTGGCATGGTGAGGGCATAAAAGTTAATGAGAGAAGAGATAATCCTCCACAGCATTCTTCAAAAACTACTCTGAATTTTCCTACTAGATAAGGTTCCATTATTTTCTACTCTCTTTTTGTTTAAAGAAGACATATTTTTAATAAAATGAAAATTTAATAAAAGCAACATCTTGTTAAAACTTTCTAAATACAGGTATGGGATACTGAATCTTTCCATAATTTGGATCTTTATACTTTAAATCTGCTAGAAAATTATATAAACATTAAACCCAATAGGCTGGTCTTGCTTCCAATAAGGATTAATTATATCTTTGTTTGGATCATATACAAGGTACTGTTTTATTATTACAAAGAAAAAGTAAATCATTTATAAAAGTTTGTATTATGTGGATGAAAACGGAGTCTATGGGAAAAAGCCTTTCCGTAATTCGGAGCTTTCCGGATAACTGTTTCCCATGTCTGTATAACCAATGAAAAAACTCTTAACTGTCCACTTCTCAGCAATCTGTTCTTTTCCATGGATCGTTGTGCCAGAGTCAATATTCTAAAGTCAAATGCATTGTCTAGTTAAGACGAGTACACAAACCAATGTATAATTATGAATCTGACTCCTGCATAGAAAGAGAGACAGGGGGGATATAGTATTACTCCATAAAATTTCAGATTCACATTTTGTATTTTTGGGGGGACCAGAAAAAGATGTCGGTGGGACCACTAAAATATTCTTTAAAATTATGGAAAACTTAAAGTAGAACTAAACCCTAACGTTAAAAAAACCCTAACCTACATAGACCCCCCTCCCTCCTCCCCCAAGACTAGCTGCTACCCCGGGCAAATGCCCCTAAGTCTTTACCTATGCCTCTGTGCAGATTCTGTCCAGGGAGTTCACAGGCATCATCTTCTTCTCTTCGGTAATCTTCGGAATGCAACAAGGTGAGCGGCGCATGCACAGTTGAAGCAATTTTCTCTTTCACGACACCTGCACATGCTCCGATAATTTCCGAATGCGCCTGTCTCACTGAAGGTTATTGAAACGGCTGAAGATGGCGCCTGTGAACTACGCTGGACAGAATCTGCACTGAGGGGTAAGTAAAGACTTAGGGGCATTTGCCCAGGGAAGCAGCTAGGCTGGAGGGAGGAGGAAGGGTAGGGGTAGGGTTTTTTAAACTTTAGGGTTTAGTTCTCCTTTAAAATCAGGGGATATAAAATTGAGGTTTCACTGTATTATATAGAGAAAATGCCTCGTTTTCATGAAATAAAGCTGAGCAACAGCCTTGCGGGTTGTAAGTGGACCTCCAAGGAATTTTTATGACTCCTAGCATCTGACTGTTCTCTATAACCTAACTTCATTTCAGTATTATACAGTTCCCAGAGATGGAGTTAGATCAGTGAACCACTTTATGTAAAGGAATGTCCAGCACTGCTGTAGAATGAGAGTGCACCAGAACACCTCCTATGACACGCTATAAGGACTCATCCTGAACAAACAAAATATTTCCATCAGCCCACCGTCCATAGTTGTAGCAATTATTAAGCCTCCCTGCAAGAAGTGAGTCCTTGTCAATGTTATGGTGCAATAAATCCACAAAGGATTTAACGATTGTACCTAAATACAGAGGAATTTTTCATGACTTGAGGGGGCACATTTACTATGGGTCGAATATCGAGGGTTAATTAACCCTCAATATTCGACCATCGAAGTTAAATCCTTCGACTTCGAATATCGAAGTCGAAAGATTTACCGCAATTTGTTTGATCGAACGATCGAAGGAAAAATCGATTGATCGAACAAGTTTCCTTTGATCACAAATTGCTAGGAAAGCCCATAGGCTAACATTGGTGCTCAGTAGGTTTTAGGTGGCGAAGTAGGTGGTTGAAGATTTTTTTAAAGAGACAGTACTTCGACTATCGAATGGTCGAATAGTCAAACGATTTTTAGTTCGAATCGTTCAATTCGAAGTCGTAGTCGAAGGTCGAAGTAGCCAATTTTTCATTCTAATCCTTCACTCGAGCTAAGTAAATGTGCCCTGAGGTGTATCAGGATTTGCAAAACAGCCTGATCCCCCCCATCCATAAGACCATAAAATGGCCTCATAAAATGTTTTTATATGTTTTCATATTTATGGATGTGTTATTTGATTTGAAATATCTGCAATATTTGCATTATTGCACGCTTTTGATTTTTATTGAATGGTATTGCGTTGACAGCCACACACAAAGATACTTTATGGGCTTGTAAATTCAAACATAAGGAGCTTATAAAAATGTAATAAACATCAACGTTTTGAAATGACCCTACTAAAAGCTCTGCAAATTCCAAGCTGTTCCCAGTTTGAATTATATATCTCAGCAAAATAAATACAAATTAAATGTTTATAAAGTAAACAGTTTTATTGAAATGGGCTTTATGAATGGAATAAAATGATAAGAGACAAACCTATATTTCCTACCCAGCAGAACAGATCTGTTTGCCTGAAACTCTCTTCAGTGCATTAAGGAAAAAAATGAAATATCTGATCAAGTAAGAGTGTGACAGCCAAGATAATTCATGGGATTCCATCTCATAATGGAAGGGCTAAAATTAAACTTTCTACATTAAAAAATTTGAGATTAGAGGGTAAAAAAGAAACAGATTAGCCAAACAAATGTTGCTGCTAATGCTTGTTTTGGCAGAATTACCCATCTCCTTGGAATAAAAAGGTCCTTATAAAAATTAACATTTGATGAGGCATTGTACATTGATCAGCAGTAAAGCACACAGCTACCCCCAAAGTATGTGTATTTCAGAATCCGTCAGAGAAAATGTTAACCACTTCCCCTAACAGAAGAAACATGCTGTTTGTGTAGGTACATGTTGTAGTAATAAACTTCCACTTTGTTGGAAAGTACATAATATTTCGCTAAGAAAAAAGAAAGAATGTGATATAAGAGAGTACACTCTCATGAGACTGGGGAACTTGTGACCAAAATAAATGCAATCATTAAAAAGCACATATTTTTTAATGTATATTTTATCAGAATTGTTAAGGAATGAAAACAAGCTTAATTCAGTTTTACAATAGTGTGCTAAGGGCCAAGCATGATCAAAGATAACCACAGGTCAAATATATTTACATCATTATAAACTCCACCAAAGGGTTTTATGTAAGATTAGCCAAAGGTTTACAGGAAGTGAATATAATTGAAATGATATGGGGTTATAAGGATATCATATTTTAAGTTAATTCTGGGATGCCAGGATTTTTAAGCTGGTGTAGCAGATGGTAGTATCAGGAGGTGTAGATGAGCCTTGTTCTTGTAACATGATGGCCCCATTGGGGCCTGTGTCTCCTGACATTCTCTAACGTTGTAATGACGTTTTAAGTTAACTTAATGCATACATAATCTATGCATTAAGTTAACTTTACACAGATTTGGTTGTAGAGAAAGAGAATTCAGATGTTTCTTCTTAATTTGTATCTAGAGGTTTAAAGGGGTGGTTCACCTTGAAGGTAACTTTTATTATGTTATAGAATGGCCAATTCTAAACAACTTTTCAATTAGTTTTCATTATTTATTTTTTATTTTTATAGTTATTTGCCCTTTTCTTCTGACTCTTTGCAGCTTTCAAATGGGCATCACTGACTCCCTTCTAAAAACAAATGCTCTTTAAGGCTACAAATGTATTGTTATTGTTACTCTTTATTACTGATCCTTCTATTCATATTCCAGTCTCTTATTCAAAGCAATGCATGGTTGCTAGAGTAATCTGCACCCTAGTTACCAGATTGGTTAAGATGCAAATTGAAGAGCTGCTGAATAAAAAAACTAAATAACTCAAAAACCTACAATAATAAAAAATGAAAACAAATTGCAAATTGTCTCAGAATATCACTCTCTACATCACACTAAGGGGCAGATGTATCAAGGGTCGAATATCGAGGGTTAATTAACCCTCAATATTCGACTAGGAATTGAAATCCTTCGACTTCGAATATTGAAGTGGAAGGATTCAGCGCAGAAAATTCGATCGAACGATCGAAGGATTATTCCTTTGATCGAACGATTAAATCCTTCGAATCAAAGGATTCGAAGGATTTTAATCCAACGATCCTTCGATTCGAAGTCGTAGTCGAAGGTCGAAGTAGCCCATTCGATGGTCGAAGTAGCCCAAAAAACACTTCGAAATTCGAAGTTTTTTTACTTCGAATCCTTCACTCGAATTTAGTGAATCGGCCCCCAAAAGTTAGCTTAAAGGTGAACAACCCCTTTAAGTTTGAGATTGTCTTTTCATTTAAGTCTATGTGTGGTTTGTGTGCATGATAATGGAGAGCTCAACCCAATCCCAAAAATAACCAGAAACCCTTCCCTTGCATTGGGGTTAGTAGATTAATTGCAAAGAAATCCAGATGCACACCTGTTTGTTGAAGTTGTATCAAAAATGGTTTATTGAGCCTGTATATACATCACAAAAGGACAACATTTCGGACCCCTCCGGGCCCATTATCAAGCCTGTGTGATTCATGGTGAAAATATATTGTCATTTAAAGTGGATCTCCAATCAATTATCAGAGTGCAAAGTGCAAAAGAGGGCACAATACAATTTTTTGCACTTTAAATCAACATACATAGTAACAGAGAATGAAAGAAAAGACATGTCCTTTTTATGTCTATATAAAACCTACCTAACTGCTACTTTATCCAGAGGAACGTAAAAACCTCACAACATAGAATGGAAGGGTACATATAACCTATATATAAAATATAAAATTGTTCTTATGAGCATTATTGCTATTTGCATTAATTTGTATTTTAATTCCATGATTTTAGCAGCAATTCTACATTATGGTATGCAAAAGCCTCTGACTGGGAATATCAAAATAACAAATACTTCACATTGTACTGTAAAATAAAGTGGGATGTATGAGCTTTCATAAGCAGTTGGATCAGGACGCATTTGTGCTGTAAACTTTGTATTGTGCTAGTTATGTAGAGATTAGTAGGGATGTAGCGAACTGTTCGCCGGCGAACTAGTTCGCGCGAACTTCGACTGTTCGCGTCCGCCGAATGTTCGCGAACGTCGCGCGACGTTCGCCAATTGGTGTTCGCGTTCGATTCGAAGTAAAATTTCGTTCGACCATTCGACCATTCGACCATTCGATCGCTAAAATCGAACGATTTCCATTCGTTCGACCGATTATAAGCATTCGATTGAATTAAAATCATTCGATCGAATAGCTTCGATCGTTCGATTCGAACGAAAATCCTTCGATCGTACGAATAAAATCCTTCGATCGTTCGATCGAACGATTTTATCGAGCGTTCGAAGTTCGCGAACTGTTCGCGAACTGTTCGCTTTTTTGCCGGTGTTCGCGAACGGCGTTCGCGAACACATTAACGGCAGTTCGCTACATCCCTAGAGATTAGTCTAGCACTGAGAATGTTTTAATTTACACTGACCATATGTTGCTTTTGGCCCTGTTTCTTACAAGAGCAGTAACACCCTAGTGAAATGCTACTAAAATCTGATTTTTGTGAAATCATTAAGCAGAACACATTTCAACCCCAGCCCTATTTATTAGACTTATGTTGAACATACTGTACATAGTGTGTGAATGAGGCCTTACCAGCCTCCAGATGAGGCTGGTAAGGCCTCATCTGGAGTATGCAGTGCAGTTTTGGACTCCAGTCCTTAAGAGGGATATAAATGAGCTGGAGAGAGTGCAGAGACTAAGTGCAACTAAATTGGTTAGAGGGATGGAAGACTTAAATTATGAGGGTAGACTGTCAAGGTTGGGGTTGTTTTCTCTGGAAAAAAGGCGCCTGCGAGGGGACATGATTACACTTTACAAGTACATTAGAGGACATTATAGACAAATTACAGGGGACCTTTTTACCCATAAAGTGGATCACCGTACCAGAGGCCTCCCCTTTAGACTAGAAGAAAAGAACTTTCATTTGAAGCAACTTGGTGGTTCTTCACAGTCAGGACAGTGAGGTTGTGGAATGCACTGCCGGGTGATGTTGTGATGGCTGATTCAGTTAATGCCTTTAAGAATGGCTTGGATGATTTTTTGGACAGACATAATATCAAAGGCTATTGTGATACTAAGTTCTATAGTTAGTATGGCTATGGGTATATAGAATTTAATTAAAAGTAGAGAGGGGTGTATGTATGGATGCTGGGTTTTCATTTGGAGGGGTTGAACTTGATGGACTATATCTTTTTTCAACCCAATTTAACTATGTAACTATGTAATGTGATAGGGACCTTGGCCTGTATGCTCCACTGGGACAGGGGCTGAAGTGAATAAGGCATGTTCAATGCAAATCCCTTTGGAATATGACAGTGCTTTATCAGTAAAGAGTATTATTAGTAGTAGCTGCTACATCAATTATTATTATCAGAATAAAATTATCAGTAAATAGGGATAAGCAAAATATTTTGCCGCTTTCCGAGAAAAAACACCCATAGACTCTAATGTAGGAGTGCCCATACTTTACTAATGCGAGGTCTACTTTTACTGATGTTGTCCCATTATGATCTACATCCATAAAAGCATTGTAAGGAATCCTCTCTTAATCTCTTCAAGAAAAAACTACGAGTCTACCGTTTGGACCACTAGAACATTAGCCTAGTCCTGTCCCTACTGACTATGCCTTACCTTGTGCACTTTTTTATCTCCAATTTGTACCTGTATGTTAGTCTCCCATCCACTTAGACTGTAAGCTCTACGGGGCAGGGACCTCCTTCCTACTATGTCTCTTACCATTTAGCACTTAAGCTCTTTGTCCTATGATTCTGTATATATTTATTATATGATTTGTCTCCCCTATGTATACTTTTATATAGATTGTACTTTTATGCACTGTACAGCGCTGCAGCTCCTTAACAGCACTTTACAAATAAAGTTATACATACATACATACATGCATACATTGATAGCATTCTGTTCCATGGAAAATATGTCTTAAATATTAAATTGATTTATATGAGAATTTATATTGCTATATTTACCAAACAACTATTTCGTATGTGACCATAACATAATAAATATCTGAATGAAAAGCATGAAACAGGAAGGTGATTTAGTCAAGCTGTTTGTTGACAGTGTCTTGAGATCTACTGATCACCAAGTAAAGGTCTACTGGTAGATCCCAAGCTACCTTGGTTTGAAAAATTATCACACTATTGACTTCAATATGTTTGGCAACTTTTTAGGAATTTTTGGGGCCAGATTTGCGCATCACTAGTAGTAGTAGTAGTAGTACAGGTATGGAACCCGTTATCCAGAATGGTCGGGAACTGGGGTTTTCCGGATAATGGATCTTTCCATAATTTGGATGTTTGTACATACTAAGTACATATTAAGTCTATTAGGTAATCATGCAAACTTTAAATAAACCCAATAGGCTGGTTTTGCTTCCAATAAGGATTTATTACTGTATATTTTAGTTTGGATCAAGCACAAGGTACTGTTTTATTATAACAGAGAAAAATAGATATTTTTTTTATTTTTTTTTAATATTTGGATAAAATGGATTCAATGGGAGATCGCCTTTCTGTACAGAGATTTCTGGTTCTGCATGGATTCACAACCTTGCATGCATCCAATGACATCCAATGACTACCCAATTAGAGGTGATTTATATACAACAAGCCTTCTTATCATTTATATTTCCTGAATAAGATCCTACTCTTTATTTCTGTAAGGATGGATTTCAGCATTGTTAAGCTGGCCTCTTAGATACCCAAAATATCTATTACTGTCAGACTAGATGGACAGATGAGAACTTCAAATCAATTTTCTCAGACACTTACATTTTTTACTGAAGTATCACATTTAGCCTAATTTTGTCTGACTGTCAGTAAATTTACTGCAAGTTGGCAACACGAGAAGAAGTACTTAGAAAACTTGTCTGCACAAAGGAAATGTTAGGCAGAATGCTGGCACACTTCCACTGGTGTCTTTAGGCTTCTTTAACCTTTTTTTCTATTACATATTCTATTCAGTTTGCAGTATATAAAAGCTTTATTTATGATGGAAAAATGTAGTTGTGGTGGTGCAACCATTGGTGCAATAGTTGCAAGAATGTTTGCCATTTATTAATTGGACCAAAACCGTTCCTTGCACTTCTGTGTACTCAGCATAATTGTCTTTATCCCACCTCCTATTTCAAAACACGTGTATCTATTGCCAAGGGGTACCCTTAAGCTACCACTACCAGGCGAAGTTTCGCTCTGGCGCAAGAGTGTTACTTTGCAAATCCACTAAGATGCGGATTTTACTGAACATTTTACCTGTTCCGCCAGACTTGTTTTCGCCACCTCAGACCAGGTGAAGTACAATAGAGTAGATAGGACTTCCTCAAAAAATAGTCCCAAAAACCGCTGGTGACTTTTCATTTTTCAGGGTGATAGGCTGCAAAAGATTGTAAATTTTTTCTGGGGTACCCGGCTTCACCGCTACATTTCCTAACATATGGCACATAAACTATACACTTGGCTCATGTGTAGGGCAATATAACAACTCTATTTTATTTTATTAGTAGTAATAGTAGTGTAATGTGCTGCAACATATACGTCCACTCAACTTTAACTTCCTGCCGTATGCAAATTAGCCAACGCTAGTGCAACTTCCCTTTGATTGCCGCAGTAACACTAGCGATACTTCACCAGCGTTTGGCACCCTGGACGCAACTTCGTATTTTAATGAATTAGCGTTGTCCTGGCGAATCTACACCTGATGAAGTGTTGCAATGTGAGCGAAGCCATCACTGGTGAATTTTCGGAGGTTAGTGAATTTGCCCCATATATATAATATATACCATATATATAATGTATAATATTTGTGAAGGATATATAGGAGATCTTTAGATATTATTAGATCTAACACCCTGAAAAAAAATCCAATTTCTTCTTTCTAGGTTTTTTTTATTTATTGATTTTGAACATTTACTGACATAATTTATTCAAAAATGAACAATACAGTAAGATATATTTAGTGAATAAACTTATAGTGCGGGTCAGACTTTTCCTCCAGATTGTGTTTTATTTTTCAGATATCTGATAGATTATCATCTAGCAGATTTTTTACTCTCGCTCAAAACCTTTGCAGAAATATGAGCAGGATAACAGTAATACATCTTTCCTTTTAAACAAGGCATGGAATTTAGTGAAAATACCGTGGCCTGCTGCTAGCTCATTTACTGCTAAGATTGACAGAAGCCAAGTATGATTAGGGAATGGTTATGACTGACACCTTTAACTCTATATAATTATTCTTTTCATGACTGCAGGTAAAGTATCATCGCACATTCAATCAAGGATTCAGATGATTGATTATGGTGACTGATTATTGTTCTAAGGTGCCCATTACAGTAACATTTCTTCCATTAGAGCCAAGCTGTAGTCTTGTGATTGATAACCATACTTAGCAATGACTCTCATGGAGTAATTGGCAAGAATTTCTCAGATTGTAGGGTTCCAGGTTTTTTTTTTTTTTTTTTTTTTTTAACCTTTATTTTTTAGTTTTCAATGTAAAGGTGGTGGGGAACAGCAGCTCTGCCTGGGAGTTCTATATAGGTGCTATTTAAGTTTCAGCTAAGACACCTTTTTCCTTTCATCTGTACATTGAATGGTAATCATTGGAAAGGAGCAGTCAATCAAAGGTTGCCAATTTATTTGGAACATGGTAGGACAGCCCCTGGATAAGTAGGTAAGTTTTGATAACTGGGAGCTGGGATCTTCTATGTAGGAGTTTTGGGGCCCATCCATCTCAGAATATTGCATTTATTTGAGTAGTACAGGAGGACTCTGGTAAGGAGGTACTTCCCCATTACTGAATAATCAAGGATGCCAAGTAAGCAACATTGGGGAGACAGCAGGGAAGGGAGGCAGGGCCGGATTACCCACTAGGCACCTGCCTAGGGCCCGTCTAGCTCTGGGGGCCCGGCCCTGGATAACAGAATCTTCCGGGTTCCAGGCCCCCTAACGACAAGTGGCGCCATTGCATCACAGGGGGGAAGATCGCCAAGGCAATAAAAAGCTGGGTGTGCGCAGGGAGAGCTGCAGCTGGCACCCAAACTTCTTCTTGTTAGGAGCTCCTCTGTGAACTTGTGTTTTGCCTTGCATCCTATTTATTTTTCTGTGCCAGTGCCTCTGTGACTGTGCAGCAATTGTGGCAGTGCCTGCTTCCGGCTGAAATTTTGGTGGGACTGTCTGACTGGCTTGTGAGGGGGGAGGAGGGGGCAATGAAAGTGTTCTGGGGGTAAAATTGAAAAAGGTCTGTGGGGCAGTGGATGTGGGTCTGTTGAACTGTTGCAGGGAGAGAGGGATGGGGGCAGACAGAACTGAGAAAAAAAAAACTACAAAAAAACCCCAAAAAATACATAAAAACCCCACTATAAAAAACAACAAAAAAAAAACCTACAAAAAAAATTATTTGGGGGGCAAAGTAATTTGTAAAGGGTCTCTGGGAGTGGGACTGTGCAAAACTGTAATAACTGGAAAAAAAACACAGAAATATGTTCAAACTTTCATAACCTGGCAAATTTTGTAAAACAAACATGGTAATTAGAGGATGTGACCACAAAAATGGGCGCTGTCAAAAAATTAGCTGCGCTACGCACGCCAAACTTTTTTTATCCCTCTTTCTATTTCCAAAATGTTGGGAGGTATGCGCTAGCATAGCAGTGCTTCTTTTACAACTGTAACTTTAGGTGGTTCGAGGTGGGGGGGGCAGAAGTACTACCTTGCCTAGGGCCCTGTTTAGTCTTAATCCGGCTCTGGAGGCAGGTACTGTATGTGGAGAGGTATTTTGTAACTGTATGTTGTAACTGAACTGGGGACATTGCCTAGTATTATGAAGGAAGTCCACAGCCTCAGCCTGACATCTGTGACATGATTTTCT
The DNA here is from genome assembly GCA_038501925.1 of Xenopus petersii. NCBI lineage: Eukaryota > Metazoa > Chordata > Amphibia > Anura > Pipidae > Xenopus > Xenopus petersii. The sequence goes on along the minus strand of CM076683.1, from coordinate 97,026,025 downwards.
CTTTTGCAAAATGCCTACAGTTTCACTGGTTTTAAGTAGACCTGATAAGAATATGTTTTGTATCAGTCTGTCACAAGAGAATATTAAGAAGTGATAGATGTTTTCAGGAGCCTCTTCCCATTTGTCTTCTTCGAGGTCCCCTAATGTGTCCTGCCTCTTGAGATATGTACGGTGAAAAGGAGCCGATGGAGCCCTTACCAGTAGCCAGTAGATTTGGGATGTCAATATTGTGGGGATTTCATGAATCAAAATTGTTCTGAAAAGCCTTCCTGTAGTTGAAAATTGGTGTGCTGCCTCAGGTTATTAGGCAGCTTTTGTCCCTTAAAGGGGTGGTTCACCTTTTAGGAAATTTGTGTATGTTATAGAATGGCCAGTTCTAAGCAACTTTTCAATTGGTTTTCATTATTAATTTTTTATAGGTTTAGAGTTATTTGCCTTTTTCTTTGCAACTTTTCAAATGGGACGTTGACAGCCCCTTCTAAAAAAGGTTATAAATGTATTGTTATTGCTACTTTTTATTACTCATCTTTCCATTCAGGCCCTTTCCCATTTATATTCCAAATCAATATTCAAGTCTGTGCATGATTGCTAGGATAATGTGGACCCTAGTTACCAGATTGCTTTAAATGCAGCTGCTGATTAAAAAGTTAAATAACTCCGGTCTTGTCTGTGAGAGGCGGTTTGAGCAGGGGTCAGGTCTAAGGGAAAAAGGAATGTTTTTTGCCACTTCGGGGTTACAGGTTTTGTTTGTAGACAGTGGCAACTTAATGAGATGTGAGGCCCTAGGCTACATGAACAGGCTCCCCTTCTAGGATACTGCTGGATCTGGATGCATGCAGATCCAGGCATGAGTGCACCAGAGCTCTATATGCCAGGTCGTAATAAAATGTTATAATATAGCAACTGAATTACCCCACTAGCTGCTGAAGGCTGTTTTTATGGAGATCCTCTGTACCCTGAGCAGAGGCACACGGGAAGATTCGGGGGGGTTTTAATCGCCTCTTCTTCGGGCGACTATTTGCCACGAAAAGCCTTCCTGCCGGCTAGAATCTAAATTGCCAGCGGGATGGCATTCGGAGCACTTCATTTTCCGAAGTCACCCGAAGTTTCCACGTGAGCTTTGGGTGACTTCGGAAAACGGAATGATGGAACCAGTTCCATCATTGGCTGCATCCATTAATTTACACTCCCTGCTTTTATCATCCCCGCTAAGGGAGGGATGGTGGGAGCTTCCTGTTTAATCCCCTTCAATCTTCCTAAAGCAGAGCAGGGCAATAAGTAGTTTATATGGTATAGTACTGTATATTCCTTTGATAGGATGGAGGTCATCTATCCATGGTTCTGTAACAAACAATTTGACATAAGTCACACCTCATCTGATGTTATGCAATGCCTTTATCCTAATATTGCAACAATTGAGTATCACCAACAGTATACTGTTTGTTCTTTGAGGGGACTACTGTATGCTTAAAATCATTCTAGCTAGTCTTCAAAAGGTTGACTTACATCCTGACCTGTTGTTTTATCTGCCTTCGTTTCCTCATCTTTTTTGTAATGGTATACTGTATATATCAACATGTTTCCTGTTCTATGTGCTTTAATAGCTTCTTTGAAATATTTGCATGAGTATTCTACAGAGTGCAAGCATATGTATCCCCCTGACTCTATAATGGCTTTATTTTATGAGAAACTTTTATTAAGGGAGAACCCCTAGAGATTTCTTTTTGCCACTGGCTTTAGAGGTTTTAGCATGCTGTTTAATATACTTCTTAAATATGTTTTATCTTTGCTCTGAACCTGATGCAAATGTGTTACAATTAAAAGACTCGCATGCACAGACAATATGTATTGCGTCATTTCTACGGCACTCCATGTTGTGAGTCTTTTATATTGTTGGTTATTGCTTGAAATAGATGACAGACATTAGTACATTCATTAGGGCTATGGTAGGGCTATTTGTTTTATGCCCCTTACTGTAGTGGCCTTGTGACATTCCCTTTGCTGACACTGGAGTAATTATCATTTAATCTGTACCCATGCTCTGCTTGACCCTTTCTTATGTGCCTGTGCCACTTATTGCAGCCATCCCTGGTTGATTTAGAGGGAAAAGAAATAATCTTGGTATGAGGTTTCTACATTACTATTATATATAATAATGTTGTCCTCCCTGTGTGCACTTTTTTATATTGTAAAATTGTACAATGCTGTGGTATCCTTGCATAACTTTATTTTAATAAAGTTATACATCATTATTTGAATTTGAACACTATATTTTTGAAGCTATCTTGCATAGTTTATGCACTTCTAATCCTTTCCAGTTACTGTGATCACCATGTATCATATGTGCAAATTTCATGCAACCAATGTCTTCAAATAGATCCAAAATAATGCCCAAAATATGTAAACTTGCCATATACCCCAGTATACTAAATGCTTTGACTTTTAATACTCCAGATAGTAAGACAAATTTAGCAAGTATGGTGAGCTGGGCAGATAAACTACAAAGTGGCCTGATGGCTGAGCATTTGCTGTGGTGCAGAGTTCGCAAAAGAATAATAAAAGGCAGACTGATGTAACCAGCAAGGAAGACAATGTTATCAGTGTGATCAGACGGCATCAATCACACACTCAGTGTCGGACTGGGGGCCTGGGCCCACCGGGACTGCAGTATTGGGGCCCCACACCCCCGCCCCCCTACACCGCCCTCCATGGTCCCCTGGCCACAACCCTCCTCCGGCCTACTTACCCCCATAGGCACGTATAGTGTTGGGATGCCAGGGGCCCATATTCAAAACCATTGGAACCTCACTCAACTTCTTTATTCTCCTAGTCTCTTTTGTCTTCTCTACTCTTTTCTTCCATTATTAAACCTCTTTGTTCCCATAAAGAAATGAAGGAATGACCATGAATTAAGCCAAATGGTTAGAAGCAAGTGGCCCACTGACACCTGGGCCCACCGGGACTTTTTCTGGTATCCCTGTGTACACACTAACACAACATAGAAAGTATCCATTTAGCTATTGCTGTATCCTTCTCCAGAATGCCTGGGGAGTGAGCCACAAACTGGGAAGGACAGGGCCATGACAGGGCTAGGAATGAGGGAACCGGAAGAGGAGGGTAGGGATTATGGGGATTGTAGTTCCTGGGTTCCTTGGGATGGGTGGAAACACAAGGGGTTAAAAGAGGAAGGAAGTGAAGGTAGAATGCTCTTTGACCTTGCATAGCTCCCACCCACCCTCCCTAGAATAAAAGGGTAGTTGGTAAGGGGGAAGTGTTAGCATAATGTAGCAGCGGGAGGAGCCGGTTAGAGTGGTAACAAATGTAGGGCATAACAGGGGTTAGGCCTGGGGCCAAAGTGATGAAATGGGCCCGGTGGAATGGGCATGAGTTACGGAGTAAAGCTTCTCCTAGGAAGGTCAGATTGAAGCTGCCCCTGACATGACTTCCTTTTGGGTTCAGCAACTAGAAAATAACGGAGAATAAAGCAGAGTTTTACATTTTTATTTAAGTTTTCATTAACTACAGCTCCCATCATCTCTTGTTGTCAGGTAATTACCTAGAAATTGTAACAAATCAGACAAAAATAATTCTTTCTGGATCAGAGCCTGATCACAAGGTACAGGTGCAGAAGGCAAGGGCACCACTCACCCACCCATTACCCGCTGGTTGGCATCAACATCTCCCACACATGGGGCAAATTCACTAAGAGTCGTAGTTGCGCCAGGCGTAACTTCGCCGCACTTCGCCACACTTCGCCAGGTGTAGTTTTGCTAGCGCTCCGCAAATTCACTAATTTGCGCTCAGGGGTAGCGTAAGGTTGCGAAGTTGCGCTAGCGTTGATTCGCTAAGCGAAGCAAAGTTATGCTAGTGATGGTTAATTTGCATACGCCGCAAAAATTCAAATTTCAATGGAGGAATATGTAGCAGCACTACAAATGCCTGGGAAACCTTCAAAACATCAAATAAAATTTTTGTTTTGCCCTACACATGTGCCCACTGTATAGTTAAGTTGCCATGAGTTAGGAAATGTAGGGGGGAATGAGGGGAGCCCCAAAAAAAATTTTGATCTTTTTCAGCCTATCACCCATAATATAGTAAAAACGCAAGCGTTTTTTGGGACTTAGAAAAAATTTGAACTTTTTTTGAAGCAATCCCTATCTACTCTATTGCGCTTCGCCTGGTCTGAGGTGGCGAAGGAAGTCTAGCGTAAAAGGTAGCGTTCAGTACAATGCGCGCGTTAGTGAATTTGCGTAGTTACGTCCGTTGCGCAAATTCGCCAGGCGTAAGGGTGCGAAGTAACACTAGCGAATGTACGCCAGCGTTCGTTAGTGAATTTGCGAAGTAACGAAAATGACCAACGCTAGCGAATTGACGCTAGCGTTAGGCACTTTGGCGCTTAGTGAATTTGCCCCATGGTGAACACCCCCTTGCTTGACAACAAATCCAGTACCCAGGGCTGTAACTATATAGGAACTCTATGGTCTTTGCCAAGGGCAACAGGTTTAGGGGAGTGGCCCTTGGATTCCTACAGTATGTGGTAAATAACATTTTTCACAAACACAAAATATTCCCAGCTGCTGGATACTTTCCAACCAAATTTGGTAGAGGGAGTGGAATGGGAGCGAATTCACTGATGGGGTGCACTGAGATCTGGTGTTTAAGGTGGCAGGACAAAAATAGGGCACTGCAGCTATCCACTTGTCACCCCAGTGCACTCACTCACTATACAATACTGAGGGACAGAGTTAGAGAAGGCAGCCTAGGCACATGTCTAATGCTCCCCTTCCCAGTTGCAACCTAGTCACATTAACTCTGCTCTTAGTTGTAGCTCTGGATTTTCTGATCAGAGAAGATTGGCTGGATGGAATATCTGGAACATTGCTCTGCTTCCTTACACTGAATAAATGCACATAGTGGTGAGCATACATAATGGACAGGGTAGGTGGAGGGAGTGGGAATTGATGGCATCACCCACCCCCAGGCTACTACCCCAGGAACAAAGGATGGAAGGTTTGACCTAGTTCGGCAGTGTGAAATAAAGACTTGTGGGGGGCTTATATAATGCATCACTGTTTGGACCATAATGTTTAATTACCAATTATCTATATATTTTTGTATTTATTGGGTAAAAATTGTGGCAGCCTGTATGCCATTCACTGTGCAAATCTTAAATCACCCAATTTTAAACTGTCTAAGCACCTGGTGGTAAAAATTATACACTATTGGAACAAGAATTAGTAATTTGTTCCTGTATTTTTTCTGCACACAGCATAATGAGCCAGTTTTGTAAATAAGTCCTCCTTTGAGTTTTATGCCCTGTGTATTTGATCACAGAACTCCTTGGTTCTAATATTATGCGTGATACGTTCTTCACTCTTTGACTACTACAATATTATTGTAAGCTAGAACTAAACAAAAGTAGTAATTGTGTCCTGTATCTTCCCGTGTCTCTGATATCTACATTAGAAGTAAACTGCAAGCTGTACGGGACTGAGTCACATTTGCAGCAGACAATGAAATAAACTCAAGGTTTGGCCATCGGGTGTCTATCCTATATAATAAAGTTGATATATAATAAAGTTGAAGTGTCTCTGCGTCCAGTCCCTGTGTCCGTGGGATTGCGCTACTGCGCATGTGCCCCATGGACAGGGCCGGAACTAGGGGTAGGCAGAGTAGGCGCCTGCCTAGGGCGCATTCATAAGGGGGCGCATTTTTAATGGGAATTTTCTCCATTTTTTCTTTATAAAAGTTGCTTTATGCAATTTGACCCACGTGTGTGACTTTTGTATGGTGCTGTGCTGCACACGATTGGTTCCGGAAGGTTAGTGCAAGTGCTCCGGCTCCTGCAGAGATCCCCAACCTCCCTCTAACGTGCTGGCTTCCAGTGGCGTACTTCTTTTCAACGAGCGGTGGTGTATGCGCTGTTGGAAGCGGCGCATCCAGTCGACGTCACCACCAACAGTAAGGAGGAGAGCTGGGCTGGCGCGTTGGTGTGGCGCCGGCGCTCAATGAAGAGAACTGTCGCTGGAGAAAATCAGATGACTGGGCTGGCCTTATTTTTTGATGGTTCTTGCTGGCACAGGTACATGGGGGCAATTTTTATTGCTGGCACAACAGGTACAGGTTTGGGGGCACATTTAAGGCTGACTACTGGTACAGGTACAGATTTGGGGGCATATTTATGGCTGACTGCTGGCACAGGTACAGATTTGGGGGCATATTTATGGCTGACTGCTGGCACAGGTACAGATTTGGGGGCATATTTATGGCTGACTGCTGGCACAATTACAGATTTGGGGGCATATTTATGGCTGACTGCTGGCACAATTACAGATTTGGGGGCATATTTATGGCTGACTGCTGGCACAGGTACAGATTTGGGGGCATATTTATGGCTGACTGCTGGCACAGGTACAGATTTGGGGGCATATTTATGGCTGACTGCTGGCACAATTACAGATTTGGGGGCATATTTATGGCTGACTGCTGGCACAGGTACAGATTTGGGGGCAATATTTATATAAATGAAAAGTTTCATCAATGTGTTGTAAGGTTTGTTTATTAAAAAACTGTAATGGTAAGGTGGGAAATGGTAATACAGGATGAGGGGGGCGCTAATTGAAGTCCTTGCCTAGGGTGCCAAACTACCTTGGCCCGGCCCTGCCCACGGATATGTTCTAGCGCCCGTTAATTTAACGGGCTTAATGTCTAGTAAGTTAAATAAATCTTTTTCTCAAAAATAAATAATTAAAGCCTCTGCCACTGGATACTTTTCCACAAAATCCAATGGCAGAGGAGGAGAGCAGGGCCAGAACTAGGGGTAGGCAGAAGAGGCCCGTGCCTAGGGTGGAAAGCTTGGGGGGCAGAAGCAGGGTCGGATTGAGCCCGCGGGACACCGGGAAAAAAAACGGTGGGCCCCGGCCTTCATGGGCCTGTTCACGCATGCGTGCAGGGGACTCCTGAAGTTTTGAATCTGGTGGGCCCCAAATGCACCAGTCCAACCCTGGCAGGAGCCCGCAAGGACTGGGGCCCAACGGGATTTTTCCCGGTATCCCGGTGGGCTAGTCCGACACTGGAAATTACTACGATTGCACCAAATGGGCACAAAGATCTGCTATCTAGGGCAACACTGGACCAGAATATAGCCTTGAATAGACTAAGTAACAATAGAGTATTTTATTATTGTTATGCTTTATTTATACAGTATAGTGCTGAGATAGTCCTCATTACATATCAGTCTCTTCCCCAGTGGATCTTATAATCTCAGTCCCTATCACATTCACACACAATTTTATCAACTGTCAATTAACCATTCTGTATGTACAAGTTTGCTCTGTCTATCCAATAAAATATGTCCAGTATAAGTGCACTAGCCTGACTGAATATTAGGATATTAGGTTTGAGGACTTTGCTTGTGGGCTGGGCAGAACAGATCTCTCCTGGCTTCCAGCCCTGCATTCTCTCTTTTCCTTGGGTAACATTTTGGATATGACATGGTTTCCTCTTGCAGCTCCACAGAGGGTGGAGCAACGTCACCTACTGGAGGTCAGTACAAACCTCTGTACTACTGTAACAACAAACTGAGTACTCAGCCCCTTCTTTTCAGTTCCCTGTGACAGGCTGGGATGCAGCAGGGAGCCTGCGTGTGGGAATAGCAGGGACTGAGAAAGCAGAGAAGGATTAAGCTCTGAGCTCTTCCCACAGACATGGGAACTTCCTTCACTAAGTGGGGGCGGTGTTTTTGAAGATCTGTTAATCCAAGCTGAGTTTATTGTGGCTGCTGCTGCTGTCCTGCTCTCAACCCATTCTGAGGTAGTGACAAAAGCAACGGGGCGGCAGAGACTGAGGGAAAGAGCAGCCACACATACAGCTTTCTAAACACATTCTCCCTTTTGTGTGAACAACACTACGAGGAAGTCATGCATCTGCTATAATGGAGATAAAGGACTCTGGCAGCGTGGTCCTGACTGGATACCATTCATACACTCCATCTAGTTCACCAATAAGAGAGCAGAGCTTTGTGCCAGACATGCCATCCAGCCAGTCTCCTATGATCAGGTAATCCAGAAAATATTCCCTTTGTCTAACTTGTTACCCCTCCCCTCCAGCTGGGTGATCAGCTGACAACAGGGAATGATGGGAGTTGTAGTTAATGAACACATAAACTTGCAATCCACAAAAGGAAGTCAATATAGTGAATTGGATACTTTCTGTGGCTGTGTTAATGTGTGACTGTTGCCATCTGATTGCGCTGAACAGCTGAATGTTTTCATTGAGATTTGCTGGTCACATCTATCTGCCTTTTATTATTCTTTCTCGCTGTGACTTTGTGAACTCTGCACCACAGCAAATGCACAGCCATCAGGTCACTCTGTAGTCTGCCCAGCTCTTCTTGGGGTGATTTAGTTCTACCAACTGTAGTATTGAAAGCAATTAGTATATGGACACTGGGATCTATGGTAACTTTATGTGTTTGGTTCAGTGTCAGCATTCTAACTGAAGGCATCGGAACTAACTGTGCAAAATACCTCCAAAAATTATATATATATATATATACTGGATCTCAGTGCCAGAGTCGCATGGAATTTGCTGATATAGCCATTTACTTGGAATTGCTTGAATAGGGGGCTTTACAAGGGGGGAATTTGTGTTTTTTATTAAAATCAGATGTGGTTGACTCAAGCCAAAACTATACGTACTTTTCATTCAGTTGGCTTTGATTTTCTGTACTTCTGCCTAAGGAGAAGGTAATACTAATACTGACCACACTCGTTGAAACATGGATCACCGATTCTATTGTTTTGAACAAAGTGACTGACCATTGCACCACGTGTGCGTGCCTCCCCCTCACTCAATCCCAAATAATCGGCATCCAGTCGTGCTGCAGACTAGTTCATTTTTCAGGATAAGAAATCTGTCTGCTGATGGTGCTTCCCTTGTGCAATTGCTCAGCCCATGGACCCAACATCTGAACTGGTGCATTATAAGTAGCCATGTGTGTGATATTGTGGGCTGGCCATTTTTTTACTTATTTGCTGCCGCGCTTGATAGACATAGCTATTTTGTTCCAATTGTATTTACTTCTGTATGCCTATAGACAGATCACTAGATATACAGATAAATTATTAAATATGTAAATGGTGGAAGGGTAGAGATTCAATGAGTAGGTTAGTTATTTAAAAAGATTAGATGAAGGGATTCTATTAGTGCTGCCCAACTTTTTACATGTCATTATCCAAATATTTGTTTAGGGGGCCTTTAATTATATAAAAGTGATGATGGAAAATAAAGAAGTGTGTTGTTCCCTTGAGCAGATTAGGGGCCATGTGGCCCATGGGCTTTATGATGGACACTCATGGATTGTATAATAGGTGTGTGTGTGTATCTATATATATATATATATATATATATATATATATATATATATATATATTTATATATATTTATATATATGTGTGTGGGGGGGGGGGCTAGCAATTTGAAGCAAGCAAAGTGCCTAATAAACATTCCAAATGACATGACCAAAGACTGCCTAATTTTGGACAACACTAACAAAATTGAATTTTTTTTTGTATGTGCTCTATCATGTCTGCATAGTGACTCCCAGCAAAGCAACTCCATTAAATGGTACAGTGGTGTCCAACATCAAATGGCACTGTAATACACAGTAGAGTTATGAATTGGGTTCCCATGAAATAGCAGATGCTATAATTTCCTTATTGTATGAGCAGTCTGCAGGAACTGAGCATGGACAGTCTAGTAGGTTGTAGGTCCCTTTTGAACCTAAAAATGTATTAGTAATTTTTGCTCCCTGCCTTGTCCACCTCTTGTAATGATGTCAGTTCTGGGTTATGCAGTGAATATGCTTCGGACTTTATAAGAAAACTTATGGTGGTTGGGTAGGGGGTGTTTGTGGTAAAAATACATGGATACATTGTCTGACTCTATCCTTCCACAGTGGGGATCACTGACAGTAAGTAGTTTGAATACAGCACATTGTCTGTGCACGTTCTCTTGCTAGTACCAGTGTACCAAAAGTAGTCAATACATGAGAAAGGAAATCCAGGATAAATGGTTGTCTTATGCTAACCATAAAAACATTGGCTATTTGTTACTTGACGAATCACACATTTCAGAATGACTTTTGTTAAAAATATGCCCCAGCACTAAAAATTTCTAATCATAACCTACAACAGCTGCCCTGCAGCAAAGGGTAGGCTAAGCCATATGTTCTATTAAAGGCAGCATCTAGGCCTCCCAAATATGCTTCTCATAGAGTTTATGAGCTCAGCATGTGGTCTCTTGGAATGTGCAACATGTGCAACATATACACATTGCATTTCATATATATATATATATATATATATATATATATATATATATATATACTTTATATATACTTTATATATCTGTATTCTTTTTGTAGAATACCATTAAAAATCTAGGTTATAATGTGTCTGTGTAGACAAAAACTGTATTAATATTTTTGTAATATATACATATACATATACACAGCACCCTTGCAAAAGTATTCAGTCCCATATCCAATTCTCTTATTATACTGACTAAGACATGCTACACTGAAATTATATAAATGTTATCCTCTGTGATATTTTAATTTCAAAGTCATTCAACTTAAGGTGGCCATACATGATAAGATCTGCTAGTTTGGCGAGGTTGCCAAACGAGTGGATCTTTCCCCAATATCCCCACCAACAGCAGGGCAAAATCGGGTTAATCCGAACATTCGGCCCTAGAGTCAAATGAAGGAAATGGGCGCCAATGGATCATAGGACCTCAGCAACTATTTATTGCAGTCCTCGATTGCATGAAAAATCAAACCTGCCTGATCGATATCAGGCCAATTTTTGCCCAGATCTCAATCGGGAAGAAGGGTCGGACACTCCCCACACACGGGCAGATAAACTGCCAAATTGGACCAAAGGACCAATATTGACAGCTTTAATCTGCCCGTTTATGGCCACCTTAAGGGTGAATTTGTAGGCAGCTAACACCAACAAACATAGCACCAGGCACACATCTGTTAATCTGCCCCTTTAGTTATTACTAGGTTTGGCACTGTTTCTGGAAAAAAATACTGTACTTACTATATTTTTGCATTTCTTCCTTATTAATAATATTGTTTCACACATTTTTTTTACTGGCCAGGCTGGTAAAATACCGGCAAGGTAGCAACCAGCGCGGGAACCCTAGTGCTTTATGTTTGGAAATCTATATTTAAATCTGTGCAACAGTCTTGGCCCTCTGGGAAAGTCTGGGATTTGCAAACCCTCCAAATGTATATCTTGTTAATTTTGCAGCCAGATCCCTGTTGGGGAAGCATTCGGTAGGTGCAAGTGGCCTAAATAGTAGGCCCCACATGAAATTATTTTGAAAGGCACCCAAAATATCTAGTGGTTGACCTATTTTATCAATATTTATTGAAACTGTATATGAATTATGAACCTATACCTGCTGGGCCCCCCTGCAGCCTAAGGGTCTGCTTCCTCCGTGAAAGGTGCCCATACAGGGGTGGAAAAGTTGTTGTCTAGGTCTAACAGGCCAGAATTTGCTGCTTAAATCTGCCCTTGATTGGCCAGCTTAAGGTCTCTATCACAATCAGCATTATAATATGAACAACTTTATAAGGAGCCAGTTAACCTGCCTGTATGGGTTGGAAGTATGGGAGAAAACTGGGGTATCAAGACAAAACATTGAATTAGAATGCAACAGTATATCTTAGAAGCATACTTTTTACTCAGTACAAGAAGAAACACTTTCAATAGGCTCTATAAAGAAATCATTGCCATAAATGGAGAGAAGTGCGAATTTCTAGAAAACTTAGGGCTTTGGCAAACAGGACATAACTGCCAGCTTGTTTCACCTGGCAGAGAAGCATCTAGTACAAACCACTTCTGTTTCCAACACTTTCCAGCTCAGAAGCACCAGTACCATCACAGTCACATGTTTTCCAAATAAGTGAATGAAAGGAGGACCTGGCGGAGAATATGTCCCATGTGCCATCTTTCCAAAAGGATTTTGAAAAATACTTGGTTCAATTAAGCAGATTTCTGTTTGTTCTGTCTGGAAAGATGCCACGTTTTTTGTAGTTTTAATTCATAACTGAACTTGAATGTGTTCAGAAAAAGGCAATGCGGGGAAGGGAGAAGAAATCCAGTGCTTTTGATGTGAGAATTTGCCCCATTTCGCTTTGCCGAAAATTTTTAGAAACTGCTAAAAAATTTGTCAATCGCATTGGTCAATAGGCAACAATTTTTTACGTGCACAACTTTTTTTTTCACTCCAAATACATTATAGTTAATGGACATTTTTTTCTTATGGCAACTTTTTCGTCCCTGCAACATTTTTGTCTTGGCAACTTTTTTGTTGCAGTGAATTTTTTCACAGTAGATTTTTGCTGCAGTTTTGCGAAATAATTTGCAGATGGCAAAATGTGGAATTTAAACAGAAGTGTCGGAATGACAGCTATGGTTATATTTATCTAGAGTAAGCAAACCACATTAAAAAAAAAATATTCTTTTCAAAACTGGGCCTCTTATGTAACAGAATTTTGAGCTTGATTTATCACAGTAATAAATTAAATTATAAATAATATTAAATTATGCATCATTTGTTTTGTTATTATAATTAAAATCTTTATATATGGTTCTAGTAATTATATCATCCACAGGGCAAGATAAGTGCCTCAGGGGGGCAGACTCTGAATTACTCACGTAAGGTAATAGTAGTCATTACAGAATATTGCACGTAGGTCTACAGATCCACGAGCTAACAATGATTTTTGGTATATTATTCTTGCTATGTTACCAAACATGAGTGAAAATAGACTACTGAGAGAAGGCAAAAGAATTAACAAGAAATGTAATTTACCCTCATACTGTATTTAGTTGTTTAAGAGACTGTAATCTAAATATATGGTATTCATAAATTAAAAGGGTGGTTCACCTTTAAGTTGTAGTATGTTATAGAATGGCTAATATTAAGCAATTTCAGTTGACCTTCATATTTGTTTTTTTTTATTGTTTTTAGGGAGGTCTAGCCGACAATCACGTACTCACGTAGTCATAGGCATACACTATACTATGCCTATGACTACATGTGTTAACACACGAAACGCGTTAGGAGGAGAACTGTTGGGGAAATAAAGTACGTTTTAATCCACCGCTGACCTCTGGTTTGTGAAAGTGCACGCAGCAGTTTTGAAGTAATTGCTAATATTGCAAACTCTAAAGTTGCTGAATAAAAAGCTTAATGACTCAAAAAACCTGAAAATTGTCTTAGAATACCACTCTCTAAATCATATTAAAAATTAATGTAAAGGTGAACAAAAAAAAATGATGTCTAGCAAGTTGTTTCCTGTTATTGTATTGATCTCCCAACCCATAATGCTTTCAGAGCTTACACTGTTTGTTGTTGGTGTCACTCAGAGCAGCTGCAAGTATAATATATACAAAGTAGGGATGTGAGGCATCTTGGAAGTTGTATTTGTTGTATTTCACAACAACTGCAAGGAATATACTTGGCATCTGTGATGCAGAAGTTAACAACTGATAAACATAAATACTGTATATACTGTATGTAAACCTAGTTATAAATCTAATCATTCATAGACTGTTTTATTTTGGTTAATTAAGTGTTTCTTTGGCACAGAAGTGTAACCATTGTTCTGTGCGGGGGACCCTTGAAAGAAATCGTATTTTCCTACGACATGGAAGTAACCAACTAACTGGTTCATTCTGTAAAATTCCCAGATCACATGAAAAATACAGGAGGCTTCTAGGGAATCCTGTTAGAAGGCCTGCAGTTTTCAGCAAACTTCTTTCAGTAGGCCCCTTTAGCCCTTTATTATTTAACTATACAGCTATATAACATCTAATGAGGTAATGTAATTAAAGTCGCAAAGAGCAAAACAATTGGAATAAATAAGAATGAAAAGTCTAATTTCGCAATGTAATACTCTTCCTTAAACTGTTATTACATTGCATTACAGGTATTGTAATCTTTTGGAGCAAATATAACAACTTTTAGAGTAAGACGTTTTATTACATTCAAATTAGATTGTTATATGTTAATTTCTCATTCTCTCCTGCAGAAAACTTTCAAGTACTTTTCCACTCAGTTTATCATTGCCATCAAGTTACGCAGCTCTATTTGTTTTCTTGTTGAATTAAAACAGTGGTGTGGCTATTACTAAAGTAATTTCCCTAAGTGCCTTGTTCATATGGGTTCCATCCTTTCAGACAGGCTGCATTTATCTAATCACATTTAGACAGCTTCCAGTGGCATCAACAGGAATGTTAGGGGAAGGTCAGGGCTATGTTTATTTGCAGGTTTTCAATCAGTAGTAATTCTAATTCTGATATCCTAAGGCTTGTTTATCTAATAACCTTAGATAATGTTTTATTTTATGTTCTTGCTAAACTGGATTTTGTTAAATAAAACTGTACTTTTTCTGGCATTCAGACCCAAAAAATCATACCATTTCTGTTTCCATATTTTTTATTTAGAAACACATACAGGTATGGGATCTGTTATCCAGAAACCAATTATCCAGAAAGTTCAGAATTACGGAAACGCTGTCTCCCATAGATTTCATTTTAGTCATATAATTTAAAAATGATTTCCTTTTTCTCTGTAATAATAAAATAGTACATTGTACACTACTTGATCTAAACTAAGATATAATTAATCCTTGTTAAAAGTAGAACCAGACCATTGGGTTTACATGATTTTTTAGTAGACTTAAGGTATGAAGATCCAAATTAAGGAAAGATCTGTTATCTGGAAAGCTTCAGATCCCAAGCATTCTGGATTACAGATAGTTTACATCATATTAAGGGTCATATTAAAGAATATTTCCAAGCTGAAATATAAATTGTAGGTATATATTGCTTTTTTATATGTTTTACCTTGAATCACTATGGTCTGTGTTCTGCCTCAGAGATCACCTGACCAGAAATACTGCAGCTCTAACTGTAACAGGAAGAAGTGTGGAAGCAAATGACAGAACTCTGTCTGTTAATTGGCTCATGTGACCTAACATGTAGGGACAGATTTATCAAGGGTCAAATTTAGAGTTCACAGGAGTATGTAAAAACTTGACTTGACTTGACTGCACATTTCAACATAATTCCATTTACATATCTAGGGGACTCAGCCAAGACATACAGCAAGCTGTAGGGCTGCTCCCGGTAATAAGTATACAGTAAGTGCAGATATGCAGAGAAGGAATGTTCTATTCAGAATAGCCTATGTATATATATATATTTACACCTGTCTTTGGGAACATAAATATAACAGTATCTGTATTTAAATACAGGGTGTATGTCAACCCTTTGTGCTTCATTCTGCAGGCACAAACTGTTGTGTCTATAGGCCCACACAAATCCTAAGTGTGGCACGGTGCACCTTGTCCCCCTGTTGTACATAAGTCCTATTAAATAATTCTGCAAATGTGTGTATGTTCATATAAGCTGGCACATGAGGTGGAAACCTCAGCCACAGCTGGCTTTATAATGAAAAATAGTAAACTCCTTGCATGTCTTAAATAATCTAATCTTGTACGTGTTATTAAAACATGTAAAATGTTTTGTAAAATATTTCTTTAAAGGACAGTGAAAGCCAGCTATACATCCCCTGTAGAGGTAATATTAACCCAAGGGAGCAAAACATAATTTTGCCCCTTTACAGGTCCCTGGTAAGGCCTCACTTGGTGCAGTTTTGGGCTCCAGTCCTTAAAAGGGATATAAATGAGCTGGAGAGAGTGCAGAGACATGCTACTATTGGTTAGAGGGATGGAAGACTTAAATTTTGAGGATAGACTGTCAAGGTTGGGGTTGTTTTCTCTGGAAAAAAGAAATGCTTGAGAGGGACATGATTACACTTTACTAGTACATTGAAGGACATAATAGTCAAATAGCAGGGGACGTTTTTACCCATGAAGAAGATCACCCACAAGAGGCCATCCCTTTAGACTAGAGGAAAAGAACTTTCAGCATAGGTGGTTCTTCACAGTCAGGACAGTGAGGTTTTGGCATGCTGAATGATGTTGTGATGGCTGATTCTGTTAATGCCTTTAAGAGTGGCTTGGATGATTTCTTGGACAAGCATAATATCCAAGGCTATTGTTATACTAAAATCTATATTTAGGGGCCGATTCACCAAGGGTCGAATATCGAGGGTTAATTAACCCTCGATATTCGACTAGGAATTAAAATCCTTCGAAGGATTTAGCGCAGGTAGTTCGATCGAACGATTGAAGGATAATTCCTTCAATCGAACGATAAAATCCTTCGAATCGAACGATTCGAAGGATTTGAATCCAACGATCGAAGGAATATCCTTCTATCAAAAAAAGTTAGGCAAGCCTATGGGGACCTTCCCCATAGGCTAACATTGACTTCGGTAGCTTTTAGATGGCGAACTAGGGGGTCGAAGTTTTTTTAAAGAGACAGTACTTCTACTATCGAATGGTCGATTAGTCGAACGATTTTTACTACGAATCCTTCGATTCAAAGTCGTAGTCGTAGTTGAAGGTCGAAGTAGCCCATTCGATAGTCGAAGTAGCCCAAAAAAAACTTCAAAATTCAACGTTTTTTACCTTCAAATCCTTCACTCGAAGTTAGTGAATCGGCCCCCAAGTGTATGATTATATATAGTTTATGGAGGGGTCAGTATGAGAGTTTGTGTGTATGCTGGGTTTCATTTGGAGGGGTTGAACTTGATGGACTTTTTTCAACCTGATCTAACTATGTTACTATGTATGTAATGCCCTTGGCAATGATAACAGTGGACTGGATTACCAAAAACAACGCTACTGTAGCTTTATAGAACGAAAAAGAAAGCTGATGGCAAATGTCACATATTGTTTTACATTTTTTATATCCATGGAATGTAATAAGGTTTATCATAAACGTGTGTAAACAATGAAGGCAGGTTATTAAACCTAGTCTTTTTGAGAAAATTTACTAAGAAGTGTTTTGCCATAATGCTGTATTCTGCCTGTTCTTTTCAGAAGGACAAGGACATAATCTCTGTTTCAGGCTTGATAATACTAGGCTTGGTTTCCTGTTTTGGAGTCAGGAATTGAACTGGCCAATTACAAGCAGTGAATTTTGACCTTTTAAGAAATAAGCACATTGATGAGTTTAGAGTAGATAAATAGCTTGCAAATCGCGGCCACTCATTCACATGGCAACAATCAGCATTCTTGGCAATCTTTCCCTTCTTTTAAAAATAAATTTCCACCTACCTTATTTGCAGTTGTGTTTTTTTTTTGCATAGGGTTTAAGTCTTGCCTTGATTCAAGGTTTTTTTTAACTTGGCACAGCCCTGCTGAGATCAGCCAATACATTTTAAATATCTGTATCAAAAGCAGACTTCATGTTGTATGGAAATAATAAGGCAAATGCTTAAATATTTTTAATTTCCTCTTCCCTTGACCCCCCTCCCATGCTTTTTTGAACATGTAACTGGTTCCGCTCCATTTGTCCTCAATTTGTTTTATAATTGCCTAACAATAGGACGAATATTTAGTTGGGAGCATAGCCATCAGAAAACGGCCATAAATCAAACTCTTTGGGTATTTTTAAATAAATGTAAAAGAGATACCATAATATA
This sequence comes from Xenopus petersii, assembly GCA_038501925.1. Taxonomy (NCBI): domain Eukaryota; kingdom Metazoa; phylum Chordata; class Amphibia; order Anura; family Pipidae; genus Xenopus; species Xenopus petersii. Next base: position 97,008,385 of record CM076683.1, on the reverse strand, counting down.
TTGCTTAAATGCTGTACTCCAAGATCTTTTTGCTTCCAAATTGGTTGTACATTTATCTATGCACCACAACTTCCCCTGGTATTTGCCTTCTTGCTATTAAAGGGGTAAACAATTTCAGAAACCATCTATATTACTGCCCATCCCCAACCAAGGGCAATAAGGGGCATGTAAAGTCTACCTTTCCAAACCCTTGCCACAAACAGTGCAAATTGAAACAAGAAGTGAGTTGCCAGAACTGCAAAGAAAACAACCATCCTTTACAGAAGTCACAACCAGTTTGTTGCACAATATGTAAGCAACTAGCAAAGAGTGGTGGAAATATTATCAGGGTTAGGGTATGTATATACTGGAATCCTATAAAATAATTGCTTCTGTGCTGCAAATACACCATGTGGTGCCGGCAAAAAAAACGTATTGGCAGCTACAATGTGACTACCAGTAGGTGTCCTAACAGCAACCAGTGAGGCAATGGGTTAGTTTAAAAGAATCCCATACAATAGTATGAAGACCTGTCAACCCTCCTGGATTCTTCCCATCATCCTATCATTAAAACAATCTCTTATATTTACAACTTGGATAATATAGCTACAATCCCTGCTATCTCAACTGCATCCCTTTTCAGTAAGTCATCTCCATTTTTAAATGCATGTAGAAAGTGTATTGACAATGGGAAGACTATGGGGTATATATTTAAGGCATATGATTTCTGCAATTAAAGTAAGTTATTTTAGATACATTTTATGCCATGTCATTATTTAGCAGTCATATGGTTTCACAAGAATATGGTACAGAAACTCTTTATACAGTATAAATGCTATAGTGTTTTGTTTGAAACAAGAGTTGGCTGCTCCCCTTCTTGTTAGTGTGGAGTTGCTGCTGTTTTATTGGTACTTTGACATAGGGATCTAAAAGACATTAGGCAGAACTTCGACCCTTTTATTTCTTGAATGTTTGGCCAGCTGCCCCATCTATGTCAACTGACCCTGTACTAGATGATTATAGAAGGGTTGGAGTTACCCACAAAAATGCAGAATTCTGACAACAATGCCTATGCCCTCTTTAGAGGAATTCCAGTAATTTACAAGATAAAATAAAAAGTTGCTGGCTATAGTAAAAATAATATTTTAACATGAGATTGAGTGCCTTAACTCCTTGAATGCCAAAAGGACTTTCTGTATAAATATTCATAAAAGCATCACTTTAACACTTTAACCCCGTGATTCTATATATGTTAGTTCCCCCCTTGATAAGTAGCTAGCTAGCTATTTCTTAACGGTTTATACCATTTTAGATAAAAGCTTGGGGGGTTTCTCTTGAGATAACTCAAGAGCTTGAGCGCTTCACTTAGCCCATATTAAGGAGATTCCTTATCTGTATTCTTGTTCAACTGTTTTCACTATAAGTGCTCTGGAATTTGTGTGTTTTTTAGAAAAGATAGCTCTTCAATCCAGTTAGTTAAAATAGAATTGAGACCACAGTTCCAGAAGCACTGATTTCTCTCTCTTTGTGGGGTCCTGCAGCTAGTAAAACAATCAAGCTAGAAAATACGGGACTTCTATACCCACCTACCATTTTCCTTTTCCTACCTTTTCTTGGAATCAGAGATACTAACAATTGCACTTTTAACTGTTTTACAAGTGAATTGATCACAATATGTTGGCACTTTATCACCCTTATTGGTGTTTTAGTTAATTTTTAGTAACTTAACGATCAATTAATGGTAAATGAATTGTTTATGAGTTAGAAACTATAAAGTATACACAATATTTAAATGAAAAATCTATTGAGTCTTAGTTTTAATCTATTTAATGCTATTTAATTAAGGTCAAGCACTAGCACTTTGTGGGAATACTTATCAAGGGGGGAACTAATATATATAGAATCACGGGGTTAAATGGTTTAACTGGAATCAAACTATATAGTGAAAACATATTAAAAAAAATTGTGGTTTTTCTGATTAAAAAGACGGGGATACTTTCCTTCTTTTCTCCTATATAACAAATTCAAAGACTGACATAAGTCAGATCCCCTCCTTTTAATCAATTTTACATATCTGAAGATAGATCATTCCTTTTTATTGAAATTTTTTCTAACTAGTCAAGAGAGGTGAGCAGAGTAACTGAGAATTATTAGCTGTAAGAGGCACTAAAACATTATATAAAATTGTTGTTATTCCAACCAAAATATTACAAAAGTGATCACTGGAGACTGAGAGACTGAATAAATCACCATCACAAAATAGAAAAACAAAGTAAAAAGTGAATGTTTCAGTCTATAAAGAACCTAAAAATTGGTATGCCATTTCTAGCGGCTGCTTCAGTCAAAAGTTATAAAAGATGAAAGGTCTGTTATCTATTCTGCTATGGAGAAATACCCTTTTTGCTTATTTATTAAAATGTAAAAAGATCCTGTGGCCGTTAAAATTGATTGTATATCATCTTACCACACTTGGGTGTGAAACACCATTAGTTTGAGGAAACAGCATTTCCTGCATCAGCCTTGCTATTTAATAGACATTTATTTAGTAGTCATTTCCAGCTCCAACTAATTCTATTCCCCATCAGATATGACTTGTGTGCTATTGTATATGAAACGTTCTCAATAACCATATGCAGTCACTGTGGCCACCAATCACCACTGAACAAACTCCAGCCCCTCTATTTATTTCACTCTGGCCCCATTAAAAAGGGGGGTCCCTTTAAGAAGAGTATGTTTTCTCCCTAGATGGTTTTCCACTTTGCTCAGAATTCAAATTGATAGTATTGTTTGCAGTATTTGTTAAATTTAAAATATATATATAATGTATTTAAGTATCAGAAATCATTAATTTCAGTGCTATAACTTTCCTCTGGCACTGTTACTGGCAGTAATCTCTTCCTCATGCAGTATTGCTTTTGGAGATCAAGGGTGGGGGGAAGGAGTAGGCCCCCTGTGTTCAATGTGGATCAAATTAAAGCCTTGTGCTGCCAGAATGGAGAATGATTACAAGACGCGATTTGGCCATGCATCTGTTTTGTGTGATACAGTTTTATCACAGAATGTTTTCATTTAATTAGTTTTTCATAGAGCTCTAGACATAGTTGGAAGAAACACTTTGGCTTACCCATATGTCATTGTGTATAAACATAGCTTGCCATTTGCTAGATGTCTCCAATTAGAACATAAAGAACTAGCAGAATCCATTAACATATTGTGCCTATAATTTTTCATGTTTCCTTTAGGAAAATAGTAGAGCAAATGTGTTGTGAAATAATACACAATATTAAAATTTAGAGCTTACACAGTAAGCATTTTAGGAAATTGTATTGCTTATAATAACAAATGTGAATTTTTTGTAACGGCTATTTAACGTTAAAAATTTTTTTTATTTGCACCTATTGCAGGAAAATGGATATGCTTTACACAGTTTTATGTTCACTCATTGTCCAGGTTACTAGTGAGCTGTGATGATTTTATTAAGCTTTTTCCTGTCATTACCAGTTCCCTGTGAATTTATACATGTAACTACCCTTTCGCCTGGACACACTTCTCAAGCCATTTTCCTGAAGAGCTTTTACTGTAAGATAAAAAACTAGCCTTACAGTGGCAATGTCTTTGGATCACTTAGCCAAAGGGTTGAATGATAGGACATTCATTGTTTTGTCCTACATGTAGCTGAAGAAAATGAGATCAGTCTTATTATTAGGCCTGTAGGGATCTATGAAAATTTTAAAGTAGTAGCATTTTCATGTAATCAGCAGCAGGATTTTGCCTTGATGAGTGGACACCATTTTCTCAGAGCAGTTGCTCAAAACCTCGAAACGATGAGTGGTGGCTGAAACATTCGAATTGACTGTATTTTTATGATTGTAATTTTTGGGTGACGGATAGAATAGCAATATTAGGAAGACAGCAGACTATAAAGATGACACACTTTGTTGGCCTATTTGGACCCATCTTAACTGAATATACACTCTGAGAATAATCATTTTGATAATATAATTTAATAATGATCATTTTGATACCTAAACATGAAAAATCTAGTTAGGCAATGATCTGGTGACTGGCCAACAAGGTTACTGGGGAAAATTCTAGTGGGACCCAGTTTTGGTGGGCCTTTGCTAGTCCAGCAGCCTCTACTAGTGTTCACCATTTGCACTGACCACTACCTACTGCACTTCATAATCCACATTCTGCTGCACTCTTTTTCCCTTGGCTTATCATAACCATTGTACATATCACAGGCATCACAGTGTTGAATAGCAGACAAGTGAACTTACATGAGTATGTAGAGGACCCTTTGAGTAAGGTTATCTGGTAGTTTCAGGTGCCCCAGTCTGACACTGAACAAAAGGAAAGGTCAATGGGCACCTTGGTGACAGACAGAGTGGCATATTCCTTGTCTTTCAGTTGTTTGACATAATAACCATGTAATGTTGAAACCTATGTAGGTGATTATATTGATTACTATACAAGAATGCTGCCCAGGGGCTCAGCAATGGTATTACTGTGTAACTGGCTGTGCATGAATTCCTACCTTGAACCTAAAACCTAAAATATGAATTATATTCTATTCTGCTTATATCTGCATTAGACCGAAAAGAAAATCATTAAAAGTTATTATGAGTGAAAGAAAATAATATTTGGACAGACAACTGTCTGTTTTTATTTATTGCTAGTACTTGTAAATGATGAACTAAGATAAATTGTAATATACTGTTTTTTTGTTTTTAAAATGCTTTTATTAGGACCACAGTGCAATAATACAACACTCTGGATATAAACATGTTTATACAATTGCACATAAGTCTTATATAGGCAGGTTATGTCTGGTGTACACCATAGGCGGATGGTGACCTTTTAGTTTGGGGAGGCTAATTTAACCTATACCTGATATAGATCCCACAACATTATGTTTCTAAGAAAATTGCTAGTCAACTGCTTTACTGAAAGAAATATAACAATAACTCCCTATTTTATTTTGCAGTTGATTTTTTTTTGTTGCTAAGTTAAAGCTGTGCCCCTCAGGGGCACTTCGCCAATAATGCGACTTGAGACTGTTGCCTCAGGCGGCAGCACCCCACTAGGTACCAGGGGTGGCAAAAATGCAGCTCCTGGTACTTTAAGAGCCGAATTTCCGGTTTTCAAACCGTAAATTCAGCTCTTCTAGCGCAGAGAGCGCAGTTAAGCTCTCTGCGCTAGTGCACTGGCCCTCTCTGCTGCCCTGGTGGACCCCCCCCGGACCCCCTCAGGTGAAAAAAGGTAATCGCACGGGTGAAGGCGGCAGCAACTACTGTTGCCTCGGGCAGCGAAGGGGCCAGGATCGCCCCTGGTGACCCTTAATCCTTTGACAAAGAATGGTCAGTTATAAAGACAGCTAGAATTTTAGTCATAAAGTAGGCCAGAACTGCATTTTACAATGAGTATGAAATAACATCTATGCCACTGGGACAGAATGCTCTGTTATACAGATAGCTAGAATCTCAGCTGCCATAAAGCAGGACAGGACTGCTGCTTACAATGGGGATCAGATAGGATCTGTGCAGCCACTGGGACAGAATGTTCTGTTATACAGATAGCTAGAATCTCAGCTGCCATAAAGCAGGTCAGGACTGCTGCTTACAATGGGGATCAGATAGGAACTGTGCAGACACTGGGACAGAATGTTCTGTTATACAGATAGCTATAATCTCAGCTGCCATAAAGCAGGACAGGACTGCTGCTTACAATGGGGATCAGATAGGATCTGTGCAGCCATTGGGACAGAATGCTCTGTTATACAGATAGCTAGAATCTCAGCCATAAAGCAGGGCAGGACTGCTGCTTACAATAGGGATCAGTTAGGATCTGTGCCATTGTCAAAGAATGCTCTGTTATAAATGTTATTAAAATCTCAGCCATAAAACAGGATAGTTCTTTGTGACCACTGTGATATAATACTTTTTTATTTAGACTATAAAACAATATGTAAGGGTAAATAAGTATATTCACCAGAAATCCATACATGGCTTTCCTAATTCAAAACCACTGTAGATCTCAGTTCATACACTTCTGCTCTGATTTCACTGCCCCCAACATCAGCCTGGTTCGTACCTTTAACCTTTGCTATCCCTCTGTTCTGTTGAGTTCACCACTAGCCAATGCTACCTCTTCTACGTGCACATAAATCCGACCTTTCCAAAGTTGTAGGGATGGCTGCTGAACAGCAGATGTTAATCCTTCGCTGAGCAGCCCTGACGCGCAGCACGTTAATCACGTGACTACATTAGTTACAACAATAAAGAAACTGTCTTGTAGCGAGCCCATGAAAAGAAAAGAATTTGCCTAAGCAGAGCTGCTGCATCTTAAAACTTCAGTTCAGTCCTCTACAGAACAGCTGCAACACATTACTTTAACCATAAAAGAATGGATTCTTGGTTTGGTGAGGCTTAGCCTCCCCAAGCCTTCATTATAATCCGCCTATGTGTACACACTTTCCTTCCCCTATCATAAACATAACACATATACATGTCCCCTTATCCAACAGAATGCCGTATACAGTACAATCAAGTATAAACCCCCTCCGACCACCCCATACCCGCCCAATGGCCCACCAGAATTGTCAGTCTGTAATCAGCTCCCAATGGATATTAGATGTCGTACCACCAGCTCCTCGGACATGTGCCTAGTGGTAAATCTGTATATTTATATATGATATTTCTTGTTGTCTTTGAAAAGATGTTTAAATATACTTTGCTCAGGTTTGCTTTCTCTGTTAAGGTAGTTTCCAGCCAATCAGTGCAATACGAGAAATCATATATGAGCCTGAACAATTTAAGCACAGGGGGTATATTCAAGATCCAACAATGCAATATAGCTTATCTGCTAACAGCTGATACTATATATGATAATTTGCCCATGTAGGTGTATTTAGTATATCCATAGATAGATTGGTTTTACATTACAGAATGACCTCATCCCAAAACGGTTGTCTCATAGGGTATGTCCATAAACAATGATAAACATCTGCCCTGGAAACCAGACTCTTCAGTCAGCAACACCCCACTTTTTGTATCCACTCTGTGCAAAATTTTATTTCATGAAATTAACTGAAATTAAGGAGCAATAAAGAAATAGGGGCAAATTCACTAAAGCGCGAAGTGACTAACGCTAGCGCAAATTCACCAGCGTGACGTCATTTCGTTACTTCGCCGAGTGGACCTACTCTAGCGCTCCTTCGCACCCTTACGCCAGGCGAAGTTACGCTATGGCGAAGGGACGTAACTACGCTAATTCACTAACTTGTGGATTTTCATGAACGTTAACTTTTGCGTCAGACTTGCCTTCGCCAACTGAGACCAGGCGAAGTGCAATTGAGTAGATAGGGCTTGCTTCAAAAAAAAAGTCCCAAAAAACGCTGGCGTCTTTTCTTTTTTTGAAGGTTGATAGGCTGAAAAAGATCGTACATTTTTTTGGGGGTACCCTCCTCCCCCCTACATTTCCTAACATATGGTACCTAAACTATACAGTGGGCACATGTATAGGGCAAAATAACAACTCTATTTTATTTTATGAAGCTTTCCCAGCTTGTGTAGTGTAATGTATTTGGTGCTACACATATGTCCATTGTACTTTAACTTGGCACCATATGCAAATTAGGCATCGCTAGTGTAACTTCGCTTTGCTTGACGAATTAACGCTAGCACAACTTCGCTACCGTTTGCCTCCCTGAGCGCAACTTTGAATTTTAGTGAATTTGCGTAGCGCTGGCGAAACTGCGCCTGGCGGAGTGTGGCGAAGCTATCGCCGGCGCTACTTCGGATCTTAGTGAATTTGCTCCATAGTATGACTTTTAAATAAATTGGCCTAGGTCAGTTCCGAGGTTTGATGCAACCATTTACCCATATCCCTTTGGAAATTCTCAGTCCAACAAAGGGATATTTAATAGTTCATATAAAAGGGAAATAGAGAGTCTCAGTACTTATGTATCAGTACTGTGATGGGTGTAGCACAGACAATCATCTGAGTATAGTGTCTAGCTTGTAAGCATCAAAAAGTATTAGATGATATACAAAGATACTTCTTTTTAACAACAGATAATGTGTAAAGGATATTGGAAATACACAATAGGTGTCTCACATTTGTTAATTTATGTACTGTCCAAATAAGACATGGATAACCAACGTATTCAAAAACCAAGGATTGACCAAGAAATAATAAAATGAGAAAATGAAGCTGAGATAGATAATCTCTGCCATGCCATATGTCACGCCCAAATTGTGCTATATATATTCCAATAATGTAAATTACAGATGAACTAGGGTTACTTTAACTGGCCCCTAAACAAAGCTGAGGGTAAAGCATGAAATGATAGTCTACAGTACATTGAAGTCATCCATAGCAAACAACATGACTTAAGACCAAAAGTGATACCTCTCACTGGTTACCCTCATCAAAAGTGGCACACCTTCAAGAGCATTTCTTAAAATAAACAATTTTATCCTTCTTTAAAATGGTTTCAATTTAATAGCACTAATCTGGGTGTCCAGATATTGTTGCAAGGCAGGCAGACTACATTCCAGCTTGTGCTGTAGCTTGAATTACCGCCCTCGTCTGACCTCTGCTTCTTGGACTTAGGTTTTTTGGCTGGACATATTACTCATGTAGATTCATAGGCAATACAGCTGATCGCAATGGTTATTTGTCGGTTACTTTATAAATATGCCACTAATATTATATAATAAAACAAAGTTAACACATTCTACTGAATAATGTTTCTTTATGTAAACACTCCTACACCTGCTGTAAATGGACAGTATGTTTTATGTAAATAGCTATAGTTGTGTCTGGTTGCACACACTGACCTAATCTTTCTATCACATTTTCTTTCATTGCTAAATACACATAATATATCGACATAAATTGGTATGAACAGTTTTATTATCCCATACAGAGATGTGATGGTGAAATAGCTGGAAGTGTTATTTATTATTAAAAATGTCCAAGGAAGCAAAATAAAGACAAAATAGATCCTCTATTGTCCTAAAAATTAACTTACCCTAAAACAAGTGGGGCATGAGCTTCAAATGGTTAAAAAAATGTAAATAAAATATATTTAACAGTTTAAAACATAATCGCACATTAAAATATGAAAAAAGTACTCCAGCATTTATTCTTTTTTTATGATTTTTTTGATTACAGGATATGATGTCACTGACATAGTAATGTTGAGAATGTAGCTGAGTGAAAATTTGCCTGGCGAAACGGCATGCAAGTTCACTAGCACTGAGCTTTTTTGCTAGCGAATTGTCATATTTGCTTTTTAGTAGATTGGCAAGTTAGCTGGTAATTGTCATTTTGGATAATTTTTGCCAAAAAAATACACAATTTGTCCTTTTAGTGAATTTGCCCCCTAGAGTGGTCAGTAAATAGGAAGGATTAAACACAATCATTAAAATGGTATCTTTCAGTAAGTATGTAGAGTTGGTGATTTGGAGGGAGTTTGTACAGTAACCCCTAGGCAAACCATTAATTGTGCTTTAATGCAGACAAGTTATGCCAGTTGTTACTGCTTCCAGCACAGAACAAAACAGTGCACCTATAGATTGCAGAAGAAGTTATCATTTGTATTACCAAAAGAAAGCAACATGCTGGCTGTCACAACCTACATCATTTTTTCTCATAGGCCTCCTTTTGTGTTATAATTATCTAACAAAAAGCCAGAATGTGGGATATATTAGCATTCTAAGTGTATGATCTGTCACCATCTTGGGCATGGGCAGTTGAATAGGTCTGTAAATTGAACTATAGTCCCAGCCATTATAAATAAATTCCATAAAACTATGATGACGAACTGTTCTCCTATGTTAAGCACAATTAGGCAGGAAGATCTGAGGGTTCATTTGCAATTTACAAGTTAAAAGGTTAGAAATCAGCAAATATTTTGTCATAACACCATACTGTATATATGTATTAATAAGAGTCTTATCTTTGAAAAAGATGCCTATATGGTATTTTCTGAAAGCCAGTTGTTATAGAGCCTGTGTGAATTTATTACATATGTTTTCATTTCTATTAATGGTAATCCATAATGAATCAAGTGATTTTATTTTAAACCATGACCATGGAATAGCAGCCAAATCAAGGGTCTTTTATTGACATAATTACAATTTATAAGATATTTTATGATTGTCTTATAAATGTGCCAAGATATTTATATTTAACCAAGCCTTTCAATAAATTCCAAGGACTGCAGTGTTTTGCATACTCTGAATTCCATTTGGGTGAAACAGGGGTGTGTATGTCTTGGCACACAGCTCCAGCCTCATTCAGCTTGTGCCCATGCTTCCACTATGGGCACCTGTGGCCCAAAATTAGTCCAGCTTGGTTGTAGCAAGGTCCAAGCAGATCTCTTTGTTACAGCTACGGGATTCTCTTTCTTTTCTGCTCTTTTTTGGCACCTTAGTGGAAGATATCTGGCAGTTTTTTATTTTGTTCACAAGTTTCATAATAAAATTGGGCCTAGCCCATGTACCTGACCTTCAGCTGTCCAAGCACCCATTCACTTAATTCCAGAGCAGGACTCCTATAGAAAGCCATACTGGGTAAACACTGCCATGCACTGTGACTTTAGCCATTTTGTATGCATAGACTGTATATACAAAAGATATGTGTATTATGTATTGCTTTCCTTTTATTATGACTTTAAAAGTACGATAATTCAAATTAAGAAAGCAACATTGCTTTTCTTTGCTATGCTGGTTCTATTTATAAATACATATTCAAATTTGCCCACTTGCATCTATCTTATTGGTACACATGATCATTTTAGTATTGAATGTTGTAACAACAAAGAAACAATAACAGTGAAACTATGGGATTTGTTTTTGTCTCTTTGATTGACTTTTTCAATTGAGCCCTTTTTTTCATTAGACAAATTACACAGTAAGGTGAAACATGTTGACGTTTTAGAAAAGTCTGGCAAGAATAACATAAATAATACAATTAGCAACATAAGCATGGTTCTTGGGATTTTCAGACTCATTCTTAAAGGAGAAGGAAATATCCTGGGCACAAAAACCCTCCCCCCTCCCCTGTGTTGCCCCCCCTCCCTCCTCCCCCCTGGCCTACCTGTCCCGCCGGGCAAATGCTCCTAACTTGTTACTCACCCCTCTGCGCAGGTCCTGTCCACGGAGTTCACAGGCGCCATCTTCTCCCAAGCGGTCTTCTTCCTGCTTTGACCAGTGTTTTTGGCGCATGCGCAGTAGGAGCATTTACCTGTACAGATCTACTGCGCATGCGCCAAAAGTCACGAAGTTCGTGACATTCTGCACATGCGCAGTAGATCCATACCGGTAAATGCTCCTACTGCGCATGCGCTAGAAGATGCCGATTAATCCAGGAAGAAGACTGCTTGGGAGAAGATGACAGGACCTGCGCAGAGAGGTGAGATGACAGGACCTGCGCAGAGGGGTGAGTAACAAGTTAGGGGCATTTGCCCGGGGGAAAAGGTAGGTCAGGGTGGAGGAGGGAGGGGGGGGGGCAACACAGGGGAGGGGGGAGGGATTTTTGCGCCCAGGCGGTTTCCTTCTCCTTTAAAGGAGAACGAAACCCCCTTGCTTATAAAAAGCCCTACCCTCCATAGACCCCCCTCCCTGCTCCCCCTCACACAGGTGTTAACATCTGTAAGTGCCCCAAAGCCTGTAATTACCCCTTGTTGCAGAGTCAGCACAGTGGAGCTCACGGGTGCCATCTTCATTTTTGCAGTTATCACGAAGCAGAAGACTGCTCCAACTGCGTATGCACCGATATGGTACTTACAGTACTTAATGAAGATTACCAAAGTGCTAAAGATGGCGCCTGTGAGTTCTGCTGCACTGACTCTGCAACGAAGGGTAATTACAGGCTACGGGGAATTTACAAATGTTAACACCTGTGCGGGGGGAAGGGGGACTATGGAGGGTAGGGGTATGGGTATTTATTAGCAAGGGGGTTTAGTTGTCCTTTAAAAGAAACAGACTTTAGATAAAAAGAAAATATGTTTTTTAATATGTAGGTTATACTAATAGGAACCCATATCATGAGAACGAGAATGACACATCAAATTACTAGTAGTTTACTCAGGAGTTATTATCATCCTTTATACAGTATATAATTGACTTCTTGTATTACTTGTAATGTGTATGTTTAGCATTTACATTCATTTATTGTACAGCACTGAAAATACAGTATATTGGCGCTTTAATATTAATAAAAACAATTATAAACTCCAGTATAATGTAAAATACTCATGGAGGAGGCCCTAGAGCAACATCAAAATCTACTGAGGGGTCCCAGCTTAAACAGTCCCTCCTTCCTGGCCCCTCTTCCAGCCAGCTTGCCTTATGGGGGTGGGGGGCACTATAATGCTGCAGACTCCACAGTCTGCCCCCCCCATCGCCCCGGCCCCTGTGACCGAGGGGTCTGCTGTATAGGTAGTTACACCACTGCTGGTTGTGTGAGATATGGGATGGTCCATTTTGTAGTGCAGCATTTGCCAGGTAACTTTTGGGGTCTATTTATCATGCTGAATAAATAAAAACTGGAGTAAACCATTACCGGTGATGTTGTTCAAAGCAACCAATCAGGTCTTTGCTTTTGTTTTCTAACTGTTGAAATGTAAATGCTGGATGGTTTCAATGGGATAATGTTGTTCTCCACTTTTTACACAGCATGATAAATATGCCATACTGATTATGTCTTATTTACATATGGGTAGGGCCCAGCACAATGCTACACTCAATTCCTTACACTGGGTGCAATTCCATGGGGGAGTTTCATTATGAGCAAAAACATGGCTCTTTTCCCTGTGTTTTTGTACAATACACCGTGGCACTTTTGATAAAAGAGCCCTGTGGTGTAGGCAGTGCTGTGACATAAACGGATGATGCCCACCGCAGTCCTATACAAAAACAACTCCATACATATTCTGAAGAGGTAAAAGGGCTCAATTAAAAATGTGTAAACAATGCGGCCTGAGATGATTCAGATATTGTTTTTAGCATTATAGTTTCTTTTACTATTGTGAGAAAGAAGGAAGCAAGTGATAAGGAAGCATCTGGATTCTGCTTTATAAATAACCAAGGTCTGGGCACTGCTTTCCTCATTTACTTCCTTTTCTGAGCCATTGTTTACTTCACCAAATAATAAATTATGTGCATCCAATTGGAGAATATTGAATGAGGAATCGCTTAGTGTCCTGTGGGTATTTTGCACATTAGGAGATTAAGTCCTGCTCATTCATACTATTTTGTACTGTTGATTTTGCCCCTGTGGGAGTACTCTATCTATATTACCACTAATGGGATGGTTTGTGTTTTTTACACTAATGACAGAAAACTATTAGCAGGTTGATATAAGTGATGTCGGCAGTGGTTACAATAACAAATGTAATGTTACTTGAGTGTCTTCTCTTTTTGGTTACGATTGGCGAATGCGCCACATTTGCATACATTAAACATTTGAATACAGGATTTATTTCATAATGATGGATTTTGATAAGCCCCCCCCCAGTTATGTTTATATAGAATTCATCTATTTGCAACCAGTCTTGATGATAGGGAGTCATTGATGAGGAGACATTTTTTTTTTGCTGACATTTTATAAATTTCATTGGGTCCATCAAACCGCACTTGAGGTGGGAGTGATTCAGTTGATTTGATCTACCCTTTTAATAGTAAGTTTGGACTAAAAAAGGATCAAGTATCCCAACCACATCCCAATATCAACCTGAGGGTTATGTAACTGCTCCCATCCCATGTGTGATGGGGTAGGTGGAAACAGTGCCGGGCCAAGTCAGCCAGGCACCCTTGGCAACCCGGCCGACTAAGTTGTCCCCTCCTCATGAGCGCACGTACAAGCATACGTGCACAAGCTCAGAAGAGCGCACATGCCGAAGATGTGCCCCAGGGGGGGAACATAAGGGTCTGAACTAAGGGTAGGCAGCAGAAGAGATAGGTGCCTGGCACCCCTCTACATTTGCACCCTAGGCTTTTGCCTCTTCTGCCTGTCCCTAGTTCCAGCCCTGGGCAGAAACAATTGTGAGGGGACTAGGGAGTATATATGGGACTATATATTCATCGTGTTCAAGTCATCCTCTTCTCTTTACTACCTATACTCAGTGAGGTACGGTAGATAATTTGAGAAATGTAGGGGGTCTATTAACAATTAGCAATAGTCTTAGGTAAGTAGTCCACTGACTTCTCACATCCCCTAACTGATAGGGATGCTGAATATGTAAATAAATGGAACTATGCCCCAAGCCCTGCTTATAAACGCCACACACTATTAACTCCAAGGAACCAAACCCTCATTGTCCTGAACCCTAAGTAGATGCACCATCCTTCTTAATTTTAATGGGGTAGAGATGTTCTTTGTGGAGATACAACAGCCATTAAAGAACTAAACCCTAAAAATGTATATGGCTAAAAATGCCAAATTTTATATACTTAACGTATTGCCTAAAGTTTCAGCTTCTCAAAGCAGCAGTGATCCAGGACATTAAACTTGTCACAGGGGGTCACCATCTTGGAAAGTGTCACATGCTCAGTGGACGCTGAGCATCTGTTGAGAAGCTAAGCTTAGGGTGGTCACTAATTATGAAGCAGACCAATGGTTTGTCTGTAATAGAAGCTGATTATTAAATTCTAATGCTAGTTGCACTGGTTTATATGCTGCCATGTAGTAATAACAGACAGCAGCACAGAGCATGTGCAGTGAATCAGCAGAAAAGAAGACAGGGAGCCACCGGAGCATCTTTAGAGGCACAGATCTTCCCTGCTAAAGGGTGGTTGCCTTGGGCTGCTACAGAAGGCCAAAACATAATGTACAACATTTCTATCCTTCTTCTTTAGTTAAGCTTTAGCTTTAACCTATTCCTAACTATTCAACCACTTATTTTTCTCTAGTAATTAAATTCCAAAGAGGGATCTTTGGCAAGTAACAGGGTTATAAGGAGCTAAGTTGATGTTCTCTCCCTAGATCTAGCATGCCCTGCAGGTGCAGCTATTGTGAGCGCCATTCATGTGTTGGGGCTTAATGGTTGATGGGTGTGCTGCAAGTTGTAGACACACCTTCAGGTATGGTAGTGCTTTAAACAAAGTCATAAGCAATATCCACTGTTTTTTGCACCACAAATATCTGAGGTGTTATGTTAGCTTACATCAGTCTGGGTGTAACTGAGCCTTTAAAGCAGTGTTTAAGTATCTGGTTTCTCACCTTAGTAACCTTCCTATATTTTCATCATCAAAAAACTCTTATCCAAACCACCGTACGTAATAGTGTCTTAATCTTGGAGAATATTTACATGGATACAATGGGTGTATAGAATGTATCACATATGTGTCTTGCATCACAATTTCATTATGCTTATTGTGTTTTATACTTCCTTGTGTGTCACACACTTTATATATCGTTTTCATATTTAACATATGTTATTTACAATCTACAGAGTATGAAAACACCTCCAACTTCATCAACAATTGTGTGAAAGGGAAACTGGCATTGTTATTAAAGAAAAAATACCAAACTGTGGTGGATCTTTAAATGAAGACCTGATTAAGCATGGCCTAATTTTACTAGTGTTAGTATGCAACTATACTCCTGAGCATTGTCAATAACAAGTTCACCCCATCCCAGGGGCAGTGATATACAATGTAATTAAGTACAGTGTTCTGGAAGTCTAAGAGGGCATGATGAAGGTAAAACTACATTTTGGGGGCAGAGGACTTAAGTTTAACTTGTTTAAGTGGGCCTTTAATTGCCAGTTCATTATGTGTTTCACCTTAAAGGAGAAGGAAAGCTACAGAGGCATTTTATTGCCAATAGATTAGCTGCAATAGTGCAAGCTAGAATGCTATATTTATTCTGTAGAATGTTTTACCATACCTCAGTAAAAAGCTCTAGAAACTCTCTGTTTGTTTAGAATAGGAGCTGCAGTATTAATGTGGTGTGACATCACTTCCTGCCTGAGTCTCTCCCTGCTCTGGGCTCAGATTACAGTAGAGAAGGGAGGGGTGGGGGGAGAGGAGCAAACTGAGCATGCTCTTGCCCAGGGCAATGAGGTTTAAGCTGAAGGCAGGAAGTCTGATACAGAAGCCCATGTGTACACAATAGGAGGAAAGAAATGAAGTATTTCTTTTGACAGGGGACTCAGAGCAACATTACTTTGGGGATTTACTGGTATATTTAGATGGACCTTTCTGATAAGGCTTACTTAGTTTTAACCTTTCCTTCTCCTTTAAGGAGTTTATGGCTTTTGTGTCTTTTCAACCTTTTTACCACAAACATATGATTTTCCTTAGTAATTATCAGTTTTCTCCATGGGAAATGATTAATTTGTCAGTCTTTCAAGTCCTGGCACGTGCAATCTTGAGAGGGCAATCTTGTAATATGGAAATTGACATTGGCTTTTTTACTGACCAGTACAGCACAGATATGCTGCTGCCCCATCTGCCACCATTTCCTCTTGGACCTATGCAGGGAGCTTGTTAGTGCTGAGTGTGCTATTGTGCTGTTATACACTTAGGGGCACATTTACTAAGGGTCGAAGTGAATTCGAAGTGAATATTCGATTTTCAAAGTAATTTTTGAGTATTGCGACCATCGAATAGGCCAAATTCGACGTTGATTGAAAGTGAAAATGCTTCGACTATTCGATAATCGAAGTAGTGTCTCTTTAAAAAACTTTGACTTCGCCACTTAAACCACCTTAAATCTGCCGAATTGCTTTGTTAGCCTATGGGGACTTTCTAGAACCTATAGGCAGTATTTGGCTAAGTTTTGAGAAATCGAAGGATTTTTTTGTAAAATTGTATGATCGTTCAATTCGAAGTACCATCAAAGTACAATCATAGTATGATCGTAGTACGATCGCACGATCTTAAAAATCCTTCGACTTCGAATGTCGGACTATCCTATTTAATGGTCGAATTTCAAAGTTTTTTTCACTTCGAAATTCGACCCTTGATAAATCAGCCCCTCAATCATATTTTGAAGTCTCATTTGGGGCAAGATACAAAGCACAGGAGCAATGTGTACTTTGCAAGTGGTCATTTCTCTGAATGCAGCGCTGCAATCAAAAGGGGGCATGTGGTGTGCAAAGTGGTGCTTGCAAGGTATGCCCAACAGGGCTTGTGCATTTTTATTGGGAGCAAGGAGTAGAGGGCAGCTTCTATCACAAATCCTTATGGTGCATGTGTGTTGCTTAGGCTAAAGCCACACAGGCTGAAAAGTAGCCTGCTGAAATAGGCAGGCGGATAATTAACCCCCACACTGACATTAGTCCCCTGTCCTGCCTGCAGCCGAAACACATTTATCAGCCCCGGTTCAGGTACACGCAGCAGATTTCAGCAAATTATTGCGTTTTTTTCACCTAAATCTGTGAAGGAACTCAAGAGTTTGCATTCACGTGCCAAAATTAGCCTTAGGGCTAGCACATGGGATTTATAAATGCTTTAAATGTTACTTGAAGGCAGTCTTTTGTCTCTTGGCAGAAACACCCCTAGGGACTTATCAAAGACTTTGATGTGCTAATACAAAACAACAAAGTACTATATGTGTGCAAGTAGAATCTGCAGTTTTGTTTTCATGATTAGCATTGTTGATACCTTGCTTGTAGGGTCTGTTTAAAACAAGCTTTAAAGGGGAACTCCAGCCAAACTTTGCATTGTACAATGAATGAAAATATAATTTTATGCAACTTACCATGAATGAATTAACAATGTATATCTTAATGTAATTGCAATGGAAAGTAGTATTTGTTTGACCCTTGTACTTGTTCTGACTCTTGCAACAATGTTCCAGAACACACCTCTCTTTCACCAAAGACTCTAATTCCCATAACACATTTTACGCCTCTTCATAGGTAAATAGCAGCAATAACATTTACAAATTACTCTGAAATCAGTAAACAGTTATGAATATTGGAAAGTTGCTTCTTAATGTAATTGATGAGAAAGCCTAAATGATTTATCACCTATAGTAACCCATAGTGCTGAAGGACCTTCAAGGTAGAAGGCGTTTAGTGTTCCTTGCAAATAAACAAAAATACTGTGATAAAATGGTTTGCCTTTAAAAGTTATTATACAGTATATAACACTGCTGCCCAGTTTACCAAGAGGTCAAATGTGATCCTCAATCATATCTTTGCAGCAATTGGAGGTAGATCTCTGGGAATAATAAAGGCTGACATGCCATGTATACTTCAGAGTAGCTTTTAAGGTAGAAATATATCAGTTCCCATTAACCTCTTGCTTAAAGTTGCTGTCAAAGTTCAGTGATAGCTAGAGGCATGTATTCAGCTAAGGCAAGACTTATGACAGCTACCGCTCATTTATAAGTTAAAATGTGCAGTTTGGGAATGTTCTTTATAAATAACTAAATATCTAAGCGTTTATGCTTGATTGTATTGTGAAGGGACATAGATGTGCTATAGTAATAGGTCATAAGGGTCACTTGATCATTAGTGTTTCTTGAATTATGCTAAGCACAGGCATAAGTTTATAGTCTGTACAGACTAAGGGTTGGAGCAGATGGGCAGATTCGGGGGGCCACAATATCCCCGAACTGCCTTCTGTCTGCCTTCCACCTGCTTGAATGAAGAATCTTCTGCGCTAATGCACTCGCAGTGCTTTGATTTCCGAAGTCGCCCGAAGTTTCCTCGTGAGGTAACTTCGGGCGACTTCGGAAATCGAAGTAAACAGATGTAATCCACGGATCCGATTTTAGCCCTGCCCAATCGACATATGGCCGACTTTCAGCCAGATATGAATCGGGGAAGCCCGTTGGAGGGCCCCATACATGGACCAGTAAGCTGCCGACTCTTTTTTCGGCCCGTGAATGGCCAGCTTTGGGCTTCCTGCCTGGTATATACAAGTGGGCCCCTTTAAGTGCTGAATCTGTTGATTCTGTTTCATATTCAAATGAATGTTTAAATAAATGAATGTTTAAAAGCTACATTCATCTCTCCTGTGTGTCCATATGAAGGTTACAAGCACTTGGTTGCATAGTTAAAGGGCAATGGAAGCCAAATTCATTGTGGGTGAATTAAATAATTAACTTTTTTAGGGAAGTAAAAAAAAATGTACACATGTGCCATCCTTTGGCGGTGTAGGGAATTCCTTAGTGGTGGGTACTTTCATAGAAAGAACTCAAGGGAAGAAAATGGAAGAAATATTATTCTCTGGGGATTCTAGTCAAATTGACAAATTAGGAAAATCTTGGTACAGTAAAACAGAATGAACTGTGTATTGGTACATTTTTTTATGTGAGCCATGGGTGGTTAGCCAGACCGCCCAGCTGGAGCCATTTAATGTGATGGCTCATAATTCATTTAGACTCTCTGTGTTACAGGCTTTGTAGAAACATTATTACAATAACACTAATGCAACAGGCATTTAAAGGGCTGGCAAATAATTTCTCACATGTATCATCAAAATAAACAATTATTTATTAAACATCTTAATGATATAAATCAGTCAGTGATACAGCAGAACTCAACACTCATATCATAAGTATTGCATTTAAAAGTAAATGCAGCTACTCAGCAATATCAGTTTTTATTCTGAAAGAAGAGTGTAACTCATAAACAGGCAGAGCTATGAAATAATGAGCAAAGTTTAGAAATGTGAAGGAAAACAGCAGTTCAAACATGTAAGCAAAGATTTGTCAAGGAGAGTGTAACAGTTCAATATCTAATCAAGATATCTACAAAATGTCTATAGGAGTTGGTTTTCAAATGCCCTGTTGTAGTGTTTTAGCACTGTGAGCTGGGTTTTTTTTTTTTTTTGCGGTCTGTGTCTTGTGCTGACTGCTTCACCAGATACAAGACCAAGTGCTGAAGTTGCAACACCACTCTGTAATATGGAGGTAAGGTAAGTAAACGTTTTGAAGTCAATGGGCTTTTTTTCATGCAAATGGCATTGAAGTAAATGGGCATTTATCTGAGCTTTTTTTCACACAATATACATTGAAGTCAAAGGGTATTTTTTTACTACCCTTTTTTCATGCAAAATGCATTGAAGTCAATGGGCAGTTTGCCCACTGTGGTTTTTTTTGCGGCAGCACAAATTTTTATCGGGAAGGTGAAACACAACATTTTATTGAGGATTAGTGATGGATGAATCTGACCTACTTCACAGAAAATTCGCAAAACTGAGAAAAAATTTGCCAAGTGCATTGAAGTCTAAATTTTTTTTTAACGAGCAACAATTTTTTCACCCATTGGAGTCTATAGGCGTATTTTTCGCTGCAAAACATGATGATAACTTAATCATCACTACTGAGGATCCATGTCTGATGAAAAATTGTGTTCATCACTAGTGGTAAGTACAGGGTTCTGTAGCACTGCAAATCCATTGGCATTCCTTTCCTTGCTTGTCTGAAAAAAATAAGTGGTGCAACTATAGAGGAAGCAGACCCCACGGGGAAAAGGGGCACTGCACCAATCAGGTGAGTTGGTTACCAGAGGCAGCACAAAAGCCGCTCCTTGTAACTTAAATAGACAAAATTTCCATTTTTAAGCTGAAAATTCAGCTTTCTAACAAAAGAGAGTTAAATTTCGCTCTCTGCACTCGAAGTGCCACCCCCTCCAGCATAAGAAATGTTAAGCACTGGGGGATGAGGGGGGCAGTATTGCAGGAGCTGCCTTGGTGGGGTCCATGGGGTCATGGACAAGGGGGTCTGCTTCCTCTATAGCTCTAGAGAAATCCCCCCTCCCTGGCTGCTATACAGGACACATGGGGAGGGAACAGGTAGGGAGGTGGGTAAGGGCTGTCTTGTGCTCTGGGCCCCTCTGAACATCTTTTTGCCATGGGGGGGCATGGTGCAGTGTAGTTACGCCACTGATTTCAAGTGAAAAAACATTGCTCAATACATATCCAGTGTGCAATCTTGCACAAAGCTGTGAATACAAAATTATTTCAAATGAATTGAGTTGGATTTGTCTTAGTTGAGGAATGAAGGAAAAGATCAAAGAAAATGGATGAATCACCAAGTTGTATTACTCGCACGTTGCTAATCGTGAATAAGAAACAAACAGGACTGTTTTAAGATTATCAAATAAAGACACTGGCAGTTGGTCAAATTTGTTCTCTTTTGCAGTCCGATCTGGTCTGCGTCATTGATATAATCATAACAATAGTGGAAGACAGAAAAAAAACGGTTGTCAGGTGGTGCTTTACTCTCTGGTACAACACAGCTGTCACCAATTTAAGAGCAAACTCCCATTTAAAAATATATTTATTCCTTTTTTTTCCATTATTACCCTTGTCATCTTTTGTTTGTGATAAATAATAGCTCAGTGGATTAGGTTGTTCATCGCATTAACATATGTTACAGTGCTGATGTAGTCAAATCATTATTTTACACATACAGGATTCAACATCATCTTTGGCCATTAGTTATATTTCTTGTCATAAGCTTTCTGATAGGAGAAAGTAAACTGCCCTGATCTAGTCATACAATTAGATCAGTTCTGAATTATATGATCAAGGCTTGTGTTGTTAAACAAGCATTCGGCTTGCTACAGTTGTGTATGTGAGGGGTAAATAAAATATAGATGTCACAAATTGTAAGTTTATACATGGCGGAGAGTATAGCTCGTCCTATGACTGTCCCACTGGTGCTCCGTCCCAGCACCAAATATAATACTATAGTTTCACAAAAATTGAGAATAGATTTCACAAGAATTGAGAACAGTCCTTCTGTTCTCAGTTTTTGTGAAAATATAGATGTGTCCATTGTTAGGCGGAAACAAGAATTCAAATTTCTTCTGTAGCATCACCAACATTGTTTAACTGCCATAGTCTAGCCTATATGAGAAGACGATACATACTGGAATCCATGTAGTTATTCACATTTCATCTGTTTACTTTATATATGAACAATTGGACAAACAATTTCACTTTCATCTTTCTCTTTAGCATTCGAAGGAAATTGCGTGGCCATGTGTAGAAAGAGTTAAAATCCTTACCAACTCAATGGCAATGAAATCAGAAATATAAAGTATGAGTAATTTATCTTTATTCAATTATTTTGCAGTAGAGTCTGAAAATCATGTTTTTGTCCTTAACCCCAGAACCCTTGAATAAATCTACCCATTGTACAAACTGTGAAAGCAGACATGCAAACAAATTGTACACAACAGAATAGAACTATTAGCCAACAAATTAGAGTAGTGGCTCTCAGGCAAAAGACAACGTGCCATGTCAAGAATGAACACCAGGGATAATGATCAACGAGGTGACATGATTTTGTAGGATAAAACTTCTGTGTGAGTTCAATCCTTTGACACTAGTACACAAACTACTCAATAGAAACTAAGCTGGCTTAGGCCTCTTGTTGCCTTTAACCCTTCTGGGCCAGGTTCCTCTTAATCTTGCAACACTGATGAGAAAAGTAGGCAGAACTGTAGTATCTATGGAGTTACTCAAGCAATTAAAGGGTTACAACAGACATGAGTTAATGAACCCCACTTTACAGTCCAATCTAAGAAAAAATTACAATCAAGTGGCTATGCTTTTGCTCATCCAGGCCCCAAGATTGTTTCCTAAATTGTAATTAAGTCTACAGGTATATTAACCATGAATAAGTGGAAGTTACTCATAATTAGACCAACCCAAACAGGCAGCCTCTCCTTCCCCTCACTATCCAGTCACTGGAAAGCACCCAGTATAGCACCGCTAGTAAATTGGCACATGCTGGGGCATAGTTAAATTGCAACCCTATTTAAAATCAAATTCAGAATATTATTTGCTAATTTGATTTATATGCACCATAAATATAATTAAAAGAAAGTTCAAATGTCCCAATTGTACTTGTATACAAATCAATTAAGGACTCAATTCTGAAAAAGGGGAATAGTCAAAGTGTAGTAAAGTGGGGGAAAGCAATATTTTGCCCCTGTGCAATTTGCATCCCTTTATTTGCACCTGCCATTGTTCATCTTTGTAAGAGATCTCAGAGACACAAACATTGGTGCTTGACTACAATTGCAGATTTAATTTGTTCTAACAATGCAAAGAGTGCCATGTAGGTGGCCAATTGGATTATTTAGTACTGCACCAGGGATATGTACAAGTGTTTTTCTCAATTCTGTGTGCTAGTGCCTACCCCTTGCTAAATTAGCCCTTTCATCTTTATGTTAGAACTGACCAAAGTAAATACAAACCCAGAGCAGCAACAGAATATTTTGTTATATTAATGTAAAGAAATGTGATCTTCCAACAAAAGCCTTTTGTTGGCCTCATTGTGCCTTTACTTGCAGTACTAAGTGGAAGTGATTTAGTTCTGTACAGTATGTCTTTGCGGCAGGTCTGCAAAGAGAACCTAATTAAGAGTCAATTTAAATGAGGAATCTGAGCAGTGTAGCTCATTCCAAGAACTTGTTGCACTCTCTGGTTTGAATCTAAAGTGCAGGAATATTTTTTTTTTGACTTCCCATGTCTTCTTACATAAATAAGTCACATCTTTCTTCTTCAGAAATAGATTAAAAGAAAAAGCAAGGAAGCATGGCTTTTGTTGTTCCAATGCATTAAGAGTTAACCTCTCCTTGCCTTCCTGTGCTTTGCATCCATACGCTGGCTTTCCACTCCCTTCTTCAGTTGTTTTGGATGTACAGTGCGTACAAAGTTTTGCGCTGGGAACAGTATGTGTGTGCAGGATGATAGAACTGTTTCTTTTTCTAAGCACTCGTTATTAAACCTTCATGGGCTGTAATATGGAAAGAGCACAGGGCATATAAAGGTAAGCACATATACAAGTAAACTGTAAACTTCAGTAACTGTCTGTGTCGGAATGGGCATGTGAGAAAGGCCAGTACTGGCTAGCCTTCCCTTGGTTTGATTTGAAGTTGTATTTAGTTTTTTTCTTGTTAAGACCAGTTGTTCCCAACATTTGGTCCTGGACCCTTGGTGGTCCTCTAGGCTGATAAAAGTGGTCTTCCAAACATAATTAATTCATATTTTAAAAAAAAAGGCACTGTATGTCCATTCTGTGACAAGTCTAGGAAGCACTAATGCAAAACAAACACATTCTGTGTATACAGAACCATGTATTAAATATTCTTGTTTGCAGATTGGAGTTTTGTTTTGTAATAAACTATAGTTTCCAAGTTTAACTTTAGTTGAACATTAATAAAATACCACATGCCATATCTGAGACGTATGCAACCCAATAGTTTATTTATTGTTCTTTTATTTTATAACGTTCTGCAAGACTTTCTTTGCATGAGATTGTAATCACACTTATACATATAACAATACATATTCCCCAAAAGTCTGCAAAGGAGACATTATTTTTAAACTAAATATACAGTGTGGGTATAGTTTTAATTAACTAAAGTTTGTTCACAGTATTTTCAAAGCAGTCCAGGCTTACATATGCAAAAAGCATGGAGTTCTTTGGCGTTTGTGCAAGTCAGCACCTGAAAGAGAACAGAATCATACTGTATAACCTGTGGCTTTTGTTCCCTCCCATTGTTTTGGTCATGACCATAAGGATATCATGAGTATATCAGTCACTAACAATATGAGGCAGATTTACTAAAGGGTTAAGTGGCCGTCGCTAGCAAAAATTCACCAGAAATCCCATCCACAGGCACATTGCCAAATTACTAACAGGTGTAGAGGAGTATTCGCTAGTGAAAGAGACTGGCATTAACGCAGTTTCACCTCCTATCGCCGGGTGAATTTTCGCATTAGTTCGAATTTTACAAAACATTCACCAGAGTTTCCTTTCCCAGTTTAGACCTGGCAAACTGATAAGATGATGCTACATCCTCCTCAGTCTCATGTCAGTGGCATCATATCCTGAATCCTAAAAAGTCATAAATGTTCTAAAAAACACTGGTGTTTTTTTCATATTTCAAAGCGGGATTGCCTTCCAAAGTTCTAACTATTAAAAATGTTTGTGTTAATTTTTTTTACCAATTTGAGGGGCATGCCACATTTGTTTTAGGGTGGGCTCATGTCTAGGGCATTAGAGGATCTTTTTTGTCTTTATTTTGCTTCCTTGGACATGTTTAATAATAAGTGGTCAATTCAAGCATTTGCACCTATGCGTCTGTGTGCAGCTTCTATTGAGCTAACTGAATCTTGAACAGGTCAACTGACCTTCACTACTGTAATTATTTGTATTCAGATGGAACAACTAAGGGGCCTTTTTATTATGTTGTGTAAAATTTAATTTGCCTAAAAAATGGTATAAAATATATGGCAAAATTATCAAGGTGTGTTTTATTTAACGCCATGTAAACGCCAGATTGGCCACCGTTATTTTATACTGTTTCAGACATTTTTTAGTAAGTTTTGGTGGAAATTGCTCAAAGATAAAGCTTTGAAAAAAAGCTATTTTTACAACATTTTTTTTCATGGCAATGCCTGGCAATGTGTTACCACCATTTTTTACACCACATAATAATAGTGCCCCCATGTGATAATGAATAAGATTTCCTAGAAATCTGAGCTACCGCTTCACTTTGTTTTCTTGTGAGTTTTTGACTAGAGGGCCATCGGTTATGTTCTCATTAAATCAAGCATCCGGTTTTGTAAGTATGCCAAGTTGTGTATTATATTATTAGTCCTGGAAAAGTATCTAAATTATATGCAAGTGTCTCAAAATTGGCTCATTTTGAAAAGTTAAGATTTCTCTTGGCGGAACTAATAAAAAACATTCAAATTAAAATAGCAGAGAATTTGAACTATTTTGCTATTCTGATCTACAGTATCATTTCTGGAAAAAATGTTCAAAGCTGTAGTTGCTACATAGTATTAATACTACTAATTGCTTTGTTATTTGCAGTAGCTCCTCCCATCAGATTTGTTCCAGGGCAAGTCTTTCTAAAAGCTGTAAAAAAACAGTATTACCGATTTTTTTTTGGATAAAATGGAGTCCATGTGGGAAATCCTTTCCATAATTTGGAGCTTTCTGGATAACAGGTTTTCCGGGTAATGAATCCCAATACTGGCAGATTCGTCTCCACTGTTCTTCAATGGATAGTCTTCTTTTGGTAGATACCCCAAACAAATCCCCTACAAATTAGCATCTCATGACAACTATAGTTGGGACTGTCCAAACCATAGGGTTTAATTGGTAATGTGTGGTATTCACTAGAATTTAGGGGTGGTGATTTTTTGACATTGCTTCAGTATCCAGATATGTTTGATTTGTTACAGAGTAATCGAGGGAAAGATTTAAGTAGGATTTTTGTCGCACACCTTTCTTTGGATTATTAATACTAATTATAAGTGGGTTATTGGCCCACTGTTTCTTGGTGCTGCTCTTTTGTGCAAACAGTTGAGACAAATGCAGTGTAATCTTTGTTTACATATTTACATATTCATGTGTTATGTCTTTAAATAACGTTTAAAAATCAGTTTTTTAATGCAGTACCAGGATTCCCTTGTTTTGCCTGGAGTCAGGCCTTCTTCCTTAAACTGCACTAAGGCTATGTATACTGTAGTTTGCACAGCTCAAACATCTCATTTTCTTTTTAAAAAGAATAACTATTGAGTAAAGCCTACCCTGTACCAGGCCTCTGTTCTAAATATCTAAAAAATATTTTTAACATTTCTTTCAAAAGTTATAAATCTGTACTCTAACAGGTAAAACCAGTCTGACAAAAATCAATAAAGTAAGAAGAGTTGCTTTTCAAGGAACCCTTGGGTTGCAATGTGATTCCTTGATTATTATGGGTTAGACATGTAGTTTTGCCTAAAAATAAACATTGTTATATCCTAACAGTGACTATATAATGTAAAATAGTAACATAGTAACATAGTAAGTAAGGTTGAAAAAAGACACATGTCCATCGAGTTCAACTTTTTTCTTTTTCTTTTTATTAACTACCTATCTGCCAGTTGATCCAGAGGAAGGCAAAAAAAACCCATCTGAAGCCTCTCCAATTTGCCTTAGAGGGGGAAAAATTCCTTCCTGACTCCAAAATGGCAATCGGACTAGTCCCTGGATCAACTTGTACTATGAGCTATTTCCCATAACCCTGTATTCCCTCACTTGCTAAAAAGCTATCCAATCCCTTCTTAAAGCTATCTAATGTATCAGCCTGTACCACTGATTCAGGGAGAGAATTCCACATCTTCACAGCTCTCACTGTAAAAAAAAACCCTTTCCGAATATTTAGGCGGAACCTCTTTTCTTCTAATCGGAATGGGTGTGGGTGACCTTGTGTCAGCTGGAAAGACCTACTTGTAAATAAAGCATTAGAGAGATTATTATATGATCCTCTTATATATTTATACATAGTTATCATATCACCCCTGTCATAAGTCCATCAAGGTTAACAACTTTTTGTTGACTATTTCTGCAAAGGCAGACACTTAACCCCAAATCACGCCAGTGCAGCTTTGAACAGTTCCAGGTTCAGGTCATAAAGTTGTTTCACTGCTGTACCCCACCTTCAGCCTAACTCCTCTTCAGCCTTAATTGCGCATTGTGAACCTTTATCGCCTGCTCGAAGGTGGTGTAAACTTTTGTAGTAAGTGCAATGTTAAAAGGTTTTATTACATACACTGCACAAACTATAACATTCGCATTTGCTATCCTACTGTCTTGTAAAGGCAAAGTGATTGCCAAGGCAAAATTGTTCACTTTCTGAACATTTATTCGCATTGCAAACGAACTGCAGATGATTTTTGCAGTACCGACCAATATTACATTCCCACAGTTAAGGTTTATTTATCAATAAATCTATTTTAGCGGATTTAAATTCACGTTCTCGAAACGTACTAATGTCATGGAGTTAACCTCTCCTTGCCTTCCTGTGCTTTGCATCCATACGCTGGCTTTCCACTCCCTTCTTCAGTTGTTTTGGATGTACAGTGCGTACAAAGTTTTGCGCTGGGAACAGTATGTGTGTGCAGGATGATAGAACTGTTTCTTTTTCTAAGCACTCGTTATTAAACCTTCATGGGCTGTAATATGGAAAGAGCACAGGGCATATAAAGGTAAGCACATATACAAGTAAACTGTAAACTTCAGTAACTGTCTGTGTCGGAATGGGCATGTGAGAAAGGCCAGTACTGGCTAGCCTTCCCTTGGTTTGATTTGAAGTTGTATTTAGTTTTTTTCTTGTTAAGACCAGTTGTTCCCAACATTTGGTCCTGGACCCTTGGTGGTCCTCTAGGCTGATAAAAGTGGTCTTCCAAACATAATTAATTCATATTTTAAAAAAAAAGGCACTGTATGTCCATTCTGTGACAAGTCTAGGAAGCACTAATGCAAAACAAACACATTCTGTGTATACAGAACCATGTATTAAATATTCTTGTTTGCAGATTGGAGTTTTGTTTTGTAATAAACTATAGTTTCCAAGTTTAACTTTAGTTGAACATTAATAAAATACCACATGCCATATCTGAGACGTATGCAACCCAATAGTTTATTTATTGTTCTTTTATTTTATAACGTTCTGCAAGACTTTCTTTGCATGAGATTGTAATCACACTTATACATATAACAATACATATTCCCCAAAAGTCTGCAAAGGAGACATTATTTTTAAACTAAATATACAGTGTGGGTATAGTTTTAATTAACTAAAGTTTGTTCACAGTATTTTCAAAGCAGTCCAGGCTTACATATGCAAAAAGCATGGAGTTCTTTGGCGTTTGTGCAAGTCAGCACCTGAAAGAGAACAGAATCATACTGTATAACCTGTGGCTTTTGTTCCCTCCCATTGTTTTGGTCATGACCATAAGGATATCATGAGTATATCAGTCACTAACAATATGAGGCAGATTTACTAAAGGGTTAAGTGGCCGTCGCTAGCAAAAATTCACCAGAAATCCCATCCACAGGCACATTGCCAAATTACTAACAGGTGTAGAGGAGTATTCGCTAGTGAAAGAGACTGGCATTAACGCAGTTTCACCTCCTATCGCCGGGTGAATTTTCGCATTAGTTCGAATTTTACAAAACATTCACCAGAGTTTCCTTTCCCAGTTTAGACCTGGCAAACTGATAAGATGATGCTACATCCTCCTCAGTCTCATGTCAGTGGCATCATATCCTGAATCCTAAAAAGTCATAAATGTTCTAAAAAACACTGGTGTTTTTTTCATATTTCAAAGCGGGATTGCCTTCCAAAGTTCTAACTATTAAAAATGTTTGTGTTAATTTTTTTTACCAATTTGAGGGGCATGCCACATTTGTTTTAGGGTGGGCTCATGTCTAGGGCATTAGAGGATCTTTTTTGTCTTTATTTTGCTTCCTTGGACATGTTTAATAATAAGTGGTCAATTCAAGCATTTGCACCTATGCGTCTGTGTGCAGCTTCTATTGAGCTAACTGAATCTTGAACAGGTCAACTGACCTTCACTACTGTAATTATTTGTATTCAGATGGAACAACTAAGGGGCCTTTTTATTATGTTGTGTAAAATTTAATTTGCCTAAAAAATGGTATAAAATATATGGCAAAATTATCAAGGTGTGTTTTATTTAACGCCATGTAAACGCCAGATTGGCCACCGTTATTTTATACTGTTTCAGACATTTTTTAGTAAGTTTTGGTGGAAATTGCTCAAAGATAAAGCTTTGAAAAAAAGCTATTTTTACAACATTTTTTTTCATGGCAATGCCTGGCAATGTGTTACCACCATTTTTTACACCACATAATAATAGTGCCCCCATGTGATAATGAATAAGATTTCCTAGAAATCTGAGCTACCGCTTCACTTTGTTTTCTTGTGAGTTTTTGACTAGAGGGCCATCGGTTATGTTCTCATTAAATCAAGCATCCGGTTTTGTAAGTATGCCAAGTTGTGTATTATATTATTAGTCCTGGAAAAGTATCTAAATTATATGCAAGTGTCTCAAAATTGGCTCATTTTGAAAAGTTAAGATTTCTCTTGGCGGAACTAATAAAAAACATTCAAATTAAAATAGCAGAGAATTTGAACTATTTTGCTATTCTGATCTACAGTATCATTTCTGGAAAAAATGTTCAAAGCTGTAGTTGCTACATAGTATTAATACTACTAATTGCTTTGTTATTTGCAGTAGCTCCTCCCATCAGATTTGTTCCAGGGCAAGTCTTTCTAAAAGCTGTAAAAAAACAGTATTACCGATTTTTTTTTGGATAAAATGGAGTCCATGTGGGAAATCCTTTCCATAATTTGGAGCTTTCTGGATAACAGGTTTTCCGGGTAATGAATCCCAATACTGGCAGATTCGTCTCCACTGTTCTTCAATGGATAGTCTTCTTTTGGTAGATACCCCAAACAAATCCCCTACAAATTAGCATCTCATGACAACTATAGTTGGGACTGTCCAAACCATAGGGTTTAATTGGTAATGTGTGGTATTCACTAGAATTTAGGGGTGGTGATTTTTTGACATTGCTTCAGTATCCAGATATGTTTGATTTGTTACAGAGTAATCGAGGGAAAGATTTAAGTAGGATTTTTGTCGCACACCTTTCTTTGGATTATTAATACTAATTATAAGTGGGTTATTGGCCCACTGTTTCTTGGTGCTGCTCTTTTGTGCAAACAGTTGAGACAAATGCAGTGTAATCTTTGTTTACATATTTACATATTCATGTGTTATGTCTTTAAATAACGTTTAAAAATCAGTTTTTTAATGCAGTACCAGGATTCCCTTGTTTTGCCTGGAGTCAGGCCTTCTTCCTTAAACTGCACTAAGGCTATGTATACTGTAGTTTGCACAGCTCAAACATCTCATTTTCTTTTTAAAAAGAATAACTATTGAGTAAAGCCTACCCTGTACCAGGCCTCTGTTCTAAATATCTAAAAAATATTTTTAACATTTCTTTCAAAAGTTATAAATCTGTACTCTAACAGGTAAAACCAGTCTGACAAAAATCAATAAAGTAAGAAGAGTTGCTTTTCAAGGAACCCTTGGGTTGCAATGTGATTCCTTGATTATTATGGGTTAGACATGTAGTTTTGCCTAAAAATAAACATTGTTATATCCTAACAGTGACTATATAATGTAAAATAGTAACATAGTAACATAGTAAGTAAGGTTGAAAAAAGACACATGTCCATCGAGTTCAACTTTTTTCTTTTTCTTTTTATTAACTACCTATCTGCCAGTTGATCCAGAGGAAGGCAAAAAAAACCCATCTGAAGCCTCTCCAATTTGCCTTAGAGGGGGAAAAATTCCTTCCTGACTCCAAAATGGCAATCGGACTAGTCCCTGGATCAACTTGTACTATGAGCTATTTCCCATAACCCTGTATTCCCTCACTTGCTAAAAAGCTATCCAATCCCTTCTTAAAGCTATCTAATGTATCAGCCTGTACCACTGATTCAGGGAGAGAATTCCACATCTTCACAGCTCTCACTGTAAAAAAAAACCCTTTCCGAATATTTAGGCGGAACCTCTTTTCTTCTAATCGGAATGGGTGTGGGTGACCTTGTGTCAGCTGGAAAGACCTACTTGTAAATAAAGCATTAGAGAGATTATTATATGATCCTCTTATATATTTATACATAGTTATCATATCACCCCTGTCATAAGTCCATCAAGGTTAACAACTTTTTGTTGACTATTTCTGCAAAGGCAGACACTTAACCCCAAATCACGCCAGTGCAGCTTTGAACAGTTCCAGGTTCAGGTCATAAAGTTGTTTCACTGCTGTACCCCACCTTCAGCCTAACTCCTCTTCAGCCTTAATTGCGCATTGTGAACCTTTATCGCCTGCTCGAAGGTGGTGTAAACTTTTGTAGTAAGTGCAATGTTAAAAGGTTTTATTACATACACTGCACAAACTATAACATTCGCATTTGCTATCCTACTGTCTTGTAAAGGCAAAGTGATTGCCAAGGCAAAATTGTTCACTTTCTGAACATTTATTCGCATTGCAAACGAACTGCAGATGATTTTTGCAGTACCGACCAATATTACATTCCCACAGTTAAGGTTTATTTATCAATAAATCTATTTTAGCGGATTTAAATTCACGTTCTCGAAACGTACTAATGTCATGGAGTTAACCTCTCCTTGCCTTCCTGTGCTTTGCATCCATACGCTGGCTTTCCACTCCCTTCTTCAGTTGTTTTGGATGTACAGTGCGTACAAAGTTTTGCGCTGGGAACAGTATGTGTGTGCAGGATGATAGAACTGTTTCTTTTTCTAAGCACTCGTTATTAAACCTTCATGGGCTGTAATATGGAAAGAGCACAGGGCATATAAAGGTAAGCACATATACAAGTAAACTGTAAACTTCAGTAACTGTCTGTGTCGGAATGGGCATGTGAGAAAGGCCAGTACTGGCTAGCCTTCCCTTGGTTTGATTTGAAGTTGTATTTAGTTTTTTTCTTGTTAAGACCAGTTGTTCCCAACATTTGGTCCTGGACCCTTGGTGGTCCTCTAGGCTGATAAAAGTGGTCTTCCAAACATAATTAATTCATATTTTAAAAAAAAAGGCACTGTATGTCCATTCTGTGACAAGTCTAGGAAGCACTAATGCAAAACAAACACATTCTGTGTATACAGAACCATGTATTAAATATTCTTGTTTGCAGATTGGAGTTTTGTTTTGTAATAAACTATAGTTTCCAAGTTTAACTTTAGTTGAACATTAATAAAATACCACATGCCATATCTGAGACGTATGCAACCCAATAGTTTATTTATTGTTCTTTTATTTTATAACGTTCTGCAAGACTTTCTTTGCATGAGATTGTAATCACACTTATACATATAACAATACATATTCCCCAAAAGTCTGCAAAGGAGACATTATTTTTAAACTAAATATACAGTGTGGGTATAGTTTTAATTAACTAAAGTTTGTTCACAGTATTTTCAAAGCAGTCCAGGCTTACATATGCAAAAAGCATGGAGTTCTTTGGCGTTTGTGCAAGTCAGCACCTGAAAGAGAACAGAATCATACTGTATAACCTGTGGCTTTTGTTCCCTCCCATTGTTTTGGTCATGACCATAAGGATATCATGAGTATATCAGTCACTAACAATATGAGGCAGATTTACTAAAGGGTTAAGTGGCCGTCGCTAGCAAAAATTCACCAGAAATCCCATCCACAGGCACATTGCCAAATTACTAACAGGTGTAGAGGAGTATTCGCTAGTGAAAGAGACTGGCATTAACGCAGTTTCACCTCCTATCGCCGGGTGAATTTTCGCATTAGTTCGAATTTTACAAAACATTCACCAGAGTTTCCTTTCCCAGTTTAGACCTGGCAAACTGATAAGATGATGCTACATCCTCCTCAGTCTCATGTCAGTGGCATCATATCCTGAATCCTAAAAAGTCATAAATGTTCTAAAAAACACTGGTGTTTTTTTCATATTTCAAAGCGGGATTGCCTTCCAAAGTTCTAACTATTAAAAATGTTTGTGTTAATTTTTTTTACCAATTTGAGGGGCATGCCACATTTGTTTTAGGGTGGGCTCATGTCTAGGGCATTAGAGGATCTTTTTTGTCTTTATTTTGCTTCCTTGGACATGTTTAATAATAAGTGGTCAATTCAAGCATTTGCACCTATGCGTCTGTGTGCAGCTTCTATTGAGCTAACTGAATCTTGAACAGGTCAACTGACCTTCACTACTGTAATTATTTGTATTCAGATGGAACAACTAAGGGGCCTTTTTATTATGTTGTGTAAAATTTAATTTGCCTAAAAAATGGTATAAAATATATGGCAAAATTATCAAGGTGTGTTTTATTTAACGCCATGTAAACGCCAGATTGGCCACCGTTATTTTATACTGTTTCAGACATTTTTTAGTAAGTTTTGGTGGAAATTGCTCAAAGATAAAGCTTTGAAAAAAAGCTATTTTTACAACATTTTTTTTCATGGCAATGCCTGGCAATGTGTTACCACCATTTTTTACACCACATAATAATAGTGCCCCCATGTGATAATGAATAAGATTTCCTAGAAATCTGAGCTACCGCTTCACTTTGTTTTCTTGTGAGTTTTTGACTAGAGGGCCATCGGTTATGTTCTCATTAAATCAAGCATCCGGTTTTGTAAGTATGCCAAGTTGTGTATTATATTATTAGTCCTGGAAAAGTATCTAAATTATATGCAAGTGTCTCAAAATTGGCTCATTTTGAAAAGTTAAGATTTCTCTTGGCGGAACTAATAAAAAACATTCAAATTAAAATAGCAGAGAATTTGAACTATTTTGCTATTCTGATCTACAGTATCATTTCTGGAAAAAATGTTCAAAGCTGTAGTTGCTACATAGTATTAATACTACTAATTGCTTTGTTATTTGCAGTAGCTCCTCCCATCAGATTTGTTCCAGGGCAAGTCTTTCTAAAAGCTGTAAAAAAACAGTATTACCGATTTTTTTTTGGATAAAATGGAGTCCATGTGGGAAATCCTTTCCATAATTTGGAGCTTTCTGGATAACAGGTTTTCCGGGTAATGAATCCCAATACTGGCAGATTCGTCTCCACTGTTCTTCAATGGATAGTCTTCTTTTGGTAGATACCCCAAACAAATCCCCTACAAATTAGCATCTCATGACAACTATAGTTGGGACTGTCCAAACCATAGGGTTTAATTGGTAATGTGTGGTATTCACTAGAATTTAGGGGTGGTGATTTTTTGACATTGCTTCAGTATCCAGATATGTTTGATTTGTTACAGAGTAATCGAGGGAAAGATTTAAGTAGGATTTTTGTCGCACACCTTTCTTTGGATTATTAATACTAATTATAAGTGGGTTATTGGCCCACTGTTTCTTGGTGCTGCTCTTTTGTGCAAACAGTTGAGACAAATGCAGTGTAATCTTTGTTTACATATTTACATATTCATGTGTTATGTCTTTAAATAACGTTTAAAAATCAGTTTTTTAATGCAGTACCAGGATTCCCTTGTTTTGCCTGGAGTCAGGCCTTCTTCCTTAAACTGCACTAAGGCTATGTATACTGTAGTTTGCACAGCTCAAACATCTCATTTTCTTTTTAAAAAGAATAACTATTGAGTAAAGCCTACCCTGTACCAGGCCTCTGTTCTAAATATCTAAAAAATATTTTTAACATTTCTTTCAAAAGTTATAAATCTGTACTCTAACAGGTAAAACCAGTCTGACAAAAATCAATAAAGTAAGAAGAGTTGCTTTTCAAGGAACCCTTGGGTTGCAATGTGATTCCTTGATTATTATGGGTTAGACATGTAGTTTTGCCTAAAAATAAACATTGTTATATCCTAACAGTGACTATATAATGTAAAATAGTAACATAGTAACATAGTAAGTAAGGTTGAAAAAAGACACATGTCCATCGAGTTCAACTTTTTTCTTTTTCTTTTTATTAACTACCTATCTGCCAGTTGATCCAGAGGAAGGCAAAAAAAACCCATCTGAAGCCTCTCCAATTTGCCTTAGAGGGGGAAAAATTCCTTCCTGACTCCAAAATGGCAATCGGACTAGTCCCTGGATCAACTTGTACTATGAGCTATTTCCCATAACCCTGTATTCCCTCACTTGCTAAAAAGCTATCCAATCCCTTCTTAAAGCTATCTAATGTATCAGCCTGTACCACTGATTCAGGGAGAGAATTCCACATCTTCACAGCTCTCACTGTAAAAAAAAACCCTTTCCGAATATTTAGGCGGAACCTCTTTTCTTCTAATCGGAATGGGTGTGGGTGACCTTGTGTCAGCTGGAAAGACCTACTTGTAAATAAAGCATTAGAGAGATTATTATATGATCCTCTTATATATTTATACATAGTTATCATATCACCCCTGTCATAAGTCCATCAAGGTTAACAACTTTTTGTTGACTATTTCTGCAAAGGCAGACACTTAACCCCAAATCACGCCAGTGCAGCTTTGAACAGTTCCAGGTTCAGGTCATAAAGTTGTTTCACTGCTGTACCCCACCTTCAGCCTAACTCCTCTTCAGCCTTAATTGCGCATTGTGAACCTTTATCGCCTGCTCGAAGGTGGTGTAAACTTTTGTAGTAAGTGCAATGTTAAAAGGTTTTATTACATACACTGCACAAACTATAACATTCGCATTTGCTATCCTACTGTCTTGTAAAGGCAAAGTGATTGCCAAGGCAAAATTGTTCACTTTCTGAACATTTATTCGCATTGCAAACGAACTGCAGATGATTTTTGCAGTACCGACCAATATTACATTCCCACAGTTAAGGTTTATTTATCAATAAATCTATTTTAGCGGATTTAA
Source organism: Xenopus petersii (assembly GCA_038501925.1). Lineage (NCBI taxonomy): Eukaryota > Metazoa > Chordata > Amphibia > Anura > Pipidae > Xenopus > Xenopus petersii. The sequence goes on along the minus strand of CM076683.1, from coordinate 96,972,234 downwards.
ATTCACGTTCTCGAAACGTACTAATGTCATGGAATTTAAAAAATCCAAATAGAAAAAGTACTGTGACCACAGAAAAGCTTAAAAATGTGAGTTTTGCCATAGTGAGAGATGTTTGCTGTCTGGACCTGGAAGCTATAGGAGCAAATTTACAAAACGACAAAGTGGCTAACGCTAGCGAAAATTCACCAGTGTGATGTCATTTAGTTACTTCGCAGATTAACTAACGGGCGCTGGCGTAAAACTGCTTGCGAAGTGGCCCTACTCTAGTACTACTTCACACCCTTACACCAGGTGAAGTTGCGCTATGGCGAAGGGACGTAACTACGCTAATTCCCTAACTTGAGCATTTTACTGAACGTTACCTCTTGCGCCAGACTTGCCTTCGCCACCTCAAACCAGGCAAAGTGTAATAGAGTAGATAGGGCTTTCTTCAAAAAAAGTTGAAATGTTTCTGGCGAAGTGCAGCAAAGGCGTCGCTAGCGAATTTTCGCTGCTTAGTGAATTTGCCCCATAGTGTTCTAGAAGGAACAGTTGAACCAGATAATCCAATACAGTGGTCCAGTTCACATGTTGGAGCTCACTTTCCACAGGAAGGCTGTCTCAAAGATCTGCATTTCTTATTTGATTATTTAGTATACAGAAATCTAAAAAAACAACTGTATATACAGTAGTGTGACAGTAACTTGATACACCTAATATGTTTAGGGTAGTTTAGGGGTTGATAGGTTAATGGGGGTGTATAACAAATATATTTTTTTTTTTTATTAATTGATGGATGTAGTTAAGGGTTTGTGAAGCTCAGGTGCACGTATTATGTTTAGCCTAGGACTAAGTGCCCTGTGCTGCTTTTGTTTTTGGCCCTAACTTTTCTCATGTTCAGACATTTTTTTTCTTAGAATAAGAAATTGTTTTTCCTTTTCTTCTTTGTGTACTTTTTTATAGTATCAAGCCCATCCTAATTTCCAGGGCAGTCCCTTGTGTTTGATATTTGTCCCTCCGAATATGGTCATGGTTGTCAAAATGGATCATGTGCAGAAAAGCTAGAAATCAGTTTTCAGAATCTAATCTTACTCCATGACATTTATGGAAAAGGTATGCTATACAGTCGCATAGTTATAACTATAACTATTACCCCACCTAGGTCCCCCTCCCTCTCCCCCCAGCAGCACATACCTTTTTTTATGTGCTGATGCACATTATTACTGCTTTGATTGGGCAAGGGAGGAAGGAGCTCAGGAAGGCAACTCTGCCAGCTGTAGGGAGCAGGTCTGGGCCTTCAAGGACCACAAGGGCTGGAGGCCCATCGGATTTTTTCCTGGTGTCCCTCTGACCCAGTCTGATCTTGGGTATGTGTTACAAGACCTGAAAAGTTCAAAAGTCATCCTGTTGTTTGAACTATTGGAGTAATCACTTGTATTAAGATATGTAGAGCTGTGCTAGGGCAGGCCTGGGACAAGATATAATGTAAAGGTGGCCATATACACAGCCCTAGGGCCTTACGATCGGATCATAATGAAAGCTATACTGGCGGTCAGATCGCGGGACCACATCCGATGGGATTTTTTACCTCTGCCCGATCGACATCTAGCTGACTCTCACTGGCCAATAAGCTGCCTACTGTCTTCTGTCGGCAGCTGTTATCGGCCCTTGTATGGCCATCTTAAGAAGAAGAAGGAAAGCTACTGAGGCAAATTATTGCCAATAGATTAGCTGCAATAATGCAAGCTAGAATGCTATATTTATTCTGTAGAATGTAACCATCTCTAGAAGCTATCCCTGTTTGTTTAGGATAGCAGCTGCCATATTAGCTTGGTGTAACATCACTTCATGCTTGAGTCTCTCCCTGCTCACTCATAGCTCTGAGCTCAGATTACATCAGGGAGGGGAGGAAGGAGGAGGAAGAAGGGAGGAGGAACGGATCAAACTGAGCATGCTCATGCCGAGCCCTGGAGGTTTAAGCTGAAAGAAGGAAGTCTGATACAGAAGCTATTGTGTACACAATAGAAGGAAAGAAATGCAGTGTTTCTTTTGACAGAGGACCTAGAGCAGCATTACTTTGAGGGTTTACTGGTGTATTTATATAAACCTTTCTGATAAAACTTATTTAGTTTTAACCTTTCCTTCTCCTTTAAAGGAATGGTTCACCTTTAAGGTAACTTTTATTATGTTATAGAACGACCAATTCTAAGCAACTTTTCAATTGGTTTTCATTATTTAGTTTTTATAGCTTTATAGTTATTTGCCTTTTTCTTCTGACTCTTTGCAGCTTTCAAATGGACGTTGCTTACTACCTTCTAAAAAACAAATGCTCTGTTAGTCTGCAAATTTATTTTTATTGTTACTTTTTATACTGATCCTTCTATTCAGGACCTCACCTATTCATATTCCAGTCTTTTATTCAAATCAATGCATGGTTGCTAGGGTAATTTGGACCCTAGCAACCAGATTGCTGAAATTGCCAACTGGAGACTGCTGAATAAAAAGCTAAATAACCCAAAAACCACAAATAATAAAAAATGAAAACCAATTGCAAATTGTCTCAGAAAATCACTCTCTACATCTTACTAAGGGGCCCATTTATTAAGCTCGAGTGAAGGATTCAAAGTAAAAAAACTTTGAATTTCGAAGTATTTTTTTGGGTACTTCGACCATCGAATAGGCTACTATGACCTTCGACTATTCGACCATTCAGTAGTCAAAGTACTTCGACTACATACTTCGGCAGTTTAAACCTACTGAGGTACAATGTTAGCCTATGGGGTCCTTCCCCATTAGTTTTCAAAGGTTTTTTTGATCAAAGAAAAATCCTTCGAATCTTTTTATCCAAAGGATTTCATCGTTCGATTTAACTATTTTTCCTTCGATCATTTGCGGTAAATCCTTTGAATTCGAATACATAGGATTTTACTTCAAGGGTCGAATTTGAGGGTTTATTAACCCTCGATATTCGACCCTTAGTAAATGTGCCCTCCAAAGTTACCTCAAAGGTGAACAACCACTTTAGAATTACAATTTCTATGATCCAATCTTTAGCTCTCTAGCTGTTGTTGAATTATAATTTCCAGCATTACCTGACAGACTTCACTTATCAGCCAATGCTGGTATTTGTTCTGATCACCATCTAGAAGCTTCAGGTTGGACATCTCTGATATAAGCATTTAGGGCACAATATAATTTTTACTTTCATTCTGGATACAGTTACTGTTTTGCTCTGGGTCTATTAAGTGTAGACCTGGAGCAGTCAGCTCCGCTTTCACCCCAACACACACAGCTCTGCTCACCCTTTCTGTGTTGTGGAAAATAGCTTTAACTTTAGATGTTATTATTCTGTTGGATTCTATGGAAAATTAATTAGGATTATAGTTGGGATTACTCATGAATGCAGAGTAAAGTAATCTGTTTACTCATTAATAAAGGGAAAGATGATTTAAACTGATATGAAATACTGCTAATTTATATGTAATATAAACTTAACCTTTGGGTATTATAAAGAGTATTATTGAGTTGCTTAATATAGTGAGACAAATTCAGGGTCCTATGCCTTTTCCATATACAGTACATTTTAGAAGATTAGTACATATTTCAGTAACAACAATAATCTAATCACATGTGCTTACCTAGTGGCATTTAACTGCCTACACCCTCTATGAAAACATGCCAGAGGCCATGTGCAAAACATTATGTTGCTGTCTGGCTCATCAGCAGTGCTATTTAACATTTGTAAGTGGTAGTATTAAAGGTAAAATTCTGTTTAAAATTATAGTGTAATTGAAAATTATGTGTTCGTTTTTCAACTGGGCTGCATTTTCAGACCATTGCTATTCTTCTGACAGCTGCAATTTGGTCTTAAAGCCATACAGCCATGGAGCTCAGTATTGCACATTCCATAAAAATTAAGGATGAGGTGGAACCACAAGACCACCGAAATCATTATATTCTAGGAAAACAGCAAACCTTGTACAGTAGCTAGAGACCACTGTTCTCTTCTTTCACCTTGATAACAACGCTTTGGGTCATTATGACTCCAGCAGTCCCACTTATTGCTTGACCTGCTTTAGTTCACATCCTACTAGCATATTTGCAAATACAGATAAACTTATTGATTCAACAAGTGGAACTGAGTTATTTGTGTGCAAGTATGTGTTCTGATAAGGAATGAATTCTACTGGACTTTGTTGAACAGCAGTGGATCTCAGCAGATATATTCTATTATTCTACTATTCTGTACTGTCAATGTCAGCAACACTTTATACTTTGGACATTTACATATGTTTTTTTCATTGACTTGAGTGCTACATGGTTGTGAGAAAGCAAATATCATCAGGCCTCACATAAGTGAGGGTGCATTTTTTAGCTTGGGTCCTGCTAGCTCCATGAAGTGACACCTTACATTGGCAGTTTGCTCATTGTGAAAGGATGCACCTCTTAATATCAATGTGCAGAGGCTAGCAACAGGGAATTGAACCTTATGGTTCCCTGTCATTAAAGCAATGCTACCTCTAAAACTTGGATCATCATAACTGGCACAGGCTCTACTTGCTGCAGCCTAGATGCATCATTGAGGCACAGCACAGGGTATTATTGATCACCTTTTCTTAGCTCCCCTAGTTCTTTGGCTTAAGTTGGCCATACACTGAGAGATCCACTCGTTTGGAGATGTCGCTCAATGAGTGGATCTCTCCCCGATATGCCCACCATGAGGTGGGCGATATTGGGCTGATCCGATCCTGGGCCCTAGGGATCATAACGAAGGGTAAACGGGTGGCCGGATTGCGGGACCGCATCAATGAACAGATGTGTTCCACAATCCGACGGGATTTTTAGTCCTGTTCGATCGACATCTGGCTGACTTTTAGCCAGATATCAATCGGGGAAGCCCGTCGGATGGCCCCATACACAGGTCAATAAGCTGCTGACTGTCGGCAGCTTTTATCAGCCCATGTATGGCCACCTTTAGGTTGAGCTACTCAAAATCAGACATAAATTAAGCTCATGTGAATGAAGATACTATAAATTATTGTGAGTCAGCTCACTCCACAAAACAAACAAGCCATTATATTGTTACATATGCAAATAAAACAGTCCCTTTAGGTGTGGTGTCTTTTCATTAGCCTACATCCCCTTGCTTTCTGCTTTCACATGCAGCATGGCTGAGTAACTGAATGAAAGAAAATTGGCTTGTCCGGAAATTCAAAACAATGCAGTAGTAAAATGGGTCATTGTGTTTGTGTACAGCTAATGACAGCAATAGGTCAGATGCAGGAGTTCACTTTTCACTTGCAGTTTCTTATTATGATTATTATTATTTAGAATGCACTAAAAATGTGCCATTGGATTTTACAGCAAAGAGAAAATAAAAGACAATATATAAAATAAGAAACTACAATATATAAGCAACAGCATACAGATACATATGGAAACTAACAAGAACTTCTTGTAGACACCTCTAGCAGTTGCTTTTTTATTACAATGCTACTCAACTGAAAACAAGAGAACTGACTGTGGAATGGTTGTCCATTAAAAAAAAGTACACACATATGTAACGTACTGTAAGTGGTGTTAAATGCTTACAATGGTCAACCCCACAAAATTAACATTTTATAAATATACACAGTATGTAAAATATGTTTTGTTTGCAAACCTCCCTTAGAAAATGCATAACAAATTCTCCATACTCATGTATGCAGACCAATTATAATTGTTCTTGTTGGTCATTGTTAAGTTTTTTGCCATGCCTGTTTAGATAGATATTTTTTTGTTAGGAAAATTAAGTTCCAATCTGAAAAGAAGGTTGTAGACCATTTCAAATCATATCTGTCAAGTCAGGTTAGCTAAGGTTAAAGGAGAAGGAAAGGCTAAAATTAAGTAAGCTTTATCTGAAAGGTCTATATAAATACACCACTAAAGCCTCAAAGTAATGTTGCTCTGAGTCCTCTGTCAAAAGAACACCACATTTCTTTCCTTGTATTGAGTACACATGAACTTCTGTATCAGACTTCCTGTTTACTCATAAACCTCCAGGGCAGGGCTTTGAGCATGCTCAGTTTGCTCCTCTCCCCCTCCCTTCTCCCATCCCTGCTGTAATCTGAGCCCAGAGCTATGAGTGAGCAGGGAGAGACTCAGGCAGGAAGTGATGTCACACCAAGCTTATATGGCAGCTTCTATCCTAAACAAACAGAGACAGTGTCTATCGCTGTTTACTCGGGTATGGTAAATGGTATGGTATTCTGCAGCACAAATATAATGTTCTAGCTTGCACTATTAGGACTGAAATGTTGGAGCTTTCCTTCTCCTTTAATCTTTACATCATTACATTGAATGATTTGTTAAATAAACCAGCTCTAATTTTGTATTAAACAGTTTTTAACAGAACCGTCTATATCTTCTGCCATCAACTATTTGACTGTTTTCTCATATGCGGTTATATCGTTAGGGTTCATTTTATGAGTAACTATTTCATTTGATGGAATTTGCTTGTATAAGCTAGTGTGCATTATACTTTCCAAATGTGATTTTTGTGATGATTTATTTATTGTTATATTTGATGAAATTCAACAGAAATTAATTATGTATTGAATTAAATGCATGCTTAAAACTTGGCTCTTTTTCAAATTTTCTATTTTAAACAAACTGTCACTCAAGACATTTGTTTGTTTTTTTTTTTTTTTGCTTCTAATTGTAATCCTAACATAAATTTGCTGAAGTCATCATTTTGGGCATTTATGCATTCATTATGTATACAAAACCTTACAAAATAAGCCAACATAACTTTCTGCAGAAAACAAAAGAGATTTCTTCCAAATTTGGTGTTGTACGCCAAGTCCCCATGTGTGATCTACTGCCTGATTTACACTCTCTCCAAAGTATCTGCAATATGTGAAACTTGGATTTGCGATTCTTTCCATAAGTGATATAATTAATAATGAAATACCACTTTCTTAAAACAAGAGTCACTGTATGTTCTTTATTTGTTCTGCACATGGTAGAGGGAAATAGATACATAAAAAAAACAGGAATGAAATCAGGTTGTATTGCAGTTCAAGGACACCCACTGCTACAATTGCTGGAATGCAGGGGAGCTATTTCCATGGTTAAACGCTCCCTGAAGTCTCATATTTGCCTATTCAGGACATCTTTTATTTAAACTTTATTGAAGCCAATTGATTTTTGGGTGGACGTTCTAACAAAAAGCAAAGTAAAAAAACTTGCTTAGTAGTTTTTATTGTCATATTTCGGAATTGGAATCTTGTGGCCAAACACAATCCATAGTTATTTAAATGTCTATCCAGTTTTAAATGGAAATATACAAATTATAGCTTGACAGGATTCCTTTACTGCAAAGCGGCATTTTTCCCCTTGTAAAGTTGGAACAAATGTCAGTAGCAAGTGTAATACTAAAATATTCTCTCTTTGATCTGTTTCTTGTAAAAACGTCCTTCTGCCTCTTAGTTCTAATATGCAGACATGAATAGCAGTGGGGCTGAATAAAAGTGGTTGGATTTAGTTGTTCCCTGGGCATGTGGCTGAGCATAATGAAACAATAAATTGACATAAGCACTGTATGAAATGCCCTAGTTTTTATAATGGTCAAACTTAGAAATATGCCTTTTTTAAGTTACTTATATAATGAATTAAAATATTTTTGGCAACTTCTCCTGTATAGGTAATTAAGTAATCAAAGAGAAGCTATTCCTTCAAAGTTTATAGTAGCTAGTTCCATGTATATTACCCCAGAATGCATGGCAGGATAAATGCAGTGCCAATTTAATATACAATAGTGCAGAACACATGACAAGTCAAATGCAGTGTCAGTCCCATGTCCAATACATGTGAGGATAAAAGAGTGCTAGCTTCATGTATAAGACCTCCATCTTGTTTGTTGTAGGAAATCCATTGGTTCTGGCTTGGTGAGGCTTAGCTTAGCAACAACCTGTTATTTTTACCCTGCCTATGTTGTAGTGATGTTCAGGTCAACAAAAAGTCAACCCGCACCCAAACCTTACTCAGTGTACCTCTCTATTTATAAACCCAGACTCATTGCTATAATGACATACAGTAGAAGGGGCGGGGCATGCAGACACAAGTCTATAAAATGCACTGACTGAGGTGGAAGCCAGCACATTAAAGGAACAGTTCAGTGTAAAAATAAAAATGGTATACATAGGCTGATTTCAGATGTAACAGAACTAAACAATCTACAGTAGAACCCCCATTTTACGTTTTTCAGGGGACCAGAAAAAAATGGTGTGAAATCCAGAAAAATGAAAAATCAGGGAAATGTATTATGCATTATATAGGTGACACCACAAAACAACAATGTAAAAGGAGGGAACACTTAAAATCGGGTGATGTAAAATTGAGGTTCCACTGTTAACAGAAAAAAAGCCAATAAGGATAAATGGCACATGACGGCGAGTAAACTTGTTGGACAACATTTAAAAAAAGTGTTTGCAAGGTTTCCTAATCCATTAAAACCTGCTGTGTGTGTATCTCCATATAATGTTAATAACACAGTGCAAATCTGATCCTTTCCCTCTCTTACATGTAAATTAGAAGATGTACAAAATACAGGAGGGTTGACCATCACCGTTTACATTTTCTTTCAGGGGGTAGTTGAAAAAAGCTGTTGTACAATTTGCATACTTGATATATAACATATTTTATTAAAAAAAAATAACTGTAGGCATGGAACATTTCATTCACACTCATCACTTCTAGATGGGGGATTGCAGTCAGCTAAGCACAGCAAGACAGCTGAAAATGATACAGACACATCTAATAGCTACCCAGTGAAGTTGCAGGGAAAGCAACTTGTTCAGTATTACCTATCTTTGCGTCTACCAAGGTATGGAACCATAGCAAAGCATTTCTGATAATGATAATGTTTCTATATTTTTAACAAATGTTAAATATAATTATCTGATAAAGCACTTAGTTGTGAAACATCTGGCAATGGCCTTGCAAATAAAGGACCACAACAACTTACAGAGCGTTGCATAATGAATGTTGAGTGCCCAGCACTATACACACAAGTTTAATGATAGTTACAGAACTTAACTAGGATGGATTTGCTTTATTCTGACATGTAACAACAAATTTGATCTCCCTAGAGCAATGGTCCCCAACCAGTGGCTCACTAGCACCATGTTGCTCACCAACCCCTTGGATGTTGCTTTCAGTGGAGTCAAGTTTTGGTTGCATAAACACACCTTTATGTAGGCTGCCAGTCCACACACAGGCTACCAAATAGCCAATCACAGCCCTTATTTGGATCCCCAGGAACATTTCATCCTTGTGTTTCTCCTCAACTCTTTTTATATTTGAATGTTGCTCATGGTTAAAAAAAGATTGAGTACCACTGTCCTAGAGTTTGGGCAAAATTTGGTGCAGTATGCAGTGCTGGGGTTGCAACACTGCTCTGTGGGCTCTCCATACTCTTTTGTCTATGGATGCTAATTAACAGGACAGAGAACAAAATACATACAGTAAGGGGGTTATTAATCAAAGTGTGATTTTTTATGGTTGGACTTCTAAAGGGAAAAACCAGCATTATTTCGTAGAAAAAAAAACTTGAATTTTTTTGTGATTTATTAAACCCCAATGGTGTTTAAAGTCCGAATAAAAAAGTACTCCAACTCAGACCTGCCGAGAATCAATGGCAGATGTCCCAAAGTTATCCTGATTTACGCTGGGTTTCCTAAAAAGTTGTGGTATTCGGGCATAAAATCCAAAAAAATCATGGTATTTGTGTGTCAAATCTGAAAAAGTATTCTGGTTTTTTTATGATCTGATTGAGACTTTTCCCACACAAGAATATTTCAGGGAAAATTTAATAATAATAGCGGAAAGTCTATGCGGATTTAGTCAGAGTGGATTTCCAAAAATAGTTAGATATAGATACATTTGGATTTTGATAAATACCCCCTATGTGTATGATGGCCCACCAATATCCATGTACTATTGGTCAGTTCAAGGATCAGGCATCTTAATAAATAAATCTTATCTGATTCAAAGTATCACTGCCAGATAAGGAAGTGAAGAGGAGTTACAGACTCCTGCAAACTTTTTCTGTGCTGATTTTAATATCCCAGACCGAGAGCAATAACTTCTGGTACCTATATGCTTCCTTTTAATCAGGTGATCCCACTGGGGTCTAATAAAAGGGCAGCCAAGTTTGGGAGTTTTACTTTGAAAGCAGCTAGTAAGTTGCAGGTAAAACTTAGTCCCTTTGTAAAATGTATAATTAAGCAATTGAATTCTTAATGAATCAGATGAAATTTAAGCGTAGGAGGACTGGCCAGATATGGGATGACTTTGACGTAGTTGGCCAGCTTAAATATATTGCAATATATGGACAAACAATCCCTGTGTTGTTTAAAGGGTAAGGCATTTTTCAGTAGCAGTATGCACAAAATGTCTCTGTCTTAAATATATTGATAATGGGTTGAGTGCAGAAGACTTCTTGTAGTTGACTATTTGTATTTTGTTGGTTTGTATGGTCTCTGTGACAACACAGTATGCTTCTATAACTGGAAGATTCACACATTTCTTAGAAAGTGTTAAAACAAACAATGACAAAAGTTGCATTATAAGAATGTTGGTTGTGACATAGTTTTGTTTATATGGAGGAAGATGGAAGAGATATACATTGCACACAAAATTCTTTCTTCAAAATATTACTGTCATTACAGTTGGCCAGGTATTGCTTTGTGGCATGGGAAACTGATTAAACCTGATTTAAGCAGTAGTTCTCTGAATTTTTTGGGTCAAACACCCCTTGAGTTCCAACATTTTGTCTGTCTCTTAACATCCATCCATATTTTATGACAAGGTTATAGTTAAATATAGGAAAAAAATCTGCGGAATAGGGGGTGCAATATGTGCAACCCTAGATTTCATCCTGAACGACCTTAAAGCTGAGGTTACAAGAGTATCTAAGTAAGTAGACATTGTTTCCAATGTCAATGCAATATAAAAATTCCTAAAGCCCAACTGATTGTAAACCAACCTTGCAACGCTACATTACTAGTCTGACAGATGGGAGTATAAAAGCAGAGAATTGGGATAATTAGTACTTTGTATACTAGCTTTTGTTTATTTAACCAAGGATGATTTATGAAGAGCCAATTGGACTAAAGCTTAAAAAAAGCTCATAAAAGTTGGCATTGCTTTTCCTGTCTCTTTAATGGGTATTTTTATCATATTTTATTAGGGATGTACCGAATCCAGGATTTGGTTCGGGATTCAGCCAGGATTTGGCCTTTTTCAGCAGGATTTGAATTTCCTTATGCAAACTAGGGCCGGGGACGGAAAGCGCATGACTTTTTGTCATAAAATAAGGAAGTAAAAATGTTTTCCCCTTCCCACTGCTAATTTGCATATGCAAATTAGGATTCAGTTCGGTATTCGCCAAATCTTTTGCAAAGGATGCCGGTTTTTGGCCAAATCCAAAATAGTGGATTTGGTGCATTCCTATATGATATATATATATATATATATATATACTGTACATTACACAAAAGCAAAGTAATTAATAAATAAATGTATTTTTTAAGCATATTAATCTGGACAACTCATCCTGGCACTGTCTCTTGAATTTGCTTTAACAAATTGGTAAAAGGGGCAATTAGGACTGGGGGCCACAAATATCGTAGACACCCCTGTACCTTTTTTTAATTTGGTATAAGTGCTCTGCCATTTAATAAGCGACTCCATAACAGTCCTTCACTCCAAGCCCAGATTGAGATATTTTTTATTTTATATTATGTATTGCTGGAAGAGATCTGCCATGCTTTTTCCTATGTCTGCAAAGCATGAGATACCTTTATCCATATTACTATTGTCAGTCAAGATTAACCAGCTATTCAAAATAAACTCAAAAAGCCTTGGCTCTCAAACTTTTATCTGCAGAGACACATCCAGGGGTGCCCCACACCAATTTTGCTGATATATCAGAACAACTGTTAACTTTTTTTCCCTTAACTAACATGAATCTAATAAGAAACAAATGGTAAAATATCACTACCTAGTATTTAAAAGCTCAAGAGGTTGAATTCTTTCTTGGTAACGCAATGATCTCAGAAGGTGGATAAGGAAAGGGGGGACAAACTGTTCTTCGTCCAGATGTGATTTTTTTGGAGCACGGTTTAATGTTGACACAAAGGCCTGCAGGCTTTTGAAACAAATCCATAAATGATCTTGTTCAGCCATTAAGTTCATCCTATGTAAATTGTTATTCTTGAATTGGCTACAGCTATGTGGTGTCATTTAAATTACATTTTTATATGACAGCATTAACATAATAAAAAGTCTACAATCCAGTTGTTCAAGCTATGCTTTTCAAGCATTTGGTGTTGATACCCTCTTATTTAAAATATATGCAGTTTATATCAAAGGGAAATGTGACAATATGTTTCTATGTATTTATACTTTTAAATGAGAAAAAAGAATGCCAAACAAATGCCAAACCTACATGCCGCTGTGATCTGCTACTATGTAAATATGTCTCCCTCGCTCCCCATCTTCTTTTCTGCTGATTCAAAGCACATGCTCTGTGATGCTGTCTGTTACCTCTGCTTAGGGATTGACTTGATATATACGGTATTGATATAAAATCCTTGATACAAGGCTTTTTAGTAATTAGCTCAGCGTCACATTACATAGAAGCAAGTTCATCCTGAATTAAAGTTTACTCGGTAGGGTCCACATTACCCTAGCAACCATACATTGATTTGAAAAAGACACCAAAACATAAATAGGAGAGGGTCTCAATAAAAAGACGAGTAATAAAAAGTAGCAATAAGAATAAATTTCTAGTTTTACAGAGCATTTGTTTTTAGTTGGGGTCAGAGACCCCATTTTGAAAAGAGTCAGAAGAACAAGGCAAATAATTGAAAAAAAAAACTATATAAAATAAATAATGAAAAGTTTGTTAAATTTGGCTATTCTTTGACATATTCAAAGTTAACTTAAAAAGGTTATTCACCTTTAGGTTAACTTTTAGTATGTTTAAGAATGGACAATTGTATGCAATTTTTAGTAGTTTTAGTAGTTTTTATAGTTTTTGATGTATTTGCCTTCTTCTAAGTCTTTCCAGCTTTTAAATAGGGGTCACTGACAAATGATCTGTAGCTATCAAGCTACATATTTATTGTTATTGCTAATTTCTCATCTTTATATTCGGGCCTTTCCTATACATATCCCACACTCTTTGACAAATCAATGTATGGTTGCTAGGGTAATGGACTCTAGCAACTATACTGCTGAAACTAGAAAGCTGGAGAATAATAAAACAGAAAACTCAAAAAGCACAAATAAGAAAAAATGAAAACCAATTGCAAATTGTCTCAGAATATCACTTTCTACGTCACATTAAAAGTTAATTTCTATAACGTGAGTACCAGGGTCCCAGATGTCACGTTCAAGGTTAAAAGTCAGTAGTAGTGATAAGCTTACCCAAAACTGCTAAAAAAATTGCGAAACCTTGAGCAATTGGTAAATCACATTGAACTCAATAGGTAACAATTCATTTTTACACGTGCAACTTTTTTTCCTCACTCCAAAGTCAATGGGTGTTTTTTCTTGCGGCTGGCATTTTAAAAGATAATTAATTGAAGGGAGTTAAAATCAGTTGAGAGTCTTTTGCAGTGAAAATTGTTTCACACACACTCACAGATGAGATCAGCAGGATTACAGCAAAGTATGAGTTACATTATTTTTATGCTGAGCATGAGCATTTTTATTACAGGAAAACGCCTTCACGAAAGATTAACAGAATGCTTTCCAATGAATCCTTGCATACACCTCAGTTCAACCGTTCTATCTCTGAATCCTCCATGGACAACTCATCAATGGAAGACTTCTGGTGTGAGGTTGATAATATTAAAGAAAGCAGCGAAGAAGGCCAAGACGATAGTCTGTTAATGGAAGTAAAGCCAGCAGATGGTGAGACACAGTGATGTACACTGCCACTACTAAACATACCTCTTGTCCCAAAATATAAGTGCTTTGGCTCCTAATTTCAGTAATTTTTACTACTTTTATTGTCAGAGCTTTAATGACCTCTTACATATTCCCTTATCCCATATTTTTCAACCTTACATGTACACTCCTGTTAAGGCCTTCATATAAAAATAAGATGTGGACATATAATTTTCAGATAATTTGCATCAGGAATATAAGAATGACATATCTCCTAGCTGTGGGAAGCATAGTCAGGATGGGTCTAAAATTCATAGTACTTGAGAGAACACCAATTAAATTTTAGGATTAAAGAACAATGATTTATCTAGAATCTGCTGTAGGTTTCCATTGTTAAGGTGGCCATACACAGGGAGATCACCAAACAAGCGGATCTCTCCCCGATGTGCCCACATTGAGGTTGGCGATATCAGGCTGATCCGATTTTGGGCTCTAGGGCCCAATGATTGATCAGAATGGAGGCAATATGGGCGGTTGGATCAGCGATTAGATGCGGCTGCAATCCAACGGGATTTTTTACCATGCCTGTTCGGCATTTGGCTGATATTGATCGGGGACGCCCATCAGATAGCTTTTTTTGTCAGCAGCTTTTATCAGCCCGTGTATGGGGGCCTTTAGTCTTCTACAGGACAAAGCACTGAACAACAACTGGAGTGTAACTATCCACAATTTCCTTTCATCTTTTCCATACCACTAACTAAAGGTTTTTGCACTTCCTATTGTCTAACATTTCATCCCTCTACATACAGTAATTCCTTTTACTCTGTCTGCTCTTATAACTCTCCTTAAAAAAACACAAAAACATTTTTAAAGTATTTCTTAAAAGAAAAGGAAGCACAAAACAAAAAACTATATTGCTCAAAACTTTGCTTTAACATTTTTTAATTGTATGTGTTGTTACATATTGCACACACACCTCAACTATTAAATCTATTAAAATTAACCATCAATACCAGATACAATTGCATATCATAAAATAAACAGCCTCCTGCTTGCATGTTATAAGATGTGTATTTTGCATGGGGGACTGATAAGGTCTAACGTGAAATCCATTGTGTTTCTGTTGAAGGGGAGCTGGAAGCTGAATGGCTGCAGAATGCTGGCTTGTCCAACCTAATATCTGGCACCCAGGAACATGATGGACAGGCATTGTTGTCTACACTGACAAGAACACAAGCAGCTGCTGTGCAGAAAAGATACACCACTTATACTCAGACAATGAGGAAGAAGAACAAGCATACAGTGCGTGATGTAAGGGATATCTTTGGGATCAATGACTCTACCGTAAGTAATGTGCCAATGTTAATATATAATATATATGTTAAATAGTTAAAAGGACACATTTAGTAATAAAAAGAATCCATAATGAAACAGAGTGGCCCTTGTATAGCTATTCTCAAAGTTACAGAATTCCCCATCAGTAACATCCACTTTATTTTCTTTTTGACATTCTGCCAAAAGAATTTATTTTGTGTCTTAAACGTAGTTAATCGATGGACAGCTAAAAAAGAACATTATTATGTATGCTTTACTCCCAGATCGATAAATAACATCTTCTCATAGTTGACTACGATTTAACGAATTAAATGAAAAGGTGCTTAAAAGTTCTGCAACAATTTTTAAATGTTTCATTTGTTACAATTATGTATGCATTCCATCGTGTTAGTATCCATAAACCAGTTAAAAATACTCAGACTGGTTTGGCACATTCCTAACAAAGGTCATGAATTTTTTGTAACCATTTGCTACTAAAACAGGAAGTGCTTACAATTTAGAGGAAATGTGTATTTGAAAAAAACTTGTTTCCCCCCCCAAACATCCGACCCACTCACAGAAATCATTTCATCTGATTCATCAGTTTTAGTAGTATCATTTCTACAACAATAGAAAGAGGCATACAGTTGATCCCAGTATTACTCCAGAATGCTGCTGTTATACTTTCTATGCAACATAATAGATTTTACAGTTGCATTTCCCTTCTTTTAAACTGAGTATACCTAACTATCAATTTAGCAGAAATGATCTCTTTATTGAGGCACTTCTCTCCCGCATTCACAATGCCTAATCAGTTTTTACGTCTAACAGGAAATTTTATTGCATTAAAAAACATTTTGTATTATTATTATCTCTTATGCAATAGGCTGTAAATTTCAAATGTAACATTTGTCAATAAGTACAGCATGTGTCTGTTCAAATACAACATTTCCAAAGAAAGAGAAGAACTTCCTCTTGATGTGTTGAAAAAATATATATTCAAAGGTGTTATGGGAGCAAAACAAGAGGATTTCTGCAGAACCAACTAAGAATTAACAGACTTACAAAGTCACTGAACAACATAGTTGCAGGCTATAAGAAGGCAGAAGATAAAGATCAATTGTTTTGAAACCACAAAAATTAACCAGTTTAAATTAGGGATGTGATTTTTTTTTTTTTTGGAGGAAAGGGTAAGTTTCTAGAGACCATTGTCCTACATTATGCTATTCCCTTGGGTAGGATTTTTTCTTCATACTGTGCTATATTATTTGTATGTGTACTGCTGACGGCACACATTATTTTGTATTTATTGGCATGAATTTTGTTCTTGTTTGGGAATTCTGGAAAACTCTCAATGTGCTCCCAGGAGCCTCTTTTCATTGCTCCATACTTAACTATCTGGGGAAGTAGTTAACACTTCTTGCTTTCTATAACACTTTTAAACATGTCTGGAAACTGCTCTGGAAGAAAGAAGGAAACTGAATTGATTACAAGGAAATACATTTCTGCAGCAACAAACATAAATAAATCCTCTTGGTGATCAATAAAATAATTATTTTATTCTACATCTAAAATATCAAAAAAAAAACTTTTAACAATAATAATATGTTTTTTCTTCGCAGCCATCTTTTGAGTCTAAAGCACTGTCACCTATACCATCAAATGGGGTTCAACATACAATAAAGAAGCCCATATGGAAACCAGTAATCAGTAAGTAGAATTCAGCAGAGTATGTTCTGCTGTTTATTTCAAGATATCACAAAAACCATAGCCCTATTCATTGATCTCATGTCCCTTTAAATGTCTTCTCCTCTTTGGTGTCTTAGAGACATCTAAATTTTTATTTCACATATTTTAGTGTGACAAAATGTTTTCTTTTAGTGGGCTTTTTGTTGTTTTTTTTCTGGCATAACAAATCAAATTCTTTTGGTTGAGCATGCTGTTAAGTGCACTGAGAAAGCTGCATTGCATTCCTGTCCATGTAGGGTCTGTTTAAAATAAATGCAAAACTATACTTATTTGGTAGTGATGCATGGTAGAGTGATGTATTAGTCCAAGCTTGGCTGTTCAAGGTGTATTGTAAAATGTTTCTTTTGTACGTTTTGAATGGAAAAGCCCTTTTAAACAGAGCCATGCATTGTTTTTGTATTGCAACAGTGCAGTTGTGCATGTGACTTGCCCTTGTTACTGAAATAATTTAATGTTGCCCAGTGCTGCATATGAATATGTTGGTGCTTATAGATATGTTTTAATAATAACAACAATGTAGACATGGATCACTGTACAAGCCATAGTAAATTGATCTATTTGTGTGAAAAAAATGGATAGTCTCAAGTAAGGTTTTGGGATAGTCCCTGCCCTTTTCACATCGAATGGATCAGGTTACAGGAGAATGGCATTTCAAAGAATAAGTGGTAATCTGGGAACGTGACATGTTTGGTATGGCTCAGCCAAATATCACCTGGAAAGCCTTTAAGATGATGCAGGTTATAAGGATGCTCCAGATCAGGCCTGTTCAACTGGCGGCCCGCGGACCACATGCGACCCACCCTTCTTTGGCCCCCCAGATGCTGTGTCTGTTTACCATATGTAAAATTTAAAAGGTATCATTGTAGAGATAAACTGCACCCTGTATTGTTTAAACCTCAAATTCAGACTCTAATCCCCTGTATTGTTCACACTTGTGATCCTCCTGTATTGTTCACACTTGTGACACCTCTATTGTTTGTATCCTAAAGCCTGTACTGTTCACACCTGAGACCCAGACTGAAACTTCCCACATTGTTCACCTGTTCACACCTTATTCAAAATGCTAATGGACACCAGCACTGTGTCACTGTATGTAGTACATATTAGACTGAGAGCTTTCCCTGTCTCCTGCTCTGTTCTGCCTTCCCTCCCTGCAGGGCTGGAACTAGGGTCAGTCAGAGTAGGCACCCACCTAGGGCGCAATCATGGGGGGCACACTTTTAAGGGGAATTTCCTTTCTTTCTTTTTTAAACCCTGATTTGCTTGGCCTTTAATAGTTTTTCAACTTTATAAACCCCCTGTTCCAGACAGAATCAATAACAGGTACCACAGAACTTGGACAGCACTGCTCCAGATGATGCTCAGCCTGTATTCTGATTGGTTGAATGTCAGCAATCTGCCTCAGGCAGCAGAGGGACTTGGATCACCCCTGACTAGATGATAAAGTATTATTATTATTATGTACTTCTGTATAGAATGATTTAATTCTTACATAGTAGTTAGTTAGTTTGAATAAAGACATGCCCATCAAATCCACCATGAGTATTTCCTGATATGGGCATGCAAATAAAAGGAGCTTTTGGACTGGATGTGGATAGCTCATGTGAACTTATGTAACACTTTTGACCAACATTATACAACATCATAAAAGAAGTGTTCAAGTAATATACTCCACTATGTGCTTCTGCAGTTGTATATATTTACTAATAATTTGAATAAAGATGTATATGGTCTGTTTTAGATAACAGTTGCACTTTAGAGAAACCAAGTCCATCAGTGGCAGAAGAACTTTCTTTTGAGGTCTCCTTCTCCGAAGCTGTTGTGGTTGACGATAAAGACAAAGATTGTGAAAAGAACCAAAGGATTAAAAAGGATGATTCTGCCTTGCCGGTAGGTATTGGCAGAGGTTTCTGTACTGTTAGAGTTTGATTACTAGGAGGCCAATTAATTGGTTTGTTTTCCTTTAAATTAACTTTTAGTATGATGTAGACATGCATATCTTAAGACTGGTTTTTGAATTACTTGGTTACTTTGGTTGTTTTTTAATTACTTAGCAGTTTGTTTAGTAGTTCTCCAGTTTCAGCAACTATCTGGTTGCTAAGGTACAATTTATCATAGCAACCAGACAGTGGTTTGAATGAGAGACTGAAATATGAATAGGAGAGCCTACATGGAAAGATAAGTATTAAAAAGTAATAGTAACAATGGAATTGTAGCCTCATAGACCAATAGTTGTTTTGGCTGTCTGGGTCAGTGACCCCCATCTGACAACTGGAAAGAAACAGAAGAAGAAGACAAATAATTCATTAACTAGAATTTTTTTTTTGAATGAAGCCCAGTTGAAAAGTTACTAAGAATAGGGACTTCCATAACTTAAAATTAACATAAATATGCATAACTCCTTCCAAACACTTTTTTCAGTTCAGTTGTTTTCAGATTGTTCCCCAGAAATAAAGACTTTTTTCAATTACTTAACATTATTTATTTTTTACTGTTTTGCCAAAATCTAAGCATAAAGTTTAATGTCCGTCTCTGGTGTTTCAGTCTGGCAGCTCAGTAATTCAGGCGCAGACTCTGAACTGTTACAATTTTGCAACATTTATTTGATGCATTTTTCAGTAGGATCTCTAGAGTATTAGCAACTATTGTATCAATTCTAACAGCTGCCTGTAATGAAACCCAGAGATTCTGCTCAGCAGGGACAAAAATAAGAAATGGATCAACTAAATGTATCAATTTAGAACAGTTTACAGTTTCGGCGACCCCCCCTCCCAGAGCTACTTTAGGGCAAGGGGCACATGGGCAGATTTGGGGAGATTTAGTCGCCTGGCAACTAATCGCCTCTTCTTCGTGCCGACAATCTTCCTGAACTGCCTTCCGCCTGCTAAATGAAAAATTGACTGCGGCAATGCACTCGCGGTGCTTTGATTTCCGAATTTCCGTATTCACCCGAAGTTTCCTCTTGAGGCACATAGAAAATAGAAAGTAATTGGAAAAAGTCGTTATTTCTGGTGATCTATCTGAAAACAGCTAGTAGCTTGAAGGTGAACCACCCCTTTAAGAAACAGAATGATGTAGAACAGGTAAAGAGTAACAATCAATTAATAGAATGATGATGTGCACACATTAATTATTAATGAAGCTGACCTTTAGCTTAATCATGAAAAATCAGATGCCATTTATTTTTTTCAGAAATTTATTGTCTGGAAAAGCAGGTTTGGGCTAACGGAAGTTGGTGATTTGTCCCCTGAAGACATGAAAAAAATTAGATATCTCTCTCTGATTGAATTAACGGCTTTCTATGATGCTTTGGGAATTGAACTAAAGAGAAACCGAATAGTAAGAGTCAAAGGAAGAGGTATAATACATAACTTGTTTCAATAATGGCCCATTGTTTGCTATTTATATCTCTTTCTAACCTTTCCATGCTGCTGCTGTTTGTTTTCTATCAGAAAATGGCCTGTTCGGAGTTCCCCTGATGACACTGCTGGAAAGTGATCAAAAAAAATCCCCAGGCACAAAAGTTCCCTTGATTTTCCAAAAAGTGAGTAGATGGAAATAATTCTCTCTCAGAGTACACAAAATCTGTACAGGGGTTGACTCCATGCAACCAGCAGAGAAAACAAGGCATTTATACTTATTTAAAGACGTACTGAAGATACATTATGCACATTGGTGTATACTTCTTTTTATAAAACTTACCAAATTGTTTTAGAAATTTACATTTCTCATTAAAATATCTTAGCTAATTGAAATTGCACCTGTTATAGAGATAGCAAGCTCCGGGTCCTTAGCAGCCTAATAGCCTGCAGATTGGGTGCATCAGAGGAATTTCAAATCAGCACTGTTATTAAAGGAGTAGTAAGTACACATCCCTCAAAGGCTATAGAAATGTCAGGCTATCATTTGCATTTTTTAGCTTGTTATAGGTAAGTCATGAGGTTACAATAAAGGCTTTTATTCTTCAATCAGCTGTTCATTGACTACATTCAGTTGTGTTCTTAAAGGAGAAGGAAAGCTACCGAGGCATTTTATTGCCAATAGATTAGCTGCAATAGTGCAAGCTAGAATGCTATATTTATTCTGTAGAATGTTTTACCATACCTGAGTAAAAAGCTCTAGAAACTCTCTGTTTGTTTAAGATAGCAGCTGCAGTATTAGCTTGGTGCAACATCAATTCCTGCCTGAGTCTCTCCCTGCTCTGGGCTCAGATTACAGTAGAGAAGGGAGGGGGGGGGAAGAGGAACAAACTGAGCATGCTCTTGCCCAGGGCAATGAGGTTTAAGCTGAAGGCAGGAAGTCTGATACAGAAGCCCACGTGTACACAATAGAAGGAAAGAAATGCAGTGTTTCTTTTGACAGGGGACTCAGAGCAGCACTACTTTGGGGGTTTCCTGGTATATTTAGATGGACCTTTCTGATAAGGCTTATTTCGTTTTTACCTTTCCTTCTCCTTTAAGGCTAAGAAAGTGATTCACAGTAAGTTTGGTGCCAGGTCAGACTTCAAGCAGTCCCCTCAATGAACCCTCCCACTTCGTGGTGGCTGATTTCACCCTTCTATAATGGATTATGAGTGGATCATAAAATTATAGTGGACTTCAGATTGGATTGAGTGCAAGCTTGGAAGCAGCAGGTTATAGTCGGATGTAGGTTGAAGAATTTCCAGTCTATTCATCACTAAAACATAATCCCTTGGTCTTTCACCTTTTTTTTGGTTTATCCTAGTGCTACAGTATGTGAAAATATGTTCACATAGAACTACAGTAACTATAGTTTCCATTAGACTGAATATCGCCATGCACGGGATTGATGGGAGGGAGGTCAGTCCTGAAAGTTATAGCAAATCTGCCTATGTTTGCTAATGAGAAAAAAGCAGAAACATACACAGCCCAGTTTTCCCTATATACATTTAATAGGATGTGCTGGAAAAGTCAGGGCCTCTAAGGTAAACTTATAAGTTGATGCCACCAAGACTATTGTTGCAATGTTTGAACAAACACATATATATGAATTGTTTGGTGTCACACACTTACATTGTTCATATAGATCTGAGAATCTTCCCCTTATTGTGTGGTTAGACAAACATATAATTATTAGCATACCAATATTAATATTTGCTTGTTTAGTTACTTCAGAGGCTTGAAGAGACTGGCTTAGAAACAGAAGGTATACTGAGGGTACCTGGATCTGCTGCTCGGGTTAAGGTAGGTATGTTTTCCTTTGCTACTTACTGGTCTTAAGACGGGGCCTCCAGCTCCAGCTCCAGTGCAACACAACATGCACCACTATATATTTTGTTTATTTGGTTATTCTGTAGTGTTGAGATGAGCTTGCTCTGCTGAAAAGTATGCTGGTCTGTGTTCTGTTCTGATAAGTGTGCTTAGTTTCTCTGGGTGAATGATTTTGATTATATTTGGTATCAATGTATGCTACGGGATGCTGTGCCATAGGGTTTCCCTGGCATTTTTTCATATTGGGCAGATATTTATCAGATAGGCTGTAAGCACAGATACTAAATCGGTTGGCTGGTTTATTTTCCTGTTGGGCTAGGACAGAATTAGCCTGTTGATATATTTCTCCGCTTTTCTGTCTATGGGGCATATTTGCTAAAGAGTGAATTGTGTTTTTTTGACAACAATTCGCCAAAATTACAATTCATAGAGAATTCGCCAATTTACAAAAAGACGAGTTAGACAATTCGCTAGCGAAAAACCTCAGTGCTAAAGAACTTTTGCACTGTTTCGTCATTTTTACCTGCCAATAATCCGGTAATTTATAAAAATGCGAACATTATCCTTTTTGCCAAATTGTACTTTGCCAGGTTCAGGCTGGCGAACTTCCATTATAAAGATAGAGCAGCCACTTTTAAATCACAATCAACATCGCCCTTTCCATGCTACTTTTCTCTATGGCAAAAATTCTTTTGAGAAAATATACTGGCAAATTTTCACAGAGAAGAGAAAATTCGCCACATTTCTCTTTAAAAAGTGAACTTATGATTTTTTGTAAATATGGAGATGTGTTGTGAAGATACACCTGGCAAAGTGAGGTGAACTTTCTTGATTTCCCCTATGTTTGAAATCAAGTTTGCTCCTTCAGAATTATGCAACATCATAAATAAGCATTCAACGAATGTTCTGCACCATTAATTTAACATACTACTGCATTCATATACACTTGTAATATTGTTTCAAGAATAATAAAGCTGTATTGCTCCATTGCACGAAACATAGTAAAGGGCTGAGGAACATTCTACTGAGGTTTCCTTCTGAGAAGCAGTTGTGATTGATGAACATCAAAGGTTTACAGTTATACAAGCAATTTCATGACAGATGTATAATTGCAAGACATCTTGAAATGATTTATAGTGGAAGAAAGTATGTCTTGCAAAAGATTTCTTTAAATATTTGCGAAATCTAGATTATAATCTGGACTGTATTTGTGAACTAGTAGAGTAGATCCCAAAGTCTTTAATATAATAATCTATAGTCCTGAATCCTGCTAATAATGCTTCTGTCAACAATTCTGAATTTAGAACCGTCGTTTAGCACCATCTGTTCCCTGTTATTTCCTTCTTTTGAATTTTTCTCTATTCAACTATTTTTTGTGTATCATGGCAAGAGCAGTCGGAGCGTTGGCTCCACTGCTCTCAGCCTGTGTTTTTTTCTGCAGGTGGAGAGAAGCAGATCTTCTTCCTTCTGCCACTCGGTATAGGTGGATTGACACAGCTATTGCCTTCATGTAGCTACGCAGATGGGCCCGAAAACATGAAAATAGGCACTTTGTGTAGCTACATAAAGGCAGAATCTATGATTGTCAATTCAGCTATTCAGAGTCAGAGAGGGAGCAGATCTACTTCTTTTAGCCTTCAGAAAAAACACAGGTTGAGAGTAGCAGAGCAAACCTACTGACTTCTTCTGCTTCCTTTACTCCTTTTTAAACATTCACATCATGTAGCATATTGACTACTGTTGCTCTGTATTTATAGGAATACAACAACTACAGCTGTCACTACCCCACTTCATAATGAATGCCATTGCCAGGCTTTTATACCTCATGCATCACTCCTTATCTGCCACATTATTATAGCAATGACTTTCAAAGTGGTTTCCAACTCTGTCCAACCTATGTCCAAGTTACCAAACTGCATATCATCTTATGACATGTACATGTTCAAGATTTAGTTAGAGCTGTGCCCCTTCTCTGGAATGCCCTTCCAGGTTCCAGCATATTCTCTACAAATTCTCAACCTTTAAGCATGCTCTTAACAGATATCTGTCCCTCATTTACATTATCTTAACTTCATTATTCATGATCTTCATAATCATCCTTCATGGCACATTTCTCACTTTTCCTGTCGTTTGATGGTGTCCAGCCCAAACCTTGTGTCTTATTCTTCTTTTAGTTCTAATGAGCAGGGACATCATTACCACTTGTCTGTATTGGCCTCTATAAAGGCTTGCCAATAATGATGATGCTGTACCAGGAGAATTAGAAGTATGGTGGCAAAATGTAAAGCGTTTGGTCATAAACAAGATATTGGACATAAGTCTGCAGATACTTTGCCAAGTATCATTTCCATTTTTATTGTTATGAAGATCCTGTTCTAGTGAAAATCTGTTTATTGCACCATACTTAAACTTGTTTATCTTAAATAGCACTAATACTAGCATAAGACTCGCTATACAGAATTATGCCTAAGCAGGAACATAACATCTTGAAAAGACTACATTGTTTTATTTCTAATGACCTGGTTATGTTCATTGTCAGTTCTTGTACTGACTGACAAATACATAGACCTACAGAACACACTGTATATCCAAATGTGATTTTGTATAGGCACTCCCTCCTTTTGTAGCCATTGGTGGTACATTGAATGCATCAAGAGCAATTAAGGCAAAAGTGACATCACAACAGGCTCACAAGATTGACTGCTAGAAGACAAGTTATTGCTCTGTATTTATTTTTTAAACAAATTTGTCTTGATTACACATTAAACAGTTAACAGTGTAACACTGTTGAATTGGTGGAATGAAAGCATTATTAGAGAGAGTAAACACACATCCTTGTTGAAGGAAAGTAGTAATTTGGAGATCATTTATGGTGAGCATTGATCCACAATTTGTGGGAGATAAAATGCATACAGGGCTTAATGAGGTAAAGCGAAATGTAAGAATGATTTAGTGCAAGTCATCTGGCACTCATACACAAATATTTATTTAGCGTTAGTAACATATTTCTCAACCCTTATTGTGAACATATGTACATATGGAGCAGAGGTAAATTAACTGGAGGATGTCATGAATCTGTACATTTCCAAGAACAGACCTGTTTTCTCTAATTTATTTTACAAGGAAGATAATAGTTAAAAAAATATATCTCTGGCAGACCAAACGACTAGAGATCTGTAATTCTACATTCTGGTCATGCTTACAGTACATAGGAAGAGGAAATCCGATGTAAAGCTCAGCATGGGTAAACATTACAAAATAAACCAAAAACCATGCCCTCAGCTGCAACTTATTTTCACTGGTAGAGCTGCAAGCTTAAGGGAACATTTTCAATACAAGTTATAGCATTTTTAAAAGAAAAGTATCAGTTTCTAGAGTGGAACTTTTGTTAAAGTTAAATGTGAAAAGAAAAATGTTTGAAGCACAGAGAAATGCCACCTGACAGCTCTCTAACAATGCAAGTAAACATGGTGTTATCCACCCTGTATCAGGGGGAAATGTGGGGAGATGAAAAACAACAGTGGTACCCTTTTACTAGGGTAGTGAGTCATGCCATTACACTTTACTTTCCCTCTGTGTCAGTTTCCTACTCTTTGCTGCTATTGCAGGGTTATTTTATACCTCAGCGATTGCCAAACTTTTTGAATTCATGCCCCACTTTAAGATTCAGGGCCACCTTAATTAGTTCCCCCTTAGCTCATTAATTTAGTGACGATATAGGAAGATATTGGTGATCAGTGTTCCCGTCATAGTGTCAGGAATATCTAGCACAGCATATTTACCTCCAAATCTCATTTTAACTGATCTTCAAGCTGGCCTTTAAGATGTCTCTAGTAGAGCAAATGGCATGTCCCTTGTTATCAGCATAACTGGCCTTAAGTCGAAGATCCCTTAATACTGCTCCAAGCCCCCCAGTTGGAGAGCCACTGCTATATCTGCACAATTGGATTAGACTTAAAATAAGAGGAGGGTCTTGGAACTCCCTATTTGCCCTGTCTTACTTCTACCCCATAGCCAGTGGGTCCAGAGCCATTTTTTATGGGGGTTACTCTGAAGTTAACATTGTGCCCCCATCCTAGATAGATGAATAATAATGAAAATAAATTTTACCCCTCCACTTCCATACTTTTCTTGTTGGTTCTCAGGTTCCTCTCCAACTTGTGATACCACATGTCTTACTTTCTGGAGTGAGGTGTCAGAACAGAAATGCAGGGCCTTCGACAGGGGTTTTACTATTTGTAAAAATCTGTAAAAAAAAACGGGGTTAATGTTATTATTTTGGTTGATCTCGCTTGTGTAGTCTTCTAAATCCCTACACCAGCTATCTGAACCTAAATAAGACATCCAGTTAGATTTTTAAAAAAGCCTTCCACGTGCTCTTTTCCCACCTGAATGACTGGGACTTTGATTTTTTAGGTGAATGACTGACCTTAATAATAAATATTTAATAATATATAATCATTTAATTATTTAATAATTTGTAATAATTAATAAATAGCAGGGAGAGTGCAAATCCCACAACGACTCAAGAGACACATAAACTGATCATTGATCACTAATCATTGTCACCAGTCTCCCCAGTAGGTGAAAGTGTAAAAAATGGTCAGGACAACGATAGTGATAAAGATCCAAATCATGTTGAGCTTTTTCTAACATTTTTTTTGCAGCAGCAGTAGAAGAAAGATCAATATTTACCTTTAGGCTGAATGTAGTGACCTCACCTTGTGGCATCTCTGTCTCAGTTCTAATGAAATGTGCAGGAAGTGTTTGGCTTTCCTTTTTTTTCCATTATTCCAAAACCAACTGATAGGTCACCCTGCAAATGTGATTTATTAAGTCTGAAGGCACTGGGGCTTCCTAACATTCCATTTCTGAGAAAAAAATTACTCTTGCTGCTTACGTTTCATTAAATTATCCGTTCAGTGTAGTCTTAATTGCTACCCACGGATATTTCTTTTTTTTAAAAAAAAGGGAGGGAGGTGGATAATTTATATGTATTAAAGATATAATTTTGAATTGTGTATATTTAAATAGATGAAGTCCTGCAGGAAATGGTCAGTACTGTGCTGTACCTGAAAATATACCACCCTTGCTTTCTAGCTGTAGTGATAGGAAAATTGGTTGGCTGTACTTTAAATACTAAATTACATGGGTTTTTAAACAAATCCAGATTTGAAAAGCGCTTGGGTTATGTGAGTTTTGCACACATTCCAGAACAATTGGATAATGTTTGGAGCATGTGCTCTTGATTAAAGAGACCATTTTGTAAGTATTATATGTAAGACTCTCCTGGAAATATTTCAATATACTGTGTATCCAGTTACCAAATCTGCAAAATCAGACATTACAGATTCCTTGGACTAATCATAATTTCATATGTTTTAATGTAGTTCTGTGTGTCTGTCTATAAAATACTTCTATATCTAAACCACCTTAATGAATTCAATTCTTTAAATTACTTTTTTCCTTAAGTAATAAATCGTTATTTTTAAAGGGAAAGTTCACCTTTAAAGTAACATTCAGCTTGTCCTAGTAATAACCTAAGTAACATAGCAGTTGCTGGTGTGTGTGTGTGATTTTGCAAAGTTTGTATCTATTTTTTGACAGAACTGCTAAAAAGACACTTTAGGGGTGATTTACAATGCCCAATGCAGTGTGCAAAGTGTGAAAAAAGCAGCAATCAAGCATTTTGTTTGCACTTTTTGCATTGTAAATTACCCCTTGTGTCCCCATCAACTGTACAGCAGCTTTCAATTCAAGTTTTTGCAGGCTAACATATGGAAGAAAATGACTTTATACAAGAAATGTTGTACAATTGAGAGACAAAAGAAACATGTTGTGATGTTTCTCAGCTTAGAACTGATGTGAGAAGCATCAGATGACTCTTTTTTTTAAGCAGAGCAACATCACAATATGTTTCTTTTACCAGATGTCATTCTTTCCCAGTGGGTGGTGCTGTTTCAGATTTTTTTCATAAGCAGTGTAAAAACTGAAACTATCCTTTATCCTTTAATAACCTTTCGAAAAGCTTTCCTACCACTGACGTCAGACTAACTGGCCTATAGTTTTGAGGCTGAGAACGGGATCCCTTTTTGAATAGCGGCACCACATTAGCAAAACGCCAATCTCTTTGGAAATATGCCAGACCTCAAAGAATCCTATATGATCAAATGTAGTTACGAATATTAGTATAAATACAATATACAGCACTATCACAGGATCAACGTCATTAACAAACCAATGAAATATTATACTGAATATACATGCATTCCATATGTGTAAAATACACGGTTCTTAGACATCATTCATAATAAAAAACAGTTAAAAACAAACAACATTGTAACAATAATGTATCATTATCCATCAAAATTACTATTGCTTTGTGTAACACCCATATATCATATCGTTATTGTGTTGCAATGAAGGAACAAAAATTTCAGTTACTTATGTTACTAATGTGGGAATCATTGAGTCTAACACACTGAACTATAACTCCCACTCAGTATATATATATATATATATATATATATATATATATATATATATATATATATATATATATATATATATATATATATATAAGATCCAGGCAAGCAGAAGAAAATATGTCAATAACATCAATGAAAAAACAGGAAAATATGGAAGAAAAATATATATGTATATCCAAAGGGTACTTATGTGAAATTAATACATTGTTAATGGATAACTGAACCAATAAATGTAGCTGTCGCAGTTAAAATTGATTACTAAATTATTACTAAATGCTAATAATTACTAAATGGGGCCAATCATCACAAAAAACAATATGAATATGTATATATTGTACAATGTAAGTTAATGTGCAGCAGCATTCATATAGTCAGCCTGAGAAGAATAAATTAATTAATAAATTAATTATTTAATTAATAAATCCAAACAAAATACACTCAATTTAATCAACAAAACAATTTATTTCCCACTCTCTATACAGCCCACCCGGGTTAACTGTTCCCAGCCTATAAATCCCAAATCATTCCTTCTTCAAAAGGGATTTTTCAAGATCTCCTTTCCTAATTCCAGGTATTACCCTATCTATCACTTGACTCACATTGTGTACCATCATGTTTTTCTATCAGATGCTTAGCAACTGCTGTCCCCCCTAGAGACACAACTCATGTGTTCAGAAATGCATTTTCATATTGGTCTATTGTTTTGCCAATGAACTGGATGCCACAAACACAAGTAATTAAATATACCACCCATTTCTTACTACAATTGGCATAAAATTTCATCTTGTATGTGCGAGACCTATTTCTGGGGCCGAATTCCTTGGAAGGTTTCATGAGGTTGCAAGCATGACAGCGTGACCTACCACATCTATAGCAGCCTTTTACATCTAACCAGTTACAATTCCCAGTTTCTTTACGATCCAAGAACAAACTAGGAGACAATTGTGAACCCAGGCTGTTACCCAGTTCTTCGCCAGTATCCACCATGTCTGTTCGCACCACTTCTTACTGATAGCTGATTTCAGCCCCTGTGTGGCCCTGGCCTTAAGCAACACAGCTGGTTCTAACTTCTCTTGCCCCATAGGATGCTATTAATACATTCATGATTACATTCAGTTATCTCTCCGCCACACCCATTATTGGGGTAAGGTCACATTGGGAGTTTCGCGGAGATTTAGTCGCACAGCGACTAATCGCATGTTCTTTGGGGCAACTAATCTCCCCAAACTGCTTCCCCCTGTCTTCCGCCTGCTAGAATGAGAAATCGCCTGCAGCATGGCACTTGGAGCGATTTGTTTTCTGAAGTCGCCCGAAGTTTCCTCATGACTACAGAAATGTAAATGTGCAAAATTAGAAACCCCAGGATTTTTAAATATAGATATAGATATTAAAGGAACAGTAACACCAAACATTAAAGTGTTGCAAAGGAATGAAAATATAATGTACTGTTGCCCTGCACTGGTAAAAGGGGTGTATTTGTTTCAAAAACACAATTATAGTTTCTATAAATAAGTGAATGTGTAGCCATGGGGGAAGCCATTCAAGCACAGGATACACAGTAGATAACGCATAAGTTCTGAAGAATGTATCTGTTATCTACTGTGTATCCTGTGCTTTTTCTCCTTTTTCAGCTTTAAATGGTTGCCCCCATGGCTACACAGCAGCTTGTTTATATAAACTATTGTAGAGTTTCTGAAGCAAATACACCAGTTTTTTTTTTTTTTTCAAACATGTTTTTATTAATTTATAACATATATAAACTGTTTTCAGTTTGCAGTGATATGAATAGTAAGAGTAAGCATGGCGTAAGTTCAACAATTTTCAAAAATGATTGTTTGATAACATATAAGTACATTACAAAACATACAGCTCATAATATATTAAATAGTATTATGTAGGACTCAATGGATAGATTGCCAGTAGTCTGTTAATCAAATACACCAGTTTTACAAGTACATGGTAACACTATATTTTATACTGAATTATATATATTACACATTTTTTGGTGTTACTGTTCCTTTAATCATGTTATTAGTAAAATGATGATTATATATGCATTTGTGTTTATAGTGAACTTAGGCTCAGTGGCATCAGAAGGCAATTAGAGGAGTTGTTCACCTTCCAACACTTCAGTTCAGTTGTTTTCCAGATAGTTCACCAGAAATAAAGATTTTTTCAATTTCAATAAAATTTTCTATTTGTGACCAGTTATATAATAATAAATATAAAATTACATTGTTCACTTTCTTACGTCTTTCTTGAGCAGCTTGGTGGGGAGGGGTCAGTGATTCTGTAACTGTTTTAAACTGATACATAAGTTAATAAATTTCCTATCTTTGGCCCTGCTGAGCTGAATCCCCGAGTCTCATTAAAGGTAGATGTTCTAAATTAAATAATAGTTATTATTCTGCAGATGCTACTGAGAAGTGTATCAACTAATAGGGTTGCTTTTGGGCAGGCAATAATATACAGTAGATGCCATGACTTCCCCAGAATGGTCCCCAGTAGGGATGTAGCGAACCGCCGACAATGTGTTCGCGAACGCCGGCAAAAACGCGGCAAAAAATGCGAACAGTTCGCGAACAGTTCGCGAACTTCGAACATCCGAAAATCGTTCGATTCGAACGATCGAAGGATTTTAATCGTTTGATCGAACGATTTTCGTTCGAATCGAACGATCGAAGCCATTGGATCGAATGATTTCATTCAATCCAATGGCTTCGATCGTTCGATTCGAACGAAAATCGTTCGATTTTAGCGATCGAATGGTCGAACGATTTTGACGCGAACGCCTATTGGCGAACGTCGCGTGACGTTCGCGAACTTGCGACGGACGCGAACAGTCGAAGTTCGCGCGAACTAGTTCGCCGGCGAACAGTTCGCTACATCCCTAGTCCCCAGAAATATCATGTTCCAGAAACATTTGTCTCATTATTATTATAGGCTATTTTGTCAGGAACCTTTGGATTTTAAAATATCATTGAGAATGCAAGCTAAGATATCGCTTAAATGGTGGCATACTCTATAATGTACTTTAACTTGTTTATAACATGTACATGAAAAGTTAATTTAAGAAATAAAAAGCCATATGTGCAATGAAATAGTTATATCCAGCTTTAAAAATCAACTTTAGTTAGAGAAGTCCAACACAATTCTGTAACATGATAATTTTTGGTGTTAAAAAACATAATATGCATTAAGTGCCCAGCCCCTCAGACCTGATGACCTCTTCATTAACTTTCAAAGAGAAGCATGTTAAGAAAAATATACTCACTTGTAATATTTTTTAATTACTGGTGTCATTTCAGGTTGTCATTAATATTTGTTTATTGTAGAATCTGCGTGAAGAGCTAGAACTGAAATTTCACGACAACTCTTTTGAGTGGAATAAAGTCCGCAACAATGATGCTGCAGGCCTGTTAAAAATGTTCATACGGGAGTTGCCATCTTCTCTCTTTACTATGGAGTACCTTGCTGCCTTCATTACATTGGTGGAAAGTAAGTCAGTATATGAAATCCATTATAAATACAAGTCAAATGCATGTGTAGCTTATACAGAAAATGCTGAAAACTGCACGGTTTATCCTTTCACATACATTGGGCTTTACATTAGCCTACATAAAATTTGTTTGGCAGTTGTCATATAAGAAAGTAAATGGCTGTGTCTGTGATATAAAATTAGGGCTAAAGTCATATCTTGAAAATATACTGTGTATAGAAAGAGCACAGAATGTTGCCTCACCTACATTTGAGTTTCTGTGCACATGTTCAAGATCTGTCTACTTTAAAGAATTTGTTTTTGAAGGGCTTGAGTAATTGTGCATTCCTTCGATTCAAAGAAACCTTGAAAAATTGATCAGGGTATTATTGGATTTTAACAATGGATTTTCTTTTCTTTTGCGCAATATGTTGGCGCTATATAAATACATGTTAATAATAAAATAATAAATAATAATGATGGATCTCCAAGTTTTGAGAAGGCTGTCTTTTGTCAGGCCTTGTAAGGACACATACACACACATATATATACTGTATCTTTATTTAATGTTTAGACATAATGTAATAGTTTTCAGAATTACATGTACGTCATGAGCTTGGAAGAGCAAGATATGTTGGGGCAGTGCTGGGATGCATTGTCTTACATTTGCTTAGTCATTGGAAGAGATAGGTAAGCCTAGGTTGATCTGAATATTAATTCATATTTATTCCCATAAAAAAAACCATTGACAGAGTTTTTCAATTCAAGCCCTGCTTGAAGATCCAACCTTTGACCAAGGTTCAGCGTTAAACTGGGCCGGTGGGACACTGAGACAAAGCCCAGTGAGCCCCCGCCAACCCAGACCTGCTCCCCACTGAAAACAAATGCATACTTTCCAACTGTCCACATTTTCACAATTTTGACAGCTGAAATGTCTTTGATCTTCTGCACTGATGCCAGAAAAAGATGAAAAGTTGCATTAACAGAACTGTAATAACTCATAAAACATGACCCTAAAACCCCCAGAAATGTGTTCAAACCTTCCAAATTTTGTAAAATAGGCATGTTATTTATGGGGTGTGACCACTAAATGGGCATGGGTTAGATATTTTTCACCACGCTAGGCACAAAGGATCT
Source organism: Xenopus petersii (assembly GCA_038501925.1). NCBI lineage: Eukaryota > Metazoa > Chordata > Amphibia > Anura > Pipidae > Xenopus > Xenopus petersii. The sequence goes on along the minus strand of CM076683.1, from coordinate 96,938,917 downwards.
TTTTTGTCCCTCTTTACATTTTCCAAATTTTGGGAGGTATACTAATGTCTGTGGATAAGTATAAGGTATGTGAGAGGGGATGAGGTGGGTTGTGACATCAGCTAATGACTGTGGTGAGGGGCCCCTGAAGTTGTAGCCCTGGTGGGCCCCAGAACCCTTACACATATGCACCAAGTCGAACACTGCCAAGGTACATTTGATCAGGTCCCCCCTTAGATCATGAATTGGGTACTTAAATAGTAAAAATAGTGTATATCCCCCCCCCCATTCACCACAAATCACACCCCAACTAACCTTCAGCTGCAATATCAGGTGTATCTAGGAGAGGCAATTAGCATTCCCTCCACCTTCTTACCCTCACTGACCTCCAAGCTGTCTATGGGAGCAAACGGCCTTTCTCCTCAATGCTTATCATCACTGGCCATCAGGCTGAGCCCCCTGGCACTGTTCCCTTCCAGGGGGACAGAGACATTTTTTTTGGTTTCAGTTGGGAGAGTATACAAACATAAATTGCTAGCTTGAATAAATGGCAAAATGGTAGAATCCATTAAGGGCTCTTACTCACTGGTTGTAGCTGCGCTCCCCTGTGTTCCATTTTTCTGCGTTCAGCCGCAGGGGAGCGCAGGAATAGATGCATTACATTTTTTCCAATGGGGCTGTACTCACACAAGCGCGTGTAGGCACCAAACACAGGAAAAATGCAGCATGTTGCGTCTCAACCTGCGTTCGGGCCTACATGCGCCTGTGTGAGTACAGCCCCATTGGAAAAAATGTAATGCGTTCCCCTGCGGCTGAACGCAGAGAAACGGAACACAGGGGAACGCAGCTACAACCGCTCGTGAGTAGGGATGTAGCGAACCGCCGACAATGTGTTAGCGAACGCCGTTCGCGAACACCGGCAAAAAATGCGAACAGTTCGCGAACAGTTCGCGAACTTCGAACATCCGAAAATCGTTCGATTCGAACGATCGAAGGATTTTAATCGTTCGATCGAACGATTTTTGTTCGAATCGAACGATCGAAGCCATTAGATCGAATGATTTCATTCAATCCAATGGCTTCGATCGTTCGATTCGAACGAAAATCGTTCGATTTTAGCGATCGAATGGTCGAATTGTCGAACGATTTTGACGCGAACGCCTATTGGCGAACGTCGCGCGACGTTCGCGGACGCGAACAGTCGAAGTTCGCGCGAACTAGTTCGCCGGCGAACAGTTCGCTACATCCCTACTCGTGAGTAAGAGCCCATGCGGCCTATTGTCAAGCTTGACAAAAGGCCGCATGGCTTGAAACGTTGCGGTGATGCCCAAAGCTGAAATAAAGGCTTTTTAAACACTAAAGTTTCACAGTCTGGTGCTGTTCTACATACAAAGGCTGTTATTTTTTACCAGTGCTAATGGAGACCTTTATGTTCATAGTGTAAAACAGAGAAGCCAGGTGCACAGCTTGCAAGATTTCTCAAGATTACTTCTAGCATGAATGTGAATATTAGTACAGTAAATACATGTTTGTTTCTTGCTGAATCCATATATGTTTGATTTATACTGGTTAGGCATGCATCAGTCATCTGTTTACATTTTGTAATGTAATAATAAGTGCCTTATTCCAATCATTTGTCTCTCGTGAGGCACTCCCATTCTGTCAATACTAGCTAATTCCATTAGAGTTAGTCTGAGTGGCTAGAAGACTCATTATGGGCTCCATAAAAATAATTGACAAATCCAGTTAGTTATTTATGTCCATATGCTGTATGCATTTAAGTCTGTGCGCACATGGAACATATTGATTTAATCCTCAATCTTTTCCTGATATGCAGAAGGACCCCACCCGAACCCCCACTGACTGCAGCTGATGCTGAGAGATGCCTTATTAAAAGTTTAGGGGGTTTAAAGGGTTGATGTACAAATGGGGGAAATGGTGCAAATCCAGTGGACTTTGCCCCCACTTGTAAAAGCCTTTAATATGTTTTGCACTTGAACTCACCATATAAGGGGGTGCATCTTGGTGGGATGTATGCATCAACTTAAATGCCCCTTAGCATACCAGCACTTGGGTCCACACAACAGTAAATAAGCCCTTACGTTTACATTATGTATAGCTGAAAAGGGTCCCTTTGATGTTAGATGTACCTGACTACAATTGCCAAATATTTGCACAAGCATAAGAATGGTATGCCTCTTTTAGCATTATGTCAGTGCAGAAATTTGTTACTGCCCCAGGTTTGCATTGTTCCATTGTTAGGAAGGCAGTAGCTTCCAAAAATATGTCTTGTGTTTCTTTCTCTCATAGCTAGAGCATGTGCATAAAGGGGTTGCTCAACTGTTAATTAACTTTAAGTACGATCTAGAGATATTCTGAGACAATTTGCAATTGGTGTTCCTTTTTTATCATTTGGGTTTTTGAGTTATTGAGCTTTTTATTCAGCAGCTCTCCAGTTTGCAATTTCAGTATTGATTGCTAGTGTCAAAACTACTCTAACAACCATGCATTGGTTTGAATAAGAGACTGGAATATGACAAGTAACAGGTTCGGGCTCACCAGCCAGGCTGAAGGGTAAATACCCGGGGGACACCAGCTTTGGTGGGTTCTATGCCCTCTGATTACATTGGTGGGAGACGCAGGAAGGATGAAGGAGGTCAGAGAGAGGAGCTGTAGCAGCCAACCACTAGGTCCACCCACCCCCTGCCAGACAGTAGTTACTGAGGGCCTGATCTTATATATCGTATAGGGGGGCTCCTTTTGCCTGGAAGATGTACTAGTACTCACTCTATTAAAATCACCAGACATCATGTCTCTCTAAATGCAAGATTTGTACAAAAGATAGTTAATTTTTTTAGATTTTGTTTGTACCGGAATCAGTTATTTGAATGAGCTTTAATTTATCTGCTAGGACAGGAAGTCCCCCTGTAAAATATATTGGATCTAATTGTCAATGAATGTCTGACACCCAACTGGTGTATGAAGAGAGAATGAAGAGAAACAGGTGCTGATAAACTTGATTATTTCAACAATGCAGAATATTTAATTGATTGTATTTAGTAAGTTTATTACCTCAGTATGATGAAGAGTATGGTACATTTTCATTTTGAGATAGTTCTCCTTTAAACTAGATTCTAGTTTAGCTTTCAAATCAAATACAGCTAGGGGCCAAACCATTCTCTGGTTTAACATGTGCTTAACCTGCTCATCATTCAGCTGACTCAACGTCTAAGCTCAAATGCTGCAGTAATTATAACATGTTCATCAATACAATTTTAAACACACTTAGCTGCTAATTGTCCTTCAAATTGAATCACCAGGCTTGCAAATCCTTTGTTGTCAGTGTATTGTCAGTGTATTGCCAAAGTGTTCAAGGTTTTTCTGCCATCAGCTGGTGCCACTTATTTTATTACGAGAAGATCTAAACCTAGAGATTTTTCTCTTTTTTTGCAAAATAATAAAAGTAAAGGTTTTATGCATTACCTGTAACAATATAATGTGCACTAAGGATAAAGGTTTTAGCATAATAATGGCCAAAATGACAATTCTTTCTATTCATATGATGTACTGAGGATGTTGACATATAAGGATTCTACCTCCTTACACAGAGCTCATTGTGGCATTGTCATATCCTTGCCCTCCAGCTATTGTGATTAAATGCTTCCATGATCTTCAGCCAGACTGCATATTATAATTCTGAGCTGGAGAGGCACTTGCCCTATAAAAAGGGTGGCAACAATAAGGCTACCTCTCTATCTAGTATCAAGATGAAGAAATTAGACAGATTTCACCAGAGAACACAAGCAATATGAAATAATCTCAATCAGCGATTCTTTACTTGTGTTTGGACTCAAAGGGGCAGATTTACTCGAGGGCGTTACCGTCTGCAGGGACATCGGCAATTAGCTAACGGGTGCAGGTGTCACTTCACTAGCGAATGAGATAGACGCTAGCGCTCATTCCACTCTATCGCAGACGACATTACTCCACAAATTTTACTGAACGTTACCTCTTTCGCCAGACTTGCCTTCACCAGCTCAGACCATGCGAAGTGCACTGGAGTGCATATATATTCCTCAATCTTCTAAAAAAAGCTTCTAAGTCCAAAAAACACTGGCGTCTTTTCCTTTTTTCAGAGTTATGGCCTAAAAAATCGCTTGAAAATATTTTTGGGTAATCGGCTTCCCCCATAAATTGTCTAACATATGGAATATTAACTATGTGTAGGGCATTATAACAACTCTATTTTCTTTAATAAGGTTCCCTGGAATCTATAATGTAATGTATTTGCTGCAACATATACGTCCATTCAACTTTAAATTTCCCGCTATATGCAAATTAACCTGTGCGCAAGACCTCTAGCGAATTTGCGCTAGGCAGAAATTAACGCTAGCGCATCTTCACTTTCAATTGCTCACATTGCCAAAGTAACACTAGCAAAACATCACCAGCTTTCAGCGCCCACAACGAAACTTCACATTCCAGTGAATTAGCGTTGTCTAAGAGAATTTTCACCTGGTGAAGTGTAGCGATGGCTGTGAAGCGGTCGCTGGTGAATTTTCACCCTCGAGTAAACCTGCTCTAAAGATCTCCACCCTATTTAGGGTAGGCAAAATCAATGTACATCTTCCAGTTTAGTTTTGCAAAACTAGTTCTATACCTACAGTACACTTTGGTCCCTAGAAAAAATTTGAAAAAACAATTAATCTATATGTCCTGTAGAGAGGCATCTTGTAGCACTGGACTCCATTTTTTATTAGGAACGTGTTTACTGCTTTGCATGTTTACTATGTTATTTGTATATGTCTTTTGTTTAATATTACAGGCAGGCCTTTTCCTTTCACAGGGTGGCCTTAATGTCTGGTAGACCAAGAAACTGGAGGCCTTTAGAAACTTAAGGTACTATAAGAATGAGCACTGTGTGTTATTCTCCGAAACTTCCCCTATAATATTATAGATGGTTTCTGCTATTATCATCAGCGATAGAGGCAGCTCAGTCTGCTAACACATTTATGAGAGCGTTGAAGGGAAAACGTTTTCTCACATGCCAATCTTTTAGCCATTGACATTTTATGGAAGAAAACACAACTTCTCATGAATCCACATATGCTTTAATGTGAGACTTCTCTCAGCAGCTAATCATATTGTTACCTTTTCATCAGAAAACTTATTCAAGTTATTTTTCATTTCTTCAGAAATCTCCAAGATCAAATTGCAGCTCCAAGCTCTTCATCTATTAATCATGCTGCTGCCAGATGCCAACAGAGATACTGCCAAGGTAAATTAGACACAATATTGCTAAATGTTCATCATGCTTGCCTTGAGGGTTCTTTGAAACTTTCATACTGACTTAAATATTTGTCTTAGTTGCGCCGACTTACAGAAGACATGGCAATACTAGAAGAAAATGTTTTAAAACATTGGGACTGCCTCCCTTAATTAATTATTTATTTAATAGTGGTGGGTTAAAGGCCTCTCCTGCCATATGTAGATGGAACAGGCTTAAAGTGGCAGTATACATTCAGTTGTTTTCTATTTTAGATTGCTCCTTTTTAATTTGATTAAAAAAAGTTCAGCAATTAATATTGTTAAAACACATTTCTAAATGAAAAAAAGAAAACTACAGAACATGTTCTTTGTTGCCTCTTGTTGGTGTAACCGGGGATCAAACATTTTTTTCCTAGGAAAATGCCTTTGTTTTTCTTTTTTCTAAGAACAGGTCTGCCCTCATATGTCCTTAGAGTTATATTGTAGAGAACCCTATGCTAGTGATCACACATGAGTTACTGTAGTAATTCAAGCAGAAGCTTTACTAAAAGTCATGGGGTTGTTACAAAATTAAAAAGTTATGCAATTAAAATATCCTATTAATGAGCTAGGGCACTGCAGAGGAAGGGCAACATTGATATTAGAAAATATGATTAAGAACATTGAGCTAATAAATGGTTTAAAAATTTATTTTAAGCTCTTTCCAAAAATAGCCCTTTGTAGAGCTTTGGCACCTGAATATAACAGGGTCAGAAGACGTCTTGGAAAGCTCTTTGGGGTTAGAATTAAAAGACACACTCCTTGACCTTACCATTATAACTGTGTAGGATCTACTCCTCCATCTAAATAACATCACAAAAACAGTTTTTATTGTATGTGCCAAGAATGGGCAGAATATGGAGAACACTTTAAGCCATGGTTCTTTGAAATGAGTTTGTAAAACTATGGCACTTTCTACAGTTAGGGCAATGCAGGGAATGAGGGTGCCTCAAATAAAAGTGGAAGATAATAATAATAATCGAAACATCTCGCTCACTCAGCACATGCTATCTCATACTGTATATAGCCTGTAGAGTATTGGTTCCCAAACTCAGCCTGAAGGACAATTAGGACAATATTTGGGGAGAATCTGAGATTTCTATAACAAATACCTGAAATGTGCTAGGAGGTTTGGAGTAAAAACATATTTACTGTTCTAGTTATCGTATGCATATAAATCAGTAAAAGTTTAATACCAAGGGAATAAAAAAACTAGCACATTGGTAAAAAGGCATTGTGATGTACTGGTGATACAAGAAAGGAGAAGAATTATAGCAAAGAAAGGAATGAAACAAATATGTATACGGGCGGAAATGGAGGCTTCACCACTGTTGTCATGAAATGAAACCTAGGGACTTCTCTTCCCTTTGACAAGCCAATTTCTTCTTTGTATAGGCTTTGTTAAATTTTCTGAAAAAGGTGGTTTCAAATGAGGAAAAGAACAAGATGAGTCTGTGGAACGTGTCCATGATCCTTGCACCAAACCTATTCATCTGCAAACGCAAAAGTGCAAACAAGGAGGAAATGAAAGCAGCCGCATCCACAGCCCATATCGTTCGGCTTTTAATTAGGTACCAGGACATCTTATGGACGGTAAGATAATATGGGTTCCAAATTACAATATATAATGCTGCAATATGTATTGTTAAAGTGAAATGTATTGTTAAAGTAAAGGTGTCTGTAAATTGTGTCTATGTTCTTTACAGCTTATGTACTTGGTAATATAAGTGAGCTCCAGGGGGTAGGAACATGTTATTTATGTGTTAATATCATTTTAGAGAAGGCATTGCTTTTGATTTGCATTCGAGTTAGGAGAAGAATGTTGGTAGCTGTAGATTACAGCCTTTCTTATCCAAAGTGCCAGTTTTAGGGAAGGGCAGAAAGCACAGTTGCCTCTGACCTCAGAATATGGATTATTTCTTGATATCCTACCCACAACCGGTAGGTAACTCCATGGCAGTGATGTTTTTAATGTTTACCCCTTTGACATCAGTTTGAACTGCTCAATTGTACACTACTATGCATCTATGTAAACTAGTGAATATTTTTATTTGTGGGTTACAAAAGGTGCAAACTTTCCTACAGGTCTAGTCACCTATAGTAGACATTCAGCAGGTACCATTTACTTTTTTTTCAAAGCAACACATTATAAGCTGCCTATGAATTACATATACAGAGACATATATCCTTTGCTCTGGCGAAGCAGCCTTAAAGCAACTCCTAGAAACATCCTCCTCCTTTGTCAACAAATATCCAACTAGATGTATTTATTTGATTTTCTTTTTAATTTTAATATAGGTTCCCTCTTTCCTAATCTCCCAAGTAAGGAAAATGAACGAGGCAGCTATGATTAACAATAAAAGGCAGCTGATTTTTGATAAGAGTGTAAAGAAGTTATTACGAAGGAAGACCATGGAGCGAGAAAGACCTGAAAGGAGAGAGGTACTGAATTCATCAAAAAATTGAAAGATAATATGTTTTACCTTTATTTGATTGATTGGGTCATGGCTTCTTCATTATAATCATCATCACTACACATTTTTCACACCTCCCACCGGCCACCTAAAGGGATTTATTGAACTCCAACTTTCTTTGTACAATAATTGTTTGAACAGTTGCACTTTTTTACTCCTCTTAATGAAAACATTGACTTACACACATCTAAAAAACACACTTTATTATTGTGAAAGAGAGACATAGGTCTGTCATGTTCAACCAAAATAAGAACTTTCAGCAATAAAGGTATTTTTCATATTCCTTTCAGACCTATTTAAAGGACAAGTAAAGTAAAATTGCTCTGAGATGCCAATTTTTATAAACCATCGCAAGGTTCAAATTTGCCAACCTCTTATCCAACCCAGCATGCCTCTTTAAAAAAAGAATCAACTTGGTTCCAAGCAAACTACGTTCCATACTTGCAGGTGTCCCTTGTGGCTGCATGTGAGTATAGTTCCCAAAACTGACTATTCCACATATCCAGCCTGGGATCACAGGAAAATTAGCACCAAAATGCTGTGCTGCTATGTACCCTTGGCTGCGTATTCTCTATGCATGGCCCAGTGAAAAAAAATGTTTTGTTCTGTATATAGACAAAAATAATATATTCATAAATACGAGCAAATATTTGCATTTTGCAATGTAACATTCTTCATACAGCAGATATTTCATTGAGCATTCTAACTGCACATAGCACATTTTTAAGACTTGCTTCAAGGTAGTTTATTCTTGAGCTGGCACAAATAATTGTTTTCAGTATTACTTACAGCATGCAAAAACTATAGAATTTGCTGTCTTTTTCAAATGAATTGATCACTAAATACCTTTGTGTATTCACAAAACCTATTTGCATTTGTGCAGAGGACTAAAAATTGTTCACAAGGCAAAAAATGTTAATGTTGCTCTTATTTTATTCATTATTTTTTTTCTGTTCCCCCATATGTGCATTCTGTATTATAATTCAAATATGTCAATACCAATTGCTGACCATTATTGCCAACAAACAGCTGTGTTTGGAAGTAGATCTAAATGAATACATTAAAGACAGAAGAACTGACTGTTCCACTTTATATGTATCATAAAGGTTGGGAATCATACAGCAGGCAGAATAACTGCTAATAGGCTTTTATTTTGTGTCCACACAACATGTTTCAGGCTTCAAGGACCCTTTCTCAAGTTCCCACACTTGAAAAAGGGCCCTCGAAGCCTGAAACATGTCGTGTGGACACAAAATAAAAGCCTATTAGCAGTTATTCTGCCTGCTGTATGATTCCCAACCTTTATGATACATTTGCATGATTTGTGGATGCCAGGACGGAGTATCCAGGGAACTTCATACAAACAGCCTACCAATTTAAAATACACAGCTGACTGTGTGAGCCTACATTGTTCCACTATATATAACAAGGTCCAGAAGAGCATGAGGAATGACATTGCTTTCAGCTTGTAATTAGAAGGTGATGATGCTGCACAGGCCAGATGCAGTCTTAGTTCCCTGGATATATTCCCAAAGAGATGACTGAGATTGATTTTCCCATCCTCTATACAGTTTTATATTTTGTCTCAGTTCTCTTAAACACGTGGCATGTTTCTAAAAAAAAAACAGTTTACAAAAGCTAATCAAAATATTTATATTTTAAAGATATAATTTTGAAAGAGATAAATATATTTTCACTTACAGCCTATGCTGTAACTGGAAATGCAGATCTATAACACTGCACACTGGCATAATGATATTGTATTTATTATGCATTGCTTGGCATGAATTCATGTCTAAGTAGAACAGCTATGCTTTATATAAGCTAGTGTTTATGGTGTCAAATATTTTGCATGACTTTAAAAATATGTGCCCAATGTAATTTTTCTTTAGATTTTTGGCCTCATTTACCAAGTGCAGGGCAGGGTGCAACGTTACAAACTGTCATGCTTATTGCACACTTGCCCTGACCTGCACTTTGTTGAACTGCACACTTGTTTCCAGCCCAGCTATTTGTTGAATGGCCACATGCCTGCATTTGCCTCATGAATACAGTGCTGCCTGTGTTCAAAGCACTGTATTCATGAAGGAAATGTGAGCAGGGGGAGGCACCTCCCACCTCATAACATGCTCATTATTCAGATGCACAAGTTAGGGAGCACCAGAGGCCATAATGTACTACAGTTGCAGGGCAAGTGGTAAGTACAGGACCATCATTACACTTTGCACCCTATATAAGATTTTTAAGGTGCAGAGTATACAGTAGATATATATATACCCTATAGGCTTTGTAATAGAGAACTAAGGAATGGGTTTTTGAAGTATTTAATGCTTCTGCATTGATGGCAGGGTTCTAAGTAAGATACCCCTATGAAGGGGAAGATTTACTTGATTTCTGAGTCATTAGACGGGATCCGGGTTGTATCATAAAGTAGAAGAGGACTTCAGGCTGCATTGGGTTTGCGTTGCAAAGTATTAGATCTGGGTTAGATTCAGGTTGAGAAAGTTTTGTCCTGCTAATCATGAATGTCTGCCGATGTATTGGAGAGGAGCAGTGTATTGAGCAAACAGTGACCAGTAAGTGGGAAAAAATGGAGAATGGGTAACCACTCGTGCTACATTGTTTGGCAATAAGACCTACTGGAACTGTGTGGATTGATCTGCGTGGGCATCTTTATCCTCATCTTATGTGGATTTGTGTCTCTTAAAATAATCACCATGGATGTTATACACTATTTTTGTCAATAATAAATAAAGGGAAATAAAGACATTGCCTTTTATAGTTATGTGACTTCAGTTACTTTCTTACTGTAATTTAGTCATATACATCTCAGAATAGTATTTTTGTGTCTTTAGCTTTGTTTCAATCAATCCACTGTTGTTTTATTTTAAAATTGTGGTCTGTGTGTTCTGTTCTTTCCCCGTATCTATATCTTGTATAATGTGCATATCTAGACCTACCAATTCCGCTCTTTTGTCTGCCAGCAGCTAAAAGATATTTTTTCCACTGAGATGTCTGTCCCTTTTTCCATTATCCTTGATAATCCCAAGAAAAAGGAAAATTTCCTGAGGTATGCAAGCCATGAGCTCTGATAGCCGCGTTTCGGTTTGTATTTCAGCACGGTGATGTACCTGAAGGGGTGATAAGAGTCTACGCTCCGCTGCACTCAAAGGTTTCCATGGCAATCCAGCTGAACAGTCGCACGAAAGCCAAAGACATTCTGGCAAGATTTCACTGTGAAAACAGGTATACAGAGTTGAATTTAGATATGCTTTTTTAAACCTACATAAAATGGTTTAATTCATAGTACAGGTGTAGGATCTATTATTTGAAATGCTTAGGACCTGGGGGTTTCTGGATAAGGGCTTTTCTCTATGGATCATGATCCCTTAAAGGAACAGTAACACAAGAAAAAAATTAAAGTGTTTTAAAGTAATGAAAATATCATGTAGTGTTGCCCTGCATTGGTAAAATTGATGTGTTTGTTTCAGAAACACTACTATAGTTCATATAAACAAGCTGCCGTGTAGCCATGGCAGAAATTGAAAAAATATAACACAGGTTAAATAGTGGATAACAGATAACACCATAATGTTCTACAGAACTTATCTGCTATCTGCTGTGTAACCTGAGCCTTTTCTCCTTTGAATGGTTGTCTCCATTGCTACACAGCAGTTTGTTTATATAAACAATAGTAGTTTTCTGAAGCAAACACACCAGTTTTACCAGTGCAGGGCAACACTGCATTATATTTTTATTACTTTAAAACACTTTTATTTTTTGATGTTACTGATTCTTTAAGTCTGCTAAAAGAAGTTTTAAGCATTATACCCAATAGGGTTGTGTAAGGTACTGTTTTATTAATACAGAGAAAAGGGAAATAATTAAAAAAAAAATTAGAATTATTTTTTTAAATTGTCTATAAAGTCATACTTTGGAGCTTTCTGGATAATGTGACCCATACCGCAATATACTACAGTACATAAATAGAAATGCAAACTTGTACAGTATTATTCATATGATGGAATTATTACATCTCTTCATTTCATTGAGGTGCTTTTTCTGGGTGCACAAGACTAGATTTTCTCCTATTCAAGATTCTGTTCCAGATTTATCCATATTCCAGTACTTCTTTTCAGGATTCAGCCAAATCCTTATTGTATATTTCAAATTTGAAATTGTGTACGTTATGTTATTATTTTCAAGTTCAAATATGCAACTTAGGCTTCAGATTTGGCAGTTGTCATATTTCTGCAAGGTTTCTTTATTAACTTTTGATTTGTTTCCCTGTATTAGCCATGGAACATCAGACAATACAAGAGTACACAACCAGAGTTTATATGAAATAGGAGGAAATATAGGCAAGTATAATATATGCTCATGTTTTTATTGCTATATGTTTAGAAGATTGTGTATTATTTTGATTGTTCAGAATACACAGAATTTATCGTGCCAGAAGCATTTTGTTTAAACTCTTAACAGTATGATGACAAAATGATTAATTGTAAAAACAATAGGCCAAAAGTATGTTCAGGACAAGCCCTACTCATTGCACTCATGTTGAGTAAGGGAGTATACTGGCCCACTTATAGCATCATCAACTATCTAAAGAATATAGTCTAGGGGTATAAATAATTAGTAATACTGCATACTCCTAATCTAAGTCTGGAAGTTGCTATTAGTATAATTATTAAATCACATGGTAGAGCTAGCATAAGGGACAATTTAATAGGAAGGCACAGTAGGCATAAGCATAACACTATTCCTTAATGGGCTGATCTGCACATTTTCCCTTCCATGCCCGGTAGCACTCACCCAAGGGGAAAATTTTTTGCATAATAACACCAGCCTATCAACAGGTAATTCAGGTCAGACCCCATAATGTTGGTCTTTCTGTTGAATCAAAACAGGTATTGCATATTTAACTGTTAATGTGCCTATTGTTTTGGAATACCAAGGCCTTTGTAATAATATTTGCTTCTAGTGCAGACACATGTACCCCTTGTGCCCATGCCAGGAGATTGTGGCTATTAATCATTGCTCAGATTAATTACTATAATGATTCTGATGCCAGAGGCATACATTCACATACATTCACATTGTTGTTTCTCTTTTTTTTGTGACAACAGTTTAGCTCTATTAATATAAGTTACTTTATGAAATCCCAATGCAATATAATAACGTGCACCATACATATTTTTGTGTTATGCAGTGTCAGGTTAATTCTGATTGTGCGTGTGTGCTTTGTATGTGGGTGCTGTGTGTATCCAGAATTTTGGATCACAACCAAAAAAAGCTCCATAGCGAACAAAGATTTTCCAGTGTTTGTCTCTGAACATGAGGCATGATAAATTGTTCCATAATTATTCTGTAAATGTTACTTCCTCTCTCTGTTTTTCTGACCCTTTTACACTGCACTTTATTATGCTAGTGGCTTTTCTTAAAGCTAATGAACCATATTATATTATGAACTATATAGACAGTTGTTTTTAGGCATATATGTTGCACCCCTAACATTTTACTTGCTACCTATGAGGGGAGAAGACCCCGGGAGTGAGCTGGACAGATGATGGAAGTTGGGGTTGGGGATTGGAAGAGGGAAAGAGCAGGAGAATGGGGTTGGCTGGAAGCAAGGAAGTTAATTTTAGTTCCACAACCATCCCATGAGATGAGGTGGGGTTTGCCAAGGTAACTTTTTCTTGTGGGTTAGCCAGTAGAGTTCTGGGACTTGGACAAGTTACAATTAGAAGTTATGAATATTAGGGTTCCATGAAAAGGTGGTAACCTAAAGGGAGGTTCACAAGGCAAGTTTTAGTAACATAGTAACATAGTAAGTAAGGTTAAAAAAAGACACACATCCATCAAGTTCAGCCTTTTAGTTTGTTTTTTTTACTGCTAGTTGATCCAGAGGAAGGCAAAAAAAACCCATCTGAAGCCTCTCCAATTTGCCTCAGAGGGGGAAAAAATTCCTTCCTGACTCCAAAATGGAAATCAGACTAGTGCCTGGATCAACTTGTACTATGAGCTTTCTTCTATAACCCTGTATTCCCTTACTTGCTAAAAAGCCAAAAGACAGTGATATCAGTGCCTCTGCCTCTGGTCCCTCTGAAGGTTTTTTTTGCAGGGGGCCCGGAGCACCCTAGTTACGCTATTGGCTGGGTAGGATTGACCCCAGTCAGAATTAGTTAACACTACAGGACTCCACTGCATCTTTAGTGCTAATAGCCTATGGTTCATTACAACCCTGCATAAAATCAAGGAACATCATTCACTGTTATGTAGTAAATCTCCCATAAATTACACAAACAAACATGGTAAGTAGTACAGGACAATTAACATATGTTTTTCACAGTACAGTGAAATGATGGCATCATACTGAATCAATGCAGGCTACAATGACATTACCCCATGGTTCTGTAAATACAGCCTATTTATCTTGCATTTACCGTGTAGTGCATTCGTTATTAACAGATCATACAGATGTCATGTAGATAATAGGTAGGTAATGTTCTGCGCACAATTATACTGTATCTTTGTTATTCACTCTTTTTACAGGTGATATAAATGCAAGAAAACTCTAATGCTATTTTGGGCTGTTAGTTAATCTTTCTGTTTTCTTTTAGGGGAGCATTGCCTTGACCCCGATACCTATATTTTGGATGTGTATCATGTCAATCCTCATGCGGAATGGATGCTAAAACCAAAATCAAGCTGAAGTTTTTGAATGCCCAGGCTACTGGCACTTTACAGAATGATGGACAGACATTATCCTTGGGATTTTATAACATCCACAGACTGATTTGAAGAATTGGGGAATTGTTACATTGGTACTACAAAAATAATACATTAGGTCTGGTGATAAGACTCCTGACCCTGGAAGAAAATTTTCTTCTAGAAATTATTTTTAATATGAACAATGTATTGCTAAGAAGAAAAACACTAGTGGCAAAGCATTTTACTGGAAACCTTTTGTAGAGTCCGAGTAGATACTCTGCGTGGCTCTCCAAGTATTACTGCTGCCATGGATGGGTTGGATCTTCAGTTCACTAAATGCGAGACCTGGAAAGTGCAACTTTCTAACAAAGTGTGGGAGACAATGTTGTTTTTGCTATTTTTATTGAAGAATGTGTGCAGTGACGTGAATGCCTTGTTCAGCATCAAAATCTGATGGAAAAGAGAATGTAACGTTTGTACATTAGTTTGTACAGGAAACACTATGTTTGTACAGTTACTTTTTTACCTGTTTGTAGATATATGTATGTATGTATTGTTAATCTTTCTGCCAGTTACACTCATGTAGCTTATCAAGCCTGTCTTTATTTCAGTATTCATGTTTAGCGGATGGGCACCCATTTTGCTCCAGCCCTGCCTTTGTTTGGGTATGAGCCAACATTACAGAACATTAATAGCCTTATAAGTAAGGCTCAACTCATTGATACCTCTATGCACAGACCAAAAACGTATTATCAAGAAGAACATTTTTATATGGACTTGCTCTAACACAGCAACACTCTAAAGTGACCCAAAGATTTAAAGGGTTTGCCCACCAGCTTACCAGGAGAACTATTTGCCCTTGTAACAAAGACAAGAAATATATGAAAGGTTAGATGGCACTATATAAATGGAAGAGGGTATAAGAATAAAGAAGGTAAATGAAGAGAGGAAGAAAAAGAGGAGGACCTATGAGCTAAGGTTTCCTGGTGGGCTCCTGGCACCTCAATCTGATACTGCTAAAAGGTATTTTTTCCCACCAGGAAAGGTTACAAATAGTCATCTCTCATAATGTTATGAGCTGATTTTCCATTTTTTAAACAAGAAATAAATCACTTTTACACAGAGAGTCCAATGTGGCCTTCCATGTCCCTGCCAAGAGCTCAAGTAGAGCAGATTGAGTCGCCATAATCATCAAACGCATCAAATGAGTGCCCTAGATACCCTTTTATTTAATACAGAAAGTCTTTGGGGTCAAGAGGATTTGATTTCCAGAGTTTTAGGTTGAAAAATGTAGTTTGATAAATATCCCTTTATGTTATAACGTGCCACAATTCCTCATTGCAATATATTTAGCTGACAACCGAGAGGCTCAGAGGCTTGAAACCCAGTGCATAGGATGATTTCTGCCATCATTTCAATTACAGATGCCCTTTACCCCCCGTAAGATGTCTCCAAGGCCAAAGCAAAATCTGTGTTTGTAGTGTAGTCATAGTATAGTCATAATCTAAAGTGCATAGTGTAATATATCTGCAGGGACAGTCTGTGGACAAATGCAATGCAACAAATAATGCAAAAGGGCAGCGAACTGCATCTTAAACCTGTGTAACCTTAAAGGCAATCTATGGCTAAAGTACATGATGTTCCTGTAACAGTGAGTAATTTGTAGCATCCATACATTAACATGCCAAAAACCTTTACAAAACCCTAAATATAAAATGTCTGAATGGTGTTTTAACTGCAGGAATACGTTTTCTTTGGTATGTTTTGAACGAATCTCCTGTTTAGCAGAATAAGAGGAATCCAATGAAAATCTAATTATCCAGGTAATCTTCATTTTCCAGTAATAAAGTGCGAATAGGGTTTTGCAATGAATTAGCTAATATACATACTCATTCTGCCTGGCAAATGGGCATTGCACATTTTTGTTACACCAGGCATTGGTGTAACCAAGTGCTTTGGGGTATTGTTTGGTACTATTAGTTGTCTTTTGGGCTTAAGACAATTACTGTGACAGTAGTTAGATGAATACATTATCCTGTGTGTTGTCTTGGGCAAACCACTTAATCTCCATGCCTCAGGCACTTAAAAACTGTCAGCTCCTCAGGGGAGAAGTGCATTGTGCTTGATAACTGTAGACTGTCACTGCTACATTTAAATGTATATGGGTAGAATGATGTATCTCCTGTTTTAAAATATATGGGTATTAAGGGGGTTATTTATCAAAATCCGAATGCCAAAAACTTGAAAAATTCGTCTTTTTAGTGGAAAAAGAATTTATACCCGCAGCTACAAAAATCTGAAAATCCGGCATCTCAGACCTTCCAAGGTTGTATATAAGTCAATGGGAGAAGTCCCTATCCTATTTGGAAGTTTCTGTGGTCTGTGCTGGAATTATATATATTATATTTATCTTTGTGCTGGAATTAGCCTGAAAATATTTTCTGCAAAAATTTGAAAAAATTCAAAATTGAGCGATTCTGGAAAAAAAACGTACGATTCAGATTTTCTATTGATTTTTTCAAGTTTTGTAAAATATAAATAAATAAGGTCCAATCTTGGATTCTAGTATGGTCTGAATTTTTTTATATAAATACTAGGATTTCGGATTTTAATAAATAAGGCCCTAAAAGTTGCCAGAGTTTCCTGACCATGCAGGTATGAAATCTATTATCCGGAAACCTGTTACCCAGAAATACATCTTTGCCAATTCCCATTTTGCGCCGTATAAAGAATTTTTAATTTTATGCTCAATGTTAACTTACACAGCAAGAAGCCAAAGCGACAGCAAAACAATACTATAAGGTGTAAAAGTGTTTAAGGGGTCAATATATAATTGGTCAGTAATGTTTGTTGTTGTAATTAGACCAGACACTTCCAATGTAAGTTTTTTTTCCACACAGAAACATATGATACCTGCTGGGAAAAGAATGGTCCAAATTATTAATGGCAAAACATTTGTAGTGGTGTTAGTTATTTTCCTGCTCAAAGCAGTGAAATGTATTCAGACAAATCAACCCTGTCATTAAGGAATATCTGTAAAAGGTCAGGGCCCAAACATTTCTCATAAGAAATCCCATACTTAGAAAGATGAGGCTCTGTGCCTTCATGACAGGTTGAGGAGCATCTTATGGCTTGTAATATCCTCGTATTTTAGAACAGGTGGACATCATAGGGCAAATTCACTAATGGGCGAATTTTCGTCAGAGTCAGCTTCGCACTCCTCGCACCACTTCGCCAGACACAAATGTGCTACGAATACGCTAATTCACTAACATGGGAAGTTTTGTCCTGGGTGACGAACGCTGGCGACTTTTCGCTATCGTTACTTCGGCAGTGCGAGCATTTCATAGCAAAGATGCATTAGCGTTCATTTGTGCCTACCAAAAATTCACTAATGATCTTGTGCTTAGGTCAATTTGCATAGGGCAGGAAATGTAAAGGTGTATGGAGGTCTTTATTATAAATGTTGGTGCAAATGCTTGAAGTTACCACTTTTTATTACAAATGTCCAGGGAACCTTAATAAAGACAAGAGAGTTAATATAATGCCCTACACATGAGCCCACTGTAAAATGAATGTTCCTTATGTTATAAAATGTGTGTACCCAAAAAAAGTCTTAAGTTAGTACTTTTGCACCATATCCTGCTTAAAAAAAAAAAAAAGAAAAGTCACCAGGATTTTTTGAACTTTAATGCAATTTCGGCACACAGTATATGATGTAAGTGACATAAGATTGAGGAAGATCTAGTTTCTTTTTAGCACTTCGCCTGGTCTGAGGTGGCAAAGCCAACTCTGGCGAAAGAGGTAGCGTTCAGTAAAATCCACACTTGGATTGAATTTGCGGAAAAACAATCGTTCGCCAGATCAAAAAGTCGCCTGGAGATAGAGTATGAATAAATGCTAGCAGCGGTCCCGTTCACTAGCAAATTGGCTCCTGCGCCTGTTAGTGAATTGGCAATGTCCCTGCGGGTGGCAACGCTGGCAAAAAAGTAATGTCTTGTATTAATCAACTTTCAATGAGTCTCAAGATCAAAATGACCACTAAGTAGTGATTATACTGAATGAAACCACTAAGTAATCATATCAAGGCAGAAGATTTCAGCCTGAGCTTCTATTCAGGTCATGGAACTCCTTATATTTTAAAGTAATTGGTGCATTGATTTTATTTTCAATACAGAAACTTATTGTGACACAGATGACTTGACTAAGCTCTTGTTTTAAATGCTGACATCGCTAAGCACAATTTATAATGATATATTTTGCAGGTTATTTATGCCTTTTGTGAATTATATAGTGAATAAAGTATTTCCTGGTGGAAAATATAAGGACATTATGGGGGTTATTTATTAAAGTGTGATTGGTAATAACGCTAAATATTCAAGTTTTTTTTTACTATAAAATTACATTTTTTTGTGAAGAAAAAAACTCAAATTTTTCCAGATTTATTATACTCCAAGGCTGCAAAAAGTCAGAATCTCAAAACACTCCATCTTCATCCTGTCGAGGTCCTGTAGAATTCAATGGCAGAGGTCCTATTTGCAATTTGAAGATATTATCTATGCTGGGTTTCGTACCATAATTCAAACATTTCTGGCCTTTCTGCCAATTTCACGAAAAATTCTTATTTATAGTGAATATAGTTATAGTCATAGTGGCTGTTTTTGTGCGACAATACAAAAAAGTTTTGTCAATACGATGTTTCTGTGTTTTTTTAATGATAAATAAGGGTAAATCCTGAATTCTAGTTTGGTCAGATTTTTTTTTTATTAATCAATCAGAAAAATTCAGATTTTAGTAAATAACCCCCTAAGAAGTCCTATGACCATATAAAGGCAGAAAACTTTTATAAAGGTCAAGGAACTCCAAGGTGATTTCTAATATCCCTATATATTACAACAGAGAATACACTCTTCATTATAATAGACAGGTTTCAGTGGGTCATGACAAAAATGTCATTACTTACCACTGATTATCACTGATGACATTACTAAGCACCGTTATAAGGATATCATTTACATGGCTCTTGTGTACTGTTTATTATAAGTGTATATTTTACTGTCAGTGCATAAAGACAATGCTATAAAATACTCTCATACAGATGAAGAAAATGTTTTTGAAGCTTAAGTATCCCAGATGGCAATTGGTTTGGCAGCAGTATGACACAGAATACAAATCAGCATCAATGCCCAGGGCAAGAGCCTTCAGACACTGGCAGCTCAGTTCAATGGTGGATACCTCTGATGATGTGGGCAATGTATGTACTGTTAAAAAATACTCAATGGAACTTTTTTGTACTATTTTATTTTGTATGCAATTGTGTACCTCCTGGAATTACAATATTGGAAAGGAAGTGTGTGTCTGGCTCTTCTTTGCTGACATTCATACATGATAAGGTGCTATTTGCTCATACACAAGCAGGAATATTTACTTTCCAGATTCCTCCAACGTTTAATAAATACTGTATCTGTGTGGCACAAAAATCTATGGGAAAAATGCAGCAGTATTGCAATTTCTTTATTACAAAAGGCGTTGACTAAACGTCAACGTTCTTTTCCCCACAGCCAGCGAGTCCAAAATAATACTAACAGCAATACTGATGACTAAGCCTGCCCAGCCCAAAAGGAAAAAACATTTGAAAATGTGGTTAATTCACAATTAATATAATTGTAAAAATAATTAATAAATCCCAGTACGATGTACTCTTAATAGCTTTCTTTTTCATTATGTCTTTGTCTGTATATTTATATACAATGTACTCTTAATAGCTTACTTCTACATCATGTCTTTGTCTGTATATTTATGTTTATTCACTTGCACTGACGCTGCCATAGTGCTTTGTCCCACCAGGCACAAGACAGTAAACTTATTTTCAAGAAAAATGTTTTGAAACATCATTTGAAGGGACAGCGAGTTGCTGAACTGCTGGGTTAGTTCAGTGCCTATTTATGAAACGTCCAAGCTGGAGACAACATTTCAAAATTGTTACCATCCATTTGCCGTGGTAATTATCCCCCTGCAGCCAAACTGCGGAGCATAACATTTCAGTAATAATCACAGAATATAAATAAGACCAATTGCAAGCTGTCAGAATTCTGCTGTCTATGCCATTTTAAAGGTTCATTTTAATGTGAACTTCCGCTTTGTGTTATATCCTTACAGTATATTGCTATGTAGTGCTGGGCAAAATTTACATGTTTCGCTTAGAAGAAATTTAGCAAAATGGCAAATACTCTCCAAAATGTAGTGTAAAAATTTTTTTCGATGCACAAATTGTATGACAAATTTTTGACACACAACAAACTTTTTCCCCCATTAGAGTCTTTGGGCGTAATTTGAACCGCAAAACATTTCACTCATCACTATTGCTATGTATTTAAAGTCTACCATCTATAGTATCTACTGTATCATCTTTCTTTCCATATGTCACGGCCGGCACCCAATACCAGAACAAGTGGCAAGCACCCTGGCCTCGGCTTCACCAGTAGTGTGACCACCGTTGGGCTTCGGGAGGAGCCCTCAGCTTACTTGGGTGCCACCTGGACTTAACGAGGGGTGCAAGGCGAGATGTTCTGGCTGGCAAAGGGGCACGGCAAGGGGGATCAGGCAAGAGAGTGGTCAAATTTCAGGCTGGGTCAAGATTCAGAGTTCAGAATAGTCAGGATACAGGCAGGGTCAAACACGGACAATCAAAACAGGATACAGACCATTGTTGTTATCTCTGTTTTTATATCTGTCATATAGCTACAGTATTTGTCTATCTATCCACAATATATAGCTTTCTATATCTATCTATCATCTATCTATGTCTTGTTCAGCTTTGAGTTCTTGTAGTATGATGTAGAGAGTGATATTCTGAGACAATTTGCAATTGGTTTTCATTTTTTATTATTCGTGGTTTTCATTTAGTTTTTTATTCAGCAGCTCTCTAGTTTGCAATTTCAGCAATCTGGTTGCTAGGGTCCAAATTACCCTAGCAACCCTGCATTGATTTGAATAAGAGACTGGAGATGGCCTGACTAGAAAGAGGAGTAATAAAAAGTAGCAATAACAATAATGTTGTAGCCTTACAGAACATTTGTTTTTAGATGGGGTCAGTGACCAATGAAGACCAATTGAGGAGTTGCTTAGATTTAGCAATTCTATAACATACCAAAAGTTAACTTAAAAGTGAACCACTCCTTTAAATCAGAGGCATTTGCAGTACATTAGTTGAAAGTAAGAAATCTTCATTTCTGCTTCCGTTTTATAACAACACATTGCAACACACTCTAGACATTAGCATTTATTGTAGACTCCATGTAACTGGTGCCACGGTGCCGGAAGAGTTGCTGACCTTAGGACTTGGGTTATTAATTGCTGTCACATGACTTACCCTTGATTTAACAGAAGTGACCCAGTATAACCTCTTCCTGATGTCTATATTGTTAGTCACGCTATAATAATATCAATAATCGCGCCAGTCACATTCAGGGGCACATTTACTAAGGGTCGAATTTCGAAGTGAAAATACTTAAAAATTCAGCCATCGAATTTTAGTACTACGATAGTGGAATATGGACGTTTTCGTAAAGTGACAGTACTTCGATTATCGAATGGTCGAATTTTCGAAGTTATTTCTATTCAAATCTAATTTTGGGCTATTCGATGGTCGAAGTATCCAAAAATTGCTTTGAAATTCTAAGTTTTTTAAATCGAATTTTCACTTCGACCCTTAGTAAATGTGCCCCTTAAACTACAAGTATACAGCTATTTGCACATATTTGCTTTTGTGTCATAACAATTAAGGTTATAGGTCATTCTTTATATAAATGCCCCTATGTCAAAATACAAGTATAAAAAACGTTTAGACTGGGGTTTAGTGCCCACCTGGAGAGACCAAGTATATATCAAGTGACATCTGATTAAATCAAATATATTTATCTGCAGTCTTATCAGATCTGCTTTCCATGTGTTCCATGCCTAGGGGTGGATCCTGCCTGTCAGTACATTATAATTATATATATATATATATATATATATATATATATATACTCACTCAGACGCCATTGTCTGATTTTGTTTATAATGAAATTAATATGTAGCACACCCGTGAGTGCACTTTCGCCGTGTGTATTGTTGTATGTGAACAGGGCTACTGCTGCTTGTACTGTGCCAATGACCCACATGTACCTGTGCAACTCCCTGTAACCCCCAGTACCATGTGTAGTTCTGTGCAGTAATTTACAAGCACGTTGATGTCAAGCAGAATAATAATAGCAGAATCCCCTTTCAGAAGTGAAATAGCAAGATATAGGTTACCACACTCCTGGGACAAATCCATTTATAAAGTAGAGCTTTGTGCGCAGGGATATTCACCATGGCATAGAGTCCTACAGCGGGTCAGGTACCTGCAAAAACCTGCTGTACCCTGCGGGTTGCTGGTAGAAGTTCTTGGTGCGGGTATAGACGCGGGTCGGTGGTTCTGCTGGTTTGCGGGTCGCGGGTCTGTGGCGGGTCTTCTCAATAGCGATTTTTACTCCCTTTTTTTCTGATCACGCCTACTTCCGATGATGTCACTTCCGGTTTTCAATATCAGCACTTCCTGTTTTAC
The DNA here is from genome assembly GCA_038501925.1 of Xenopus petersii. Lineage (NCBI taxonomy): Eukaryota > Metazoa > Chordata > Amphibia > Anura > Pipidae > Xenopus > Xenopus petersii. The sequence continues at coordinate 96,915,853 of CM076683.1, read as the reverse complement.
TCCTTTTTTTCTGATCAAGCCTACTTCTGATGATGTCACTTCCAGTTTACAATGACAGCACTTCCTGATTCTTGATGGTCAGCGGGTCGCGGGTCCAGGTTGTGGATAAGGTACTGTCGGGTCGGGTAGCTCTGTAACACCTCCCAGAGAAGTGAGGTCCCAGAAAAGACCTTGAGCCCGTGGGTGGAGCAGGGATGTTTGGGTGGGCATGATGACATCAGAGATGATGGCATGGGGTTATAATGCCTGGTCAGGGTTATTGCATCACTTATATGCAACTGGCTGTATTTCTGTCCAGTAATATTTTAAATGGTAAGAAAGTTTTGAACGGACAAACTGAGATGTCCAGTTGAAACCCTACATCTATCTATTCTGCCTGATAAATAAAAGCAATCCTTTAACTACAGGTATGGGATCTATTATACAGAAATCAGTTATCCAGAATGCTTTGAAATATAGTAATGCTCATTTAGAAAAACTATTTTTAATTTTTGATTTATTTGCTTATTTCTGTTTCTGTAATGAAAAAAGAAATGAACTGCACCTGGTAATTACTAAGCCATGTTAAGATGAGTATCTTTGTATTTGATTGGTTTTCATATATTGGCCAGATTATTGTTCGGGTTTCACAAAGCTGAAAACAGAAACCTGACCCGAACAGGCCTTATAAAAACTGAACTGTTCAGGTTAAAACGGAACAGGTGGCAACCCTACGTACAACTCAGGGTCCCTAGAAATATGAATAGTAATAAGTAATAAATGATCCTATAGTTCATGTATTCTTCTGAACCCCTGAGCTATTTCAGCATGTATTTTCTCCATAATTCTCATTTATGTTGAAGAGACGCAGACCCAAGCAATAAATGGATCTAATGTTGAATAAAGTTGTGTAGTTTAGAAGATTACTCAGAAGTATCCCAGGAATAACTGTGACTTTACCTCCCCAGTATAATGGAGGGCCTGGGAGCCCTGTGCCTACAGCATAGGCAGGGGCGATTCTAGCCATTATGCCACCAGAGGCAGCCTTCTTTTGCAGCCCCCGCCCTCCCCATGGCATTCACCTTTAGAGCGCCGGAGAGGGCAGGGGTGGTCCATGTCGCTTAGTGCAGAGAGCGCAATTGCGCTCTTTGCACTAGAAGAGCCGAATTTCTGGGTTGAAAACCAGCAGCGGCATTTTTGCCTGAGACAAGTAGCTCAACTGGCCTCATAGGCGGAACGCCCCTGAGCATAGGGAAGTGGATCACCCATATGTACATACTCTATAATCCAGGCATATAAAATTCATGCTTGGACTGGAATGTCTTTGGGGCACATTTGCACTTGCAGGAGGTCACTTATTTCATTGTAATAATGTAACCATTTCTATTCAAAAGGCAAAATAGAGAATTAAAATGCCACCTCAGCCCCCCCTCCGCAAAAAAAGGCCTCACTTTCCTTGTTCCCCACCACATTAAAAAGGTTTCACCCAGCGCTCCAGTCCTGCCATGTATTGAGCATATACTGTATAGGCCAGTCAAGTGAAAAAACAGGTTAAAACTGTAAAAATAAAACCTTTCCTAATTTATTTAAACTTTGCTTGTTTATAAACAGGCAAAAAGCTGTATTCCAACTTGACAAAATCTTGGCCATTGTCGCTAATATAACTTTGTTTATTAAGAACTTCATCACCAACTTTGACCCAATAAAAATCACTGAACTTAAATTTCATGGCTTGGCGAAATTCTATTTTCTTTCCAAGGATTGATGTCAAATTTGCTTTGGTCAAAATGGTAGACATCATCAATATCTTTCTACCCATTTAGTCATTGCAGGGCTAATGAAATAATGGAATTTCAAAAACTTTGCCCATTCAGTGCATACAGGAACAGTTCAACAATACAGCTTTGTATTCAAGAGGGGTTTGCTAGACACATATACATCCCTATGGTGTGGGTCCTTTTACAGAGTCTTCCAAGACTTGCTTGGCAAAGAAAAAAGTGGCTTTAGTTCTTTAAAGCAGAAGGAAAAAGCGGGGGCGCAATTACTGGTGGTACAGGGGGGCCACACCCCCTTGGGTCCCCCAATGCGAAGGCATATGATATAACGGTGTCCGGACAGGGGTGGAGGGGCCCACTGCACGGTCTGTATACTCTTAAGTTACTATAACACTAATTTGGTTACTGTCTCTTTAAATAGCAACTTACCCTTGGCAATCCAGGGGCCCTGAGCCTCCACCTAGTGAACACTGAGGAAAACACCTCAGGGGGTTCCACTAGGAATAATAAAACACACAGTTTGCAAATGAACAAATATAAACTTTATATAAACTGTAGTAAACACTTGGGCAACTAATACACTATGCACTCCTACACAGGGGACATGTGGGACACTACCTAAATCACTATGTTGCTTCAACACTCCTTGTTAAATTTCACAATTCCCTGGAACGGGTTAACCACACAGTTCAAATGATTGTCCCTTCCCCAGAGCTTTTATTCCCCAGGTAGCGCTACCTTATTCCTCAAAAGTACCTCTCCCTTTTAAAGTTGGCAGCAGTTCCCTCGTAGCAGGTAAAGGGTTAAGACCTGTCTTCACTGTGGGGCCCCACACTTGTATCAGTGCCAAGCTCCTCCCTTGGGTGGCTCACTCACGGGGTGCTCTCAGAGGAATTCACACTGGAGATCACACGCAGCTCTGCAGCAGAATCAATCTAACTAATGGCACCTTTCTCCTTCTGAGTTTCTAGCCACTTGGCAGGGGACAGGCTGGGCTCAATCTCCCCATATTCAACAGCTTCTCTGTACCTTACAGTCTTACAGCTACTCACGCTGGCTCTCTCAGCTCTCTCTCTCTGGGAGACCCCCAGGGTTGCCAGGATTTCATTTAAAAACCAGCCAAAGACTATAAAAAAACTAGCCAAAAAGTAGCCAAAAGCCATTTTAAAAGTAGCCCAAAAGTAGCTCAATTCATAAACTGAAAAATCTTAATAAAATAAAGCAGTGCCTGCACAGTGGGGCCCAGTAGAGAACTAATCAACCACCACTTTCAAATCAAGTTGAAGGTCCGCAAAATAAACTGCAGCGACACCTTTCTATATGACACCTTGCACTGCCAGCTAAAAAGCCCCCAGGCAACTAGTTGCATGTCAGTTACAGGAGTCTGCCAATAAACTGTACTGATTCTATATAATGTGCACACAAGAAGTGTTATCTATAAATACTAATGGTATTAGAATCTGTGCCAGACTGTGCTGTGCAATATGCTGTTGTTCTGCCACACACTTCTATGGACTCTTCACTTACTACTCTCCCTTGCGGTGGTTGGTGCAATGTGCTGTGCCAGACAGAATATGGGCGCAAAGTAAAAAGCACTTAATAGTATTTGGCGCAGTTGTAAAACAAGAGGAAACGAGCGGCAGCCAGGGGCGATCCTACCCAATTTGCCGCCCGAGGCAGCCTTCGTTTTTGCCACTCCACATCGCTAGTGCAAAGAGCACAACAGTAGTCTCTCTCCCGTCCCTACAGTCTCCACCAGTGGGCGGCGTCACTTAAATTTGCATAGGAACATTTGGGTGGTTTTTCAAAGTCCAAACCCACGGCACCTATCAAAACTAGCCCACTAGTCATTGGTGGGTTTGGAAAACCTGCCACTACAATTCAAAAACAGCCCAATTTGGCAGGAAACCCGCCAACCTGGCAACCCTGGAGACTCCGTGCATTTGGCTCCAAATCCTTCTCCCAAGGATGCACTGGGGTTCCCAGCCAGTCGGATCGCTATCCAGCATGCAATTGGGCTCCATGATGTCAAAGGCAGATAAACAGGGAAAGGATTCCTCATGTCCCCTACATTACGTTACTGGGAAAAAGTGTTATATGTAGGGATGTAGCGAACTGTTCGCCGGCGAACTAGTTCGCGCGAACTTCGACTGTTCGCGTCCGCCGCAAGTTCGCGAACGTCCGCCAATAGGCGTTCGCGTCAAAAATCGTTCGACCATTCAACCATTCGATTCCTTCGACCGCTAAGATCGAAGGATTTTCGTTCGAATCGAACGATCGAAGCCATTGGATTGAATGAAATCATTCGATCGAATGGCTTCGATCGTTCGATTCGAACGAAAATCCTTCGATCGAACGATTAAAATCCTTCGATCGTTCGAATCGAACGATTTTCGGATGTTCGAAGTTCGCGAACACATACACGGCAGTTCGCTACATCCCTAGTTATATGGCTTAATAATGCAAAGCATCAAACCAGCACAGCTGTCTTCCCTTGCAGAAAGCCAAAACCAGACTGATTTTTGCTGACTTTAATGGGATCCCAGCATGCTTTTCAGTTCAGTGACATCAAAGTAAACAAATTTTAATTTCCACAATTTTTACAAGTATATGTACATAACAGTCTATGCAGATTACAACAGAACAGAAAAGATAAAAAAGAAAACTCTAATTTAAATAAAGTTTAAAGGAGAAGTAAACCCTTGCTAATAGAAACCCCTACCCCCACCCCACATAGACCCCCCTCCCTGCTCCCCCCAGCCCAGGTGGTACCTTTCGTAAATGACCCTAACTCTTTACTTACCTCTCGGTGCAGATTCAGGGCATTGGAGTTCACAGGCATCATCTTCTTCTCTTCAGTAATCTTCAGGAATAGAGTGGTATATCGGTGCATGCACAGTTGGAGCAAACTTCTCTTTCAGGGCCGGTGCAGTTTTCTGCTGATATGAGCACCAGCCCGGGGTTTAAGGTAAGCTAATACAATCACTTGGGGTGCGTAACTTTTGGCACCCTCAAGTTTGAAATGACTTTCCTTCTCCTTTAAGTTCCTTGCTATGATAATGTCTTTATAATTCATCAAACCCTGAGCAAACAATTTGGAAAACCCAGGTAAAAACTTTTTTATACTTCGTTGAAAGTTTGCACTCATATTCCAAAGTGCATTGCACATCTCAGTGGCAAGTTAAATGCTTTATTCATAAAAGAAACAGCTTATGTTTAAATGCAGCAGCATTTCAGATCTGCAAACAGATGGTTTCCATGTGGCTTTTAACCCTGATGCTGTCATGTTGGACACAGAAACAATATTGGTTTAATTAATTGGAGGATGGTGTAGGACAGACTGGAGAAGAAATGAAGAGAGATTAGAGAGGAGATTGTTTTAGTTTGTACTGGGATATTAGAGGAAGAAAAGACAGAAAGGACAGAAAGTGCTTGTCTCTATAGATATCTCAGAAAGTAATATTTAAGCAACATGACATACACCCCATCCTTCACCTTAAAGGAACATTAAGTAACACCAAAAAATTTTGTTTTTTAGTAATGTATTTTTTTAAGTAATGAATATAATGTACTGTTCTGCTGCAATGGAACAATTGCTGTGTTTGCTTCAGAAACTCTACTATAGTTTATATAAACAAGCTACTGTGTAGCCATGGGGGCTACTGTGCATCCTGTGCTTGAATGGCTGCCCTCATGGCTACACAATTGCTTGTTTATAGAAACTATAGTTTTACCAGTGTGGGGCAACATTATATTGTCATTCTTTAAAAACACTTTCATTTTTGATATCACTGTTCTATTAGCTTGTCAATTACATGCACAAGTTAGGGAGCGAGGCCAAGCCTGTGGTGCAACAGAGCCCTATCCGTAGTTCTCTCTTACTTGTATCCAGGGCATGAGCAAGTGACCCCTGTGTCTCAGTGGAGATTACACTCTTTCTGGGACCCACACAGCTCGACAGTACTCTCAAAATGCACATGAGATAGGCAGTGGCATTTAATAAAATATTTTTATAGTCTGTACAAAATGATGAATGAGTAAAGCTTGTGTTTACTTTGAAACTACTAGATTTTTGACTTATTGGCTGTGGAAGACGTCATCCCTTAGTCCGGTTTTCTGCCTTTACCATTAGGATATCGGCATTTTTTACGGGCTTAGGACCAGGAAAATATGGATGATGAGACCCCATACTAATGTAGCAGGGTTGACCAGGCAGCATGTATCCAGCCCATGACTAAGTGCCCTGGGGAGCATTTTTCAATGATTCTACAATAAATATTACATTTTTAACTTTATTTTTGGCAGCTCTTGTGGAGTGAAGTGCCCCTATTTTTGTACTTTACTGGTTTATCCGTTCCCTAAGCTGAGGGTCTGCACCTGGACCACCTGTTCCATGTGGTGAGTGATCAACATATATTGTCGCCTGTACCCCCCATTTCCTGGTGGTTTAATATCCAGCAGAACTCCCAGTCTAGACTTACCATAAAGTCAGATGCTCAAGATGGATGGAACCCAGACATGACTATGGAATAATATTTGGGGAGAAATGTAACCTGTTAGTTACCCAAAGCAGCTGCCATTGTTATTCATGCACTAAACATCATTCTTCATTTAATAATATCACCTCTTTCTGGATTCAGACAAATTGGAATCAGTGTTTAAAAAATTGTTCCTTTTAGCGCCTTGTGATTGATGCCAATGTTTAATGGACGCTCTTTTCCCAGTTCACAAATACTGGAGGATTTTTGAAGTTTAATGAAAGAGAAAATTCACAGATCTTTTTGTTTTTCAGTCAGCTTTGAACCCATGGAGGTTCATAATTGCCTCACATAGCAAGTGCAAACTTTCTTTTAATTGAAAAAACACATTCCTGGGATTCAAATTAGGTTTGATGTAGCCATGACTGTTTCATATGCAAGCAGGCTTTAGCTCTTTAGGCAAAGGCTCTTAAAAGAGTAGATGTTAATAATAAAGAATATATATATATATATATATATATATATATATACAAGACATTAAGCCTGTTAAATTAACGGGCGCTAGAACATATGTAGACAAACATTTATAAAAACAGAATTGTTCTAGTCTAAAAAAAAATCGCCAGAGACGGACCGTGGGGCACATGCGCAGTAGCGCAATCCCACGGACACAGGGACTGGACGCAGAGACACTTCAACTTTATTATCTAAAAAAAAATTGCCAGAGACGGTTCAGGGAAGGAAGTGCAGTGACTGGATGTTCACAGTCTTTCACGGAGCAACTACAGTCTCTAACCCCCTATTCCCCGCCTCCAAAAGCGTCTTCCGCTCTCATTGGCTACTTTATGCTTACAAATTCTATACTCTCCACCTCCCAACCTGCTCGGGCCATCAACTGCAGCTTCGTAAGTAGGTGTGGACACGCAGGGTACTGACACATTGATTTACTACGTCCCCACCTATTACTGTGAGTGCCGCCCTTCAAGACATTTCGACCAATAAGGAGACGGAGATGGGGTTCAGCCTCCATAGTTCATGGAAGAGGTAGCGGGTGGGCGCTGTTGGCGTTGCGGGTTTAATGCTCTGGCCGTTGATGTGGGCAGGGTGTGTTGCACGTAGCGCCGCCCCTTTCAGTGCCGGCTGTTTATTTTTGAATTCGCCAGAGACGGTCCGTGGGGCACATGCACAGTAGGGCAATCCCACGGACACAGGGACTGGACACAGAGACACTTCAACTTTATTATATAGGATATATATATATATATATATATATACAGGTATATATATATATATATATATATATATATATTCTTTATAATTAACATCTACTCTTTTCAGAACCATGCAACTGTTTCTACCTGTAAACATTGAGAGGCAGATTTATTAAGGTTTTAATAGTAAAATCAAATTTGAATTCAAGATGGATTTTTGGTCAAACTCACAAAGTAGAGTTGGGAATAATCCAAACTTGAATTCGAGATTTATCATACCTTTACTCTGGGAACAACTCGATTTTGATTATTATAAAACCTGCCGAATTCACGTAGAAGTCAATGGCAGAGGACCAGTGACCCGTTTGAAGATGTTAATAGCCTTCCTGACATTTTAGTTTTTTTCATGGAAAAAAACTCAATCTGAATTTAGTCTAATTCAATTTGAAGTTTCGGGTTGGTAATATTGATTCAAGTTTTAGATGTTGGATTTTTTTTGTTAAATAATTTATAAAAAATTCACATACACTCGAAATTCAACCTTTGATAAATCTGCCCCTAATGGTCGCCTTTCAACTTCCTCCAGTGTGTGCAAGTTATTCTAGTTGGAAACACTGCATAGTTTGTACATCTCCTTACATGAAAGAACTGCAACTCACAGTGCAAGTGGTGTATCCCCATCTGGCTGGTGGTTCAGGCTCTTTCTGTCTTCTCTTCTCCTCCTGCCATATTCTTTGGCTTATAAAAATAAAGGATTCAGGTATAGCAGGTATTGTAGGAACTGGAATAAGTGATGATGATAACACTTGTATTGCTGTGGTGGGATGTTCCCAGGATCACTGCTTTGTGTGTCATATTAAAATTTGGAACACGCCACCACAACCATACAGGTAATATCATCCTCGTTTTCTACATTCTCTCAGGAACCTTGTCTTGACCTTTGCTTACTGGGTAACAATAGTGTCCCCAAGAATTCACTGAAACAACATTGCATCAGCCACCCTGTGACCCTGGCAATCACCCCTTTTTTTAAATTGTTTAACATCTGCTATTTACTTTATTTATTTTTCGTGGAGATAAATTCAGCTCTATTAGGGCAAATACAAAAAAATTGGGAGGTGTCCAGAACTAGGTGACAGTCACAACATAGCATTTTTATACTTGAAGGGGATGTAAACTGCAAAATAAAAAAAATGGAAAATAATCAAAATCAATATTTCATTCTGAGCTTTCAATGATTTGATATCTAAGACCCCCAAAGCAACTAATCAAATTTCCTAGTTGGCTACGAACATCTTAACATGTAAAATTCAGTGATTTGATTAGTATTGGTATAATATCAACATTGACTGAATCCACTTTGTTGGAAGAGCAAATCCTTCAGATTGATTATAGATTAGTCATTGTGTCCTAACAATGGTTACAGGCAACAGCCATCATACAATAACCATAGTAAATAAATCAACACTGTATTTGATTATATATTGAGTTGTATTTGCTAAGGTTCTACAAACGAATATGTGATTTTGTTTATAACACAGTATATTGAGTGGCTTTAGCAGGTGATTAAAGGGAAACTATGGCGAAAATGAACATTTAATATAAGCTTCCTCATACTGACGTTAGAAACTTTTTAAATACAATCAATTAAAAATTCTGCATTGTATCTGAAATAATCAAGTTTATACGCAATTATCCTTTCTCAGCATCTGTTTCTCCTCGTTCTGTCTTCATTTAGGAGTTGGGTGTCAGATGAATGACCCAATATATTTCCTAGCAGATGTATTAGAGCTCACACAAATAACTGATTCCAATACAAACAAAATGTAACAAAATAACTGCCTTTTGCACAAATTCTGCATGTAGAGAGACATGATGTCTGGTGAATTTAATAGAGTGCCACCCAACTCCTGAATGAAGTCAGAATGAGGAGAAACAAAAGCTGAGAAAGTATATGAAAAAAATTGGAGCACCAACCATCAAGCACAGAGGAGGGTGTGCAGGGTCAAATGGAAAATATGTAATGGCAAAAAGAAATGAAAAAGAACTGACCCATCAAACTGCACCCTCCCATCCATAAGCTCCGAAGCTCATATGAAGAGTAAAAATTAAACCGTAACCTTTAATGTATCATTAAAACAATGTCTAGTATGCAACATTAAAATGAAAGGTTAGCTGCAGGAGGCAATTTGTGGGTTAAGGAGATGATGTGCTCTTGTGCCTTTATGTATAGGAAGCAACTGCTAACAACTGATAATTACGTAGCACATTCAAATTACCACAATAGTAAATGTGAACGCTGATGGGGTCCCCAAAAGAAGACCATCCTTCACAGTGCAAACCCCTTCACCCACTCTGAGATCCCACCCATACAGTGTGAGGTTGAACACTTTTTAACCAGTAGGTATCAATGACCCAGAGCCTTAGTTAAACAGCACACATTTGGTGGAACCCTCGGATCAAGCGAGTCTCCAACCCCTTCACCCACCATGAGTCCCCTCCCGATCCGATTTTTAAAATTCCCCTTTCCAAGTCCCTATCAGATGACCTGCCTAACCTGTAAACTAAAAGCATATAACTATAGATTATACCACGTGAGAAAATGATGTGTGTTTGATGAATTTGCTCCTTTTATGTATAAATTAGGTGATAGATCTTGTACTCATGGCTCTGTCCCAGGACAGGAATGAGGGATGTAGCCGTGCGTCTCCAAGGCTTTGTTGAAGTCATTAGCCTCTATGTGTGCCCTTCACAAGCTTCATGTTCCTAATGCAGTGATGGAATGAAGCCTGGCTAGTCAGTCAGTTTTGCTTCACGTCAGCTGGAGCAAAAGTTGAAGACACAGTTTCATGTTATTGTGTCATCGAAAGCAACAAACAAGAAATTCTAAAAGCAGAGGTTCATGGGCAAGTTAATATTAAACCCTATATGGGGTACATAGTCGCATTCTAATACAATCAGCATTTAGGCTCATTGTTTATTTGTTATGTTTTCTGAATTGTGAATCATTCTTAACTGAGTAACCACCAAAATAAACTGGATTGTTGGTATCTGCAGAGGAAGACTGTATATTGGGGCTTTCCGCCTGAACGGAGGTCCCGTTTGATTTTATTGGCCTGAATTGTGTGCCAATTCCCATCACACACAGAGCTGGATGAATAATAATATTATACACACTGTGTGGCTGGAGGAGTGTAAATAGCTGTTATTCTACCAGCACCATTGTTGATGTGAAAGTAAACCTGTGAAGAGAGAAAACAGAGAGGGCCTGGGGTCAGCTAAAATAGTTACAGAAACACAAGTGTCTTGTTGACTTTAAATAATGAGCTTTGTACAGGTATGGGACCTGTTATCCAGAATGTTTAGGGGACCTGGGGGTTTCCAGATAAAGGATCTTGGATCTTCATACCTTAAGTCTACTAGAAAATCATATAAACATTAATTAAACCCAATAGGCTGGTTTTGCATCCAATAAGGATTTATTATATCTTAGTTTGGATCAAGTACAATGTAATGTTTTATTATTAAAGAGAAAAAAGGAAATCAATTAAAAAAAAATTGGATTATTTGATTATAATGGTGTCTATGGAGATGGCCTTTCCATAATTTGGAGCTTTCTAGATAACGGGTTTCCAGATAACTGATCCCATACCTGTATAACTGAGCCTCTCCCTTTCCACAGTGGAAACCAGGAAGAAATTGCAAACACCAATGCTATTTCTTAAAGGGGAACTCCACAAAAACATAACTTGAGCTTTAATTTCAAGCAACTTTGCAGTATACACCAATTAAAAAATATGCAGACTTTTCATGATTTTTAATGTTTTCTGACAATTCCCTAAGCCTAGCCTCCTGCTCTTCAACTGGTCTTTCTGACTACTTTGCTGAGCTGGCTGACTACTGTTACATTGTATCAACAGCCAGCTGTTCTGAGCCTACATCCTCCAAACCCCACAATTCCCTGCACACATGATTTCAATAAGGAAAGGAACATCATAGTGCAATGCATTGTGGGTTATGTAGTTCCTGCATGCTGACTGTAAGCTGTGTGGAGCTGTATTTGGGACACCACAAGATGGAGAAGTCAGTGTACCTGGAGCTGTGGTCTTAGTAATTTATATTCCCTAACTGAGACCACAGCCCCAAGTACACTGACTTCTCCAACTTGTGGTGTCCCTAAGACAGCAAAACAAAAGACAGTTTCTATGAAACAACTCCACCCTCTATGAATTTCATTTTCCTACCTGCTTACTGATGAATTTGAGCCTAATTTATTCTATGGTTGGGTAATGAATTAATTCAATCGGCACAGGTCACTTTAATATTGATGAATTAATTCATCAATATTTTAGATCCAGTTTTAGAGCAAGTGGGTAGAGTAGAAAGCACAGCAGGAATGTAATCATATCTATATAAAAATAATAGTTGTCAGTAGCCGATACAGACTGTTGCCCATCAACAGTAATGGTGCCTTTTTTTTTAATGTACTCAGTTGTCACCTGTAATAAAACAGCAACTATTTAATATAACTACTTTGTTATAAAGTCGATGTACCGCTTTTTCCAAAGCATGTGCTGTATGTAGTTCTGTGCATTATGCAAAATACAGGTATAAGATCTGTTATCCAGAATGTTCGGGTTCTGGGGTTTTCCAGATTACGTAATTTTCTGTAATTTGGATCTTCATACCTTAAGAAAATCATCTAGACATTAAATAAACAAAATAGGCTGGTTTTGCTTCCAATAAGGATTAATTATACCTTAGTTTGGATCATGTACAAGGCAATGTGGTATTACTACAGAGAAAAAGGAAATAATTTTTAAAAATGTGGATAAAATGGAGTCTCCCCCATAATTCGGAGCTAACCTGCAAGGTTGTCCCTTAAAATATGTCTATGATTGCATTTGTGTAAGTGAAATTACAAAACTTATTGCAGGCCCGGTTACACCCCAGGTTACTGGGGCTTATTACTCATCAGAAACTGTAATGTGTAAATAACAAGAAAATGGTTCTTTCCTCCTTTTAAAACAACACATTCAATAGAAAATAGATCATTCTTTTCATCTATGGAATCAGTTTTTACATGAAGCCAGCAATTAATATGACTCACAGGGAAATGGGCTACAGGCCCACAACATTTGGGTGCAGCCAATCAAAAACAGAGTAGTAATGGAAATGGTTGCCCATAGCCTTTATGTAGGGAAACCATAAATCTGTCACCATTGGTAGTAGTTTAGAGGTGCCACTTTCGTAACTTCTATAGAAATTGCTATTTAATCTAACTATAGTATATTTATTTCTGCTGCCCCACAGCATATACTTTATTTTGTGAACTGACATTGCCCATGTTTTTCCCACTTTCCCTTCTTCTGACATATTTTTTTAGACATATATGTACCTATATGAGTTTACTATATAGTAATGTTTTTCTGATGTTTTTAATAATTGTTTTTAACCTTATTTATATGTTACTATCTCTACTATCTTCACAGATCATATAAGAAATGAGTGATGGATTATCCATTGAATCTTTGTGTCCTCTTATTAACCTCACCAAAGGTTTTTTTTTTTTTTAAAAAACGAAAAAACGAGGAAATATTTTAATGAGCACTGTCACTTTAAATACATAGCACTGACCATGGGTCTGTTTTTTTATATTGTTTAATATTAGATTGCACAATATGGATTGTTTTATAATATTGATTGTCACTATAATGAACTAATGAAAGATGATTGGTTACTATATGTATTTTTATGAACAAATCTTTTTACATGAATTTCCTACATATGATTGGACACATTGAGACACATGACTATAAGCACATACTAACTTTAGAGGTCATATGACCCAGGTCATCGATTATACACATTGGACACATTGAGACACATGATTATAAGCACACACCCACTTTAGAGGTCATATGACCCAGATCATCGATTGGACACATTGAGACACATGAGTATAAGCACATACCCACTTTAGAGGTCATATGGCCAACTTTATCGATTTCATTTTATGCAATGGTATAAATCAATTAATTTTGCACGCAAGCACTTTAGAACATATATTTATATGTTTTATCTATATGATAAATTGGTTTTATGTTTTGATCTGTGATTAATTAGTAGTATGGTTTATATCCTGTGCTGCTGGATGACATTTGGTTGCTATGTGAACTATCGTGAGTTACCCCATGTTTTGGTTACCTAGCGACAGAGTAAACATGAGCGCATGCTTTCCCTGTAGTGCAGGCAAGTACAATGAATATAGAGAGCCGTGTTGCTAAGCGGATGACTCATCCGCGGAAGTGACATAGGCGGAAGTGACGTCACACACCATGTGGTAATTGAACAGGGTATTTATAGCTCTACACGACAGGGCAAACGTCAGAATCCCCTTGACAAAGGCTTACGCCGAAACGTTGGGGCCATTCTCATACTGGTGGTAGGTGTATCTGCTCCTTGCTGTATAATTGTAATACTTACTGTTTACTGTTATGTAATTGTGGCTATGTTTAAACGTTAGGTATATACCATGTAAGCTTATGTATTGTATTATACAGGCCTACTATTGTGGCTTTGTGTGTATTATTTGCATAAATAAGTAAAGCTTTATTTTAAATGTACCATATTTGCCTTCTTTTATTATCTTTTGAGTGTGCATATCTATCTATATAATATTTTTTTAGACAACCAATGTCTTGGCCTGTTGCCCTAAGAATTGGTGTCAATACTATTAATAATCAAATAGAGAACAAGTGAAGGACTCATTTACTATAAATACTGTAATATGACACAAAATAAAATGAATAATAATATTATACACACTGTGTACCATTTCTCATCATTGATATCAGCTGGATGAGAGGTTATGGTACATCCTTCTGCTGTATCCAATAGGAAATAGAGCTTTCTCAATAAGCTGAAGTGAAGCATAGTCAAACTGATTTTGGTAAGCCATATAGTAAATGAGGCCGCTGGTAGCAAATGTTCTAAGAGTCATTTGAACGGATAACCTAATAGACAAAAGGTAGGTGATAATGAACATGTGTTTATAGGTTACTACTGAAGCACAGACAAATAATCAATACCATGCTATTGGTTCAAGGTACTTTAAAGACAGCTGCTAAGTTAAAAACAACAAATGATAATATGTTCTGTGATTTGTAACATAGTAACATAGTAAGTAAGGTTGAAAAAAGACATGTCCATCAAGTTCAACCTTTTTTTTTTATTATTAACTACCTATCTGCCAGTTGATCCAGAGGAAAGCAAAAAAACCCCATCTGAAGCCTCTCCAATTTGCCTTAGAGGGGGAAAAATTCCTTCCTGACTCCAAAATGGCAATCGGACTAGTGCCTGGATCAACTTGGAATATGAGCTATTTCCCATAACCCTGTATTCCCTTACTTGCTAAAAAGCTATCCAACCCCTTCTTAAAGCTATCTAATGTATCAGCCTGTACAACTGATTCAGGGAGAGAATTCCACATCTTCACAGCTCTCACTGTAAAAAACCCCTTCCGAATATTTAGGCGGAACCGCTTTTCTTCTAATCGGAATGGGTGACCTTGTGTCAGCTGGAAAGACCTACTGGTAAATAAAGCATTAGAGAGATTATTATATGATCCCCTTATATATTTATACATAGTCATCATATCACCCCTTCAGCTCCTCTTCTCAAAGGTGAACATCCCCAATTTGGCCAGTCTTTCCTCATAGCTAAGATTTTCAATACCTTTTACCAGCTTAGTTGCCCTTCTCTGTACCCTCTATAATACAATAATGTCCTGTTTGAGTGATGGAGACCAAAACTGTACGGCATATTCTAGATGGGGCCTTACAAGTGCTCTATACAGTGGAAGAATGACCCCCTCCTCCCTTGACTCTATGCCCCTTTTAATACAGCTCAAGACCTTATTTGCCCTTGATGCTGCTGACTGGCATTGCTTGCTACAGCCATGTTTATTATCTACAAGGACTCCATAATGGATTTTCCATAATGGATTTGCCTAGTGCAGTCCCATTAAGGGTATAAGTGGCTTGGATATTTTTACATCCCAGGTGCATGACTTTACATTTATCAACATTGAATCTCATTTGCCACTTAGCTGCCCAGATTGCCAGTTTGTCAAGATCATGTTGCAAGGATGCCACATCCTCAATGGAATTAATTGGGCTGGATAATTTTGTGTCATCTGCAAACACTGATACATTACTTACAACACCCTCCCCTAAGTCATTAATGAACAAGTGAAATAAAAGTGGACCCAATACTGAGCCCTGGGGGACCCCACTAAGAACCTTACTCCAAGTAGAGAATGTACCATTAACAACTACCCTCTGTACCCGATCCTGTAGCCAGTTTCCTATCCACGTGCAAACGCCTTCATTAAGCCCAACAGACCTTAGTTTAGAAAGCAGTCCTTTGTGGGGCACAGTATCAAACGCTTTGGCAAAATCCAAATAGATCACATCTACTGCCCCCCACTGTCCAGAATCTTACTTACCACATCATAAAATGCAATCAAATTCGTCTGACACGACTTATCCTTCATAAAGCCATGCTGATTATTGCTCATAATGCCATTCATTAGGACAAAATTTTGAATGTGATCCCTTAACAAGCCTTCAAATAATTTGCCTACCACAGATGTCAAGCTTACTGGCCTATAATTGCCAGGCTGAGATCGTAATCCCTTTTTAAATATTGGAATAACATCAGCTTTTCTCCAATCCATAGGCACCATACCAGATGACAGTGAATCTGAGAAAATCAGAAATAATGGCTGGTCTAAACTGAACTAAGCTCTCTTAGAACCCGGGGTGTATGCCATCAGGCCCTGGAGCCTTGTTTACATTAATTTGTATTAAAGCTTTTTGAATCATCTCCTGAGTCACCCACTGACTAGATTGATCTGAACCATTCGTGCAGTTATTAAGTGAGCCTGTGAACCCAGACTCCTCTATTGTATACACTGAAGAAAATAACTGATTTAACACATTTGCCTTATCTGTATCTGTTACAACCATACTGGTACCATTATTTAATGGAGCAACACTCTCAACCTGCATCTTTTTACTATTAATATATTTAAAAAACTTTTTAGGGTTAGTTTTCACCTCCACCGCAATTAACTCTTCATTTCTTTTCTTAGCCTTCCGGATTGCTGATTTACAACATTTATTACAGTGTTTATATTCATTAAATGCAGCTTCTGTCCCTACAGATTTGTAGTTTTTAAATGCCTTTCTCTTCTTTCCCATTAACTTCTTTACTTCTGTATTAAGCCACACAGGATGATTCTTAGAGCTTCTACGTTTAGTCCTTAAGGGAATAAATTGAGAACAGTAATGATTTAATATCATTTTAAAGGACAACCATTTATGTTCTGTGTTTTTAGCTGAAAACCTAATGCCCCAATCAATGCTCTGTAGGGCAGCCCTCAAGGCACTAAAATTAGCTTTTCCAAAATTCATGGTTTTTGTTGCCCCAGTATATTTTTGTTTTTTGCACCAGACATTAAAAGATATAACATTATGGTCACTATTACCCAGGGGTTCAATGACTTTCACATTTGCTATAAGTTCTGGGTCATTTGAGATCACTAAATCAAGAATAGCATTTTTTCTGGTAGGCTCCTCAACAACCTGTGCTAAAAAATTGAGCAATAAGTTTATAAACTTGTTCCCATTAAATGATCTAGCAGTACCGTTGCTCCAGTCAATATCTGGGTAATTAAAATCCCCCATTATCATTACTTTACCTAAACTAGCAGCCTTTTCTATTTGCATTAGGAGCTTTGTCTCTTCCTCCTCACTTACATTAGGGGGTCTATAGCATACTCCTACAATTAATTTGCTGGATTCTTTACAATTGGTGAAGAACTCCACCCATACGACTTCTGCCCCCTCATTTTCTAACATAACCTCCTCCTTTATATGAGCTTTAAATCCTGCCTAACATACAGACATACCCCGCCTCCTTTTCTATTGCCTCTATCCCATTTGTGTTTAGCAATACTTACTTTCTACTAATTGTAGACTGATTAAAAGGCAGCACAATATGGCTTCCAGCCGTAAGTCCAAACTGATGCGCATCAGACACATGATCTGGCAATGTCTCTTCAGCGCACTGAGGAGACATTGCCCTCATTTCAGTTGATAATAGTCTCTTTGGTTAAACACAAAGGACTTGATTTATGTGCAACTGATAATTGGGTTGGTGGGTGGGTGGCATATGAAATGACTGGTCATACACTGGTAGATAGTCAGTCCATCGGTAATTGTGGCCAAGTTGGCCAGCCTTCAACCTTTATGCATTTTCATATGCTACTAGTAATCCAGTCATTTCATGTACTGCCCTAACTTTTGCTGTTATTGTCATTTAGGCAACTACAGTATGTGGAATGGACAAATCTTATAATGTGTGACCAGAATTAGCATTACAATTCAGGGGACTGAAAATGGTATTGTGAGCCAAATTAACAGGAGGATAGAGTAATAAAACTGCCTAGGACAGGCAGATGTTTAAAAGCATTCTGTCATGATTTTTATGGTGTCATTTTTATTCCTAAATTCCTCTGTTTGCACTGCAAATAATTCACACTACCATATAAAATTCCATTCTTAACAAGTGTATTTTTTTACTTGTAATATTGGTGTGTAGGCAGCCATCTCAGGTCATTTTGCCTGGTCACATGCTTTCAGAAAAAGCCAGCACTTTAGAAAGGAGCTGCTTTCTGGCAGGCTATTGTTTCTTCTACTCAAAGTAACTGAATGTGTCGCAGTGGGACAAGGGTTCTAATGGGTACTAATGAGTGTTGTTCTTATATCTTACATTCCCACTGTTCTGCTGATGGGCTGCTGCGGGGGGAGGAGAGGGTTGATATAACTCCAACTTGCAGTGCAATAGTAAAGCATGACTGAAGTTTAGTGACGGGGCACCTGGAAAACTGACAATATACCTAGCCTATTCAAACTTAGATATAAAAAAAATCAGTTAGCTCTATTATCTGAGGTGTTTTGAACAAAACATGTTTTCCCATGACAGTATCCCTTTAAGTATAAACACTTAAGTGTTATTAAAACTTAAAGAAGACATTATATTTATTTTAATAACTTTATTATTTGCTTTGGTGATGTGGGGTTTCTGCACTGTAGTCACAGGTACTTTCCTTTGTGTAACAGGCCTGGCAGGTATATGTGTTGGCTGCACTTTCTGCTCTTCCACATGAACAATGGGCTTAGGTTTCTCAGTCAAAAGGCAGCTGTCCATGTAAATGTTCTCATACTGTACATTGACACCTTTGTGAAATCCACCTGCCTAGGTTAACAAGAGAGACAACAATTATGATTCATTAAAATAACATTAAATACAGGGGGGGGGGCAGCAACATGGCTGAATCGATGTGCACATATGCGTAGCTATTATATACATTTGGTGAACACATAGAAAGGCAGTCACTTGTGCAACTGCACTACTAGTTATGGCTAAAAAACTTGATATCGGGATTCATACAGTCTGCCTACATAATGATAGAATGCCCTCTGTAACATACAAACAGGGGACACAGCAAAAGCATTCAGTGCCCTGCATTGAGAAAGTAACAGAAAGCCAAGTGTTGTGTTTCTTTGTATGAAATGCCAACAACTGCATTGGCATTGCCACTAAAACTCTTGTATCCCCTCCCAAACATAAATTCAAAGGACAGAGACTTATACTGCCCTTTTTGTTATACTTACTCCATATTCAGGATCACATTCCGAATGCATCCATAGAACGACTGGCTTGTTTTCAGCATAGAGGCCCCCATTTTAGAAGGCACTCCACCAACATAGAAGCTAGAAGTATTTATAGCCACTGATTCCGCAGATGGGCCAGTCAGTTTTATTTCTGATGGCTTACCCTCATCCACCTGAACACCCACAAGTCTAGAAATAAGAAATGAAAACAAAATGAAGTTAAGAGAAATGTTGCATGAAACTGACTAAATGAAAAATAGGTTACTTAATAGGCATTTTACTGCCTGTTAACTTTGTAAACAAAGCAAACTAAAAATATCCAGGTTGGTAGGATTTATCAAATAATCAATACCTGCATACTACCTCTATAACAGGCCCATGGGCTCTTTGCTGCAGGGAGTGCCTATGTTGACACACAGGGGCCCCATTATTAGGGGACATATTCTCAGTGATATTAAACCTATTATGCCATATGCATGACAACACTTGCAAGGGCTATGCAAGTCCATAAATGGATGATATACTGTATACTGAATGGTCTAGCCAGAAGTCAATAGACTAGAAAGATTAAAACTGCAGAAGACAAAAAAAAAGTTAAATGAGGAAACATTGGAAGTTAAACATGGGCATAACAAGACAAGCTGCAGATTTTGGGGCCTATGGTTCTGGGAATTAAGGAGAGGAGGCCCAAAAAACTTTAGCATGGAGCAAGTATGTTAAAATGCTGCCTCAGATGAAATAAAATATACATATATACAAATAGAAAAATGTACCTCTTGTTTTGAATAAGAATATATATATATATATATATATATATATATATATATATAGATATATATATATATATATATATATAAAATGTTCCTGTCCATCACTGTATGTTCCAGATGGAGACTTAACCAGGAGTTTCCTTGTGCTGGCTCCATCCACTGCATTGATGTGCACTTCAACATGACCATTAATGAGCATTATAGCAAAGAATGACTTTAATAAAAGAAAAAATGGAGATTAAGGCAAATCAGATGTTTCTATGTAGAGTTGCCCAAATCAAGTTGTTGTAATGATATCAAGCATTGAGATTTCGTGTCTGATTTCTTACTAATCTAGAGTGCAAGTTACATGGAAAAACTGAATCTCCATTCTACCTATACATTAGTAGAGATGGCGCGAACTGTTCGCCGGCGAACTTGTTCGCGCGAACATCGGGTGTTCGCGCTCGCCGGAAGTTCGCGAACGTCGCGCGACGTTCGCCATTTTGGGTTCGCCATTGTTGGCGCTTTTTTTTGCCCTCTCACCCCAGACCAGCAGGTACATGGCAGCCAATCAGGAAGCTCTCCCCTGGACCACTCCCCTTCCCTATAAAAACCGAAGCCCTGCAGCGTTTTTTCACTCTGCCTGTGTGTGCTGAAGAGATAGTGTAGGGAGAGAGCTGCTGCCTGTTAGTGATTTCAGGGACAGTTGAAAGTTTGCTGGCTAGTAATCGTTTTGATACTGCTCTGTTATTGGAGGGACAGAAGTCTGCAGGGGTTTGAGGGACATTTAAGCTTAGGTAGCTTTGCTGGCTAGTAATCTACCTTCTACTGCAGTGCTCTGTATGTAGCTGCAGTGGGCAGCTGTCCTGCTTCTGATCTCATCTGCTGACTGCTGCAATAACAGTAGTCCTTGTAAGGACTGCTTTTATTTATTTTTTTGTTCCAATACAGAGCAGTATCAAGCAGATTACTAGCCAGCAAACTTACTATCATCTGTCCCTGAAATCACTAACAGCTCTCCCCCTACACTATCTCTTCCAAGCACACACAGGCAGATTTTTCAGATACATTTTTGCCCTTGATCCCCCTCTGGCATGCCACTGTCCAGGTCGTTGCACCCTTTAAACAACTTTAAAATCATTTTTCTGGCCAGAAATGTCTTTTTTAGATGTTAAAGTTCGCCTTCCCATTGAAGTCTATGGGGTTCGCGAACCGTTCGCATTTTTGCGCAAGTTCGCGAATATGTTCGCGAACTTTTTTTCCGACGTTCGCTACATCCCTATACATTAGGTAACATCAAAATATGAAAGTGTTTTAAAGTAATAAATATATAATGTAGTGTTGCCCTGCACTGGTAAAACTAATGTTTGAAACGCTACTATAGTTTATATAAATAAGCTGCTGTGTATCAATGGGGCAGCCATTCAATGGAGAAAAGGCTCAAGTTACACAGCAGATAGCAGATAAACTCTGTAGAACATAATGGTGTTATCTGTTATCCACTATTTATCCTGTGCCATATAGCCTTTTTTAATTTCCACCATTGTTACACAGCCACTTACTTATATAAACTATAGTAATGTGTCTGAAGCAAACAGATCAGTTTTATCAGTGCAGGACAACAGTACATTATATTTTCATGATTTCAAGACACTTTAATTTTTTGGTGTTACTGTTCCTTTAACAAGGGAGATTGACTGTTAGTGCTATATTCTACATAATATAAACTAATGGACTGTAAGGGAAATTTTATTTTTGCCAATGACTTGAAAATATGCTGCAGAAAGGGGAAGTCAGGTGGTGTGCAACTGAGAAAAAATTGCAGTCCATTTATAAGTCAAATTAGAGGAAGAATGGACTGACTAAAAACTAAAAGTTGTAACCTTAAAAAAAAAAAAACTTAAAGTTGTACTTCCATTCATTCCCTATGTTTCAAACCCAACACATTTATTTTTCTGAAAAATAGTATTGTTTACATAGAAACAATAAATGAGTTTCAGATAATGTTGAAGCTTCCCACAATAACTCACCAGATGAGCCTGCCTGCGGCTGTGCTTCTCTGTCCCCTTGCTAAGCCCAGCCAAGATAATTCCAGTGTCATTCAATGTAGAAAATGAAACCATCATCTCTGATTCTGGGAACAGTGACATGGGCAACATTTCCACATTACTAAGACAGTAATGCTAGGAATAGGCTAGTAAGGAAAAAAATCAGACACAAACAACTGTAATTAGTGCCATTGATTTGTACTATGCTTCAGCAAGAGTAGTTTGTAATAGGAAAATACAGTATCATTGAAGAAGCTCCTACCACTAGGAATATGTGGGAAATGTGAAAAGGGTTCACAAATAATCACCATACTAAATATAATATTCAACTTACAAAGAATATAACAGATCTTTATGCTTTATATGTTTCTAATAGTAAGTAAGGTTGTTCCAGGGACAATTACCTGATCACAGTAATTATTAGAACATTTCACTACCATGAGGTTGATATTTAATAAACCTTTCATTTAATTATTATTGTTTTCTTTACAGGTGTTTATTTTACAATGTATTTGTGAGTTCCTCAACCTAACATGTTTCCTCTGGCTGCACCCAACACACTAATGCTGTGAGTCATTGACACAAATGTCCTACTCTAATTGGCTGATCCTATCAGGAGTCAGCAATTTGTACAGTACTACCAACACCCAGCATGTATGGGTTTGCTGCAGTAATGTCAGGTTGAGGGAGTGTGGTCAAACACTAGAAAAGAGAAAAAAAGGCAGTTTCACTGCAGGATTTTCCAAAACTCTTTTTATCACTGGGACCAGTAAAATTGTATTTGAGTTAGAAGTCTTTAATGTATTTTATATAAATATTTCTTAACCAATTCTATCCCTTTTCTATGTATACAATAGTAACTTAGAAGGTTTGATTACCCACATTTGAATAGTATATACTGTAAGAGGCAAACTATATAGAGTATAATAGATTAAGGTCTTAACATTGGTCAAATGTAATTTATCACTCTTTACATGCCTATAGGATAAAAAAATTCTCATACATAAAAAAAGATACCTTGCTGCCGAGAAATCTCTTTTTATGTCATAATCCTTGAATGTAAATAAAGTATTCTCTGTTTCTGGTGTTATTAGCCCTTCAAAGGCTGTGCACAAAATAGAGTATGCACGGTTACAAGCATCTTATCCTTCCTATTAATTGCAGAATTGTTAGAGGTTTTTATTTACACTACCTCAAACTCTAAATAACACTTATCACAAGGAAATACATTGGTGAAGAAAATTTACTGGATTATAACATTATAACTCTATTGACTTTTGCAAATCACCACATTTACATGTTTTAGCATTAAGTATAGCTTTTTAAGATGAAGCAAAATCGTGAAATCGGAAAGTTCACTAAAAAAAACATGAAATTCAAAAGTTTTCACAAAAAAATCGTGCAATTTGAACAGTTTCACAAAAAAAATCAAGAAATTCAAAAAAATTGAGCAATTTGAACATTTTCATGAAAAAATCTAGCAATTCGAGCGTTTTCATGAAAAAATCTTGAAAATCAGAAATTGACGCTGGTGAAATTTCCCCTGCGAATTCGTGCTAGGCGAATTTATTTGCCAATCACTAACAATATACTATGCTGTATCCTGGACTAAGATCAAGGAAATAAGACATACTGAATTCCCTATACAGTAGAACCCCCATTTTACGTTTTTCAGGTGACCATAAAAAAATAGTGTAAAATCCAGGAAAATGTAAAATCAGGGAAATGTAGTATGCATAATATATAGGTGGGACCACAAAAAAACAATGTAAAATGAGGGAAAACTCAAAATCAGGAGATGTAAAATTGAGGTTCTACTGTATACTATAAAGAGTATGTGCTAACATGGACACAATGACCTTGGAACAGTATCAAAGTAACCAATCAATAGCTGTGAATGATAGCTCTCAATTTATGTAAATATCCACTTGTTTGTTGAGGTCACCAACTTCTGGAACTTTGAGTGGATGTTTGAGTGATTTAGTCACCAGGGGACCAAATGATTGGTTCCTACTACATGAAAATGCAGAGCCATCAGAAGTGAACAACACCGATGGGCCAATGCAGACCTCACTCAACCCATTAAATATTTAAAGGAGGCGCATCAGTCAGCAAACAGTACCCTGGGCCAAGATTCCTATGGTTCAATGATAACAAGACTGTGCAGTAATAAAATAACTGTTCTTTGTTTTGCAGTCCACATTTTTTATATAAATGCATCTTCACTAATAATACAAGTGTTTAGGAAAGGTCTCATATTATAAAAATGGCATGTGTATACAGTCCCTAAAGTTCAAATCCGGAAACATTGTGTGCAGTTTGTCATTTAGATCAACTAATTTCTGAATACTGAAAGTCAATCACATAAAATACCCGAAAAGTCCTCCTATATATATAGGATCATTTTCTGATCTGTTAAGGTCTGAGGCAAGGCCAGGAGCTTCTCCTTGCTTGGTTTCTCTAGTGCTGGAGTTGTAGGAGTCCATAATCATTAAAATACCTTTATGATGAAATAATGAATTAGTCTTTACAGGATGAATTCTTCATGTGGCAATGCAGAACAATAAATGTATTAAACAAAATGTATTAATATATATTTAAAGTAGAAGGAAAGGCTAAAATTAAGTATGCTTTATCACAAAAGTCTATATGAATACACCAGTAAACCCTCAAAGTAATGCTGCTCTGAAAAACAGCATTTCTTTCCTTCTATAGTGGACAAAATTGGGCTTCTGTATCAGACTTCCTTTTTCAGCATAAACCTCCAGGGCTAGGGCTTGAGCATGCTCAGTTTGTCCCTTCCCTCTTCCACTAGCTGCTGTAACCTGAGCCCAGAGCTATAACTGAGCAGGGAGAGACTCAGGCAGGAAGCAATGTCACACCAAGCTAATATGGCAGCTGCTATCCTAAAAAAAACAGAGAGAGCTTCTAGAGCTGTTTACTCAAGTGTGGTAAAGCATTCTGCAGAATAAATATAGTGTTATAGCTTGCACTATCGTGGCTTATCTATTGGCAATAAACTGCTTTGGTAGCTTTCCTTCTCTTTTAAAATATCTCTGGCTATAGCCCACTCCACCTTCTCTGAATCTAGTAAAGAGCAAATTACACTTCCTGGTCCACATGGACTGATTAGAAGCATTCTTAAACAAAATATTCCACACCAACAAATTTTTCAACACATGGACTACTTATATCCTAAGTCTCCCCCTGACATAAGAAATCTTACAGTCTCCACATTCCATCGAACCGCATGGTACGACCTAGAAAGCCTTCAAGGCACCCAACCTTTAATTCTAGTGAAAATGACCTGAACAAGACTGGGTATACTGACTGCCTCCCAGGAGCCACCGAGACTCCTTGAAATGTATGTAATGGAAGAGCTGTCAAACCCCTCTAGAAAGGGCAAGTAACGGGCTTAGTTGATTTTATTGTTTACTTTATGTTAGCTGTTATGTCGATATCTGTTCAGACTATGAAAAAGAAAACAGACCTCACACAAATATTTGGTGAGAAGTAGTGGTGAACTTGTAAAAGTGAACATCATTACCCAACTTGTAACACCTCTCAAATCTTATTTCTCAATCCCTGTTGCAACTGTATATTATGCTCATAAGATTTAAGAACACACAGACAAAACTGACTTTGACCGAAATATTTTATTGATTATTGGTTGTGCAATTTTATAACAACATTGTCAACAATGCATAAATGAACATGTAAAATGGTGATGAGGCATTAATAAAAACAAGTTTAAAAAAAATATCTCCCTGCTTCATAGAACATTACAGAAAAAATATCAATTTAAATTATTTTTCCAGTCAGAAAACACAATAATATTATTTACAAAACCAAAAAAAGATTGTATTTATAAATAGCACAAGGCAGAAAGTTGTGCTGTAACAGGAGTAATAATTCTGTATTCTGCTGCAAGAAAGCCTTCTTAGGATGTCAACATAAGAAAACCAACTTGTATCTCCATCATTACCAGGATGACCAGGCTGACCTCTGCAGCAATAGTGAAGGTCAGTCAGTTCTTTAGGTTTAGTTAGTTTTACCATCACATGTTCACAAGTATTTTCTTGTCTTTTTTAAGGGAAAACAAGAATAATGAAAATGAGTATGCAAGTGGAAAGCACAGCTCCATATGCAGGAGTTAGTATCAACTAATTACTCTATTTTATTACTACTGCTACTTAGGGATGTAGCGAACCGCCGCCGATGTGTTCGCGAACGCCGTTCGCGAACACCGGCAAAAAATGCGGACAGTTCGCGAACAGTTCGCGAACTTCGAACATCCGAAAATCGTTCGATTCGAACGATCGAAGGATTTTAATCGTTCGATCGAAGGATTTTCGTTCGACTCGAACGATCGAAGCCATTCGATCGAATGATTTCATTCAATCCAATGGCTTCGATCGTTCGATTCGAACGAAAATCCTTCGATTTTAGCGGTCGAAGGAATCGAATGGTCGAATGGTCGAACGATTTTTGTTCGAATCGAACGCGAACTCGTATTGGCGAACGTCGCGCGACGTTCGCGAACATTCGGCGGACGCGAACAGTTGAAGTTCGCGCGAACTAGTTCGCCGGCGAACTGTTCGCTACATCCCTACTGCTACTCTACTAATACTAATATATTCAGTATACCAACTTCCTTCTGTATGTTTCTAATTCACAAGATGTATCTCTAGCACACTGGATATACTATATGTGACATGTCTCTTTGTCTTCTTTGCACTAGTGCTCTGAAATAATGTACTATTCAGTTCTTGCTTTTTCTGACACAAGGGTATAAGAGGAGTGAACCGTATTACATCCTTGTCATGTACAGTATATACAGATACTGTACTGGCTAAATATTCCCACATGGCGAAACTCTTGTCATACAACACCTTTGCCATTATGTACAATTACTTTGGCAGAGGTTTATGTGAAAAGATCAGCTATAGCCACAATACGCCACACTTGATCCGTAGGTCAAATTTGAATATTATACCTTTATTTCAGTTGCGCTGGAAGGCAACTTTATACCATAATCCAATGCTGCTTGTCTGATGTCAGAACTAGAGGCCCCGATCCAAGTTCCACTGAAACTCTCAAGTTCCCATCCACTATTTCCACAGACAGGAAATCTCTCTGATAAACCACAAAATGTACAGAAATTAATATCTGGCCTCAAGAAATCAACAAATAACAGTACATTGTTTAGTCAGTCAGGAGTTGCTAAGATGCATCTAAAAGTGGCTGAGATTCAAAATCAGTTCTCTTAGTTTCAGGTGTGAGCTAAGTCCAGGTTAAAGGGGTGGTTCACCTTAATGTTAACCTTTAGTATGTTATAGAATGGCTAATTCTAAGCAACTTTTCAACTGACCATTATTTATGTATTCAAATGGGAGTCATTGATCCCATCTAAAAAACTAATAGTAGGTAAGGCTGCAACGGTATTGTTATTGCTTCTTTTTTATTACTCCTCTTTGTATTCAGGCCCTCTCCCATTAATATTCCAGGCTCCTATTGAAATGAATACATATTTGCTAGGGTAATTTGGACCCTAGCAAATTGTATCAGAATATCACTCTCTACTTCATACTAAAAGTTAATTTAAAGGTGAACAATCCCTGTAAGTGGAATGTCCCAGCAGCATTAGTAAATATTGGAATATTATTAGAATATTAATTAGTATATTAGAATATTAGCGCTCTAATATTTCCTGCTGTGAGCACCCATATATACCCATAGCAGGAAGTATTAGAACAGCACTACTGCTCTGCAATACTCCAGTAGTAAGTGACCACTAACTAATGTTGTCAGGAGCTGTGCTAACTCCTTGTTCTACAGTCAGTTATACCCATTATATATGTTAATATGTACAAGATGGTATGCATCCAGTATCCAAAGAACATGCCATGCTGTGAATGGGCAGAAGGGAGAGTATGTGCTTGTGATAACCAAAGCACAGCTGGTTATGTGTCCAGAGTAGGGTTGCCACCTATCCCGATTTGACCTGGGTCAAGACAGTCTGCCTGCCTGGTTTTTCCAAAAAAGGAAAACAGGGTAGGATCCCCCCTGATTCACATGGTGATCAGCCAATTGCTGATCACCATGCCATAGCCCGTTGACATCATTTAGCATGTCCCACCCACAATGTCACGGACTGACCCCAGTGATGTCATTGCCCCACCCCCTGCCCGGATCATGTGCCGCACAAAGGTGGCAACCCTAGTCCAGAGGGACATATGATGGTTGGAAGCTGCACTTGGACTGACTTCAGAAACAATATTACATCTTTGAATCTGTAATAAATAAAACATATATATAATTTTTGAACAAGCTGTTAAACTTCCATTGGTGGCAAGATAGAGTCAGAACCCATTTGGAGAGAAGGTGTGGAAATGGATGACTATCTGTGTTGCAGTAGAACGAAGAGTCTTTTCCACAATAGAATATCCACTGCCATCAAAATGGAAAGCGTTGTCTTCCTCCTGCGGGCTACACATCAGGCACATAGGCTGAAAGCTGCTCCTTTTTTGGACCACTTACACTTAAGCATTCATAAATTATGTATTAATATGATATTCATGTAATTTATGCCTTTAAAGGCAAAATATATAAGTACCAATTCTCTTCCATTTATTTTCTCCCATTTATATTCCTCTTATAAGTATTTTGGCTGAAACATAGAGCACAAATTAGCTCAGTAACGTAACTGGCGGGCCCTGGTGTGTGACGTGCAGCCGGGCCCCTGCCCCCCTCTGTACTAGATTTTTTCCCCCCTTGAAATTGGCCGATGCGGCTGGAAATTGGCAGTGCGTGGCCCAATTGCACCCTCTGCTCCCCCTGTAGTTCCGCCACTGAATTAGCTGACTCTTTCTGGTTCAAAAAATAAACACAGATGCAGCTGCACCCCTAATGGCGAAAAGTAGGTGGTGCTGTTTTATTACGGTGTATGGCAAAAGCTTCAGCTGAAGAAAGAAAAGAGCACAATTATCTAGGTACACAGCAGTGATTTCACACTATACATTAAATGTGAATTGTGAAAATATGATATTCTTAGTTTAAGTTATTTAAAAGACAACTTTGACAACAATTGGTTTTCATTTTTTATTTTTTGTGTATTTTTAATTAGTTTTTATTCAGCAGCTCTCCAGTTGACCCAGAAAACAGTACATAAACCAAGATGGATAGCATGGTGGCAAGCGGTTAGTAATTGCTGCCGTGCACAGCTCTG
This sequence comes from Xenopus petersii, assembly GCA_038501925.1. Classification (NCBI taxonomy): domain Eukaryota; kingdom Metazoa; phylum Chordata; class Amphibia; order Anura; family Pipidae; genus Xenopus; species Xenopus petersii. The sequence goes on along the minus strand of CM076683.1, from coordinate 96,886,638 downwards.
GTCTTGACTTTGATTTCTGACTTCATTAAAATAACATGCAAAATTATTTGCTCCTAATGATTATTGTCCCTGCCATGTTATGGTATGGGAATCTTAAACTATACATCACAATGGTCCCAGATTTGTGTTGGTAAGTCCTAAATTGTGCACACAACAAGAACTGGGTTCACAGGAAATGGTCGAGTCCAGGTAGATTATAGGCATGTTCTAGTTTTCCCTCTATTTTTGAGAATTCAGAAGTGGTATGCCTTAGGTCAGAGACACACTGGCAGATTCAGGAGATTAGTCACCTGTTGACAAATCTCCTCTTCTTCGGGGCGACTGATCTCCCCGAACTGCCTTCCACTGCCTTTCGCCGGCTAGAATGAAAATCGCCGGCACTAAAGGCACACAGAGCACTTTGTTTTCCAAAGTCGCCCGAAGTTGTCTCACTTCGTTTTCCAAAGTTGCCCCGAAAAAGAGGAGATTTTTTGCCGGCAGAATAATCTCCCTGAATCTGCCTGTGTCTCTGCCCTTAGGCATAAGACCTAAACTCCACTAGAGTAGGGACTTCTGTTAATGTTGATTTCATGTGCCTAATTTTGATTTACAAATGTATAGAAAAAAAATAGCTTGGATGGGTAATTGATCTCTTATCTGAAAGCCCAATATACAGGAAGTTAGAAATTACAGGAGTCATCTCCCATAAAAATGATGTAAAGAAAGTAATTATATATTCTTTTAAAGATTGCCGTTTTCTCTGTAATAATAAACAGTACCTTGTACCCAGCTAAAATAGAATTAATCCTTACTGAAGGCAAAACAATGCTACTGGGCTTATTTAATGTTTAAATGTTTTTTTAGTAGAACCTAAAAGCATATCATTCTACGAAAAATATATTTTAATAACACAGTTTCACAGCACCATCTGCTGGTTGGATGGAGAATTTTACACACAAAAAGTGATAAGTGAAACTAGCTGCACAGACTAGACTTATTGTGATGAACAGGTTTAGTAAGCACAACCTTATATTAAGGCAGGTTTGACTGATCACACCATAATAATATCATTCCATGTGAAAACATAAAGTTAAAATAGTAAAACAGAAAACTTCACAAAAATGCATAAGTATCCAGGTGCACAGACTTTAAGACCTTCAGCCTGAAAAAAAGGTTTAGGAAAATGTTATTTGCTTAATTGTCTGGGCTGGCACAAAACTGGACCAACAAAAAAAATGGAGCAGTAGTATTTATTCAAAGAAAAAGCATTAAACAAAGTGCAGCCTTATGCGTTTCATGCCATAAGGCTACTCTTTGTTTAATGTTTTTTCTTTAAATAAATACTTTTTTTTATCTGTACCACTTCTTTGTTACTGTCATTCTATGCCCATAAACTGGTAAATCAAAGGCATTTTATGGATTATTGTAGTACACTGATTATAACAAGGGGGCTGTTGGGAGGTGCTAAGTCTGTGGCTAGAATAGAAGCAATGGCTAAATAACCAAGGTTAAAAGTGCATGTACAGGTATGAGACCTGTTATCCAGAATGTGTGGGACCTGGGGTTTTCTGGATAAAAATCTTTCAGTTTTTTGGATCTTCAAACTAGAAAATCATGTAAACATTATATAAACTCAATAGGCTCGTTTCGCTTCCAATGAGGATTAATTATATCTTAGTTTGGATCAAGTATAAGCTACTGATTTATTATCATTATTGTTATTATTATTAATAAAGGAAATCATTTTAAAAAATTTGGATTATTGGATTATTTGGATAAAATGGAGTCTATGGGAGATGGCCTTTCCATAATTCAGAGCTTTCTGCATAATGGGTTTCTGGAAAAGTTATCCCATATCTGTAATTCCTTCATGAAAGTTTGGGAAAATACATAAAATTAAACTAAATATGTATTTAGCTTTTAATATTTTCATGAGACAATTCCATAGACAAAGTACAAAAATGTAGATTGTTGACTTTAAATGAATAGGGAGTTTTTACATTATATGTTATGTGTGTATTTTGCAGAGGGTTTGGTTGTACATTTGCCATTACTTTACAGCCATGCTTAGCAATTAATGTAATGACCCTTGGTTTGATACTCCTGCTATTACAGATAAAATATCGTTTTGAGTCAAAATGGTAATTAGACGAAAGATGTCATGAAAGACATAATAATTTGTATTTTATATGCAATTTATTTGTGTGCCTATGTATTGCTGACCATAATTAAAACATACCTTGAACTACAACAAAAGCACAATACTTACCTTGAAAAGCATCCGCCACATTTGTCTTGTCTTTCAACATAGTTCCGTAAGCCAATTGATATGCCATTAAGGAATGCTTCACCCATACATCCTTTAAAATCTGCTGTCAAGACTACTGGCGACTTCTAAAGGTTAAAATGAGGAATTAAGAACTGTTATTTGAGTAGTAGGTCAAAAAAAGTCACACACTAAGTAATGCAAATTTCAAAAGTAAAAGTAGTAACCTCCGCTGTATGCTGGCAAATGCACGGAGTTTGTCAGGTAAAATGGGAGACCTAGAATTAATTGCATGCTCTAAAAATTATGATATAATTGGTATCATTGGAGACCTGGTGGGATGAAACATGTGACTGGATTGTGAATTTAAATGGTTACACCCTTTTTAGGAGGGACAGAGGGATTAAAAAGGGTGGAGGAGTGTGTTTGTATGTAAAGCCTGAATTAAAGCCATGCGCTAAAGAAATAGCAATAGCTGGCACTGGTGAGGGTGTAGAATCACTCTGGGTAGAGATTTTGACTGGGCAAAAGGTAACAAAAAGAATTATCATTGGTGTATGCTATAAACCACCTCATTAAAGTGTTGAATATGAAGCCCAGCTTCTCTTGCATATACAAGCAGCTTCACAGCTGGGTCAAGTTGTTGCTATGGGTGACTTCAATTATACAGACATTGACTGGGGTAATGGGGTTGCTAAGACAGAAAAAGCTAGTAGGTTTGTAAATATACTGAATGACAACTTTTTATTCCAGTTAGTTCAAGAACCTACTAGGAATAACTCTCTTTTGGACCTTGTAATAACTAACAATACTGAACTCATCTCTAACATTTGTGTGGGTGAGCATTTAGGGAATAGTGATCATAACATGGTCTCCTTTGAGATTCTGTTGCAGAAGCAATTCTATAAAGGAGTAACTAAAACACAAAATTTCAGACGTGCAAAGTTTGACAGTATAAGGGCATCTCTGCAACATATTAAGTGGGAAATGCTTTTCACAGGGTTAAACATGGAACAAAAATTGACGGTATATTCCACTTGTAAGCAAGGAACGTCGTTGCAAAGCAAAACCTTTTTGGTTCAATAGAAGCGTTGGTGTTGAGGTGGATAAGAAAAGACATGCTTTTAAGGCTTTTAAGTTAGCTGGGACATTCAAATCATTTATAAGGTACAAGGAGGCCAATTAATCATGCAAAGAAGCTATAAGCTAAAGTTGATATAGAAAAGGATATTGCAGCAAGCAGTAAAAAAATCCAAAATTCTTTTTTAAATATGTTAATAGTAAAAAAAATGAAGCAGGAAGGGGTGGGACCCTTACTATCAGAGGGGGGTCAGCTGTTTGATGAAAACAAAATAAAAGCGCAGATTCTGAACTCATATTTTTCATCTGTCTACACAAATGAGAAACCAGTAAGGGAAGGTAATTAGCAAGCTTAGCTCTGTGATTGCCAAACCTCTTTACTTAATTTTTCAGGATTCATTGAGATCTGGCATAGTGCCGAGAGACTGGTGAATTGCTAATGTGGTGCCTCTATTCAGAAAAGGATCCCGTTCTCAGCCTCAAAACTATAGGCCAGTTAGTCTGACGTCAGTGGTAGGAGCTTTTCAAAGGGTTAATAAAGGATACTGGACTTCATAGCAAATCATAATACTATGAGTTTGTGCCAGCATTGTTTTATGCATAATAGATCTTGCCAGACTAACTTAATTTCTTTTTATGAGAAGGTAAGTAGAGACCTCGATTCTGGGATGGCAGTGGATGTGATTTACTTAGACTTTGCTAAAGCATTTGATACAGTGCCACACAAAAGGTTACTGGTTAAATTAAGGAATGCTGGCCTGGAACATAGTATTTGTACCTGGATAGAGGACTGGCTAAAATATAGACTACAGAGAGTGGTGGTAAATGGAACATTTTCTAATTGGACCAGTGCTGTTAGTGGAGTATCAAAGGGCTCTGTACTAGGTCCCTTGCTTTTCAACTTGTTTATTAATGATCTGCAGGTGGGCATTGAAGGTACTGTTTCTATTTTTGCAGATGATACTAAATTGTGCAGAACTATAGGTTCCATGCAGGATGCTGCCACTTTGCAGAGTGATTTGTCTAAATTGGAAAACTGGGCAGCAGACTGGAGGTTGAAATGAGACTGGAGGTTGAAATGAGGTTCAATGTTGATTAATGCAAGGTTATGCACTTTGTATCTAGTATAGGTCAATCTAAAAACAACTGGACTTGCTGAGTAATCAATGAAGACGTTACTCAGCAAGTCCAGTTGTTTTTAGATTGACCTATACTAGATATACTATGACCTGGATGAATGAAAATCTTCATAGTCGTTATGCACTTTGGCAAACATAATATAAATGCAAGTTATACACTAAATGGCAGTGTGTTGGGAGTTTCCTTAAATGAGAAGGATCTAGGGGTCTTTGTAGATAACACGTTGTCTAACTCTGGGCAGTGTCATTCTGTGGCTACTAAGGCAAATACAGTTCTGTCTTGCATAAAAAGGGCATTAACTCAAGAAATTATAACATAATTATGTCTCTTTATAGGTCCCTGGTAAGGCCTCATCTGGAGTATGCAGTGCAGTTTTGGACTCCAGTCCTTAAGAGGGATATAAATGAGCCTGAGAGAGTGCAGAGATATGCAACTAAATTGGTTAGAGGGATGGAAGACTTAAATTATGAGGGTAGACTGTCAAGGTTGGGGTTGTTTTCTCTAAAAAAAAAAGGCGCTTGCGAGGGGACATGATTATACTTTACAAGTACATTACAGGACATTATAGACAAATAGCAGGGGACCTTTTTACCCATAAAGTGGATCACCATACCAGAGGCCATCCCTTTAGACTAGAAGAAAAGAACTTTCATTTGAAGCAACGTAGGTGCTTCTTCATAGTCAGGACAGTGAGGTTGTGGAATGCACTGCCAGTTGATGTTGTGATGGCTGATTCAGTTAATGCTTTTAAGAATGGCTTGGATGATTTTTTGGAAAACATAATATCAAAGGCTATTGGGATACTAAGCTCTATAGTTAGTATAGGTTTGGGTATATAGAATTTAATTAAAAGTATGGAGGGTTGTGTGTATGGATGCTGGGTTTTCATTTGGAGGGTTTGAACTTGATGGACTTTGTCTTTTTTCAACCCAATTTAACTATGTAACATATTAGTGACGTTAGACTTATAGTTCTCCTTTAAGTTAACTTTTAGTATGTTACAGATTGTTCTATTCTTAACCATTTTTAATTTTAAAATAATTGTCTTCTTCTGCCTCTTTTTCTGTCTGGTTGTTGGGGGTCAATATCCCTGGCAGCAAAAACAACCTATTGCTCTGAGCAGCTACAATTTTATTGTTACTTATAGTTCATTGTTTATTTAGGGTCTCTTCAATTCTTCCAACCTGTTATTTAACCCTTTCCCTGCCAGCCGTTTTGTCCTAGATGCGAACATCTACTGCCAAGCAGTTTTTAGATATTTTGCACTCTTTCACTTTAAGGGCCTTTCCTGGGGTGGTCTTTTAGTTAACCCAGGAAAACAATATATTGTTTTTTTCAGGACAACCTGAACTTTCACAATATGCAAGAATTTTGGTGTAATTCTACTTCTCTAAAAAAATATTGGATTCTAAGTGTCAAATAAAATGAAAAAAATCATGTTGCACGAAGAACAATCACATATATCAGAAACATCATTCATTTTATGTACGAGAACACAACCGATTTAGAAAGGTCTATGTCTCCTGAACGCGACAATACCAAATATATATAGTTTTATGGAGATTTCTCACTTGTATAGCTCAAAATCTACAAGCAGTACACAACCAAATTTCCAAAGCAACACTCCCCAAACGGCATACTTTTGATTACAAGGCCAAACATTCCGCTAACAGTAGGTTTACCCTAGAAAACTACCCATTACTAGAAAGAACAGATTCTGGTGAATCAAAAATGGGTAGAAATATCTTTGTACTCCAAACCACTAAGTTGCAATTGTTTCCTAAAGTTATAATGTTTTATAGAAATTGGTGAATTTTTTGAAAAATGACCTCAAAGCTTCCACTCTACAGCAACATATCTCCCACACATCATTAGGTATCAATGTAAAACACCCCAAATATAAAATCCTGGGTCCACTGAACAGTTTGATGCCCAATATGAATAGATGTACCCAAGCACGTGGCATAGGAGGCCCCAAAAGGAAGACCCCCCCGTTTGTTCTGTCATTTCAGATACTGCAAAATCAACATATTTACATCGTTTTGGGGGGCGGCAAAGGTAGAAAAAAGTACGTTCACCCCAGAAAACCATATATTTTCGGAAAGTACACATTCCCCTGAATCCAATTTGGGTATGCATGTCTTTCTACACCAAAGTACCAAGCGGCAAACCATTCCTAAATTTGGTGATTTTGGCGACATTTCCAAAAATCACCTAAAAATTTCTACCCTGCAGCATCGTATTACCCACATACTTTTAGTTATCAAGAAAAATCACCCCAAATATGAAAGCCTAGGGTCCTCTGAACAGTTTGATGCCTGATATGTATAGGTGTACCCAAGCACGTGGCATACAGGGGCCCCAAAAGGAAGACCCCCATATAGTCTGTCATTTCAGGTACTGCAAAATCAACACATTTACATCGTTTTGGGGGGGGCAAAAGTAGAAAACAGTAAGTTCACCCCAGAAAACCATATATTTTCGGAAAGTACACATTCCAACGAATCCAAATTGGGTATGCATGTCTTTCTACGCCAAAGTACCAAGCCGCAAATCATTCCTAAATTTGGTGATTTAGGTGACATTTCCAAAAATCACCTCAAAATATCTACTCTGCAGCATCGTATTACCCACATACTTTTAGGTATCAAGACAAATCACCCCAAATATGAAAGCCTAGGGTCCTCTGAACAGTTTGATGCCCAATATGTATAGGTGTACCCAAGCATGTGGCATATAGAGGCCCTAAAAGGAAGACCCCCATATAGTCTGACATTTCAGGTACTGCAAAATCAACACATTTACATTGTTTTGGGGGGGCAAAAGTAGAAAACAGTAAGTTCACCCCAGAAAACCATATATTTTCAGAAAGTACACATTCCCACGAATTCAAATTGGGTATGCATGTCTTTCTACGCCAAAGTACCAAGCCGCAAATCATTCCTAAATTTGGTGATTTAGGTGACATTTCCAAAAATCACCTCAAAATATCTACCCTGCAGCATCGTATTACCCACATACTTTTAGGTATCAAGAGAAATCACCCCAAATATGAAAGCCTAGGGTCCTCTGAACAGTTTGATGCCCAATATGTATAGGTGTACCCAAGCACGTGGCATACAGGGGCCCCAAAAGGAAGACCCCCATATAGTCTGTCATTTCAGGTACTGCAAAATCAACACATTTACATCGTTAGGGGGGGGGCAAAAGTAGAAAACAGTAAGTTCACCCCAGAAAACCATATATTTTCGGAAAGTACACATTCCAACGAATCCAAATTGGGTATGCATGTCTTTCTACGCCAAAGTACCAAGCCGCAAATCATTCCTAAATTTGGTGCTTTAGGTGACATTTCCAAAAATCACCTCAAAATATCTACCCTGCAGCATCGTATTACCCACATACTTTTAGGTATCAAGACAAATCATCCCAAATTTGAAAGCCTAGGGTCCTCTGAACAGTTTGATGCCCGATATGTATAGGTGTAACCAGGCACGTGGCATACAGGGGCCCCAAAAGGAAGACCCCCATATAGTCTGTCATTTCAGGTACTGCAAAATCAACACATTTACATTGTTTTGGGGGGGGGGGCAAAAGTAAAAAACAGTAAGTTCACACCAGAAAACCATATATTTTCGGAAAGTACACATTCCAACGAATCCAAATTGGGTATGCATGTCTTTCTACTACAAAGTATCAAGCCGCAAATCATTCCTAAATTTGGTGATTTTGGTGACATTTCCAAAAATCACCTCAAAATATCTACCCTGCAGCATCGTATTACCCACATACTTTTAGGTATCAAGAGAAATCACACCAAATATGAAAGCCTAGGGTCCTCTGAACAGTTTGATGCCCAATATGTATAGGTGTACCCAAGCACGTGGCATACAGGGGCCCCAAAAGGAAGACCCCCATATAGTCTGTCATTTCAGGTACTGCAAAATCAACACATTTACATCGTTTTGGGGGGGGGCAAAAGTAGAAAACAGTAAGTTCACCCCAGAAAACCATATATTTTCGGAAAGTACACATTCCAACGAATCCAAATTGGGTATGCATGTCTTTCTACGCCAAAGTACCAAGCCGCAAATCATTCCTAAATTTGGTGATTTAGGTGGCATTTCCAAAAATCACCTCAAAATATCTACTCTGCAGCATCGTATTACCCACATACTTTTAGGTATCAAGACAAATCACCCCAAATATGAAAGCCTAGGGTCCTCTGAACAGTTTGATGCCCAATATGTATAGGTGTACCCAAGCATGTGGCATATAGAGGCCCTAAAAGGAAGACCCCCATATAGTCTGACATTTCAGGTACTGCAAAATCAACACATTTACATTGTTTTGGGGGGGCAAAAGTAGAAAACAGTAAGTTCACCCCAGAAAACCATATATTTTCGGAAAGTACACATTCCCACGAATTCAAATTGGGTATGCATGTCTTTCTACGCCAAAGTACCAAGCCGCAAATCATTCCTAAATTTGGTGATTTAGGTGACATTTCCAAAAATCACCTCAAAATATCTACCCTGCAGCATCGTATTACCCACATACTTTTAGGTATCAAGAGAAATCACCCCAAATATGAAAGCCTAGGGTCCTCTGAACAGTTTGATGCCCAATATGTATAGGTGTACCCAAGCACGTGGCATACAGGGGCCCCAAAAGGAAGACCCCCATATAGTCTGTCATTTCAGGTACTGCAAAATCAACACATTTACATCGTTAGGGGGGGGGCAAAAGTAGAAAACAGTAAGTTCACCCCAGAAAACCATATATTTTCGGAAAGTACACATTCCAACGAATCCAAATTGGGTATGCATGTCTTTCTACGCCAAAGTACCAAGCCGCAAATCATTCCTAAATTTGGTGCTTTAGGTGATATTTCCAAAAATCACCTCAAAATATCTACCCTGCAGCATCGTATTACACACATACTTTTAGGTATCAAGACAAATCACCCCAAATATGAAAGCCTAGGGTCCTCTGAACAGTTTGATGCCCAATATGTATAGGTGTACCCAAGCACGTGGCATACAGGGGCCCCAAAAGGAAGACCCCCATATAGTCTGTCATTTCAGGTACTGCAAAATCAACACATTTACATCGTTTTGGGGGGGGGCAAAAGTAGAAAACAGTAAGTTCACCCCAGAAAACCATATATTTTCGGAAAGTACACATTCCAACGAATCCAAATTGGGTATGCATGTCTTTCTACGCCAAAGTACCAAGCCGCAAATCATTCCTAAATTTGGTGCTTTAGGTGATATTTCCAAAAATCACCTCAAAATATCTACCCTGCAGCATCGTATTACACACATACTTTTAGGTATCAAGACAAATCACCCCAAATATGAAAGCCTAGGGTCCTCTGAACAGTTTGATGCCTGATATGTATAGGTGTACCCAAGCACGTGGCATACAGGGGCCCCAAAAGGAAGACCCCCATATAGTCTGTCATTTCAGGTACTGCAAAATCAACACATTTACATCGTTTTGGGGGGGGGGCAAAAGTAGAAAACAGTAAGTTCACCCCAGAAAACCATATATTTTCGGAAAGTACACATTCCAACGAATTCAAATTGGGTATGCATGTCTTTCTACTACAAAGTACCAAGCCGCAAATCATTCCTAAATTTGGTGATTTTGGTGACATTTCCAAAAATCACCTCAAAATATCTACTCTGCAGCATCGTATTACCCACATACTTTTAGGTATCAAGAGAAATCACCCCAAATATGAAAGCCTAGGGTCCTCTAAACAGTTTGATGCCCAATATGTATAGGTGTACACAAGCATGTGGCATATAGGGGCCCTAAAATGAAGACCCCCCCTTGTATGTTCTGTCATTTCAGGTACTGCAAAATCAACACATTTACATCGTTTTGGGGGGGGGCAAAGGTAGAAAAAAGTAAGTTCACCCCAGAAAACCATATATTTTCGGAAAGTACACATTCCCACGAATCTAAATTGGATATGCATGTCTTTCTACTATAAAGTACCTAGCCGCAAACCATTCCTAAATTTGGTGATTTTGGGGACATTTCCAAAAATGACTTCAAAATTTCGACCCTGCAGCATCGTATTACCCACATACTTTTAGGTATAAAGACAAATCACCCCAAATATGAAAGCCTGGGGTCCTCTGAACAGTTTGATGCCCAATATGTATAGGTGTACCCAAGCACATGGCGTATAGGGGCCCCAAAACGAAGACCCCCATATGGTCTGTCATTTCAGGTACTGCAAAATCAACACATTTACATTGTTTTGAGGGGGGCAAATGTAGAAAAAAAGTAAGTTCACCCCAGAAAACCATATATTTTCTGAAAGTACACATTCCCACAGATCTAAATTGGGTATGCATGTCTTTGTACTCCAAAGTACCAAGCCGCAAACCATTCCTAAATTTGGTGATTTTGGGGACATTTCCAAAAATGACTTCAAAATTTCGACCCTGCAGCATCGTATTACCCACATACTTTTAGGTATCAAGACAAATCACCCCAAATATGAAAGCCTGGGGTCCTCTGAACAGTTTGATGCCCAATATGTATAGGTGTACCCAAGCACGTGGCGTATAGGGGCCCCAAAACGAAGACCCCCATATGGTCTGTCATTTCAGGTACTGCAAAATCAACACATTTACATTGTTTTGAGGGGGGCAAATGTAGAAAAAAGTAAGTTCACCCCAGAAAACCATATATTTTCGGAAACTACACATTCCCATGGATCTAAATTGGGTATGCATGTCTTTGTACTCCAAAGTACCAAGCCGCAAACCATTCCTAAATTTGGTGATTTTGGGGACATTTCCAAAAATGACTTCAAAATTTCGACCCTGCAGCATCGTATTACCCACATACTTTTAGGTATCAAGACAAATCACCCCAAATATGAAAGCCTGGGGTCCTCTGAACAGTTTGATGCCCAATATGTATAGGTGTACCCAAGCACGTGGCGTATAGGGGCCCCAAAACGAAGACCCCCATATGGTCTGTCATTTCAGGTACTGCAAAATCAACACATTTACATTGTTTTGAGGGGGGCAAATGTAGAAAAAAGTAAGTTCACCCCAGAAAACCATATATTTTCGGAAAGTACACATTCCCATGGATCTAAATTGGGTATGCATGTCTTTGTACTCCAAAGTACCAAGCCGCAAACCATTCCTAAATTTGGTGATTTTGGGGACATTTCCAAAAATGACTTCAAAATTCCGACCCTGCAGCATCGTATTACCCACATACTTTTAGGTATCAAGACAAATCACCCCAAATATGAAAGCCTGGGGTCCTCTGAACAGTTTGATGCCCAATATGTATAGGTGTACCCAAGCACGTGGCGTATAGGGGCCCCAAAACGAAGACCCCCATATGGTCTGTCATTTCAGGTACTGCAAAATCAACACATTTACATTGTTTTGAGGGGGGCAAATGTAGAAAAAAGTAATTTCACCCCAGAAAACCATATATTTTCGGAAAGTACACATTCCCACGGATCTAAATTGGGTATGCATGTCTTTGTACTCCAAAGAACCAAGCCACAAACCATTCCTAAATTTGGGGATTTTGGGGACATTTCCAAAAATTACTTCAAAATATCTACCCTGCAGCATCGTATTACCCACATACTTTTAGGTATCAAGAGAACTCACCCCAAATATGAAAGCCTAGGGTCCCCTGAACAGTTTGATGCCCAATATGTATAGGTGTACCCAAGCACGTGGCATACAGGGGCCCCAAAAGAAAGACCCCCATATGGTCTGTCATTTCAGGTACTGCAAAATCAACACATTTACATTGTTTTTGGGGGGGGCAAAGGTAGAAAAAAGTAAGTTCACCCCATAAAACCATATATTTTCGGAAAGTACACATTCCTGCGAATCCAAATCGGGTATGGATGTCTTTGTACTCCAAAGTACCAAGCCGCAAACCATTTCTATATTTGGTGATTTTGGGGACATTTCCAAAAATCACCTCAAAATTTTCACCCTCTAGCATCGTAGTTCCCACATACTTTTAGGTATCAAGAGAAATCACCCCAAATATGAAAGCCTGGGGTCCTCTGAACAGTTTGATGCCCAATATGTATAGGTGTACCCAAGCACGTGGCATATAGGGCCCCAAAACAAAGACCCTCAAATGGTCTGTCATTTCAGGTACTGCAAAATCAACACATTTACATTGTTTTGGGGGGGGGCAAAGGTAGAAAAAAGTGCGTTCACCCCTTAAAACCATATATTTTTGGAAAGTACACATTCCTGCGAATCCAAATTGGGTATGCATGTCTTTGTACTCCAAAGTACCAAGTCGCAAGCCTTTCCTAAATTTGGCGATAAAAGCAACTGTTTTTACATTTCTGAAAATCGCCTAAAAATATTGCAATTGGCCGCATTTATCTCACCCAATTTCTTACATACAATTGTAAAACACCATAAATATTGATGCCAAGGGTCTACTGAACAGTTTGATGCCCAATATGCATAGATATACCAAGGCAGCTGGCATGTGCGGACCCCAAATAAAAATAGTGAATATGAGTTTTCTCCGCTGCCGATTCGCCTTCTGTGAACATAGACCCTTGACTTCATATTATTTGCCTCAAGACCCTCCTAACAGCAATGACCCCCCAAAACCATACATTTTTGGAAAGTACACATTCTGCTGATTCCAACAAAGATAACGACGTCTTTCTACACGAAACTACCAAACTGCAAAGCTTTTCTAAACATATAGGTTTTTACAACATTTCTGAAAATCGCCTAAAAATGTTGCAGTTTGCCGCATTTATCACACACAATGTTTTACGTACAAAGAAAAATCTCTCTAAATATGGACGTCAGAGGTCTAATAAATAGTTTGATGCCCAATATGTATAGATTTACCAAAGTATGTGTTGTGTATGGACCCCAAATGAAAAACGTGCCTATGAATTTTCACGCTAGCCAACTAAGCTGCAGAAAAGAGAACCCTAACTGTACGTTATGTGCCGTAAGACCCCCAAACTGTAAAAATAACCCCAGAAACCCATATATTTTTGGAAAGCACATATTTTGGCGGATCAAACTAAGTAAAATCTATCTTTCTATACCAAAGCACCAAACAGCAAAACGATACTAAAGATACATAAGGAGCAATAATGCAGGGATAAAATTGCAATAAAACCACAAAAATAGCGTAAATCAATGAAATAACAAAATAATTGTTCTGACAGCGTAATTAGTGGCCGAAATCGATTATCCAATAGTCACGCTGCCAAAATAACACGTTTTTAGGCAAAAAAAACAAAAGATAACAGTATAATGAATTCGTAAAAAAAAAAAAAAAACACCTGTTTGTGTATACATATTTGTGCACTAATAAAAGTTATCTGAGTGTGCAAATACATGTAAATAAGTGTAAATAAGTGTAAATAACTGTACAAAAGGGACCAAGTGTGCTAAAATTAAAAAAAAAAAATTTTAAAAAATTCCAATCTTTACTAAAATGCATAAATGTACTGTAAGTATGTGTAGGTGCAGGTAAGTGTGTAAAAAAAACGTGCACTTACCGTTTTTGGAGCAGGAGAATCGCTGTCTTCTTTGGAGGAGTCCTGGCAGCGTGTCTGCAGAGTTGCTGCGCAGCAGGAAGTGTGTGGGCGGCTCTGCAGGCAGGAAGAAGGGTGAGTGTAGTAGCAGACGCTCCATGCGATGCGTCTGCTACTTTGAAGTCGGATCTGCGACAATCGAGTCGCAGATCCGACTTGACAGCCCCCCAGCCTCGTTGCCTAGGGGGCTGTCTTCTCTCCCCACTCTCTGCGGAGGCGGCAAAAGCCGCCGAAGCAGAGAGAGAGCTCAGCTGCCAAAGAACGTACAATGTACGTTCTTGGCAGCCTGAGCATTGGCCTGCCAGCACGTACGCCGTACGTGCTTGGCAGGCAAAGGGTTAAACCACTGCCCAGTTTCTAGCATACACTGAACTGTAGCAACCACATTTATGCTAAAATTGCAAACTGAAGTTGCTAAAAAAAAAGCTAAAAAGAACAAATTAACAGTAACACAAAATCAACTGACAGTTATTTCTCTGTACCATACTCAAATTTAACAGACTGTCAATTTAAATGTATACAAGCACTCCGTTTACATGTTGCTATGCACCAGCAGCAGTTTTTCCAACAGCAGCAAGTTTTATGTCTAATTTTTTTCCTTCGGTCTGGGAGCTCATAATTATAGCAAGGCAGAAGCCATTTTGTTGACACTGCTATTAAGGCAAGAATCATCTCAAAATATTATTTGCATACCAGAAATGGAGAGCTGAGGGGGGGTTGCTGTGGAGTGGGGGAGTGCAGTGACATCTAGTAAGTGCTGAATGGAAAGTGAAAGTTATTTCCTGTCTCGCCTCTATACCTAAGGCATAGAGAAGGGGTAGGAAATATTTGATTGACAGCTGAGATTTAAATGAGTTTACAACAGCTATGAATGCTTTCATAAATAAAAATTTGGATTTCATGTTTAATTTGAAAAGGACTTTTATTATACAGTTTTTTATGTCTGGGTGACAGGTCCCTTTTAAAGGGTAATCAATTTCTCAAATCACTTTTTTTTTAAAGTTTGGTACAGAACACTGTCCTCATTAAACAATTTGCCAAGGTCAACTTCAGGCTGATGCTAGGCAAACCCCAAAAAGAGTTCTGTATGGGGAAAAAATACAAAGTTGATGCAAAGGTAAGGGCAAGGTGCCAGATGGGGAAGTCCTGGCCTGAAGTAGAAGTACATACGGGCATAGCTTAGAAGGAGAACCCCAGTTGGAAAAAGAGGCAGCCAAATGGAAGGCGGAGGATGGACTTCTCAGGTTGGTATTGACTTTATTAGGCAGAAGATGGACTTCTAGCCCTGCTGGTCAGTGCAGAGACACAAGGGAACAATGAGTTATTACAGTCACCTGGAACCTTTCCCAAAAGGTCTAGTTTCATGTGGTGTAATGGTTAAAGTGCCTGTTTTCAGGCTCGCCAATGGCATTTTCTTCATGCTTCCTTCAAGAGCGACTGCTACTTTGGAGACAGTTAAATCAGCACACCCACATGGCCGTTCTATGGCGCATGCAGCAAATCAGCTGGTTTCTTTACCCAAAGGGCCCATTGTGCGAGTTCCAGGGGTGCATTTCAGGGAAAGGTGCCTTTTCTTCAGGCTACATTAATGAGTAACCAATATTTCACATTTGTGAAAGTACCAAAACTTCCTTCGCTAATCAGCTTCTGAAATGCTTAATTTTAAGAAGGTTCATCTGTGCAATCTTCTGCATCTGCATTCAAGAGCGACCTCTACTTTCTTTTCGCCAGAATCGCACCATAGCTGCCCTCGCTAGTCAGCTTCTCAAATGCTTTTTTCTTTTTTAAGCATGGCACAGAACACTGTCCTCATTAAGCAATTTGCCAAGGTCAACTTCAGGCTGATGCTAGGCAAACCCCAAAAAGAGTTCTGTATGGGGAAAAAATACCCAAGTTGATGCAAACGTAAGGGCAAGATGCCAGATGGGGAAGCCCTGGCCTGAAGTAGAAGTACGTACCGGCGTAGCTTAGAAGGAGAACCCCAGTTGGAAAAAGGGGCAGCCAAATGGAAGGCGGAGGATGGACTTCTGTCACTTGCCCTTCCATCACTCTCAATAATTGGTTAAAGCATAGTAGACCAGAGCTGTTCTGGAGTTTGGTTGTTGGCTGAGGTGGGAATCGAACCAACAACCTTTTGGACCTGGTTATAGGCCAGAGCCCCGCACTCCGCCGACTAAGCTATTGAGGCAGGCTCTTTTAGGAAGGGGCCTCAGGTTGTTATTGACTTTACTAGGCAGAAGATGGACTTCTGGCCCTGCCGTTCAGTGCAGAGACACAAGGGAACAATGAGTTATTACAGTCACCTGTAACCTTTCCCAATAGGTCTAGATTCCTGTGGTGTAATGGTTAACGTGCCTGTTTCTGCGGGTGGCGTCCTGAGTTCAAGTCCTGGTTGGGTGATTTTTCAGGTTTCTTTATGCCTGTACAGAACTTTATTCTGTGCAGGCTCGCCGATGGCATTTTCTTCATGCTGCCTTCAAGAGCGACTACTACTTTGGAGACAGTTAAATCAGCACCCCCACATGGCCGTTCTAAGGCGCATGCAGCAAATCAGCTGGTTTCTTTACCCAAAGGGCCCATCGTGCGTGTTCCAGGGGTGCATTTCAGGGAAAGGTGCCTTTTCTTCAGGCTACATTAATGAGTAACCAATATTTCACATTTGTTAACGCACCAAAACTTCCTTCGCTAATCAGCTTCTGAAATGTTTAATTTCAAAAAGGTTCATCTGTGCCATCTTCTGCATCTGCATTCAAGAGCAACCTCTACTTTCTTTTCGGCAGAATCGCACCATAGCTGCCCTCGCTAGTCAGCTTCTCAAATGCTTGTTTTTTATTAAGCTTGGTACAGAACACAGGTACAGGTAAGGGCAAGGTGCTAGATGGGGAACCCCTGGGCTGATATAGAAGTACATACCGGCGTAGCTTAGAAGGACAACCCCAGTTGGAAAAAGGGGCAGCCAAGTGGAAGGCAGATGATGGACTTCTGGCACTTGCCCTTCCATCACTATTGAGAGTTGGTTAATGCACAGTGAACCAGAACTGCTATGGAGCTGAGTTTCTAGCAGAGGTGGGAATCGAACCCACAACCTTTTGGACCAGGTTATTGAACATAGCCGTACGCTCTACCGACTGAGCTATTTAGGCAGGCTCTTTTAGAAGTGGGCCTCAGGTTGGTATTGACTTTATTAGGCAGAAGATGGATTTCCAGCCATGCCAGTCAATGCACATTCACAAGGGGACAATGGATTCTTACAGTCATCCGGAACCTACCACATCTTGTCTAGGTTCCTGTGGTGTAATGGGTAAGGCGCCTGTTTCTGCCCGTGGGCTCCAGAGTTCAAATCCCGGCGTAGGTTACTTTTTAGGTTTCTTTATGCCTGTACAGAACCCTTTATTCTATGCAGGCTCGCCGATGGCATTTTCTTCATGCTGCATTCAAGAGCGACTGTTACTTTGGAGACGGCAAAATCAGCACCCCCACATGGCTGTTCTATGGCGCATGCAGCAAATCACCTGCTTTCATTTCCCAAAGGTCCCAGCGTGCGAGTCCCATGGGTGCATTTAAGGGAAAGGTGCCTTTTCTTCGGGCTGCATTAATTAGTAACCAATATTTCACATTTGTTAAAGCACCAAAACTTTCTTCGCTAATCAGCTTCTCAAATGCTTTCTTTCAAGTAGGTTCATCTGTGCCATCTTCTGCATGCTGCATTCAAGAGCGACCTCTAATTCTTTTCGGCACAATGGCACAAAGCTGCCCTCGCTTGTCAGCTTCTCAAATGCTTGTTTTTTATTAAGCTTGGTACAGAACACTGTACCAAGCTTAATAGAAAACAAGCAATTTGCCATGGTCAACTTCAGGCTGATGCTAGGCAAACCCCAAAAGGCTTCTGTATGAGGAAAAAATAACCAAGTTGACGCAAAGGTATGGTGCTAGATGGGGAACCCCTGGGCTGATATAGAAGTACATAACGGCGTAGCTTAGAGGGACAACCCCAGTTGGAAAACGAGCCAGCCAAGTGGAAGGCGGATGATGGACTTCTGCAACTTGCTCTTCCATTACTATTGAGAGTTGGTTAATGCACAGTGAACCAGAACTGCTATGGAGCTGAGTTTCTAGCAGAGGTGGGAATCGAACCCACAACCTTTTGGACCAGGTTATTGATCATAGCCGTACGCACTACCAACTGAGCTATTTAGGCAGGCTCTTTTAGAAGAGGGCCTCAGGTTGGTATTGACTTTATTAGGCAGAAGATGGATTTCCAGCCATGCCAGTCAATACACATTCACAAGGGGACAATGGATTCTTACAGTCATCCGGAACCTACCACATCTTGTCTAGGTTCCTGTGGTGTAATGGGTAAAGCGCCTGTTTCAGCCCGTGGCGCCCAGAGTTCTAATCCCGGCGTAGGTTACTTTTTAGGTTTCTTTATGCCTGTACAGAACCCTTTATTCTGTGCAGGCTCGCCGATGGCATTTTCTTCATGCTGCATTCAAGAGCGACTGTTACTTTGGAGACGGCAAAATCAGCACCCCCACATGGCTGTTCTATGGCGCATGCAGCAAATCACCTGCTTTCATTTCCCAAAGGTCCCAGCGTGCGAGTCCCATGGGTGCATTTAAGGGAAAAGTGCCTTTTCTTCGGGCTGCATTAATTAGTAACCAATATTTCACATTTGTTAAAGCACCAAAACTTTCTTCGCTAATCAGCTTCTCAAATGCTTTCTTTCAAGTAGGTTCATCTGTGCCATCTTCTGCATGCTGCATTCAAGAGCGACCTCTAATTCTTTTCGGCACAATGGCACAAAGCTGCCCTCGCTTGTCAGCTTCTCAAATGCTTGTTTTTTATTAAGCTTGGTACAGAACACTGTACCAAGCTTAATAGAAAACAAGCAATTTGCCATGGTCAACTTCAGGCTGATGCTAGGCAAACCCCAAAAGGGTTCTGTATGAGGAAAAAATAACCAAGTTGACGCAAAGGTAAGGGCAAGGTGCTAGATGGGGAACCCCTGGGCTGATATAGAAGTACATACCGGCGTAGCTTAGAAGGACAACCCCAGTTGGAAAACGAGCCGGCCAAGTGGAATGCGGATGATGGACTTCTGCAACTTGCTCTTCCATCACTATTGAGAGTTGGTTAATGCACAGTGAACCAGAACTGCTATGGAGCTGAGTTTCTAGCAGAGGTGGGTATCGAACCCACAACCTTTTGGACCAGGTTATTGACCATAGCCGTACGCTCTACTGACTGAGCTATTTAGGCAGGCTCTTTTAGAAGAGGGCCTCAGGTTGGTATTGACTTTATTAGGCAGAAGATGGATTTCCAGCCATGCCAGTCAATGCACATTCACAAGGGGACAATGGATTCTTACAGTCATCCGGAACCTACCACATCTTGTCTAGGTTCCTGTGGTGTAATGGGTAAGGCGCCTGTTTCTGCCCGTGGGGTCCAGAGTTCAAATCCCGGCGTAGGTTACTTTTTAGGTTTCTTTATGCCTGTACAGAACCCTTTATTCTATGCAGGCTCGCCGATGGCATTTTCTTCATGCTGCATTCAAGAGCGACTGTTACTTTGGAGACGGCAAAATCAGCACCCCCACATGGCTGTTCTATGGCGCATGCAGCAAATCACCTGCTTTCATTTCCCAAAGGTCCCAGCGTGCAAGTCTCATGGGTGCATTTAAGGGAAAGGTGCCTTTTCTTTGGGCTGCATTAATTAGTAACCAATATTTCACATTTGTTAAAGCACCAAAACTTTCTTCGCTAATCAGCTTCTCAAATGCTTTCTTTCAAGTAGGTTCATCTGTGCCATCTTCTGCATGCTGCATTCAAGAGCGACCTCTAATTCTTTTCGGCACAATGGCACAAAGCTGCCCTCACTTGTCAGCTTCTCAAATGCTTGTTTTTTATTAAGCTTGGTACAGAACACTGTACCAAGCTTAATAGAAAACAAGCAATTTGCCATGGTCAACTTCAGGCTGATGCTAGGCAAACCCCAAAAGGGTTCTGTATGAGGAAAAAATAACCAAGTTGACGCAAAGGTAAGGGCAAGGTGCTAGATGGGGAACCCCTAGGCTGATATAGAAGTACAAACCGGCGTAGCTTAGAAGGACAACCCCAGTTGGAAAAAGGGCCAGCCAAGTGGAAGGCAGATGATGGACTTCTGGCACTTGCCCTTCCATCACTATTGAGAGTTAGTTAATGCACAGTGAACCAGAACGGCTATGGAGCTGAGTTTCTAGCAGAGGTGGGAATCGAACCCACAACCTTTTGGACCAGGTTATTGACCATAGCCGTACGCTCTACCGACTGAGCTATTTAGGCAGGCTCTTTTAGAAGAGGGCCTCAGGTTGGTATTGACTTTATTAGGCAGAAGATGGATTTCCAGCCATGCCAGTCAATGCACATTCACAAGGGGACAATGGATTCTTACAGTCATCCGGAACCTACCACATCTTGTCTAGGTTCCTGTGGTGTAATGGGTAAGGCGCATGTTTCTGCCCGTGGGGTCCAGAGTTCAAATCCCGGCGTAGGTCACTTTTTAGGTTTCTTTATGCCTGTACAGAACCCTTTATTCTATGCAGGCTCGCCGATGGCATTTTCTTCATGCTGCATTCAAGAGCGACTGTTACTTTGGAGACGGCAAAATCAGCACCCCCACATGGCTGTTCTATGGCGCATGCAGCAAATCACCTGCTTTCATTTCCCAAAGGTCCCAGCGTGCGAGTCCCATGGGTGCATTTAAGGGAAAGGTGCCTTTTCTTTGGGCTGCATTAATTAGTAACCAATATTTCACATTTGTTAAAGCACCAAAACTTTCTTCGCTAATCAGCTTCTCAAATGCTTTCTTTCAAGTAGGTTCATCTGTGCCATCTTCTGCATGCTGCATTCAAGAGCGACCTCTAATTCTTTTCGGCACAATGGCACAAAGCTGCCCTCACTTGTCAGCTTCTCAAATGCTTGTTTTTTATTAAGCTTGGTACAGAACACTGTACCAAGCTTAATAGAAAACAAGCAATTTGCCATGGTCAACTTCAGGCTGATGCTAGGCAAACCCCAAAAGGGTTCTGTATGAGGAAAAAATAACCAAGTTGATGCAAAGGTAAGGGCAAGGTGCTAGATGGGGAACCCCTGGGCTGATATAGAAGTACATACCGGCGTAGCTTAGAAGGACAACCCCAGTTGGAAAAAGGGCCAGCCAAGTGGAAGGCAGATGATGGACTTCTGGCACTTGCCGTTCCATCACTATTGTGAGTTGGTTAATGCACAGTGAACCAGAACTGCTATGGAGCTGAGTTTCTAGCAGAGGTGGGAATCGAACCCACAACCTTTTGGACCAGGTTATTGACCATAGCTGTACGCTCTACCGACTGAGCTATTTAGGCAGGCTCTTTTAGAAGAGGGCCTCAGGTTGGTATTGACTTTATTAGGCAGAAGATGGATTTCCAGCCATGCCAGTCAATGCACATTCACAAGGGGACAATGGATTCTTACAGTCATCCGGAACCTACCACATCTTGTCTAGGTTCCTGTGGTGTAATGGGTAAGGCGCATGTTTCTGCATGTGGGGTCCAGAGTTCAAATCCCGGCGTAGGTTACTTTTTAGGTTTCTTTATGCCTGTACAGAACCCTTTATTCTATGCAGGCTCGCCGATGGCATTTTCTTCATGCTGCATTCAAGAGCGACTGTTACTTTGGAGACGGCAAAATCAGCACCCCCACATGGCTGTTCTATGGCGCATGCAGCAAATCACCTGCTTTCATTTCCCAAAGGTCCCAGCGTGCGAGTCCCATGGGTGCATTTAAGGGAAAGGTGCCTTTTCTTTGGGCTGCATTAATTAGTAACCAATATTTCACATTTGTTAAAGCACCAAAACTTTCTTCGCTAATCAGCTTCTCAAATGCTTTCTTTCAAGTAGGTTCATCTGTGCCATCTTCTGCATGCTGCATTCAAGAGCGACCTCTAATTCTTTTCGGCACAATGGCACAAAGCTGCCCTCACTTGTCAGCTTCTCAAATGCTTGTTTTTTATTAAGTTTGGTACAGAACACTGTACTAAGCTTAATAGAAAACAAGCAATTTGCCATGGTCAACTTCAGGCTGATGCTAGGCAAACCCCAAAAGGGTTCTGTATGAGGAAAAAATAACCAAGTTGACGCAAAGGTAAGGGCAAGGTGCTAGATGGGGAACCCCTGGGCTGATATAGAAGTACATACCGGCGTAGCTTAGAAGGACAACCCCAGTTGGAAAAGGGGCCAGCCAAGTGGAAGGCAGATGATGGACTTCTGGCACTTGCCCTTCCATCACTATTGAGAGTTGGTTAATGCACAGTGAACCAGAACTGCTATGGAGCTGAGTTTCTAGCAGAGGTGGGAATCGAACCCACAACCTTTTGGACCAGGTTATTGACCATAGCCGTACGCTCTACCGACTGAGCTATTTAGACAGGCTCTTTTAGAAGAGGGCCTCAGGTTGGTATTGACTTTATTAGGCAGAAGATGGATTTCCAGCCATGCCAGTCAATGCACATTCACAAGGGGACAATGGATTCTTACAGTCATCCGGAACCTACCACATCTTGTCTAGGTTCCTGTGGTGTAATGGGTAAGGCGCCTGTTTCTGCCCGTGGGGTCCAGAGTTCAAATCCCGGCGTAGGTTACTTTTTAGGTTTCTTTATGCCTGTACAGAACCCTTTATTCTATGCAGGCTCGCCGATGGCATTTTCTTCATGCTGCATTCAAGAGCGACTGTTACTTTGGAGACGGCAAAATCAGCACCCCCACATGGCTGTTCTATGGCGCATGCAGCAAATCACCTGCTTTCATTTCCCAAAGGTCCCAGCGTGCAAGTCTCATGGGTGCATTTAAGGGAAAGGTGCCTTTTCTTTGGGCTGCATTAATTAGTAACCAATATTTCACATTTGTTAAAGCACCAAAACTTTCTTCGCTAATCAGCTTCTCAAATGCTTTCTTTCAAGTAGGTTCATCTGTGCCATCTTCTGCATGCTGCATTCAAGAGCGACCTCTAATTCTTTTCGGCACAATGGCACAAAGCTGCCCTCACTTGTCAGCTTCTCAAATGCTTGTTTTTTATTAAGCTTGGTACAGAACACTGTACCAAGCTTAATAGAAAACAAGCAATTTGCCATGGTCAACTTCAGGCTGATGCTAGGCAAACCCCAAAAGGGTTCTGTATGAGGAAAAAATAACCAAGTTGACGCAAAGGTAAGGGCAAGGTGCTAGATGGGGAACCCCTGGGCTGATATAGAAGTACATACCGGCGTAGCTTAGAAGGACAACCCCAGTTGGAAAAGGGGCCAGCCAAGTGGAAGGCAGATGATGGACTTCTGGCACTTGCCCTTCCATCACTATTGAGAGTTGGTTAATGCACAGTTATGTGCATTAACCATGGCTATGGTCAATAACCTGGTCCAAAAGGTTGTGGGTTCGATTCCCACCTCTGCTAGAAACTCAGCTCCATAGCAGTTCTGGTTCACTGTGCATTAACCAACTCTCAATAGTGATGGAAGGGCAAGTGCCAGAAGTCCATCATCTGCCTTCCACTTGGCTGGCCCTTTTTCCAACTGGGGTTGTCCTTCTAAGCTACGCCGGTATGTACTTCTATATCAGCCCAGGGGTTCCCCATCTAGCACCTTACCTTTGCGTCAACTTGGTTATTTTTTCCTCATACAGAACCCTTTTGGGGTTTGCCTAGCATCAGCCTGAAGTTGACCATGGCAAATTGCTTGTTTTCTATTAAGCTTGGTACAGTGTTCTGTACCAAGCTTAATAAAAAACAAGCATTTGAGAAGCTGACAAGCGAGGGCAGCTTTGTGCCATTGTGCCGAAAAGAATTAGAGGTCGCTCTTGAATGCAGCATGCAGAAGATGGCACTGATGAACCTACTTGAAAGAAAGCATTTGAGAAGCTGATTAGCGAAGAAAGTTTTGGTGCTTTAACAAATGTGAAATATTGGTTACTAATTAATGCAGCCCGAAGAAAAGGCACCTTTCCCTTAAATGCACCCATGGGACTCGCACGCTGGGACCTTTGGGAAATGAAAGCAGGTGATTTGCTGCATGCGCCATAGAACAGCCATGTGGGGGTGCTGATTTTGCCGTCTCCAAAGTAACAGTCGCTCTTGAATGCAGCATGAAGAAAATGCCATCGGCGAGCCTGCATAGAATAAAGGGTTCTGTACAGGCATAAAGAAACCTAAAAAGTAACCTACGCCGGGATTTGAACTCTGGACCCCACGGGCAGAAACAGGCGCCTTACCCATTACACCACAGGAACCTAGACAAGTTGTGGTAGGTTCCGGATGACTGTAAGAATCCATTGTCCCCTTGTGAATGTGCATTGACTGGCATGGCTGGAAATCCATCTTCTGCCTAATAAAGTCAATACCAACCTGAGGCCCTCTTCTAAAAGAGCCTGTCTAAATAGCTCAGTCGGTAGAGCGTACGGCTATGGTCAATAACCTGGTCCAAAAGGTTGTGGGTTCGATTCCCACCTCTGCTAGAAACTCAGCTCCATAGCAATTCTGGTTCACTGTGCATTAACCAACTCTCAATAGTGATGGAAGGGCAAGTGCCAGAAGTCCATCATCTGCCTTCCACTTGGCTGGCCCTTTTTCCAACTGGGGTTGTCCTTCTAAGCTACGCCGGTATGTACTTCTATATCAGCCCAGGGGTTCCCCATCTAGCACCTTGCCCTTACCTTTGCGTCAACTTGGTTATTTTTTCCTCATACAGAACCCTTTTGGGGTTTGCCTAGCATCAGCCTGAAGTTGACCATGGCAAATTGCTTGTTTTCTATTAAGCTTAGTACAGTGTTCTGTACCAAGCTTAATAAAAAACAAGCATTTGAGAAGCTGACAAGTGAGGGCAGCTTTGTGCCATTGTGCCGAAAAGAATTAGAGGTCGCTCTTGAATGCAGCATGCAGAAGATGGCACAGATGAACCTACTTGAAAGAAAGCATTTGAGAAGCTGATTAGCGAAGAAAGTTTTGGTGCTTTAACAAATGTGAAATATTGGTTACTAATTAATGCAGCCCAAAGAAAAGGCACCTTTCCCTTAAATGCACCCATGGGACTCGCACGCTGGGACCTTTGGGAAATGAAAGCAGGTGATTTGCTGCATGCGCCATAGAACAGCCATGTGGGGGTGCTGATTTTGCCGTCTCCAAAGTAACAGTCGCTCTTGAATGCAGCATGAAGAAAATGCCATCGGCGAGCCTGCATAGAATAAAGGGTTCTGTACAGGCATAAAGAAACCTAAAAAGTAACCTACGCCGGGATTTGAACTCTGGACCCCACGGGCAGAAACAGGCGCCTTACCCATTACACCACAGGAACCTAGACAAGATGTGGTAGGTTCCGGATGACTGTAAGAATCCATTGTCCCCTTGTGAATGTGCATTGACTGGAATGGCTGGAAATCCATCTTCTGCCTAATAAAGTCAATACCAACCTGAGGCCCACTTCTAAAAGAGCCTGCCTAAATAGCTCAGTCGGTAGAGCGTACGGCTATGGTCAATAACCTGGTCCAAAAGGTTGTGGGTTTGATTCCCACCTGTGCTAGAAACTCAGCTCCATAGCAGTTCTGGTTCACTGTGCATTAACCAACTCTCAATAGTGATGGAAGGGCAAGTGCCAGAAGTCCATCATCTGCCTTCCACTTTCCAACTGGGGTTGTCCTTCTAAGCTACGCCGGTATGTACTTCTATATCAGCCCAGGGGTTCCCCATCTAGCACCTTACCTTTGCGTCAACTTGGTTATTTTTTCCTCATACAGAACCCTTTTGGGGTTTGCCTAGCATCAGCCTGAAGTTGACCATGGCAAATTGCTTGTTTTCTATTAAGCTTGGTACAGTGTTCTGTACCAAGCTTAATAAAAAACAAGCATTTGAGAAGCTGACAAGCGAGGGCAGCTTTGTGCCATTGTGCCGAAAAGAATTAGAGGTCGCTCTTGAATGCAGCATGCAGAAGATGGCACAGATGAACCTACTTGAAAGAAAGCATTTGAGAAGCTGATTAGCGAAGAAAGTTTTGGTGCTTTAACAAATGTGAAATATTGGTTACTAATTAATGCAGCCCAAAGAAAAGGCACCTTTCCCTTAAATGCACCCATGGGACTCGCACGCTGGGACCTTTGGGAAATGAAAGCAGGTGATTTGCTGCATGCGCCATAGAACAGCCATGTGGGGGTGCTGATTTTGCCGTCTCCAAAGTAACAGTCGCTCTTGAATGCAGCATGAAGAAAATGCCATCGGCGAGCCTGCATAGAATAAAGGGTTCTGTACAGGCATAAAGAAACCTAAAAAGTAACCTACGCCGGGATTTGAACTCTGGACCCCACGGGCAGAAACAGGCGCCTTACCCATTACACCACAGGAACCTAGACAAAATGTGGTAGGTTCCGGATGACTGTAAGAATCCATTGTCCCCTTGTGAATGTGCATTGACTGGCATGGCTGGAAATCCATCTTCTGCCTAATAAAGTCAATACCAACCTGAGGCCCTCTTCTAAAAGAGCCTGCCTAAATAGCTCAGTCGGTAGAGCGTACGGCTATGGTCAATAACCTGGTCCAAAAGGTTGTGGGTTCGATTCCCACCTCTGCTAGAAACTCAGCTCCATAGCAGTTCTGGTTCACTGTGCATTAACCAACTCTCAATAGTGATGGAAGGGCAAGTGCCAGAAGTCCATCATCTGCCTTCCACTTGGCTGGCCCTTTTTCCAACTGGGGTTGTCCTTCTAAGCTACGCCGGTATGTACTTCTATATCAGCCCAGGGGTTCCCCATCTAGCACCTTGCCCTTACCTTTGCGTCAACTTGGTTATTTTTTCCTCATACAGAACCCTTTTGGGGTTTGCCTAGCATCAGCCTGAAGTTGACCATGGCAAATTGCTTGTTTTCTATTAAGCTTAGTACAGTGTTCTGTACCAAGCTTAATAAAAAACAAGCATTTGAGAAGCTGACAAGTGAGGGCAGCTTTGTGCCATTGTGCCGAAAAGAATTAGAGGTCGCTCTTGAATGCAGCATGCAGAAGATGGCACAGATGAACCTACTTGAAAGAAAGCATTTGAGAAGCTGATTAGCGAAGAAAGTTTTGGTGCTTTAACAAATGTGAAATATTGGTTACTAATTAATGCAGCCCGAAGAAAAGGCACCTTTCCCTTAAATGCACCCATGGGACTCGCACGCTGGGACCTTTGGGAAATGAAAGCAGGTGATTTTCATGCATGCGCCATAGAACAGCCATGTGGGGGTGCTGATTTTGCCGTCTCCAAAGTAACAGTCGCTCTTGAATGCAGCATGAAGAAAATGCCATCGGCGAGCCTGCATAGAATAAAGTGTTCTGTACAGGCATAAAGAAACCTAAAAAGTAACCTACGCCGGGATTTGAACTCTGGACCCCACGGGCAGAAACAGGCGCCTTACCCATTACACCACAGGAACCTAGACAAGTTGTGGTAGGTTCCGGATGACTGTAAGAATCCATTGTCCCCTTGTGAATGTGCATTGACTGGCATGGCTGGAAATCCATCTTCTGCCTAATAAAGTCAATACCAACCTGAGGCCCTCTTCTAAAAGAGCCTGTCTAAATAGCTCAGTCGGTAGAGCGTACGGCTATGGTCAATAACCTGGTCCAAAAGGTTGTGGGTTCGATTCCCACCTCTGCTAGAAACTCAGCTCCATAGCAATTCTGGTTCACTGTGCATTAACCAACTCTCAATAGTGATGGAAGGGCAAGTGCCAGAAGTCCATCATCTGCCTTCCACTTGGCTGGCCCTTTTTCCAACTGGGGTTGTCCTTCTAAGCTACGCCGGTATGTACTTCTATATCAGCCCAGGGGTTCCCCATCTAGCACCTTGCCCTTACCTTTGCGTCAACTTGGTTATTTTTTCCTCATACAGAACCCTTTTGGGGTTTGCCTAGCATCAGCCTGAAGTTGACCATGGCAAATTGCTTGTTTTCTATTAAGCTTAGTACAGTGTTCTGTACCAAGCTTAATAAAAAACAAGCATTTGAGAAGCTGACAAGTGAGGGCAGCTTTGTGCCATTGTGCCGAAAAGAATTAGAGGTCGCTCTTGAATGCAGCATGCAGAAGATGGCACAGATGAACCTACTTGAAAGAAAGCATTTGAGAAGCTGATTAGCGAAGAAAGTTTTGGTGCTTTAACAAATGTGAAATATTGGTTACTAATTAATGCAGCCCAAAGAAAAGGCACCTTTCCCTTAAATGCACCCATGGGACTCGCACGCTGGGACCTTTGGGAAATGAAAGCAGGTGATTTGCTGCATGCGCCATAGAACAGCCATGTGGGGGTGCTGATTTTGCCGTCTCCAAAGTAACAGTCGCTCTTGAATGCAGCATGAAGAAAATGCCATCGGCGAGCCTGCATAGAATAAAGGGTTCTGTACAGGCATAAAGAAACCTAAAAAGTAACCTACGCCGGGATTTGAACTCTGGACCCCACGGGCAGAAACAGGCGCCTTACCCATTACACCACAGGAACCTAGACAAGATGTGGTAGGTTCCGGATGACTGTAAGAATCCATTGTCCCCTTGTGAATGTGCATTGACTGGAATGGCTGGAAATCCATCTTCTGCCTAATAAAGTCAATACCAACCTGAGGCCCACTTCTAAAAGAGCCTGCCTAAATAGCTCAGTCGGTAGAGCATACGGCTATGGTCAATAACCTGGTCCAAAAGGTTGTGGGTTCGATTCCCACCTGTGCTAGAAACTCAGCTCCATAGCAGTTCTGGTTCACTGTGCATTAACCAACTCTCAATAGTGATGGAAGGGCAAGTGCCAGAAGTCCATCATCTGCCTTCCACTTTCCAACTGGGGTTGTCCTTCTAAGCTACGCCGGTATGTACTTCTATATCAGCCCAGGGGTTCCTCATCTAGCACCTTACCTTTGCGTCAACTTGGTTATTTTTTCCTCATACAGAACCCTTTTGGGGTTTGCCTAGCATCAGCCTGAAGTTGACCATGGCAAATTGCTTGTTTTCTATTAAGCTTGGTACAGTGTTCTGTACCAAGCTTAATAAAAAACAAGCATTTGAGAAGCTGACAAGCGAGGGCAGCTTTGTGCCATTGTGCCGAAAAAAATTAGAGGTCGCTCTTGAATGCAGCATGCAGAAGATGGCACAGATGAACCTACTTGAAAGAAAGCATTTGAGAAGCTGATTAGCGAAGAAAGTTTTGGTGCTTTAACAAATGTGAAATATTGGTTACTAATTAATGCAGCCCAAAGAAAAGGCACCTTTCCCTTAAATGCACCCATGGGACTCGCACGCTGGGACCTTTGGGAAATGAAAGCAGGTGATTTGCTGCATGCGCCATAGAACAGCCATGTGGGGGTGCTGATTTTGCCGTCTCCAAAGTAACAGTCGCTCTTGAATGCAGCATGAAGAAAATGCCATCGGCGAGCCTGCATAGAATAAAGGGTTCTGTACAGGCATAAAGAAACCTAAAAAGTAACCTACGCCGGGATTTGAACTCTGGACCCCACGGGCAGAAACAGGCGCCTTACCCATTACACCACAGGAACCTAGACAAGATATGGTAGGTTCCGGATGACTGTAAGAATCCATTGTCCCCTTGTGAATGTGCATTGACTGGCATGGCTGGAAATCCATCTTCTGCCTAATAAAGTCAATACCAACCTGAGGCCCTCTTCTAAAAGAGCCTGCCTAAATAGCTCAGTCGGTAGAGCGTACGGCTATGGTCAATAACCTGGTCCAAAAGGTTGTGGGTTCGATTCCCACCTCTGCTAGAAACTCAGCTCCATAGCAGTTCTGGTTCACTGTGCATTAACCAACTCTCAATAGTGATGGAAGGGCAAGTGCCAGAAGTCCATCATCTGCCTTCTACTTGGCTGGCCCTTTTTCCGACTGGGGTTGTCCTTCTAAGCTACGCCGGTATGTACTTCTATATCAGCCCAGGGGTTCCCCATCTAGCACCTTGCCCTTACCTTTGCGTCAACTTGGTTATTTTTTCCTCATACAGAACCCTTTTGGGGTTTGCCTAGCATCAGCCTGAAGTTGACCATGGCAAATTGCTTGTTTTCTATTAAGCTTAGTACAGTGTTCTGTACCAAGCTTAATAAAAAACAAGCATTTGAGAAGCTGACAAGTGAGGGCAGCTTTGTGCCATTGTGCCGAAAAGAATTAGAGGTCGCTCTTGAATGCAGCATGCAGAAGATGGCACAGATGAACCTACTTGAAAGAAAGCATTTGAGAAGCTGATTAGCGAAGAAAGTTTTGGTGCTTTAACAAATGTGAAATATTGGTTACTAATTAATGCAGCCCGAAGAAAAGGCACCTTTCCCTTAAATGCACCCATGGGACTCGCACGCTGGGACCTTTGGGAAATGAAAGCAGGTGATTTGCTGCATGCGCCATAGAACAGCCATGTGGGGGTGCTGATTTTGCCGTCTCCAAAGTAACAGTCGCTCTTGAATGCAGCATGAAGAAAATGCCATCGGCGAGCCTGCATAGAATAAAGGGTTCTGTACAGGCATAAAGAAACCTAAAAAGTAACCTACGCCGGGATTTGAACTCTGGAGCCCACAGGCAGAAACAGGCGCCTTACCCATTACACCACAGGAACCTAGACAAGTTGTGGTAGGTTCCGGATGACTGTAAGAATCCATTGTCCCCTTGTGAATGTGCATTGACTGGCATGGCTGGAAATCCATCTTCTGCCTAATAAAGTCAATACCAACCTGAGGCCCTCTTCTAAAAGAGCCTGTCTAAATAGCTCAGTCGGTAGAGCGTACGGCTATGGTCAATAACCTGGTCCAAAAGGTTGTGGGTTCGATTCCCACCTCTGCTAGAAACTCAGCTCCATAGCAATTCTGGTTCACTGTGCATTAACCAACTCTCAATAGTGATGGAAGGGCAAGTGCCAGAAGTCCATCATCTGCCTTCCACTTGGCTGGCCCTTTTTCCAACTGGGGTTGTCCTTCTAAGCTACGCCGGTATGTACTTCTATATCAGCCCAGGGGTTCCCCATCTAGCACCTTGCCCTTACCTTTGTGTCAACTTGGTTATTTTTTCCTCATACAGAACCCTTTTGGGGTTTGCCTAGCATCAGCCTGAAGTTGACCATGGCAAATTGCTTGTTTTCTATTAAGCTTAGTACAGTGTTCTGTACCAAGCTTAATAAAAAACAAGCATTTGAGAAGCTGACAAGTGAGGGCAGCTTTGTGCCATTGTGCCGAAAAGAATTAGAGGTCGCTCTTGAATGCAGCATGCAGAAGATGGCACAGATGAACCTACTTGAAAGAAAGCATTTGAGAAGCTGATTAGCGAAGAAAGTTTTGGTGCTTTAACAAATGTGAAATATTGGTTACTAATTAATGCAGCCCAAAGAAAAGGCACCTTTCCCTTAAATGCACCCATGGGACTCGCACGCTGGGACCTTTGGGAAATGAAAGCAGGTGATTTGCTGCATGTGCCATAGAACAGCCATGTGGGGGTGCTGATTTTGCCGTCTCCAAAGTAACAGTCGCTCTTCAATGCAGCATGAAGAAAATGCCATCGGCGAGCCTGCATAGAATAAAGGGTTCTGTACAGGCATAAAGAAACCTAAAAAGTAACCTACGCCGGGATTTGAACTCTGGACCCCACGGGCAGAAACAGGCGCCTTACCCATTACACCACAGGAACCTAGACAAGATGTGGTAGGTTCCGGATGACTGTAAGAATCCATTGTCCCCTTGTGAATGTGCATTGACTGGAATGGCTGGAAATCCATCTTCTGCCTAATAAAGTCAATACCAACCTGAGGCCCACTTCTAAAAGAGCCTGCCTAAATAGCTCAGTCGGTAGAGCGTACGGCTATGGTCAATAACCTGGTCCAAAAGGTTGTGGGTTCGATTCCCACCTGTGCTAGAAACTCAGCTCCATAGCAGTTCTGGTTCACTGTGCATTAACCAACTCTCAATAGTGATGGAAGGGCAAGTGCTAGAAGTCCATCATCTGCCTTCCACTTTCCAACTGGGGTTGTCCTTCTAAGCTACGCCGGTATGTACTTCTATATCAGCCCAGGGGTTCCCCATCTAGCACCTTACCTTTGCGTCAACTTGGTTATTTTTTCCTCATACAGAACCCTTTTGGGGTTTGCCTAGCATCAGCCTGAAGTTGACCATGGCAAATTGCTTGTTTTCTATTAAGCTTGGTACAGTGTTCTGTACCAAGCTTAATAAAAAACAAGCATTTGAGAAGCTGACAAGCGAGGGCAGCTTTGTGCCATTGTGCCGAAAAGAATTAGAGGTCGCTCTTGAATGCAGCATGCAGAAGATGGCACAGATGAACCTACTTGAAAGAAAGCATTTGAGAAGCTGATTAGCGAAGAAAGTTTTGGTGCTTTAACAAATGTGAAATATTGGTTACTAATTAATGCAGCCCAAAGAAAAGGCACCTTTCCCTTAAATGCACCCATGGGACTCGCACGCTGGGACCTTTGGGAAATGAAAGCAGGTGATTTGCTGCATGCGCCATAGAACAGCCATGTGGGGGTGCTGATTTTGCCGTCTCCAAAGTAACAGTCGCTCTTGAATGCAGCATGAAGAAAATGCCATCGGCGAGCCTGCATAGAATAAAGGGTTCTGTACAGGCATAAAGAAACCTAAAAAGTAACCTACGCCGGGATTTGAACTCTGGACCCCACGGGCAGAAACAGGCGCCTTACCCATTACACCACAGGAACCTAGACAAGATGTGGTAGGTTCCGGATGACTGTAAGAATCCATTGTCCCCTTGTGAATGTGCATTGACTGGAATGGCTGGAAATCCATCTGCTGCCTAATAAAGTCAATACCAACCTGAGGCCCACTTCTAAAAGAGCCTGCCTAAATAGCTCAGTCGGTAGAGCGTACGGCTATGGTCAATAACCTGGTCCAAAAGGTTGTGGGTTCGATTCCCACCTGTGCTAGAAACTCAGCTCCATAGCAGTTCTGGTTCACTGTGCATTAACCAACTCTCAATAGTGATGGAAGGGCAAGTGCCAGAAGTCCATCATCTGCCTTCCACTTTCCAACTGGGGTTGTCCTTCTAAGCTACGCCGGTATGTACTTCTATATCAGCCCAGGGGTTCCCCATCTAGCACCTTACCTTTGCGTCAACTTGGTTATTTTTTCCTCATACAGAACCCTTTTGGGGTTTGCCTAGCATCAGCCTGAAGTTGACCATGGCAAATTGCTTGTTTTCTATTAAGCTTGGTACAGTGTTCTGTACCAAGCTTAATAAAAAACAAGCATTTGAGAAGCTGACAAGCGAGGGCAGCTTTGTGCCATTGTGCCGAAAAGAATTAGAGGTCGCTCTTGAATGCAGCATGCAGAAGATGGCACAGATGAACCTACTTGAAAGAAAGCATTTGAGAAGCTGATTAGCGAAGAAAGTTTTGGTGCTTTAACAAATGTGAAATATTGGTTACTAATTAATGCAGCCCAAAGAAAAGGCACCTTTCCCTTAAATGCACCCATGGGACTCGCACGCTGGGACCTTTGGGAAATGAAAGCAGGTGATTTGCTGCATGCGCCATAGAACAGCCATGTGGGGGTGCTGATTTTGCCGTCTCCAAAGTAACAGTCGCTCTTGAATGCAGCATGAAGAAAATGCCATCGGCGAGCCTGCATAGAATAAAGGGTTCTGTACAGGCATAAAGAAACCTAAAAAGTAACCTACGCCGGGATTTGAACTCTGGACCCCACGGGCAGAAACAGGCGCCTTACCCATTACACCACAGGAACCTAGACAAGATGTAGTAGGTTCCGGATGACTGTAAGAATCCATTGTCCCCTTGTGAATGTGCATTGACTGGCATGGCTGGAAATCCATCTTCTGCCTAATAAAGTCAATACCAACCTGAGGCCCTCTTCTAAAAGAGCCTGTCTAAATAGCTCAGTCGGTAGAGCGTACGGCTATGGTCAATAACCTGGTCCAAAAGGTTGTGGGTTCGATTCCCACCTCTGCTAGAAACTCAGCTCCATAGCAATTCTGGTTCACTGTGCATTAACCAACTCTCAATAGTGATGGAAGGGCAAGTGCCAGAAGTCCATCATCTGCCTTCCACTTGGCTGGCCCTTTTTCCAACTGGGGTTGTCCTTCTAAGCTACGCCGGTATGTACTTCTATATCAGCCCAGGGGTTCCCCATCTAGCACCTTGCCCTTACCTTTGCGTCAACTTGGTTATTTTTTCCTCATACAGAACCCTTTTGGGGTTTGCCTAGCATCAGCCTGAAGTTGACCATGGCAAATTGCTTGTTTTCTATTAAGCTTAGTACAGTGTTCTGTACCAAGCTTAATAAAAAACAAGCATTTGAGAAGCTGACAAGTGAGGGCAGCTTTGTGCCATTGTGCCGAAAAGAATTAGAGGTCGCTCTTGAATGCAGCATGCAGAAGATGGCACTGATGAACCTACTTGAAAGAAAGCATTTGAGAAGCTGATTAGCGAAGAAAGTTTTGGTGCTTTAACAAATGTGAAATATTGGTTACTAATTAATGCAGCCCGAAGAAAAGGCACCTTTCCCTTAAATGCACCCATGGGACTCGCACGCTGGGACCTTTGGGAAATGAAAGCAGGTGATTTGCTGCATGTGCCATAGAACAGCCATGTGGGGGTGCTGATTTTGCCGTCTCCAAAGTAACAGTCGCTCTTCAATGCAGCATGAAGAAAATGCCATCGGCGAGCCTGCATAGAATAAAGGGTTCTGTACAGGCATAAAGAAACCTAAAAAGTAACCTACGCCGGGATTTGAACTCTGGACCCCACGGGCAGAAACAGGCGCCTTACCCATTACACCACAGGAACCTAGACAAGATGTGGTAGGTTCCGGATGACTGTAAGAATCCATTGTCCCCTTGTGAATGTGCATTGACTGGAATGGCTGGAAATCCATCTTCTGCCTAATAAAGTCAATACCAACCTGAGGCCCACTTCTAAAAGAGCCTGCCTAAATAGCTCAGTCGGTAGAGCGTACGGCTATGGTCAATAACCTGGTCCAAAAGGTTGTGGGTTCGATTCCCACCTGTGCTAGAAACTCAGCTCCATAGCAGTTCTGGTTCACTGTGCATTAACCAACTCTCAATAGTGATGGAAGGGCAAGTGCCAGAAGTCCATCATCTGCCTTCCACTTTCCAACTGGGGTTGTCCTTCTAAGCTACGCCGGTATGTACTTCTATATCAGCCCAGGGGTTCCCCATCTAGCACCTTACCTTTGCGTCAACTTGGTTATTTTTTCCTCATACAGAACCCTTTTGGGGTTTGCCTAGCATCAGCCTGAAGTTGACCATGGCAAATTGCTTGTTTTCTATTAAGCTTGGTACAGTGTTCTGTACCAAGCTTAATAAAAAACAAGCATTTGAGAAGCTGACAAGCGAGGGCAGCTTTGTGCCATTGTGCCGAAAAGAATTAGAGGTCGCTCTTGAATGCAGCATGCAGAAGATGGCACAGATGAACCTACTTGAAAGAAAGCATTTGAGAAGCTGATTAGCGAAGAAAGTTTTGGTGCTTTAACAAATGTGAAATATTGGTTACTAATTAATGCAGCCCAAAGAAAAGGCACCTTTCCCTTAAATGCACCCATGGGACTCGCACGCTGGGACCTTTGGGAAATGAAAGCAGGTGATTTGCTGCATGCGCCATAGAACAGCCATGTGGGGGTGCTGATTTTGCCGTCTCCAAAGTAACAGTCGCTCTTGAATGCAGCATGAAGAAAATGCCATCGGCGAGCCTGCATAGAATAAAGGGTTCTGTACAGGCATAAAGAAACCTAAAAAGTAACCTACGCCGGGATTTGAACTCTGGACCCCACGGGCAGAAACAGGCGCCTTACCCATTACACCACAGGAACCTAGACAAGATGTAGTAGGTTCCGGATGACTGTAAGAATCCATTGTCCCCTTGTGAATGTGCATTGACTGGCATGGCTGGAAATCCATCTTCTGCCTAATAAAGTCAATACCAACCTGAGGCCCTCTTCTAAAAGAGCCTGTCTAAATAGCTCAGTCGGTAGAGCGTACGGCTATGGTCAATAACCTGGTCCAAAAGGTTGTGGGTTCGATTCCCACCTCTGCTAGAAACTCAGCTCCATAGCAATTCTGGTTCACTGTGCATTAACCAACTCTCAATAGTGATGGAAGGGCAAGTGCCAGAAGTCCATCATCTGCCTTCCACTTGGCTGGCCCTTTTTCCAACTGGGGTTGTCCTTCTAAGCTACGCCGGTATGTACTTCTATATCAGCCCAGGGGTTCCCCATCTAGCACCTTGCCCTTACCT
Source organism: Xenopus petersii (assembly GCA_038501925.1). Taxonomy (NCBI): domain Eukaryota; kingdom Metazoa; phylum Chordata; class Amphibia; order Anura; family Pipidae; genus Xenopus; species Xenopus petersii. The sequence continues at coordinate 96,850,285 of CM076683.1, read as the reverse complement.
TTGCGTCAACTTGGTTATTTTTTCCTCATACAGAACCCTTTTGGGGTTTGCCTAGCATCAGCCTGAAGTTGACCATGGCAAATTGCTTGTTTTCTATTAAGCTTAGTACAGTGTTCTGTACCAAGCTTAATAAAAAACAAGCATTTGAGAAGCTGACAAGTGAGGGCAGCTTTGTGCCATTGTGCCGAAAAGAATTAGAGGTCGCTCTTGAATGCAGCATGCAGAAGATGGCACTGATGAACCTACTTGAAAGAAAGCATTTGAGAAGCTGATTAGCGAAGAAAGTTTTGGTGCTTTAACAAATGTGAAATATTGGTTACTAATTAATGCAGCCCGAAGAAAAGGCACCTTTCCCTTAAATGCACCCATGGGACTCGCACGCTGGGACCTTTGGGAAATGAAAGCAGGTGATTTGCTGCATGTGCCATAGAACAGCCATGTGGGGGTGCTGATTTTGCCGTCTCCAAAGTAACAGTCGCTCTTCAATGCAGCATGAAGAAAATGCCATCGGCGAGCCTGCATAGAATAAAGGGTTCTGTACAGGCATAAAGAAACCTAAAAAGTAACCTACGCCGGGATTTGAACTCTGGACCCCACGGGCAGAAACAGGCGCCTTACCCATTACACCACAGGAACCTAGACAAGATGTGGTAGGTTCCGGATGACTGTAAGAATCCATTGTCCCCTTGTGAATGTGCATTGACTGGAATGGCTGGAAATCCATCTTCTGCCTAATAAAGTCAATACCAACCTGAGGCCCACTTCTAAAAGAGCCTGCCTAAATAGCTCAGTCGGTAGAGCGTACGGCTATGGTCAATAACCTGGTCCAAAAGGTTGTGGGTTCGATTCCCACCTGTGCTAGAAACTCAGCTCCATAGCAGTTCTGGTTCACTGTGCATTAACCAACTCTCAATAGTGATGGAAGGGCAAGTGCCAGAAGTCCATCATCTGCCTTCCACTTTCCAACTGGGGTTGTCCTTCTAAGCTACGCCGGTATGTACTTCTATATCAGCCCAGGGGTTCCCCATCTAGCACCTTACCTTTGCGTCAACTTGGTTATTTTTTCCTCATACAGAACCCTTTTGGGGTTTGCCTAGCATCAGCCTGAAGTTGACCATGGCAAATTGCTTGTTTTCTATTAAGCTTGGTACAGTGTTCTGTACCAAGCTTAATAAAAAACAAGCATTTGAGAAGCTGACAAGCGAGGGCAGCTTTGTGCCATTGTGCCGAAAAGAATTAGAGGTCGCTCTTGAATGCAGCATGCAGAAGATGGCACAGATGAACCTACTTGAAAGAAAGCATTTGAGAAGCTGATTAGCGAAGAAAGTTTTGGTGCTTTAACAAATGTGAAATATTGGTTACTAATTAATGCAGCCCAAAGAAAAGGCACCTTTCCCTTAAATGCACCCATGGGACTCGCACGCTGGGACCTTTGGGAAATGAAAGCAGGTGATTTGCTGCATGCGCCATAGAACAGCCATGTGGGGGTGCTGATTTTGCCGTCTCCAAAGTAACAGTCGCTCTTGAATGCAGCATGAAGAAAATGCCATCGGCGAGCCTGCATAGAATAAAGGGTTCTGTACAGGCATAAAGAAACCTAAAAAGTAACCTACGCCGGGATTTGAACTCTGGACCCCACGGGCAGAAACAGGCGCCTTACCCATTACACCACAGGAACCTAGACAAGATGTGGTAGGTTCCGGATGACTGTAAGAATCCATTGTCCCCTTGTGAATGTGCATTGACTGGAATGGCTGGAAATCCATCTGCTGCCTAATAAAGTCAATACCAACCTGAGGCCCACTTCTAAAAGAGCCTGCCTAAATAGCTCAGTCGGTAGAGCGTACGGCTATGGTCAATAACCTGGTCCAAAAGGTTGTGGGTTCGATTCCCACCTGTGCTAGAAACTCAGCTCCATAGCAGTTCTGGTTCACTGTGCATTAACCAACTCTCAATAGTGATGGAAGGGCAAGTGCCAGAAGTCCATCATCTGCCTTCCACTTTCCAACTGGGGTTGTCCTTCTAAGCTACGCCGGTATGTACTTCTATATCAGCCCAGGGGTTCCCCATCTAGCACCTTACCTTTGCGTCAACTTGGTTATTTTTTCCTCATACAGAACCCTTTTGGGGTTTGCCTAGCATCAGCCTGAAGTTGACCATGGCAAATTGCTTGTTTTCTATTAAGCTTGGTACAGTGTTCTGTACCAAGCTTAATAAAAAACAAGCATTTGAGAAGCTGACAAGCGAGGGCAGCTTTGTGCCATTGTGCCGAAAAGAATTAGAGGTCGCTCTTGAATGCAGCATGCAGAAGATGGCACAGATGAACCTACTTGAAAGAAAGCATTTGAGAAGCTGATTAGCGAAGAAAGTTTTGGTGCTTTAACAAATGTGAAATATTGGTTACTAATTAATGCAGCCCAAAGAAAAGGCACCTTTCCCTTAAATGCACCCATGGGACTCGCACGCTGGGACCTTTGGGAAATGAAAGCAGGTGATTTGCTGCATGCGCCATAGAACAGCCATGTGGGGGTGCTGATTTTGCCGTCTCCAAAGTAACAGTCGCTCTTGAATGCAGCATGAAGAAAATGCCATCGGCGAGCCTGCATAGAATAAAGGGTTCTGTACAGGCATAAAGAAACCTAAAAAGTAACCTACGCCGGGATTTGAACTCTGGACCCCACGGGCAGAAACAGGCGCCTTACCCATTACACCACAGGAACCTAGACAAGATGTAGTAGGTTCCGGATGACTGTAAGAATCCATTGTCCCCTTGTGAATGTGCATTGACTGGCATGGCTGGAAATCCATCTTCTGCCTAATAAAGTCAATACCAACCTGAGGCCCACTTCTAAAAGAGCCTGTCTAAATAGCTCAGTCGGTAGAGCGTACGGCTATGGTCAATAACCTGGTCCAAAAGGTTGTGGGTTCGATTCCCACCTCTGCTAGAAACTCAGCTCCATAGCAATTCTGGTTCACTGTGCATTAACCAACTCTCAATAGTGATGGAAGGGCAAGTGCCAGAAGTCCATCATCTGCCTTCCACTTGGCTGGCCCTTTTTCCAACTGGGGTTGTCCTTCTAAGCTACGCCGGTATGTACTTCTATATCAGCCCAGGGGTTCCCCATCTAGCACCTTGCCCTTACCTTTGCGTCAACTTGGTTATTTTTTCCTCATACAGAACCCTTTTGGGGTTTGCCTAGCATCAGCCTGAAGTTGACCATGGCAAATTGCTTGTTTTCTATTAAGCTTAGTACAGTGTTCTGTACCAAGCTTAATAAAAAACAAGCATTTGAGAAGCTGACAAGTGAGGGCAGCTTTGTGCCATTGTGCCGAAAAGAATTAGAGGTCGCTCTTGAATGCAGCATGCAGAAGATGGCACTGATGAACCTACTTGAAAGAAAGCATTTGAGAAGCTGATTAGCGAAGAAAGTTTTGGTGCTTTAACAAATGTGAAATATTGGTTACTAATTAATGCAGCCCGAAGAAAAGGCACCTTTCCCTTAAATGCACCCATGGGACTCGCACGCTGGGACCTTTGGGAAATGAAAGCAGGTGATTTGCTGCATGCGCCATAGAACAGCCATGTGGGGGTGCTGATTTTGCCGTCTCCAAAGTAACAGTCGCTCTTGAATGCAGCATGAAGAAAATGCCATCGGCGAGCCTGCATAGAATAAAGGGTTCTGTACAGGCATAAAGAAACCTAAAAAGTAACCTACGCCGGGATTTGAACTCTGGAGCCCACGGGCAGAAACAGGCGCCTTACCCATTACACCACAGGAACCTAGACAAGTTGTGGTAGGTTCCGGATGACTGTAAGAATCCATTGTCCCCTTGTGAATGTGCATTGACTGGCATGGCTGGAAATCCATCTTCTGCCTAATAAAGTCAATACCAACCTGAGGCCCTCTTCTAAAAGAGCCTGTCTAAATAGCTCAGTCGGTAGAGCGTACGGCTATGGTCAATAACCTGGTCCAAAAGGTTGTGGGTTCGATTCCCACCTCTGCTAGAAACTCAGCTCCATAGCAATTCTGGTTCACTGTGCATTAACCAACTCTCAATAGTGATGGAAGGGCAAGTGCCAGAAGTCCATCATCTGCCTTCCACTTGGCTGGCCCTTTTTCCAACTGGGGTTGTCCTTCTAAGCTACGCCGGTATGTACTTCTATATCAGCCCAGGGGTTCCCCATCTAGCACCTTGCCCTTACCTTTGCGTCAACTTGGTTATTTTTTCCTCATACAGAACCCTTTTGGGGTTTGCCTAGCATCAGCCTGAAGTTGACCATGGCAAATTGCTTGTTTTCTATTAAGCTTAGTACAGTGTTCTGTACCAAGCTTAATAAAAAACAAGCATTTGAGAAGCTGACAAGTGAGGGCAGCTTTGTGCCATTGTGCCGAAAAGAATTAGAGGTCGCTCTTGAATGCAGCATGCAGAAGATGGCACAGATGAACCTACTTGAAAGAAAGCATTTGAGAAGCTGATTAGCGAAGAAAGTTTTGGTGCTTTAACAAATGTGAAATATTGGTTACTAATTAATGCAGCCCAAAGAAAAGGCACCTTTCCCTTAAATGCACCCATGGGACTCGCACGCTGGGACCTTTGGGAAATGAAAGCAGGTGATTTGCTGCATGCGCCATAGAACAGCCATGTGGGGGTGATGATTTTGCCGTCTCCAAAGTAACAGTCGCTCTTGAATGCAGCATGAAGAAAATGCCATCGGCGAGCCTGCATAGAATAAAGGGTTCTGTACAGGCATAAAGAAACCTAAAAAGTAACCTACGCCGGGATTTGAACTCTGGACCCCACGGGCAGAAACAGGCGCCTTACCCATTACACCACAGGAACCTAGACAAGATGTGGTAGGTTCCGGATGACTGTAAGAATCCATTGTCCCCTTGTGAATGTGCATTGACTGGAATGGCTGGAAATCCATCTTCTGCCTAATAAAGTCAATACCAACCTGAGGCCCACTTCTAAAAGAGCCTGCCTAAATAGCTCAGTCGGTAGAGCGTACGGCTATGGTCAATAACCTGGTCCAAAAGGTTGTGGGTTCGATTCCCACCTGTGCTAGAAACTCAGCTCCATAGCAGTTCTGGTTCACTGTGCATTAACCAACTCTCAATAGTGATGGAAGGGCAAGTGCCAGAAGTCCATCATCTGCCTTCCACTTTCCAACTGGGGTTGTCCTTCTAAGCTACACCGGTATGTACTTCTATATCAGCCCAGGGGTTCCCCATCTAGCACCTTACCTTTGCGTCAACTTGGTTATTTTTTCCTCATACAGAACCCTTTTGGGGTTTGCCTAGCATCAGCCTGAAGTTGACCATGGCAAATTGCTTGTTTTCTATTAAGCTTGGTACAGTGTTCTGTACCAAGCTTAATAAAAAACAAGCATTTGAGAAGCTGACAAGCGAGGGCAGCTTTGTGCCATTGTGCCGAAAAGAATTAGAGGTCGCTCTTGAATGCAGCATGCAGAAGATGGCACAGATGAACCTACTTGAAAGAAAGCATTTGAGAAGCTGATTAGCGAAGAAAGTTTTGGTGCTTTAACAAATGTGAAATATTGGTTACTAATTAATGCAGCCCAAAGAAAAGGCACCTTTCCCTTAAATGCACCCATGGGACTCGCACGCTGGGACCTTTGGGAAATGAAAGCAGGTGATTTGCTGCATGCGCCATAGAACAGCCATGTGGGGGTGCTGATTTTGCCGTCTCCAAAGTAACAGTCGCTCTTGAATGCAGCATGAAGAAAATGCCATCGGCGAGCCTGCATAGAATAAAGGGTTCTGTACAGGCATAAAGAAACCTAAAAAGTAACCTACGCCGGGATTTGAACTCTGGACCCCACGGGCAGAAACAGGTGCCTTACCCATTACACCACAGGAACCTAGACAAGATGTGGTAGGTTCCGGATGACTGTAAGAATCCATTGTCCCCTTGTGAATGTGCATTGACTGGCATGGCTGGAAATCCATCTTCTGCCTAATAAAGTCAATACCAACCTGAGGCCCTCTTCTAAAAGAGCCTGTCTAAATAGCTCAGTCGGTAGAGCGTACGGCTATGGTCAATAACCTGGTCCAAAAGGTTGTGGGTTCGATTCCCACCTCTGCTAGAAACTCAGCTCCATAGCAATTCTGGTTCACTGTGCATTAACCAACTCTCAATAGTGATGGAAGGGCAAGTGCCAGAAGTCCATCATCTGCCTTCCACTTGGCTGGCCCTTTTTCCAACTGGGGTTGTCCTTCTAAGCTACGCCGGTATGTACTTCTATATCAGCCCAGGGGTTCCCCATCTAGCACCTTGCCCTTACCTTTGTGTCAACTTGGTTATTTTTTCCTCATACAGAACCCTTTTGGGGTTTGCCTAGCATCAGCCTGAAGTTGACCATGGCAAATTGCTTGTTTTCTATTAAGCTTAGTACAGTGTTCTGTACCAAGCTTAATAAAAAACAAGCATTTGAGAAGCTGACAAGTGAGGGCAGCTTTGTGCCATTGTGCCGAAAAGAATTAGAGGTCGCTCTTGAATGCAGCATGCAGAAGATGGCACAGATGAACCTACTTGAAAGAAAGCATTTGAGAAGCTGATTAGCGAAGAAAGTTTTGGTGCTTTAACAAATGTGAAATATTGGTTACTAATTAATGCAGCCCAAAGAAAAGGCACCTTTCCCTTAAATGCACCCATGGGACTCGCACGCTGGGACCTTTGGGAAATGAAAGCAGGTGATTTGCTGCATGCGCCATAGAACAGCCATGTGGGGGTGCTGATTTTGCCGTCTCCAAAGTAACAGTCGCTCTTGAATGCAGCATGAAGAAAATGCCATCGGCGAGCCTGCATAGAATAAAGGGTTCTGTACAGGCATAAAGAAACCTAAAAAGTAACCTACGCCGGGATTTGAACTCTGGACCCCACGGGCAGAAACAGGCGCCTTACCCATTACACCACAGGAACCTAGACAAGATGTGGTAGGTTCCGGATGACTGTAAGAATCCATTGTCCCCTTGTGAATGTGCATTGACTGGAATGGCTGGAAATCCATCTTCTGCCTAATAAAGTCAATACCAACCTGAGGCCCACTTCTAAAAGAGCCTGCCTAAATAGCTCAGTCGGTAGAGCGTACGGCTATGGTCAATAACCTGGTCCAAAAGGTTGTGGGTTCGATTCCCACCTGTGCTAGAAACTCAGCTCCATAGCAGTTCTGGTTCACTGTGCATTAACCAACTCTCAATAGTGATGGAAGGGCAAGTGCCAGAAGTCCATCATCTGCCTTCCACTTTCCAACTGGGGTTGTCCTTCTAAGCTACGCCGGTATGTACTTCTATATCAGCCCAGGGGTTCCCCATCTAGCACCTTACCTTTGCGTCAACTTGGTTATTTTTTCCTCATACAGAACCCTTTTGGGGTTTGCCTAGCATCAGCCTGAAGTTGACCATGGCAAATTGCTTGTTTTCTATTAAGCTTGGTACAGTGTTCTGTACCAAGCTTAATAAAAAACAAGCATTTGAGAAGCTGACAAGCGAGGGCAGCTTTGTGCCATTGTGCCGAAAAGAATTAGAGGTCGCTCTTGAATGCAGCATGCAGAAGATGGCACAGATGAACCTACTTGAAAGAAAGCATTTGAGAAGCTGATTAGCGAAGAAAGTTTTGGTGCTTTAACAAATGTGAAATATTGGTTACTAATTAATGCAGCCCAAAGAAAAGGCACCTTTCCCTTAAATGCACCCATGGGACTCGCACGCTGGGACCTTTGGGAAATGAAAGCAGGTGATTTGCTGCATGCGCCATAGAACAGCCATGTGGGGGTGCTGATTTTGCCGTCTCCAAAGTAACAGTCGCTCTTGAATGCAGCATGAAGAAAATGCCATCGGCGAGCCTGCATAGAATAAAGGGTTCTGTACAGGCATAAAGAAACCTAAAAAGTAACCTACGCCGGGATTTGAACTCTGGACCCCACGGGCAGAAACAGGCGCCTTACCCATTACACCACAGGAACCTAGACAAGATGTGGTAGGTTCCGGATGACTGTAAGAATCCATTGTCCCCTTGTGAATGTGCATTGACTGGCATGGCTGGAAATCCATCTTCTGCCTAATAAAGTCAATACCAACCTGAGGCCCTCTTCTAAAAGAGCCTGCCTAAATAGCTCAGTCGGTAGAGCGTACGGCTATGGTCAATAACCTGGTCCAAAAGGTTGTGGGTTCGATTCCCACCTCTGCTAGAAACTCAGCTCCATAGCAGTTCTGGTTCACTGTGCATTAACCAACTCTCAATAGTGATGGAAGGGCAAGTGCCAGAAGTCCATCATCTGCCTTCCACTTTCCAACTGGGGTTGTCCTTCTAAGCTACGCCGGTATGTACTTCTATATCAGCCCAGGGGTTCCCCATCTAGCACCTTACCTTTGCGTCAACTTGGTTATTTTTTCCTCATACAGAACCCTTTTGGGGTTTGCCTAGCATCAGCCTGAAGTTGACCATGGCAAATTGCTTGTTTTCTATTAAGCTTAGTACAGTGTTCTGTACCAAGCTTAATAAAAAACAAGCATTTGAGAAGCTGACAAGTGAGGGCAGCTTTGTGCCATTGTGCCGAAAAGAATTAGAGGTCGCTCTTGAATGCAGCATGCAGAAGATGGCACTGATGAACCTACTTGAAAGAAAGCATTTGAGAAGCTGATTAGCGAAGAAAGTTTTGGTGCTTTAACAAATGTGAAATATTGGTTACTAATTAATGCAGCCCGAAGAAAAGGCACCTTTCCCTTAAATGCACCCATGGGACTCGCACGCTGGGACCTTTGGGAAATGAAAGCAGGTGATTTGCTGCATGTGCCATAGAACAGCCATGTGGGGGTGCTGATTTTGCCGTCTCCAAAGTAACAGTCGCTCTTCAATGCAGCATGAAGAAAATGCCATCGGCGAGCCTGCATAGAATAAAGGGTTCTGTACAGGCATAAAGAAACCTAAAAAGTAACCTACGCCGGGATTTGAACTCTGGACCCCACGGGCAGAAACAGGCGCCTTACCCATTACACCACAGGAACCTAGACAAGATGTGGTAGGTTCCGGATGACTGTAAGAATCCATTGTCCCCTTGTGAATGTGCATTGACTGGAATGGCTGGAAATCCATCTTCTGCCTAATAAAGTCAATACCAACCTGAGGCCCACTTCTAAAAGAGCCTGCCTAAATAGCTCAGTCGGTAGAGCGTACGGCTATGGTCAATAACCTGGTCCAAAAGGTTGTGGGTTCGATTCCCACCTGTGCTAGAAACTCAGCTCCATAGCAGTTCTGGTTCACTGTGCATTAACCAACTCTCAATAGTGATGGAAGGGCAAGTGCCAGAAGTCCATCATCTGCCTTCCACTTTCCAACTGGGGTTGTCCTTCTAAGCTACGCCGGTATGTACTTCTATATCAGCCCAGGGGTTCCCCATCTAGCACCTTACCTTTGCGTCAACTTGGTTATTTTTTCCTCATACAGAACCCTTTTGGGGTTTGCCTAGCATCAGCCTGAAGTTGACCATGGCAAATTGCTTGTTTTCTATTAAGCTTGGTACAGTGTTCTGTACCAAGCTTAATAAAAAACAAGCATTTGAGAAGCTGACAAGCGAGGGCAGCTTTGTGCCATTGTGCCGAAAAGAATTAGAGGTCGCTCTTGAATGCAGCATGCAGAAGATGGCACAGATGAACCTACTTGAAAGAAAGCATTTGAGAAGCTGATTAGCGAAGAAAGTTTTGGTGCTTTAACAAATGTGAAATATTGGTTACTAATTAATGCAGCCCAAAGAAAAGGCACCTTTCCCTTAAATGCACCCATGGGACTCGCACGCTGGGACCTTTGGGAAATGAAAGCAGGTGATTTGCTGCATGCGCCATAGAACAGCCATGTGGGGGTGCTGATTTTGCCGTCTCCAAAGTAACAGTCGCTCTTGAATGCAGCATGAAGAAAATGCCATCGGCGAGCCTGCATAGAATAAAGGGTTCTGTACAGGCATAAAGAAACCTAAAAAGTAACCTACGCCGGGATTTGAACTCTGGACCCCACGGGCAGAAACAGGCGCCTTACCCATTACACCACAGGAACCTAGACAAGATGTAGTAGGTTCCGGATGACTGTAAGAATCCATTGTCCCCTTGTGAATGTGCATTGACTGGCATGGCTGGAAATCCATCTTCTGCCTAATAAAGTCAATACCAACCTGAGGCCCTCTTCTAAAAGAGCCTGTCTAAATAGCTCAGTCGGTAGAGCGTACGGCTATGGTCAATAACCTGGTCCAAAAGGTTGTGGGTTCGATTCCCACCTCTGCTAGAAACTCAGCTCCATAGCAATTCTGGTTCACTGTGCATTAACCAACTCTCAATAGTGATGGAAGGGCAAGTGCCAGAAGTCCATCATCTGCCTTCCACTTGGCTGGCCCTTTTTCCAACTGGGGTTGTCCTTCTAAGCTACGCCGGTATGTACTTCTATATCAGCCCAGGGGTTCCCCATCTAGCACCTTGCCCTTACCTTTGCGTCAACTTGGTTATTTTTTCCTCATACAGAACCCTTTTGGGGTTTGCCTAGCATCAGCCTGAAGTTGACCATGGCAAATTGCTTGTTTTCTATTAAGCTTAGTACAGTGTTCTGTACCAAGCTTAATAAAAAACAAGCATTTGAGAAGCTGACAAGTGAGGGCAGCTTTGTGCCATTGTGCCGAAAAGAATTAGAGGTCGCTCTTGAATGCAGCATGCAGAAGATGGCACTGATGAACCTACTTGAAAGAAAGCATTTGAGAAGCTGATTAGCGAAGAAAGTTTTGGTGCTTTAACAAATGTGAAATATTGGTTACTAATTAATGCAGCCCGAAGAAAAGGCACCTTTCCCTTAAATGCACCCATGGGACTCGCACGCTGGGACCTTTGGGAAATGAAAGCAGGTGATTTGCTGCATGTGCCATAGAACAGCCATGTGGGGGTGCTGATTTTGCCGTCTCCAAAGTAACAGTCGCTCTTCAATGCAGCATGAAGAAAATGCCATCGGCGAGCCTGCATAGAATAAAGGGTTCTGTACAGGCATAAAGAAACCTAAAAAGTAACCTACGCCGGGATTTGAACTCTGGACCCCACGGGCAGAAACAGGCGCCTTACCCATTACACCACAGGAACCTAGACAAGATGTGGTAGGTTCCGGATGACTGTAAGAATCCATTGTCCCCTTGTGAATGTGCATTGACTGGAATGGCTGGAAATCCATCTTCTGCCTAATAAAGTCAATACCAACCTGAGGCCCACTTCTAAAAGAGCCTGCCTAAATAGCTCAGTCGGTAGAGCGTACGGCTATGGTCAATAACCTGGTCCAAAAGGTTGTGGGTTCGATTCCCACCTGTGCTAGAAACTCAGCTCCATAGCAGTTCTGGTTCACTGTGCATTAACCAACTCTCAATAGTGATGGAAGGGCAAGTGCCAGAAGTCCATCATCTGCCTTCCACTTTCCAACTGGGGTTGTCCTTCTAAGCTACGCCGGTATGTACTTCTATATCAGCCCAGGGGTTCCCCATCTAGCACCTTACCTTTGCGTCAACTTGGTTATTTTTTCCTCATACAGAACCCTTTTGGGGTTTGCCTAGCATCAGCCTGAAGTTGACCATGGCAAATTGCTTGTTTTCTATTAAGCTTGGTACAGTGTTCTGTACCAAGCTTAATAAAAAACAAGCATTTGAGAAGCTGACAAGCGAGGGCAGCTTTGTGCCATTGTGCCGAAAAGAATTAGAGGTCGCTCTTGAATGCAGCATGCAGAAGATGGCACAGATGAACCTACTTGAAAGAAAGCATTTGAGAAGCTGATTAGCGAAGAAAGTTTTGGTGCTTTAACAAATGTGAAATATTGGTTACTAATTAATGCAGCCCAAAGAAAAGGCACCTTTCCCTTAAATGCACCCATGGGACTCGCACGCTGGGACCTTTGGGAAATGAAAGCAGGTGATTTGCTGCATGCGCCATAGAACAGCCATGTGGGGGTGCTGATTTTGCCGTCTCCAAAGTAACAGTCGCTCTTGAATGCAGCATGAAGAAAATGCCATCGGCGAGCCTGCATAGAATAAAGGGTTCTGTACAGGCATAAAGAAACCTAAAAAGTAACCTACGCCGGGATTTGAACTCTGGACCCCACGGGCAGAAACAGGCGCCTTACCCATTACACCACAGGAACCTAGACAAGATGTGGTAGGTTCCGGATGACTGTAAGAATCCATTGTCCCCTTGTGAATGTGCATTGACTGGAATGGCTGGAAATCCATCTGCTGCCTAATAAAGTCAATACCAACCTGAGGCCCACTTCTAAAAGAGCCTGCCTAAATAGCTCAGTCGGTAGAGCGTACGGCTATGGTCAATAACCTGGTCCAAAAGGTTGTGGGTTCGATTCCCACCTGTGCTAGAAACTCAGCTCCATAGCAGTTCTGGTTCACTGTGCATTAACCAACTCTCAATAGTGATGGAAGGGCAAGTGCCAGAAGTCCATCATCTGCCTTCCACTTTCCAACTGGGGTTGTCCTTCTAAGCTACGCCGGTATGTACTTCTATATCAGCCCAGGGGTTCCCCATCTAGCACCTTACCTTTGCGTCAACTTGGTTATTTTTTCCTCATACAGAACCCTTTTGGGGTTTGCCTAGCATCAGCCTGAAGTTGACCATGGCAAATTGCTTGTTTTCTATTAAGCTTGGTACAGTGTTCTGTACCAAGCTTAATAAAAAACAAGCATTTGAGAAGCTGACAAGCGAGGGCAGCTTTGTGCCATTGTGCCGAAAAGAATTAGAGGTCGCTCTTGAATGCAGCATGCAGAAGATGGCACAGATGAACCTACTTGAAAGAAAGCATTTGAGAAGCTGATTAGCGAAGAAAGTTTTGGTGCTTTAACAAATGTGAAATATTGGTTACTAATTAATGCAGCCCAAAGAAAAGGCACCTTTCCCTTAAATGCACCCATGGGACTCGCACGCTGGGACCTTTGGGAAATGAAAGCAGGTGATTTGCTGCATGCGCCATAGAACAGCCATGTGGGGGTGCTGATTTTGCCGTCTCCAAAGTAACAGTCGCTCTTGAATGCAGCATGAAGAAAATGCCATCGGCGAGCCTGCATAGAATAAAGGGTTCTGTACAGGCATAAAGAAACCTAAAAAGTAACCTACGCCGGGATTTGAACTCTGGACCCCACGGGCAGAAACAGGCGCCTTACCCATTACACCACAGGAACCTAGACAAGATGTAGTAGGTTCCGGATGACTGTAAGAATCCATTGTCCCCTTGTGAATGTGCATTGACTGGCATGGCTGGAAATCCATCTTCTGCCTAATAAAGTCAATACCAACCTGAGGCCCACTTCTAAAAGAGCCTGTCTAAATAGCTCAGTCGGTAGAGCGTACGGCTATGGTCAATAACCTGGTCCAAAAGGTTGTGGGTTCGATTCCCACCTCTGCTAGAAACTCAGCTCCATAGCAATTCTGGTTCACTGTGCATTAACCAACTCTCAATAGTGATGGAAGGGCAAGTGCCAGAAGTCCATCATCTGCCTTCCACTTGGCTGGCCCTTTTTCCAACTGGGGTTGTCCTTCTAAGCTACGCCGGTATGTACTTCTATATCAGCCCAGGGGTTCCCCATCTAGCACCTTGCCCTTACCTTTGCGTCAACTTGGTTATTTTTTCCTCATACAGAACCCTTTTGGGGTTTGCCTAGCATCAGCCTGAAGTTGACCATGGCAAATTGCTTGTTTTCTATTAAGCTTAGTACAGTGTTCTGTACCAAGCTTAATAAAAAACAAGCATTTGAGAAGCTGACAAGTGAGGGCAGCTTTGTGCCATTGTGCCGAAAAGAATTAGAGGTCGCTCTTGAATGCAGCATGCAGAAGATGGCACTGATGAACCTACTTGAAAGAAAGCATTTGAGAAGCTGATTAGCGAAGAAAGTTTTGGTGCTTTAACAAATGTGAAATATTGGTTACTAATTAATGCAGCCCGAAGAAAAGGCACCTTTCCCTTAAATGCACCCATGGGACTCGCACGCTGGGACCTTTGGGAAATGAAAGCAGGTGATTTGCTGCATGCGCCATAGAACAGCCATGTGGGGGTGCTGATTTTGCCGTCTCCAAAGTAACAGTCGCTCTTGAATGCAGCATGAAGAAAATGCCATCGGCGAGCCTGCATAGAATAAAGGGTTCTGTACAGGCATAAAGAAACCTAAAAAGTAACCTACGCCGGGATTTGAACTCTGGAGCCCACGGGCAGAAACAGGCGCCTTACCCATTACACCACAGGAACCTAGACAAGTTGTGGTAGGTTCCGGATGACTGTAAGAATCCATTGTCCCCTTGTGAATGTGCATTGACTGGCATGGCTGGAAATCCATCTTCTGCCTAATAAAGTCAATACCAACCTGAGGCCCTCTTCTAAAAGAGCCTGTCTAAATAGCTCAGTCGGTAGAGCGTACGGCTATGGTCAATAACCTGGTCCAAAAGGTTGTGGGTTCGATTCCCACCTCTGCTAGAAACTCAGCTCCATAGCAATTCTGGTTCACTGTGCATTAACCAACTCTCAATAGTGATGGAAGGGCAAGTGCCAGAAGTCCATCATCTGCCTTCCACTTGGCTGGCCCTTTTTCCAACTGGGGTTGTCCTTCTAAGCTACGCCGGTATGTACTTCTATATCAGCCCAGGGGTTCCCCATCTAGCACCTTGCCCTTACCTTTGCGTCAACTTGGTTATTTTTTCCTCATACAGAACCCTTTTGGGGTTTGCCTAGCATCAGCCTGAAGTTGACCATGGCAAATTGCTTGTTTTCTATTAAGCTTAGTACAGTGTTCTGTACCAAGCTTAATAAAAAACAAGCATTTGAGAAGCTGACAAGTGAGGGCAGCTTTGTGCCATTGTGCCGAAAAGAATTAGAGGTCGCTCTTGAATGCAGCATGCAGAAGATGGCACAGATGAACCTACTTGAAAGAAAGCATTTGAGAAGCTGATTAGCGAAGAAAGTTTTGGTGCTTTAACAAATGTGAAATATTGGTTACTAATTAATGCAGCCCAAAGAAAAGGCACCTTTCCCTTAAATGCACCCATGGGACTCGCACGCTGGGACCTTTGGGAAATGAAAGCAGGTGATTTGCTGCATGCGCCATAGAACAGCCATGTGGGGGTGATGATTTTGCCGTCTCCAAAGTAACAGTCGCTCTTGAATGCAGCATGAAGAAAATGCCATCGGCGAGCCTGCATAGAATAAAGGGTTCTGTACAGGCATAAAGAAACCTAAAAAGTAACCTACGCCGGGATTTGAACTCTGGACCCCACGGGCAGAAACAGGCGCCTTACCCATTACACCACAGGAACCTAGACAAGATGTGGTAGGTTCCGGATGACTGTAAGAATCCATTGTCCCCTTGTGAATGTGCATTGACTGGAATGGCTGGAAATCCATCTTCTGCCTAATAAAGTCAATACCAACCTGAGGCCCACTTCTAAAAGAGCCTGCCTAAATAGCTCAGTCGGTAGAGCGTACGGCTATGGTCAATAACCTGGTCCAAAAGGTTGTGGGTTCGATTCCCACCTGTGCTAGAAACTCAGCTCCATAGCAGTTCTGGTTCACTGTGCATTAACCAACTCTCAATAGTGATGGAAGGGCAAGTGCCAGAAGTCCATCATCTGCCTTCCACTTTCCAACTGGGGTTGTCCTTCTAAGCTACACCGGTATGTACTTCTATATCAGCCCAGGGGTTCCCCATCTAGCACCTTACCTTTGCGTCAACTTGGTTATTTTTTCCTCATACAGAACCCTTTTGGGGTTTGCCTAGCATCAGCCTGAAGTTGACCATGGCAAATTGCTTGTTTTCTATTAAGCTTGGTACAGTGTTCTGTACCAAGCTTAATAAAAAACAAGCATTTGAGAAGCTGACAAGCGAGGGCAGCTTTGTGCCATTGTGCCGAAAAGAATTAGAGGTCGCTCTTGAATGCAGCATGCAGAAGATGGCACAGATGAACCTACTTGAAAGAAAGCATTTGAGAAGCTGATTAGCGAAGAAAGTTTTGGTGCTTTAACAAATGTGAAATATTGGTTACTAATTAATGCAGCCCAAAGAAAAGGCACCTTTCCCTTAAATGCACCCATGGGACTCGCACGCTGGGACCTTTGGGAAATGAAAGCAGGTGATTTGCTGCATGCGCCATAGAACAGCCATGTGGGGGTGCTGATTTTGCCGTCTCCAAAGTAACAGTCGCTCTTGAATGCAGCATGAAGAAAATGCCATCGGCGAGCCTGCATAGAATAAAGGGTTCTGTACAGGCATAAAGAAACCTAAAAAGTAACCTACGCCGGGATTTGAACTCTGGACCCCACGGGCAGAAACAGGTGCCTTACCCATTACACCACAGGAACCTAGACAAGATGTGGTAGGTTCCGGATGACTGTAAGAATCCATTGTCCCCTTGTGAATGTGCATTGACTGGCATGGCTGGAAATCCATCTTCTGCCTAATAAAGTCAATACCAACCTGAGGCCCTCTTCTAAAAGAGCCTGTCTAAATAGCTCAGTCGGTAGAGCGTACGGCTATGGTCAATAACCTGGTCCAAAAGGTTGTGGGTTCGATTCCCACCTCTGCTAGAAACTCAGCTCCATAGCAATTCTGGTTCACTGTGCATTAACCAACTCTCAATAGTGATGGAAGGGCAAGTGCCAGAAGTCCATCATCTGCCTTCCACTTGGCTGGCCCTTTTTCCAACTGGGGTTGTCCTTCTAAGCTACGCCGGTATGTACTTCTATATCAGCCCAGGGGTTCCCCATCTAGCACCTTGCCCTTACCTTTGTGTCAACTTGGTTATTTTTTCCTCATACAGAACCCTTTTGGGGTTTGCCTAGCATCAGCCTGAAGTTGACCATGGCAAATTGCTTGTTTTCTATTAAGCTTAGTACAGTGTTCTGTACCAAGCTTAATAAAAAACAAGCATTTGAGAAGCTGACAAGTGAGGGCAGCTTTGTGCCATTGTGCCGAAAAGAATTAGAGGTCGCTCTTGAATGCAGCATGCAGAAGATGGCACAGATGAACCTACTTGAAAGAAAGCATTTGAGAAGCTGATTAGCGAAGAAAGTTTTGGTGCTTTAACAAATGTGAAATATTGGTTACTAATTAATGCAGCCCAAAGAAAAGGCACCTTTCCCTTAAATGCACCCATGGGACTCGCACGCTGGGACCTTTGGGAAATGAAAGCAGGTGATTTGCTGCATGCGCCATAGAACAGCCATGTGGGGGTGCTGATTTTGCCGTCTCCAAAGTAACAGTCGCTCTTGAATGCAGCATGAAGAAAATGCCATCGGCGAGCCTGCATAGAATAAAGGGTTCTGTACAGGCATAAAGAAACCTAAAAAGTAACCTACGCCGGGATTTGAACTCTGGACCCCACGGGCAGAAACAGGCGCCTTACCCATTACACCACAGGAACCTAGACAAGATGTGGTAGGTTCCGGATGACTGTAAGAATCCATTGTCCCCTTGTGAATGTGCATTGACTGGAATGGCTGGAAATCCATCTTCTGCCTAATAAAGTCAATACCAACCTGAGGCCCACTTCTAAAAGAGCCTGCCTAAATAGCTCAGTCGGTAGAGCGTACGGCTATGGTCAATAACCTGGTCCAAAAGGTTGTGGGTTCGATTCCCACCTGTGCTAGAAACTCAGCTCCATAGCAGTTCTGGTTCACTGTGCATTAACCAACTCTCAATAGTGATGGAAGGGCAAGTGCCAGAAGTCCATCATCTGCCTTCCACTTTCCAACTGGGGTTGTCCTTCTAAGCTACGCCGGTATGTACTTCTATATCAGCCCAGGGGTTCCCCATCTAGCACCTTACCTTTGCGTCAACTTGGTTATTTTTTCCTCATACAGAACCCTTTTGGGGTTTGCCTAGCATCAGCCTGAAGTTGACCATGGCAAATTGCTTGTTTTCTATTAAGCTTGGTACAGTGTTCTGTACCAAGCTTAATAAAAAACAAGCATTTGAGAAGCTGACAAGCGAGGGCAGCTTTGTGCCATTGTGCCGAAAAGAATTAGAGGTCGCTCTTGAATGCAGCATGCAGAAGATGGCACAGATGAACCTACTTGAAAGAAAGCATTTGAGAAGCTGATTAGCGAAGAAAGTTTTGGTGCTTTAACAAATGTGAAATATTGGTTACTAATTAATGCAGCCCAAAGAAAAGGCACCTTTCCCTTAAATGCACCCATGGGACTCGCACGCTGGGACCTTTGGGAAATGAAAGCAGGTGATTTGCTGCATGCGCCATAGAACAGCCATGTGGGGGTGCTGATTTTGCCGTCTCCAAAGTAACAGTCGCTCTTGAATGCAGCATGAAGAAAATGCCATCGGCGAGCCTGCATAGAATAAAGGGTTCTGTACAGGCATAAAGAAACCTAAAAAGTAACCTACGCCGGGATTTGAACTCTGGACCCCACGGGCAGAAACAGGCGCCTTACCCATTACACCACAGGAACCTAGACAAGATGTGGTAGGTTCCGGATGACTGTAAGAATCCATTGTCCCCTTGTGAATGTGCATTGACTGGCATGGCTGGAAATCCATCTTCTGCCTAATAAAGTCAATACCAACCTGAGGCCCTCTTCTAAAAGAGCCTGCCTAAATAGCTCAGTCGGTAGAGCGTACGGCTATGGTCAATAACCTGGTCCAAAAGGTTGTGGGTTCGATTCCCACCTCTGCTAGAAACTCAGCTCCATAGCAGTTCTGGTTCACTGTGCATTAACCAACTCTCAATAGTGATGGAAGGGCAAGTGCCAGAAGTCCATCATCTGCCTTCCACTTGGCTGGCCCTTTTTCCAACTGGGGTTGTCCTTCTAAGCTACGCCGGTATGTACTTCTATATCAGCCCAGGGGTTCCCCATCTAGCACCTTGCCCTTACCTTTGCGTCAACTTGGTTATTTTTTCCTCATACAGAACCCTTTTGGGGTTTGCCTAGCATCAGCCTGAAGTTGACCATGGCAAATTGCTTGTTTTCTATTAAGCTTAGTACAGTGTTCTGTACCAAGCTTAATAAAAAACAAGCATTTGAGAAGCTGACAAGTGAGGGCAGCTTTGTGCCATTGTGCCGAAAAGAATTAGAGGTCGCTCTTGAATGCAGCATGCAGAAGATGGCACAGATGAACCTACTTGAAAGAAAGCATTTGAGAAGCTGATTAGCGAAGAAAGTTTTGGTGCTTTAACAAATGTGAAATATTGGTTACTAATTAATGCAGCCCAAAGAAAAGGCACCTTTCCCTTAAATGCACCCATGAGACTTGCACGCTGGGACCTTTGGGAAATGAAAGCAGGTGATTTGCTGCATGCGCCATAGAACAGCCATGTGGGGGTGCTGATTTTGCCGTCTCCAAAGTAACAGTCGCTCTTGAATGCAGCATGAAGAAAATGCCATCGGCGAGCCTGCATAGAATAAAGGGTTCTGTACAGGCATAAAGAAACCTAAAAAGTAACCTACGCCGGGATTTGAACTCTGGACCCAACGGGCAGAAACAGGCGCCTTACCCATTACACCACAGGAACCTAGACAAGATGTGGTAGGTTCCGGATGACTGTAAGAATCCATTGTCCCCTTGTGAATGTGCATTGACTGGCATGGCTGGAAATCCATCTTCTGCCTAATAAAGTCAATACCAACCTGAGGCCCACTTCTAAAAGAGCCTGCCTAAATAGCTCAGTCGGTAGAGCGTACGGCTATTGTCAATAACCTGGTCCAAAAGGTTGTGGGTTCGATTCCCACCTGTGCTAGAAACTCAGCTCCATAGCAGTTCTGGTTCACTGTGCATAAACCAACTCTCAATAGTGATGGAAGGGCAAGTGCCAGAAGTCCATCATCTGCCTTCCACTTGGATGGCACTGTTTCCAACTGGGGTTGTCCTTCTAAGCTACGCCGGTATGTACTTCTATATCAGCCCAGGGGTTCCCCATCTAGCACCTTGCCCTTACCTTTGCGACAACTTGGTTATTTTTTCCTCATACAGAACCCTTTTGGGGTTTGCCTAGCATCAGCCTGAAGTTGACCATGGCAAATTGCTTGTTTTCTATTAAGCTTGGTACAGTGTTCTGTACCAAGCTTAATAAAAAACAAGCATTTGAGAAGCTGACAAGCGAGGGCAGCTTTGTGCCATTGTGCCGAAAAGAATTAGAGGTCGCTCTTGAATGCAGCATGCAGAAGATGGCACAGATGAACCTACTTGAAAGAAAGCATTTGAGAAGCTGATTAGCGAAGAAAGTTTTGGTGCTTTAACAAATGTGAAATATTGGTTACTAATTAATGCAGCCCAAAGAAAAGGCACCTTTCCCTTAAATGCACCCATGGGACTCGCACGCTGGGACCTTTGGGAAATGAAAGCAGGTGATTTGCTGCATGCGCCATAGAACAGCCATGTGGGGGTGCTGATTTTGCCGTCTCCAAAGTAACAGTCGCTCTTGAATGCAGCATGAAGAAAATGCCATCGGCGAGCCTGCATAGAATAAAGGGTTCTGTACAGGCATAAAGAAACCTAAAAAGTAACCTACGCCGGGATTTGAACTCTGGACCCCACGGGCAGAAACAGGCGCCTTACCCATTACACCACAGGAACCTAGACAAGATGTAGTAGGTTCCGGATGACTGTAAGAATCCATTGTCCCCTTGTGAATGTGCATTGACTGGCATGGCTGGAAATCCATCTTCTGCCTAATAAAGTCAATACCAACCTGAGGCCCTCTTCTAAAAGAGGCTGTCTAAATAGCTCAGTCGGTAGAGCGTACGGCTATTGTCAATAACCTGGTCCAAAAGGTTGTGGGTTCGATTCCCACCTCTGCTAGAAACTCAGCTCCATAGCAATTCTGGTTCACTGTGCATTAACCAACTCTCAATAGTGATGGAAGGGCAAGTGCCAGAAGTCCATCATCTGCCTTCCACTTGGCTGGCCCTTTTTCCAACTGGGGTTGTCCTTCTAAGCTACGCCGGTATGTACTTCTATATCAGCCCAGGGGTTCCCCATCTAGCACCTTGCCCTTACCTTTGCGTCAACTTGGTTATTTTTTCCTCATACAGAACCCTTTTGGGGTTTGCCTAGCATCAGCCTGAAGTTGACCATGGCAAATTGCTTGTTTTCTATTAAGCTTAGTACAGTGTTCTGTACCAAGCTTAATAAAAAACAAGCATTTGAGAAGCTGACAAGTGAGGGCAGCTTTGTGCCATTGTGCCGAAAAGAATTAGAGGTCGCTCTTGAATGCAGCATGCAGAAGATGGCACAGATGAACCTACTTGAAAGAAAGCATTTGAGAAGCTGATTAGCGAAGAAAGTTTTGGTGCTTTAACAAATGTGAAATATTGGTTACTAATTAATGCAGCCCAAAGAAAAGGCACCTTTCCCTTAAATGCACCCATGGGACTCGCACGCTGGGACCTTTGGGAAATGAAAGCAGGTGATTTGCTGCATGCGCCATAGAACAGCCATGTGGGGGTGCTGATTTTGCCGTCTCCAAAGTAACAGTCGCTCTTGAATGCAGCATGAAGAAAATGCCATCGGCGAGCCTGCATAGAATAAAGGGTTCTGTACAGGCATAAAGAAACCTAAAAAGTAACCTACGCCGGGATTTGAACTCTGGACCCCACGGGCAGAAACAGGCGCCTTACCCATTACACCACAGGAACCTAGACAAGATGTGGTAGGTTCCGGATGACTGTAAGAATCCATTGTCCCCTTGTGAATGTGCATTGACTGGAATGGCTGGAAATCCATCTGCTGCCTAATAAAGTCAATACCAACCTGAGGCCCACTTCTAAAAGAGCCTGCCTAAATAGCTCAGTCGGTAGAGCGTACGGCTATGGTCAATAACCTGGTCCAAAAGGTTGTGGGTTCGATTCCCACCTGTGCTAGAAACTCAGCTCCATAGCAGTTCTGGTTCACTGTGCATTAACCAACTCTCAATAGTGATGGAAGGGCAAGTGCCAGAAGTCCATCATCTGCCTTCCACTTTCCAACTGGGGTTGTCCTTCTAAGCTACGCCGGTATGTACTTCTATATCAGCCCAGGGGTTCCCCATCTAGCACCTTACCTTTGCGTCAACTTGGTTATTTTTTCCTCATACAGAACCCTTTTGGGGTTTGCCTAGCATCAGCCTGAAGTTGACCATGGCAAATTGCTTGTTTTCTATTAAGCTTGGTACAGTGTTCTGTACCAAGCTTAATAAAAAACAAGCATTTGAGAAGCTGACAAGCGAGGGCAGCTTTGTGCCATTGTGCCGAAAAGAATTAGAGGTCGCTCTTGAATGCAGCATGCAGAAGATGGCACAGATGAACCTACTTGAAAGAAAGCATTTGAGAAGCTGATTAGCGAAGAAAGTTTTGGTGCTTTAACAAATGTGAAATATTGGTTACTAATTAATGCAGCCCAAAGAAAAGGCACCTTTCCCTTAAATGCACCCATGGGACTCGCACGCTGGGACCTTTGGGAAATGAAAGCAGGTGATTTGCTGCATGCGCCATAGAACAGCCATGTGGGGGTGCTGATTTTGCCGTCTCCAAAGTAACAGTCGCTCTTGAATGCAGCATGAAGAAAATGCCATCGGCGAGCCTGCATAGAATAAAGGGTTCTGTACAGGCATAAAGAAACCTAAAAAGTAACCTACGCCGGGATTTGAACTCTGGACCCCACGGGCAGAAACAGGCGCCTTACCCATTACACCACAGGAACCTAGACAAGATGTAGTAGGTTCCGGATGACTGTAAGAATCCATTGTCCCCTTGTGAATGTGCATTGACTGGCATGGCTGGAAATCCATCTTCTGCCTAATAAAGTCAATACCAACCTGAGGCCCTCTTCTAAAAGAGCCTGTCTAAATAGCTCAGTCGGTAGAGCGTACGGCTATGGTCAATAACCTGGTCCAAAAGGTTGTGGGTTCGATTCCCACCTCTGCTAGAAACTCAGCTCCATAGCAATTCTGGTTCACTGTGCATTAACCAACTCTCAATAGTGATGGAAGGGCAAGTGCCAGAAGTCCATCATCTGCCTTCCACTTGGCTGGCCCTTTTTCCAACTGGGGTTGTCCTTCTAAGCTACGCCGGTATGTACTTCTATATCAGCCCAGGGGTTCCCCATCTAGCACCTTGCCCTTACCTTTGCGTCAACTTGGTTATTTTTTCCTCATACAGAACCCTTTTGGGGTTTGCCTAGCATCAGCCTGAAGTTGACCATGGCAAATTGCTTGTTTTCTATTAAGCTTAGTACAGTGTTCTGTACCAAGCTTAATAAAAAACAAGCATTTGAGAAGCTGACAAGTGAGGGCAGCTTTGTGCCATTGTGCCGAAAAGAATTAGAGGTCGCTCTTGAATGCAGCATGCAGAAGATGGCACTGATGAACCTACTTGAAAGAAAGCATTTGAGAAGCTGATTAGCGAAGAAAGTTTTGGTGCTTTAACAAATGTGAAATATTGGTTACTAATTAATGCAGCCCGAAGAAAAGGCACCTTTCCCTTAAATGCACCCATGGGACTCGCACGCTGGGACCTTTGGGAAATGAAAGCAGGTGATTTGCTGCATGTGCCATAGAACAGCCATGTGGGGGTGCTGATTTTGCCGTCTCCAAAGTAACAGTCGCTCTTCAATGCAGCATGAAGAAAATGCCATCGGCGAGCCTGCATAGAATAAAGGGTTCTGTACAGGCATAAAGAAACCTAAAAAGTAACCTACGCCGGGATTTGAACTCTGGACCCCACGGGCAGAAACAGGCGCCTTACCCATTACACCACAGGAACCTAGACAAGATGTGGTAGGTTCCGGATGACTGTAAGAATCCATTGTCCCCTTGTGAATGTGCATTGACTGGAATGGCTGGAAATCCATCTGCTGCCTAATAAAGTCAATACCAACCTGAGGCCCACTTCTAAAAGAGCCTGCCTAAATAGCTCAGTCGGTAGAGCGTACGGCTATGGTCAATAACCTGGTCCAAAAGGTTGTGGGTTTGATTCCCACCTGTGCTAGAAACTCAGCTCCATAGCAGTTCTGGTTCACTGTGCATTAACCAACTCTCAATAGTGATGGAAGGGCAAGTGCCAGAAGTCCATCATCTGCCTTCCACTTTCCAACTGGGGTTGTCCTTCTAAGCTACGCCGGTATGTACTTCTATATCAGCCCAGGGGTTCCCCATCTAGCACCTTACCTTTGCGTCAACTTGGTTATTTTTTCCTCATACAGAACCCTTTTGGGGTTTGCCTAGCATCAGCCTGAAGTTGACCATGGCAAATTGCTTGTTTTCTATTAAGCTTGGTACAGTGTTCTGTACCAAGCTTAATAAAAAACAAGCATTTGAGAAGCTGACAAGCGAGGGCAGCTTTGTGCCATTGTGCCGAAAAGAATTAGAGGTCGCTCTTGAATGCAGCATGCAGAAGATGGCACAGATGAACCTACTTGAAAGAAAGCATTTGAGAAGCTGATTAGCGAAGAAAGTTTTGGTGCTTTAACAAATGTGAAATATTGGTTACTAATTAATGCAGCCCAAAGAAAAGGCACCTTTCCCTTAAATGCACCCATGGGACTCGCACGCTGGGACCTTTGGGAAATGAAAGCAGGTGATTTGCTGCATGCGCCATAGAACAGCCATGTGGGGGTGCTGATTTTGCCGTCTCCAAAGTAACAGTCGCTCTTGAATGCAGCATGAAGAAAATGCCATCGGCGAGCCTGCATAGAATAAAGGGTTCTGTACAGGCATAAAGAAACCTAAAAAGTAACCTACGCCGGGATTTGAACTCTGGACCCCACGGGCAGAAACAGGCGCCTTACCCATTACACCACAGGAACCTAGACAAGATGTAGTAGGTTCCGGATGACTGTAAGAATCCATTGTCCCCTTGTGAATGTGCATTGACTGGCATGGCTGGAAATCCATCTTCTGCCTAATAAAGTCAATACCAACCTGAGGCCCACTTCTAAAAGAGCCTGTCTAAATAGCTCAGTCGGTAGAGCGTACGGCTATGGTCAATAACCTGGTCCAAAAGGTTGTGGGTTCGATTCCCACCTCTGCTAGAAACTCAGCTCCATAGCAATTCTGGTTCACTGTGCATTAACCAACTCTCAATAGTGATGGAAGGGCAAGTGCCAGAAGTCCATCATCTGCCTTCCACTTGGCTGGCCCTTTTTCCAACTGGGGTTGTCCTTCTAAGCTACGCCGGTATGTACTTCTATATCAGCCCAGGGGTTCCCCATCTAGCACCTTGCCCTTACCTTTGCGTCAACTTGGTTATTTTTTCCTCATACAGAACCCTTTTGGGGTTTGCCTAGCATCAGCCTGAAGTTGACCATGGCAAATTGCTTGTTTTCTATTAAGCTTAGTACAGTGTTCTGTACCAAGCTTAATAAAAAACAAGCATTTGAGAAGCTGACAAGCGAGGGCAGCTTTGTGCCATTGTGCCGAAAAGAATTAGAGGTCGCTCTTGAATGCAGCATGCAGAAGATGGCACTGATGAACCTACTTGAAAGAAAGCATTTGAGAAGCTGATTAGCGAAGAAAGTTTTGGTGCTTTAACAAATGTGAAATATTGGTTACTAATTAATGCAGCCCGAAGAAAAGGCACCTTTCCCTTAAATGCACCCATGGGACTCGCACGCTGGGACCTTTGGGAAATGAAAGCAGGTGATTTGCTGCATGCGCCATAGAACAGCCATGTGGGGGTGCTGATTTTGCCGTCTCCAAAGTAACAGTCGCTCTTGAATGCAGCATGAAGAAAATGCCATCGGCGAGCCTGCATAGAATAAAGGGTTCTGTACAGGCATAAAGAAACCTAAAAAGTAACCTACGCCGGGATTTGAACTCTGGAGCCCACGGGCAGAAACAGGCGCCTTACCCATTACACCACAGGAACCTAGACAAGTTGTGGTAGGTTCCGGATGACTGTAAGAATCCATTGTCCCCTTGTGAATGTGCATTGACTGGCATGGCTGGAAATCCATCTTCTGCCTAATAAAGTCAATACCAACCTGAGGCCCTCTTCTAAAAGAGCCTGTCTAAATAGCTCAGTCGGTAGAGCGTACGGCTATGGTCAATAACCTGGTCCAAAAGGTTGTGGGTTCGATTCCCACCTCTGCTAGAAACTCAGCTCCATAGCAATTCTGGTTCACTGTGCATTAACCAACTCTCAATAGTGATGGAAGGGCAAGTGCCAGAAGTCCATCATCTGCCTTCCACTTGGCTGGCCCTTTTTCCAACTGGGGTTGTCCTTCTAAGCTACGCCGGTATGTACTTCTATATCAGCCCAGGGGTTCCCCATCTAGCACCTTGCCCTTACCTTTGCGTCAACTTGGTTATTTTTTCCTCATACAGAACCCTTTTGGGGTTTGCCTAGCATCAGCCTGAAGTTGACCATGGCAAATTGCTTGTTTTCTATTAAGCTTAGTACAGTGTTCTGTACCAAGCTTAATAAAAAACAAGCATTTGAGAAGCTGACAAGTGAGGGCAGCTTTGTGCCATTGTGCCGAAAAGAATTAGAGGTCGCTCTTGAATGCAGCATGCAGAAGATGGCACTGATGAACCTACTTGAAAGAAAGCATTTGAGAAGCTGATTAGCGAAGAAAGTTTTGGTGCTTTAACAAATGTGAAATATTGGTTACTAATTAATGCAGCCCGAAGAAAAGGCACCTTTCCCTTAAATGCACCCATGGGACTCGCACGCTGGGACCTTTGGGAAATGAAAGCAGGTGATTTGCTGCATGTGCCATAGAACAGCCATGTGGGGGTGCTGATTTTGCCGTCTCCAAAGTAACAGTCGCTCTTCAATGCAGCATGAAGAAAATGCCATCGGCGAGCCTGCATAGAATAAAGGGTTCTGTACAGGCATAAAGAAACCTAAAAAGTAACCTACGCCGGGATTTGAACTCTGGAGCCCACGGGCAGAAACAGGCGCCTTACCCATTACACCACAGGAACCTAGACAAGATGTGGTAGGTTCCGGATGACTGTAAGAATCCATTGTCCCCTTGTGAATGTGCATTGACTGGAATGGCTGGAAATCCATCTTCTGCCTAATAAAGTCAATACCAACCTGAGGCCCACTTCTAAAAGAGCCTGCCTAAATAGCTCAGTCGGTAGAGCGTACGGCTATGGTCAATAACCTGGTCCAAAAGGTTGTGGGTTCGATTCCCACCTGTGCTAGAAACTCAGCTCCATAGCAGTTCTGGTTCACTGTGCATTAACCAACTCTCAATAGTGATGGAAGGGCAAGTGCCAGAAGTCCATCATCTGCCTTCCACTTTCCAACTGGGGTTGTCCTTCTAAGCTACGCCGGTATGTACTTCTATATCAGCCCAGGGGTTCCCCATCTAGCACCTTACCTTTGCGTCAACTTGGTTATTTTTTCCTCATACAGAACCCTTTTGGGGTTTGCCTAGCATCAGCCTGAAGTTGACCATGGCAAATTGCTTGTTTTCTATTAAGCTTGGTACAGTGTTCTGTACCAAGCTTAATAAAAAACAAGCATTTGAGAAGCTGACAAGCGAGGGCAGCTTTGTGCCATTGTGCCGAAAAGAATTAGAGGTCGCTCTTGAATGCAGCATGCAGAAGATGGCACAGATGAACCTACTTGAAAGAAAGCATTTGAGAAGCTGATTAGCGAAGAAAGTTTTGGTGCTTTAACAAATGTGAAATATTGGTTACTAATTAATGCAGCCCAAAGAAAAGGCACCTTTCCCTTAAATGCACCCATGGGACTCGCACGCTGGGACCTTTGGGAAATGAAAGCAGGTGATTTGCTGCATGCGCCATAGAACAGCCATGTGGGGGTGCTGATTTTGCCGTCTCCAAAGTAACAGTCGCTCTTGAATGCAGCATGAAGAAAATGCCATCGGCGAGCCTGCATAGAATAAAGGGTTCTGTACAGGCATAAAGAAACCTAAAAAGTAACCTACGCCGGGATTTGAACTCTGGACCCCACGGGCAGAAACAGGCGCCTTACCCATTACACCACAGGAACCTAGACAAGATGTGGTAGGTTCCGGATGACTGTAAGAATCCATTGTCCCCTTGTGAATGTGCATTGACTGGAATGGCTGGAAATCCATCTGCTGCCTAATAAAGTCAATACCAACCTGAGGCCCACTTCTAAAAGAGCCTGCCTAAATAGCTCAGTCGGTAGAGCGTACGGCTATGGTCAATAACCTGGTCCAAAAGGTTGTGGGTTTGATTCCCACCTGTGCTAGAAACTCAGCTCCATAGCAGTTCTGGTTCACTGTGCATTAACCAACTCTCAATAGTGATGGAAGGGCAAGTGCCAGAAGTCCATCATCTGCCTTCCACTTTCCAACTGGGGTTGTCCTTCTAAGCTACGCCGGTATGTACTTCTATATCAGCCCAGGGGTTCCCCATCTAGCACCTTACCTTTGCGTCAACTTGGTTATTTTTTCCTCATACAGAACCCTTTTGGGGTTTGCCTAGCATCAGCCTGAAGTTGACCATGGCAAATTGCTTGTTTTCTATTAAGCTTGGTACAGTGTTCTGTACCAAGCTTAATAAAAAACAAGCATTTGAGAAGCTGACAAGCGAGGGCAGCTTTGTGCCATTGTGCCGAAAAGAATTAGAGGTCGCTCTTGAATGCAGCATGCAGAAGATGGCACAGATGAACCTACTTGAAAGAAAGCATTTGAGAAGCTGATTAGCGAAGAAAGTTTTGGTGCTTTAACAAATGTGAAATATTGGTTACTAATTAATGCAGCCCAAAGAAAAGGCACCTTTCCCTTAAATGCACCCATGGGACTCGCACGCTGGGACCTTTGGGAAATGAAAGCAGGTGATTTGCTGCATGCGCCATAGAACAGCCATGTGGGGGTGCTGATTTTGCCGTCTCCAAAGTAACAGTCGCTCTTGAATGCAGCATGAAGAAAATGCCATCGGCGAGCCTGCATAGAATAAAGGGTTCTGTACAGGCATAAAGAAACCTAAAAAGTAACCTACGCCGGGATTTGAACTCTGGACCCCACGGGCAGAAACAGGCGCCTTACCCATTACACCACAGGAACCTAGACAAGATGTAGTAGGTTCCGGATGACTGTAAGAATCCATTGTCCCCTTGTGAATGTGCATTGACTGGCATGGCTGGAAATCCATCTTCTGCCTAATAAAGTCAATACCAACCTGAGGCCCACTTCTAAAAGAGCCTGTCTAAATAGCTCAGTCGGTAGAGCGTACGGCTATGGTCAATAACCTGGTCCAAAAGGTTGTGGGTTCGATTCCCACCTCTGCTAGAAACTCAGCTCCATAGCAATTCTGGTTCACTGTGCATTAACCAACTCTCAATAGTGATGGAAGGGCAAGTGCCAGAAGTCCATCATCTGCCTTCCACTTGGCTGGCCCTTTTTCCAACTGGGGTTGTCCTTCTAAGCTACGCCGGTATGTACTTCTATATCAGCCCAGGGGTTCCCCATCTAGCACCTTGCCCTTACCTTTGCGTCAACTTGGTTATTTTTTCCTCATACAGAACCCTTTTGGGGTTTGCCTAGCATCAGCCTGAAGTTGACCATGGCAAATTGCTTGTTTTCTATTAAGCTTAGTACAGTGTTCTGTACCAAGCTTAATAAAAAACAAGCATTTGAGAAGCTGACAAGCGAGGGCAGCTTTGTGCCATTGTGCCGAAAAGAATTAGAGGTCGCTCTTGAATGCAGCATGCAGAAGATGGCACTGATGAACCTACTTGAAAGAAAGCATTTGAGAAGCTGATTAGCGAAGAAAGTTTTGGTGCTTTAACAAATGTGAAATATTGGTTACTAATTAATGCAGCCCGAAGAAAAGGCACCTTTCCCTTAAATGCACCCATGGGACTCGCACGCTGGGACCTTTGGGAAATGAAAGCAGGTGATTTGCTGCATGCGCCATAGAACAGCCATGTGGGGGTGCTGATTTTGCCGTCTCCAAAGTAACAGTCGCTCTTGAATGCAGCATGAAGAAAATGCCATCGGCGAGCCTGCATAGAATAAAGGGTTCTGTACAGGCATAAAGAAACCTAAAAAGTAACCTACGCCGGGATTTGAACTCTGGAGCCCACGGGCAGAAACAGGCGCCTTACCCATTACACCACAGGAACCTAGACAAGTTGTGGTAGGTTCCGGATGACTGTAAGAATCCATTGTCCCCTTGTGAATGTGCATTGACTGGCATGGCTGGAAATCCATCTTCTGCCTAATAAAGTCAATACCAACCTGAGGCCCTCTTCTAAAAGAGCCTGTCTAAATAGCTCAGTCGGTAGAGCGTACGGCTATGGTCAATAACCTGGTCCAAAAGGTTGTGGGTTCGATTCCCACCTCTGCTAGAAACTCAGCTCCATAGCAATTCTGGTTCACTGTGCATTAACCAACTCTCAATAGTGATGGAAGGGCAAGTGCCAGAAGTCCATCATCTGCCTTCCACTTGGCTGGCCCTTTTTCCAACTGGGGTTGTCCTTCTAAGCTACGCCGGTATGTACTTCTATATCAGCCCAGGGGTTCCCCATCTAGCACCTTGCCCTTACCTTTGCGTCAACTTGGTTATTTTTTCCTCATACAGAACCCTTTTGGGGTTTGCCTAGCATCAGCCTGAAGTTGACCATGGCAAATTGCTTGTTTTCTATTAAGCTTAGTACAGTGTTCTGTACCAAGCTTAATAAAAAACAAGCATTTGAGAAGCTGACAAGTGAGGGCAGCTTTGTGCCATTGTGCCGAAAAGAATTAGAGGTCGCTCTTGAATGCAGCATGCAGAAGATGGCACAGATGAACCTACTTGAAAGAAAGCATTTGAGAAGCTGATTAGCGAAGAAAGTTTTGGTGCTTTAACAAATGTGAAATATTGGTTACTAATTAATGCAGCCCAAAGAAAAGGCACCTTTCCCTTAAATGCACCCATGGGACTCGCACGCTGGGACCTTTGGGAAATGAAAGCAGGTGATTTGCTGCATGCGCCATAGAACAGCCATGTGGGGGTGCTGATTTTGCCGTCTCCAAAGTAACAGTCGCTCTTGAATGCAGCATGAAGAAAATGCCATCGGCGAGCCTGCATAGAATAAAGGGTTCTGTACAGGCATAAAGAAACCTAAAAAGTAACCTACGCCGGGATTTGAACTCTGGACCCCACGGGCAGAAACAGGCGCCTTACCCATTACACCACAGGAACCTAGACAAGATGTGGTAGGTTCCGGATGACTGTAAGAATCCATTGTCCCCTTGTGAATGTGCATTGACTGGAATGGCTGGAAATCCATCTTCTGCCTAATAAAGTCAATACCAACCTGAGGCCCACTTCTAAAAGAGCCTGCCTAAATAGCTCAGTCGGTAGAGCGTACGGCTATGGTCAATAACCTGGTCCAAAAGGTTGTGGGTTCGATTCCCACCTGTGCTAGAAACTCAGCTCCATAGCAGTTCTGGTTCACTGTGCATTAACCAACTCTCAATAGTGATGGAAGGGCAAGTGCCAGAAGTCCATCATCTGCCTTCCACTTTCCAACTGGGGTTGTCCTTCTAAGCTACACCGGTATGTACTTCTATATCAGCCCAGGGGTTCCCCATCTAGCACCTTACCTTTGCGTCAACTTGGTTATTTTTTCCTCATACAGAACCCTTTTGGGGTTTGCCTAGCATCAGCCTGAAGTTGACCATGGCAAATTGCTTGTTTTCTATTAAGCTTGGTACAGTGTTCTGTACCAAGCTTAATAAAAAACAAGCATTTGAGAAGCTGACAAGCGAGGGCAGCTTTGTGCCATTGTGCCGAAAAGAATTAGAGGTCGCTCTTGAATGCAGCATGCAGAAGATGGCACAGATGAACCTACTTGAAAGAAAGCATTTGAGAAGCTGATTAGCGAAGAAAGTTTTGGTGCTTTAACAAATGTGAAATATTGGTTACTAATTAATGCAGCCCAAAGAAAAGGCACCTTTCCCTTAAATGCACCCATGGGACTCGCACGCTGGGACCTTTGGGAAATGAAAGCAGGTGATTTGCTGCATGCGCCATAGAACAGCCATGTGGGGGTGCTGATTTTGCCGTCTCCAAAGTAACAGTCGCTCTTGAATGCAGCATGAAGAAAATGCCATCGGCGAGCCTGCATAGAATAAAGGGTTCTGTACAGGCATAAAGAAACCTAAAAAGTAACCTACGCCGGGATTTGAACTCTGGACCCCACGGGCAGAAACAGGCGCCTTACCCATTACACCACAGGAACCTAGACAAGATGTGGTAGGTTCCGGATGACTGTAAGAATCCATTGTCCCCTTGTGAATGTGCATTGACTGGCATGGCTGGAAATCCATCTTCTGCCTAATAAAGTCAATACCAACCTGAGGCCCTCTTCTAAAAGAGCCTGCCTAAATAGCTCAGTCGGTAGAGCGTACGGCTATGGTCAATAACCTGGTCCAAAAGGTTGTGGGTTCGATTCCCACCTCTGCTAGAAACTCAGCTCCATAGCAGTTCTGGTTCACTGTGCATTAACCAACTCTCAATAGTGATGGAAGGGCAAGTGCCAGAAGTCCATCATCTGCCTTCCACTTGGCTGGCCCTTTTTCCAACTGGGGTTGTCCTTCTAAGCTACGCCGGTATGTACTTCTATATCAGCCCAGGGGTTCCCCATCTAGCACCTTGCCCTTACCTTTGCGTCAACTTGGTTATTTTTTCCTCATACAGAACCCTTTTGGGGTTTGCCTAGCATCAGCCTGAAGTTGACCATGGCAAATTGCTTGTTTTCTATTAAGCTTAGTACAGTGTTCTGTACCAAGCTTAATAAAAAACAAGCATTTGAGAAGCTGACAAGTGAGGGCAGCTTTGTGCCATTGTGCCGAAAAGAATTAGAGGTCGCTCTTGAATGCAGCATGCAGAAGATGGCACAGATGAACCTACTTGAAAGAAAGCATTTGAGAAGCTGATTAGCGAAGAAAGTTTTGGTGCTTTAACAAATGTGAAATATTGGTTACTAATTAATGCAGCCCAAAGAAAAGGCACCTTTCCCTTAAATGCACCCATGAGACTTGCACGCTGGGACCTTTGGGAAATGAAAGCAGGTGATTTGCTGCATGCGCCATAGAACAGCCATGTGGGGGTGCTGATTTTGCCGTCTCCAAAGTAACAGTCGCTCTTGAATGCAGCATGAAGAAAATGCCATCGGCGAGCCTGCATAGAATAAAGGGTTCTGTACAGGCATAAAGAAACCTAAAAAGTAACCTACGCCGGGATTTGAACTCTGGACCCAACGGGCAGAAACAGGCACCTTACCCATTACACCACAGGAACCTAGACAAGATGTGGTAGGTTCCGGATGACTGTAAGAATCCATTGTCCCCTTGTGAATGTGCATTGACTGGCATGGCTGGAAATCCATCTTCTGCCTAATAAAGTCAATACCAACCTGAGGCCCACTTCTAAAAGAGCCTGCCTAAATAGCTCAGTCGGTAGAGCGTACGGCTATTGTCAATAACCTGGTCCAAAAGGTTGTGGGTTCGATTCCCACCTGTGCTAGAAACTCAGCTCCATAGCAGTTCTGGTTCACTGTGCATAAACCAACTCTCAATAGTGATGGAAGGGCAAGTGCCAGAAGTCCATCATCTGCCTTCCACTTGGATGGCACTGTTTCCAACTGGGGTTGTCCTTCTAAGCTACGCCGGTATGTACTTCTATATCAGCCCAGGGGTTCCCCATCTAGCACCTTGCCCTTACCTTTGCGACAACTTGGTTATTTTTTCCTCATACAGAACCCTTTTGGGGTTTGCCTAGCATCAGCCTGAAGTTGACCATGGCAAATTGCTTGTTTTCTATTAAGCTTGGTACAGTGTTCTGTACCAAGCTTAATAAAAAACAAGCATTTGAGAAGCTGACAAGCGAGGGCAGCTTTGTGCCATTGTGCCGAAAAGAATTAGAGGTCGCTCTTGAATGCAGCATGCAGAAGATGGCACAGATGAACCTACTTGAAAGAAAGCATTTGAGAAGCTGATTAGCGAAGAAAGTTTTGGTGCTTTAACAAATGTGAAATATTGGTTACTAATTAATGCAGCCCAAAGAAAAGGCACCTTTCCCTTAAATGCACCCATGGGACTCGCACGCTGGGACCTTTGGGAAATGAAAGCAGGTGATTTGCTGCATGCGCCATAGAACAGCCATGTGGGGGTGCTGATTTTGCCGTCTCCAAAGTAACAGTCGCTCTTGAATGCAGCATGAAGAAAATGCCATCGGCGAGCCTGCATAGAATAAAGGGTTCTGTACAGGCATAAAGAAACCTAAAAAGTAACCTACGCCGGGATTTGAACTCTGGACCCCACGGGCAGAAACAGGCGCCTTACCCATTACACCACAGGAACCTAGACAAGATGTAGTAGGTTCCGGATGACTGTAAGAATCCATTGTCCCCTTGTGAATGTGCATTGACTGGCATGGCTGGAAATCCATCTTCTGCCTAATAAAGTCAATACCAACCTGAGGCCCTCTTCTAAAAGAGGCTGTCTAAATAGCTCAGTCGGTAGAGCGTACGGCTATTGTCAATAACCTGGTCCAAAAGGTTGTGGGTTCGATTCCCACCTCTGCTAGAAACTCAGCTCCATAGCAATTCTGGTTCACTGTGCATTAACCAACTCTCAATAGTGATGGAAGGGCAAGTGCCAGAAGTCCATCATCTGCCTTCCACTTGGCTGGCCCTTTTTCCAACTGGGGTTGTCCTTCTAAGCTACGCCGGTATGTACTTCTATATCAGCCCAGGGGTTCCCCATCTAGCACCTTGCCCTTACCTTTGCGTCAACTTGGTTATTTTTTCCTCATACAGAACCCTTTTGGGGTTTGCCTAGCATCAGCCTGAAGTTGACCATGGCAAATTGCTTGTTTTCTATTAAGCTTAGTACAGTGTTCTGTACCAAGCTTAATAAAAAACAAGCATTTGAGAAGCTGACAAGTGAGGGCAGCTTTGTGCCATTGTGCCGAAAAGAATTAGAGGTCGCTCTTGAATGCAGCATGCAGAAGATGGCACTGATGAACCTACTTGAAAGAAAGCATTTGAGAAGCTGATTAGCGAAGAAAGTTTTGGTGCTTTAACAAATGTGAAATATTGGTTACTAATTAATGCAGCCCGAAGAAAAGGCACCTTTCCCTTAAATGCACCCATGGGACTCGCACGCTGGGACCTTTGGGAAATGAAAGCAGGTGATTTGCTGCATGCGCCATAGAACAGCCATGTGGGGGTGCTGATTTTGCCGTCTCCAAAGTAACAGTCGCTCTTGAATGCAGCATGAAGAAAATGCCATCGGCGAGCCTGCATAGAATAAAGGGTTCTGTACAGGCATAAAGAAACCTAAAAAGTAACCTACGCCGGGATTTGAACTCTGGAGCCCACGGGCAGAAACAGGCGCCTTACCCATTACACCACAGGAACCTAGACAAGTTGTGGTAGGTTCCGGATGACTGTAAGAATCCATTGTCCCCTTGTGAATGTGCATTGACTGGCATGGCTGGAAATCCATCTTCTGCCTAATAAAGTCAATACCAACCTGAGGCCCTCTTCTAAAAGAGCCTGTCTAAATAGCTCAGTCGGTAGAGCGTACGGCTATGGTCAATAACCTGGTCCAAAAGGTTGTGGGTTCGATTCCCACCTCTGCTAGAAACTCAGCTCCATAGCAATTCTGGTTCACTGTGCATTAACCAACTCTCAATAGTGATGGAAGGGCAAGTGCCAGAAGTCCATCATCTGCCTTCCACTTGGCTGGCCCTTTTTCCAACTGGGGTTGTCCTTCTAAGCTACGCCGGTATGTACTTCTATATCAGCCCAGGGGTTCCCCATCTAGCACCTTGCCCTTACCTTTGCGTCAACTTGGTTATTTTTTCCTCATACAGAACCCTTTTGGGGTTTGCCTAGCATCAGCCTGAAGTTGACCATGGCAAATTGCTTGTTTTCTATTAAGCTTAGTACAGTGTTCTGTACCAAGCTTAATAAAAAACAAGCATTTGAGAAGCTGACAAGTGAGGGCAGCTTTGTGCCATTGTGCCGAAAAGAATTAGAGGTCGCTCTTGAATGCAGCATGCAGAAGATGGCACAGATGAACCTACTTGAAAGAAAGCATTTGAGAAGCTGATTAGCGAAGAAAGTTTTGGTGCTTTAACAAATGTGAAATATTGGTTACTAATTAATGCAGCCCAAAGAAAAGGCACCTTTCCCTTAAATGCACCCATGGGACTCGCACGCTGGGACCTTTGGGAAATGAAAGCAGGTGATTTGCTGCATGCGCCATAGAACAGCCATGTGGGGGTGCTGATTTTGCCGTCTCCAAAGTAACAGTCGCTCTTGAATGCAGCATGAAGAAAATGCCATCGGCGAGCCTGCATAGAATAAAGGGTTCTGTACAGGCATAAAGAAACCTAAAAAGTAACCTACGCCGGGATTTGAACTCTGGACCCCACGGGCAGAAACAGGCGCCTTACCCATTACACCACAGGAACCTAGACAAGATGTGGTAGGTTCCGGATGACTGTAAGAATCCATTGTCCCCTTGTGAATGTGCATTGACTGGAATGGCTGGAAATCCATCTTCTGCCTAATAAAGTCAATACCAACCTGAGGCCCACTTCTAAAAGAGCCTGCCTAAATAACTCAGTCGGTAGAGCGTACGGCTATGGTCAATAACCTAGTCCAAAAGGTTGTGGGTTCGATTCCCACCTGTGCTAGAAACTCAGCTCCATAGCTGTTCTGGTTCACTGTGCATTAACCAACTCTCAATAGTGATGGAAGGGCAAGTGCCAGAAGTCCATCATCTGCCTTCCACTTTCCAACTGGGGTTGTCCTTCTAAGCTACGCCGGTATGTACTTCTATATCAGCCCAGGGGTTCCCCATCTAGCACCTTACCTTTGCGTCAACTTGGTTATTTTTTCCTCATACAGAACCCTTTTGGGGTTTGCCTAGCATCAGCCTGAAGTTGACCATGGCAAATTGCTTGTTTTCTATTAAGCTTGGTACAGTGTTCTGTACCAAGCTTAATAAAAAACAAGCATTTGAGAAGCTGACAAGCGAGGGCAGCTTTGTGCCATTGTGCCGAAAAGAATTAGAGGTCGCTCTTGAATGCAGCATGCAGAAGATGGCACAGATGAACCTACTTGAAAGAAAGCATTTGAGAAGCTGATTAGCGAAGAAAGTTTTGGTGCTTTAACAAATGTGAAATATTGGTTACTAATTAATGCAGCCCAAAGAAAAGGCACCTTTCCCTTAAATGCACCCATGGGACTCGCACGCTGGGACCTTTGGGAAATGAAAGCAGGTGATTTGCTGCATGCGCCATAGAACAGCCATGTGGGGGTGCTGATTTTGCCGTCTCCAAAGTAACAGTCGCTCTTGAATGCAGCATGAAGAAAATGCCATCGGCGAGCCTGCATAGAATAAAGGGTTCTGTACAGGCATAAAGAAACCTAAAAAGTAACCTACGCCGGGATTTGAACTCTGGACCCCACGGGCAGAAACAGGCGCCTTACCCATTACACCACAGGAACCTAGACAAGATGTAGTAGGTTCCGGATTACTGTAAGAATCCATTGTCCCCTTGTGAATGTGCATTGACTGGCATGGCTGGAAATCCATCTTCTGCCTAATAAAGTCAATACCAACCTGAGGCCCTCTTCTAAAAGAGCCTGCCTAAATAGCTCAGTCGGTAGAGCGTACGGCTATGGTCAATAACCTGGTCCAAAAGGTTGTGGGTTCGATTCCCACCTCTGCTAGAAACTCAGCTCCATAGCAGTTCTGGTTCACTGTGCATTAACCAACTCTCAATAGTGATGGAAGGGCAAGTGCCAGAAGTCCATCATCTGCCTTCCACTTGGCTGGCCCTTTTTCCAACTGGGGTTGTCCTTCTAAGCTACGCCGGTATGTACTTCTATATCAGCCCAGGGGTTCCCCATCTAGCACCTTGCCCTTACCTTTGCGTCAACTTGGTTATTTTTTCCTCATACAGAACCCTTTTGGGGTTTGCCTAGCATCAGCCTGAAGTTGACCATGGCAAATTGCTTGTTTTCTATTAAGCTTAGTACAGTGTTCTGTACCAAGCTTAATAAAAAACAAGCATTTGAGAAGCTGACAAGTGAGGGCAGCTTTGTGCCATTGTGCCGAAAAGAATTAGAGGTCGCTCTTGAATGCAGCATGCAGAAGATGGCACAGATGAACCTACTTGAAAGAAAGCATTTGAGAAGCTGATTAGCGAAGAAAGTTTTGGTGCTTTAACAAATGTGAAATATTGGTTACTAATTAATGCAGCCCGAAGAAAAGGCACCTTTCCCTTAAATGCACCCATGGGACTCGCACGCTGGGACCTTTGGGAAATGAAAGCAGGTGATTTGCTGCATGCGCCATAGAACAGCCATGTGGGGGTGCTGATTTTGCCGTCTCCAAAGTAACAGTCGCTCTTGAATGCAGCATGAAGAAAATGCCATCGGCGAGCCTGCATAGAATAAAGTGTTCTGTACAGGCATAAAGAAACCTAAAAAGTAACCTACGCCGGGATTTGAACTCTGGAGCCCACAGGCAGAAACAGGCGCCTTACCCATTACACCACAGGAACCTAGACAAGATGTGGTAGGTTCCGGATGACTGTAAGAATCCATTGTCCCTTTGTGAATGTGCATTGACTGGAATGGCTGGAAATCCATCTTCTGCCTAATAAAGTCAATACCAACCTGAGGCCCACTTCTAAAAGAGCCTGCCTAAATAGCTCAGTCGGTAGAGCGTACGGCTATGGTCAATAACCTGGTCCAAAAGGTTGTGGGTTCGATTCCCACCTCTGCAAGAAACTCAGCTCCATAGCAGTTCTG
The DNA here is from genome assembly GCA_038501925.1 of Xenopus petersii. NCBI lineage: Eukaryota > Metazoa > Chordata > Amphibia > Anura > Pipidae > Xenopus > Xenopus petersii. Next base: position 96,811,507 of record CM076683.1, on the reverse strand, counting down.
GTTCACTGTGCATTAACCAACTCTCAATAGTGATGGAAGGGCAAGTGCCAGAAGTCCATCATCTGCCTTCCACTTTCCAACTGGGGTTGTCCTTCTAAGCTACGCCGGTATGTACTTCTATATCAGCCCAGGGGTTCCCCATCTAGCACCTTACCTTTGCGTCAACTTGGTTATTTTTTCCTCATACAGAACCCTTTTGGGGTTTGCCTAGCATCAGCCTGAAGTTGACCATGGCAAATTGCTTGTTTTCTATTAAGCTTGGTACAGTGTTCTGTACCAAGCTTAATAAAAAACAAGCATTTGAGAAGCTGACAAGCGAGGGCAGCTTTGTGCCATTGTGCCGAAAAGAATTAGAGGTCGCTCTTGAATGCAGCATGCAGAAGATGGCACAGATGAACCTACTTGAAAGAAAGCATTTGAGAAGCTGATTAGCGAAGAAAGTTTTGGTGCTTTAACAAATGTGAAATATTGGTTACTAATTAATGCAGCCCAAAGAAAAGGCACCTTTCCCTTAAATGCACCCATGGGACTCGCACGCTGGGACCTTTGGGAAATGAAAGCAGGTGATTTGCTGCATGCGCCATAGAACAGCCATGTGGGGGTGCTGATTTTGCCGTCTCCAAAGTAACAGTCGCTCTTGAATGCAGCATGAAGAAAATGCCATCGGCGAGCCTGCATAGAATAAAGGGTTCTGTACAGGCATAAAGAAACCTAAAAAGTAACCTACGCCGGGATTTGAACTCTGGACCCCACGGGCAGAAACAGGTGCCTTACCCATTACACCACAGGAACCTAGACAAGATGTGGTAGGTTCCGGATGACTGTAAGAATCCATTGTCCCCTTGTGAATGTGCATTGACTGGCATGGCTGGAAATCCATCTTCTGCCTAATAAAGTCAATACCAACCTGAGGCCCTCTTCTAAAAGAGCCTGTCTAAATAGCTCAGTCGGTAGAGCGTACGGCTATGGTCAATAACCTGGTCCAAAAGGTTGTGGGTTCGATTCCCACCTCTGCTAGAAACTCAGCTCCATAGCAATTCTGGTTCACTGTGCATTAACCAACTCTCAATAGTGATGGAAGGGCAAGTGCCAGAAGTCCATCATCTGCCTTCCACTTGGCTGGCCCTTTTTCCAACTGGGGTTGTCCTTCTAAGCTACGCCGGTATGTACTTCTATATCAGCCCAGGGGTTCCCCATCTAGCACCTTGCCCTTACCTTTGTGTCAACTTGGTTATTTTTTCCTCATACAGAACCCTTTTGGGGTTTGCCTAGCATCAGCCTGAAGTTGACCATGGCAAATTGCTTGTTTTCTATTAAGCTTAGTACAGTGTTCTGTACCAAGCTTAATAAAAAACAAGCATTTGAGAAGCTGACAAGTGAGGGCAGCTTTGTGCCATTGTGCCGAAAAGAATTAGAGGTCGCTCTTGAATGCAGCATGCAGAAGATGGCACAGATGAACCTACTTGAAAGAAAGCATTTGAGAAGCTGATTAGCGAAGAAAGTTTTGGTGCTTTAACAAATGTGAAATATTGGTTACTAATTAATGCAGCCCAAAGAAAAGGCACCTTTCCCTTAAATGCACCCATGGGACTCGCACGCTGGGACCTTTGGGAAATGAAAGCAGGTGATTTGCTGCATGCGCCATAGAACAGCCATGTGGGGGTGCTGATTTTGCCGTCTCCAAAGTAACAGTCGCTCTTGAATGCAGCATGAAGAAAATGCCATCGGCGAGCCTGCATAGAATAAAGGGTTCTGTACAGGCATAAAGAAACCTAAAAAGTAACCTACGCCGGGATTTGAACTCTGGACCCCACGGGCAGAAACAGGCGCCTTACCCATTACACCACAGGAACCTAGACAAGATGTGGTAGGTTCCGGATGACTGTAAGAATCCATTGTCCCCTTGTGAATGTGCATTGACTGGAATGGCTGGAAATCCATCTGCTGCCTAATAAAGTCAATACCAACCTGAGGCCCACTTCTAAAAGAGCCTGCCTAAATAGCTCAGTCGGTAGAGCGTACGGCTATGGTCAATAACCTGGTCCAAAAGGTTGTGGGTTCGATTCCCACCTGTGCTAGAAACTCAGCTCCATAGCAGTTCTGGTTCACTGTGCATTAACCAACTCTCAATAGTGATGGAAGGGCAAGTGCCAGAAGTCCATCATCTGCCTTCCACTTTCCAACTGGGGTTGTCCTTCTAAGCTACGCCGGTATGTACTTCTATATCAGCCCAGGGGTTCCCCATCTAGCACCTTACCTTTGCGTCAACTTGGTTATTTTTTCCTCATACAGAACCCTTTTGGGGTTTGCCTAGCATCAGCCTGAAGTTGACCATGGCAAATTGCTTGTTTTCTATTAAGCTTGGTACAGTGTTCTGTACCAAGCTTAATAAAAAACAAGCATTTGAGAAGCTGACAAGCGAGGGCAGCTTTGTGCCATTGTGCCGAAAAGAATTAGAGGTCGCTCTTGAATGCAGCATGCAGAAGATGGCACAGATGAACCTACTTGAAAGAAAGCATTTGAGAAGCTGATTAGCGAAGAAAGTTTTGGTGCTTTAACAAATGTGAAATATTGGTTACTAATTAATGCAGCCCAAAGAAAAGGCACCTTTCCCTTAAATGCACCCATGGGACTCGCACGCTGGGACCTTTGGGAAATGAAAGCAGGTGATTTGCTGCATGCGCCATAGAACAGCCATGTGGGGGTGCTGATTTTGCCGTCTCCAAAGTAACAGTCGCTCTTGAATGCAGCATGAAGAAAATGCCATCGGCGAGCCTGCATAGAATAAAGGGTTCTGTACAGGCATAAAGAAACCTAAAAAGTAACCTACGCCGGGATTTGAACTCTGGACCCCACGGGCAGAAACAGGCGCCTTACCCATTACACCACAGGAACCTAGACAAGATGTGGTAGGTTCCGGATGACTGTAAGAATCCATTGTCCCCTTGTGAATGTGCATTGACTGGCATGGCTGGAAATCCATCTTCTGCCTAATAAAGTCAATACCAACCTGAGGCCCTCTTCTAAAAGAGCCTGCCTAAATAGCTCAGTCGGTAGAGCGTACGGCTATGGTCAATAACCTGGTCCAAAAGGTTGTGGGTTCGATTCCCACCTCTGCTAGAAACTCAGCTCCATAGCAGTTCTGGTTCACTGTGCATTAACCAACTCTCAATAGTGATGGAAGGGCAAGTGCCAGAAGTCCATCATCTGCCTTCCACTTGGCTGGCCCTTTTTCCAACTGGGGTTGTCCTTCTAAGCTACGCCGGTATGTACTTCTATATCAGCCCAGGGGTTCCCCATCTAGCACCTTGCCCTTACCTTTGCGTCAACTTGGTTATTTTTTCCTCATACAGAACCCTTTTGGGGTTTGCCTAGCATCAGCCTGAAGTTGACCATGGCAAATTGCTTGTTTTCTATTAAGCTTAGTACAGTGTTCTGTACCAAGCTTAATAAAAAACAAGCATTTGAGAAGCTGACAAGTGAGGGCAGCTTTGTGCCATTGTGCCGAAAAGAATTAGAGGTCGCTCTTGAATGCAGCATGCAGAAGATGGCACAGATGAACCTACTTGAAAGAAAGCATTTGAGAAGCTGATTAGCGAAGAAAGTTTTGGTGCTTTAACAAATGTGAAATATTGGTTACTAATTAATGCAGCCCAAAGAAAAGGCACCTTTCCCTTAAATGCACCCATGAGACTTGCACGCTGGGACCTTTGGGAAATGAAAGCAGGTGATTTGCTGCATGCGCCATAGAACAGCCATGTGGGGGTGCTGATTTTGCCGTCTCCAAAGTAACAGTCGCTCTTGAATGCAGCATGAAGAAAATGCCATCGGCGAGCCTGCATAGAATAAAGGGTTCTGTACAGGCATAAAGAAACCTAAAAAGTAACCTACGCCGGGATTTGAACTCTGGACCCAACGGGCAGAAACAGGCGCCTTACCCATTACACCACAGGAACCTAGACAAGATGTGGTAGGTTCCGGATGACTGTAAGAATCCATTGTCCCCTTGTGAATGTGCATTGACTGGCATGGCTGGAAATCCATCTTCTGCCTAATAAAGTCAATACCAACCTGAGGCCCACTTCTAAAAGAGCCTGCCTAAATAGCTCAGTCGGTAGAGCGTACGGCTATTGTCAATAACCTGGTCCAAAAGGTTGTGGGTTCGATTCCCACCTGTGCTAGAAACTCAGCTCCATAGCAGTTCTGGTTCACTGTGCATAAACCAACTCTCAATAGTGATGGAAGGGCAAGTGCCAGAAGTCCATCATCTGCCTTCCACTTGGATGGCACTGTTTCCAACTGGGGTTGTCCTTCTAAGCTACGCCGGTATGTACTTCTATATCAGCCCAGGGGTTCCCCATCTAGCACCTTGCCCTTACCTTTGCGTCAACTTGGTTATTTTTTCCTCATACAGAACCCTTTTGGGGTTTGCCTAGCATCAGCCTGAAGTTGACCATGGCAAATTGCTTGTTTTCTATTAAGCTTGGTACAGTGTTCTGTACCAAGCTTAATAAAAAACAAGCATTTGAGAAGCTGACAAGCGAGGGCAGCTTTGTGCCATTGTGCCGAAAAGAATTAGAGGTCGCTCTTGAATGCAGCATGCAGAAGATGGCACAGATGAACCTACTTGAAAGAAAGCATTTGAGAAGCTGATTAGCGAAGAAAGTTTTGGTGCTTTAACAAATGTGAAATATTGGTTACTAATTAATGCAGCCCAAAGAAAAGGCACCTTTCCCTTAAATGCACCCATGGGACTCGCACGCTGGGACCTTTGGGAAATGAAAGCAGGTGATTTGCTGCATGCGCCATAGAACAGCCATGTGGGGGTGCTGATTTTGCCGTCTCCAAAGTAACAGTCGCTCTTGAATGCAGCATGAAGAAAATGCCATCGGCGAGCCTGCATAGAATAAAGGGTTCTGTACAGGCATAAAGAAACCTAAAAAGTAACCTACGCCGGGATTTGAACTCTGGACCCCACGGGCAGAAACAGGCGCCTTACCCATTACACCACAGGAACCTAGACAAGTTGTGGTAGGTTCCGGATGACTGTAAGAATCCATTGTCCCCTTGTGAATGTGCATTGACTGGCATGGCTGGAAATCCATCTTCTGCCTAATAAAGTCAATACCAACCTGAGGCCCTCTTCTAAAAGAGCCTGTCTAAATAGCTCAGTCGGTAGAGCGTACGGCTATGGTCAATAACCTGGTCCAAAAGGTTGTGGGTTCGATTCCCACCTCTGCTAGAAACTCAGCTCCATAGCAATTCTGGTTCACTGTGCATTAACCAACTCTCAATAGTGATGGAAGGGCAAGTGCCAGAAGTCCATCATCTGCCTTCCACTTGGCTGGCCCTTTTTCCAACTGGGGTTGTCCTTCTAAGCTACGCCGGTATGTACTTCTATATCAGCCCAGGGGTTCCCCATCTAGCACCTTGCCCTTACCTTTGCGTCAACTTGGTTATTTTTTCCTCATACAGAACCCTTTTGGGGTTTGCCTAGCATCAGCCTGAAGTTGACCATGGCAAATTGCTTGTTTTCTATTAAGCTTAGTACAGTGTTCTGTACCAAGCTTAATAAAAAACAAGCATTTGAGAAGCTGACAAGTGAGGGCAGCTTTGTGCCATTGTGCCGAAAAGAATTAGAGGTCGCTCTTGAATGCAGCATGCAGAAGATGGCACAGATGAACCTACTTGAAAGAAAGCATTTGAGAAGCTGATTAGCGAAGAAAGTTTTGGTGCTTTAACAAATGTGAAATATTGGTTACTAATTAATGCAGCCCAAAGAAAAGGCACCTTTCCCTTAAATGCACCCATGGGACTCGCATGCTGGGACCTTTGGGAAATGAAAGCAGGTGATTTGCTGCATGCGCCATAGAACAGCCATGTGGGGGTGCTGATTTTGCCGTCTCCAAAGTAACAGTCGCTCTTGAATGCAGCATGAAGAAAATGCCATCGGCGAGCCTGCATAGAATAAAGGGTTCTGTACAGGCATAAAGAAACCTAAAAAGTAACCTACGCCGGGATTTGAACTCTGGACCCCACGGGCAGAAACAGGCGCCTTACCCATTACACCACAGGAACCTAGACAAGATGTGGTAGGTTCCGGATGACTGTAAGAATCCATTGTCCCCTTGTGAATGTGCATTGACTGGCATGGCTGGAAATCCATCTTCTGCCTAATAAAGTCAATACCAACCTGAGGCCCTCTTCTAAAAGAGCCTGTCTAAATAGCTCAGTCGGTAGAGCGTACGGCTATGGTCAATAACCTGGTCCAAAAGATTGTGGGTTCGATTCCCACCTCTGCTAGAAACTCAGCTCCATAGCAGTTCTGGTTCACTGTGCATTAACCAACTCTCAATAGTGATGGAAGGGCAAGTGCCAGAAGTCCATCATCTGCCTTCCACTTGGCTGTCCCTTTTTCCAACTGGGGTTGTCCTTCTAAGCTACGCCGGTATGTACTTCTATATCAGCCCAGGGGTTCCCCATCTAGCACCTTGCCCTTACCTTTGCGTCAACTTGGTTATTTTTTCCTCATACAGAACCCTTTTGGGGTTTGCCTAGCATCAGCCTGAAGTTGACCATGGCAAATTGCTTGTTTTCTATTAAGCTTGGTACAGTGTTCTGTACCAAGCTTAATAAAAAACAAGCATTTGAGAAGCTGACAAGCGAGGGCAGCTTTGTGCCATTGTGCCGAAAAGAATTAGAGGTCGCTCTTGAATGCAGCATGCAGAAGATGGCACTGATGAACCTACTTGAAAGAAAGCATTTGAGAAGCTGATTAGCGAAGAAAGTTTTGGTGCTTTAACAAATGTGAAATATTGGTTACTAATTAATGCAGCCCGAAGAAAAGGCACCTTTCCCTTAAATGCACCCATGGGACTCGCACGCTGGGACCTTTGGGAAATGAAAGCAGGTGATTTGCTGCATGCGCCATAGAACAGCCATGTGGGGGTGCTGATTTTGCCGTCTCCAAAGTAACAGTCGCTCTTGAATGCAGCATGAAGAAAATGCCATCGGCGAGCCTGCATAGAATAAAGGGTTCTGTACAGGCATAAAGAAACCTAAAAAGTAACCTACGCCGGGATTTGAACTCTGGAGCCCACGGGCAGAAACAGGCGCCTTACCCATTACACCACAGGAACCTAGACAAGTTGTGGTAGGTTCCGGATGACTGTAAGAATCCATTGTCCCCTTGTGAATGTGCATTGACTGGCATGGCTGGAAATCCATCTTCTGCCTAATAAAGTCAATACCAACCTGAGGCCCTCTTCTAAAAGAGCCTGTCTAAATAGCTCAGTCGGTAGAGCGTACCGCTATGGTCAATAACCTGGTCCAAAAGGTTGTGGGTTCGATTCCCACCTCTGCTAGAAACTCAGCTCCATAGCAATTCTGGTTCACTGTGCATTAACCAACTCTCAATAGTGATGGAAGGGCAAGTGCCAGAAGTCCATCATCTGCCTTCCACTTGGCTTGCCCTTTTTCCAACTGGGGTTGTCCTTCTAAGCTACGCCGGTATGTACTTCTATATCAGCCCAGGGGTTCCCCATCTAGCACCTTGCCCTTACCTTTGCGTCAACCTGGTTATTTTTTCCTCATACAGAACCCTTTTGGGGTTTGCCTAGCATCAGCCTGAAGTTGACCATGGCAAATTGCTTGTTTTCTATTAAGCTTAGTACAGTGTTCTGTACCAAGCTTAATAAAAAACAAGCATTTGAGAAGCTGACAAGTGAGGGCAGCTTTGTGCCATTGTGCCGAAAAGAATTAGAGGTCGCTCTTGAATGCAGCATGCAGAAGATGGCACAGATGAACCTACTTGAAAGAAAGCATTTGAGAAGCTGATTAGCGAAGAAAGTTTTGGTGCTTTAACAAATGTGAAATATTGGTTACTAATTAATGCAGCCCAAAGAAAAGGCACCTTTCCCTTAAATGCACCCATGGGACTCGCACGCTGGGACCTTTGGGAAATGAAAGCAGGTGATTTGCTGCATGCGCCATAGAACAGCCATGTGGGGGTGCTGATTTTGCCGTCTCCAAAGTAACAGTCGCTCTTGAATGCAGCATGAAGAAAATGCCATCGGCGAGCCTGCATAGAATAAAGGGTTCTGTACAGGCATAAAGAAACCTAAAAAGTAACCTACGCCGGGATTTGAACTCTGGACCCCACGGGCAGAAACAGGCGCCTTACCCATTACACCACAGGAACCTAGACAAGATGTGGTAGGTTCCGGATGACTGTAAGAATCCATTGTCCCCTTGTGAATGTGCATTGACTGGAATGGCTGGAAATCCATCTTCTGCCTAATAAAGTCAATACCAACCTGAGGCCCACTTCTAAAAGAGCCTGCCTAAATAGCTCAGTCGGTAGAGCGTACGGCTATGGTCAATAACCTGGTCCAAAAGGTTGTGGGTTCGAGTCCCACCTGTGCTAGAAACTCAGCTCCATAGCAGTTCTGGTTCACTGTGCATTAACCAACTCTCAATAGTGATGGAAGGGCAAGTGCCAGAAGTCCATCATCTGCCTTCCACTTTCCAACTGGGGTTGTCCTTCTAAGCTACGCCGGTATGTACTTCTATATCAGCCCAGGGGTTCCCCATCTAGCACCTTACCTTTGCGTCAACTTGGTTATTTTTTCCTCATACAGAACCCTTTTGGGGTTTGCCTAGCATCAGCCTGAAGTTGACCATGGCAAATTGCTTGTTTTCTATTAAGCTTGGTACAGTGTTCTGTACCAAGCTTAATAAAAAACAAGCATTTGAGAAGCTGACAAGCGAGGGCAGCTTTGTGCCATTGTGCCGAAAAGAATTAGAGGTCGCTCTTGAATGCAGCATGCAGAAGATGGCACAGATGAACCTACTTGAAAGAAAGCATTTGAGAAGCTGATTAGCGAAGAAAGTTTTGGTGCTTTAACAAATGTGAAATATTGGTTACTAATTAATGCAGCCCAAAGAAAAGGCACCTTTCCCTTAAATGCACCCATGAGACTCGCACGCTGGGACCTTTGGGAAATGAAAGCAGGTGATTTGCTGCATGCGCCATAGAACAGCCATGTGGGGGTGCTGATTTTGCCGTCTCCAAAGTAACAGTCGCTCTTGAATGCAGCATGAAGAAAATGCCATCGGCGAGCCTGCATAGAATAAAGGGTTCTGTACAGGCATAAAGAAACCTAAAAAGTAACCTACGCCGGGATTTGAACTCTGGACCCCACGGGCAGAAACAGGCGCCTTACCCATTACACCACAGGAACCTAGACAAGATGTGGTAGGTTCCGGATGACTGTAAGAATCCATTGTCCCCTTGTGAATGTGCATTGACTGGCATGGCTGGAAATCCATCTTCTGCCTAATAAAGTCAATACCAACCTGAGGCCCACTTCTAAAAGAGCCTGCCTAAATAGCTCAGTCGGTAGAGCGTATGGCTATGGTCAATAACCTGGTCCAAAAGGTTGTGGGTTCGATTCCCACCTGTGCTAGAAACTCAGCTCCATAGCAGTTCTGGTTCACTGTGCATTAACCAACTCTCAATAGTGATGGAAGGGCAAGTGCCAGAAGTCCATCATCTGCCTTCCACTTGGCTGGCCCTTTTTCCAACTGGGGTTGTCCTTCTAAGCTACGCCGGTATGTACTTCTATATCAGCCCAGGGGTTCCCCATCTAGCACCTTGCCCTTACCTTTGCGTCAACTTGGTTATTTTTTCCTCATACAGAACCCTTTTGGGGTTTGCCTAGCATCAGCCTGAAGTTGACCATGGCAAATTGCTTGTTTTCTATTAAGCTTGGTACAGTGTTCTGTACCAAGCTTAATAAAAAACAAGCATTTGAGAAGCTGACAAGCGAGGGCAGCTTTGTGCCATTGTGCCGAAAAGAATTAGAGGTCGCTCTTGAATGCAGCATGCAGAAGATGGCACAGATGAACCTACTTGAAAGAAAGCATTTGAGAAGCTGATTAGCGAAGAAAGTTTTGGTGCTTTAACAAATGTGAAATATTGGTTACTAATTAATGCAGCCCGAAGAAAAGGCACCTTTCCCTTAAATGCACCCATGGGACTCGCACGCTGGGACCTTTGGGAAATGAAAGCAGGTGATTTGCTGCATGAGCCATAGAACAGCCATGTGGGGGTGCTGATTTTGCCGTCTCCAAAGTAACAGTCGCTCTTGAATGCAGCATGAAGAAAATGCCATCGGCGAGCCTGCATAGAATAAAGGGTTCTGTACAGGCATAAAGAAACCTAAAAAGTAACCTACGCCGGGATTTGAACTCTGGAGCCCACGGGCAGAAACAGGCGCCTTACCCATTACACCACAGGAACCTAGACAAGATGTGGTAGGTTCCGGATGACTGTAAGAATCCATTGTCCCCTTGTGAATGTGCATTGACTGGCATGGCTGGAAATCCATCTTCTGCCTAATAAAGTCAATACCAACCTGAGGCCCTCTTCTAAAAGAGCCTGCCTAAATAGCTCAGTCGGTAGAGCGTACGGCTATGGTCAATAACCTGGTCCAAAAGGTTGTGGGTTCGATTCCCACCTCTGCTAGAAACTCAGCTCCATAGCAGTTCTGGTTCACTGTGCATTAACCAACTCTCAATACTGATGGAAGGGCAAGTGCCAGAAGTCCATCATCTGCCTTCCACTTGGCTGGCCCCTTTTCCAACTGGGGTTGTCCTTCTAAGCTACGCTGGTATGTACTTCTATATCAGCCCAGGGGTTCCCCATCTAGCACCTTGCCCTTACCTTTGCGTCAACTTGGTTATTTTTTCCTCATACAGAACCCTTTTGGGGTTTGCCTAGCATCAGCCTGAAGTTGACCATGGCAAATTGCTTGTTTTCTATTAAGCTTGGTACAGTGTTCTGTACCAAGCTTAATAAAAAACAAGCATTTGAGAAGCTGACAAGCGAGGGCAGCTTTGTGCCATTGTGCCGAAAAGAATTAGAGGTCGCTCTTGAATGCAGCATGCAGAAGATGGCACTGATGAACCTACTTGAAAGAAAGCATTTGAGAAGCTGATTAGCGAAGAAAGTTTTGGTGCTTTAACAAATGTGAAATATTGGTTACTAATTAATGCAGCCCGAAGAAAAGGCACCTTTCCCTTAAATGCACCCATGGGACTCGCACGCTGGGACCTTTGGGAAATGAAAGCAGGTGATTTGCTGCATGCGCCATAGAACAGCCATGTGGGGGTGCTGATTTTGCCGTCTCCAAAGTAACAGTCGCTCTTGAATGCAGCATGAAGAAAATGCCATCGGCGAGCCTGCATAGAATAAAGGGTTCTGTACAGGCATAAAGAAACCTAAAAAGTAACCTACGCCGGGATTTGAACTCTGGAGCCCACGGGCAGAAACAGGCGCCTTACCCATTACACCACAGGAACCTAGACAAGTTGTGGTAGGTTCCGGATGACTGTAAGAATCCATTGTCCCCTTGTGAATGTGCATTGACTGGCATGGCTGGAAATCCATCTTCTGCCTAATAAAGTCAATACCAACCTGAGGCCCTCTTCTAAAAGAGCCTGTCTAAATAGCTCAGTCGGTAGAGCGTACGGCTATGGTCAATAACCTGGTCCAAAAGGTTGTGGGTTCGATTCCCACCTCTGCTAGAAACTCAGCTCCATAGCAATTCTGGTTCACTGTGCATTAACCAACTCTCAATAGTGATGGAAGGGCAAGTGCCAGAAGTCCATCATCTGCCTTCCACTTGGCTGGCCCTTTTTCCAACTGGGGTTGTCCTTCTAAGCTACGCCGGTATGTACTTCTATATCAGCCCAGGGGTTCCCCATCTAGCACCTTGCCCTTACCTTTGCGTCAACTTGGTTATTTTTTCCTCATACAGAACCCTTTTGGGGTTTGCCTAGCATCAGCCTGAAGTTGACCATGGCAAATTGCTTGTTTTCTATTAAGCTTAGTACAGTGTTCTGTACCAAGCTTAATAAAAAACAAGCATTTGAGAAGCTGACAAGTGAGGGCAGCTTTGTGCCATTGTGCCGAAAAGAATTAGAGGTCGCTCTTGAATGCAGCATGCAGAAGATGGCACAGATGAACCTACTTGAAAGAAAGCATTTGAGAAGCTGATTAGCGAAGAAAGTTTTGGTGCTTTAACAAATGTGAAATATTGGTTACTAATTAATGCAGCCCAAAGAAAAGGCACCTTTCCCTTAATTGCACCCATGGGACTCGCACGCTGGGACCTTTGGGAAATGAAAGCAGGTGATTTGCTGCATGCGCCATAGAACAGCCATGTGGGGGTGCTGATTTTGCCGTCTCCAAAGTAACAGTCGCTCTTGAATGCAGCATGAAGAAAATGCCATCGGCGAGCCTGCATAGAATAAAGGGTTCTGTACAGGCATAAAGAAACCTAAAAAGTAACCTACGCTGGGATTTGAACTCTGGACCCCACGGGCAGAAACAGGCGCCTTACCCATTACACCACAGGAACCTAGACAAGATGTGGTAGGTTCCGGATGACTGTAAGAATCCATTGTCCCCTTGTGAATGTGCATTGACTGGAATGGCTGGAAATCCATCTTCTGCCTAATAAAGTCAATACCAACCTGAGGCCCACTTCTAAAAGAGCCTGCCTAAATAGCTCAGTCGGTAGAGCGTACGGCTATGGTCAATAACCTGGTCCAAAAGGTTGTGGGTTCGATTCCCACCTGTGCTAGAAACTCAGCTCCATAGCAGTTCTGGTTCACTGTGCATTAACCAACTCTCAATAGTGATGGAAGGGCAAGTGCCAGAAGTCCATCATCTGCCTTCCACTTTCCAACTGGGGTTGTCCTTCTAAGCTACGCCGGTATGTACTTCTATATCAGCCCAGGGGTTCCCCATCTAGCACCTTACCTTTGCGTCAACTTGGTTATTTTTTCCTCATACAGAACCCTTTTGGGGTTTGCCTAGCATCAGCCTGAAGTTGACCATGGCAAATTGCTTGTTTTCTATTAAGCTTGGTACAGTGTTCTGTACCAAGCTTAATAAAAAACAAGCATTTGAGAAGCTGACAAGCGAGGGCAGCTTTGTGCCATTGTGCCGAAAAGAATTAGAGGTCGCTCTTGAATGCAGCATGCAGAAGATGGCACAGATGAACCTACTTGAAAGAAAGCATTTGAGAAGCTGATTAGCGAAGAAAGTTTTGGTGCTTTAACAAATGTGAAATATTGGTTACTAATTAATGCAGCCCAAAGAAAAGGCACCTTTCCCTTAAATGCACCCATGGGACTCGCACGCTGGGACCTTTGGGAAATGAAAGCAGGTGATTTGCTGCATGCGCCATAGAACAGCCATGTGGGGGTGCTGATTTTGCCGTCTCCAAAGTAACAGTCGCTCTTGAATGCAGCATGAAGAAAATGCCATCGGCGAGCCTGCATAGAATAAAGGGTTCTGTACAGGCATAAAGAAACCTAAAAAGTAACCTACGCCGGGATTTGAACTCTGGACCCCACGGGCAGAAACAGGCGCCTTACCCATTACACCACAGGAACCTAGACAAGATGTGGTAGGTTCCGGATGACTGTAAGAATCCATTGTCCCCTTGTGAATGTGCATTGACTGGCATGGCTGGAAATCCATCTTCTGCCTAATAAAGTCAATACCAACCTGAGGCCCTCTTCTAAAAGAGCCTGCCTAAATAGCTCAGTCGGTAGAGCGTACGGCTATGGTCAATAACCTGGTCCAAAAGGTTGTGGGTTTGATTCCCACCTCTGCTAGAAACTCAGCTCCATAGCAGTTCTGGTTCACTGTGCATTAACCAACTCTCAATAGTGATGGAAGGGCAAGTGCCAGAAGTCCATCATCTGCCTTCCACTTGGCTGGCCCTTTTTCCAACTGGGGTTGTCCTTCTAAGCTACGCCGGTATGTACTTCTATATCAGCCCAGGGGTTCCCCATCTAGCACCTTGCCCTTACCTTTGCGTCAACTTGGTTATTTTTTCCTCATACAGAACCCTTTTGGGGTTTGCCTAGCATCAGCCTGAAGTTGACCATGGCAAATTGCTTGTTTTCTATTAAGCTTAGTACAGTGTTCTGTACCAAGCTTAATAAAAAACAAGCATTTGAGAAGCTGACAAGTGAGGGCAGCTTTGTGCCATTGTGCCGAAAAGAATTAGAGGTCGCTCTTGAATGCAGCATGCAGAAGATGGCACAGATGAACCTACTTGAAAGAAAGCATTTGAGAAGCTGATTAGCGAAGAAAGTTTTGGTGCTTTAACAAATGTGAAATATTGGTTACTAATTAATGCAGCCCAAAGAAAAGGCACCTTTCCCTTAAATGCACCCATGGGACTCGCACGCTGGGACCTTTGGGAAATGAAAGCAGGTGATTTGCTGCATGCGCCATAGAACAGCCATGTGGGGGTGCTGATTTTGCCGTCTCCAAAGTAACAGTCGCTCTTGAATGCAGCATGAAGAAAATGCCATCGGCGAGCCTGCATAGAATAAAGGGTTCTGTACAGGCATAAAGAAACCTAAAAATTAACCTATGCCGGGATTTGAACTCTGGACCCCACGGGCAGAAACAGGCGCCTTACCCATTACACCACAGGAACCTAGACAAGATGTGGTAGGTTCCGGATGACTGTAAGAATCCATTGTCCCCTTGTGAATGTGCATTGACTGGAATGGCTGGAAATCCATCTTCTGCCTAATAAAGTCAATACCAACCTGAGGCCCACTTCTAAAAGAGCCTGCCTAAATAGCTCAGTCGGTAGAGCGTACGGCTATGGTCAATAACCTGGTCCAAAAGGTTGTGGGTTCGATTCCCACCTGTGCTAGAAACTCAGCTCCATAGCAGTTCTGGTTCACTGTGCATTAACCAACTCTCAATAGTGATGGAAGGGCAAGTGCAAGAAGTCCATCATCTGCCTTCCACTTGGATGGCACTGTTTCCAACTGGGGTTGTCCTTCTAAGCTACGCCGGTATGTACTTCTATATCAGCCCAGGGGTTCCCCATCTAGCACCTTGCCCTTACCTTTGCGTCAACTTGGTTATTTTTTCCTCATACAGAACCCTTTTGGGGTTTGCCTAGCATCAGCCTGAAGTTGACCATGGCAAATTGCTTGTTTTCTATTAAGCTTGGTACAGTGTTCTGTACCAAGCTTAATAAAAAACAAGCATTTGAGAAGCTGACAAGCGAGGGCAGCTTTGTGCCATTGTGCCGAAAAGAATTAGAGGTCGCTCTTGAATGCAGCATGCAGAAGATGGCACAGATGAACCTACTTGAAAGAAAGCATTTGAGAAGCTGATTAGCGAAGAAAGTTTTGGTGCTTTAACAAATGTGAAATATTGGTTACTAATTAATGCAGCCCAAAGAAAAGGCACCTTTCCCTTAAATGCACCCATGGGACTCGCACGCTGGGACCTTTGGGAAATGAAAGCAGGTGATTTGCTGCATGCGCCATAGAACAGCCATGTGGGGGTGCTGATTTTGCCGTCTCCAAAGTAACAGTCGCTCTTGAATGCAGCATGAAGAAAATGCCATCGGCGAGCCTGCATAGAATAAAGGGTTCTGTACAGGCATAAAGAAACCTAAAAAGTAACCTACGCCGGGATTTGAACTCTGGACCCCACGGGCAGAAACAGGCGCCTTACCCATTACACCACAGGAACCTAGACAAGATGTGGTAGGTTCCGGATGACTGTAAGAATCCATTGTCCCCTTGTGAATGTGCATTGACTGGCATGGCTGGAAATCCATCTTCTGCCTAATAAAGTCAATACCAACCTGAGGCCCTCTTCTAAAAGAGCCTGCCTAAATAGCTCAGTCGGTAGAGCGTACGGCTATGGTCAATAACCTGGTCCAAAAGGTTGTGGGTTCGATTCCCACCTCTGCTAGAAACTCAGCTCCATAGCAGTTCTGGTTCACTGTGCATTAACCAACTCTCAATAGTGATGGAAGGGCAAGTGCCAGAAGTCCATCATCTGCCTTCCACTTGGCTGGCCCTTTTTCCAACTGGGGTTGTCCTTATAAGCTACGCCGGTATGTACTTCTATATCAGCCCAGGGGTTCCCCATCTAGCACCTTGCCCTTACCTTTGCGTCAACTTGGTTATTTTTTCCTCATACAGAACCCTTTTGGGGTTTGCCTAGCATCAGCCTGAAGTTGACCATGGCAAATTGCTTGTTTTCTATTAAGCTTAGTACAGTGTTCTGTACCAAGCTTAATAAAAAACAAGCATTTGAGAAGCTGACAAGTGAGGGCAGCTTTGTGCCATTGTGCCGAAAAGAATTAGAGGTCGCTCTTGAATGCAGCATGCAGAAGATGGCACAGATGAACCTACTTGAAAGAAAGCATTTGAGAAGCTGATTAGCGAAGAAAGTTTTGGTGCTTTAACAAATGTGAAATATTGGTTACTAATTAATGCAGCCCGAAGAAAAGGCACCTTTCCCTTAAATGCACCCATGGGACTCGCACGCTGGGACCTTTGGGAAATGAAAGCAGGTGATTTGCTGCATGCGCCATAGAACAGCCATGTGGGGGTGCTGATTTTGCCGTCTCCAAAGTAACAGTCGCTCTTGAATGCAGCATGAAGAAAATGCCATCGGCGAGCCTGCATAGAATAAAGGGTTCTGTACAGGCATAAAGAAACCTAAAAATTAACCTACGCCGGGATTTGAACTCTGGACCCCACGGGCAGAAACAGGCGCCTTACCCATTACACCACAGGAACCTAGACAAGATGTGGTAGGTTCCGGATGACTGTAAGAATCCATTGTCCCCTTGTGAATGTGCATTGACTGGAATGGCTGGAAATCCATCTTCTGCCTAATAAAGTCAATACCAACCTGAGGCCCACTTCTAAAAGAGCCTGCCTAAATAGCTCAGTCGGTAGAGCGTACGGCTATGGTCAATAACCTGGTCCAAAAGGTTGTGGGTTCGATTCCCACCTGTGCTAGAAACTCAGCTCCATAGCAGTTCTGGTTCACTGTGCATTAACCAACTCTCAATAGTGATGGAAGGGCAAGTGCAAGAAGTCCATCATCTGCCTTCCACTTGGATGGCACTGTTTCCAACTGGGGTTGTCCTTCTAAGCTACGCCGGTATGTACTTCTATATCAGCCCAGGGGTTCCCCATCTAGCACCTTGCCCTTACCTTTGCGTCAACTTGGTTATTTTTTCCTCATACAGAACCCTTTTGGGGTTTGCCTAGCATCAGCCTGAAGTTGACCATGGCAAATTGCTTGTTTTCTATTAAGCTTGGTACAGTGTTCTGTACCAAGCTTAATAAAAAACAAGCATTTGAGAAGCTGACAAGCGAGGGCAGCTTTGTGCCATTGTGCCGAAAAGAATTAGAGGTCGCTCTTGAATGCAGCATGCAGAAGATGGCACAGATGAACCTACTTGAAAGAAAGCATTTGAGAAGCTGATTAGCGAAGAAAGTTTTGGTGCTTTAACAAATGTGAAATATTGGTTACTAATTAATGCAGCCCAAAGAAAAGGCACCTTTCCCTTAAATGCACCCATGGGACTCGCACGCTGGGACCTTTGGGAAATGAAAGCAGGTGATTTGCTGCATGCGCCATAGAACAGCCATGTGGGGGTGCTGATTTTGCCGTCTCCAAAGTAACAGTCGCTCTTGAATGCAGCATGAAGAAAATGCCATCGGCGAGCCTGCATAGAATAAAGGGTTCTGTACAGGCATAAAGAAACCTAAAAAGTAACCTACGCCGGGATTTGAACTCTGGACCCCACGGGCAGAAACAGGCGCCTTACCCATTACACCACAGGAACCTAGACAAGATGTGGTAGGTTCCGGATGACTGTAAGAATCCATTGTCCCCTTGTGAATGTGCATTGACTGGCATGGCTGGAAATCCATCTTCTGCCTAATAAAGTCAATACCAACCTGAGGCCCTCTTCTAAAAGAGCCTGCCTAAATAGCTCAGTCGGTAGAGCGTACGGCTATGGTCAATAACCTGGTCCAAAAGGTTGTGGGTTCGATTCCCACCTCTGCTAGAAACTCAGCTCCATAGCAGTTCTGGTTCACTGTGCATTAACCAACTCTCAATAGTGATGGAAGGGCAAGTGCCAGAAGTCCATCATCTGCCTTCCACTTGGCTGGCCCTTTTTCCAACTGGGGTTGTCCTTATAAGCTACGCCGGTATGTACTTCTATATCAGCCCAGGGGTTCCCCATCTAGCACCTTGCCCTTACCTTTGCGTCAACTTGGTTATTTTTTCCTCATACAGAACCCTTTTGGGGTTTGCCTAGCATCAGCCTGAAGTTGACCATGGCAAATTGCTTGTTTTCTATTAAGCTTAGTACAGTGTTCTGTACCAAGCTTAATAAAAAACAAGCATTTGAGAAGCTGACAAGTGAGGGCAGCTTTGTGCCATTGTGCCGAAAAGAATTAGAGGTCGCTCTTGAATGCAGCATGCAGAAGATGGCACAGATGAACCTACTTGAAAGAAAGCATTTGAGAAGCTGATTAGCGAAGAAAGTTTTGGTGCTTTAACAAATGTGAAATATTGGTTACTAATTAATGCAGCCCGAAGAAAAGGCACCTTTCCCTTAAATGCACCCATGGGACTCGCACGCTGGGACCTTTGGGAAATGAAAGCAGGTGATTTGCTGCATGCGCCATAGAACAGCCATGTGGGGGTGCTGATTTTGCCGTCTCCAAAGTAACAGTCGCTCTTGAATGCAGCATGAAGAAAATGCCATCGGCGAGCCTGCATAGAATAAAGGGTTCTGTACAGGCATAAAGAAACCTAAAAATTAACCTACGCCGGGATTTGAACTCTGGACCCCACGGGCAGAAACAGGCGCCTTACCCATTACACCACAGGAACCTAGACAAGATGTGGTAGGTTCCGGATGACTGTAAGAATCCATTGTCCCCTTGTGAATGTGCATTGACTGGAATGGCTGGAAATCCATCTTCTGCCTAATAAAGTCAATACCAACCTGAGGCCCACTTCTAAAAGAGCCTGCCTAAATAGCTCAGTCGGTAGAGCGTACGGCTATGGTCAATAACCTGGTCCAAAAGGTTGTGGGTTCGATTCCCACCTGTGCTAGAAACTCAGCTCCATAGCAGTTCTGGTTCACTGTGCATTAACCAACTCTCAATAGTGATGGAAGGGCAAGTGCAAGAAGTCCATCATCTGCCTTCCACTTGGATGGCACTGTTTCCAACTGGGGTTGTCCTTCTAAGCTACGCCGGTATGTACTTCTATATCAGCCCAGGGGTTCCCCATCTAGCACCTTGCCCTTACCTTTGCGTCAACTTGGTTATTTTTTCCTCATACAGAACCCTTTTGGGGTTTGCCTAGCATCAGCCTGAAGTTGACCATGGCAAATTGCTTGTTTTCTATTAAGCTTGGTACAGTGTTCTGTACCAAGCTTAATAAAAAACAAGCATTTGAGAAGCTGACAAGCGAGGGCAGCTTTGTGCCATTGTGCCGAAAAGAATTAGAGGTCGCTCTTGAATGCAGCATGCAGAAGATGGCACAGATGAACCTACTTGAAAGAAAGCATTTGAGAAGCTGATTAGCGAAGAAAGTTTTGGTGCTTTAACAAATGTGAAATATTGGTTACTAATTAATGCAGCCCAAAGAAAAGGCACCTTTCCCTTAAATGCACCCATGGGACTCGCACGCTGGGACCTTTGGGAAATGAAAGCAGGTGATTTGCTGCATGCGCCATAGAACAGCCATGTGGGGGTGCTGATTTTGCCGTCTCCAAAGTAACAGTCGCTCTTGAATGCAGCATGAAGAAAATGCCATCGGCGAGCCTGCATAGAATAAAGGGTTCTGTACAGGCATAAAGAAACCTAAAAAGTAACCTACGCCGGGATTTGAACTCTGGACCCCACGGGCAGAAACAGGCGCCTTACCCATTACACCACAGGAACCTAGACAAGATGTGGTAGGTTCCGGATGACTGTAAGAATCCATTGTCCCCTTGTGAATGTGCATTGACTGGCATGGCTGGAAATCCATCTTCTGCCTAATAAAGTCAATACCAACCTGAGGCCCTCTTCTAAAAGAGCCTGCCTAAATAGCTCAGTCGGTAGAGCGTACGGCTATGGTCAATAACCTGGTCCAAAAGGTTGTGGGTTCGATTCCCACCTCTGCTAGAAACTCAGCTCCATAGCAGTTCTGGTTCACTGTGCATTAACCAACTCTCAATAGTGATGGAAGGGCAAGTGCCAGAAGTCCATCATCTGCCTTCCACTTGGCTGGCCCTTTTTCCAACTGGGGTTGTCCTTATAAGCTACGCCGGTATGTACTTCTATATCAGCCCAGGGGTTCCCCATCTAGCACCTTGCCCTTACCTTTGCGTCAACTTGGTTATTTTTTCCTCATACAGAACCCTTTTGGGGTTTGCCTAGCATCAGCCTGAAGTTGACCATGGCAAATTGCTTGTTTTCTATTAAGCTTAGTACAGTGTTCTGTACCAAGCTTAATAAAAAACAAGCATTTGAGAAGCTGACAAGTGAGGGCAGCTTTGTGCCATTGTGCCGAAAAGAATTAGAGGTCGCTCTTGAATGCAGCATGCAGAAGATGGCACAGATGAACCTACTTGAAAGAAAGCATTTGAGAAGCTGATTAGCGAAGAAAGTTTTGGTGCTTTAACAAATGTGAAATATTGGTTACTAATTAATGCAGCCCGAAGAAAAGGCACCTTTCCCTTAAATGCACCCATGGGACTCGCACGCTGGGACCTTTGGGAAATGAAAGCAGGTGATTTGCTGCATGCGCCATAGAACAGCCATGTGGGGGTGCTGATTTTGCCGTCTCCAAAGTAACAGTCGCTCTTGAATGCAGCATGAAGAAAATGCCATCGGCGAGCCTGCATAGAATAAAGGGTTCTGTACAGGCATAAAGAAACCTAAAAATTAACCTACGCCGGGATTTGAACTCTGGACCCCACGGGCAGAAACAGGCGCCTTACCCATTACACCACAGGAACCTAGACAAGATGTGGTAGGTTCCGGATGACTGTAAGAATCCATTGTCCCCTTGTGAATGTGCATTGACTGGAATGGCTGGAAATCCATCTTCTGCCTAATAAAGTCAATACCAACCTGAGGCCCACTTCTAAAAGAGCCTGCCTAAATAGCTCAGTCGGTAGAGCGTACGGCTATGGTCAATAACCTGGTCCAAAAGGTTGTGGGTTCGATTCCCACCTGTGCTAGAAACTCAGCTCCATAGCAGTTCTGGTTCACTGTGCATTAACCAACTCTCAATAGTGATGGAAGGGCAAGTGCAAGAAGTCCATCATCTGCCTTCCACTTGGATGGCACTGTTTCCAACTGGGGTTGTCCTTCTAAGCTACGCCGGTATGTACTTCTATATCAGCCCAGGGGTTCCCCATCTAGCACCTTGCCCTTACCTTTGCGTCAACTTGGTTATTTTTTCCTCATACAGAACCCTTTTGGGGTTTGCCTAGCATCAGCCTGAAGTTGACCATGGCAAATTGCTTGTTTTCTATTAAGCTTGGTACAGTGTTCTGTACCAAGCTTAATAAAAAACAAGCATTTGAGAAGCTGACAAGCGAGGGCAGCTTTGTGCCATTGTGCCGAAAAGAATTAGAGGTCGCTCTTGAATGCAGCATGCAGAAGATGGCACAGATGAACCTACTTGAAAGAAAGCATTTGAGAAGCTGATTAGCGAAGAAAGTTTTGGTGCTTTAACAAATGTGAAATATTGGTTACTAATTAATGCAGCCCAAAGAAAAGGCACCTTTCCCTTAAATGCACCCATGGGACTCGCACGCTGGGACCTTTGGGAAATGAAAGCAGGTGATTTGCTGCATGCGCCATAGAACAGCCATGTGGGGGTGCTGATTTTGCCGTCTCCAAAGTAACAGTCGCTCTTGAATGCAGCATGAAGAAAATGCCATCGGCGAGCCTGCATAGAATAAAGGGTTCTGTACAGGCATAAAGAAACCTAAAAAGTAACCTACGCCGGGATTTGAACTCTGGACCCCACGGGCAGAAACAGGCGCCTTACCCATTACACCACAGGAACCTAGACAAGATGTGGTAGGTTCCGGATGACTGTAAGAATCCATTGTCCCCTTGTGAATGTGCATTGACTGGCATGGCTGGAAATCCATCTTCTGCCTAATAAAGTCAATACCAACCTGAGGCCCTCTTCTAAAAGAGCCTGCCTAAATAGCTCAGTCGGTAGAGCGTACGGCTATGGTCAATAACCTGGTCCAAAAGGTTGTGGGTTCGATTCCCACCTCTGCTAGAAACTCAGCTCCATAGCAGTTCTGGTTCACTGTGCATTAACAAACTCTCAATAGTGATGGAAGGGCAAGTGCCAGAAGTCCATCATCTGCCTTCCACTTGGCTGGCCCTTTTTCCAACTGGGGTTGTCCTTATAAGCTACGCCGGTATGTACTTCTATATCAGCCCAGGGGTTCCCCATCTAGCACCTTGCCCTTACCTTTGCGTCAACTTGGTTATTTTTTCCTCATACAGAACCCTTTTGGGGTTTGCCTAGCATCAGCCTGAAGTTGACCATGGCAAATTGCTTGTTTTCTATTAAGCTTAGTACAGTGTTCTGTACCAAGCTTAATAAAAAACAAGCATTTGAGAAGCTGACAAGTGAGGGCAGCTTTGTGCCATTGTGCCGAAAAGAATTAGAGGTCGCTCTTGAATGCAGCATGCAGAAGATGGCACAGATGAACCTACTTGAAAGAAAGCATTTGAGAAGCTGATTAGCGAAGAAAGTTTTGGTGCTTTAACAAATGTGAAATATTGGTTACTAATTAATGCAGCCCGAAGAAAAGGCACCTTTCCCTTAAATGCACCCATGGGACTCGCACGCTGGGACCTTTGGGAAATGAAAGCAGGTGATTTGCTGCATGCGCCATAGAACAGCCATGTGGGGGTGCTGATTTTGCCGTCTCCAAAGTAACAGTCGCTCTTGAATGCAGCATGAAGAAAATGCCATCGGCGAGCCTGCATAGAATAAAGGGTTCTGTACAGGCATAAAGAAACCTAAAAATTAACCTACGCCGGGATTTGAACTCTGGACCCCACGGGCAGAAACAGGCGCCTTACCCATTACACCACAGGAACCTAGACAAGATGTGGTAGGTTCCGGATGACTGTAAGAATCCATTGTCCCCTTGTGAATGTGCATTGACTGGAATGGCTGGAAATCCATCTTCTGCCTAATAAAGTCAATACCAACCTGAGGCCCACTTCTAAAAGAGCCTGCCTAAATAGCTCAGTCGGTAGAGCGTACGGCTATGGTCAATAACCTGGTCCAAAAGGTTGTGGGTTCGATTCCCACCTGTGCTAGAAACTCAGCTCCATAGCAGTTCTGGTTCACTGTGCATTAACCAACTCTCAATAGTGATGGAAGGGCAAGTGCAAGAAGTCCATCATCTGCCTTCCACTTGGATGGCACTGTTTCCAACTGGGGTTGTCCGTCTAAGCTACGCCGGTATGTACTTCTATATCAGCCCAGGGGTTCCCCATCTAGCACCTTGCCCTTACCTTTGCGTCAACTTGGTTATTTTTTCCTCATACAGAACCCTTTTGGGGTTTGCCTAGCATCAGCCTGAAGTTGACCATGGCAAATTGCTTGTTTTCTATTAAGCTTGGTACAGTGTTCTGTACCAAGCTTAATAAAAAACAAGCATTTGAGAAGCTGACAAGCGAGGGCAGCTTTGTGCCATTGTGCCGAAAAGAATTAGAGGTCGCTCTTGAATGCAGCATGCAGAAGATGGCACAGATGAACCTACTTGAAAGAAAGCATTTGAGAAGCTGATTAGCGAAGAAAGTTTTGGTGCTTTAACAAATGTGAAATATTGGTTACTAATTAATGCAGCCCAAAGAAAAGGCACCTTTCCCTTAAATGCACCCATGGGACTCGCACGCTGGGACCTTTGGGAAATGAAAGCAGGTGATTTGCTGCATGCGCCATAGAACAGCCATGTGGGGGTGCTGATTTTGCCGTCTCCAAAGTAACAGTCGCTCTTGAATGCAGCATGAAGAAAATGCCATCGGCGAGCCTGCATAGAATAAAGGGTTCTGTACAGGCATAAAGAAACCTAAAAAGTAACCTACGCCGGGATTTGAACTCTGGACCCCACGGGCAGAAACAGGCGCCTTACCCATTACACCACAGGAACCTAGACAAGATGTGGTAGGTTCCGGATGACTGTAAGAATCCATTGTCCCCTTGTGAATGTGCATTGACTGGCATGGCTGGAAATCCATCTTCTGCCTAATAAAGTCAATACCAACCTGAGGCCCTCTTCTAAAAGAGCCTGCCTAAATAGCTCAGTCGGTAGAGCGTACGGCTATGGTCAATAACCTGGTCCAAAAGGTTGTGGGTTCGATTCCCACCTCTGCTAGAAACTCAGCTCCATAGCAGTTCTGGTTCACTGTGCATTAACAAACTCTCAATAGTGATGGAAGGGCAAGTGCCAGAAGTCCATCATCTGCCTTCCACTTGGCTGGCCCTTTTTCCAACTGGGGTTGTCCTTATAAGCTACGCCGGTATGTACTTCTATATCAGCCCAGGGGTTCCCCATCTAGCACCTTGCCCTTACCTTTGCGTCAACTTGGTTATTTTTTCCTCATACAGAACCCTTTTGGGGTTTGCCTAGCATCAGCCTGAAGTTGACCATGGCAAATTGCTTGTTTTCTATTAAGCTTAGTACAGTGTTCTGTACCAAGCTTAATAAAAAACAAGCATTTGAGAAGCTGACAAGTGAGGGCAGCTTTGTGCCATTGTGCCGAAAAGAATTAGAGGTCGCTCTTGAATGCAGCATGCAGAAGATGGCACAGATGAACCTACTTGAAAGAAAGCATTTGAGAAGCTGATTAGCGAAGAAAGTTTTGGTGCTTTAACAAATGTGAAATATTGGTTACTAATTAATGCAGCCCGAAGAAAAGGCACCTTTCCCTTAAATGCACCCATGGGACTCGCACGCTGGGACCTTTGGGAAATGAAAGCAGGTGATTTGCTGCATGCGCCATAGAACAGCCATGTGGGGGTGCTGATTTTGCCGTCTCCAAAGTAACAGTCGCTCTTGAATGCAGCATGAAGAAAATGCCATCGGCGAGCCTGCATAGAATAAAGGGTTCTGTACAGGCATAAAGAAACCTAAAAATTAACCTACGCCGGGATTTGAACTCTGGACCCCACGGGCAGAAACAGGCGCCTTACCCATTACACCACAGGAACCTAGACAAGATGTGGTAGGTTCCGGATGACTGTAAGAATCCATTGTCCCCTTGTGAATGTGCATTGACTGGAATGGCTGGAAATCCATCTTCTGCCTAATAAAGTCAATACCAACCTGAGGCCCACTTCTAAAAGAGCCTGCCTAAATAGCTCAGTCGGTAGAGCGTACGGCTATGGTCAATAACCTGGTCCAAAAGGTTGTGGGTTCGATTCCCACCTGTGCTAGAAACTCAGCTCCATAGCAGTTCTGGTTCACTGTGCATTAACCAACTCTCAATAGTGATGGAAGGGCAAGTGCAAGAAGTCCATCATCTGCCTTCCACTTGGATGGCACTGTTTCCAACTGGGGTTGTCCGTCTAAGCTACGCCGGTATGTACTTCTATATCAGCCCAGGGGTTCCCCATCTAGCACCTTGCCCTTACCTTTGCGTCAACTTGGTTATTTTTTCCTCATACAGAACCCTTTTGGGGTTTGCCTAGCATCAGCCTGAAGTTGACCATGGCAAATTGCTTGTTTTCTATTAAGCTTGGTACAGTGTTCTGTACCAAGCTTAATAAAAAACAAGCATTTGAGAAGCTGACAAGCGAGGGCAGCTTTGTGCCATTGTGCCGAAAAGAATTAGAGGTCGCTCTTGAATGCAGCATGCAGAAGATGGCACAGATGAACCTACTTGAAAGAAAGCATTTGAGAAGCTGATTAGCGAAGAAAGTTTTGGTGCTTTAACAAATGTGAAATATTGGTTACTAATTAATGCAGCCCAAAGAAAAGGCACCTTTCCCTTAAATGCACCCATGGGACTCGCACGCTGGGACCTTTGGGAAATGAAAGCAGGTGATTTGCTGCATGCGCCATAGAACAGCCATGTGGGGGTGCTGATTTTGCCGTCTCCAAAGTAACAGTCGCTCTTGAATGCAGCATGAAGAAAATGCCATCGGCGAGCCTGCATAGAATAAAGGGTTCTGTACAGGCATAAAGAAACCTAAAAAGTAACCTACGCCGGGATTTGAACTCTGGACCCCACGGGCAGAAACAGGCGCCTTACCCATTACACCACAGGAACCTAGACAAGATGTGGTAGGTTCCGGATGACTGTAAGAATCCATTGTCCCCTTGTGAATGTGCATTGACTGGCATGGCTGGAAATCCATCTTCTGCCTAATAAAGTCAATACCAACCTGAGGCCCTCTTCTAAAAGAGCCTGCCTAAATAGCTCAGTCGGTAGAGCGTACGGCTATGGTCAATAACCTGGTCCAAAAGGTTGTGGGTTCGATTCCCACCTGTGCTAGAAACTCAGCTCCATAGCAGTTCTGGTTCACTGTGCATTAACCAACTCTCAATAGTGATGGAAGGGCAAGTGCCAGAAGTCCATCATCTGCCTTCCACTTTCCAACTGGGGTTGTCCTTCTAAGCTACGCCGGTATGTACTTCTATATCAGCCCAGGGGTTCCCCATCTAGCACCTTACCTTTGCGTCAACTTGGTTATTTTTTCCTCATACAGAACCCTTTTGGGGTTTGCCTAGCATCAGCCTGAAGTTGACCATGGCAAATTGCTTGTTTTCTATTAAGCTTGGTACAGTGTTCTGTACCAAGCTTAATAAAAAACAAGCATTTGAGAAGCTGACAAGCGAGGGCAGCTTTGTGCCATTGTGCCGAAAAGAATTAGAGGTCGCTCTTGAATGCAGCATGCAGAAGATGGCACAGATGAACCTACTTGAAAGAAAGCATTTGAGAAGCTGATTAGCGAAGAAAGTTTTGGTGCTTTAACAAATGTGAAATATTGGTTACTAATTAATGCAGCCCAAAGAAAAGGCACCTTTCCCTTAAATGCACCCATGAGACTCGCACGCTGGGACCTTTGGGAAATGAAAGCAGGTGATTTGCTGCATGCGCCATAGAACAGCCATGTGGGGGTGCTGATTTTGCCGTCTCCAAAGTAACAGTCGCTCTTGAATGCAGCATGAAGAAAATGCCATCGGCGAGCCTGCATAGAATAAAGGGTTCTGTACAGGCATAAAGAAACCTAAAAAGTAACCTACGCCGGGATTTGAACTCTGGACCCCACGGGCAGAAACAGGCGCCTTACCCATTACACCACAGGAACCTAGACAAGATGTGGTAGGTTCCGGATGACTGTAAGAATCCATTGTCTCCTTGTGAATGTGCATTGACTGGCATGGCTGGAAATCCATCTTCTGCCTAATAAAGTCAATACCAACCTGAGGCCCACTTCTAAAAGAGCCTGCCTAAATAGCTCAGTCGGTAGAGCGTATGGCTATGGTCAATAACCTGGTCCAAAAGGTTGTGGGTTCGATTCCCACCTGTGCTAGAAACTCAGCTCCATAGCAGTTCTGGTTCACTGTGCATTAACCAACTCTCAATAGTGATGGAAGGGCAAGTGCCAGAAGTCCATCATCTGCCTTCCACTTGGCTGGCCCTTTTTCCAACTGGGGTTGTCCTTCTAAGCTACGCCGGTATGTACTTCTATATCAGCCCAGGGGTTCCCCATCTAGCACCTTGCCCTTACCTTTGCGTCAACTTGGTTATTTTTTCCTCATACAGAACCCTTTTGGGGTTTGCCTAGCATCAGCCTGAAGTTGACCATGGCAAATTGCTTGTTTTCTATTAAGCTTGGTACAGTGTTCTGTACCAAGCTTAATAAAAAACAAGCATTTGAGAAGCTGACAAGCGAGGGCAGCTTTGTGCCATTGTGCCGAAAAGAATTAGAGGTCGCTCTTGAATGCAGCATGCAGAAGATGGCACAGATGAACCTACTTGAAAGAAAGCATTTGAGAAGCTGATTAGCGAAGAAAGTTTTGGTGCTTTAACAAATGTGAAATATTGGTTACTAATTAATGCAGCCCGAAGAAAAGGCACCTTTCCCTTAAATGCACCCATGGGACTCGCACGCTGGGACCTTTGGGAAATGAAAGCAGGTGATTTGCTGCATGAGCCATAGAACAGCCATGTGGGGGTGCTGATTTTGCCGTCTCCAAAGTAACAGTCGCTCTTGAATGCAGCATGAAGAAAATGCCATCGGCGAGCCTGCATAGAATAAAGGGTTCTGTACAGGCATAAAGAAACCTAAAAAGTAACCTACGCCGGGATTTGAACTCTGGAGCCCACGGGCAGAAACAGGCGCCTTACCCATTACACCACAGGAACCTAGACAAGATGTGGTAGGTTCCGGATGACTGTAAGAATCCATTGTCCCCTTGTGAATGTGCATTGACTGGCATGGCTGGAAATCCATCTTCTGCCTAATAAAGTCAATACCAACCTGAGGCCCTCTTCTAAAAGAGCCTGCCTAAATAGCTCAGTCGGTAGAGCGTACGGCTATGGTCAATAACCTGGTCCAAAAGGTTGTGGGTTCGATTCCCACCTCTGCTAGAAACTCAGCTCCATAGCAGTTCTGGTTCACTGTGCATTAACCAACTCTCAATACTGATGGAAGGGCAAGTGCCAGAAGTCCATCATCTGCCTTCCACTTGGCTGGCCCCTTTTCCAACTGGGGTTGTCCTTCTAAGCTACGCTGGTATGTACTTCTATATCAGCCCAGGGGTTCCCCATCTAGCACCTTGCCCTTACCTTTGCGTCAACTTGGTTATTTTTTCCTCATACAGAACCCTTTTGGGGTTTGCCTAGCATCAGCCTGAAGTTGACCATGGCAAATTGCTTGTTTTCTATTAAGCTTGGTACAGTGTTCTGTACCAAGCTTAATAAAAAACAAGCATTTGAGAAGCTGACAAGCGAGGGCAGCTTTGTGCCATTGTGCCGAAAAGAATTAGAGGTCGCTCTTGAATGCAGCATGCAGAAGATGGCACTGATGAACCTACTTGAAAGAAAGCATTTGAGAAGCTGATTAGCGAAGAAAGTTTTGGTGCTTTAACAAATGTGAAATATTGGTTACTAATTAATGCAGCCCGAAGAAAAGGCACCTTTCCCTTAAATGCACCCATGGGACTCGCACGCTGGGACCTTTGGGAAATGAAAGCAGGTGATTTGCTGCATGCGCCATAGAACAGCCATGTGGGGGTGCTGATTTTGCCGTCTCCAAAGTAACAGTCGCTCTTGAATGCAGCATGAAGAAAATGCCATCGGCGAGCCTGCATAGAATAAAGGGTTCTGTACAGGCATAAAGAAACCTAAAAAGTAACCTACGCCGGGATTTGAACTCTGGAGCCCACGGGCAGAAACAGGCGCCTTACCCATTACACCACAGGAACCTAGACAAGTTGTGGTAGGTTCCGGATGACTGTAAGAATCCATTGTCCCCTTGTGAATGTGCATTGACTGGCATGGCTGGAAATCCATCTTCTGCCTAATAAAGTCAATACCAACCTGAGGCCCTCTTCTAAAAGAGCCTGTCTAAATAGCTCAGTCGGTAGAGCGTACGGCTATGGTCAATAACCTGGTCCAAAAGGTTGTGGGTTCGATTCCCACCTCTGCTAGAAACTCAGCTCCATAGCAATTCTGGTTCACTGTGCATTAACCAACTCTCAATAGTGATGGAAGGGCAAGTGCCAGAAGTCCATCATCTGCCTTCCACTTGGCTGGCCCTTTTTCCAACTGGGGTTGTCCTTCTAAGCTACGCCGGTATGTACTTCTATATCAGCCAGGGGTTCCCCATCTAGCACCTTGCCCTTACCTTTGCGTCAACTTGGTTATTTTTTCCTCATACAGAACCCTTTTGGGGTTTGCCTAGCATCAGCCTGAAGTTGACCATGGCAAATTGCTTGTTTTCTATTAAGCTTAGTACAGTGTTCTGTACCAAGCTTAATAAAAAACAAGCATTTGAGAAGCTGACAAGTGAGGGCAGCTTTGTGCCATTGTGCCGAAAAGAATTAGAGGTCGCTCTTGAATGCAGCATGCAGAAGATGGCACAGATGAACCTACTTGAAAGAAAGCATTTGAGAAGCTGATTAGCGAGAAAGTTTTGGTGCTTTAACAAATGTGAAATATTGGTTATTAATTAATGCAGCCCAAAGAAAAGGCACCTTTCCCTTAAATGCACCCATGGGACTCGCACGCTGGGACCTTTGGGAAATGAAAGCAGGTGATTTGCTGCATGCGCCATAGAACAGCCATGTGGGGGTGCTGATTTTGCCGTCTCCAAAGTAACAGTCGCTCTTGAATGCAGCATGAAGAAAATGCCATCGGCGAGCCTGCATAGAATAAAGGGTTCTGTACAGGCATAAAGAAACCTAAAAGTAACCTACGCTGGGATTTGAACTCTGGACCCCACGGGCAGAAACAGGCGCCTTACCCATTACACCACAGGAACCTAGACAAGATGTGGTAGGTTCCGGATGACTGTAAGAATCCATTGTCCCCTGTGAATGTGCATTGACTGGAATGGCTGGAAATCCATCTTCTGCCTAATAAAGTCAATACCAACCTGAGGCCCACTTCTAAAGAGCCTGCCTAAATAGCTCAGTCGGTAGAGCGTACGGCTATGGTCAATAACCTGGTCCAAAAGGTTGTGGGTTCGATTCCCACCTGTGCTAGAAACTCAGCTCCATAGCAGTTCTGGTTCACTGTGCATTAACCAACTCTCAATAGTGATGGAAGGGCAAGTGCCAGAAGTCCATCATCTGCCTTCCACTTTCCAACTGGGGTTGTCCTTCTAAGCTACGCCGGTATGTACTTCTATATCAGCCCAGGGGTTCCCCATCTAGCACCTTACCTTTGCGTCAACTTGGTTATTTTTTCCTCATACAGAACCCTTTTGGGGTTTGCCTAGCATCAGCCTGAAGTTGACCATGGCAAATTGCTTGTTTCTATTAAGCTTGGTACAGTGTTCTGTACCAAGCTTAATAAAAAACAAGCATTTGAGAAGCTGACAAGCGAGGGCAGCTTTGTGCCATTGTGCCGAAAAGAATTAGAGGTCGCTCTTGAATGCAGCATGCAGAAGATGGCACAGATGAACCTACTTGAAAGAAAGCATTTGAGAAGCTGATTAGCGAAGAAAGTTTTGGTGCTTTAACAAATGTGAAATATTGGTTACTAATTAATGCAGCCAAAGAAAAGGCACCTTTCCTTAAATGCACCCATGGGACTCGCACGCTGGGACCTTTGGGAAATGAAAGCAGGTGATTTGCTGCATGCGCCATAGAACAGCCATGTGGGGGTGCTGATTTTGCCGTCTCCAAAGTAACAGTCGCTCTTTAAATGCCATCGGCGAGCCTGCATAGAATAAAGGGTTCTGTACAGGCATAAAGAAACCTAAAAAGTAACCTACGCCGGGATTTGAACTCTGGACCCCACGGGCAGAAACAAGCGCCTTACCCATTACACCACAGGAACCTAGACAAGATGTGGTAGGTTCCGGATGACTGTAAGAATCCATTGTCCCCTTGTGAATGTGCATTGACTGGCATGGCTGGAAATCCATCTTCTGCCTAATAAAGTCAATACCAACCTGAGGCCCTCTTCTAAAAGAGCCTGCCTAAATAGCTCAGTCGGTAGAGCGTACGGCTATGGTCAATAACCTGGTCCAAAAGGTTGTGGGTTTGATTCCCACCTCTGCTAGAAACTCAGCTCCATAGCAGTTCTGGTTCACTGTGCATTAACCAACTCTCAATAGTGATGGAAGGGCAAGTGCCAGAAGTCCATCATCTGCCTTCCACTTGGCTGGCCCTTTTTCCAACTGGGGTTGTCCTTCTAAGCTACGCCGGTATGTACTTCTATATCAGCCCAGGGGTTCCCCATCTAGCACCTTGCCCTTACCTTTGCGTCAACTTGGTTATTTTTTCCTCATACAGAACCCTTTTGGGGTTTGCCTAGCATCAGCCTGAAGTTGACCATGGCAAATTGCTTGTTTTCTATTAAGCTTAGTACAGTGTTCTGTACCAAGCTTAATAAAAAACAAGCATTTGAGAAGCTGACAAGTGAGGGCAGCTTTGTGCCATTGTGCCGAAAAGAATTAGAGGTCGCTCTTGAATGCAGCATGCAGAAGATGGCACAGATGAACCTACTTGAAAGAAAGCATTTGAGAAGCTGATTAGCGAAGAAAGTTTTGGTGCTTTAACAAATGTGAAATATTGGTTACTAATTAATGCAGCCCGAAGAAAAGGCACCTTTCCCTTAAATGCACCCATGGGACTCGCACGCTGGGACCTTTGGGAAATGAAAGCAGGTGATTTGCTGCATGCGCCATAGAACAGCCATGTGGGGGTGCTGATTTTGCCGTCTCCAAAGTAACAGTCGCTCTTGAATGCAGCATGAAGAAAATGCCATCGGCGAGCCTGCATAGAATAAAGGGTTCTGTACAGGCATAAAGAAACCTAAAAATTAACCTACGCCGGGATTTGAACTCTGGACCCCACGGGCAGAAACAGGCGCCTTACCCATTACACCACAGGAACCTAGACAAGATGTGGTAGGTTCCGGATGACTGTAAGAATCCATTGTCCCCTTGTGAATGTGCATTGACTGGAATGGCTGGAAATCCATCTTCTGCCTAATAAAGTCAATACCAACCTGAGGCCCACTTCTAAAAGAGCCTGCCTAAGTAGCTCAGTCGGTAGAGCGTACGGCTATGGTCAATAACCTGGTCCAAAAGGTTGTGGGTTCGATTCCCACCTGTGCTAGAAACTCAGCTCCATAGCAGTTCTGGTTCACTGTGCATTAACCAACTCTCAATAGTGATGGAAGGGCAAGTGCAAGAAGTCCATCATCTGCCTTCCACTTGGATGGCACTGTTTCCACGTCACTGGGGTTGTCCTTCTAAGCTACGCCGGTATGTACTTCTATATCAGCCCAGGGGTTCCCCATCTAGCACCTTGCCCTTACCTTTGCGTCAACTTGGTTATTTTTTCCTCATACAGAACCCTTTTGGGGTTTGCCTAGCATCAGCCTGAAGTTGACCATGGCAAATTGCTTGTTTTCTATTAAGCTTGGTACAGTGTTCTGTACCAAGCTTAATAAAAAACAAGCATTTGAGAAGCTGACAAGCGAGGGCAGCTTTGTGCCATTGTGCCGAAAAGAATTAGAGGTCGCTCTTGAATGCAGCATGCAGAAGATGGCACAGATGAACCTACTTGAAAGAAAGCATTTGAGAAGCTGATTAGCGAAGAAAGTTTTGGTGCTTTAACAAATGTGAAATATTGGTTACTAATTAATGCAGCCCAAAGAAAAGGCACCTTTCCCTTAAATGCACCCATGGGACTCGCACGCTGGGACCTTTGGGAAATGAAAGCAGGTGATTTGCTGCATGCGCCATAGAACAGCCATGTGGGGGTGCTGATTTTGCCGTCTCCAAAGTAACAGTCGCTCTTGAATGCAGCATGAAGAAAATGCCATCGGCGAGCCTGCATAGAATAAAGGGTTCTGTACAGGCATAAAGAAACCTAAAAAGTAACCTACGCCGGGATTTGAACTCTGGACCCCACGGGCAGAAACAGGCGCCTTACCCATTACACCACAGGAACCTAGACAAGATGTGGTAGGTTCCGGATGACTGTAAGAATCC
This sequence comes from Xenopus petersii, assembly GCA_038501925.1. Classification (NCBI taxonomy): domain Eukaryota; kingdom Metazoa; phylum Chordata; class Amphibia; order Anura; family Pipidae; genus Xenopus; species Xenopus petersii. The sequence continues at coordinate 96,777,897 of CM076683.1, read as the reverse complement.
ATTGTCCCCTTGTGAATGTGCATTGACTGGCATGGCTGGAAATCCATCTTCTGCCTAATAAAGTCAATACCAACCTGAGGCCCTCTTCTAAAAGAGCCTGCCTAAATAGCTCAGTCGGTAGAGCATACGGCTATGGTCAATAACCTGGTCCAAAAGGTTGTGGGTTCGATTCCCACCTCTGCTAGAAACTCAGCTCCATAGCAGTTCTGGTTCACTGTGCATTAACCAACTCTCAATAGTGATGGAAGGGCAAGTGCCAGAAGTCCATCATCTGCCTTCCACTTTCCAACTGGGGTTGTCCTTCTAAGCTACGCCGGTATGTACTTCTATATCAGCCCAGGGGTTCCCCATCTAGCACCTTACCTTTGCGTCAACTTGGTTATTTTTTCCTCATACAGAACCCTTTTGGGGTTTGCCTAGCATCAGCCTGAAGTTGACCATGGCAAATTGCTTGTTTTCTATTAAGCTTGGTACAGTGTTCTGTACCAAGCTTAATAAAAAACAAGCATTTGAGAAGCTGACAAGCGAGGGCAGCTTTGTGCCATTGTGCCGAAAAGAATTAGAGGTCGCTCTTGAATGCAGCATGCAGAAGATGGCACAGATGAACCTACTTGAAAGAAAGCATTTGAGAAGCTGATTAGCGAAGAAAGTTTTGGTGCTTTAACAAATGTGAAATATTGGTTACTAATTAATGCAGCCCAAAGAAAAGGCACCTTTCCCTTAAATGCACCCATGAGACTCGCACGCTGGGACCTTTGGGAAATGAAAGCAGGTGATTTGCTGCATGCGCCATAGAACAGCCATGTGGGGGTGCTGATTTTGCCGTCTCCAAAGTAACAGTCGCTCTTGAATGCAGCATGAAGAAAATGCCATCGGCGAGCCTGCATAGAATAAAGGGTTCTGTACAGGCATAAAGAAACCTAAAAAGTAACCTACGCTGGGATTTGAACTCTGGACCCCACGGGCAGAAACAGGCGCCTTACCCATTACACCACAGGAACCTAGACAAGATGTGGTAGGTTCCGGATGACTGTAAGAATCCATTGTCCCCTTGTGAATGTGCATTGACTGGAATGGCTGGAAATCCATCTTCTGCCTAATAAAGTCAATACCAACCTGAGGCCCACTTCTAAAAGAGCCTGCCTAAATAGCTCAGTCGGTAGAGCGTACGGCTATGGTCAATAACCTGGTCCAAAAGGTTGTGGGTTCGATTCCCACCTGTGCTAGAAACTCAGCTCCATAGCAGTTCTGGTTCACTGTGCATTAACCAACTCTCAATAGTGATGGAAGGGCAAGTGCCAGAAGTCCATCATCTGCCTTCCACTTTCCAACTGGGGTTGTCCTTCTAAGCTACGCCGGTATGTACTTCTATATCAGCCCAGGGGTTCCCCATCTAGCACCTTACCTTTGCGTCAACTTGGTTATTTTTTCCTCATACAGAACCCTTTTGGGGTTTGCCTAGCATCAGCCTGAAGTTGACCATGGCAAATTGCTTGTTTTCTATTAAGCTTGGTACAGTGTTCTGTACCAAGCTTAATAAAAAACAAGCATTTGAGAAGCTGACAAGCGAGGGCAGCTTTGTGCCATTGTGCCGAAAAGAATTAGAGGTCGCTCTTGAATGCAGCATGCAGAAGATGGCACAGATGAACCTACTTGAAAGAAAGCATTTGAGAAGCTGATTAGCGAAGAAAGTTTTGGTGCTTTAACAAATGTGAAATATTGGTTACTAATTAATGCAGCCCAAAGAAAAGGCACCTTTCCCTTAAATGCACCCATGGGACTCGCACGCTGGGACCTTTGGGAAATGAAAGCAGGTGATTTGCTGCATGCGCCATAGAACAGCCATGTGGGGGTGCTGATTTTGCCGTCTCCAAAGTAACAGTCGCTCTTGAATGCAGCATGAAGAAAATGCCATCGGCGAGCCTGCATAGAATAAAGGGTTCTGTACAGGCATAAAGAAACCTAAAAAGTAACCTACGCCGGGATTTGAACTCTGGACCCCACGGGCAGAAACAGGCGCCTTACCCATTACACCACAGGAACCTAGACAAGATGTGGTAGGTTCCGGATGACTGTAAGAATCCATTGTCCCCTTGTGAATGTGCATTGACTGGCATGGCTGGAAATCCATCTTCTGCCTAATAAAGTCAATACCAACCTGAGGCCCTCTTCTAAAAGAGCCTGCCTAAATAGCTCAGTCGGTAGAGCGTACGGCTATGGTCAATAACCTGGTCCAAAAGGTTGTGGGTTCGATTCCCACCTCTGCTAGAAACTCAGCTCCATAGCAGTTCTGGTTCACTGTGCATTAACCAACTCTCAATAGTGATGGAAGGGCAAGTGCCAGAAGTCCATCATCTGCCTTCCACTTGGCTGGCCCTTTTTCCAACTGGGGTTGTCCTTCTAAGCTACGCCGGTATGTACTTCTATATCAGCCCAGGGGTTCCCCATCTAGCACCTTGCCCTTACCTTTGCGTCAACTTGGTTATTTTTTCCTCATACAGAACCCTTTTGGGGTTTGCCTAGCATCAGCCTGAAGTTGACCATGGCAAATTGCTTGTTTTCTATTAAGCTTAGTACAGTGTTCTGTACCAAGCTTAATAAAAAACAAGCATTTGAGAAGCTGACAAGTGAGGGCAGCTTTGTGCCATTGTGCCGAAAAGAATTAGAGGTCGCTCTTGAATGCAGCATGCAGAAGATGGCACAGATGAACCTACTTGAAAGAAAGCATTTGAGAAGCTGATTAGCGAAGAAAGTTTTGGTGCTTTAACAAATGTGAAATATTGGTTACTAATTAATGCAGCCCAAAGAAAAGGCACCTTTCCCTTAAATGCACCCATGGGACTCGCACGCTGGGACCTTTGGGAAATGAAAGCAGGTGATTTGCTGCATGCGCCATAGAACAGCCATGTGGGGGTGCTGATTTTGCCGTCTCCAAAGTAACAGTCGCTCTTGAATGCAGCATGAAGAAAATGCCATCGGCGAGCCTGCATAGAATAAAGGGTTCTGTACAGGCATAAAGAAACCTAAAAATTAACCTACGCCGGGATTTGAACTCTGGACCCCACGGGCAGAAACAGGCGCCTTACCCATTACACCACAGGAACCTAGACAAGATGTGGTAGGTTCCGGATGACTGTAAGAATCCATTGTCCCCTTGTGAATGTGCATTGACTGGAATGGCTGGAAATCCATCTTCTGCCTAATAAAGTCAATACCAACCTGAGGCCCACTTCTAAAAGAGCCTGCCTAAATAGCTCAGTCGGTAGAGCGTACGGCTATGGTCAATAACCTGGTCCAAAAGGTTGTGGGTTCGATTCCCACCTGTGCTAGAAACTCAGCTCCATAGCAGTTCTGGTTCACTGTGCATTAACCAACTCTCAATAGTGATGGAAGGGCAAGTGCAAGAAGTCCATCATCTGCCTTCCACTTGGATGGCACTGTTTCCAACTGGGGTTGTCCTTCTAAGCTACGCCGGTATGTACTTCTATATCAGCCCAGGGGTTCCCCATCTAGCACCTTGCCCTTACCTTTGCGTCAACTTGGTTATTTTTTCCTCATACAGAACCCTTTTGGGGTTTGCCTAGCATCAGCCTGAAGTTGACCATGGCAAATTGCTTGTTTTCTATTAAGCTTGGTACAGTGTTCTGTACCAAGCTTAATAAAAAACAAGCATTTGAGAAGCTGACAAGCGAGGGCAGCTTTGTGCCATTGTGCCGAAAAGAATTAGAGGTCGCTCTTGAATGCAGCATGCAGAAGATGGCACAGATGAACCTACTTGAAAGAAAGCATTTGAGAAGCTGATTAGCGAAGAAAGTTTTGGTGCTTTAACAAATGTGAAATATTGGTTACTAATTAATGCAGCCCAAAGAAAAGGCACCTTTCCCTTAAATGCACCCATGGGACTCGCACGCTGGGACCTTTGGGAAATGAAAGCAGGTGATTTGCTGCATGCGCCATAGAACAGCCATGTGGGGGTGCTGATTTTGCCGTCTCCAAAGTAACAGTCGCTCTTGAATGCAGCATGAAGAAAATGCCATCGGCGAGCCTGCATAGAATAAAGGGTTCTGTACAGGCATAAAGAAACCTAAAAAGTAACCTACGCCGGGATTTGAACTCTGGACCCCACGGGCAGAAACAGGCGCCTTACCCATTACACCACAGGAACCTAGACAAGATGTGGTAGGTTCCGGATGACTGTAAGAATCCATTGTCCCCTTGTGAATGTGCATTGACTGGCATGGCTGGAAATCCATCTTCTGCCTAATAAAGTCAATACCAACCTGAGGCCCTCTTCTAAAAGAGCCTGCCTAAATAGCTCAGTCGGTAGAGCGTACGGCTATGGTCAATAACCTGGTCCAAAAGGTTGTGGGTTCGATTTCCACCTCTGCTAGAAACTCAGCTCCATAGCAGTTCTGGTTCACTGTGCATTAACCAACTCTCAATAGTGATGGAAGGGCAAGTGCCAGAAGTCCATCATCTGCCTTCCACTTGGCTGGCCCTTTTTCCAACTGGGGTTGTCCTTATAAGCTACGCCGGTATGTACTTCTATATCAGCCCAGGGGTTCCCCATCTAGCACCTTGCCCTTACCTTTGCGTCAACTTGGTTATTTTTTCCTCATACAGAACCCTTTTGGGGTTTGCCTAGCATCAGCCTGAAGTTGACCATGGCAAATTGCTTGTTTTCTATTAAGCTTAGTACAGTGTTCTGTACCAAGCTTAATAAAAAACAAGCATTTGAGAAGCTGACAAGTGAGGGCAGCTTTGTGCCATTGTGCCGAAAAGAATTAGAGGTCGCTCTTGAATGCAGCATGCAGAAGATGGCACAGATGAACCTACTTGAAAGAAAGCATTTGAGAAGCTGATTAGCGAAGAAAGTTTTGGTGCTTTAACAAATGTGAAATATTGGTTACTAATTAATGCAGCCCGAAGAAAAGGCACCTTTCCCTTAAATGCACCCATGGGACTCGCACGCTGGGACCTTTGGGAAATGAAAGCAGGTGATTTGCTGCATGCGCCATAGAACAGCCATGTGGGGGTGCTGATTTTGCCGTCTCCAAAGTAACAGTCGCTCTTGAATGCAGCATGAAGAAAATGCCATCGGCGAGCCTGCATAGAATAAAGGGTTCTGTACAGGCATAAAGAAACCTAAAAATTAACCTACGCCGGGATTTGAACTCTGGACCCCACGGGCAGAAACAGGCGCCTTACCCATTACACCACAGGAACCTAGACAAGATGTGGTAGGTTCCGGATGACTGTAAGAATCCATTGTCCCCTTGTGAATGTGCATTGACTGGAATGGCTGGAAATCCATCTTCTGCCTAATAAAGTCAATACCAACCTGAGGCCCACTTCTAAAAGAGCCTGCCTAAGTAGCTCAGTCGGTAGAGCGTACGGCTATGGTCAATAACCTGGTCCAAAAGGTTGTGGGTTCGATTCCCACCTGTGCTAGAAACTCAGCTCCATAGCAGTTCTGGTTCACTGTGCATTAACCAACTCTCAATAGTGATGGAAGTGCAAGAAGTCCATCATCTGCCTTCCACTTGGATGGCACTGTTTCCAACTGGGGTTGTCCTTCTAAGCTACGCCGGTATGTACTTCTATATCAGCCCAGGGGTTCCCCATCTAGCACCTTGCCCTTACCTTTGCGTCAACTTGGTTATTTTTTCCTCATACAGAACCCTTTTGGGGTTTGCCTAGCATCAGCCTGAAGTTGACCATGGCAAATTGCTTGTTTTCTATTAAGCTTGGTACAGTGTTCTGTACCAAGCTTAATAAAAAACAAGCATTTGAGAAGCTGACAAGCGAGGGCAGCTTTGTGCCATTGTGCCGAAAAGAATTAGAGGTCGCTCTTGAATGCAGCATGCAGAAGATGGCACAGATGAACCTACTTGAAAGAAAGCATTTGAGAAGCTGATTAGCGAAGAAAGTTTTGGTGCTTTAACAAATGTGAAATATTGGTTACTAATTAATGCAGCCCAAAGAAAAGGCACCTTTCCCTTAAATGCACCCATGGGACTCGCACGCTGGGACCTTTGGGAAATGAAAGCAGGTGATTTGCTGCATGCGCCATAGAACAGCCATGTGGGGGTGCTGATTTTGCCGTCTCCAAAGTAACAGTCGCTCTTGAATGCAGCATGAAGAAAATGCCATCGGCGAGCCTGCATAGAATAAAGGGTTCTGTACAGGCATAAAGAAACCTAAAAAGTAACCTACGCCGGGATTTGAACTCTGGACCCCACGGGCAGAAACAGGCGCCTTACCCATTACACCACAGGAACCTAGACAAGATGTGGTAGGTTCCGGATGACTGTAAGAATCCATTGTCCCCTTGTGAATGTGCATTGACTGGCATGGCTGGAAATCCATCTTCTGCCTAATAAAGTCAATACCAACCTGAGGCCCTCTTCTAAAAGAGCCTGCCTAAATAGCTCAGTCGGTAGAGCGTACGGCTATGGTCAATAACCTGGTCCAAAAGGTTGTGGGTTCGATTCCCACCTCTGCTAGAAACTCAGCTCCATAGCAGTTCTGGTTCACTGTGCATTAACCAACTCTCAATAGTGATGGAAGGGCAAGTGCCAGAAGTCCATCATCTGCCTTCCACTTGGCTGGCCCTTTTTCCAACTGGGGTTGTCCTTCTAAGCTACGCCGGTATGTACTTCTATATCAGCCCAGGGGTTCCCCATCTAGCACCTTGCCCTTACCTTTGCGTCAACTTGGTTATTTTTTCCTCATACAGAACCCTTTTGGGGTTTGCCTAGCATCAGCCTGAAGTTGACCATGGCAAATTGCTTGTTTTCTATTAAGCTTAGTACAGTGTTCTGTACCAAGCTTAATAAAAAACAAGCATTTGAGAAGCTGACAAGTGAGGGCAGCTTTGTGCCATTGTGCCGAAAAGAATTAGAGGTCGCTCTTGAATGCAGCATGCAGAAGATGGCACAGATGAACCTACTTGAAAGAAAGCATTTGAGAAGCTGATTAGCGAAGAAAGTTTTGGTGCTTTAACAAATGTGAAATATTGGTTACTAATTAATGCAGCCCAAAGAAAAGGCACCTTTCCCTTAAATGCACCCATGAGACTTGCACGCTGGGACCTTTGGGAAATGAAAGCAGGTGATTTGCTGCATGCGCCATAGAACAGCCATGTGGGGGTGCTGATTTTGCCGTCTCCAAAGTAACAGTCGCTCTTGAATGCAGCATGAAGAAAATGCCATCGGCGAGCCTGCATAGAATAAAGGGTTCTGTACAGGCATAAAGAAACCTAAAAAGTAACCTACGCCGGGATTTGAACTCTGGACCCAACGGGCAGAAACAGGCGCCTTACCCATTACACCACAGGAACCTAGACAAGATGTGGTAGGTTCCGGATGACTGTAAGAATCCATTGTCCCCTTGTGAATGTGCATTGACTGGCATGGCTGGAAATCCATCTTCTGCCTAATAAAGTCAATACCAACCTGAGGCCCTCTTCTAAAAGAGCCTGCCTAAATAGCTCAGTCGGTAGAGCGTACGGCTATTGTCAATAACCTGGTCCAAAAGGTTGTGGGTTCGATTCCCACCTGTGCTAGAAACTCAGCTCCATAGCAGTTCTGGTTCACTGTGCATAAACCAACTCTCAATAGTGATGGAAGGGCAAGTGCCAGAAGTCCATCATCTGCCTTCCACTTGGATGGCACTGTTTCCAACTGGGGTTGTCCTTCTAAGCTACGCCGGTATGTACTTCTATATCAGCCCAGGGGTTCCCCATCTAGCACCTTGCCCTTACCTTTGCGTCAACTTGGTTATTTTTTCCTCATACAGAACCCTTTTGGGGTTTGCCTAGCATCAGCCTGAAGTTGACCATGGCAAATTGCTTGTTTTCTATTAAGCTTGGTACAGTGTTCTGTACCAAGCTTAATAAAAAACAAGCATTTGAGAAGCTGACAAGCGAGGGCAGCTTTGTGCCATTGTGCCGAAAAGAATTAGAGGTCGCTCTTGAATGCAGCATGCAGAAGATGGCACAGATGAACCTACTTGAAAGAAAGCATTTGAGAAGCTGATTAGCGAAGAAAGTTTTGGTGCTTTAACAAATGTGAAATATTGGTTACTAATTAATGCAGCCCGAAGAAAAGGCACCTTTCCCTTAAATGCACCCATGGGACTCGCACGCTGGGACCTTTGGGAAATGAAAGCAGGTGATTTGCTGCATGCGCCATAGAACAGCCATGTGGGGGTGCTGATTTTGCCGTCTCCAAAGTAACAGTCGCTCTTGAATGCAGCATGAAGAAAATGCCATCGGCGAGCCTGCATAGAATAAAGGGTTCTGTACAGGCATAAAGAAACCTAAAAAGTAACCTACGCCGGGATTTGAACTCTGGAGCCCAGGGGCAGAAACAGGCGCCTTACCCATTACACCACAGGAACCTAGACAAGTTGTGGAAGGTTCCGGATGACTGTAAGAATCCATTGTCCCCTTGTGAATGTGCATTGACTGGCATGGCTGGAAATCCATCTTCTGCCTAATAAAGTCAATACCAACCTGAGGCCCACTTCTAAAAGAGCCTGCCTAAATAGCTCAGTCGGTAGAGCGTACGGCTATTGTCAATAACCTGGTCCAAAAGGTTGTGGGTTCGATTCCCACCTGTGCTAGAAACTCAGCTCCATAGCAGTTCTGGTTCACTGTGCATAAACCAACTCTCAATAGTGATGGAAGGGCAAGTGCCAGAAGTCCATCATCTGCCTTCCACTTGGATGGCACTGTTTCCAACTGGGGTTGTCCTTATAAGCTACGCCGGTATGTACTTCTATATCAGCCCAGGGGTTCCCCATCTAGCACCTTGCCCTTACCTTTGCGTCAACTTGGTTATTTTTTCCTCATACAGAACCCTTTTGGGGTTTGCCTAGCATCAGCCTGAAGTTGACCATGGCAAATTGCTTGTTTTCTATTAAGCTTGGTACAGTGTTCTGTACCAAGCTTAATAAAAAACAAGCATTTGAGAAGCTGACAAGCGAGGGCAGCTTTGTGCCATTGTGCCGAAAAGAATTAGAGGTCGCTCTTGAATGCAGCATGCAGAAGATGGCACAGATGAACCTACTTGAAAGAAAGCATTTGAGAAGCTGATTAGCGAAGAAAGTTTTGGTGCTTTAACAAATGTGAAATATTGGTTACTAATTAATGCAGCCCAAAGAAAAGGCACCTTTCCCTTAAATGCACCCATGAGACTCGCACGCTGGGACCTTTGGGAAATGAAAGCAGGTGATTTGCTGCATGCGCCATAGAACAGCCATGTGGGGGTGCTGATTTTGCCGTCTCCAAAGTAACAGTCGCTCTTGAATGCAGCATGAAGAAAATGCCATCGGCGAGCCTGCATAGAATAAAGGGTTCTGTACAGGCATAAAGAAACCTAAAAAGTAACCTACGCCGGGATTTGAACTCTGGACCCCACGGGCAGAAACAGGCGCCTTACCCATTACACCACAGGAACCTAGACAAGATGTGGTAGGTTCCGGATGACTGTAAGAATCCATTGTCCCCTTGTGAATGTGCATTGACTGGCATGGCTGGAAATTCATCTTCTGCCTAATAAAGTCAATACCAACCTGAGGCCCTCTTCTAAAAGAGCCTGCCTAAATAGCTCAGTCGGTAGAGCGTACGGCTATGGTCAATAACCTGGTCCAAAAGGTTGTGGGTTCGATTCCCACCTCTGCTAGAAACTCAGCTCCATAGCAGTTCTGGTTCACTGTGCATTAACCAACTCTCAATAGTGATGGAAGGGCAAGTGCCAGAAGTCCATCATCTGCCTTCCACTTGGCTGGCCCTTTTTCCAACTGGAGTTGTCCTTCTAAGCTACGCCGGTATGTACTTCTATATCAGCCCAGGGGTTCCCCATCTAGCACCTTGCCCTTACCTTTGCGTCAACTTGGTTATTTTTTCCTCATACAGAACCCTTTTGGGGTTTGCCTAGCATCAGCCTGAAGTTGACCATGGCAAATTGCTTGTTTTCTATTAAGCTTAGTACAGTGTTCTCTACCAAGCTTAATAAAAAACAAGCATTTGAGAAGCTGACAAGTGAGGGCAGCTTTGTGCCATTGTGCCGAAAAGAATTAGAGGTCGCTCTTGAATGCAGCATGCAGAAGATGGCACAGATGAACCTACTTGAAAGAAAGCATTTGAGAAGCTGATTAGCGAAGAAAGTTTTGGTGCTTTAACAAATGTGAAATATTGGTTACTAATTAATGCAGCCCAAAGAAAAGGCACCTTTCCCTTAAATGCACCCATGAGACTTGCACGCTGGGACCTTTGGGAAATGAAAGCAGGTGATTTGCTGCATGCGCCATAGAACAGCCATGTGGGGGTGCTGATTTTGCCGTCTCCAAAGTAACAGTCGCTCTTGAATGCAGCATGAAGAAAATGCCATCGGCGAGCCTGCATAGAATAAAGGGTTCTGTACAGGCATAAAGAAACCTAAAAAGTAACCTACGCCGGGATTTGAACTCTGGACCCAACGGGCAGAAACAGGCGCCTTACCCATTACACCACAGGAACCTAGACAAGATGTGGTAGGTTCCGGATGACTGTAAGAATCCATTGTCCCCTTGTGAATGTGCATTGACTGGCATGGCTGGAAATCCATCTTCTGCCTAATAAAGTCAATACCAACCTGAGGCCCATTTCTAAAAGAGCCTGCCTAAATAGCTCAGTCGGTAGAGCGTACGGCTATTGTCAATAACCTGGTCCAAAAGGTTGTGGGTTCGATTCCCACCTGTGCTAGAAACTCAGCTCCATAGCAGTTCTGGTTCACTGTGCATAAACCAACTCTCAATAGTGATGGAAGGGCAAGTGCCAGAAGTCCATCATCTGCCTTCTACTTGGATGGCACTGTTTCCAACTGGGGTTGTCCTTCTAAGCTACGCCGGTATGTACTTCTATATCAGCCCAGGGGTTCCCCATCTAGCACCTTGCCCTTACCTTTGCGTCAACTTGGTTATTTTTTCCTCATACAGAACCCTTTTGGGGTTTGCCTAGCATCAGCCTGAAGTTGACCATGGCAAATTGCTTGTTTTCTATTAAGCTTGGTACAGTGTTCTGTACCAAGCTTAATAAAAAACAAGCATTTGAGAAGCTGACAAGCGAGGGCAGCTTTGTGCCATTGTGCCGAAAAGAATTAGAGGTCGCTCTTGAATGCAGCATGCAGAAGATGGCACAGATGAACCTACTTGAAAGAAAGCATTTGAGAAGCTGATTAGCGAAGAAAGTTTTGGTGCTTTAACAAATGTGAAATATTGGTTACTAATTAATGCAGCCCGAAGAAAAGGCACCTTTCCCTTAAATGCACCCATGGGACTCGCACGCTGGGACCTTTGGGAAATGAAAGCAGGTGATTTGCTGCATGCGCCATAGAACAGCCATGTGGGGGTGCTGATTTTGCCGTCTCCAAAGTAACAGTCGCTCTTGAATGCAGCATGAAGAAAATGCCATCGGCGAGCCTGCATAGAATAAAGGGTTCTGTACAGGCATAAAGAAACCTAAAAAGTAACCTACGCCGGGATTTGAACTCTGGAGCCCACGGGCACAAACAGGCGCCTTACCCATTACACCACAGGAACCTAGACAAGTTGTGGAAGGTTCCGGATGACTGTAAGAATCCATTGTCCCCTTGTGAATGTGCATTGACTGGCATGGCTGGAAATCCATCTTCTGCCTAATAAAGTCAATACCAACCTGAGGCCCACTTCTAAAAGAGCCTGCCTAAATAGCTCAGTCGGTAGAGCGTACGGCTATTGTCAATAACCTGGTCCAAAAGGTTGTGGGTTCGATTCCCACCTGTGCTAGAAACTCAGCTCCATAGCAGTTCTGGTTCACTGTGCATAAACCAACTCTCAATAGTGATGGAAGGGCAAGTGCCAGAAGTCCATCATCTGCCTTCCACTTGGATGGCACTGTTTCCAACTGGGGTTGTCCTTATAAGCTACGCCGGTATGTACTTCTATATCAGCCCAGGGGTTCCCCATCTAGCACCTTGCCCTTACCTTTGCGTCAACTTGGTTATTTTTTCCTCATACAGAACCCTTTTGGGGTTTGCCTAGCATCAGCCTGAAGTTGACCATGGCAAATTGCTTGTTTTCTATTAAGCTTGGTACAGTGTTCTGTACCAAGCTTAATAAAAAACAAGCATTTGAGAAGCTGACAAGCGAGGGCAGCTTTGTGCCATTGTGCCGAAAAGAATTAGAGGTCGCTCTTGAATGCAGCATGCAGAAGATGGCACAGATGAACCTACTTGAAAGAAAGCATTTGAGAAGCTGATTAGCGAAGAAAGTTTTGGTGCTTTAACAAATGTGAAATATTGGTTACTAATTAATGCAGCCCAAAGAAAAGGCACCTTTCCCTTAAATGCACCCATGGGACTCGCACGCTGGGACCTTTGGGAAATGAAAGCAGGTGATTTGCTGCATGCGCCATAGAACAGCCATGTGGGGGTGCTGATTTTGCCGTCTCCAAAGTAACAGTCGCTCTTGAATGCAGCATGAAGAAAATGCCATCGGCGAGCCTGCATAGAATAAAGGGTTCTGTACAGGCATAAAGAAACCTAAAAAGTAACCTACGCTGGGATTTGAACTCTGGACCCCACGGGCAGAAACAGGCGCCTTACCCATTACACCACAGGAACCTAGACAAGATGTGGTAGGTTCCGGATGACTGTAAGAATCCATTGTCCCCTTGTGAATGTGCATTGACTGGAATGGCTGGAAATCCATCTTCTGCCTAATAAAGTCAATACCAACCTGAGGCCCACTTCTAAAAGAGCCTGCCTAAATAGCTCAGTCGGTAGAGCGTACGGCTATGGTCAATAACCTGGTCCAAAAGGTTGTGGGTTCGATTCCCACCTGTGCTAGAAACTCAGCTCCATAGCAGTTCTGGTTCACTGTGCATTAACCAACTCTCAATAGTGATGGAAGGGCAAGTGCCAGAAGTCCATCATCTGCCTTCCACTTTCCAACTGGGGTTGTCCTTCTAAGCTACGCCGGTATGTACTTCTATATCAGCCCAGGGGTTCCCCATCTAGCACCTTACCTTTGCGTCAACTTGGTTATTTTTTCCTCATACAGAACCCTTTTGGGGTTTGCCTAGCATCAGCCTGAAGTTGACCATGGCAAATTGCTTGTTTTCTATTAAGCTTGGTACAGTGTTCTGTACCAAGCTTAATAAAAAACAAGCATTTGAGAAGCTGACAAGCGAGGGCAGCTTTGTGCCATTGTGCCGAAAAGAATTAGAGGTCGCTCTTGAATGCAGCATGCAGAAGATGGCACAGATGAACCTACTTGAAAGAAAGCATTTGAGAAGCTGATTAGCGAAGAAAGTTTTGGTGCTTTAACAAATGTGAAATATTGGTTACTAATTAATGCAGCCCAAAGAAAAGGCACCTTTCCCTTAAATGCACCCATGGGACTCGCACGCTGGGACCTTTGGGAAATGAAAGCAGGTGATTTGCTGCATGCGCCATAGAACAGCCATGTGGGGGTGCTGATTTTGCCGTCTCCAAAGTAACAGTCGCTCTTGAATGCAGCATGAAGAAAATGCCATCGGCGAGCCTGCATAGAATAAAGGGTTCTGTACAGGCATAAAGAAACCTAAAAAGTAACCTACGCCGGGATTTGAACTCTGGACCCCACGGGCAGAAACAGGCGCCTTACCCATTACACCACAGGAACCTAGACAAGATGTGGTAGGTTCCGGATGACTGTAAGAATCCATTGTCCCCTTGTGAATGTGCATTGACTGGCATGGCTGGAAATCCATCTTCTGCCTAATAAAGTCAATACCAACCTGAGGCCCTCTTCTAAAAGAGCCTGCCTAAATAGCTCAGTCGGTAGAGCGTACGGCTATGGTCAATAACCTGGTCCAAAAGGTTGTGGGTTCGATTCCCACCTCTGCTAGAAACTCAGCTCCATAGCAGTTCTGGTTCACTGTGCATTAACCAACTCTCAATAGTGATGGAAGGGCAAGTGCCAGAAGTCCATCATCTGCCTTCCACTTGGCTGGCCCTTTTTCCAACTGGGGTTGTCCTTCTAAGCTACGCCGGTATGTACTTCTATATCAGCCCAGGGGTTCCCCATCTAGCACCTTGCCCTTACCTTTGCGTCAACTTGGTTATTTTTTCCTCATACAGAACCCTTTTGGGGTTTGCCTAGCATCAGCCTGAAGTTGACCATGGCAAATTGCTTGTTTTCTATTAAGCTTAGTACAGTGTTCTGTACCAAGCTTAATAAAAAACAAGCATTTGAGAAGCTGACAAGTGAGGGCAGCTTTGTGCCATTGTGCCGAAAAGAATTAGAGGTCGCTCTTGAATGCAGCATGCAGAAGATGGCACAGATGAACCTACTTGAAAGAAAGCATTTGAGAAGCTGATTAGCGAAGAAAGTTTTGGTGCTTTAACAAATGTGAAATATTGGTTACTAATTAATGCAGCCCAAAGAAAAGGCACCTTTCCCTTAAATGCACCCATGGGACTCGCACGCTGGGACCTTTGGGAAATGAAAGCAGGTGATTTGCTGCATGCGCCATAGAACAGCCATGTGGGGGTGCTGATTTTGCCGTCTCCAAAGTAACAGTCGCTCTTGAATGCAGCATGAAGAAAATGCCATCGGCGAGCCTGCATAGAATAAAGGGTTCTGTACAGGCATAAAGAAACCTAAAAATTAACCTACGCCGGGATTTGAACTCTGGACCCCACGGGCAGAAACAGGCGCCTTACCCATTACACCACAGGAACCTAGACAAGATGTGGTAGGTTCCGGATGACTGTAAGAATCCATTGTCCCCTTGTGAATGTGCATTGACTGGAATGGCTGGAAATCCATCTTCTGCCTAATAAAGTCAATACCAACCTGAGGCCCACTTCTAAAAGAGCCTGCCTAAATAGCTCAGTCGGTAGAGCGTACGGCTATGGTCAATAACCTGGTCCAAAAGGTTGTGGGTTCGATTCCCACCTGTGCTAGAAACTCAGCTCCATAGCAGTTCTGGTTCACTGTGCATTAACCAACTCTCAATAGTGATGGAAGGGCAAGTGCAAGAAGTCCATCATCTGCCTTCCACTTGGATGGCACTGTTTCCAACTGGGGTTGTCCTTCTAAGCTACGCCGGTATGTACTTCTATATCAGCCCAGGGGTTCCCCATCTAGCACCTTGCCCTTACCTTTGCGTCAACTTGGTTATTTTTTCCTCATACAGAACCCTTTTGGGGTTTGCCTAGCATCAGCCTGAAGTTGACCATGGCAAATTGCTTGTTTTCTATTAAGCTTGGTACAGTGTTCTGTACCAAGCTTAATAAAAAACAAGCATTTGAGAAGCTGACAAGCGAGGGCAGCTTTGTGCCATTGTGCCGAAAAGAATTAGAGGTCGCTCTTGAATGCAGCATGCAGAAGATGGCACAGATGAACCTACTTGAAAGAAAGCATTTGAGAAGCTGATTAGCGAAGAAAGTTTTGGTGCTTTAACAAATGTGAAATATTGGTTACTAATTAATGCAGCCCAAAGAAAAGGCACCTTTCCCTTAAATGCACCCATGGGACTCGCACGCTGGGACCTTTGGGAAATGAAAGCAGGTGATTTGCTGCATGCGCCATAGAACAGCCATGTGGGGGTGCTGATTTTGCCGTCTCCAAAGTAACAGTCGCTCTTGAATGCAGCATGAAGAAAATGCCATCGGCGAGCCTGCATAGAATAAAGGGTTCTGTACAGGCATAAAGAAACCTAAAAAGTAACCTACGCCGGGATTTGAACTCTGGACCCCACGGGCAGAAACAGGCGCCTTACCCATTACACCACAGGAACCTAGACAAGATGTGGTAGGTTCCGGATGACTGTAAGAATCCATTGTCCCCTTGTGAATGTGCATTGACTGGCATGGCTGGAAATCCATCTTCTGCCTAATAAAGTCAATACCAACCTGAGGCCCTCTTCTAAAAGAGCCTGCCTAAATAGCTCAGTCGGTAGAGCGTACGGCTATGGTCAATAACCTGGTCCAAAAGGTTGTGGGTTCGATTCCCACCTCTGCTAGAAACTCAGCTCCATAGCAGTTCTGGTTCACTGTGCATTAACCAACTCTCAATAGTGATGGAAGGGCAAGTGCCAGAAGTCCATCATCTGCCTTCCACTTGGCTGGCCCTTTTTCCAACTGGGGTTGTCCTTATAAGCTACGCCGGTATGTACTTCTATATCAGCCCAGGGGTTCCCCATCTAGCACCTTGCCCTTACCTTTGCGTCAACTTGGTTATTTTTTCCTCATACAGAACCCTTTTGGGGTTTGCCTAGCATCAGCCTGAAGTTGACCATGGCAAATTGCTTGTTTTCTATTAAGCTTAGTACAGTGTTCTGTACCAAGCTTAATAAAAAACAAGCATTTGAGAAGCTGACAAGTGAGGGCAGCTTTGTGCCATTGTGCCGAAAAGAATTAGAGGTCGCTCTTGAATGCAGCATGCAGAAGATGGCACAGATGAACCTACTTGAAAGAAAGCATTTGAGAAGCTGATTAGCGAAGAAAGTTTTGGTGCTTTAACAAATGTGAAATATTGGTTACTAATTAATGCAGCCCGAAGAAAAGGCACCTTTCCCTTAAATGCACCCATGGGACTCGCACGCTGGGACCTTTGGGAAATGAAAGCAGGTGATTTGCTGCATGCGCCATAGAACAGCCATGTGGGGGTGCTGATTTTGCCGTCTCCAAAGTAACAGTCGCTCTTGAATGCAGCATGAAGAAAATGCCATCGGCGAGCCTGCATAGAATAAAGGGTTCTGTACAGGCATAAAGAAACCTAAAAATTAACCTACGCCGGGATTTGAACTCTGGACCCCACGGGCAGAAACAGGCGCCTTACCCATTACACCACAGGAACCTAGACAAGATGTGGTAGGTTCCGGATGACTGTAAGAATCCATTGTCCCCTTGTGAATGTGCATTGACTGGAATGGCTGGAAATCCATCTTCTGCCTAATAAAGTCAATACCAACCTGAGGCCCACTTCTAAAAGAGCCTGCCTAAGTAGCTCAGTCGGTAGAGCGTACGGCTATGGTCAATAACCTGGTCCAAAAGGTTGTGGGTTCGATTCCCACCTGTGCTAGAAACTCAGCTCCATAGCAGTTCTGGTTCACTGTGCATTAACCAACTCTCAATAGTGATGGAAGTGCAAGAAGTCCATCATCTGCCTTCCACTTGGATGGCACTGTTTCCAACTGGGGTTGTCCTTCTAAGCTACGCCGGTATGTACTTCTATATCAGCCCAGGGGTTCCCCATCTAGCACCTTGCCCTTACCTTTGCGTCAACTTGGTTATTTTTTCCTCATACAGAACCCTTTTGGGGTTTGCCTAGCATCAGCCTGAAGTTGACCATGGCAAATTGCTTGTTTTCTATTAAGCTTGGTACAGTGTTCTGTACCAAGCTTAATAAAAAACAAGCATTTGAGAAGCTGACAAGCGAGGGCAGCTTTGTGCCATTGTGCCGAAAAGAATTAGAGGTCGCTCTTGAATGCAGCATGCAGAAGATGGCACAGATGAACCTACTTGAAAGAAAGCATTTGAGAAGCTGATTAGCGAAGAAAGTTTTGGTGCTTTAACAAATGTGAAATATTGGTTACTAATTAATGCAGCCCAAAGAAAAGGCACCTTTCCCTTAAATGCACCCATGGGACTCGCACGCTGGGACCTTTGGGAAATGAAAGCAGGTGATTTGCTGCATGCGCCATAGAACAGCCATGTGGGGGTGCTGATTTTGCCGTCTCCAAAGTAACAGTCGCTCTTGAATGCAGCATGAAGAAAATGCCATCGGCGAGCCTGCATAGAATAAAGGGTTCTGTACAGGCATAAAGAAACCTAAAAAGTAACCTACGCCGGGATTTGAACTCTGGACCCCACGGGCAGAAACAGGCGCCTTACCCATTACACCACAGGAACCTAGACAAGATGTGGTAGGTTCCGGATGACTGTAAGAATCCATTGTCCCCTTGTGAATGTGCATTGACTGGCATGGCTGGAAATCCATCTTCTGCCTAATAAAGTCAATACCAACCTGAGGCCCTCTTCTAAAAGAGCCTGCCTAAATAGCTCAGTCGGTAGAGCGTACGGCTATGGTCAATAACCTGGTCCAAAAGGTTGTGGGTTCGATTCCCACCTCTGCTAGAAACTCAGCTCCATAGCAGTTCTGGTTCACTGTGCATTAACCAACTCTCAATAGTGATGGAAGGGCAAGTGCCAGAAGTCCATCATCTGCCTTCCACTTGGCTGGCCCTTTTTCCAACTGGGGTTGTCCTTCTAAGCTACGCCGGTATGTACTTCTATATCAGCCCAGGGGTTCCCCATCTAGCACCTTGCCCTTACCTTTGCGTCAACTTGGTTATTTTTTCCTCATACAGAACCCTTTTGGGGTTTGCCTAGCATCAGCCTGAAGTTGACCATGGCAAATTGCTTGTTTTCTATTAAGCTTAGTACAGTGTTCTCTACCAAGCTTAATAAAAAACAAGCATTTGAGAAGCTGACAAGTGAGGGCAGCTTTGTGCCATTGTGCCGAAAAGAATTAGAGGTCGCTCTTGAATGCAGCATGCAGAAGATGGCACAGATGAACCTACTTGAAAGAAAGCATTTGAGAAGCTGATTAGCGAAGAAAGTTTTGGTGCTTTAACAAATGTGAAATATTGGTTACTAATTAATGCAGCCCAAAGAAAAGGCACCTTTCCCTTAAATGCACCCATGAGACTTGCACGCTGGGACCTTTGGGAAATGAAAGCAGGTGATTTGCTGCATGCGCCATAGAACAGCCATGTGGGGGTGCTGATTTTGCCGTCTCCAAAGTAACAGTCGCTCTTGAATGCAGCATGAAGAAAATGCCATCGGCGAGCCTGCATAGAATAAAGGGTTCTGTACAGGCATAAAGAAACCTAAAAAGTAACCTACGCCGGGATTTGAACTCTGGACCCAACGGGCAGAAACAGGCGCCTTACCCATTACACCACAGGAACCTAGACAAGATGTGGTAGGTTCCGGATGACTGTAAGAATCCATTGTCCCCTTGTGAATGTGCATTGACTGGCATGGCTGGAAATCCATCTTCTGCCTAATAAAGTCAATACCAACCTGAGGCCCATTTCTAAAAGAGCCTGCCTAAATAGCTCAGTCGGTAGAGCGTACGGCTATTGTCAATAACCTGGTCCAAAAGGTTGTGGGTTCGATTCCCACCTGTGCTAGAAACTCAGCTCCATAGCAGTTCTGGTTCACTGTGCATAAACCAACTCTCAATAGTGATGGAAGGGCAAGTGCCAGAAGTCCATCATCTGCCTTCTACTTGGATGGCACTGTTTCCAACTGGGGTTGTCCTTCTAAGCTACGCCGGTATGTACTTCTATATCAGCCCAGGGGTTCCCCATCTAGCACCTTGCCCTTACCTTTGCGTCAACTTGGTTATTTTTTCCTCATACAGAACCCTTTTGGGGTTTGCCTAGCATCAGCCTGAAGTTGACCATGGCAAATTGCTTGTTTTCTATTAAGCTTGGTACAGTGTTCTGTACCAAGCTTAATAAAAAACAAGCATTTGAGAAGCTGACAAGCGAGGGCAGCTTTGTGCCATTGTGCCGAAAAGAATTAGAGGTCGCTCTTGAATGCAGCATGCAGAAGATGGCACAGATGAACCTACTTGAAAGAAAGCATTTGAGAAGCTGATTAGCGAAGAAAGTTTTGGTGCTTTAACAAATGTGAAATATTGGTTACTAATTAATGCAGCCCGAAGAAAAGGCACCTTTCCCTTAAATGCACCCATGGGACTCGCACGCTGGGACCTTTGGGAAATGAAAGCAGGTGATTTGCTGCATGCGCCATAGAACAGCCATGTGGGGGTGCTGATTTTGCCGTCTCCAAAGTAACAGTCGCTCTTGAATGCAGCATGAAGAAAATGCCATCGGCGAGCCTGCATAGAATAAAGGGTTCTGTACAGGCATAAAGAAACCTAAAAAGTAACCTACGCCGGGATTTGAACTCTGGAGCCCACGGGCAGAAACAGGCGCCTTACCCATTACACCACAGGAACCTAGACAAGTTGTGGAAGGTTCCGGATGACTGTAAGAATCCATTGTCCCCTTGTGAATGTGCATTGACTGGCATGGCTGGAAATCCATCTTCTGCCTAATAAAGTCAATACCAACCTGAGGCCCACTTCTAAAAGAGCCTGCCTAAATAGCTCAGTCGGTAGAGCGTACGGCTATTGTCAATAACCTGGTCCAAAAGGTTGTGGGTTCGATTCCCACCTGTGCTAGAAACTCAGCTCCATAGCAGTTCTGGTTCACTGTGCATAAACCAACTCTCAATAGTGATGGAAGGGCAAGTGCCAGAAGTCCATCATCTGCCTTCCACTTGGATGGCACTGTTTCCAACTGGGGTTGTCCTTATAAGCTACGCCGGTATGTACTTCTATATCAGCCCAGGGGTTCCCCATCTAGCACCTTGCCCTTACCTTTGCGTCAACTTGGTTATTTTTTCCTCATACAGAACCCTTTTGGGGTTTGCCTAGCATCAGCCTGAAGTTGACCATGGCAAATTGCTTGTTTTCTATTAAGCTTGGTACAGTGTTCTGTACCAAGCTTAATAAAAAACAAGCATTTGAGAAGCTGACAAGCGAGGGCAGCTTTGTGCCATTGTGCCGAAAAGAATTAGAGGTCGCTCTTGAATGCAGCATGCAGAAGATGGCACAGATGAACCTACTTGAAAGAAAGCATTTGAGAAGCTGATTAGCGAAGAAAGTTTTGGTGCTTTAACAAATGTGAAATATTGGTTACTAATTAATGCAGCCCAAAGAAAAGGCACCTTTCCCTTAAATGCACCCATGAGACTCGCACGCTGGGACCTTTGGGAAATGAAAGCAGGTGATTTGCTGCATGCGCCATAGAACAGCCATGTGGGGGTGCTGATTTTGCCGTCTCCAAAGTAACAGTCGCTCTTGAATGCAGCATGAAGAAAATGCCATCGGCGAGCCTGCATAGAATAAAGGGTTCTGTACAGGCATAAAGAAACCTAAAAAGTAACCTACGCCGGGATTTGAACTCTGGACCCCACGGGCAGAAACAGGCGCCTTACCCATTACACCACAGGAACCTAGACAAGATGTGATAGGTTCCGGATGACTGTAAGAATCCATTGTCCCCTTGTGAATGTGCATTGACTGGCATGGCTGGAAATCCATCTTCTGCCTAATAAAGTCAATACCAACCTGAGGCCCACTTCTAAAAGAGCCTGCCTAAATAGCTCAGTCGGTAGAGCGTATGGCTATGGTCAATAACCTGGTCCAAAAGGTTGTGGGTTCGATTCCCACCTGTGCTAGAAACTCAGCTCCATAGCAGTTCTGGTTCACTGTGCATTAACAAACTCTCAATAGTGATGGAAGGGCAAGTGCCAGAAGTCCATCATCTGCCTTCCACTTGGCTGGCCCTTTTTCCAACTGGGGTTGTCCTTCTAAGCTACGCTGGTATGTACTTCTATATCAGCCCAGGGGTTCCCCATCTAGCACCTTGCCCTTACCTTTGCGTCAACTTGGTTATTTTTTCCTCATACAGAACCCTTTTGGGGTTTGCCTAGCATCAGCCTGAAGTTGACCATGGCAAATTGCTTGTTTTCTATTAAGCTTGGTACAGTGTTCTGTACCAAGCTTAATAAAAAACAAGCATTTGAGAAGCTGACAAGCGAGGGCAGCTTTGTGCCATTGTGCCGAAAAGAATTAGAGGTCGCTCTTGAATGCAGCATGCAGAAGATGGCACTGATGAACCTACTTGAAAGAAAGCATTTGAGAAGCTGATTAGCGAAGAAAGTTTTGGTGCTTTAACAAATGTGAAATATTGGTTACTAATTAATGCAGCCCGAAGAAAAGGCACCTTTCCCTTAAATGCACCCATGGGACTCGCACGCTGGGACCTTTGGGAAATGAAAGCAGGTGATTTGCTGCATGCGCCATAGAACAGCCATGTGGGGGTGCTGATTTTGCCGTCTCCAAAGTAACAGTCGCTCTTGAATGCAGCATGAAGAAAATGCCATCGGCGAGCCTGCATAGAATAAAGGGTTCTGTACAGGCATAAAGAAACCTAAAAAGTAACCTACGCCGGGATTTGAACTCTGGAGCCCACGGGCAGAAACAGGCGCCTTACCCATTACACCACAGGAACCTAGACAAGTTGTGGTAGGTTCCGGATGACTGTAAGAATCCATTGTCCCCTTGTGAATGTGCATTGACTGGCATGGCTGGAAATCCATCTTCTGCCTAATAAAGTCAATACCAACCTGAGGCCCTCTTCTAAAAGAGCCTGTCTAAATAGCTCAGTCGGTAGAGCGTACGGCTATGGTCAATAACCTGGTCCAAAAGGTTGTGGGTTCGATTCCCACCTCTGCTAGAAACTCAGCTCCATAGCAATTCTGGTTCACTGTGCATTAACCAACTCTCAATAGTGATGGAAGGGCAAGTGCCAGAAGTCCATCATCTGCCTTCCACTTGGCTGGCCCTTTTTCCAACTGGGGTTGTCCTTCTAAGCTACGCCGGTATGTACTTCTATATCAGCCCAGGGGTTCCCCATCTAGCACCTTGCCCTTACCTTTGCGTCAACTTGGTTATTTTTTCCTCATACAGAACCCTTTTGGGGTTTGCCTAGCATCAGCCTGAAGTTGACCATGGCAAATTGCTTGTTTTCTATTAAGCTTAGTACAGTGTTCTGTACCAAGCTTAATAAAAAACAAGCATTTGAGAAGCTGACAAGTGAGGGCAGCTTTGTGCCATTGTGCCGAAAAGAATTAGAGGTCGCTCTTGAATGCAGCATGCAGAAGATGGCACAGATGAACCTACTTGAAAGAAAGCATTTGAGAAGCTGATTAGCGAAGAAAGTTTTGGTGCTTTAACAAATGTGAAATATTGGTTACTAATTAATGCAGCCCAAAGAAAAGGCACCTTTCCCTTAAATGCACCCATGGGACTCGCACGCTGGGACCTTTGGGAAATGAAAGCAGGTGATTTGCTGCATGCGCCATAGAACAGCCATGTGGGGGTGCTGATTTTGCCGTCTCCAAAGTAACAGTCGCTCTTGAATGCAGCATGAAGAAAATGCCATCGGCGAGCCTGCATAGAATAAAGGGTTCTGTACAGGCATAAAGAAACCTAAAAAGTAACCTACGCCGGGATTTGAACTCTGGACCCCACGGGCAGAAACAGGCGCCTTACCCATTACACCACAGGAACCTAGACAAGATGTGGTAGGTTCCGGATGACTGTAAGAATCCATTGTCCCCTTGTGAATGTGCATTGACTGGAATGGCTGGAAATCCATCTTCTGCCTAATAAAGTCAATACCAACCTGAGGCCCACTTCTAAAAGAGCCTGCCTACATAGCTCAGTCGGTAGAGCGTACGGCTATGGTCAATAACCTGGTCCAAAAGGTTGTGGGTTCGATTCCCACCAGTGCTAGAAACTCAGCTCCATAGCAGTTCTGGTTCACTGTGCATTAACCAACTCTCAATAGTGATGGAAGGGCAAGTGCCAGAAGTCCATCATCTGCCTTCCACTTTCCAACTGGGGTTGTCCTTCTAAGCTACGCCGGTATGTACTTCTATATCAGCCCAGGGGTTCCCCATCTAGCACCTTACCTTTGCGTCAACTTGGTTATTTTTTCCTCATACAGAACCCTTTTGGGGTTTGCCTAGCATCAGCCTGAAGTTGACCATGGCAAATTGCTTGTTTTCTATTAAGCTTGGTACAGTGTTCTGTACCAAGCTTAATAAAAAACAAGCATTTGAGAAGCTGACAAGCGAGGGCAGCTTTGTGCCATTGTGCCGAAAAGAATTAGAGGTCGCTCTTGAATGCAGCATGCAGAAGATGGCACAGATGAACCTACTTGAAAGAAAGCATTTGAGAAGCTGATTAGCGAAGAAAGTTTTGGTGCTTTAACAAATGTGAAATATTGGTTACTAATTAATGCAGCCCAAAGAAAAGGCACCTTTCCCTTAAATGCACCCATGAGACTCGCACGCTGGGACCTTTGGGAAATGAAAGCAGGTGATTTGCTGCATGCGCCATAGAACAGCCATGTGGGGGTGCTGATTTTGCCGTCTCCAAAGTAACAGTCGCTCTTGAATGCAGCATGAAGAAAATGCCATCGGCGAGCCTGCATAGAATAAAGGGTTCTGTACAGGCATAAAGAAACCTAAAAAGTAACCTACGCCGGGATTTGAACTCTGGACCCCACGGGCAGAAACAGGCGCCTTACCCATTACACCACAGGAACCTAGACAAGATGTGGTAGGTTCCGGATGACTGTAAGAATCCATTGTCCCCTTGTGAATGTGCATTGACTGGCATGGCTGGAAATCCATCTTCTGCCTAATAAAGTCAATACCAACCTGAGGCCCACTTCTAAAAGAGCCTGCCTAAATAGCTCAGTCGGTAGAGCGTATGGCTATGGTCAATAACCTGGTCCAAAAGGTTGTGGGTTCGATTCCCACCTGTGCTAGAAACTCAGCTCCATAGCAGTTCTGGTTCACTGTGCATTAACAAACTCTCAATAGTGATGGAAGGGCAAGTGCCAGAAGTCCATCATCTGCCTTCCACTTGGCTGGCCCTTTTTCCAACTGGGGTTGTCCTTCTAAGCTACGCCGGTATGTACTTCTATATCAGCCCAGGGGTTCCCCATCTAGCACCTTGCCCTTACCTTTGCGTCAACTTGGTTATTTTTTCCTCATACAGAACCCTTTTGGGGTTTGCCTAGCATCAGCCTGAAGTTGACCATGGCAAATTGCTTGTTTTCTATTAAGCTTAGTACAGTGTTCTGTACCAAGCTTAATAAAAAACAAGCATTTGAGAAGCTGACAAGTGAGGGCAGCTTTGTGCCATTGTGCCGAAAAGAATTAGAGGTCGCTCTTGAATGCAGCATGCAGAAGATGGCACAGATGAACCTACTTGAAAGAAAGCATTTGAGAAACTGATTAGCGAAGAAAGTTTTGGTGCTTTAACAAATGTGAAATATTGGTTACTAATTAATGCAGCCCAAAGAAAAGGCACCTTTCCCTTAAATGCACCCATGAGACTTGCACGCTGGGACCTTTGGGAAATGAAAGCAGGTGATTTGCTGCATGCGCCATAGAACAGCCATGTGGGGGTGCTGATTTTGCCGTCTCCAAAGTAACAGTCGCTCTTGAATGCAGCATGAAGAAAATGCCATCGGCGAGCCTGCATAGAATAAAGGGTTCTGTACAGGCATAAAGAAACCTAAAAAGTAACCTACGCCGGGATTTGAACTCTGGACCCAACGGGCAGAAACAGGCGCCTTACCCATTACACCACAGGAACCTAGACAAGATGTGGTAGGTTCCGGATGACTGTAAGAATCCATTGTCCCCTTGTGAATGTGCATTGACTGGCATGGCTGGAAATCCATCTTCTGCCTAATAAAGTCAATACCAACCTGAGGCCCACTTCTAAAAGAGCCTGCCTAAATAGCTCAGTCGGTAGAGCGTACGGCTATTGTCAATAACCTGGTCCAAAAGGTTGTGGGTTCGATTCCCACCTGTGCTAGAAACTCAGCTCCATAGCAGTTCTGGTTCACTGTGCATAAACCAACTCTCAATAGTGATGGAAGGGCAAGTGCCAGAAGTCCATCATCTGCCTTCCACTTGGATGGCACTGTTTCCAACTGGGGTTGTCCTTCTAAGCTACGCCGGTATGTACTTCTATATCAGCCCAGGGGTTCCCCATCTAGCACCTTGCCCTTACCTTTGCGTCAACTTGGTTATTTTTTCCTCATACAGAACCCTTTTGGGGTTTGCCTAGCATCAGCCTGAAGTTGACCATGGCAAATTGCTTGTTTTCTATTAAGCTTGGTACAGTGTTCTGTACCAAGCTTAATAAAAAACAAGCATTTGAGAAGCTGACAAGCGAGGGCAGCTTTGTGCCATTGTGCCGAAAAGAATTAGAGGTCGCTCTTGAATGCAGCATGCAGAAGATGGCACAGATGAACCTACTTGAAAGAAAGCATTTGAGAAGCTGATTAGCGAAGAAAGTTTTGGTGCTTTAACAAATGTGAAATATTGGTTACTAATTAATGCAGCCCGAAGAAAAGGCACCTTTCCCTTAAATGCACCCATGGGACTCGCACGCTGGGACCTTTGGGAAATGAAAGCAGGTGATTTGCTGCATGCGCCATAGAACAGCCATGTGGGGGTGCTGATTTTGCCGTCTCCAAAGTAACAGTCGCTCTTGAATGCAGCATGAAGAAAATGCCATCGGCGAGCCTGCATAGAATAAAGGGTTCTGTACAGGCATAAAGAAACCTAAAAAGTAACCTACGCCGGGATTTGAACTCTGGAGCCCAGGGGCAGAAACAGGCGCCTTACCCATTACACCACAGGAACCTAGACAAGTTGTGGAAGGTTCCGGATGACTGTAAGAATCCATTGTCCCCTTGTGAATGTGCATTGACTGGCATGGCTGGAAATCCATCTTCTGCCTAATAAAGTCAATACCAACCTGAGGCCCACTTCTAAAAGAGCCTGCCTAAATAGCTCAGTCGGTAGAGCGTACGGCTATTGTCAATAACCTGGTCCAAAAGGTTGTGGGTTCGATTCCCACCTGTGCTAGAAACTCAGCTCCATAGCAGTTCTGGTTCACTGTGCATAAACCAACTCTCAATAGTGATGGAAGGGCAAGTGCCAGAAGTCCATCATCTGCCTTCCACTTGGATGGCACTGTTTCCAACTGGGGTTGTCCTTATAAGCTACGCCGGTATGTACTTCTATATCAGCCCAGGGGTTCCCCATCTAGCACCTTGCCCTTACCTTTGCGTCAACTTGGTTATTTTTTCCTCATACAGAACCCTTTTGGGGTTTGCCTAGCATCAGCCTGAAGTTGACCATGGCAAATTGCTTGTTTTCTATTAAGCTTGGTACAGTGTTCTGTACCAAGCTTAATAAAAAACAAGCATTTGAGAAGCTGACAAGCGAGGGCAGCTTTGTGCCATTGTGCCGAAAAGAATTAGAGGTCGCTCTTGAATGCAGCATGCAGAAGATGGCACAGATGAACCTACTTGAAAGAAAGCATTTGAGAAGCTGATTAGCGAAGAAAGTTTTGGTGCTTTAACAAATGTGAAATATTGGTTACTAATTAATGCAGCCCAAAGAAAAGGCACCTTTCCCTTAAATGCACCCATGAGACTCGCACGCTGGGACCTTTGGGAAATGAAAGCAGGTGATTTGCTGCATGCGCCATAGAACAGCCATGTGGGGGTGCTGATTTTGCCGTCTCCAAAGTAACAGTCGCTCTTGAATGCAGCATGAAGAAAATGCCATCGGCGAGCCTGCATAGAATAAAGGGTTCTGTACAGGCATAAAGAAACCTAAAAAGTAACCTACGCCGGGATTTGAACTCTGGACCCCACGGGCAGAAACAGGCGCCTTACCCATTACACCACAGGAACCTAGACAAGATGTGGTAGGTTCCGGATGACTGTAAGAATCCATTGTCCCCTTGTGAATGTGCATTGACTGGCATGGCTGGAAATCCATCTTCTGCCTAATAAAGTCAATACCAACCTGAGGCCCTCTTCTAAAAGAGCCTGCCTAAATAGCTCAGTCGGTAGAGCGTACGGCTATGGTCAATAACCTGGTCCAAAAGGTTGTGGGTTCGATTCCCACCTGTGCTAGAAACTCAGCTCCATAGCAGTTCTGGTTCACTGTGCATAAACCAACTCTCAATAGTGATGGAAGGGCAAGTGCCAGAAGTCCATCATCTGCCTTCCACTTGGATGGCACTGTTTCCAACTGGGGTTGTCCTTCTAAGCTACGCCGGTATGTACTTCTATATCAGCCCAGGGGTTCCCCATCTAGCACCTTGCCCATACCTTTGCGTCAACTTGGTTATTTTTTCCTCATACAGAACCCTTTTGGGGTTTGCCTAGCATCAGCCTGAAGTTGACCATGGCAAATTGCTTGTTTTCTATTAAGCTTGGTACAGTGTTCTGTACCAAGCTTAATAAAAAACAAGCATTTGAGAAGCTGACAAGCGAGGGCAGCTTTGTGCCATTGTGCCGAAAAGAATTAGAGGTCGCTCTTGAATGCAGCATGCAGAAGATGGCACAGATGAACCTACTTGAAAGAAAGCATTTGAGAAGCTGATTAGCGAAGAAAGTTTTGGTGCTTTAACAAATGTGAAATATTGGTTACTAATTAATGCAGCCCAAAGAAAAGGCACCTTTCCCTTAAATGCACCCATGGGACTCGCACGCTGGGACCTTTGGGAAATGAAAGCAGGTGATTTGCTGCATGCGCCATAGAACAGCCATGTGGGGGTGCTGATTTTGCCGTCTCCAAAGTAACAGTCGCTCTTGAATGCAGCATGAAGAAAATGCCATCGGCGAGCCTGCATAGAATAAAGGGTTCTGTACAGGCATAAAGAAACCTAAAAAGTAACCTACGCCGGGATTTGAACTCTGGACCCCACGGGCAGAAACAGGCGCCTTACCCATTACACCACAGGAACCTAGACAAGATGTGGTAGGTTCCGGATGACTGTAAGAATCCATTGTCCCCTTGTGAATGTGCATTGACTGGCATGGCTGGAAATCCATCTTCTGCCTAATAAAGTCAATACCAACCTGAGGCCCTCTTCTAAAAGAGCCTGCCTAAATAGCTCAGTCGGTAGAGCGTACGGCTATGGTCAATAACCTGGTCCAAAAGGTTGTGGGTTCGATTCCCACCTCTGCTAGAAACTCAGCTCCATAGCAGTTCTGGTTCACTGTGCATTAACCAACTCTCAATAGTGATGGAAGGGCAAGTGCCAGAAGTCCATCATCTGCCTTCCACTTGGCTGGCCCTTTTTCCAACTGGGGTTGTCCTTCTAAGCTACGCCGGTATGTACTTCTATATCAGCCCAGGGGTTCCCCATCTAGCACCTTGCCCTTACCTTTGCGTCAACTTGGTTATTTTTTCCTCATACAGAACCCTTTTGGGGTTTGCCTAGCATCAGCCTGAAGTTGACCATGGCAAATTGCTTGTTTTCTATTAAGCTTAGTACAGTGTTCTGTACCAAGCTTAATAAAAAACAAGCATTTGAGAAGCTGACAAGTGAGGGCAGCTTTGTGCCATTGTGCCGAAAAGAATTAGAGGTCGCTCTTGAATGCAGCATGCAGAAGATGGCACAGATGAACCTACTTGAAAGAAAGCATTTGAGAAACTGATTAGCGAAGAAAGTTTTGGTGCTTTAACAAATGTGAAATATTGGTTACTAATTAATGCAGCCCAAAGAAAAGGCACCTTTCCCTTAAATGCACCCATGAGACTTGCACGCTGGGACCTTTGGGAAATGAAAGCAGGTGATTTGCTGCATGCGCCATAGAACAGCCATGTGGGGGTGCTGATTTTGCCGTCTCCAAAGTAACAGTCGCTCTTGAATGCAGCATGAAGAAAATGCCATCGGCGAGCCTGCATAGAATAAAGGGTTCTGTACAGGCATAAAGAAACCTAAAAAGTAACCTACGCCGGGATTTGAACTCTGGACCCAACGGGCAGAAACAGGCGCCTTACCCATTACACCACAGGAACCTAGACAAGATGTGGTAGGTTCCGGATGACTGTAAGAATCCATTGTCCCCTTGTGAATGTGCATTGACTGGCATGGCTGGAAATCCATCTTCTGCCTAATAAAGTCAATACCAACCTGAGGCCCACTTCTAAAAGAGCCTGCCTAAATAGCTCAGTCGGTAGAGCGTACGGCTATTGTCAATAACCTGGTCCAAAAGGTTGTGGGTTCGATTCCCACCTGTGCTAGAAACTCAGCTCCATAGCAGTTCTGGTTCACTGTGCATAAACCAACTCTCAATAGTGATGGAAGGGCAAGTGCCAGAAGTCCATCATCTGCCTTCCACTTGGATGGCACTGTTTCCAACTGGGGTTGTCCTTCTAAGCTACGCCGGTATGTACTTCTATATCAGCCCAGGGGTTCCCCATCTAGCACCTTGCCCTTACCTTTGCGTCAACTTGGTTATTTTTTCCTCATACAGAACCCTTTTGGGGTTTGCCTAGCATCAGCCTGAAGTTGACCATGGCAAATTGCTTGTTTTCTATTAAGCTTGGTACAGTGTTCTGTACCAAGCTTAATAAAAAACAAGCATTTGAGAAGCTGACAAGCGAGGGCAGCTTTGTGCCATTGTGCCGAAAAGAATTAGAGGTCGCTCTTGAATGCAGCATGCAGAAGATGGCACAGATGAACCTACTTGAAAGAAAGCATTTGAGAAGCTGATTAGCGAAGAAAGTTTTGGTGCTTTAACAAATGTGAAATATTGGTTACTAATTAATGCAGCCCGAAGAAAAGGCACCTTTCCCTTAAATGCACCCATGGGACTCGCACGCTGGGACCTTTGGGAAATGAAAGCAGGTGATTTGCTGCATGCGCCATAGAACAGCCATGTGGGGGTGCTGATTTTGCCGTCTCCAAAGTAACAGTCGCTCTTGAATGCAGCATGAAGAAAATGCCATCGGCGAGCCTGCATAGAATAAAGGGTTCTGTACAGGCATAAAGAAACCTAAAAAGTAACCTACGCCGGGATTTGAACTCTGGAGCCCAGGGGCAGAAACAGGCGCCTTACCCATTACACCACAGGAACCTAGACAAGTTGTGGAAGGTTCCGGATGACTGTAAGAATCCATTGTCCCCTTGTGAATGTGCATTGACTGGCATGGCTGGAAATCCATCTTCTGCCTAATAAAGTCAATACCAACCTGAGGCCCACTTCTAAAAGAGCCTGCCTAAATAGCTCAGTCGGTAGAGCGTACGGCTATTGTCAATAACCTGGTCCAAAAGGTTGTGGGTTCGATTCCCACCTGTGCTAGAAACTCAGCTCCATAGCAGTTCTGGTTCACTGTGCATAAACCAACTCTCAATAGTGATGGAAGGGCAAGTGCCAGAAGTCCATCATCTGCCTTCCACTTGGATGGCACTGTTTCCAACTGGGGTTGTCCTTATAAGCTACGCCGGTATGTACTTCTATATCAGCCCAGGGGTTCCCCATCTAGCACCTTGCCCTTACCTTTGCGTCAACTTGGTTATTTTTTCCTCATACAGAACCCTTTTGGGGTTTGCCTAGCATCAGCCTGAAGTTGACCATGGCAAATTGCTTGTTTTCTATTAAGCTTGGTACAGTGTTCTGTACCAAGCTTAATAAAAAACAAGCATTTGAGAAGCTGACAAGCGAGGGCAGCTTTGTGCCATTGTGCCGAAAAGAATTAGAGGTCGCTCTTGAATGCAGCATGCAGAAGATGGCACAGATGAACCTACTTGAAAGAAAGCATTTGAGAAGCTGATTAGCGAAGAAAGTTTTGGTGCTTTAACAAATGTGAAATATTGGTTACTAATTAATGCAGCCCAAAGAAAAGGCACCTTTCCCTTAAATGCACCCATGAGACTCGCACGCTGGGACCTTTGGGAAATGAAAGCAGGTGATTTGCTGCATGCGCCATAGAACAGCCATGTGGGGGTGCTGATTTTGCCGTCTCCAAAGTAACAGTCGCTCTTGAATGCAGCATGAAGAAAATGCCATCGGCGAGCCTGCATAGAATAAAGGGTTCTGTACAGGCATAAAGAAACCTAAAAAGTAACCTACGCCGGGATTTGAACTCTGGACCCCACGGGCAGAAACAGGCGCCTTACCCATTACACCACAGGAACCTAGACAAGATGTGGTAGGTTCCGGATGACTGTAAGAATCCATTGTCCCCTTGTGAATGTGCATTGACTGGCATGGCTGGAAATCCATCTTCTGCCTAATAAAGTCAATACCAACCTGAGGCCCTCTTCTAAAAGAGCCTGCCTAAATAGCTCAGTCGGTAGAGCGTACGGCTATGGTCAATAACCTGGTCCAAAAGGTTGTGGGTTCGATTCCCACCTGTGCTAGAAACTCAGCTCCATAGCAGTTCTGGTTCACTGTGCATAAACCAACTCTCAATAGTGATGGAAGGGCAAGTGCCAGAAGTCCATCATCTGCCTTCCACTTGGATGGCACTGTTTCCAACTGGGGTTGTCCTTCTAAGCTACGCCGGTATGTACTTCTATATCAGCCCAGGGGTTCCCCATCTAGCACCTTGCCCTTACCTTTGCGTCAACTTGGTTATTTTTTCCTCATACAGAACCCTTTTGGGGTTTGCCTAGCATCAGCCTGAAGTTGACCATGGCAAATTGCTTGTTTTCTATTAAGCTTGGTACAGTGTTCTGTACCAAGCTTAATAAAAAACAAGCATTTGAGAAGCTGACAAGCGAGGGCAGCTTTGTGCCATTGTGCCGAAAAGAATTAGAGGTCGCTCTTGAATGCAGCATGCAGAAGATGGCACAGATGAACCTACTTGAAAGAAAGCATTTGAGAAGCTGATTAGCGAAGAAAGTTTTGGTGCTTTAACAAATGTGAAATATTGGTTACTAATTAATGCAGCCCGAAGAAAAGGCACCTTTCCCTTAAATGCACCCATGGGACTCGCACGCTGGGACCTTTGGGAAATGAAAGCAGGTGATTTGCTGCATGCGCCATAGAACAGCCATGTGGGGGTGCTGATTTTGCCGTCTCCAAAGTAACAGTCGCTCTTGAATGCAGCATGAAGAAAATGCCATCGGCGAGCCTGCATAGAATAAAGGGTTCTGTACAGGCATAAAGAAACCTAAAAAGTAACCTACGCCGGGATTTGAACTCTGGAGCCCACGGGCAGAAACAGGCGCCTTACCCATTACACCACAGGAACCTAGACAAGTTGTGGAAGGTTCCGGATGACTGTAAGAATCCATTGTCCCCTTGTGAATGTGCATTGACTGGCATGGCTGGAAATCCATCTTCTGCCTAATAAAGTCAATACCAACCTGAGGCCCACTTCTAAAAGAGCCTGCCTAAATAGCTCAGTCGGTAGAGCGTACGGCTATTGTCAATAACCTGGTCCAAAAGGTTGTGGGTTCGATTCCCACCTGTGCTAGAAACTCAGCTCCATAGCAGTTCTGGTTCACTGTGCATAAACCAACTCTCAATAGTGATGGAAGGGCAAGTGCCAGAAGTCCATCATCTGCCTTCCACTTGGATGGCACTGTTTCCAACTGGGGTTGTCCTTCTAAGCTACGCCGGTATGTACTTCTATATCAGCCCAGGGGTTCCCCATCTAGCACCTTGCCCTTACCTTTGCGTCAACTTGGTTATTTTTTCCTCATACAGAACCCTTTTGGGGTTTGCCTAGCATCAGCCTGAAGTTGACCATGGCAAATTGCTTGTTTTCTATTAAGCTTGGTACAGTGTTCTGTACCAAGCTTAATAAAAAACAAGCATTTGAGAAGCTGACAAGCGAGGGCAGCTTTGTGCCATTGTGCCGAAAAGAATTAGAGGTCGCTCTTGAATGCAGCATGCAGAAGATGGCACAGATGAACCTACTTGAAAGAAAGCATTTGAGAAGCTGATTAGCGAAGAAAGTTTTGGTGCTTTAACAAATGTGAAATATTGGTTACTAATTAATGCAGCCCGAAGAAAAGGCACCTTTCCCTTAAATGCACCCATGGGACTCGCACGCTGGGACCTTTGGGAAATGAAAGCAGGTGATTTGCTGCATGCGCCATAGAACAGCCATGTGGGGGTGCTGATTTTGCCGTCTCCAAAGTAACAGTCGCTCTTGAATGCAGCATGAAGAAAATGCCATCGGCGAGCCTGCATAGAATAAAGGGTTCTGTACAGGCATAAAGAAACCTAAAAAGTAACCTACGCCGGGATTTGAACTCTGGAGCCCACGGGCAGAAACAGGCGCCTTACCCATTACACCACAGGAACCTAGACAAGTTGTGGAAGGTTCCGGATGACTGTAAGAATCCATTGTCCCCTTGTGAATGTGCATTGACTGGCATGGCTGGAAATCCATCTTCTGCCTAATAAAGTCAATACCAACCTGAGGCCCACTTCTAAAAGAGCCTGCCTAAATAGCTCAGTCGGTAGAGCGTACGGCTATTGTCAATAACCTGGTCCAAAAGGTTGTGGGTTCGATTCCCACCTGTGCTAGAAACTCAGCTCCATAGCAGTTCTGGTTCACTGTGCATAAACCAACTCTCAATAGTGATGGAAGGGCAAGTGCCAGAAGTCCATCATCTGCCTTCCACTTGGATGGCACTGTTTCCAACTGGGGTTGTCCTTATAAGCTACGCCGGTATGTACTTCTATATCAGCCCAGGGGTTCCCCATCTAGCACCTTGCCCTTACCTTTGCGTCAACTTGGTTATTTTTTCCTCATACAGAACCCTTTTGGGGTTTGCCTAGCATCAGCCTGAAGTTGACCATGGCAAATTGCTTGTTTTCTATTAAGCTTGGTACAGTGTTCTGTACCAAGCTTAATAAAAAACAAGCATTTGAGAAGCTGACAAGCGAGGGCAGCTTTGTGCCATTGTGCCGAAAAGAATTAGAGGTCGCTCTTGAATGCAGCATGCAGAAGATGGCACAGATGAACCTACTTGAAAGAAAGCATTTGAGAAGCTGATTAGCGAAGAAAGTTTTGGTGCTTTAACAAATGTGAAATATTGGTTACTAATTAATGCAGCCCAAAGAAAAGGCACCTTTCCCTTAAATGCACCCATGAGACTCGCACGCTGGGACCTTTGGGAAATGAAAGCAGGTGATTTGCTGCATGCGCCATAGAACAGCCATGTGGGGGTGCTGATTTTGCCGTCTCCAAAGTAACAGTCGCTCTTGAATGCAGCATGAAGAAAATGCCATCGGCGAGCCTGCATAGAATAAAGGGTTCTGTACAGGCATAAAGAAACCTAAAAAGTAACCTACGCCGGGATTTGAACTCTGGACCCCACGGGCAGAAACAGGCGCCTTACCCATTACACCACAGGAACCTAGACAAGTTGTGGAAGGTTCCGGATGACTGTAAGAATCCATTGTCCCCTTGTGAATGTGCATTGACTGGCATGGCTGGAAATCCATCTTCTGCCTAATAAAGTCAATACCAACCTGAGGCCCACTTCTAAAAGAGCCTGCCTAAATAGCTCAGTCGGTAGAGCGTACGGCTATTGTCAATAACCTGGTCCAAAAGGTTGTGGGTTCGATTCCCACCTGTGCTAGAAACTCAGCTCCATAGCAGTTCTGGTTCACTGTGCATAAACCAACTCTCAATAGTGATGGAAGGGCAAGTGCCAGAAGTCCATCATCTGCCTTCCACTTGGATGGCACTGTTTCCAACTGGGGTTGTCCTTATAAGCTACGCCGGTATGTACTTCTATATCAGCCCAGGGGTTCCCCATCTAGCACCTTGCCCTTACCTTTGCGTCAACTTGGTTATTTTTTCCTCATACAGAACCCTTTTGGGGTTTGCCTAGCATCAGCCTGAAGTTGACCATGGCAAATTGCTTGTTTTCTATTAAGCTTGGTACAGTGTTCTGTACCAAGCTTAATAAAAAACAAGCATTTGAGAAGCTGACAAGCGAGGGCAGCTTTGTGCCATTGTGCCGAAAAGAATTAGAGGTCGCTCTTGAATGCAGCATGCAGAAGATGGCACAGATGAACCTACTTGAAAGAAAGCATTTGAGAAGCTGATTAGCGAAGAAAGTTTTGGTGCTTTAACAAATGTGAAATATTGGTTACTAATTAATGCAGCCCAAAGAAAAGGCACCTTTCCCTTAAATGCACCCATGAGACTCGCACGCTGGGACCTTTGGGAAATGAAAGCAGGTGATTTGCTGCATGCGCCATAGAACAGCCATGTGGGGGTGCTGATTTTGCCGTCTCCAAAGTAACAGTCGCTCTTGAATGCAGCATGAAGAAAATGCCATCGGCGAGCCTGCATAGAATAAAGGGTTCTGTACAGGCATAAAGAAACCTAAAAAGTAACCTACGCCGGGATTTGAACTCTGGACCCCACGGGCAGAAACAGGCGCCTTACCCATTACACCACAGGAACCTAGACAAGATGTGATAGGTTCCGGATGACTGTAAGAATCCATTGTCCCCTTGTGAATGTGCATTGACTGGCATGGCTGGAAATCCATCTTCTGCCTAATAAAGTCAATACCAACCTGAGGCCCACTTCTAAAAGAGCCTGCCTAAATAGCTCAGTCGGTAGAGCGTATGGCTATGGTCAATAACCTGGTCCAAAAGGTTGTGGGTTCGATTCCCACCTGTGCTAGAAACTCAGCTCCATAGCAGTTCTGGTTCACTGTGCATTAACAAACTCTCAATAGTGATGGAAGGGCAAGTGCCAGAAGTCCATCATCTGCCTTCCACTTGGCTGGCCCTTTTTCCAACTGGGGTTGTCCTTCTAAGCTACGCTGGTATGTACTTCTATATCAGCCCAGGGGTTCCCCATCTAGCACCTTGCCCTTACCTTTGCGTCAACTTGGTTATTTTTTCCTCATACAGAACCCTTTTGGGGTTTGCCTAGCATCAGCCTGAAGTTGACCATGGCAAATTGCTTGTTTTCTATTAAGCTTGGTACAGTGTTCTGTACCAAGCTTAATAAAAAACAAGCATTTGAGAAGCTGACAAGCGAGGGCAGCTTTGTGCCATTGTGCCGAAAAGAATTAGAGGTCGCTCTTGAATGCAGCATGCAGAAGATGGCACTGATGAACCTACTTGAAAGAAAGCATTTGAGAAGCTGATTAGCGAAGAAAGTTTTGGTGCTTTAACAAATGTGAAATATTGGTTACTAATTAATGCAGCCCGAAGAAAAGGCACCTTTCCCTTAAATGCACCCATGGGACTCGCACGCTGGGACCTTTGGGAAATGAAAGCAGGTGATTTGCTGCATGCGCCATAGAACAGCCATGTGGGGGTGCTGATTTTGCCGTCTCCAAAGTAACAGTCGCTCTTGAATGCAGCATGAAGAAAATGCCATCGGCGAGCCTGCATAGAATAAAGGGTTCTGTACAGGCATAAAGAAACCTAAAAAGTAACCTACGCCGGGATTTGAACTCTGGAGCCCACGGGCAGAAACAGGCGCCTTACCCATTACACCACAGGAACCTAGACAAGTTGTGGTAGGTTCCGGATGACTGTAAGAATCCATTGTCCCCTTGTGAATGTGCATTGACTGGCATGGCTGGAAATCCATCTTCTGCCTAATAAAGTCAATACCAACCTGAGGCCCTCTTCTAAAAGAGCCTGTCTAAATAGCTCAGTCGGTAGAGCGTACGGCTATGGTCAATAACCTGGTCCAAAAGGTTGTGGGTTCGATTCCCACCTCTGCTAGAAACTCAGCTCCATAGCAATTCTGGTTCACTGTGCATTAACCAACTCTCAATAGTGATGGAAGGGCAAGTGCCAGAAGTCCATCATCTGCCTTCCACTTGGCTGGCCCTTTTTCCAACTGGGGTTGTCCTTCTAAGCTACGCCGGTATGTACTTCTATATCAGCCCAGGGGTTCCCCATCTAGCACCTTGCCCTTACCTTTGCGTCAACTTGGTTATTTTTTCCTCATACAGAACCCTTTTGGGGTTTGCCTAGCATCAGCCTGAAGTTGACCATGGCAAATTGCTTGTTTTCTATTAAGCTTAGTACAGTGTTCTGTACCAAGCTTAATAAAAAACAAGCATTTGAGAAGCTGACAAGTGAGGGCAGCTTTGTGCCATTGTGCCGAAAAGAATTAGAGGTCGCTCTTGAATGCAGCATGCAGAAGATGGCACAGATGAACCTACTTGAAAGAAAGCATTTGAGAAGCTGATTAGCGAAGAAAGTTTTGGTGCTTTAACAAATGTGAAATATTGGTTACTAATTAATGCAGCCCAAAGAAAAGGCACCTTTCCCTTAAATGCACCCATGGGACTCGCACGCTGGGACCTTTGGAAATGAAAGCAGGTGATTTGCTGCATGCGCCATAGAACAGCCATGTGGGGGTGCTGATTTTGCCGTCTCCAAAGTAACAGTCGCTCTTGAATGCAGCATGAAGAAAATGCCATCGGCGAGCCTGCATAGAATAAAGGGTTCTGTACAGGCATAAAGAAACCTAAAAAGTAACCTACGCCGGGATTTGAACTCTGGACCCCACAGGCAGAAACAGGCGCCTTACCCATTACACCACAGGAACCTAGACAAGACTGTAAGAATCCATTGTCCCCTTGTGAATGTGCATTGACTGGAATGGCTGGAAATCCATCTTCTGCCTAATAAAGTCAATACCAACCTGAGGCCCACTTCTAAAAGAGCCTGCCTACATAGCTCAGTCGGTAGAGCGTACGGCTATGGTCAATAACCTGGTCCAAAAGGTTGTGGGTTCGATTCCCACCAGTGCTAGAAACTCAGCTCCATAGCAGTTCTGGTTCACTGTGCATTAACCAACTCTCAATAGTGATGGAAGGGCAAGTGCCAGAAGTCCATCATCTGCCTTCCACTTTCCAACTGGGGTTGTCCTTCTAAGCTACGCCGGTATGTACTTCTATATCAGCCCAGGGGTTCCCCATCTAGCACCTTACCTTTGCGTCAACTTGGTTATTTTTTCCTCATACAGAACCCTTTTGGGGTTTGCCTAGCATCAGCCTGAAGTTGACCATGGCAAATTGCTTGTTTTCTATTAAGCTTGGTACAGTGTTCTGTACCAAGCTTAATAAAAAACAAGCATTTGAGAAGCTGACAAGCGAGGGCAGCTTTGTGCCATTGTGCCGAAAAGAATTAGAGGTCGCTCTTGAATGCAGCATGCAGAAGATGCACAGATGAACCTACTTGAAAGAAAGCATTTGAGAAGCTGATTAGCGAAGAAAGTTTTGGTGCTTTAACAAATGTGAAATATTGGTTACTAATTAATGCAGCCCAAAGAAAAGGCACCTTTCCCTTAAATGCACCCATGAGACTCGCACGCTGGGACCTTTGGGAAATGAAAGCAGGTGATTTGCTGCATGCGCCATAGAACAGCCATGTGGGGGTGCTGATTTTGCCGTCTCCAAAGTAACAGTCGCTCTTGAATGCAGCATGAAGAAAATGCCATCGGCGAGCCTGCATAGAATAAAGGGTTCTGTACAGGCATAAAGAAACCTAAAAAGTAACCTACGCCGGGATTTGAACTCTGGACCCCACGGGCAGAAACAGGCGCCTTACCCATTACACCACAGGAACCTAGACAAGATGTGGTAGGTTCCGGATGACTGTAAGAATCCATTGTCCCCTTGTGAATGTGCATTGACTGGCATGGCTGGAAATCCATCTTCTGCCTAATAAAGTCAATACCAACCTGAGGCCCACTTCTAAAAGAGCCTGCCTAAATAGCTCAGTCGGTAGAGCGTATGGCTATGGTCAATAACCTGGTCCAAAAGGTTGTGGGTTCGATTCCCACCTGTGCTAGAAACTCAGCTCCATAGCAGTTCTGGTTCACTGTGCATTAACAAACTCTCAATAGTGATGGAAGGGCAAGTGCCAGAAGTCCATCATCTGCCTTCCACTTGGCTGGCCCTTTTTCCAACTGGGGTTGTCCTTCTAAGCTACGCCGGTATGTACTTCTATATCAGCCCAGGGGTTCCCCATCTAGCACCTTGCCCTTAC
The DNA here is from genome assembly GCA_038501925.1 of Xenopus petersii. Taxonomy (NCBI): domain Eukaryota; kingdom Metazoa; phylum Chordata; class Amphibia; order Anura; family Pipidae; genus Xenopus; species Xenopus petersii. The sequence goes on along the minus strand of CM076683.1, from coordinate 96,738,386 downwards.
CTTTGCGTCAACTTGGTTATTTTTTCCTCATACAGAACCCTTTTGGGGTTTGCCTAGCATCAGCCTGAAGTTGACCATGGCAAATTGCTTGTTTTCTATTAAGCTTGGTACAGTGTTCTGTACCAAGCTTAATAAAAAACAAGCATTTGAGAAGCTGACAAGCGAGGGCAGCTTTGTGCCATTGTGCCGAAAAGAATTAGAGGTCGCTCTTGAATGCAGCATGCAGAAGATGGCACAGATGAACCTACTTGAAAGAAAGCATTTGAGAAGCTGATTAGCGAAGAAAGTTTTGGTGCTTTAACAAATGTGAAATATTGGTTACTAATTAATGCAGCCCGAAGAAAAGGCACCTTTCCCTTAAATGCACCCATGGGACTCGCACGCTGGGACCTTTGGGAAATGAAAGCAGGTGATTTGCTGCATGAGCCATAGAACAGCCATGTGGGGGTGCTGATTTTGCCGTCTCCAAAGTAACAGTCGCTCTTGAATGCAGCATGAAGAAAATGCCATCGGCGAGCCTGCATAGAATAAAGGGTTCTGTACAGGCATAAAGAAACCTAAAAAGTAACCTACGCCGGGATTTGAACTCTGGAGCCCACGGCAGAAACAGGCGCCTTACCCATTACACCACAGGAACATAGACAAGTTGTGGTAGGTTCCGGATGACTGTAAGAATCCATTGTCCCCTTGTGAATGTGCATTGACTGGCATGGCTGGAAATCCATCTTCTGCCTAATAAAGTCAATACCAACCTGAGGCCCTCTTCTAAAAGAGCCTGTCTAAATAGCTCAGTCGGTAGAGCGTACGGCTATGGTCAATAACCTGGTCCAAAAGGTTGTGGGTTCGATTCCCACCTCTGCTAGAAACTCAGCTCCATAGCAATTCTGGTTCACTGTGCATTAACCAACTCTCAATAGTGATGGAAGGGCAAGTGCCAGAAGTCCATCATCTGCCTTCCACTTGGCTGGCCCTTTTTCCAACTGGGGTTGTCCTTCTAAGCTACGCCGGTATGTACTTCTATATCAGCCCAGGGGTTCCCCATCTAGCACCTTGCCCTTACCTTTGCGTCAACTTGGTTATTTTTTCCTCATACAGAACCCTTTTGGGGTTTGCCTAGCATCAGCCTGAAGTTGACCATGGCAAATTGCTTGTTTTCTATTAAGCTTAGTACAGTGTTCTGTACCAAGCTTAATAAAAAACAAGCATTTGAGAAGCTGACAAGTGAGGGCAGCTTTGTGCCATTGTGCCGAAAAGAATTAGAGGTCGCTCTTGAATGCAGCATGCAGAAGATGGCACAGATGAACCTACTTGAAAGAAAGCATTTGAGAAGCTGATTAGCGAAGAAAGTTTTGGTGCTTTAACAAATGTGAAATATTGGTTACTAATTAATGCAGCCCAAAGAAAAGGCACCTTTCCCTTAAATGCACCCATGGGACTCGCACGCTGGGACCTTTGGAAATGAAAGCAGGTGATTTGCTGCATGCGCCATAGAACAGCCATGTGGGGGTGCTGATTTTGCCGTCTCCAAAGTAACAGTCGCTCTTGAATGCAGCATGAAGAAAATGCCATCGGCGAGCCTGCATAGAATAAAGGGTTCTGTACAGGCATAAAGAAACCTAAAAAGTAACCTACGCCGGGATTTGAACTCTGGACCCCACGGGCAGAAACAGGCGCCTTACCCATTACACCACAGGAACCTAGACAAGATGTGTAGGTTCCGGATGACTGTAAGAATCCATTGTCCCCTTGTGAATGTGCATTGACTGGAATGGCTGGAAATCCATCTTCTGCCTAATAAAGTCAATACCAACCTGAGGCCCACTTCTAAAAGAGCCTGCCTACATAGCTCAGTCGGTAGAGCGTACGGCTATGGTCAATAACCTGGTCCAAAAGGTTGTGGGTTCGATTCCCACCAGTGCTAGAAACTCAGCTCCATAGCAGTTCTGGTTCACTGTGCATTAACCAACTCTCAATAGTGATGGAAGGGCAAGTGCCAGAAGTCCATCATCTGCCTTCCACTTTCCAACTGGGTTGTCCTTCTAAGCTACGCCGGTATGTACTTCTATATCAGCCCAGGGGTTCCCCATCTAGCACCTTACCTTTGCGTCAACTTGGTTATTTTTTCCTCATACAGAACCCTTTTGGGGTTTGCCTAGCATCAGCCTGAAGTTGACCATGGCAAATTGCTTGTTTCTATTAAGCTTGGTACAGTGTTCTGTACCAAGCTTAATAAAAAACAAGCATTTGAGAAGCTGACAAGCGAGGGCAGCTTTGTGCCATTGTGCCGAAAAGAATTAGAGGTCGCTCTTGAATGCAGCATGCAGAAGATGGCACAGATGAACCTACTTGAAAGAAAGCATTTGAGAAGCTGATTAGCGAAGAAAGTTTTGGTGCTTTAACAAATGTGAAATATTGGTTACTAATTAATGCAGCCCAAAGAAAAGGCACCTTTCCCTTAAATGCACCCATGAGACTCGCACGCTGGGACCTTTGGGAAATGAAAGCAGGTGATTTGCTGCATGCGCCATAGAACAGCCATGTGGGGGTGCTGATTTTGCCGTCTCCAAAGTAACAGTCGCTCTTGAATGCAGCATGAAGAAAATGCCATCGGCGAGCCTGCATAGAATAAAGGGTTCTGTACAGGCATAAAGAAACCTAAAAAGTAACCTACGCCGGGATTTGAACTCTGGACCCCACGGGCAGAAACAGGCGCCTTACCCATTACACCACAGGAACCTAGACAAGATGTGGTAGGTTCCGGATGACTGTAAGAATCCATTGTCCCCTTGTGAATGTGCATTGACTGGCATGGCTGGAAATCCATCTTCTGCCTAATAAAGTCAATACCAACCTGAGGCCCACTTCTAAAAGAGCCTGCCTAAATAGCTCAGTCGGTAGAGCGTATGGCTATGGTCAATAACCTGGTCCAAAAGGTTGTGGGTTCGATTCCCACCTGTGCTAGAAACTCAGCTCCATAGCAGTTCTGGTTCACTGTGCATTAACAAACTCTCAATAGTGATGGAAGGGCAAGTGCCAGAAGTCCATCATCTGCCTTCCACTTGGCTGGCCCTTTTTCCAACTGGGGTTGTCCTTCTAAGCTACGCCGGTATGTACTTCTATATCAGCCCAGGGGTTCCCCATCTAGCACCTTGCCCTTACCTTTGCGTCAACTTGGTTATTTTTTCCTCATACAGAACCCTTTTGGGGTTTGCCTAGCATCAGCCTGAAGTTGACCATGGCAAATTGCTTGTTTTCTATTAAGCTTGGTACAGTGTTCTGTACCAAGCTTAATAAAAAACAAGCATTTGAGAAGCTGACAAGCGAGGGCAGCTTTGTGCCATTGTGCCGAAAAGAATTAGAGGTCGCTCTTGAATGCAGCATGCAGAAGATGGCACAGATGAACCTACTTGAAAGAAAGCATTTGAGAAGCTGATTAGCGAAGAAAGTTTTGGTGCTTTAACAAATGTGAAATATTGGTTACTAATTAATGCAGCCCGAAGAAAAGGCACCTTTCCCTTAAATGCACCCATGGGACTCGCACGCTGGGACCTTTGGGAAATGAAAGCAGGTGATTTGCTGCATGAGCCATAGAACAGCCATGTGGGGGTGCTGATTTTGCCGTCTCCAAAGTAACAGTCGCTCTTGAATGCAGCATGAAGAAAATGCCATCGGCGAGCCTGCATAGAATAAAGGGTTCTGTACAGGCATAAAGAAACCTAAAAAGTAACCTACGCCGGGATTTGAACTCTGGACCCCACGGGCAGAAACAGGCGCCTTACCCATTACACCACAGGAACCTAGACAAGATGTGGTAGGTTCCGGATGACTGTAAGAATCCATTGTCCCCTTGTGAATGTGCATTGACTGGCATGGCTGGAAATCCATCTTCTGCCTAATAAAGTCAATACCAACCTGAGGCCCTCTTCTAAAAGAGCCTGCCTAAATAGCTCAGTCGGTAGAGCGTACGGCTATGGTCAATAACCTGGTCCAAAAGGTTGTGGGTTCGATTCCCACCTCTGCTAGAAACTCAGCTCCATAGCAGTTCTGGTTCACTGTGCATTAACCAACTCTCAATAGTGATGGAAGGGCAAGTGCCAGAAGTCCATCATCTGCCTTCCACTTGGCTGGCCCTTTTTCCAACTGGGGTTGTCCTTCTAAGCTACGCTGGTATGTACTTCTATATCAGCCCAGGGGTTCCCCATCTAGCACCTTGCCCTTACCTTTGCGTCAACTTGGTTATTTTTTCCTCATACAGAACCCTTTTGGGGTTTGCCTAGCATCAGCCTGAAGTTGACCATGGCAAATTGCTTGTTTTCTATTAAGCTTGGTACAGTGTTCTGTACCAAGCTTAATAAAAAACAAGCATTTGAGAAGCTGACAAGCGAGGGCAGCTTTGTGCCATTGTGCCGAAAAGAATTAGAGGTCGCTCTTGAATGCAGCATGCAGAAGATGGCACTGATGAACCTACTTGAAAGAAAGCATTTGAGAAGCTGATTAGCGAAGAAAGTTTTGGTGCTTTAACAAATGTGAAATATTGGTTACTAATTAATGCAGCCCGAAGAAAAGGCACCTTTCCCTTAAATGCACCCATGGGACTCGCACGCTGGGACCTTTGGGAAATGAAAGCAGGTGATTTGCTGCATGCGCCATAGAACAGCCATGTGGGGGTGCTGATTTTGCCGTCTCCAAAGTAACAGTCGCTCTTGAATGCAGCATGAAGAAAATGCCATCGGCGAGCCTGCATAGAATAAAGGGTTCTGTACAGGCATAAAGAAACCTAAAAAGTAACCTACGCCGGGATTTGAACTCTGGAGCCCACGGGCAGAAACAGGCGCCTTACCCATTACACCACAGGAACATAGACAAGTTGTGGTAGGTTCCGGATGACTGTAAGAATCCATTGTCCCCTTGTGAATGTGCATTGACTGGCATGGCTGGAAATCCATCTTCTGCCTAATAAAGTCAATACCAACCTGAGGCCCTTTTCTAAAAGAGCCTGCCTAAATAGCTCAGTCGGTAGAGCGTACGGCTATGGTCAATAACCTGGTCCAAAAGGTTGTGGGTTCGATTCCCACCTCTGCTAGAAACTCAGCTCCATAGCAGTTCTGGTTCACTGTGCATTAACCAACTCTCAATAGTGATGGAAGGGCAAGTGCCAGAAGTCCATCATCTGCCTTCCACTTGGCTGGCCCTTTTTCCAACTGGGGTTGTCCTTCTAAGCTACGCTGGTATGTACTTCTATATCAGCCCAGGGGTTCCCCATCTAGCACCTTGCCCTTACCTTTGCGTCAACTTGGTTATTTTTTCCTCATACAGAACCCTTTTGGGGTTTGCCTAGCATCAGCCTGAAGTTGACCATGGCAAATTGCTTGTTTTCTATTAAGCTTAGTACAGTGTTCTGTACCAAGCTTAATAAAAAACAAGCATTTGAGAAGCTGACAAGTGAGGGCAGCTTTGTGCCATTGTGCCGAAAAGAATTAGAGGTCGCTCTTGAATGCAGCATGCAGAAGATGGCACAGATGAACCTACTTGAAAGAAAGCATTTGAGAAGCTGATTAGCGAAGAAAGTTTTGGTGCTTTAACAAATGTGAAATATTGGTTACTAATTAATGCAGCCCAAAGAAAAGGCACCTTTCCCTTAAATGCACCCATGGGACTCGCACGCTGGGACCTTTGGGAAATGAAAGCAGGTGATTTGCTGCATGCGCCATAGAACAGCCATGTGGGGGTGCTGATTTTGCCGTCTCCAAAGTAACAGTCGCTCTTGAATGCAGCATGAAGAAAATGCCATCGGCGAGCCTGCATAGAATAAAGGGTTCTGTACAGGCATAAAGAAACCTAAAAAGTAACCTACGCCGGGATTTGAACTCTGGACCCCACGGGCAGAAACAGGCGCCTTACCCATTACACCACAGGAACCTAGACAAGATGTGGTAGGTTCCGGATGACTGTAAGAATCCATTGTCCCCTTGTGAATGTGCATTGACTGGAATGGCTGGAAATCCATCTTCTGCCTAATAAAGTCAATACCAACCTGAGGCCCACTTCTAAAAGAGCCTGCCTAAATAGCTCAGTCGGTAGAGCGTACGGCTATGGTCAATAACCTGGTCCAAAAGGTTGTGGGTTCGATTCCCACCTGTGCTAGAAACTCAGCTCCATAGCAGTTCTGGTTCACTGTGCATTAACCAACTCTCAATAGTGATGGAAGGGCAAGTGCCAGAAGTCCATCATCTGCCTTCCACTTTCCAACTGGGGTTGTCCTTCTAAGCTACGCCGGTATGTACTTCTATATCAGCCCAGGGGTTCCCCATCTAGCACCTTACCTTTGCGTCAACTTGGTTATTTTTTCCTCATACAGAACCCTTTTGGGGTTTGCCTAGCATCAGCCTGAAGTTGACCATGGCAAATTGCTTGTTTTCTATTAAGCTTGGTACAGTGTTCTGTACCAAGCTTAATAAAAAACAAGCATTTGAGAAGCTGACAAGCGAGGGCAGCTTTGTGCCATTGTGCCGAAAAGAATTAGAGGTCGCTCTTGAATGCAGCATGCAGAAGATGGCACAGATGAACCTACTTGAAAGAAAGCATTTGAGAAGCTGATTAGCGAAGAAAGTTTTGGTGCTTTAACAAATGTGAAATATTGGTTACTAATTAATGCAGCCCAAAGAAAAGGCACCTTTCCCTTAAATGCACCCATGAGACTCGCACGCTGGGACCTTTGGGAAATGAAAGCAGGTGATTTGCTGCATGCGCCATAGAACAGCCATGTGGGGGTGCTGATTTTGCCGTCTCCAAAGTAACAGTCGCTCTTGAATGCAGCATGAAGAAAATGCCATCGGCGAGCCTGCATAGAATAAAGGGTTCTGTACAGGCATAAAGAAACCTAAAAAGTAACCTACGCCGGGATTTGAACTCTGGACCCCACGGGCAGAAACAGGCGCCTTACCCATTACACCACAGGAACCTAGACAAGATGTGGTAAGTTCCGGATGACTGTAAGAATCCATTGTCCCCTTGTGAATGTGCATTGACTGGCATGGCTGGAAATCCATCTTCTGCCTAATAAAGTCAATACCAACCTGAGGCCCTCTTCTAAAAGAGCCTGCCTAAATAGCTCAGTCGGTAGAGCGTACGGCTATGGTCAATAACCTGGTCCAAAAGGTTGTGGGTTCGATTCCCACCTCTGCTAGAAACTCAGCTCCATAGCAGTTCTGGTTCACTGTGCATTAACCAACTCTCAATAGTGATGGAAGGGCAAGTGCCAGAAGTCCATCATCTGCCTTCCACTTGGCTGGCCCTTTTTCCAACTGGGGTTGTCCTTCTAAGCTACGCTGGTATGTACTTCTATATCAGCCCAGGGGTTCCCCATCTAGCACCTTGCCCTTACCTTTGCGTCAACTTGGTTATTTTTTCCTCATACAGAACCCTTTTGGGGTTTGCCTAGCATCAGCCTGAAGTTGACCATGGCAAATTGCTTGTTTTCTATTAAGCTTGGTACAGTGTTCTGTACCAAGCTTAATAAAAAACAAGCATTTGAGAAGCTGACAAGCGAGGGCAGCTTTGTGCCATTGTGCCGAAAAGAATTAGAGATCGCTCTTGAATGCAGCATGCAGAAGATGGCACTGATGAACCTACTTGAAAGAAAGCATTTGAGAAGCTGATTAGCGAAGAAAGTTTTGGTGCTTTAACAAATGTGAAATATTGGTTACTAATTAATGCAGCCCGAAGAAAAGGCACCTTTCCCTTAAATGCACCCATGGGACTCGCACGCTGGGACCTTTGGGAAATGAAAGCAGGTGATTTGCTGCATGCGCCATAGAACAGCCATGTGGGGGTGCTGATTTTGCCGTCTCCAAAGTAACAGTCGCTCTTGAATGCAGCATGAAGAAAATGCCATCGGCGAGCCTGCATAGAATAAAGAGTTCTGTACAGGCATAAAGAAACCTAAAAAGTAACCTACGCCGGGATTTGAACTCTGGAGCCCACGGGCAGAAACAGGTGCCTTACCCATTACACCACAGGAACCTAGACAAGTTGTGGTAGGTTCCGGATGACTGTAAGAATCCATTGTCCCCTTGTGAATGTGCATTGACTGGCATGGCTGGAAATCCATCTTCTGCCTAATAAAGTCAATACCAACCTGAGGCCCTCTTCTAAAAGAGCCTGTCTAAATAGCTCAGTCGGTAGAGCGTACGGCTATGGTCAATAACCTGGTCCAAAAGGTTGTGGGTTCGATTCCCACCTGTGCTAGAAACTCAGCTCCATAGCAGTTCTGGTTCACTGTGCATTAACCAACTCTCAATAGTGATGGAAGGGCAAGTGCCAGAAGTCCATCATCTGCCTTCCACTTTCCAATTGGGGTTGTCCTTCTAAGCTACGCCGGTATGTACTTCTATATCAGCCCAGGGGTTCCCCATCTAGCACCTTACCTTTGCGTCAACTTGGTTATTTTTTCCTCATACAGAACCCTTTTGGGGTTTGCCTAGCATCAGCCTGAAGTTGACCATGGCAAATTGCTTGTTTTCTATTAAGCTTGGTACAGTGTTCTGTACCAAGCTTAATAAAAAACAAGCATTTGAGAAGCTGACAAGCGAGGGCAGCTTTGTGCCATTGTGCCGAAAAGAATTAGAGGTCGCTCTTGAATGCAGCATGCAGAAGATGGCACAGATGAACCTACTTGAAAGAAAGCATTTGAGAAGCTGATTAGCGAAGAAAGTTTTGGTGCTTTAACAAATGTGAAATATTGGTTACTAATTAATGCAGCCCAAAGAAAAGGCACCTTTCCCTTAAATGCACCCATGAGACTCGCACGCTGGGACCTTTGGGAAATGAAAGCAGGTGATTTGCTGCATGCGCCATAGAACAGCCATGTGGGGGTGCTGATTTTGCCGTCTCCAAAGTAACAGTCGCTCTTGAATGCAGCATGAAGAAAATGCCATCGGCGAGCCTGCATAGAATAAAGGGTTCTGTACAGGCATAAAGAAACCTAAAAAGTAACCTACGCCGGGATTTGAACTCTGGACCCCACGGGCAGAAACAGGCGCCTTACCCATTACACCACAGGAACCTAGACAAGATGTGGTAGGTTCCGGATGACTGTAAGAATCCATTGTCCCCTTGTGAATGTGCATTGACTGGCATGGCTGGAAATCCATCTTCTGCCTAATAAAGTCAATACCAACCTGAGGCCCACTTCTAAAAGAGCCTGCCTAAATAGCTCAGTCGGTAGAGCGTATGGCTATGGTCAATAACCTGGTCCAAAAGGTTGTGGGTTCGATTCCCACCTGTGCTAGAAACTCAGCTCCATAGCAGTTCTGGTTCACTGTGCATTAACAAACTCTCAATAGTGATGGAAGGGCAAGTGCCAGAAGTCCATCATCTGCCTTCCACTTGGCTGGCCCTTTTTCCAACTGGGGTTGTCCTTCTAAGCTACGCCGGTATGTACTTCTATATCAGCCCAGGGGTTCCCCATCTAGCACCTTGCCCTTACCTTTGCGTCAACTTGGTTATTTTTTCCTCATACAGAACCCTTTTGGGGTTTGCCTAGCATCAGCCTGAAGTTGACCATGGCAAATTGCTTGTTTTCTATTAAGCTTGGTACAGTGTTCTGTACCAAGCTTAATAAAAAACAAGCATTTGAGAAGCTGACAAGCGAGGGCAGCTTTGTGCCATTGTGCCGAAAAGAATTAGAGGTCGCTCTTGAATGCAGCATGCAGAAGATGGCACAGATGAACCTACTTGAAAGAAAGCATTTGAGAAGCTGATTAGCGAAGAAAGTTTTGGTGCTTTAACAAATGTGAAATATTGGTTACTAATTAATGCAGCCCGAAAAAAAGGCACCTTTCCCTTAAATGCACCCATGGGACTCGCACGCTGGGACCTTTGGGAAATGAAAGCAGGTGATTTGCTGCATGAGCCATAGAACAGCCATGTGGGGGTGCTGATTTTGCCGTCTCCAAAGTAACAGTCGCTCTTGAATGCAGCATGAAGAAAATGCTATCGGCGAGCCTGCATAGAATAAAGGGTTCTGTACAGGCATAAAGAAACCTAAAAAGTAACCTACGCCGGGATTTGAACTCTGGAGCCCACGGGCAGAAACAGGCGCCTTACCCATTACACCACAGGAACCTAGACAAGATGTGGTAGGTTCCGGATGACTGTAAGAATCCATTGTCCCCCTTGTGAATGTGCATTGACTGGCATGGCTGGAAATCCATCTTCTGCCTAATAAAGTCAATACCAACCTGAGGCCCTCTTCTAAAAGAGCCTGCCTAAATAGCTCAGTCGGTAGAAGCGTACGGCTATGGTCAATAACCTGGTCCAAAAGGTTGTGGGTTCGATTCCCACCTCTGCTAGAAACTCAGCTCCATAGCAGTTCTGGTTCACTGTGCATTAACCAACTCTCAATAGTGATGGAAGGGCAAGTGCCAGAAGTCCATCATCTGCCTTCCACTTGGCTGGCCCTTTTTCCAACTGGGGTTGTCCTTCTAAGCTACGCTGGTATGTACTTCTATATCAGCCCAGGGGTTCCCCATCTAGCACCTTGCCCTTACCTTTGCGTCAACTTGGTTATTTTTTCCTCATACAGAACCCTTTTGGGGTTTGCCTAGCATCAGCCTGAAGTTGACCATGGCAAATTGCTTGTTTTCTATTAAGCTTGGTACAGTGTTCTGTACCAAGCTTAATAAAAAACAAGCATTTGAGAAGCTGACAAGCGAGGGCAGCTTTGTGCCATTGTGCCGAAAAGAATTAGAGATCGCTCTTGAATGCAGCATGCAGAAGATGGCACTGATGAACCTACTTGAAAGAAAGCATTTGAGAAGCTGATTAGCGAAGAAAGTTTTGGTGCTTTAACAAATGTGAAATATTGGTTACTAATTAATGCAGCCCGAAGAAAAGGCACCTTTCCCTTAAATGCACCCATGGGACTCGCACGCTGGACCTTTGGGAAATGAAAGCAGGTGATTTGCTGCATGCGCCATAGAACAGCCATGTGGGGGTGCTGATTTTGCCGTCTCCAAAGTAACAGTCGCTCTTGAATGCAGCATGAAGAAAATGCCATCGGCGAGCCTGCATAGAATAAAGGGTTCTGTACAGGCATAAAGAAACCTAAAAAGTAACCTACGCCGGGATTTGAACTCTGGAGCCCACGGGCAGAAACAGGTGCCTTACCCATTACACCACAGGAACCTAGACAAGTTGTGGTAGGTTCCGGATGACTGTAAGAATCCATTGTCCCCTTGTGAATGTGCATTGACTGGCATGGCTGGAAAATCATCTTCTGCCTAATAAAGTCAATACCAACCTGAGGCCCTCTTCTAAAAGAGCCTGTCTAAATAGCTCAGTCGGTAGAGCGTACGGCTATGGTCAATAACCTGGTCCAAAAGGTTGTGGGTTCGATTCCCACCTCTGCTAGAAACTCAGCTCCATAGCAATTCTGGTTCACTGTGCATTAACCAACTCTCAATAGTGATGGAAGGGTAAGTGCCAGAAGTCCATCATCTGCCTTCCACTTGGCTGGCCCTTTTTCCAACTGGGGTTGTCCTTCTAAGCTACGCCGGTATGTACTTCTATATCAGCCCAGGGGTTCCCCATCTAGCACCTTGCCCTTACCTTTGCGTCAACTTGGTTATTTTTTCCTCATACAGAACCCTTTTGGGGTTTGCCTAGCATCAGCCTGAAGTTGACCATGGCAAATTGCTTGTTTTCTATTAAGCTTAGTACAGTGTTCTGTACCAAGCTTAATAAAAAACAAGCATTTGAGAAGCTGACAAGTGAGGGCAGCTTTGTGCCATTGTGCCGAAAAGAATTAGAGGTCGCTCTTGAATGCAGCATGCAGAAGATGGCACAGATGAACCTACTTGAAAGAAAGCATTTGAGAAGCTGATTAGCGAAGAAAGTTTTGGTGCTTTAACAAATGTGAAATATTGGTTACTAATTAATGCAGCCCAAAGAAAAGGCACCTTTCCCTTAAATGCACCCATGGGACTCGCACGCTGGGACCTTTGGGAAATGAAAGCAGGTGATTTGCTGCATGCGCCATAGAACAGCCATGTGGGGGTGCTGATTTTGCCGTCTCCAAAGTAACAGTCGCTCTTGAATGCAGCATGAAGAAAATGCCATCGGCGAGCCTGCATAGAATAAAGGGTTCTGTACAGGCATAAAGAAACCTAAAAAGTAACCTACGCTGGGATTTGAACTCTGGACCCCACGGGCAGAAACAGGCGCCTTACCCATTACACCACAGGAACCTAGACAAGATGTGGTAGGTTCCGGATGACTGTAAGAATCCATTGTCCCCTTGTGAATGTGCATTGACTGGAATGGCTGGAAATCCATCTTCTGCCTAATAAAGTCAATACCAACCTGAGGCCCACTTCTAAAAGAGCCTGCCTAAATAGCTCAGTCGGTAGAGCGTACGGCTATGGTCAATAACCTGGTCCAAAAGGTTGTGGGTTCGATTCCCACCTGTGCTAGAAACTCAGCTCCATAGCAGTTCTGGTTCACTGTGCATTAACCAACTCTCAATAGTGATGGAAGGGCAAGTGCCAGAAGTCCATCATCTGCCTTCCACTTTCCAACTGGGGTTGTCCTTCTAAGCTACGCCGGTATGTACTTCTATATCAGCCCAGGGGTTCCCCATCTAGCACCTTACCTTTGCGTCAACTTGGTTATTTTTTCCTCATACAGAACCCTTTTGGGGTTTGCCTAGCATCAGCCTGAAGTTGACCATGGCAAATTGCTTGTTTTCTATTAAGCTTGGTACAGTGTTCTGTACCAAGCTTAATAAAAAACAAGCATTTGAGAAGCTGACAAGCGAGGGCAGCTTTGTGCCATTGTGCCGAAAAGAATTAGAGGTCGCTCTTGAATGCAGCATGCAGAAGATGGCACAGATGAACCTACTTGAAAGAAAGCATTTGAGAAGCTGATTAGCGAAGAAAGTTTTGGTGCTTTAACAAATGTGAAATATTGGTTACTAATTAATGCAGCCCAAAGAAAAGGCACCTTTCCCTTAAATGCACCCATGAGACTCGCACGCTGGGACCTTTGGGAAATGAAAGCAGGTGATTTGCTGCATGCGCCATAGAACAGCCATGTGGGGGTGCTGATTTTGCCGTCTCCAAAGTAACAGTCGCTCTTGAATGCAGCATGAAGAAAATGCCATCGGCGAGCCTGCATAGAATAAAGGGTTCTGTACAGGCATAAAGAAACCTAAAAAGTAACCTACGCCAGGATTTGAACTCTGGACCCCACGGGCAGAAACAGGCGCCTTACCCATTACACCACAGGAACCTAGACAAGATGTGGTAGGTTCCGGATGACTGTAAGAATCCATTGTCCCCTTGTGAATGTGCATTGACTGGCATGGCTGGAAATCCATCTTCTGCCTAATAAAGTCAATACCAACCTGAGGCCCACTTCTAAAAGAGCCTGCCTAAATAGCTCAGTCGGTAGAGCGTATGGCTATGGTCAATAACCTGGTCCAAAAGGTTGTGGGTTCGATTCCCACCTGTGCTAGAAACTCAGCTCCATAGCAGTTCTGGTTCACTGTGCATTAACAAACTCTCAATAGTGATGGAAGGGCAAGTGCCAGAAGTCCATCATCTGCCTTCCACTTGGCTGGCCCTTTTTCCAACTGGGGTTGTCCTTCTAAGCTACGCCGGTATGTACTTCTATATCAGCCCAGGGGTTCCCCATCTAGCACCTTGCCCTTACCTTTGCGTCAACTTGGTTATTTTTTCCTCATACAGAACCCTTTTGGGGTTTGCCTAGCATCAGCCTGAAGTTGACCATGGCAAATTGCTTGTTTTCTATTAAGCTTGGTACAGTGTTCTGTACCAAGCTTAATAAAAAACAAGCATTTGAGAAGCTGACAAGCGAGGGCAGCTTTGTGCCATTGTGCCGAAAAGAATTAGAGGTCGCTCTTGAATGCAGCATGCAGAAGATGGCACAGATGAACCTACTTGAAAGAAAGCATTTGAGAAGCTGATTAGCGAAGAAAGTTTTGGTGCTTTAACAAATGTGAAATATTGGTTACTAATTAATGCAGCCCGAAAAAAAGGCACCTTTCCCTTAAATGCACCCATGGGACTCGCACGCTGGGACCTTTGGGAAATGAAAGCAGGTGATTTGCTGCATGAGCCATAGAACAGCCATGTGGGGGTGCTGATTTTGCCGTCTCCAAAGTAACAGTCGCTCTTGAATGCAGCATGAAGAAAATGCCATCGGCGAGCCTGCATAGAATAAAGGGTTCTGTACAGGCATAAAGAAACCTAAAAAGTAACCTACGCCGGGATTTGAACTCTGGAGCCCACGGGCAGAAACAGGCGCCTTACCCATTACACCACAGGAACCTAGACAAGATGTGGTAGGTTCCGGATGACTGTAAGAATCCATTGTCCCCTTGTGAATGTGCATTGACTGGCATGGCTGGAAATCCATCTTCTGCCTAATAAAGTCAATACCAACCTGAGGCCCTCTTCTAAAAGAGCCTGCCTAAATAGCTCAGTCGGTAGAGCGTACGGCTATGGTCAATAACCTGGTCCAAAAGGTTGTGGGTTCGATTCCCACCTCTGCTAGAAACTCAGCTCCATAGCAGTTCTGGTTCACTGTGCATTAACCAACTCTCAATAGTGATGGAAGGGCAAGTGCCAGAAGTCCATCATCTGCCTTCCACTTGGCTGGCCCTTTTTCCAACTGGGGTTGTCCTTCTAAGCTACGCTGGTATGTACTTCTATATCAGCCCAGGGGTTCCCCATCTAGCACCTTGCCCTTACCTTTGCGTCAACTTGGTTATTTTTTCCTCATACAGAACCCTTTTGGGGTTTGCCTAGCATCAGCCTGAAGTTGACCATGGCAAATTGCTTGTTTTCTATTAAGCTTGGTACAGTGTTCTGTACCAAGCTTAATAAAAAACAAGCATTTGAGAAGCTGACAAGCGAGGGCAGCTTTGTGCCATTGTGCCGAAAAGAATTAGAGATCGCTCTTGAATGCAGCATGCAGAAGATGGCACTGATGAACCTACTTGAAAGAAAGCATTTGAGAAGCTGATTAGCGAAGAAAGTTTTGGTTCTTTAACAAATGTGAAATATTGGTTACTAATTAATGCAGCCCGAAGAAAAGGCACCTTTCCCTTAAATGCACCCATGGGACTCGCACGCTGGGACCTTTGGGAAATGAAAGCAGGTGATTTGCTGCATGCGCCATAGAACAGCCATGTGGGGGTGCTGATTTTGCCGTCTCCAAAGTAACAGTCGCTCTTGAATGCAGCATGAAGAAAATGCCATCGGCGAGCCTGCATAGAATAAAGGGTTCTGTACAGGCATAAAGAAACCTAAAAAGTAACCTACGCCGGGATTTGAACTCTGGAGCCCACGGGCAGAAACAGGTGCCTTACCCATTACACCACAGGAACCTAGACAAGTTGTGGTAGGTTCCGGATGACTGTAAGAATCCATTGTCCCCTTGTGAATGTGCATTGACTGGCATGGCTGGAAATCCATCTTCTGCCTAATAAAGTCAATACCAACCTGAGGCCCTCTTCTAAAAGAGCCTGTCTAAATAGCTCAGTCGGTAGAGCGTACGGCTATGGTCAATAACCTGGTCCAAAAGGTTGTGGGTTCGATTCCCACCTCTGCTAGAAACTCAGCTCCATAGCAATTCTGGTTCACTGTGCATTAGCCAACTCTCAATAGTGATGGAAGGGCAAGTGCCAGAAGTCCATCATCTGCCTTCCACTTGGCTGGCCCTTTTTCCAACTGGGGTTGTCCTTCTAAGCTACGCCGGTATGTACTTCTATATCAGCCCAGGGGTTCCCCATCTAGCACCTTGCCCTTACCTTTGCGTCAACTTGGTTATTTTTTCCTCATACAGAACCCTTTTGGGGTTTGCCTAGCATCAGCCTGAAGTTGACCATGGCAAATTGCTTGTTTTCTATTAAGCTTAGTACAGTGTTCTGTACCAAGCTTAATAAAAAACAAGCATTTGAGAAGCTGACAAGTGAGGGCAGCTTTGTGCCATTGTGCCGAAAAGAATTAGAGGTCGCTCTTGAATGCAGCATGCAGAAGATGGCACAGATGAACCTACTTGAAAGAAAGCATTTGAGAAGCTGATTAGCGAAGAAAGTTTTGGTGCTTTAACAAATGTGAAATATTGGTTACTAATTAATGCAGCCCAAAGAAAAGGCACCTTTCCCTTAAATGCACCCATGGGACTCGCACGCTGGGACCTTTGGGAAATGAAAGCAGGTGATTTGCTGCATGCGCCATAGAACAGCCATGTGGGGGTGCTGATTTTGTCGTCTCCAAAGTAACAGTCGCTCTTGAATGCAGCATGAAGAAAATGCCATCGGCGAGCCTGCATAGAATAAAGGGTTCTGTACAGGCATAAAGAAACCTAAAAAGTAACCTACGCTGGGATTTGAACTCTGGACCCCACGGGCAGAAACAGGCGCCTTACCCATTACACCACAGGAACCTAGACAAGATGTGGTAGGTTCCGGATGACTGTAAGAATCCATTGTCCCCTTGTGAATGTGCATTGACTGGAATGGCTGGAAATCCATCTTCTGCCTAATAAAGTCAATACCAACCTGAGGCCCACCTCTAAAAGAGCCTGCCTAAATAGCTCAGTCGGTAGAGCGTACGGCTATGGTCAATAACCTGGTCCAAAAGGTTGTGGGTTCGATTCCCACCTGTGCTAGAAACTCAGCTCCATAGCAGTTCTGGTTCACTGTGCATTAACCAACTCTCAATAGTGATGGAAGGGCAAGTGCCAGAAGTCCATCATCTGCCTTCCACTTTCCAACTGGGGTTGTCCTTCTAAGCTACGCCGGTATGTACTTCTATATCAGCCCAGGGGTTCCCCATCTAGCACCTTACCTTTGCGTCAACTTGGTTATTTTTTCCTCATACAGAACCCTTTTGGGGTTTGCCTAGCATCAGCCTGAAGTTGACCATGGCAAATTGCTTGTTTTCTATTAAGCTTGGTACAGTGTTCTGTACCAAGCTTAATAAAAAACAAGCATTTGAGAAGCTGACAAGCGAGGGCAGCTTTGTGCCATTGTGCCGAAAAGAATTAGAGGTCGCTCTTGAATGCAGCATGCAGAAGATGGCACAGATGAACCTACTTGAAAGAAAGCATTTGAGAAGCTGATTAGCGAAGAAAGTTTTGGTGCTTTAACAAATGTGAAATATTGGTTACTAATTAATGCAGCCCAAAGAAAAGGCACCTTTCCCTTAAATGCACCCATGAGACTCGCACGCTGGGACCTTTGGGAAATGAAAGCAGGTGATTTGCTGCATGCGCCATAGAACAGCCATGTGGGGGTGCTGATTTTGCCGTCTCCAAAGTAACAGTCGCTCTTGAATGCAGCATGAAGAAAATGCCATCGGCGAGCCTGCATAGAATAAAGGGTTCTGTACAGGCATAAAGAAACCTAAAAAGTAACCTACGCCGGGATTTGAACTCTGGACCCCACGGGCAGAAACAGGCGCCTTACCCATTACACCACAGGAACCTAGACAAGATGTGGTAGGTTCCGGATGACTGTAAGAATCCATTGTCCCCTTGTGAATGTGCATTGACTGGCATGGCTGGAAATCCATCTTCTGCCTAATAAAGTCAATACCAACCTGAGGCCCACTTCTAAAAGAGCCTGCCTAAATAGCTCAGTCGGTAGAGCGTATGGCTATGGTCAATAACCTGGTCCAAAAGGTTGTGGGTTCGATTCCCACCTGTGCTAGAAACTCAGCTCCATAGCAGTTCTGGTTCACTGTGCATTAACCAACTCTCAATAGTGATGGAAGGGCAAGTGCCAGAAGTCCATCATCTGCCTTCCACTTGGCTGGCCCTTTTTCCAACTGGGGTTGTCCTTCTAAGCTACGCCGGTATGTACTTCTATATCAGCCCAGGGGTTCCCCATCTAGCACCTTGCCCTTACCTTTGCGTCAACTTGGTTATTTTTTCCTCATACAGAACCCTTTTGGGGTTTGCCTAGCATCAGCCTGAAGTTGACCATGGCAAATTGCTTGTTTTCTATTAAGCTTGGTACAGTGTTCTGTACCAAGCTTAATAAAAAACAAGCATTTGAGAAGCTGACAAGCGAGGGCAGCTTTGTGCCATTGTGCCGAAAAGAATTAGAGGTCGCTCTTGAATGCAGCATGCAGAAGATGGCACAGATGAACCTACTTGAAAGAAAGCATTTGAGAAGCTGATTAGCGAAGAAAGTTTTGGTGCTTTAACAAATGTGAAATATTGGTTACTAATTAATGCAGCCCAAAGAAAAGGCACCTTTCCCTTAAATGCACCCATGGGACTCGCACGCTGGGACCTTTGGGAAATGAAAGCAGGTGATTTGCTGCATGAGCCATAGAACAGCCATGTGGGGGTGCTGATTTTGCCATCTCCAAAGTAACAGTCGCTCTTGAATGCAGCATGAAGAAAATGCCATCGGCGAGCCTGCATAGAATAAAGGGTTCTGTACAGGCATAAAGAAACCTAAAAAGTAACCTACGCCGGGATTTGAACTCTGGAGCCCACGGGCAGAAACAGGCGCCTTACCCATTACACCACAGGAACCTAGACAAGATGTGGTAGGTTCCGGATGACTGTAAGAATCCATTGTCCCCTTGTGAATGTGCATTGACTGGCATGGCTGGAAATCCATCTTCTGCCTAATAAAGTCAATACCAACCTGAGGCCCTCTTCTAAAAGAGCCTGCCTAAATAGCTCAGTCGGTAGAGCGTACGGCTATGGTCAATAACCTGGTCCAAAAGGTTGTGGGTTCGATTCCCACCTCTGCTAGAAACTCAGCTCCATAGCAGTTCTGGTTCACTGTGCATTAACCAACTCTCAATAGTGATGGAAGGGCAAGTGCCAGAAGTCCATCATCTGCCTTCCACTTGGCTGGCCCTTTTTCCAACTGGGGTTGTCCTTCTAAGCTACGCTGGTATGTACTTCTATATCAGCCCAGGGGTTCTCCCATCTAGCACCTTGCCCTTACCTTTGCGTCAACTTGGTTATTTTTTCCTCATACAGAACCCTTTTGGGGTTTGCCTAGCATCAGCCTGAAGTTGACCATGGCAAATTGCTTGTTTTCTATTAAGCTTGGTACAGTGTTCTGTACAAGCTTAATAAAAAAACAAGCATTTGAGAAGCTGACAAGCGAGGGCAGCTTTGTGCCATTGTGCCGAAAAGAATTAGAGGTCGCTCTTGAATGCAGCATGCAGAAGATGGCACTGATGAACCTACTTGAAAGAAAGCATTTGAGAAGCTGATTAGCGAAGAAAGTTTTGGTGCTTTAACAAATGTGAAATATTGGTTACTAATTAATGCAGCCCGAAGAAAAGGCACCTTTCCCTTAAATGCACCCATGGGACTCGCACGCTGGGACCTTTGGGAAATGAAAGCAGGTGATTTGCTGCATGCGCCATAGAACAGCCATGTGGGGGTGCTGATTTTGCCGTCTCCAAAGTAACAGTCGCTCTTGAATGCAGCATGAAGAAAATGCCATCGGCGAGCCTGCATAGAATAAAGGGTTCTGTACAGGCATAAAGAAACCTAAAAAGTAACCTACGCCGGGATTTGAACTCTGGAGCCCACGGGCAGAAACAGGCGCCTTACCCATTACACCACAGGAACCTAGACAAGTTGTGGTAGGTTCCGGATGACTGTAAGAATCCATTGTCCCCTTGTGAATGTGCATTGACTGGCATGGCTGGAAATCCATCTTCTGCCTAATAAAGTCAATACCAACCTGAGGCCCTCTTCTAAAAGAGCCTGTCTAAATAGCTCAGTCGGTAGAGCGTACGGCTATGGTCAATAACCTGGTCCAAAAGGTTGTGGGTTCGATTCCCACCTCTGCTAGAAACTCAGCTCCATAGCAATTCTGGTTCACTGTGCATTAACCAACTCTCAATAGTGATGAAGGGCAAGTGCCAGAAGTCCATCATCTGCCTTCCACTTGGCTGGCCCTTTTTCCAACTGGGGTTGTCCTTCTAAGCTACGCCGGTATGTACTTCTATATCAGCCCAGGGGTTCCCCATCTAGCACCTTGCCCTTACCTTTGCGTCAACTTGGTTATTTTTTTCCTCATACAGAACCCTTTTGGGGTTTGCCTAGCATCAGCCTGAAGTTGACCATGGCAAATTGCTTGTTTTCTATTAAGCTTAGTACAGTGTTCTGTACCAAGCTTAATAAAAAACAAGCATTTGAGAAGCTGACAAGTGAGGGCAGCTTTGTGCCATTGTGCCGAAAAGAATTAGAGGTCGCTCTTGAATGCAGCATGCAGAAGATGGCACAGATGAACCTACTTGAAAGAAAGCATTTGAGAAGCTGATTAGCGAAGAAAGTTTTGGTGCTTTAACAAATGTGAAATATTGGTTACTAATTAATGCAGCCCAAAGAAAAGGCACCTTTCCCTTAAATGCACCCATGGGACTCGCACGCTGGGACCTTTGGGAAATGAAAGCAGGTGATTTGCTGCATGCGCCATAGAACAGCCATGTGGGGGTGCTGATTTTGCCGTCTCCAAAGTAACAGTCGCTCTTGAATGCAGCATGAAGAAAATGCCATCGGCGAGCCTGCATAGAATAAAGGGTTCTGTACAGGCATAAAGAAACCTAAAAAGTAACCTACGCTGGGATTTGAACTCTGGACCCCACGGGCAGAAACAGGCGCCTTACCCATTACACCACAGGAACCTAGACAAGATGTGGTAGGTTCCGGATGACTGTAAGAATCCATTGTCCCCTTGTGAATGTGCATTGACTGGAATGGCTGGAAATCCATCTTCTGCCTAATAAAGTCAATACCAACCTGAGGCCCACTTCTAAAAGAGCCTGCCTAAATAGCTCAGTCGGTAGAGCGTACGGCTATGGTCAATAACCTGGTCCAAAAGGTTGTGGGTTCGATTCCCACCTGTGCTAGAAACTCAGCTCCATAGCAGTTCTGGTTCACTGTGCATTAACCAACTCTCAATAGTGATGGAAGGGCAAGTGCCAGAAGTCCATCATCTGCCTTCCACTTTCCAACTGGGGTTGTCCTTCTAAGCTACGCCGGTATGTACTTCTATATCAGCCCAGGGGTTCCCCATCTAGCACCTTACCTTTGCGTCAACTTGGTTATTTTTTCCTCATACAGAACCCTTTTGGGGTTTGCCTAGCATCAGCCTGAAGTTGACCATGGCAAATTGCTTGTTTTCTATTAAGCTTGGTACAGTGTTCTGTACCAAGCTTAATAAAAAACAAGCATTTGAGAAGCTGACAAGCGAGGGCAGCTTTGTGCCATTGTGCCGAAAAGAATTAGAGGTCGCTCTTGAATGCAGCATGCAGAAGATGGCACAGATGAACCTACTTGAAAGAAAGCATTTGAGAAGCTGATTAGCGAAGAAAGTTTTGGTGCTTTAACAAATGTGAAATATTGGTTACTAATTAATGCAGCCCAAAGAAAAGGCACCTTTCCCTTAAATGCACCCATGAGACTCGCACGCTGGGACCTTTGGGAAATGAAAGCAGGTGATTTGCTGCATGCGCCATAGAACAGCCATGTGGGGGTGCTGATTTTGCGTCTCCAAAGTAACAGTCGCTCTTGAATGCAGCATGAAGAAAATGCCATCGGCGAGCCTGCATAGAATAAAGGGTTCTGTACAGGCATAAAGAAACCTAAAAAGTAACCTACGCCGGGATTTGAACTCTGGACCCCACGGGCAGAAACAGGCGCCTTACCCATTACACCACAGGAACCTAGACAAGATGTGGTAGGTTCCGGATGACTGTAAGAATCCATTGTCCCCTTGTGAATGTGCATTGACTGGCATGGCTGGAAATCCATCTTCTGCCTAATAAAGTCAATACCAACCTGAGGCCCACTTCTAAAAGAGCCTGCCTAAATAGCTCAGTCGGTAGAGCGTATGGCTATGGTCAATAACCTGGTCCAAAAGGTTGTGGGTTCGATTCCCACCTGTGCTAGAAACTCAGCTCCATAGCAGTTCTGGTTCACTGTGCATTAACAAACTCTCAATAGTGATGGAAGGGCAAGTGCCAGAAGTCCATCATCTGCCTTCCACTTGGCTGGCCCTTTTTCCAACTGGGGTTGTCCTTCTAAGCTACGCCGGTATGTACTTCTATATCAGCCCAGGGGTTCCCCATCTAGCACCTTGCCCTTACCTTTGCGTCAACTTGGTTATTTTTTCCTCATACAGAACCCTTTTGGGGTTTGCCTAGCATCAGCCTGAAGTTGACCATGGCAAATTGCTTGTTTTCTATTAAGCTTGGTACAGTGTACTGTACCAAGCTTAATAAAAAACAAGCATTTGAGAAGCTGACAAGCGAGGGCAGCTTTGTGCCATTGTGCCGAAAAGAATTAGAGGTCGCTCTTGAATGCAGCATGCAGAAGATGGCACAGATGAACCTACTTGAAAGAAAGCATTTGAGAAGCTGATTAGCGAAGAAAGTTTTGGTGCTTTAACAAATGTGAAATATTGGTTACTAATTAATGCAGCCCGAAGAAAAGGCACCTTTCCCTTAAATGCACCCATGGGACTCGCACGCTGGGACCTTTGGGAAATGAAAGCAGGTGATTTGCTGCATGAGCCATAGAACAGCCATGTGGGGGTGCTGATTTTGCCATCTCCAAAGTAACAGTCGCTCTTGAATGCAGCATGAAGAAAATGCCATCGGCGAGCCTGCATAGAATAAAGGGTTCTGTACAGGCATAAAGAAACCTAAAAAGTAACCTACGCCGGGATTTGAACTCTGGAGCCCACGGGCAGAAACAGGCGCCTTACCCATTACACCACAGGAACCTAGACAAGATGTGGTAGGTTCCGGATGACTGTAAGAATCCATTGTCCCCTTGTGAATGTGCATTGACTGGCATGGCTGGAAATCCATCTTCTGCCTAATAAAGTCAATACCAACCTGAGGCCCTCTTCTAAAAGAGCCTGCCTAAATAGCTCAGTCGGTAGAGCGTACGGCTATGGTCAATAACCTGGTCCAAAAGGTTGTGGGTTCGATTCCCACCTGTGCTAGAAACTCAGCTCCATAGCAGTTCTGGTTCACTGTGCATTAACCAACTCTCAATAGTGATGGAAGGGCAAGTGCAAGAAGTCCATCATCTGCCTTCCACTTGGATGGCACTGTTTCCAACTGGGGTTGTCCTTCTAAGCTACGCCGGTATGTACTTCTATATCAGCCCAGGGGTTCCCCATCTAGCACCTTGCCCTTACCTTTGCGTCAACTTGGTTATTTTTTCCTCATACAGAACCCTTTTGGGGTTTGCCTAGCATCAGCCTGAAGTTGACCATGGCAAATTGCTTGTTTTCTATTAAGCTTGGTACAGTGTTCTGTACCAAGCTTAATAAAAAACAAGCATTTGAGAAGCTGACAAGCGAGGGCAGCTTTGTGCCATTGTGCCGAAAAGAATTAGAGGTCGCTCTTGAATGCAGCATGCAGAAGATGGCACAGATGAACCTACTTGAAAGAAAGCATTTGAGAAGCTGATTAGCGAAGAAAGTTTTGGTGCTTTAACAAATGTGAAATATTGGTTACTAATTAATGCAGCCCAAAGAAAAGGCACCTTTCCCTTAAATGCACCCATGGGACTCGCACGCTGGGACCTTTGGGAAATGAAAGCAGGTGATTTGCTGCATGCGCCATAGAACAGCCATGTGGGGGTGCTGATTTTGCCGTCTCCAAAGTAACAGTCGCTCTTGAATGCAGCATGAAGAAAATGCCATCGGCGAGCCTGCATAGAATAAAGGGTTCTGTACAGGCATAAAGAAACCTAAAAAGTAACCTACGCCGGGATTTGAACTCTGGACCCCATGGGCAGAAACAGGCGCCTTACCCATTACACCACAGGAACCTAGACAAGATGTGGTAGGTTCCGGATGACTGTAAGAATCCATTGTCCCCTTGTGAATGTGCATTGACTGGCATGGCTGGAAATCCATCTTCTGCCTAATAAAGTCAATACCAACCTGAGGCCCTCTTCTAAAAGAGCCTGCCTAAATAGCTCAGTCGGTAGAGCGTACGGCTATGGTCAATAACCTGGTCCAAAAGGTTGTGGGTTCGATTCCCACCTCTGCTAGAAACTCAGCTCCATAGCAGTTCTGGTTCACTGTGCATTAACCAACTCTCAATAGTGATGGAAGGGCAAGTGCCAGAAGTCCATCATCTGCCTTCCACTTGGCTGGCCCTTTTTCCAACTGGGGTTGTCCTTCTAAGCTACGCCGGTATGTACTTCTATATCAGCCCAGGGGTTCCCCATCTAGCACCTTGCCCTTACCTTTGCGTCAACTTGGTTATTTTTTCCTCATACAGAACCCTTTTGGGGTTTGCCTAGCATCAGCCTGAAGTTGACCATGGCAAATTGCTTGTTTTCTATTAAGCTTAGTACAGTGTTCTGTACCAAGCTTAATAAAAAACAAGCATTTGAGAAGCTGACAAGTGAGGGCAGCTTTGTGCCATTGTGCCGAAAAGAATTAGAGGTCGCTCTTGAATGCAGCATGCAGAAGATGGCACAGATGAACCTACTTGAAAGAAAGCATTTGAGAAGCTGATTAGCGAAGAAAGTTTTGGTGCTTTAACAAATGTGAAATATTGGTTACTAATTAATGCAGCCCAAAGAAAAGGCACCTTTCCCTTAAATGCACCCATGAGACTTGCACGCTGGGACCTTTGGGAAATGAAAGCAGGTGATTTGCTGCATGCGCCATAGAACAGCCATGTGGGGGTGCTGATTTTGCCGTCTCCAAAGTAACAGTCGCTCTTGAATGCAGCATGAAGAAAATGCCATCGGCGAGCCTGCATAGAATAAAGGGTTCTGTACAGGCATAAAGAAACCTAAAAAGTAACCTACGCCGGGATTTGAACTCTGGACCCAACGGGCAGAAACAGGCGCCTTACCCATTACACCATAGGAACCTAGACAAGATGTGGTAGGTTCCGGATGACTGTAAGAATCCATTGTCCCCTTGTGAATGTGCATTGACTGGCATGGCTGGAAATCCATCTTCTGCCTAATAAAGTCAATACCAACCTGAGGCCCACTTCTAAAAGAGCCTGCCTAAATAGCTCAGTCGGTAGAGCGTACGGCTATTGTCAATAACCTGGTCCAAAAGGTTGTGGGTTCGATTCCCACCTGTGCTAGAAACTCAGCTCCATAGCAGTTCTGGTTCACTGTGCATAAACCAACTCTCAATAGTGATGGAAGGGCAAGTGCCAGAAGTCCATCATCTGCCTTCCACTTGGATGGCACTGTTTCCAACTGGGGTTGTCCTTCTAAGCTACGCCGGTATGTACTTCTATATCAGCCCAGGGGTTCCCCATCTAGCACCTTGCCCTTACCTTTGCGTCAACTTGGTTATTTTTTCCTCATACAGAACCCTTTTGGGGTTTGCCTAGCATCAGCCTGAAGTTGACCATGGCAAATTGCTTGTTTTCTATTAAGCTTGGTACAGTGTTCTGTACCAAGCTTAATAAAAAACAAGCATTTGAGAAGCTGACAAGCGAGGGCAGCTTTGTGCCATTGTGCCGAAAAGAATTAGAGGTCACTCTTGAATGCAGCATGCAGAAGATGGCACAGATGAACCTACTTGAAAGAAAGCATTTGAGAAGCTGATTAGCGAAGAAAGTTTTGGTGCTTTAACAAATGTGAAATATTGGTTACTAATTAATGCAGCCCGAAGAAAAGGCACCTTTCCCTTAAATGCACCCATGGGACTCGCACGCTGGGACCTTTGGGAAATGAAAGCAGGTGATTTGCTGCATGCGCCATAGAACAGCCATGTGGGGGTGCTGATTTTGCCGTCTCCAAAGTAACAGTCGCTCTTGAATGCAGCATGAAGAAAATGCCATCGGCGAGCCTGCATAGAATAAAGGGTTCTGTACAGGCATAAAGAAACCTAAAAAGTAACCTACGCCGGGATTTGAACTCTGGAGCCCACGGGCAGAAACAGGCGCCTTACCCATTACACCACAGGAACCTAGACAAGATGTGGTAGGTTCCGGATGACTGTAAGAATCCATTGTCCCCCTTGTGAATGTGCATTGACTGGCATGGCTGGAAATCCATCTTCTGCCTAATAAAGTCAATACCAACCTGAGGCCCTCTTCTAAAAGAGCCTGCCTAAATAGCTCAGTCGGTAGAGCGTACGGCTATGGTCAATAACCTGGTCCAAAAGGTTGTGGGTTCGATTCCCACCTCTGCTAGAAACTCAGCTCCATAGCAGTTCTGGTTCACTGTGCATTAACCAACTCTCAATAGTGATGGAAGGGCAAGTGCCAGAAGTCCATCATCTGCCTTCCACTTGGCTGGCCCTTTTTCCAACTGGGGTTGTCCTTCTAAGCTACGCTGGTATGTACTTCTATATCAGCCCAGGGGTTCCCCATCTAGCACCTTGCCCTTACCTTTGCGTCAACTTGGTTATTTTTTCCTCATACAGAACCCTTTTGGGGTTTGCCTAGCATCAGCCTGAAGTTGACCATGGCAAATTGCTTGTTTTCTATTAAGCTTGGTACAGTGTTCTGTACCAAGCTTAATAAAAAACAAGCATTTGAGAAGCTGACAAGCGAGGGCAGCTTTGTGCCATTGTGCCGAAAAGAATTAGAGATCGCTCTTGAATGCAGCATGCAGAAGATGGCACTGATGAACCTACTTGAAAGAAAGCATTTGAGAAGCTGATTAGCGAAGAAAGTTTTGGTGCTTTAACAAATGTGAAATATTGGTTACTAATTAATGCAGCCCGAAGAAAAGGCACCTTTCCCTTAAATGCACCCATGGGACTCGCACGCTGGGACCTTTGGGAAATGAAAGCAGGTGATTTGCTGCATGCGCCATAGAACAGCCATGTGGGGGTGCTGATTTTGCCGTCTCCAAAGTAACAGTCGCTCTTGAATGCAGCATGAAGAAAATGCCATCGGCGAGCCTGCATAGAATAAAGGGTTCTGTACAGGCATAAAGAAACCTAAAAAGTAACCTACGCCGGGATTTGAACTCTGGAGCCCACGGGCAGAAACAGGTGCCTTACCCATTACACCACAGGAACCTAGACAAGTTGTGGTAGGTTCCGGATGACTGT
Source organism: Xenopus petersii (assembly GCA_038501925.1). Lineage (NCBI taxonomy): Eukaryota > Metazoa > Chordata > Amphibia > Anura > Pipidae > Xenopus > Xenopus petersii. The sequence goes on along the minus strand of CM076683.1, from coordinate 96,711,307 downwards.
AAGAATCCATTGTCCCCTTGTGAATGTGCATTGACTGGCATGGCTGGAAATCCATCTTCTGCCTAATAAAGTCAATACCAACCTGAGGCCCTCTTCTAAAAGAGCCTGTCTAAATAGCTCAGTCGGTAGAGCGTACGGCTATGGTCAATAACCTGGTCCAAAAGGTTGTGGGTTCGATTCCCACCTCTGCTAGAAACTCAGCTCCATAGCAATTCTGGTTCACTGTGCATTAACCAACTCTCAATAGTGATGGAAGGGCAAGTGCCAGAAGTCCATCATCTGCCTTCCACTTGGCTGGCCCTTTTTCCAACTGGGGTTGTCCTTCTAAGCTACGCCGGTATGTACTTCTATATCAGCCCAGGGGTTCCCCATCTAGCACCTTGCCCTTACCTTTGCGTCAACTTGGTTATTTTTTCCTCATACAGAACCCTTTTGGGGTTTGCCTAGCATCAGCCTGAAGTTGACCATGGCAAATTGCTTGTTTTCTATTAAGCTTAGTACAGTGTTCTGTACCAAGCTTAATAAAAAACAAGCATTTGAGAAGCTGACAAGTGAGGGCAGCTTTGTGCCATTGTGCCGAAAAGAATTAGAGGTCGCTCTTGAATGCAGCATGCAGAAGATGGCACAGATGAACCTACTTGAAAGAAAGCATTTGAGAAGCTGATTAGCGAAGAAAGTTTTGGTGCTTTAACAAATGTGAAATATTGGTTACTAATTAATGCAGCCCAAAGAAAAGGCACCTTTCCCTTAAATGCACCCATGGGACTCGCACGCTGGGACCTTTGGGAAATGAAAGCAGGTGATTTGCTGCATGCGCCATAGAACAGCCATGTGGGGGTGCTGATTTTGCCGTCTCCAAAGTAACAGTCGCTCTTGAATGCAGCATGAAGAAAATGCCATCGGCGAGCCTGCATAGAATAAAGGGTTCTGTACAGGCATAAAGAAACCTAAAAAGTAACCTACGCTGGGATTTGAACTCTGGACCCCACGGGCAGAAACAGGCGCCTTACCCATTACACCACAGGAACCTAGACAAGATGTGGTAGGTTCCGGATGACTGTAAGAATCCATTGTCCCCTTGTGAATGTGCATTGACTGGAATGGCTGGAAATCCATCTTCTGCCTAATAAAGTCAATACCAACCTGAGGCCCACTTCTAAAAGAGCCTGCCTAAATAGCTCAGTCGGTAGAGCGTACGGCTATGGTCAATAACCTGGTCCAAAAGGTTGTGGGTTCGATTCCCACCTGTGCTAGAAACTCAGCTCCATAGCAGTTCTGGTTCACTGTGCATTAACCAACTCTCAATAGTGATGGAAGGGCAAGTGCCAGAAGTCCATCATCTGCCTTCCACTTTCCAACTGGGGTTGTCCTTCTAAGCTACGCCGGTATGTACTTCTATATCAGCCCAGGGGTTCCCCATCTAGCACCTTACCTTTGCGTCAACTTGGTTATTTTTTCCTCATACAGAACCCTTTTGGGGTTTGCCTAGCATCAGCCTGAAGTTGACCATGGCAAATTGCTTGTTTTCTATTAAGCTTGGTACAGTGTTCTGTACCAAGCTTAATAAAAAACAAGCATTTGAGAAGCTGACAAGCGAGGGCAGCTTTGTGCCATTGTGCCGAAAAGAATTAGAGGTCGCTCTTGAATGCAGCATGCAGAAGATGGCACAGATGAACCTACTTGAAAGAAAGCATTTGAGAAGCTGATTAGCGAAGAAAGTTTTGGTGCTTTAACAAATGTGAAATATTGGTTACTAATTAATGCAGCCCAAAGAAAAGGCACCTTTCCCTTAAATGCACCCATGAGACTCGCACGCTGGGACCTTTGGGAAATGAAAGCAGGTGATTTGCTGCATGCGCCATAGAACAGCCATGTGGGGGTGCTGATTTTGCCGTCTCCAAAGTAACAGTCGCTCTTGAATGCAGCATGAAGAAAATGCCATCGGCGAGCCTGCATAGAATAAAGGGTTCTGTACAGGCATAAAGAAACCTAAAAAGTAACCTACGCCGGGATTTGAACTCTGGACCCCACGGGCAGAAACAGGCGCCTTACCCATTACACCACAGGAACCTAGACAAGATGTGGTAGGTTCCGGATGACTGTAAGAATCCATTGTCCCCTTGTGAATGTGCATTGACTGGCATGGCTGGAAATCCATCTTCTGCCTAATAAAGTCAATACCAACCTGAGGCCCACTTCTAAAAGAGCCTGCCTAAATAGCTCAGTCGGTAGAGCGTATGGCTATGGTCAATAACCTGGTCCAAAAGGTTGTGGGTTCGATTCCCACCTGTGCTAGAAACTCAGCTCCATAGCAGTTCTGGTTCACTGTGCATTAACAAACTCTCAATAGTGATGGAAGGGCAAGTGCCAGAAGTCCATCATCTGCCTTCCACTTGGCTGGCCCTTTTTCCAACTGGGGTTGTCCTTCTAAGCTACGCCGGTATGTACTTCTATATCAGCCCAGGGGTTCCCCATCTAGCACCTTGCCCTTACCTTTGCGTCAACTTGGTTATTTTTTCCTCATACAGAACCCTTTTGGGGTTTGCCTAGCATCAGCCTGAAGTTGACCATGGCAAATTGCTTGTTTTCTATTAAGCTTGGTACAGTGTTCTGTACCAAGCTTAATAAAAAACAAGCATTTGAGAAGCTGACAAGCGAGGGCAGCTTTGTGCCATTGTGCCGAAAAGAATTAGAGGTCGCTCTTGAATGCAGCATGCAGAAGATGGCACAGATGAACCTACTTGAAAGAAAGCATTTGAGAAGCTGATTAGCGAAGAAAGTTTTGGTGCTTTAACAAATGTGAAATATTGGTTACTAATTAATGCAGCCCGAAAAAAAGGCACCTTTCCCTTAAATGCACCCATGGGACTCGCACGCTGGGACCTTTGGGAAATGAAAGCAGGTGATTTGCTGCATGAGCCATAGAACAGCCATGTGGGGGTGCTGATTTTGCCGTCTCCAAAGTAACAGTCGCTCTTGAATGCAGCATGAAGAAAATGCCATCGGCGAGCCTGCATAGAATAAAGGGTTCTGTACAGGCATAAAGAAACCTAAAAAGTAACCTACGCCGGGATTTGAACTCTGGAGCCCACGGGCAGAAACAGGCGCCTTACCCATTACACCACAGGAACCTAGACAAGATGTGGTAGGTTCCGGATGACTGTAAGAATCCATTGTCCCCTTGTGAATGTGCATTGACTGGCATGGCTGGAAATCCATCTTCTGCCTAATAAAGTCAATACCAACCTGAGGCCCTCTTCTAAAAGAGCCTGCCTAAATAGCTCAGTCGGTAGAGCGTACGGCTATGGTCAATAACCTGGTCCAAAAGGTTGTGGGTTCGATTCCCACCTCTGCTAGAAACTCAGCTCCATAGCAGTTCTGGTTCACTGTGCATTAACCAACTCTCAATAGTGATGGAAGGGCAAGTGCCAGAAGTCCATCATCTGCCTTCCACTTGGCTGGCCCTTTTTCCAACTGGGGTTGTCCTTCTAAGCTACGCTGGTATGTACTTCTATATCAGCCCAGGGGTTCCCCATCTAGCACCTTGCCCTTACCTTTGCGTCAACTTGGTTATTTTTTCCTCATACAGAACCCTTTTGGGGTTTGCCTAGCATCAGCCTGAAGTTGACCATGGCAAATTGCTTGTTTTCTATTAAGCTTGGTACAGTGTTCTGTACCAAGCTTAATAAAAAACAAGCATTTGAGAAGCTGACAAGCGAGGGCAGCTTTGTGCCATTGTGCCGAAAAGAATTAGAGATCGCTCTTGAATGCAGCATGCAGAAGATGGCACTGATGAACCTACTTGAAAGAAAGCATTTGAGAAGCTGATTAGCGAAGAAAGTTTTGGTTCTTTAACAAATGTGAAATATTGGTTACTAATTAATGCAGCCCGAAGAAAAGGCACCTTTCCCTTAAATGCACCCATGGGACTCGCACGCTGGGACCTTTGGGAAATGAAAGCAGGTGATTTGCTGCATGCGCCATAGAACAGCCATGTGGGGGTGCTGATTTTGCCGTCTCCAAAGTAACAGTCGCTCTTGAATGCAGCATGAAGAAAATGCCATCGGCGAGCCTGCATAGAATAAAGGGTTCTGTACAGGCATAAAGAAACCTAAAAAGTAACCTACGCCGGGATTTGAACTCTGGAGCCCACGGGCAGAAACAGGTGCCTTACCCATTACACCACAGGAACCTAGACAAGTTGTGGTAGGTTCCGGATGACTGTAAGAATCCATTGTCCCCTTGTGAATGTGCATTGACTGGCATGGCTGGAAATCCATCTTCTGCCTAATAAAGTCAATACCAACCTGAGGCCCTCTTCTAAAAGAGCCTGTCTAAATAGCTCAGTCGGTAGAGCGTACGGCTATGGTCAATAACCTGGTCCAAAAGGTTGTGGGTTCGATTCCCACCTCTGCTAGAAACTCAGCTCCATAGCAATTCTGGTTCACTGTGCATTAGCCAACTCTCAATAGTGATGGAAGGGCAAGTGCCAGAAGTCCATCATCTGCCTTCCACTTGGCTGGCCCTTTTTCCAACTGGGGTTGTCCTTCTAAGCTACGCCGGTATGTACTTCTATATCAGCCCAGGGGTTCCCCATCTAGCACCTTGCCCTTACCTTTGCGTCAACTTGGTTATTTTTTCCTCATACAGAACCCTTTTGGGGTTTGCCTAGCATCAGCCTGAAGTTGACCATGGCAAATTGCTTGTTTTCTATTAAGCTTAGTACAGTGTTCTGTACCAAGCTTAATAAAAAACAAGCATTTGAGAAGCTGACAAGTGAGGGCAGCTTTGTGCCATTGTGCCGAAAAGAATTAGAGGTCGCTCTTGAATGCAGCATGCAGAAGATGGCACAGATGAACCTACTTGAAAGAAAGCATTTGAGAAGCTGATTAGCGAAGAAAGTTTTGGTGCTTTAACAAATGTGAAATATTGGTTACTAATTAATGCAGCCCAAAGAAAAGGCACCTTTCCCTTAAATGCACCCATGGGACTCGCACGCTGGGACCTTTGGGAAATGAAAGCAGGTGATTTGCTGCATGCGCCATAGAACAGCCATGTGGGGGTGCTGATTTTGCCGTCTCCAAAGTAACAGTCGCTCTTGAATGCAGCATGAAGAAAATGCCATCGGCGAGCCTGCATAGAATAAAGGGTTCTGTACAGGCATAAAGAAACCTAAAAAGTAACCTACGCTGGGATTTGAACTCTGGACCCCACGGGCAGAAACAGGCGCCTTACCCATTACACCACAGGAACCTAGACAAGATGTGGTAGGTTCCGGATGACTGTAAGAATCCATTGTCCCCTTGTGAATGTGCATTGACTGGAATGGCTGGAAATCCATCTTCTGCCTAATAAAGTCAATACCAACCTGAGGCCCACTTCTAAAAGAGCCTGCCTAAATAGCTCAGTCGGTAGAGCGTACGGCTATGGTCAATAACCTGGTCCAAAAGGTTGTGGGTTCGATTCCCACCTGTGCTAGAAACTCAGCTCCATAGCAGTTCTGGTTCACTGTGCATTAACCAACTCTCAATAGTGATGGAAGGGCAAGTGCCAGAAGTCCATCATCTGCCTTCCACTTTCCAACTGGGGTTGTCCTTCTAAGCTACGCCGGTATGTACTTCTATATCAGCCCAGGGGTTCCCCATCTAGCACCTTACCTTTGCGTCAACTTGGTTATTTTTTCCTCATACAGAACCCTTTTGGGGTTTGCCTAGCATCAGCCTGAAGTTGACCATGGCAAATTGCTTGTTTTCTATTAAGCTTGGTACAGTGTTCTGTACCAAGCTTAATAAAAAACAAGCATTTGAGAAGCTGACAAGCGAGGGCAGCTTTGTGCCATTGTGCCGAAAAAGAATTAGAGGTCGCTCTTGAATGCAGCATGCAGAAGATGGCACAGATGAACCTACTTGAAAGAAAGCATTTGAGAAGCTGATTAGCGAAGAAAGTTTTGGTGCTTTAACAAATGTGAAATATTGGTTACTAATTAATGCAGCCCAAAGAAAAGGCACCTTTCCCTTAAATGCACCCATGAGACTCGCACGCTGGGACCTTTGGGAAATGAAAGCAGGTGATTTGCTGCATGCGCCATAGAACAGCCATGTGGGGGTGCTGATTTTGCCGTCTCCAAAGTAACAGTCGCTCTTGAATGCAGCATGAAGAAAATGCCATCGGCGAGCCTGCATAGAATAAAGGGTTCTGTACAGGCATAAAGAAACCTAAAAAGTAACCTACGCCGGGATTTGAACTCTGGACCCCACGGGCAGAAACAGGCGCCTTACCCATTACACCACAGGAACCTAGACAAGATGTGGTAGGTTCCGGATGACTGTAAGAATCCATTGTCCCCTTGTGAATGTGCATTGACTGGCATGGCTGGAAATCCATCTTCTGCCTAATAAAGTCAATACCAACCTGAGGCCCACTTCTAAAAGAGCCTGCCTAAATAGCTCAGTCGGTAGAGCGTATGGCTATGGTCAATAACCTGGTCCAAAAGGTTGTGGGTTCGATTCCCACCTGTGCTAGAAACTCAGCTCCATAGCAGTTCTGGTTCACTGTGCATTAACCAACTCTCAATAGTGATGGAAGGGCAAGTGCCAGAAGTCCATCATCTGCCTTCCACTTGGCTGGCCCTTTTTCCAACTGGGGTTGTCCTTCTAAGCTACGCCGGTATGTACTTCTATATCAGCCCAGGGGTTCCCCATCTAGCACCTTGCCCTTACCTTTGCGTCAACTTGGTTATTTTTTCCTCATACAGAACCCTTTTGGGGTTTGCCTAGCATCAGCCTGAAGTTGACCATGGCAAATTGCTTGTTTTCTATTAAGCTTGGTACAGTGTTCTGTACCAAGCTTAATAAAAAACAAGCATTTGAGAAGCTGACAAGCGAGGGCAGCTTTGTGCCATTGTGCCGAAAAGAATTAGAGGTCGCTCTTGAATGCAGCATGCAGAAGATGGCACAGATGAACCTACTTGAAAGAAAGCATTTGAGAAGCTGATTAGCGAAGAAAGTTTTGGTGCTTTAACAAATGTGAAATATTGGTTACTAATTAATGCAGCCCAAAGAAAAGGCACCTTTCCCTTAAATGCACCCATGGGACTCGCACGCTGGGACCTTTGGGAAATGAAAGCAGGTGATTTGCTGCATGAGCCATAGAACAGCCATGTGGGGGTGCTGATTTTGCCATCTCCAAAGTAACAGTCGCTCTTGAATGCAGCATGAAGAAAATGCCATCGGCGAGCCTGCATAGAATAAAGGGTTCTGTACAGGCATAAAGAAACCTAAAAAGTAACCTACGCCGGGATTTGAACTCTGGAGCCCACGGGCAGAAACAGGCGCCTTACCCATTACACCACAGGAACCTAGACAAGATGTGGTAGGTTCCGGATGACTGTAAGAATCCATTGTCCCCTTGTGAATGTGCATTGACTGGCATGGCTGGAAATCCATCTTCTGCCTAATAAAGTCAATACCAACCTGAGGCCCTCTTCTAAAAGAGCCTGCCTAAATAGCTCAGTCGGTAGAGCGTACGGCTATGGTCAATAACCTGGTCCAAAAGGTTGTGGGTTCGATTCCCACCTCTGCTAGAAACTCAGCTCCATAGCAGTTCTGGTTCACTGTGCATTAACCAACTCTCAATAGTGATGGAAGGGCAAGTGCCAGAAGTCCATCATCTGCCTTCCACTTGGCTGGCCCTTTTTCCAACTGGGGTTGTCCTTCTAAGCTACGCTGGTATGTACTTCTATATCAGCCCAGGGGTTCCCCATCTAGCACCTTGCCCTTACCTTTGCGTCAACTTGGTTATTTTTTCCTCATACAGAACCCTTTTGGGGTTTGCCTAGCATCAGCCTGAAGTTGACCATGGCAAATTGCTTGTTTTCTATTAAGCTTGGTACAGTGTTCTGTACCAAGCTTAATAAAAAAACAAGCATTTGAGAAGCTGACAAGCGAGGGCAGCTTTGTGCCATTGTGCCGAAAAGAATTAGAGGTCGCTCTTGAATGCAGCATGCAGAAGATGGCACTGATGAACCTACTTGAAAGAAAGCATTTGAGAAGCTGATTAGCGAAGAAAGTTTTGGTGCTTTAACAAATGTGAAATATTGGTTACTAATTAATGCAGCCCGAAGAAAAGGCACCTTTCCCTTAAATGCACCCATGGGACTCGCACGCTGGGACCTTTGGGAAATGAAAGCAGGTGATTTGCTGCATGCGCCATAGAACAGCCATGTGGGGGTGCTGATTTTGCCGTCTCCAAAGTAACAGTCGCTCTTGAATGCAGCATGAAGAAAATGCCATCGGCGAGCCTGCATAGAATAAAGGGTTCTGTACAGGCATAAAGAAACCTAAAAAGTAACCTACGCCGGGATTTGAACTCTGGAGCCCACGGGCAGAAACAGGCGCCTTACCCATTACACCACAGGAACCTAGACAAGTTGTGGTAGGTTCCGGATGACTGTAAGAATCCATTGTCCCCTTGTGAATGTGCATTGACTGGCATGGCTGGAAATCCATCTTCTGCCTAATAAAGTCAATACCAACCTGAGGCCCTCTTCTAAAAGAGCCTGTCTAAATAGCTCAGTCGGTAGAGCGTACGGCTATGGTCAATAACCTGGTCCAAAAGGTTGTGGGTTCGATTCCCACCTCTGCTAGAAACTCAGCTCCATAGCAATTCTGGTTCACTGTGCATTAACCAACTCTCAATAGTGATGGAAGGGCAAGTGCCAGAAGTCCATCATCTGCCTTCCACTTGGCTGGCCCTTTTTCCAACTGGGGTTGTCCTTCTAAGCTACGCCGGTATGTACTTCTATATCAGCCCAGGGGTTCCCCATCTAGCACCTTGCCCTTACCTTTGCGTCAACTTGGTTATTTTTTCCTCATACAGAACCCTTTTGGGGTTTGCCTAGCATCAGCCTGAAGTTGACCATGGCAAATTGCTTGTTTTCTATTAAGCTTAGTACAGTGTTCTGTACCAAGCTTAATAAAAAACAAGCATTTGAGAAGCTGACAAGTGAGGGCAGCTTTGTGCCATTGTGCCGAAAAGAATTAGAGGTCGCTCTTGAATGCAGCATGCAGAAGATGGCACAGATGAACCTACTTGAAAGAAAGCATTTGAGAAGCTGATTAGCGAAGAAAGTTTTGGTGCTTTAACAAATGTGAAATATTGGTTACTAATTAATGCAGCCCAAAGAAAAGGCACCTTTCCCTTAAATGCACCCATGGGACTCGCACGCTGGGACCTTTGGGAAATGAAAGCAGGTGATTTGCTGCATGCGCCATAGAACAGCCATGTGGGGGTGCTGATTTTGCCGTCTCCAAAGTAACAGTCGCTCTTGAATGCAGCATGAAGAAAATGCCATCGGCGAGCCTGCATAGAATAAAGGGTTCTGTACAGGCATAAAGAAACCTAAAAAGTAACCTACGCTGGGATTTGAACTCTGGACCCCACGGGCAGAAACAGGCGCCTTACCCATTACACCACAGGAACCTAGACAAGATGTGGTAGGTTCCGGATGACTGTAAGAATCCATTGTCCCCTTGTGAATGTGCATTGACTGGAATGGCTGGAAATCCATCTTCTGCCTAATAAAGTCAATACCAACCTGAGGCCCACTTCTAAAAGAGCCTGCCTAAATAGCTCAGTCGGTAGAGCGTACGGCTATGGTCAATAACCTGGTCCAAAAGGTTGTGGGTTCGATTCCCACCTGTGCTAGAAACTCAGCTCCATAGCAGTTCTGGTTCACTGTGCATTAACCAACTCTCAATAGTGATGGAAGGGCAAGTGCCAGAAGTCCATCATCTGCCTTCCACTTTCCAACTGGGGTTGTCCTTCTAAGCTACGCCGGTATGTACTTCTATATCAGCCCAGGGGTTCCCCATCTAGCACCTTACCTTTGCGTCAACTTGGTTATTTTTTCCTCATACAGAACCCTTTTGGGGTTTGCCTAGCATCAGCCTGAAGTTGACCATGGCAAATTGCTTGTTTTCTATTAAGCTTGGTACAGTGTTCTGTACCAAGCTTAATAAAAAACAAGCATTTGAGAAGCTGACAAGCGAGGGCAGCTTTGTGCCATTGTGCCGAAAAGAATTAGAGGTCGCTCTTGAATGCAGCATGCAGAAGATGGCACAGATGAACCTACTTGAAAGAAAGCATTTGAGAAGCTGATTAGCGAAGAAAGTTTTGGTGCTTTAACAAATGTGAAATATTGGTTACTAATTAATGCAGCCCAAAGAAAAGGCACCTTTCCCTTAAATGCACCCATGAGACTCGCACGCTGGGACCTTTGGGAAATGAAAGCAGGTGATTTGCTGCATGCGCCATAGAACAGCCATGTGGGGGTGCTGATTTTGCCGTCTCCAAAGTAACAGTCGCTCTTGAATGCAGCATGAAGAAAATGCCATCGGCGAGCCTGCATAGAATAAAGGGTTCTGTACAGGCATAAAGAAACCTAAAAAGTAACCTACGCCGGGATTTGTACTCTGGACCCCACGGGCAGAAACAGGCGCCTTACCCATTACACCACAGGAACCTAGACAAGATGTGGTAGGTTCCGGATGACTGTAAGAATCCATTGTCCCCTTGTGAATGTGCATTGACTGGCATGGCTGGAAATCCATCTTCTGCCTAATAAAGTCAATACCAACCTGAGGCCCACTTCTAAAAGAGCCTGCCTAAATAGCTCAGTCGGTAGAGCGTATGGCTATGGTCAATAACCTGGTCCAAAAGGTTGTGGGTTCGATTCCCACCTGTGCTAGAAACTCAGCTCCATAGCAGTTCTGGTTCACTGTGCATTAACAAACTCTCAATAGTGATGGAAGGGCAAGTGCCAGAAGTCCATCATCTGCCTTCCACTTGGCTGGCCCTTTTTCCAACTGGGGTTGTCCTTCTAAGCTACGCCGGTATGTACTTCTATATCAGCCCAGGGGTTCCCCATCTAGCACCTTGCCCTTACCTTTGCGTCAACTTGGTTATTTTTTCCTCATACAGAACCCTTTTGGGGTTTGCCTAGCATCAGCCTGAAGTTGACCATGGCAAATTGCTTGTTTTCTATTAAGCTTGGTACAGTGTTCTGTACCAAGCTTAATAAAAAACAAGCATTTGAGAAGCTGACAAGCGAGGGCAGCTTTGTGCCATTGTGCCGAAAAGAATTAGAGGTCGCTCTTGAATGCAGCATGCAGAAGATGGCACAGATGAACCTACTTGAAAGAAAGCATTTGAGAAGCTGATTAGCGAAGAAAGTTTTGGTGCTTTAACAAATGTGAAATATTGGTTACTAATTAATGCAGCCCGAAGAAAAGGCACCTTTCCCTTAAATGCACCCATGGGACTCGCACGCTGGGACCTTTGGGAAATGAAAGCAGGTGATTTGCTGCATGAGCCATAGAACAGCCATGTGGGGGTGCTGATTTTGCCATCTCCAAAGTAACAGTCGCTCTTGAATGCAGCATGAAGAAAATGCCATCGGCGAGCCTGCATAGAATAAAGGGTTCTGTACAGGCATAAAGAAACCTAAAAAGTAACCTACGCCGGGATTTGAACTCTGGAGCCCACGGGCAGAAACAGGCGCCTTACCCATTACACCACAGGAACCTAGACAAGATGTGGTAGGTTCCGGATGACTGTAAGAATCCATTGTCCCCTTGTGAATGTGCATTGACTGGCATGGCTGGAAATCCATCTTCTGCCTAATAAAGTCAATACCAACCTGAGGCCCTCTTCTAAAAGAGCCTGCCTAAATAGCTCAGTCGGTAGAGCGTACGGCTATGGTCAATAACCTGGTCCAAAAGGTTGTGGGTTCGATTCCCACCTGTGCTAGAAACTCAGCTCCATAGCAGTTCTGGTTCACTGTGCATTAACCAACTCTCAATAGTGATGGAAGGGCAAGTGCAAGAAGTCCATCATCTGCCTTCCACTTGGATGGCACTGTTTCCAACTGGGGTTGTCCTTCTAAGCTACGCCGGTATGTACTTCTATATCAGCCCAGGGGTTCCCCATCTAGCACCTTGCCCTTACCTTTGCGTCAACTTGGTTATTTTTTCCTCATACAGAACCCTTTTGGGGTTTGCCTAGCATCAGCCTGAAGTTGACCATGGCAAATTGCTTGTTTTCTATTAAGCTTGGTACAGTGTTCTGTACCAAGCTTAATAAAAAACAAGCATTTGAGAAGCTGACAAGCGAGGGCAGCTTTGTGCCATTGTGCCGAAAAGAATTAGAGGTCGCTCTTGAATGCAGCATGCAGAAGATGGCACAGATGAACCTACTTGAAAGAAAGCATTTGAGAAGCTGATTAGCGAAGAAAGTTTTGGTGCTTTAACAAATGTGAAATATTGGTTACTAATTAATGCAGCCCAAAGAAAAGGCACCTTTCCCTTAAATGCACCCATGGGACTCGCACGCTGGGACCTTTGGGAAATGAAAGCAGGTGATTTGCTGCATGCGCCATAGAACAGCCATGTGGGGGTGCTGATTTTGCCGTCTCCAAAGTAACAGTCGCTCTTGAATGCAGCATGAAGAAAATGCCATCGGCGAGCCTGCATAGAATAAAGGGTTCTGTACAGGCATAAAGAAACCTAAAAAGTAACCTACGCCGGGATTTGAACTCTGGACCCCACGGGCAGAAACAGGCGCCTTACCCATTACACCACAGGAACCTAGACAAGATGTGGTAGGTTCCGGATGACTGTAAGAATCCATTGTCCCCTTGTGAATGTGCATTGACTGGCATGGCTGGAAATCCATCTTCTGCCTAATAAAGTCAATACCAACCTGAGGCCCTCTTCTAAAAGAGCCTGCCTAAATAGCTCAGTCGGTAGAGCGTACGGCTATGGTCAATAACCTGGTCCAAAAGGTTGTGGGTTCGATTCCCACCTCTGCTAGAAACTCAGCTCCATAGCAGTTCTGGTTCACTGTGCATTAACCAACTCTCAATAGTGATGGAAGGGCAAGTGCCAGAAGTCCATCATCTGCCTTCCACTTGGCTGGCCCTTTTTCCAACTGGGGTTGTCCTTCTAAGCTACGCCGGTATGTACTTCTATATCAGCCCAGGGGTTCCCCATCTAGCACCTTGCCCTTACCTTTGCGTCAACTTGGTTATTTTTTCCTCATACAGAACCCTTTTGGGGTTTGCCTAGCATCAGCCTGAAGTTGACCATGGCAAATTGCTTGTTTTCTATTAAGCTTAGTACAGTGTTCTGTACCAAGCTTAATAAAAAACAAGCATTTGAGAAGCTGACAAGTGAGGGCAGCTTTGTGCCATTGTGCCGAAAAGAATTAGAGGTCGCTCTTGAATGCAGCATGCAGAAGATGGCACAGATGAACCTACTTGAAAGAAAGCATTTGAGAAGCTGATTAGCGAAGAAAGTTTTGGTGCTTTAACAAATGTGAAATATTGGTTACTAATTAATGCAGCCCAAAGAAAAGGCACCTTTCCCTTAAATGCACCCATGAGACTTGCACGCTGGGACCTTTGGGAAATGAAAGCAGGTGATTTGCTGCATGCGCCATAGAACAGCCATGTGGGGGTGCTGATTTTGCCGTCTCCAAAGTAACAGTCGCTCTTGAATGCAGCATGAAGAAAATGCCATCGGCGAGCCTGCATAGAATAAAGGGTTCTGTACAGGCATAAAGAAACCTAAAAAGTAACCTACGCCGGGATTTGAACTCTGGACCCCACGGGCAGAAACAGGCGCCTTACCCATTACACCACAGGAACCTAGACAAGATGTGGTAAGTTCCGGATGACTGTAAGAATCCATTGTCCCCTTGTGAATGTGCATTGACTGGCATGGCTGGAAATCCATCTTCTGCCTAATAAAGTCAATACCAACCTGAGGCCCACTTCTAAAAGAGCCTGCCTAAATAGCTCAGTCGGTAGAGCGTACGGCTATTGTCAATAACCTGGTCCAAAAGGTTGTGGGTTCGATTCCCACCTGTGCTAGAAACTCAGCTCCATAGCAGTTCTGGTTCACTGTGCATAAACCAACTCTCAATAGTGATGGAAGGGCAAGTGCCAGAAGTCCATCATCTGCCTTCCACTTGGATGGCACTGTTTCCAACTGGGGTTGTCCTTCTAAGCTACGCCGGTATGTACTTCTATATCAGCCCAGGGGTTCCCCATCTAGCACCTTGCCCTTACCTTTGCGTCAACTTGGTTATTTTTTCCTCATACAGAACCCTTTTGGGGTTTGCCTAGCATCAGCCTGAAGTTGACCATGGCAAATTGCTTGTTTTCTATTAAGCTTGGTACAGTGTTCTGTACCAAGCTTAATAAAAAACAAGCATTTGAGAAGCTGACAAGCGAGGGCAGCTTTGTGCCATTGTGCCGAAAAGAATTAGAGGTCACTCTTGAATGCAGCATGCAGAAGATGGCACAGATGAACCTACTTGAAAGAAAGCATTTGAGAAGCTGATTAGCGAAGAAAGTTTTGGTGCTTTAACAAATGTGAAATATTGGTTACTAATTAATGCAGCCCGAAGAAAAGGCACCTTTCCCTTAAATGCACCCATGGGACTCGCACGCTGGGACCTTTGGGAAATGAAAGCAGGTGATTTGCTGCATGCGCCATAGAACAGCCATGTGGGGGTGCTGATTTTGCCGTCTCCAAAGTAACAGTCGCTCTTGAATGCAGCATGAAGAAAATGCCATCGGCGAGCCTGCATAGAATAAAGGGTTCTGTACAGGCATAAAGAAACCTAAAAATTAACCTACGCCGGGATTTGAACTCTGGACCCCACGGGCAGAAACAGGCGCCTTACCCATTACACCACAGGAACCTAGACAAGATGTGGTAGGTTCCGGATGACTGTAAGAATCCATTGTCCCCTTGTGAATGTGCATTGACTGGAATGGCTGGAAATCCATCTTCTGCCTAATAAAGTCAATACCAACCTGAGGCCCACTTCTAAAAGAGCCTGCCTAAATAGCTCAGTCGGTAGAGCGTACGGCTATGGTCAATAACCTGGTCCAAAAGGTTGTGGGTTCGATTCCCACCTGTGCTAGAAACTCAGCTCCATAGCAGTTCTGGTTCACTGTGCATTAACCAACTCTCAATAGTGATGGAAGGGCAAGTGCAAGAAGTCCATCATCTGCCTTCCACTTGGATGGCACTGTTTCCAACTGGGGTTGTCCTTCTAAGCTACGCCAGTATGTACTTCTATATCAGCCCAGGGGTTCCCCATCTAGCACCTTACCTTTGCGTCAACTTGGTTATTTTTTCCTCATACAGAACCCTTTTGGGGTTTGCCTAGCATCAGCCTGAAGTTGACCATGGCAAATTGCTTGTTTTCTATTAAGCTTGGTACAGTGTTCTGTACCAAGCTTAATAAAAAACAAGCATTTGAGAAGCTGACAAGTGAGGGCAGCTTTGTGCCATTGTGCCGAAAAGAATTAGAGGTCGCTCTTGAATGCAGCATGCAGAAGATGGCACAGATGAACCTACTTGAAAGAAAGCATTTGAGAAGCTGATTAGCAAAGAAAGTTTTGGTGCTTTAACAAATGTGAAATATTGGTTACTAATTAATGCAGCCCAAAGAAAAGGCACCTTTCCCTTAAATGCACCCATGAGACTCGCACGCTGGGACCTTTGGGAAATGAAAGCAGGTGATTTGCTGCATGCGCCATAGAACAGCCATGTGGGGGTGCTGATTTTGCCGTCTCCAAAGTAACAGTCGCTCTTGAATGCAGCATGAAGAAAATGCCATCGGCGAGCCTGCATAGAATAAAGGGTTCTGTACAGGCATAAAGAAACCTAAAAAGTAACCTACGCCGGGATTTGAACTCTGGACCCCACGGGCAGAAACAGGCGCCTTACCCATTACACCACAGGAACCTAGACAAGATGTGGTAGGTTCCGGATGACTGTAAGAATCCATTGTCTCCTTGTGAATGTGCATTGACTGGCATGGCTGGAAATCCATCTTCTGCCTAATAAAGTCAATACCAACCTGAGGCCCTCTTCTAAAAGAGCCTGCCTAAATAGCTCAGTCGGTAGAGCGTACGGCTATGGTCAATAACCTGGTCCAAAAGGTTGTGGGTTCGATTCCCACCTCTGCTAGAAACTCAGCTCCATAGCAGTTCTGGTTCACTGTGCATTAACCAACTCTCAATAGTGATGGAAGGGCAAGTGCCAGAAGTCCATCATCTGCCTTCCACTTGGCTGGCCCTTTTTCCAACTGGGGTTGTCCTTCTAAGCTACGCCGGTATGTACTTCTATATCAGCCCAGGGGTTCCCCATCTAGCACCTTGCCCTTACCTTTGCGTCAACTTGGTTATTTTTTCCTCATACAGAACCCTTTTGGGGTTTGCCTAGCATCAGCCTGAAGTTGACCATGGCAAATTGCTTGTTTTCAATTAAGCTTGGTACAGTGTTCTGTACCAAGCTTAATAAAAAACAAGCATTTGAGAAGCTGACAAGTGAGGGCAGCTTTGTGCCATTGTGCCGAAAAGAATTAGAGGTCGCTCTTGAATGCAGCATGCAGAAGATGGCACAGATGAACCTACTTGAAAGAAAGCATTTGAGAAGCTGATTAGCGAAGAAAGTTTTGGTGCTTTAACAAATGTGAAATATTGGTTACTAATTAATGCAGCCCAAAGAAAAGGCACCTTTCCCTTAAATGCACCCATGGGACTCGCACGCTGGGACCTTTGGGAAATGAAAGCAGGTGATTTGCTGCATGCGCCATAGAACAGCCATGTGGGGGTGCTGATTTTGCCGTCTCCAAAGTAACAGTCGCTCTTGAATGCAGCATGAAGAAAATGCCATCGGCGAGCCTGCATAGAATAAAGGGTTCTGTACAGGCATAAAGAAACCTAAAAAGTAACCTACGCCGGGATTTGAACTCTGGAGCCCACGGGCAGAAACAGGCGCCTTACCCATTACACCACAGGAACCTAGACAAGTTGTGGTAGGTTCCGGATGACTGTAAGAATCCATTGTCCCCTTGTGAATGTGCATTGACTGGCATGGCTGGAAATCCATCTTCTGCCTAATAAAGTCAATACCAACCTGAGGCCCTCTTCTAAAAGAGCCTGTCTAAATAGCTCAGTCGGTAGAGCGTACGGCTATGGTCAATCACCTGGTCCAAAAGGTTGTGGGTTCGATTCCCACCTCTGCTAGAAACTCAGCTCCATAGCAATTCTGGTTCACTGTGCATTAACCAACTCTCAATAGTGATGGAAGGGCAAGTGCCAGAAGTCCATCATCTGCCTTCCACTTGGCTGGCCATTTTTCCAACTGGGGTTGTCCTTCTAAGCTACGCCGGTATGTACTTCTATATCAGCCCAGGGGTTCCCCATCTAGCACCTTGCCCTTACCTTTGCGTCAACTTGGTTATTTTTTCCTCATACAGAACCCTTTTGGGGTTTGCCTAGCATCAGCCTGAAGTTGACCATGGCAAATTGCTTGTTTTCTATTAAGCTTGGTACAGTGTTCTGTACCAAGCTTAATAAAAAACAAGCATTTGAGAAGCTGACAAGTGAGGGCAGCTTTGTGCCATTGTGCCGAAAAGAATTAGAGGTCGCTCTTGAATGCAGCATGCAGAAGATGGCACAGATGAACCTACTTGAAAGAAAGCATTTGAGAAGCTGATTAGCGAAGAAATTTTTGGTGCTTTAACAAATGTGAAATATTGGTTACTAATTAATGCAGCCCAAAGAAAAGGCACCTTTCCCTTAAATGCACCCATGGGACTCGCACGCTGGGACCTTTGGGAAATGAAAGCAGGTGATTTGCTGCATGCGCCATAGAACAGCCATGTGGGGGTGCTGATTTTGCCGTCTCCAAAGTAACAGTCGCTCTTGAATGCAGCATGAAGAAAATGCCATCGGCGAGCCTGCATAGAATAAAGGGTTCTGTACAGGCATAAAGAAACCTAAAAAGTAACCTACGCCGGGATTTGAACTCTGGACCCCACGGGCAGAAACAGGCGCCTTACCCATTACACCACAGGAACCTAGACAAGATGTGGTAGGTTCCGGATGACTGTAAGAATCCATTGTCCCCTTGTGAATGTGCATTGACTGGAATGGCTGGAAATCCATCTTCTGCCTAATAAAGTCAATACCAACCTGAGGCCCACTTCTAAAAGAGCATGCCTAAATAGCTCAGTCGGTAGAGCGTACAGCTATGGTCAATAACCTGGTCCAAAAGGTTGTGGGTTCGATTCCCACCTCTGCTAGAAACTCAGCTCCATAGCAGTTCTGGTTCACTGTGCATTAACCAACTCTCAATAGTGATGGAAGGGCAAGTGCCAGAAGTCCATCATCTGCCTTCCACTTGGCTGTCCCTTTTTCCAACTGGGGTTGTCCTTCTAAGCTACGCCGGTATGTACTTCTATATCAGCCCAGGGGTTCCCCATCTAGCACCTTGCCCTTACCTTTGCGTCAACTTGGTTATTTTTTCCTCATACAGAACCCTTTTGGGGTTTGCCTAGCATCAGCCTGAAGTTGACCATGGCAAATTGCTTGTTTTCTATTAAGCTTGGTACAGTGTTCTGTACCAAGCTTAATAAAAAACAAGCATTTGAGAAGCTGACAAGCGAGGGCAGCTTTGTGCCATTGTGCCGAAAAGAATTAGAGGTCGCTCTTGAATGCAGCATGCAGAAGATGGCACAGATGAACCTACTTGAAAGAAAGCATTTGAGAAGCTGATTAGCGAAGAAAGTTTTGGTGCTTTAACAAATGTGAAATATTGGTTACTAATTAATGCAGCCCGAAGAAAAGGCACCTTTCCCTTAAATGCACCCATGGGACTCGCACGCTGGGACCTTTGGGAAATGAAAGCAGGTGATTTGCTGCATGCGCCATAGAACAGCCATGTGGGGGTGCTGATTTTGCCGTCTCCAAAGTAACAGTCGCTCTTGAATGCAGCATGAAGAAAATGCCATCGGCGAGCCTGCATAGAATAAAGGGTTCTGTACAGGCATAAAGAAACCTAAAAAGTAACCTACGCCGGGATTTGAACTCTGGACCCCACGGGCAGAAACAGGCGCCTTACCCATTACACCACAGGAACCTAGACAAGATGTGGTAGGTTCCGGATGACTGTAAGAATCCATTGTCCCCTTGTGAATGTGCATTGACTGGCATGGCTGGAAATCCATCTTCTGCCTAATAAAGTCAATACCAACCTGAGGCCCTCTTCTAAAAGAGCCTGCCTAAATAGCTAAGTCGGTAGAGCGTACGGCTATGGTCAATAACCTGGTCCAAAAGGTTGTGGGTTCGATTCCCACCTGTGCTAGAAACTCAGCTCCATAGCAGTTCTGGTTCACTGTGCATTAACAAACTCTCAATAGTGATGGAAGGGCAAGTGCCAGAAGTCCATCATCTGCCTTCCACTTGGCTGGCCCTTTTTCCAACTTGGGTTGTCTTTCTAAGCTACGCCGGTATGTACTTCTATATCAGCCCAGGGGTTCCCCATCTAGCACCTTGCCCTTACCTTTGCGTCAACTTGGTTATTTTTTCCTCATACAGAACCCTTTTGGGGTTTGCCTAGCATCAGCCTGAAGTTGACCATGGCAAATTGCTTGTTTTCAATTAAGCTTGGTACAGTGTTCTGTACCAAGCTTAATAAAAAACAAGCATTTGAGAAGCTGACAAGTGAGGGCAGCTTTGTGCCATTGTGCCGAAAAGAATTAGAGGTCGCTCTTGAATGCAGCATGCAGAAGATGGCACTGATGAACCTACTTGAAAGAAAGCATTTGAGAAGCTGATTAGCGAAGAAAGTTTTGGTGCTTTAACAAATGTGAAATATTGGTTACTAATTAATGCAGCCCGAAGAAAAGGCACCTTTCCCTTAAATGCACCCATGGGACTCGCACGCTGGGACCTTTGGGAAATGAAAGCAGGTGATTTGCTGCATGCGCCATAGAACAGCCATGTGGGGGTGCTGATTTTGCCGTCTCCAAAGTAACAGTCGCTCTTGAATGCAGCATGAAGAAAATGCCATCGGCGAGCCTGCATAGAATAAAGGGTTCTGTACAGGCATAAAGAAACCTAAAAAGTAACCTACGCCGGGATTTGAACTCTGGAGCCCACGGGCAGAAACAGGCGCCTTACCCATTACACCACAGGAACCTAGACAAGTTGTGGTAGGTTCCGGATGACTGTAAGAATCCATTGTCCCCTTGTGAATGTGCATTGACTGGCATGGCTGGAAATCCATCTTCTGCCTAATAAAGTCAATACCAACCTGAGGCCCTCTTCTAAAAGAGCCTGTCTAAATAGCTCAGTCGGTAGAGCGTACGGCTATGGTCAATAACCTGGTCCAAAAGGTTGTGGGTTCGATTCCCACCTCTGCTAGAAACTCAGCTCCATAGCAATTCTGGTTCACTGTGCATTAACCAACTCTCAATAGTGATGGAAGGGCAAGTGCCAGAAGTCCATCATCTGCCTTCCACTTGGCTGGCCATTTTTCCAACTGGGGTTGTCCTTCTAAGCTACGCCGGTATGTACTTCTATATCAGCCCAGGGGTTCCCCATCTAGCACCTTGCCCTTACCTTTGCGTCAACTTGGTTATTTTTTCCTCATACAGAACCCTTTTGGGGTTTGCCTAGCATCAGCCTGAAGTTGACCATGGCAAATTGCTTGTTTTCTATTAAGCTTGGTACAGTGTTCTGTACCAAGCTTAATAAAAAACAAGCATTTGAGAAGCTGACAAGTGAGGGCAGCTTTGTGCCATTGTGCCGAAAAGAATTAGAGGTCGCTCTTGAATGCAGCATGCAGAAGATGGCACAGATGAACCTACTTGAAAGAAAGCATTTGAGAAGCTGATTAGCGAAGAAAGTTTTGGTGCTTTAACAAATGTGAAATATTGGTTACTAATTAATGCAGCCCAAAGAAAAGGCACCTTTCCCTTAAATGCACCCATGGGACTCGCACGCTGGGACCTTTGGGAAATGAAAGCAGGTGATTTGCTGCATGCGCCATAGAACAGCCATGTGGGGGTGCTGATTTTGCCGTCTCCAAAGTAACAGTCGCTCTTGAATGCAGCATGAAGAAAATGCCATCGGCGAGCCTGCATAGAATAAAGGGTTCTGTACAGGCATAAAGAAACCTAAAAAGTAACCTACGCCGGGATTTGAACTCTGGAGCCCACGGGCAGAAACAGGCGCCTTACCCATTACACCACAGGAACCTAGACAAGATGTGGTAGGTTCCGGATGACTGTAAGAATCCATTGTCCCCTTGTGAATGTGCATTGACTGGCATGGCTGGAAATCCATCTTCTGCCTAATAAAGTCAATACCAACCTGAGGCCCTCTTCTAAAAGAGCCTGCCTAAATAGCTAAGTCGGTAGAGCGTACGGCTATGGTCAATAACCTGGTCCAAAAGGTTGTGGGTTCGATTCCCACCTGTGCTAGAAACTCAGCTCCATAGCAGTTCTGGTTCACTGTGCATTAACAAACTCTCAATAGTGATGGAAGGGCAAGTGCCAGAAGTCCATCATCTGCCTTCCACTTGGCTGGCCCTTTTTCCAACTTGGGTTGTCTTTCTAAGCTACGCCGGTATGTACTTCTATATCAGCCCAGGGGTTCCCCATCTAGCACCTTGCCCTTACCTTTGCGTCAACTTGGTTATTTTTTCCTCATACAGAACCCTTTTGGGGTTTGCCTAGCATCAGCCTGAAGTTGACCATGGCAAATTGCTTGTTTTCAATTAAGCTTGGTACAGTGTTCTGTACCAAGCTTAATAAAAAACAAGCATTTGAGAAGCTGACAAGTGAGGGCAGCTTTGTGCCATTGTGCCGAAAAGAATTAGAGGTCGCTCTTGAATGCAGCATGCAGAAGATGGCACTGATGAACCTACTTGAAAGAAAGCATTTGAGAAGCTGATTAGCGAAGAAAGTTTTGGTGCTTTAACAAATGTGAAATATTGGTTACTAATTAATGCAGCCCGAAGAAAAGGCACCTTTCCCTTAAATGCACCCATGGGACTCGCACGCTGGGACCTTTGGGAAATGAAAGCAGGTGATTTGCTGCATGCGCCATAGAACAGCCATGTGGGGGTGCTGATTTTGCCGTCTCCAAAGTAACAGTCGCTCTTGAATGCAGCATGAAGAAAATGCCATCGGCGAGCCTGCATAGAATAAAGGGTTCTGTACAGGCATAAAGAAACCTAAAAAGTAACCTACGCCGGGATTTGAACTCTGGAGCCCACGGGCAGAAACAGGCGCCTTACCCATTACACCACAGGAACCTAGACAAGTTGTGGTAGGTTCCGGATGACTGTAAGAATCCATTGTCCCCTTGTGAATGTGCATTGACTGGCATGGCTGGAAATCCATCTTCTGCCTAATAAAGTCAATACCAACCTGAGGCCCTCTTCTAAAAGAGCCTGTCTAAATAGCTCAGTCGGTAGAGCGTACGGCTATGGTCAATAACCTGGTCCAAAAGGTTGTGGGTTCGATTCCCACCTCTGCTAGAAACTCAGCTCCATAGCAATTCTGGTTCACTGTGCATTAACCAACTCTCAATAGTGATGGAAGGGCAAGTGCCAGAAGTCCATCATCTGCCTTCCACTTGGCTGGCCATTTTTCCAACTGGGGTTGTCCTTCTAAGCTACGCCGGTATTTACTTCTATATCAGCCCAGGGGTTCCCCATCTAGCACCTTGCCCTTACCTTTGCGTCAACTTGGTTATTTTTTCCTCATACAGAACCCTTTTGGGGTTTGCCTAGCATCAGCCTGAAGTTGACCATGGCAAATTGCTTGTTTTCTATTAAGCTTGGTACAGTGTTCTGTACCAAGCTTAATAAAAAACAAGCATTTGAGAAGCTGACAAGTGAGGGCAGCTTTGTGCCATTGTGCCGAAAAGAATTAGAGGTCGCTCTTGAATGCAGCATGCAGAAGATGGCACAGATGAACCTACTTGAAAGAAAGCATTTGAGAAGCTGATTAGCGAAGAAAGTTTTGGTGCTTTAACAAATGTGAAATATTGGTTACTAATTAATGCAGCCCAAAGAAAAGGCACCTTTCCCTTAAATGCACCCATGGGACTCGCACGCTGGGACCTTTGGGAAATGAAAGCAGGTGATTTGCTGCATGCGCCATAGAACAGCCATGTGGGGGTGCTGATTTTGCCGTCTCCAAAGTAACAGTCGCTCTTGAATGCAGCATGAAGAAAATGCCATCGGCGAGCCTGCATAGAATAAAGGGTTCTGTACAGGCATAAAGAAACCTAAAAAGTAACCTACGCCGGGATTTGAACTCTGGACCCCACGTGCAGAAACAGGCGCCTTACCCATTACACCACAGGAACCTAGACAAGATGTGGTAGGTTCCGGATGACTGTAAGAATCCATTGTCCCCTTGTGAATGTGCATTGACTGGAATGGCTGGAAATCCATCTTCTGCCTAATAAAGTCAATACCAACCTGAGGCCCACTTCTAAAAGAGCCTGCCTAAATAGCTCAGTCGGTAGAGCGTACAGCTATGGTCAATAACCTGGTCCAAAAGGTTGTGGGTTTGATTCCCACCTCTGCTAGAAACTCAGCTCCATAGCAGTTCTGGTTCACTGTGCATTAACCAACTCTCAATAGTGATGGAAGGGCAAGTGCCAGAAGTCCATCATCTGCCTTCCACTTGGCTGTCCCTTTTTCCAACTGGGGTTGTCCTTCTAAGCTACGCCGGTATGTACTTCTATATCAGCCCAGGGGTTCCCCATCTAGCACCTTGCCCTTACCTTTGCGTCAACTTGGTTATTTTTTCCTCATACAGAACCCTTTTGGGGTTTGCCTAGCATCAGCCTGAAGTTGACCATGGCAAATTGCTTGTTTTCTATTAAGCTTGGTACAGTGTTCTGTACCAAGCTTAATAAAAAACAAGCATTTGAGAAGCTGACAAGCGAGGGCAGCTTTGTGCCATTGTGCCGAAAAGAATTAGAGGTCGCTCTTGAATGCAGCATGCAGAAGATGGCACTGATGAACCTACTTGAAAGAAAGCATTTGAGAAGCTGATTAGCGAAGAAAGTTTTGGTGCTTTAACAAATGTGAAATATTGGTTACTAATTAATGCAGCCCAAAGAAAAGGCACCTTTCCCTTAAATGCACCCATGGGACTCGCACGCTGGGACCTTTGGGAAATGAAAGCAGGTGATTTGCTGCATGCGCCATAGAACAGCCATGTGGGGGTGCTGATTTTGCCGTCTCCAAAGTAACAGTCGCTCTTGAATGCAGCATGAAGAAAATGCCATCGGCGAGCCTGCATAGAATAAAGGGTTCTGTACAGGCATAAAGAAACCTAAAAAGTAACCTACGCCGGGATTTGAACTCTGGACCCCACGGGCAGAAACAGGCGCCTTACCCATTACACCACAGGAACCTAGACAAGAAAATGCCATCGGCGAGCCTGCATAGAATAAAGGGTTCTGTACAGGCATAAAGAAACCTAAAAAGTAACCTACGCCGGGATTTGAACTCTGGACCCAACGGGCAGAAACAGGCGCCTTACCCATTACACCACAGGAACCTAGACAAGATGTGGTAGGTTCCGGATGACTGTAAGAATCCATTGTCCCCTTGTGAATGTGCATTGACTGGCATTGCTGGAAATCCATCTTCTGCCTAATAAAGTCAATACCAACCTGAGGCCCACTTCTAAAAGAGCCTGCCTAAATAGCTCAGTCGGTAGAGCGTACGGCTATGGTCAATAACCTGGTCCAAAAGGTTGTGGGTTCGATTCCCACCTGTGCTAGAAACTCAGCTCCATAGCAGTTCTGGTTCACTGTGCATTAACAAACTCTCAATAGTGATGGAAGGGCAAGTGCCAGAAGTCCATCATCTGCCTTCCACTTGGCTGGCCCTTTTTCCAACTGGGGTTGTCCTTCTAAGCTACGCCGGTATGTACTTCTATATCAGCCCAGGGGTTCCCCATCTAGCACCTTGCCCTTACCTTTGCGTCAACTTGGTTATTTTTTCCTCATACAGAACCCTTTTGGGGTTTGCCTAGCATCAGCCTGAAGTTGACCATGGCAAATTGCTTGTTTTCTATTAAGCTTGGTACAGTGTTCTGTACCAAGCTTAATAAAAAACAAGCATTTGAGAAGCTGACAAGCGAGGGCAGCTTTGTGCCATTGTGCCGAAAAGAATTAGAGGTCGCTCTTGAATGCAGCATGCAGAAGATGGCACAGATGAACCTACTTGAAAGAAAGCATTTGAGAAGCTGATTAGCGAAGAAAGTTTTGGTGCTTTAACAAATGTGAAATATTGGTTACTAATTAATGCAGCCCGAAGAAAAGGCACCTTTCCCTTAAATGCACCCATGGGACTCGCACGCTGGGACCTTTGGGAAATGAAAGCAGGTGATTTGCTGCATGCGCCATAGAACAGCCATGTGGGGGTGCTGATTTTGCCGTCTCCAAAGTAACAGTCGCTCTTGAATGCAGCATGAAGAAAATGCCATCGGCGAGCCTGCATAGAATAAAGGGTTCTGTACAGGCATAAAGAAACCTAAAAAGGAACCTACGCCGGGATTTGAACTCTGGAGCCCACGGGCGGAAACAGGCGCCTTACCCATTACACCACAGGAACCTAGACAAGATGTGGTAGGTTCCGGATGACTGTAAGAATCCATTGTCCCCTTGTGAATGTGCATTGACTGGCATGGCTGGAAATCCATCTTCTGCCTAATAAAGTCAATACCAACCTGAGGCCCTCTTCTAAAATAGCCTGCCTAAATAGCTAAGTCGGTAGAGCGTACGGCTATGGTCAATAACCTGGTCCAAAAGGTTGTGGGTTCGATTCCCACCTGTGCTAGAAACTCAGCTCCATAGCAGTTCTGGTTCACTGTGCATTAACAAACTCTCAATAGTGATGGAAGGGCAAGTGCCAGAAGTCCATCATCTGCCTTCCACTTGGCTGGCCCTTTTTCCAACTTGGGTTGTCTTTCTAAGCTACGCCGGTATGTACTTCTATATCAGCCCAGGGGTTCCCCATCTAGCACCTTGCCCTTACCTTTGCGTCAACTTGGTTATTTTTTCCTCATACAGAACCCTTTTGGGGTTTGCCTAGCATCAGCCTGAAGTTGACCATGGCAAATTGCTTGTTTTCAATTAAGCTTGGTACAGTGTTCTGTACCAAGCTTAATAAAAAACAAGCATTTGAGAAGCTGACAAGTGAGGGCAGCTTTGTGCCATTGTGCCGAAAAGAATTAGAGGTCGCTCTTGAATGCAGCATGCAGAAGATGGCACTGATGAACCTACTTGAAAGAAAGCATTTGAGAAGCTGATTAGCGAAGAAAGTTTTGGTGCTTTAACAAATGTGAAATATTGGTTACTAATTAATGCAGCCCGAAGAAAAGGCACCTTTCCCTTAAATGCACCCATGGGACTCGCACGCTGGGACCTTTGGGAAATGAAAGCAGGTGATTTGCTGCATGCGCCATAGAACAGCCATGTGGGGGTGCTGATTTTGCCGTCTCCAAAGTAACAGTCGCTCTTGAATGCAGCATGAAGAAAATGCCATCGGCGAGCCTGCATAGAATAAAGGGTTCTGTACAGGCATAAAGAAACCTAAAAAGTAACCTACGCCGGGATTTGAACTCTGGAGCCCACGGGCAGAAACAGGCGCCTTACCCATTACACCACAGGAACCTAGACAAGTTGTGGTAGGTTCCGGATGACTGTAAGAATCCATTGTCCCCTTGTGAATGTGCATTGACTGGCATGGCTGGAAATCCATCTTCTGCCTAATAAAGTCAATACCAACCTGAGGCCCTCTTCTAAAAGAGCCTGTCTAAATAGCTCAGTCGGTAGAGCGTACGGCTATGGTCAATAACCTGGTCCAAAAGGTTGTGGGTTTGATTCCCACCTCTGCTAGAAACTCAGCTCCATAGCAATTCTGGTTCTCTGTGCATTAACCAACTCTCAATAGTGATGGAAGGGCAAGTGCCAGAAGTCCATCATCTGCCTTCCACTTGGCTGGCCATTTTTCCAACTGGGGTTGTCCTTCTAAGCTACGCCGGTATGTACTTCTATATCAGCCCAGGGGTTCCCCATCTAGCACCTTGCCCTTACCTTTGCGTCAACTTGGTTATTTTTTCCTCATACAGAACCCTTTTGGGGTTTGCCTAGCATCAGCCTGAAGTTGACCATGGCAAATTGCTTGTTTTCTATTAAGCTTGGTACAGTGTTCTGTACCAAGCTTAATAAAAAACAAGCATTTGAGAAGCTGACAAGTGAGGGCAGCTTTGTGCCATTGTGCCGAAAAGAATTAGAGGTCGCTCTTGAATGCAGCATGCAGAAGATGGCACAGATGAACCTACTTGAAAGAAAGCATTTGAGAAGCTGATTAGCGAAGAAAGTTTTGGTGCTTTAACAAATGTGAAATATTGGTTACTAATTAATGCAGCCCAAAGAAAAGGCACCTTTCCCTTAAATGCACCCATGGGACTCGCACGCTGGGACCTTTGGGAAATGAAAGCAGGTGATTTGCTGCATGCGCCATAGAACAGCCATGTGGGGGTGCTGATTTTGCCGTCTCCAAAGTAACAGTCGCTCTTGAATGCAGCATGAAGAAAATGCCATCGGCGAGCCTGCATAGAATAAAGGGTTCTGTACAGGCATAAAGAAACCTAAAAAGTAACCTACGCCGGGATTTGAACTCTGGACCCCACGGGCAGAAACAGGCGCCTTACCCATTACACCACAGGAACCTAGACAAGATGTGGTAGGTTCCGGATGACTGTAAGAATCCATTGTCCCCTTGTGAATGTGCATTGACTGGAATGGCTGGAAATCCATCTTCTGCCTAATAAAGTCAATACCAACCTGAGGCCCACTTCTAAAAGAGCCTGCCTAAATAGCTCAGTCGGTAGAGCGTACAGCTATGGTCAATAACCTGGTCCAAAAGGTTGTGGGTTTGATTCCCACCTCTGCTAGAAACTCAGCTCCATAGCAGTTCTGGTTCACTGTGCATTAACCAACTCTCAATAGTGATGGAAGGGCAAGTGCCAGAAGTCCATCATCTGCCTTCCACTTGGCTGTCCCTTTTTCCAACTGGGGTTGTCCTTCTAAGCTACGCCGGTATGTACTTCTATATCAGCCCAGGGGTTCCCCATCTAGCACCTTGCCCTTACCTTTGCGTCAACTTGGTTATTTTTTCCTCATACAGAACCCTTTTGGGGTTTGCCTAGCATCAGCCTGAAGTTGACCATGGCAAATTGCTTGTTTTCTATTAAGCTTGGTACAGTGTTCTGTACCAAGCTTAATAAAAAACAAGCATTTGAGAAGCTGACAAGCGAGGGCAGCTTTGTGCCATTGTGCCGAAAAGAATTAGAGGTCGCTCTTGAATGCAGCATGCAGAAGATGGCACAGATGAACCTACTTGAAAGAAAGCATTTGAGAAGCTGATTAGCGAAGAAAGTTTTGGTGCTTTAACAAATGTGAAATATTGGTTACTAATTAATGCAGCCCAAAGAAAAGGCACCTTTCCCTTAAATGCACCCATGGGACTCGCACGCTGGGACCTTTGGGAAATGAAAGCAGGTGATTTGCTGCATGCGCCATAGAACAGCCATGTGGGGGTGCTGATTTTGCCGTCTCCAAAGTAACAGTCGCTCTTGAATGCAGCATGAAGAAAATGCCATCGGCGAGCCTGCATAGAATAAAGGGTTCTGTACAGGCATAAAGAAACCTAAAAAGTAACCTACGCCGGGATTTGAACTCTGGACCCCACGGGCAGAAACAGGCGCCTTACCCATTACACCACAGGAACCTAGACAAGAAAATGCCATCGGCGAGCCTGCATAGAATAAAGGGTTCTGTACAGGCATAAAGAAACCTAAAAAGTAACCTACGCCGGGATTTGAACTCTGGACCCAACGGGCAGAAACAGGCGCCTTACCCATTACACCACAGGAACCTAGACAAGATGTGGTAGGTTCCGGATGACTGTAAGAATCCATTGTCCCCTTGTGAATGTGCATTGACTGGCATTGCTGGAAATCCATCTTCTGCCTAATAAAGTCAATACCAACCTGAGGCCCACTTCTAAAAGAGCCTGCCTAAATAGCTCAGTCGGTAGAGCGTACGGCTATGGTCAATAACCTGGTCCAAAAGGTTGTGGGTTCGATTCCCACCTGTGCTAGAAACTCAGCTCCATAGCAGTTCTGGTTCACTGTGCATTAACAAACTCTCAATAGTGATGGAAGGGCAAGTGCCAGAAGTCCATCATCTGCCTTCCACTTGGCTGGCCCTTTTTCCAACTGGGGTTGTCCTTCTAAGCTACGCCGGTATGTACTTCTATATCAGCCCAGGGGTTCCCCATCTAGCACCTTGCCCTTACCTTTGCGTCAACTTGGTTATTTTTTCCTCATACAGAACCCTTTTGGGGTTTGCCTAGCATCAGCCTGAAGTTGACCATGGCAAATTGCTTGTTTTCTATTAAGCTTGGTACAGTGTTCTGTACCAAGCTTAATAAAAAACAAGCATTTGAGAAGCTGACAAGCGAGGGCAGCTTTGTGCCATTGTGCCGAAAAGAATTAGAGGTCGCTCTTGAATGCAGCATGCAGAAGATGGCACAGATGAACCTACTTGAAAGAAAGCATTTGAGAAGCTGATTAGCGAAGAAAGTTTTGGTGCTTTAACAAATGTGAAATATTGGTTACTAATTAATGCAGCCCGAAGAAAAGGCACCTTTCCCTTAAATGCACCCATGGGACTCGCACGCTGGGACCTTTGGGAAATGAAAGCAGGTGATTTGCTGCATGCGCCATAGAACAGCCATGTGGGGGTGCTGATTTTGCCGTCTCCAAAGTAACAGTCGCTCTTGAATGCAGCATGAAGAAAATGCCATCGGCGAGCCTGCATAGAATAAAGGGTTCTGTACAGGCATAAAGAAACCTAAAAAGTAACCTACGCCGGGATTTGAACTCTGGAGCCCACGGGCAGAAACAGGCGCCTTACCCATTACACCACAGGAACCTAGACAAGATGTGGTAGGTTCCGGATGACTGTAAGAATCCATTGTCCCCTTGTGAATGTGCATTGACTGGCATGGCTGGAAATCCATCTTCTGCCTAATAAAGTCAATACCAACCTGAGGCCCTCTTCTAAAAGAGCCTGCCTAAATAGCTAAGTCGGTAGAGCGTACGGCTATGGTCAATAACCTGGTCCAAAAGGTTGTGGGTTCGATTCCCACCTGTGCTAGAAACTCAGCTCCATAGCAGTTCTGGTTCACTGTGCATTAACAAACTCTCAATAGTGATGGAAGGGCAAGTGCCAGAAGTCCATCATCTGCCTTCCACTTGGCTGGCCCTTTTTCCAACTTGGGTTGTCTTTCTAAGCTACGCCGGTATGTACTTCTATATCAGCCCAGGGGTTCCCCATCTAGCACCTTGCCCTTACCTTTGCGTCAACTTGGTTATTTTTTCCTCATACAGAACCCTTTTGGGGTTTGCCTAGCATCAGCCTGAAGTTGACCATGGCAAATTGCTTGTTTTCAATTAAGCTTGGTACAGTGTTCTGTACCAAGCTTAATAAAAAACAAGCATTTGAGAAGCTGACAAGTGAGGGCAGCTTTGTGCCATTGTGCCGAAAAGAATTAGAGGTCGCTCTTGAATGCAGCATGCAGAAGATGGCACTGATGAACCTACTTGAAAGAAAGCATTTGAGAAGCTGATTAGCGAAGAAAGTTTTGGTGCTTTAACAAATGTGAAATATTGGTTACTAATTAATGCAGCCCGAAGAAAAGGCACCTTTCCCTTAAATGCACCCATGGGACTCGCACGCTGGGACCTTTGGGAAATGAAAGCAGGTGATTTGCTGCATGCGCCATAGAACAGCCATGTGGGGGTGCTGATTTTGCCGTCTCCAAAGTAACAGTCGCTCTTGAATGCAGCATGAAGAAAATGCCATCGGCGAGCCTGCATAGAATAAAGGGTTCTGTACAGGCATAAAGAAACCTAAAAAGTAACCTACGCCGGGATTTGAACTCTGGAGCCCACGGGCAGAAACAGGCGCCTTACCCATTACACCACAGGAACCTAGACAAGTTGTGGTAGGTTCCGGATGACTGTAAGAATCCATTGTCCCCTTGTGAATGTGCATTGACTGGCATGGCTGGAAATCCATCTTCTGCCTAATAAAGTCAATACCAACCTGAGGCCCTCTTCTAAAAGAGCCTGTCTAAATAGCTCAGTCGGTAGAGCGTACGGCTATGGTCAATAACCTGGTCCAAAAGGTTGTGGGTTTGATTCCCACCTCTGCTAGAAACTCAGCTCCATAGCAATTCTGGTTCACTGTGCATTAACCAACTCTCAATAGTGATGGAAGGGCAAGTGCCAGAAGTCCATCATCTGCCTTCCACTTGGTTGGCCATTTTTCCAACTGGGGTTGTCCTTCTAAGCTACGCCGGTATGTACTTCTATATCAGTCCAGGGGTTCCCCATCTAGCACCTTGCCCTTACCTTTGCGTCAACTTGGTTATTTTTTCCTCATACAGAACCCTTTTGGGGTTTGCCTAGCATCAGCCTGAAGTTGACCATGGCAAATTGCTTGTTTTCTATTAAGCTTGGTACAGTGTTCTGTACCAAGCTTAATAAAAAACAAGCATTTGAGAAGCTGACAAGTGAGGGCAGCTTTGTGCCATTGTGCCGAAAAGAATTAGAGGTCGCTCTTGAATGCAGCATGCAGAAGATGGCACAGATGAACCTACTTGAAAGAAAGCATTTGAGAAGCTGATTAGCGAAGAAAGTTTTGGTGCTTTAACAAATGTGAAATATTGGTTACTAATTAATGCAGCCCAAAGAAAAGGCACCTTTCCCTTAAATGCACCCATGGGACTCGCACGCTGGGACCTTTGGGAAATGAAAGCAGGTGATTTGCTGCATGCGCCATAGAACAGCCATGTGGGGGTGCTGATTTTGCCGTCTCCAAAGTAACAGTCGCTCTTGAATGCAGCATGAAGAAAATGCCATCGGCGAGCCTGCATAGAATAAAGGGTTCTGTACAGGCATAAAGAAACCTAAAAAGTAACCTACGCCGGGATTTGAACTCTGGACCCCACGGGCAGAAACAGGCGCCTTACCCATTACACCACAGGAACCTAGACAAGATGTGGTAGGTTCCGGATGACTGTAAGAATCCATTGTCCCCTTGTGAATGTGCATTGACTGGAATGGCTGGAAATCCATCTTCTGCCTAATAAAGTCAATACCAACCTGAGGCCCACTTCTAAAAGAGCCTGCCTAAATAGCTCAGTCGGTAGAGCGTACAGCTATGGTCAATAACCTGGTCCAAAAGGTTGTGGGTTTGATTCCCACCTCTGCTAGAAACTCAGCTCCATAGCAGTTCTGGTTCACTGTGCATTAACCAACTCTCAATAGTGATGGAAGGGCAAGTGCCAGAAGTCCATCATCTGCCTTCCACTTGGCTGTCCCTTTTTCCAACTGGGGTTGTCCTTCTAAGCTACGCCGGTATGTACTTCTATATCAGCCCAGGGGTTCCCCATCTAGCACCTTGCCCTTACCTTTGCGTCAACTTGGTTATTTTTTCCTCATACAGAACCCTTTTGGGGTTTGCCTAGCATCAGCCTGAAGTTGACCATGGCAAATTGCTTGTTTTCTATTAAGCTTGGTACAGTGTTCTGTACCAAGCTTAATAAAAAACAAGCATTTGAGAAGCTGACAAGCGAGGGCAGCTTTGTGCCATTGTGCCGAAAAGAATTAGAGGTCGCTCTTGAATGCAGCATGCAGAAGATGGCACAGATGAACCTACTTGAAAGAAAGCATTTGAGAAGCTGATTAGCGAAGAAAGTTTTGGTGCTTTAACAAATGTGAAATATTGGTTACTAATTAATGCAGCCCAAAGAAAAGGCACCTTTCCCTTAAATGCACCCATGGGACTCGCACGCTGGGACCTTTGGGAAATGAAAGCAGGTGATTTGCTGCATGCGCCATAGAACAGCCATGTGGGGGTGCTGATTTTGCCGTCTCCAAAGTAACAGTCGCTCTTGAATGCAGCATGAAGAAAATGCCATCGGCGAGCCTGCATAGAATAAAGGGTTCTGTACAGGCATAAAGAAACCTAAAAAGTAACCTACGCCGGGATTTGAACTCTGGACCCCACGGGCAGAAACAGGCGCCTTACCCATTACACCACAGGAACCTAGACAAGAAAATGCCATCGGCGAGCCTGCATAGAATAAAGGGTTCTGTACAGGCATAAAGAAACCTAAAAAGTAACCTACGCCGGGATTTGAACTCTGGACCCAACGGGCAGAAACAGGCGCCTTACCCATTACACCACAGGAACCTAGACAAGATGTGGTAGGTTCCGGATGACTGTAAGAATCCATTGTCCCCTTGTGAATGTGCATTGACTGGCATTGCTGGAAATCCATCTTCTGCCTAATAAAGTCAATACCAACCTGAGGCCCACTTCTAAAAGAGCCTGCCTAAATAGCTCAGTCGGTAGAGCGTACGGCTATGGTCAATAACCTGGTCCAAAAGGTTGTGGGTTCGATTCCCACCTGTGCTAGAAACTCAGCTCCATAGCAGTTCTGGTTCACTGTGCATTAACAAACTCTCAATAGTGATGGAAGGGCAAGTGCCAGAAGTCCATCATCTGCCTTCCACTTGGCTGGCCCTTTTTCCAACTGGGGTTGTCCTTCTAAGCTACGCCGGTATGTACTTCTATATCAGCCCAGGGGTTCCCCATCTAGCACCTTGCCCTTACCTTTGCGTCAACTTGGTTATTTTTTCCTCATACAGAACCCTTTTGGGGTTTGCCTAGCATCAGCCTGAAGTTGACCATGGCAAATTGCTTGTTTTCTATTAAGCTTGGTACAGTGTTCTGTACCAAGCTTAATAAAAAACAAGCATTTGAGAAGCTGACAAGCGAGGGCAGCTTTGTGCCATTGTGCCGAAAAGAATTAGAGGTCGCTCTTGAATGCAGCATGCAGAAGATGGCACAGATGAACCTACTTGAAAGAAAGCATTTGAGAAGCTGATTAGCGAAGAAAGTTTTGGTGCTTTAACAAATGTGAAATATTGGTTACTAATTAATGCAGCCCGAAGAAAAGGCACCTTTCCCTTAAATGCACCCATGGGACTCGCACGCTGGGACCTTTGGGAAATGAAAGCAGGTGATTTGCTGCATGCGCCATAGAACAGCCATGTGGGGGTGCTGATTTTGCCGTCTCCAAAGTAACAGTCGCTCTTGAATGCAGCATGAAGAAAATGCCATCGGCGAGCCTGCATAGAATAAAGGGTTCTGTACAGGCATAAAGAAACCTAAAAAGTAACCTACGCCGGGATTTGAACTCTGGAGCCCACGGGCAGAAACAGGCGCCTTACCCATTACACCACAGGAACCTAGACAAGATGTGGTAGGTTCCGGATGACTGTAAGAATCCATTGTCCCCTTGTGAATGTGCATTGACTGGCATGGCTGGAAATCCATCTTCTGCCTAATAAAGTCAATACCAACCTGAGGCCCTCTTCTAAAAGAGCCTGCCTAAATAGCTAAGTCGGTAGAGCGTACGGCTATGGTCAATAACCTGGTCCAAAAGGTTGTGGGTTCGATTCCCACCTGTGCTAGAAACTCAGCTCCATAGCAGTTCTGGTTCACTGTGCATTAACAAACTCTCAATAGTGATGGAAGGGCAAGTGCCAGAAGTCCATCATCTGCCTTCCACTTGGCTGGCCCTTTTTCCAACTTGGGTTGTCTTTCTAAGCTACGCCGGTATGTACTTCTATATCAGCCCAGGGGTTCCCCATCTAGCACCTTGCCCTTACCTTTGCGTCAACTTGGTTATTTTTTCCTCATACAGAACCCTTTTGGGGTTTGCCTAGCATCAGCCTGAAGTTGACCATGGCAAATTGCTTGTTTTCAATTAAGCTTGGTACAGTGTTCTGTACCAAGCTTAATAAAAAACAAGCATTTGAGAAGCTGACAAGTGAGGGCAGCTTTGTGCCATTGTGCCGAAAAGAATTAGAGGTCGCTCTTGAATGCAGCATGCAGAAGATGGCACTGATGAACCTACTTGAAAGAAAGCATTTGAGAAGCTGATTAGCGAAGAAAGTTTTGGTGCTTTAACAAATGTGAAATATTGGTTACTAATTAATGCAGCCCGAAGAAAAGGCACCTTTCCCTTAAATGCACCCATGGGACTCGCACGCTGGGACCTTTGGGAAATGAAAGCAGGTGATTTGCTGCATGCGCCATAGAACAGCCATGTGGGGGTGCTGATTTTGCCGTCTCCAAAGTAACAGTCGCTCTTGAATGCAGCATGAAGAAAATGCCATCGGCGAGCCTGCATAGAATAAAGGGTTCTGTACAGGCATAAAGAAACCTAAAAAGTAACCTACGCCGGGATTTGAAGTCTGGAGCCCACGGGCAGAAACAGGCGCCTTACCCATTACACCACAGGAACCTAGACAAGTTGTGGTAGGTTCCGGATGACTGTAAGAATCCATTGTCCCCTTGTGAATGTGCATTGACTGGCATGGCTGGAAATCCATCTTCTGCCTAATAAAGTCAATACCAACCTGAGGCCCTCTTCTAAAAGAGCCTGTCTAAATAGCTCAGTCGGTAGAGCGTACGGCTATGGTCAATAACCTGGTCCAAAAGGTTGTGGGTTCGATTCCCACCTCTGCTAGAAACTCAGCTCCATAGCAATTCTGGTTCACTGTGCATTAACCAACTCTCAATAGTGATGGAAGGGCAAGTGCCAGAAGTCCATCATCTGCCTTCCACTTGGCTGGCCATTTTTCCAACTGGGGTTGTCCTTCTAAGCTACGCCGGTATGTACTTCTATATCAGCCCAGGGGTTCCCCATCTAGCACCTTGCCCTTACCTTTGCGTCAACTTGGTTATTTTTTCCTCATACAGAACCCTTTTGGGGTTTGCCTAGCATCAGCCTGAAGTTGACCATGGCAAATTGCTTGTTTTCTATTAAGCTTGGTACAGTGTTCTGTACCAAGCTTAATAAAAAACAAGCATTTGAGAAGCTGACAAGTGAGGGCAGCTTTGTGCCATTGTGCCGAAAAGAATTAGAGGTCGCTCTTGAATGCAGCATGCAGAAGATGGCACAGATGAACCTACTTGAAAGAAAGCATTTGAGAAGCTGATTAGCGAAGAAAGTTTTGGTGCTTTAACAAATGTGAAATATTGGTTACTAATTAATGCAGCCCAAAGAAAAGGCACCTTTCCCTTAAATGCACCCATGGGACTCGCACGCTGGGACCTTTGGGAAATGAAAGCAGGTGATTTGCTGCATGCGCCATAGAACAGCCATGTGGGGGTGCTGATTTTGCCGTCTCCAAAGTAACAGTCGCTCTTGAATGCAGCATGAAGAAAATGCCATCGGCGAGCCTGCATAGAATAAAGGGTTCTGTACAGGCATAAAGAAACCTAAAAAGTAACCTACGCCGGGATTTGAACTCTGGAGCCCACGGGCAGAAACAGGCGCCTTACCCATTACACCACAGGAACCTAGACAAGTTGTGGTAGGTTCCGGATGACTGTAAGAATCCATTGTCCCCTTGTGAATGTGCATTGACTGGCATGGCTGGAAATCCATCTTCTGCCTAATAAAGTCAATACCAACCTGAGGCCCTCTTCTAAAAGAGCCTGTCTAAATAGCTCAGTCGGTAGAGCGTACGGCTATGGTCAATAACCTGGTCCAAAAGGTTGTGGGTTTGATTCCCACCTCTGCTAGAAACTCAGCTCCATAGCAATTCTGGTTCACTGTGCATTAACCAACTCTCAATAGTGATGGAAGGGCAAGTGCCAGAAGTCCATCATCTGCCTTCCACTTGGCTGGCCATTTTTCCAACTGGGGTTGTCCTTCTAAGCTACGCCGGTATGTACTTCTATATCAGCCCAGGGGTTCCCCATCTAGCACCTTGCCCTTACCTTTGCGTCAACTTGGTTATTTTTTCCTCATACAGAACCCTTTTGGGGTTTGCCTAGCATCAGCCTGAAGTTGACCATGGCAAATTGCTTGTTTTCTATTAAGCTTGGTACAGTGTTCTGTACCAAGCTTAATAAAAAACAAGCATTTGAGAAGCTGACAAGTGAGGGCAGCTTTGTGCCATTGTGCCGAAAAGAATTAGAGGTCGCTCTTGAATGCAGCATGCAGAAGATGGCACAGATGAACCTACTTGAAAGAAAGCATTTGAGAAGCTGATTAGCGAAGAAAGTTTTGGTGCTTTAACAAATGTGAAATATTGGTTACTAATTAATGCAGCCCGAAGAAAAGGCACCTTTCCCTTAAATGCACCCATGGGACTCGCACGCTGGGACCTTTGGGAAATGAAAGCAGGTGATTTGCTGCATGCGCCATAGAACAGCCATGTGGGGGTGCTGATTTTGCCGTCTCCAAAGTAACAGTCGCTCTTGAATGCAGCATGAAGAAAATGCCATCGGCGAGCCTGCATAGAATAAAGGGTTCTGTACAGGCATAAAGAAACCTAAAAAGTAACCTACGCCGGGATTTGAACTCTGGAGCCCACGGGCAGAAACAGGCGCCTTACCCATTACACCACAGGAACCTAGACAAGATGTGGTAGGTTCCGGATGACTGTAAGAATCCATTGTCCCCTTGTGAATGTGCATTGACTGGCATGGCTGGAAATCCATCTTCTGCCTAATAAAGTCAATACCAACCTGAGGCCCTCTTCTAAAAGAGCCTGCCTAAATAGCTAAGTCGGTAGAGCGTACGGCTATGGTCAATAACCTGGTCCAAAAGGTTGTGGGTTCGATTCCCACCTGTGCTAGAAACTCAGCTCCATAGCAGTTCTGGTTCACTGTGCATTAACAAACTCTCAATAGTGATGGAAGGGCAAGTGCCAGAAGTCCATCATCTGCCTTCCACTTGGCTGGCCCTTTTTCCAACTTGGGTTGTCTTTCTAAGCTACGCCGGTATGTACTTCTATATCAGCCCAGGGGTTCCCCATCTAGCACCTTGCCCTTACCTTTGCGTCAACTTGGTTATTTTTTCCTCATACAGAACCCTTTTGGGGTTTGCCTAGCATCAGCCTGAAGTTGACCATGGCAAATTGCTTGTTTTCAATTAAGCTTGGTACAGTGTTCTGTACCAAGCTTAATAAAAAACAAGCATTTGAGAAGCTGACAAGTGAGGGCAGCTTTGTGCCATTGTGCCGAAAAGAATTAGAGGTCGCTCTTGAATGCAGCATGCAGAAGATGGCACTGATGAACCTACTTGAAAGAAAGCATTTGAGAAGCTGATTAGCGAAGAAAGTTTTGGTGCTTTAACAAATGTGAAATATTGGTTACTAATTAATGCAGCCCGAAGAAAAGGCACCTTTCCCTTAAATGCACCCATGGGACTCGCACGCTGGGACCTTTGGGAAATGAAAGCAGGTGATTTGCTGCATGCGCCATAGAACAGCCATGTGGGGGTGCTGATTTTGCCGTCTCCAAAGTAACAGTCGCTCTTGAATGCAGCATGAAGAAAATGCCATCGGCGAGCCTGCATAGAATAAAGGGTTCTGTACAGGCATAAAGAAACCTAAAAAGTAACCTACGCCGGGATTTGAACTCTGGAGCCCACGGGCAGAAACAGGCGCCTTACCCATTACACCACAGGAACCTAGACAAGTTGTGGTAGGTTCCGGATGACTGTAAGAATCCATTGTCCCCTTGTGAATGTGCATTGACTGGCATGGCTG
Source organism: Xenopus petersii (assembly GCA_038501925.1). NCBI lineage: Eukaryota > Metazoa > Chordata > Amphibia > Anura > Pipidae > Xenopus > Xenopus petersii. The sequence continues at coordinate 96,672,685 of CM076683.1, read as the reverse complement.
GAAATCCATCTTCTGCCTAATAAAGTCAATACCAACCTGAGGCCCTCTTCTAAAAGAGCCTGTCTAAATAGCTCAGTCGGTAGAGCGTACGGCTATGGTCAATAACCTGGTCCAAAAGGTTGTGGGTTTGATTCCCACCTCTGCTAGAAACTCAGCTCCATAGCAATTCTGGTTCACTGTGCATTAACCAACTCTCAATAGTGATGGAAGGGCAAGTGCCAGAAGTCCATCATCTGCCTTCCACTTGGCTGGCCATTTTTCCAACTGGGGTTGTCCTTCTAAGCTACGCCGGTATGTACTTCTATATCAGCCCAGGGGTTCCCCATCTAGCACCTTGCCCTTACCTTTGCGTCAACTTGGTTATTTTTTCCTCATACAGAACCCTTTTGGGGTTTGCCTAGCATCAGCCTGAAGTTGACCATGGCAAATTGCTTGTTTTCTATTAAGCTTGGTACAGTGTTCTGTACCAAGCTTAATAAAAAACAAGCATTTGAGAAGCTGACAAGTGAGGGCAGCTTTGTGCCATTGTGCCGAAAAGAATTAGAGGTCGCTCTTGAATGCAGCATGCAGAAGATGGCACAGATGAACCTACTTGAAAGAAAGCATTTGAGAAGCTGATTAGCGAAGAAAGTTTTGGTGCTTTAACAAATGTGAAATATTGGTTACTAATTAATGCAGCCCAAAGAAAAGGCACCTTTCCCTTAAATGCACCCATGGGACTCGCACGCTGGGACCTTTGGGAAATGAAAGCAGGTGATTTGCTGCATGCGCCATAGAACAGCCATGTGGGGGTGCTGATTTTGCCGTCTCCAAAGTAACAGTCGCTCTTGAATGCAGCATGAAGAAAATGCCATCGGCGAGCCTGCATAGAATAAAGGGTTCTGTACAGGCATAAAGAAACCTAAAAAGTAACCTACGCCGGGATTTGAACTCTGGACCCCACGGGCAGAAACAGGCGCCTTACCCATTACACCACAGGAACCTAGACAAGATGTGGTAGGTTCCGGATGACTGTAAGAATCCATTGTCCCCTTGTGAATGTGCATTGACTGGAATGGCTGGAAATCCATCTTCTGCCTAATAAAGTCAATACCAACCTGAGGCCCATTTCTAAAAGAGCCTGCCTAAATAGCTCAGTCGGTAGAGCGTACAGCTATGGTCAATAACCTGGTCCAAAAGGTTGTGGGTTTGATTCCCACCTCTGCTAGAAACTCAGCTCCATAGCAGTTCTGGTTCACTGTGCATTAACCAACTCTCAATAGTGATGGAAGGGCAAGTGCCAGAAGTCCATCATCTGCCTTCCACTTGGCTGTCCCTTTTTCCAACTGGGGTTGTCCTTCTAAGCTACGCCGGTATGTACTTCTATATCAGCCCAGGGGTTCCCCATCTAGCACCTTGCCCTTACCTTTGCGTCAACTTGGTTATTTTTTCCTCATACAGAACCCTTTTGGGGTTTGCCTAGCATCAGCCTGAAGTTGACCATGGCAAATTGCTTGTTTTCTATTAAGCTTGGTACAGTGTTCTGTACCAAGCTTAATAAAAAACAAGCATTTGAGAAGCTGACAAGCGAGGGCAGCTTTGTGCCATTGTGCCGAAAAGAATTAGAGGTCGCTCTTGAATGCAGCATGCAGAAGATGGCACAGATGAACCTACTTGAAAGAAAGCATTTGAGAAGCTGATTAGCGAAGAAAGTTTTGGTGCTTTAACAAATGTGAAATATTGGTTACTAATTAATGCAGCCCAAAGAAAAGGCACCTTTCCCTTAAATGCACCCATGGGACTCGCACGCTGGGACCTTTGGGAAATGAAAGCAGGTGATTTGCTGCATGCGCCATAGAACAGCCATGTGGGGGTGCTGATTTTGCCGTCTCCAAAGTAACAGTCGCTCTTGAATGCAGCATGAAGAAAATGCCATCGGCGAGCCTGCATAGAATAAAGGGTTCTGTACAGGCATAAAGAAACCTAAAAAGTAACCTACGCCGGGATTTGAACTCTGGACCCCACGGGCAGAAACAGGCGCCTTACCCATTACACCACAGGAACCTAGACAAGAAAATGCCATCGGCGAGCCTGCATAGAATAAAGGGTTCTGTACAGGCATAAAGAAACCTAAAAAGTAACCTACGCCGGGATTTGAACTCTGGACCCAACGGGCAGAAACAGGCGCCTTACCCATTACACCACAGGAACCTAGACAAGATGTGGTAGGTTCCGGATGACTGTAAGAATCCATTGTCCCCTTGTGAATGTGCATTGACTGGCATTGCTGGAAATCCATCTTCTGCCTAATAAAGTCAATACCAACCTGAGGCCCACTTCTAAAAGAGCCTGCCTAAATAGCTCAGTCGGTAGAGCGTACGGCTATGGTCAATAACCTGGTCCAAAAGGTTGTGGGTTCGATTCCCACCTGTGCTAGAAACTCAGCTCCATAGCAGTTCTGGTTCACTGTGCATTAACAAACTCTCAATAGTGATGGAAGGGCAAGTGCCAGAAGTCCATCATCTGCCTTCCACTTGGCTGGCCCTTTTTCCAACTGGGGTTGTCCTTTTAAGCTACGCCGGTATGTACTTCTATATCAGCCCAGGGGTTCCCCATCTAGCACCTTGCCCTTACCTTTGCGTCAACTTGGTTATTTTTTCCTCATACAGAACCCATTTGGGGTTTGCCTAGCATCAGCCTGAAGTTGACCATGGCAAATTGCTTGTTTTCTATTAAGCTTGGTACAGTGTTCTGTACCAAGCTTAATAAAAAACAAGCATTTGAGAAGCTGACAAGCGAGGGCAGCTTTGTGCCATTGTGCCGAAAAGAATTAGAGGTCGCTCTTGAATGCAGCATGCAGAAGATGGCACAGATGAACCTACTTGAAAGAAAGCATTTGAGAAGCTGATTAGCGAAGAAAGTTTTGGTGCTTTAACAAATGTGAAATATTGGTTACTAATTAATGCAGCCCGAAGAAAAGGCACCTTTCCCTTAAATGCACCCATGGGACTCGCACGCTGGGACCTTTGGGAAATGAAAGCAGGTGATTTGCTGCATGCGCCATAGAACAGCCATGTGGGGGTGCTGATTTTGCCGTCTCCAAAGTAACAGTCGCTCTTGAATGCAGCATGAAGAAAATGCCATCGGCGAGCCTGCATAGAATAAAGGGTTCTGTACAGGCATAAAGAAACCTAAAAAGTAACCTACGCCGGGATTTGAACTCTGGAGCCCACGGGCAGAAACAGGCGCCTTACCCATTACACCACAGGAACCTAGACAAGATGTGGTAGGTTCCGGATGACTGTAAGAATCCATTGTCCCCTTGTGAATGTGCATTGACTGGCATGGCTGGAAATCCATCTTCTGCCTAATAAAGTCAATACCAACCTGAGGCCCTCTTCTAAAAGAGCCTGCCTAAATAGCTAAGTCGGTAGAGCGTACGGCTATGGTCAATAACCTGGTCCAAAAGGTTGTGGGTTCGATTCCCACCTGTGCTAGAAACTCAGCTCCATAGCAGTTCTGGTTCACTGTGCATTAACAAACTCTCAATAGTGATGGAAGGGCAAGTGCCAGAAGTCCATCATCTGCCTTCCACTTGGCTGGCCCTTTTTCCAACTTGGGTTGTCTTTCTAAGCTACGCCGGTATGTACTTCTATATCAGCCCAGGGGTTCCCCATCTAGCACCTTGCCCTTACCTTTGCGTCAACTTGGTTATTTTTTCCTCATACAGAACCCTTTTGGGGTTTGCCTAGCATCAGCCTGAAGTTGACCATGGCAAATTGCTTGTTTTCAATTAAGCTTGGTACAGTGTTCTGTACCAAGCTTAATAAAAAACAAGCATTTGAGAAGCTGACAAGTGAGGGCAGCTTTGTGCCATTGTGCCGAAAAGAATTAGAGGTCGCTCTTGAATGCAGCATGCAGAAGATGGCACTGATGAACCTACTTGAAAGAAAGCATTTGAGAAGCTGATTAGCGAAGAAAGTTTTGGTGCTTTAACAAATGTGAAATATTGGTTACTAATTAATGCAGCCCGAAGAAAAGGCACCTTTCCCTTAAATGCACCCATGGGACTCGCACGCTGGGACCTTTGGGAAATGAAAGCAGGTGATTTGCTGCATGCGCCATAGAACAGCCATGTGGGGGTGCTGATTTTGCCGTCTCCAAAGTAACAGTCGCTCTTGAATGCAGCATGAAGAAAATGCCATCGGCGAGCCTGCATAGAATAAAGGGTTCTGTACAGGCATAAAGAAACCTAAAAAGTAACCTACGCCGGGATTTGAAGTCTGGAGCCCACGGGCAGAAACAGGCGCCTTACCCATTACACCACAGGAACCTAGACAAGTTGTGGTAGGTTCCGGATGACTGTAAGAATCCATTGTCCCCTTGTGAATGTGCATTGACTGGCATGGCTGGAAATCCATCTTCTGCCTAATAAAGTCAATACCAACCTGAGGCCCTCTTCTAAAAGAGCCTGTCTAAATAGCTCAGTCGGTAGAGCGTACGGCTATGGTCAATAACCTGGTCCAAAAGGTTGTGGGTTCGATTCCCACCTCTACTAGAAACTCAGCTCCATAGCAATTCTGGTTCACTGTGCATTAACCAACTCTCAATAGTGATGGAAGGGCAAGTGCCAGAAGTCCATCATCTGCCTTCCACTTGGCTGGCCATTTTTCCAACTGGGGTTGTCCTTCTAAGCTACGCCGGTATGTACTTCTATATCAGCCCAGGGGTTCCCCATCTAGCACCTTGCCCTTACCTTTGCGTCAACTTGGTTATTTTTTCCTCATACAGAACCCTTTTGGGGTTTGCCTAGCATCAGCCTGAAGTTGACCATGGCAAATTGCTTGTTTTCTATTAAGCTTGGTACAGTGTTCTGTACCAAGCTTAATAAAAAACAAGCATTTGAGAAGCTGACAAGTGAGGGCAGCTTTGTGCCATTGTGCCGAAAAGAATTAGAGGTCGCTCTTGAATGCAGCATGCAGAAGATGGCACAGATGAACCTACTTGAAAGAAAGCATTTGAGAAGCTGATTAGCGAAGAAAGTTTTGGTGCTTTAACAAATGTGAAATATTGGTTACTAATTAATGCAGCCCAAAGAAAAGGCACCTTTCCCTTAAATGCACCCATGGGACTCGCACGCTGGGACCTTTGGGAAATGAAAGCAGGTGATTTGCTGCATGCGCCATAGAACAGCCATGTGGGGGTGCTGATTTTGCCGTCTCCAAAGTAACAGTCGCTCTTGAATGCAGCATGAAGAAAATGCCATCGGCGAGCCTGCATAGAATAAAGGGTTCTGTACAGGCATAAAGAAACCTAAAAAGTAACCTACGCCGGGATTTGAACTCTGGACCCCACGGGCAGAAACAGGCGCCTTACCCATTACACCACAGGAACCTAGACAAGATGTGGTAGGTTCCGGATGACTGTAAGAATCCATTGTCCCCTTGTGAATGTGCATTGACTGGCATGGCTGGAAATCCATCTTCTGCCTAATAAAGTCAATACCAACCTGAGGCCCACTTCTAAAAGAGCCTGCCTAAATAGCTCAGTCGGTAGAGCGTACGGCTATGGTCAATAACCTGGTCCAAAAGGTTGTGGGTTCGATTCCCACCTCTGCTAGAAACTCAGCTCCATAGCAGTTCTGGTTCACTGTGCATTAACCAACTCTCAATAGTGATGGAAGGGCAAGTGCAAGAAGTCCATCATCTGCCTTCCACTTGGATGGCACTGTTTCCAACTGGGGTTGTCCTTCTAAGCTACGCCGGTATGTACTTCTATATCAGCCCAGGGGTTCCCCATCTAGCACCTTACCTTTGCGTCAACTTGGTTATTTTTTCCTCATACAGAACCCTTTTGGGGTTTGCCTAGCATCAGCCTGAAGTTGACCATGGCAAATTGCTTGTTTTCTATTAAGCTTGGTACAGTGTTCTGTACCAAGCTTAATAAAAAACAAGCATTTGAGAAGCTGACAAGCGAGGGCAGCTTTGTGCCATTGTGCCGAAAAGAATTAGAGGTCGCTCTTGAATGCAGCATGCAGAAGATGGCACAGATGAACCTACTTGAAAGAAAGCATTTGAGAAGCTGATTAGCGAAGAAAGTTTTGGTGCTTTAACAAATGTGAAATATTGGTTACTAATTAATGCAGCCCAAGGAAAAGGCACCTTTCCCTTAAATGCACCCATGGGACTCGCACGCTGGGACCTTTGGGAAATGAAAGCAGGTGATTTGCTGCATGCGCCATAGAACAGCCATGTGGGGGTGCTGATTTTGCCGTCTCCAAAGTAACAGTCGCTCTTGAATGCAGCATGAAGAAAATGCCATCGGCGAGCCTGCATAGAATAAAGGGTTCTGTACAGGCATAAAGAAACCTAAAAAGTAACCTACGCCGGGATTTGAACTCTGGACCCCACGGGCAGAAACAGGCGCCTTACCCATTACACCACAGGAACCTAGACAAGATGTGGTAGGTTCCGGATGACTGTAAGAATCCATTGTCCCCTTGTGAATGTGCATTGACTGGCATGGCTGGAAATCCATCTTCTGCCTAATAAAGTCAATACCAACCTGAGGCCCTCTTCTAAAAGAGCCTGCCTAAATAGCTCAGTCGGTAGAGCGTACGGCTATGGTCAATAACCTGGTCCAAAAGGTTGTGGGTTCGATTCCCACCTCTGCTAGAAACTCAGCTCCATAGCAGTTCTGGTTCACTGTGCATTAACCAACTCTCAATAGTGATGGAAGGGCAAGTGCCAGAAGTCCATCATCTGCCTTCCACTTGGCTGGCCCTTTTTCCAACTGGGGTTGTCCTTCTAAGCTACGCCGGTATGTACTTCTATATCAGCCCAGGGGTTCCCCATCTAGCACCTTGCCCTTACCTTTGCGTCAACTTGGTTATTTTTTCCTCATACAGAACCCTTTTGGGGTTTGCCTAGCATCAGCCTGAAGTTGACCATGGCAAATTGCTTGTTTTCTATTAAGCTTAGTACAGTGTTCTGTACCAAGCTTAATAAAAAACAAGCATTTGAGAAGCTGACAAGTGAGGGCAGCTTTGTGCCATTGTGCCGAAAAGAATTAGAGGTCGCTCTTGAATGCAGCATGCAGAAGATGGCACAGATGAACCTACTTGAAAGAAAGCATTTGAGAAGCTGATTAGCGAAGAAAGTTTTGGTGCTTTAACAAATGTGAAATATTGGTTACTAATTAATGCAGCCCAAAGAAAAGGCACCTTTCCCTTAAATGCACCCATGGGACTCGCACGCTGGGACCTTTGGGAAATGAAAGCAGGTGATTTGCTGCATGCGCCATAGAACAGCCATGTGGGGGTGCTGATTTTGCCGTCTCCAAAGTAACAGTCGCTCTTGAATGCAGCATGAAGAAAATGCCATCGGCGAGCCTGCATAGAATAAAGGGTTCTGTACAGGCATTAAGAAACCTAAAAAGTAACCTACGCCGGGATTTGAACTCTGGACCCCACGGGCAGAAACAGGCGCCTTACCCATTACACCACAGGAACCTAGACAAGATGTGGTAGGTTCCGGATGACTGTAAGAATCCATTGTCCCCTTGTGAATGTGCATTGACTGGAATGGCTGGAAATCCATCTTCTGCCTAATAAAGTCAATACCAACCTGAGGCCCACTTCTAAAAGAGCCTGCCTAAATAGCTCAGTCGGTAGAGCGTACGGCTATGGTCAATAACCTGGTCCAAAAGGTTGTGGGTTCGATTCCCACCTGTGCTAGAAACTCAGCTCCATAGCAGTTCTGGTTCACTGTGCATTAACCAACTCTCAATAGTGATGGAAGGGCAAGTGCCAGAAGCCCATCATCTGCCTTCCACTTTCCAACTGGGGTTGTCCTTCTAAGCTACGCCGGTATGTACTTCTATATCAGCCCAGGGGTTCCCCATCTAGCACCTTACCTTTGCGTCAACTTGGTTATTTTTTCCTCATACAGAACCCTTTTGGGGTTTGCCTAGCATCAGCCTGAAGTTGACCATGGCAAATTGCTTGTTTTCTATTAAGCTTGGTACAGTGTTCTGTACCAAGCTTAATAAAAAACAAGCATTTGAGAAGCTGACAAGCGAGGGCAGCTTTGTGCCATTGTGCCGAAAAGAATTAGAGGTCGCTCTTGAATGCAGCATGCAGAAGATGGCACAGATGAACCTACTTGAAAGAAAGCATTTGAGAAGCTGATTAGCGAAGAAAGTTTTGGTGCTTTAACAAATGTGAAATATTGGTTACTAATTAATGCAGCCCAAAGAAAAGGCACCTTTCCCTTAAATGCACCCATGGGACTCGCACGCTGGGACCTTTGGGAAATGAAAGCAGGTGATTTGCTGCATGCGCCATAGAACAGCCATGTGGGGGTGCTGATTTTGCCGTCTCCAAAGTAACAGTCGCTCTTGAATGCAGCATGAAGAAAATGCCATCGGCGAGCCTGCATAGAATAAAGGGTTCTGTACAGGCATAAAGAAACCTAAAAAGTAACCTACGCCGGGATTTAAACTCTGGACCCCACGGGCAGAAACAGGCGCCTTACCCATTACACCACAGGAACCTAGACAAGATGTGGTAGGTTCCGGATGACTGTAAGAATCCATTGTCCCCTTGTGAATGTGCATTGACTGGCATGGCTGGAAATCCATCTTCTGCCTAATAAAGTCAATACCAACCTGAGGCCCTCTTCTAAAAGAGCCTGCCTAAATAGCTCAGTCAGTAGAGCGTACGGCTATGGTCAATAACCTGGTCCAAAAGGTTGTGGGTTCGATTCCCACCTGTGCTAGAAACTCAGCTCCATAGCAGTTCTGGTTCACTGTGCATTAACCAACTCTCAATAGTGATGGAAGGGCAAGTGCCAGAAGTCCATCATCTGCCTTCCACTTGGCTGGCCCTTTTTCCAACTGGGGTTGTCCTTCTAAGCTACGCCGGTATGTACTTCTATATCAGCCCAGGGGTTCCCCATCTAGCACCTTGCCCTTACCTTTGCGTCAACTTGGTTATTTTTTCCTCATACAGAACCCTTTTGGGGTTTGCCTAGCATCAGCCTGAAGTTGACCATGGCAAATTGCTTGTTTTCTATTAAGCTTAGTACAGTGTTCTGTACCAAGCTTAATAAAAAACAAGCATTTGAGAAGCTGACAAGTGAGGGCAGCTTTGTGCCATTGTGCCGAAAAGAATTAGAGGTCGCTCTTGAATGCAGCATGCAGAAGATGGCACAGATGAACCTACTTGAAAGAAAGCATTTGAGAAGCTGATTAGCGAAGAAAGTTTTGGTGCTTTAACAAATGTGAAATATTGGTTACTAATTAATGCAGCCCAAAGAAAAGGCACCTTTCCCTTAAATGCACCCATGAGACTTGCACGCTGGGACCTTTGGGAAATGAAAGCAGGTGATTTGCTGCATGCGCCATAGAACAGCCATGTGGGGGTGCTGATTTTGCCGTCTCCAAAGTAACAGTCGCTCTTGAATGCAGCATGAAGAAAATGCCATCGGCGAGCCTGCATAGAATAAAGGGTTCTGTACAGGCATAAAGAAACCTAAAAAGTAACCTACGCCGGGATTTGAACTCTGGACCCAACGGGCAGAAACAGGCGCCTTACCCATTACACCACAGGAACCTAGACAAGATGTGGTAGGTTCCGGATGACTGTAAGAATCCATTGTCCCCTTGTGAATGTGCATTGACTGGCATGGCTGGAAATCCATCTTCTGCCTAATAAAGTCAATACCAACCTGAGGCCCACTTCTAAAAGAGCCTGCCTAAATAGCTCAGTCGGTAGAGCGTACGGCTATTGTCAATAACCTGGTCCAAAAGGTTGTGGGTTCGATTCCCACCTGTGCTAGAAACTCAGCTCCATAGCAGTTCTGGTTCACTGTGCATAAACCAACTCTCAATAGTGATGGAAGGGCAAGTGCCAGAAGTCCATCATCTGCCTTCCACTTGGATGGCACTGTTTCCAACTGGGGTTGTCCTTCTAAGCTACGCCGGTATGTACTTCTATATCAGCCCAGGGGTTCCCCATCTAGCACCTTGCCCTTACCTTTGCGTCAACTTGGTTATTTTTTCCTCATACAGAACCCTTTTGGGGTTTGCCTAGCATCAGCCTGAAGTTGACCATGGCAAATTGCTTGTTTTCTATTAAGCTTGGTACAGTGTTCTGTACCAAGCTTAATAAAAAACAAGCATTTGAGAAGCTGACAAGCGAGGGCAGCTTTGTGCCATTGTGCCGAAAAGAATTAGAGGTCGCTCTTGAATGCAGCATGCAGAAGATGGCACAGATGAACCTACTTGAAAGAAAGCATTTGAGAAGCTGATTAGCGAAGAAAGTTTTGGTGCTTTAACAAATGTGAAATATTGGTTACTAATTAATGCAGCCCGAAGAAAAGGCACCTTTCCCTTAAATGCACCCATGGGACTCGCACGCTGGGACCTTTGGGAAATGAAAGCAGGTGATTTGCTGCATGCGCCATAGAACAGCCATGTGGGGGTGCTGATTTTGCCGTCTCCAAAGTAACAGTCGCTCTTGAATGCAGCATGAAGAAAATGCCATCGGCGAGCCTGCATAGAATAAAGGGTTCTGTACAGGCATAAAGAAACCTAAAAATTAACCTACGCCGGGATTTGAACTCTGGACCCCACGGGCAGAAACAGGCGCCTTACCCATTACACCACAGGAACCTAGACAAGATGTGGTAGGTTCCGGATGACTGTAAGAATCCATTGTCCCCTTGTGAATGTGCATTGACTGGAATGGCTGGAAATCCATCTTCTGCCTAATAAAGTCAATACCAACCTGAGGCCCACTTCTAAAAGAGCCTGCCTAAATAGCTCAGTCGGTAGAGCGTACGGCTATGGTCAATAACCTGGTCCAAAAGGTTGTGGGTTCGATTCCCACCTGTGCTAGAGACTCAGCTCCATAGCAGTTCTGGTTCACTGTGCATTAACCAACTCTCAATAGTGATGGAAGGGCAAGTGCAAGAAGTCCATCATCTGCCGTCCACTTGGATGGCACTGTTTCCAACTGGGGTTGTCCTTCTAAGCTACGCCGGTATGTACTTCTATATCAGCCCAGGGGTTCCCCATCTAGCACCTTGCCCTTACCTTTGCGTCAACTTGGTTATTTTTTCCTCATACAGAACCCTTTTGGGGTTTGCCTAGCATCAGCCTGAAGTTGACCATGGCAAATTGCTTGTTTTCTATTAAGCTTGGTACAGTGTTCTGTACCAAGCTTAATAAAAAACAAGCATTTGAGAAGCTGACAAGCGAGGGCAGCTTTGTGCCATTGTGCCGAAAAGAATTAGAGGTCGCTCTTGAATGCAGCATGCAGAAGATGGCACAGATGAACCTACTTGAAAGAAAGCATTTGAGAAGCTGATTAGCGAAGAAAGTTTTGGTGCTTTAACAAATGTGAAATATTGGTTACTAATTAATGCAGCCCGAAGAAAAGGCACCTTTCCCTTAAATGCACCCATGGGACTCGCACGCTGGGACCTTTGGGAAATGAAAGCAGGTGATTTGCTGCATGCGCCATAGAACAGCCATGTGGGGGTGCTGATTTTGCCGTCTCCAAAGTAACAGTCGCTCTTGAATGCAGCATGAAGAAAATGCCATCGGCGAGCCTGCATAGAATAAAGGGTTCTGTACAGGCATAAAGAAACCTAAAAATTAACCTACGCCGGGATTTGAACTCTGGACCCCACGGGCAGAAACAGGCGCCTTACCCATTACACCACAGGAACCTAGACAAGATGTGGTAGGTTCCGGATGACTGTAAGAATCCATTGTCCCCTTGTGAATGTGCATTGACTGGAATGGCTGGAAATCCATCTTCTGCCTAATAAAATCAATACCAACCTGAGGCCCACTTCTAAAAGAGCCTGCCTAAATAGCTCAGTCGGTAGAGCGTACGGCTATGGTCAATAACCTGGTCCAAAAGGTTGTGGGTTCGATTCCCACCTGTGCTAGAAACTCAGCTCCATAGCATTTCTGGTTCACTGTGCATTAACCAACTCTCAATAGTGATGGAAGGGCAAGTGCAAGAAGTCCATCATCTGCCTTCCACTTGGATGGCACTGTTTCCAACTGGGGTTGTACTTCTAAGCTACGCCGGTATGTACTTCTATATCAGCCCAGGGGTTCCCCATCTAGCACCTTGCCCTTACCTTTGCGTCAACTTGGTTATTTTTTCCTCATACAGAACCCTTTTGGGGTTTGCCTAGCATCAGCCTGAAGTTGACCATGGCAAATTGCTTGTTTTCTATTAAGCTTGGTACAGTGTTCTGTACCAAGCTTAATAAAAAACAAGCATTTGAGAAGCTGACAAGCGAGGGCAGCTTTGTGCCATTGTGCCGAAAAGAATTAGAGGTCGCTCTTGAATGCAGCATGCAGAAGATGGCACAGATGAACCTACTTGAAAGAAAGCATTTGAGAAGCTGATTAGCGAAGAAAGTTTTGGTGCTTTAACAAATGTGAAATATTGGTTACTAATTAATGCAGCCCAAAGAAAAGGCACCTTTCCCTTAAATGCACCCATGGGACTCGCACGCTGGGACCTTTGGGAAATGAAAGCAGGTGATTTGCTGCATGCGCCATAGAACAGCCATGTGGGGGTGCTGATTTTGCCGTCTCCAAAGTAACAGTCGCTCTTGAATGCAGCATGAAGAAAATGCCATCGGCGAGCCTGCATAGAATAAAGGGTTCTGTACAGGCATAAAGAAACCTAAAAAGTAACCTATGCCGGGATTTGAACTCTGGACCCCACGGGCAGAAACAGGCGCCTTACCCATTACACCACAGGAACCTAGACAAGATGTGGTAGGTTCCGGATGACTGTAAGAATCCATTGTCCCCTTGTGAATGTGCATTGACTGGCATGGCTGGAAATCCATCTTCTGCCTAATAAAGTCAATACCAACCTGAGGCCCTCTTCTAAAAGAGCCTGCCTAAATAGCTCAGTCGGTAGAGCGTACGGCTATGGTCAATAACCTGGTCCAAAAGGTTGTGGGTTCAATTCCCACCTCTGCTAGAAACTCAGCTCCATAGCAGTTCTGGTTCACTGTGCATTAACCAACTCTCAATAGTGATGGAAGGGCAAGTGCCAGAAGTCCATCATCTGCCTTCCACTTGGCTGGCCCTTTTTCCAACTGGGGTTGTCCTTCTAAGCTACGCCGGTATGTACTTCTATATCAGCCCAGGGGTTCCCCATCTAGCACCTTGCCCTTACCTTTGCGTCAACTTGGTTATTTTTTCCTCATACAGAACCCTTTTGGGGTTTGCCTAGCATCAGCCTGAAGTTGACCATGGCAAATTGCTTGTTTTCTATTAAGCTTAGTACAGTGTTCTGTACCAAGCTTAATAAAAAACAAGCATTTGAGAAGCTGACAAGTGAGGGCAGCTTTGTGCCATTGTGCCGAAAAGAATTAGAGGTCGCTCTTGAATGCAGCATGCAGAAGATGGCACAGATGAACCTACTTGAAAGAAAGCATTTGAGAAGCTGATTAGCGAAGAAAGTTTTGGTGCTTTAACAAATGTGAAATATTGGTTACTAATTAATGCAGCCCAAAGAAAAGGCACCTTTCCCTTAAATGCACCCATGAGACTTGCACGCTGGGACCTTTGGGAAATGAAAGCAGGTGATTTGCTGCATGCGCCATAGAACAGCCATGTGGGGGTGCTGATTTTGCCGTCTCCAAAGTAACAGTCGCTCTTGAATGCAGCATGAAGAAAATGCCATCGGCGAGCCTGCATAGAATAAAGGGTTCTGTACAGGCATAAAGAAACCTAAAAAGTAACCTACGCCAGGATTTGAACTCTGGACCCAACGGGCAGAAACAGGCGCCTTACCCATTACACCACAGGAACCTAGACAAGATGTGGTAGGTTCCGGATGACTGTAAGAATCCATTGTCCCCTTGTGAATGTGCATTGACTGGCATGGCTGGAAATCCATCTTCTGCCTAATAAAGTCAATACCAACCTGAGGCCCACTTCTAAAAGAGCCTGCCTAAATAGCTCAGTCGGTAGAGCGTACGGCTATTGTCAATAACCTGGTCCAAAAGGTTGTGGGTTCGATTCCCACCTGTGCTAGAAACTCAGCTCCATAGCAGTTCTGGTTCACTGTGCATTAACCAACTCTCAATAGTGATGGAAGGGCAAGTGCAAGAAGTCCATCATCTGCCTTCCACTTGGATGGCACTGTTTCCAACTGGGGTTGTCCTTCTAAGCTACGCCAGTATGTACTTCTATATCAGCCCAGGGGTTCCCCATCTAGCACCTTGCCCTTACCTTTGCGTCAACTTGGTTATTTTTTCCTCATACAGAACCCTTTTGGGGTTTGCCTAGCATCAGCCTGAAGTTGACCATGGCAAATTGCTTGTTTTCTATTAAGCTTAGTAAAGTGTTCTGTACCAAGCTTAATAAAAAACAAGCATTTGAGAAGCTGACAAGTGAGGGCAGCTTTGTGCCATTGTGCCGAAAAGAATTAGAGGTCGCTCTTGAATGCAGCATGCAGAAGATGGCACAGATGAACCTACTTGAAAGAAAGCATTTGAGAAGCTGATTAGCGAAGAAAGTTTTGGTGCTTTAACAAATGTGAAATATTGGTTACTAATTAATGCAGCCCAAAGAAAAGGCACCTTTCCCTTAAATGCACCCATGAGACTTGCACGCTGGGACCTTTGGGAAATGAAAGCAGGTGATTTGCTGCATGCGCCATAGAACAGCCATGTGGGGGTGCTGATTTTGCCGTCTCCAAAGTAACAGTCGCTCTTGAATGCAGCATGAAGAAAATGCCATCGGCGAGCCTGCATAGAATAAAGGGTTCTGTACAGGCATAAAGAAACCTAAAAAGTAACCTACGCCGGGATTTGAACTCTGGACCCAACGGGCAGAAACAGGCGCCTTACCCATTACACCACAGGAACCTAGACAAGATGTGGTAGGTTCCGGATGACTGTAAGAATCCATTGTCCCCTTGTGAATGTGCATTGACTGGCATGGCTGGAAATCCATCTTCTGCCTAATAAAGTCAATACCAACCTGAGGCCCACTTCTAAAAGAGCCTGCCTAAATAGCTCAGTCGGTAGAGCGTACGGCTATTGTCAATAACCTGGTCCAAAAGGTTGTGGGTTCGATTCCCACCTGTGCTAGAAACTCAGCTCCATAGCAGTTCTGGTTCACTGTGCATTAACCAACTCTCAATAGTGATGGAAGGGCAAGTGCAAGAAGTCCATCATCTGCCTTCCACTTGGATGGCACTGTTTCCAACTGGGGTTGTCCTTCTAAGCTACGCCAGTATGTACTTCTATATCAGCCCAGGGGTTCCCCATCTAGCACCTTGCCCTTACCTTTGCGTCAACTTGGTTATTTTTTCCTCATACAGAACCCTTTTGGGGTTTGCCTAGCATCAGCCTGAAGTTGACCATGGCAAATTGCTTGTTTTCTATTAAGCTTGGTACAGTGTTCTGTACCAAGCTTAATAAAAAACAAGCATTTGAGAAGCTGACAAGCGAGGGCAGCTTTGTGCCATTGTGCCGAAAAGAATTAGAGGTCGCTCTTGAATGCAGCATGCAGAAGATGGCACAGATGAACCTACTTGAAAGAAAGCATTTGAGAAGCTGATTAGCGAAGAAAGTTTTGGTGCTTTAACAAATGTGAAATATTGGTTACTAATTAATGCAGCCCGAAGAGAAGGCACCTTTCCCTTAAATGCACCCATGGGACTCGCACGCTGGGACCTTTGGGAAATGAAAGCAGGTGATTTGCTGCATGCGCCATAGAACAGCCATGTGGGGGTGCTGATTTTGCCGTCTCCAAAGTAACAGTCGCTCTTGAATGCAGCATGAAGAAAATGCCATCGGCGAGCCTGCATAGAATAAAGGGTTCTGTACAGGCATAAAGAAACCTAAAAAGTAACCTACGCCGGGATTTGAACTCTGGAGCCCACGGGCAGAAACAGGCGCCTTACCCATTACACCACAGGAACCTAGACAAGATGTGGTAGGTTCCGGATGACTGTAAGAATCCATTGTCCCCTTGTGAATGTGCATTGACTGGAATGGCTGGAAATCCATCTTCTGCCTAATAAAGTCAATACCAACCTGAGGCCCACTTCTAAAAGAGCCTGCCTAAATAGCTCAGTCGGTAGAGCGTACGGCTATGGTCAATAACCTGGTCCAAAAGGTTGTGGGTTTGATTCCCACCTGTGCTAGAAACTCAGCTCCATAGCAGTTCTGGTTCACTGTGCATTAACCAACTCTCAATAGTGATGGAAGGGCAAGTGCCAGAAGTCCATCATCTGCCTTCCACTTTCCAACTGGGGTTGTCCTTCTAAGCTACGCCAGTATGTACTTCTATATCAGCCCAGGGGTTCCCCATCTAGCACCTTACCTTTGCGTCAACTTGGTTATTTTTTCCTCATACAGAACCCTTTTGGGGTTTGCCTAGCATCAGCCTGAAGTTGACCATGGCAAATTGCTTGTTTTCTATTAAGCTTGGTACAGTGTTCTGTACCAAGCTTAATAAAAAACAAGCATTTGAGAAGCTGACAAGCGAGGGCAGCTTTGTGCCATTGTGCCGAAAAGAATTAGAGGTCGCTCTTGAATGCAGCATGCAGAAGATGGCACAGATGAACCTACTTGAAAGAAAGCATTTGAGAAGCTGATTAGCGAAGAAAGTTTTGGTGCTTTAACAAATGTGAAATATTGGTTACTAATTAATGCAGCCCAAAGAAAAGGCACCTTTCCCTTAAATGCACCCATGGGACTCGCACGCTGGGACCTTTGGGAAATGAAAGCAGGTGATTTGCTGCATGCACCATAGAACAGCCATGTGGGGGTGCTGATTTTGCCGTCTCCAAAGTAACAGTCGCTCTTGAATGCAGCATGAAGAAAATGCCATCGGCGAGCCTGCATAGAATAAAGGGTTCTGTACAGGCATAAAGAAACCTAAAAAGTAACCTACGCCGGGATTTGAACTCTGGACCCCACGGGCAGAAACAGGCGCCTTACCCATTACACCACAGGAACCTAGACAAGATGTGGTAGGTTCCGGATGACTGTAAGAATCCATTGTCCCCTTGTGAATGTGCATTGACTGGCATGGCTGGAAATCCATCTTCTGCCTAATAAAGTCAATACCAACCTGAGGCCCTCTTCTAAAAGAGCCTGCCTAAATAGCTCAGTCGGTAGAGCGTACGGCTATGGTCAATAACCTGGTCCAAAAGGTTGTGGGTCCGATTCCCACCTCTGCTAGAAACTCAGCTCCATAGCAGTTCTGGTTCACTGTGCATTAACCAACTCTCAATAGTGATGGAAGGGCAAGTGCCAGAAGTCCATCATCTGCCTTCCACTTGGCTGGCCCTTTTTCCAACTGGGGTTGTCCTTCTAAGCTACGCCGGTATGTACTTCTATATCAGCCCAGGGATTCCCCATCTAGCACCTTGCCCTTACCTTTGCGTCAACTTGGTTATTTTTTCCTCATACAGAACCCTTTTGGGGTTTGCCTAGCATCAGCCTGAAGTTGACCATGGCAAATTGCTTGTTTTCTATTAAGCTTGGTACAGTGTTCTGTACCAAGCTTAATAAAAAACAAGCATTTGAGAAGCTGACAAGCGAGGGCAGCTTTGTGCCATTGTGCCGAAAAGAATTAGAGGTCGCTCTTGAATGCAGCATGCAGAAGATGGCACTGATGAACCTACTTGAAAGAAAGCATTTGAGAAGCTGATTAGCGAAGAAAGTTTTGGTGCTTTAACAAATGTGAAATATTGGTTACTAATTAATG
Source organism: Xenopus petersii (assembly GCA_038501925.1). Taxonomy (NCBI): domain Eukaryota; kingdom Metazoa; phylum Chordata; class Amphibia; order Anura; family Pipidae; genus Xenopus; species Xenopus petersii. The sequence continues at coordinate 96,654,931 of CM076683.1, read as the reverse complement.
CAGCCCGAAGAAAAGGCACCTTTCCCTTAAATGCACCCATGGGACTCGCACGCTGGGACCTTTGGGAAATGAAAGCAGGTGATTTGCTGCATGCGCCATAGAACAGCCATGTGGGGGTGCTGATTTTGCCGTCTCCAAAGTAACAGTCGCTCTTGAATGCAGCATGAAGAAAATGCCATCGGCGAGCCTGCATAGAATAAAGGGTTCTGTACAGGCATAAAGAAACCTAAAAAGTAACCTACGCCGGGATTTGAACTCTGGAGCCCACGGGCAGAAACAGGCGCCTTACCCATTACACCACAGGAACCTAGACAAGTTGTGGTAGGTTCCGGATGACTGTAAGAATCCATTGTCCCCTTGTGAATGTGCATTGACTGGCATGGCTGGAAATCCATCTTCTGCCTAATAAAGTCAATACCAACCTGAGGCCCTCTTCTAAAAGAGCCTGTCTAAATAGCTCAGTCGGTAGAGCGTACGGCTATGGTCAATTACCTGGTCCAAAAGGTTGTGGGTTCGATTCCCACCTCTGCTAGAAACTCAGCTCCATAGCAATTCTGGTTCACTGTGCATTAACCAACTCTCAATAGTGATGGAAGGGCAAGTGCCAGAAGTCCATCATCTGCCTTCCACTTGGCTGGCCCTTTTTCCAACTGGGGTTGTCCTTCTAAGCTACGCCGGTATGTACTTCTATATCAGCCCAGGGGTTCCCCATCTAGCACCTTGCCCTTACCTTTGCGTCAACTTGGTTATTTTTTCCTCATACAGAACCCTTTTGGGGTTTGCCTAGCATCAGCCTGAAGTTGACCATGGCAAATTGCTTGTTTTCTATTAAGCTTAGTACAGTGTTCTGTACCAAGCTTAATAAAAAACAAGCATTTGAGAAGCTGACAAGTGAGGGCAGCTTTGTGCCATGGTGCCGAAAAGAATTAGAGGTCGCTCTTGAATGCAGCATGCAGAAGATGGCACAGATGAACCTACTTGAAAGAAAGCATTTGAGAAGCTGATTAGCGAAGAAAGTTTTGGTGCTTTAACAAATGTGAAATATTGGTTACTAATTAATGCAGCCCAAAGAAAAGGCACCTTTCCCTTAAATGCACCCATGGGACTCGCACGCTGGGACCTTTGGGAAATGAAAGCAGGTGATTTGCTGCATGCGCCATAGAACAGCCATGTGGGGGTGCTGATTTTGCCGTCTCCAAAGTAACAGTCGCTCTTGAATGCAGCATGAAGAAAATGCCATCGGCGAGCCTGCATAGAATAAAGGGTTCTGTACAGGCATAAAGAAACCTAAAAAGTAACCTACGCCGGGATTTGAACTCTGGACCCCACGGGCAGAAACAGGCGCCTTACCCATTACACCACAGGAACCTTGACAAGATGTGGTAGGTTCCGGATGACTGTAAGAATCCATTGTCCCCTTGTGAATGTGCATTGACTGGAATGGCTGGAAATCCATCTTCTGCCTAATAAAGTCAATACCAACCTGAGGCCCACTTCTAAAAGAGCCTGCCTAAATAGCTCAGTCGGTAGAGCGTACGGCTATGGTCAATAACCTGGTCCAAAAGGTTGTGGGTTTGATTCCCACCTGTGCTAGAAACTCAGCTCCATAGCAGTTCTGGTTCACTGTGCATTAACCAACTCTCAATAGTGATGGAAGGGCAAGTGCCAGAAGTCCATCATCTGCCTTCCACTTTCCAACTGGGGTTGTCCTTCTAAGCTACGCCGGTATGTACTTCTATATCAGCCCAGGGGTTCCCCATCTAGCACCTTACCTTTGCGTCAACTTGGTTATTTTTTCCTCATACAGAACCCTTTTGGGGTTTGCCTAGCATCAGCCTGAAGTTGACCATGGCAAATTGCTTGTTTTCTATTAAGCTTGGTACAGTGTTCTGTACCAAGCTTAATAAAAAACAAGCATTTGAGAAGCTGACAAGCGAGGGCAGCTTTGTGCCATTGTGCCGAAAAGAATTAGAGGTCGCTCTTGAATGCAGCATGCAGAAGATGGCACAGATGAACCTACTTGAAAGAAAGCATTTGAGAAGCTGATTAGCGAAGAAAGTTTTGGTGCTTTAACAAATGTGAAATATTGGTTACTAATTAATGCAGCCCAAAGAAAAGGCACCTTTCCCTTAAATGCACCCATGGGACTCGCACGCTGGGACCTTTGGGAAATGAAAGCAGGTGATTTGCTGCATGCACCATAGAACAGCCATGTGGGGGTGCTGATTTTGCCGTCTCCAAAGTAACAGTCGCTCTTGAATGCAGCATGAAGAAAATGCCATCGGCGAGCCTGCATAGAATAAAGGGTTCTGTACAGGCATAAAGAAACCTAAAAAGTAACCTACGCCGGGATTTGAACTCTGGAGCCCACGGGCAGAAACAGGCGCCTTACCCATTACACCACAGGAACCTAGACAAGATGTGGTAGGTTCCGGATGACTGTAAGAATCCATTGTCCCCTTGTGAATGTGCATTGACTGGCATGGCTGGAAATCCATCTTCTGCCTAATAAAGTCAATACCAACCTGAGGCCCTCCTCTAAAAGAGCCTGCCTAAATAGCTCAGTCGGTAGAGCGTACGGCTATGGTCAATAACCTGGTCCAAAAGGTTGTGGGTTCGATTCCCACCTCTGCTAGAAACTCAGCTCCATAGCAATTCTGGTTCACTGTGCATTAACCAACTCTCAATAGTGATGGAAGGGCAAGTGCCAGAAGTCCATCATCTGCCTTCCACTTGGCTGGCCATTTTTCCAACTGGGGTTGTCCTTCTAAGCTACGCCGGTATGTACTTCTATATCAGCCCAGGGGTTCCCCATCTAGCACCTTGCCCTTACCTTTGCGTCAACTTGGTTATTTTTTCCTCATACAGAACCCTTTTGGGGTTTGCCTAGCATCAGCCTGAAGTTGACCATGGCAAATTGCTTGTTTTCTATTAAGCTTGGTACAGTGTTCTGTACCAAGCTTAATAAAAAACAAGCATTTGAGAAGCTGACAAGCGAGGGCAGCTTTGTGCCATTGTGCCGAAAAGAATTAGAGGTCGCTCTTGAATGCAGCATGCAGAAGATGGCACAGATGAACCTACTTGAAAGAAAGCATTTGAGAAGCTGATTAGCGAAGAAAGTTTTGGTGCTTTAACAAATGTGAAATATTGGTTACTAATTAATGCAGCCCAAAGAAAAGGCACCTTTCCCTTAAATGCACCCATGGGACTCGCACGCTGGAACCTTTGGGAAATGAAAGCAGGTGATTTGCTGCATGCGCCATAGAACAGCCATGTGGGGGTGCTGATTTTGCCGTCTCCAAAGTAACAGTCGCTCTTGAATGCAGCATGAAGAAAATGCCATCGGCGAGCCTGCATAGAATAAAGGGTTCTGTACAGGCATAAAGAAACCTAAAAAGTAACCTACGCCGGGATTTGAACTCTGGACCCCACTGGCAGAAACAGGCGCCTTACCCATTACACCACAGGAACCTAGACAAGATGTGGTAGGTTCCGGATGACTGTAAGAATCCATTGTCCCCTTGTGAATGTGCATTGACTGGCATGGCTGGAAATCCATCTTCTGCCTAATAAAGTCAATACCAACCTGAGGCCCTCCTCTAAAAGAGCCTGCCTAAATAGCTCAGTCGGTAGAGCGTACGGCTATGGTCAATAACCTGGTCCAAAAGGTTGTGGGTTCGATTCCCACCTCTGCTAGAAACTCAGCTCCATAGCAATTCTGGTTCACTGTGCATTAACCAACTCTCAATAGTGATGGAAGGGCAAGTGCCAGAAGTCCATCATCTGCCTTCCACTTGGCTGGCCATTTTTCCAACTGGGGTTGTCCTTCTAAGCTACGCCGGTATGTACTTCTATATCAGCCCAGGGGTTCCCCATCTAGCACCTTGCCCTTACCTTTGCGTCAACTTGGTTATTTTTTCCTCATACAGAACCCTTTTGGGGTTTGCCTAGCATCAGCCTGAAGTTGACCATGGCAAATTGCTTGTTTTCTATTAAGCTTGGTACAGTGTTCTGTACCAAGCTTAATAAAAAACAAGCATTTGAGAAGCTGACAAGCGAGGGCAGCTTTGTGCCATTGTGCCGAAAAGAATTAGAGGTCGCTCTTGAATGCAGCATGCAGAAGATGGCACAGATGAACCTACTTGAAAGAAAGCATTTGAGAAGCTGATTAGCGAAGAAAGTTTTGGTGCTTTAACAAATGTGAAATATTGGTTACTAATTAATGCAGCCCAAAGAAAAGGCACCTTTCCCTTAAATGCACCCATGGGACTCGCACGCTGGGACCTTTGGGAAATGAAAGCAGGTGATTTGCTGCATGCGCCATAGAACAGCCATGTGGGGGTGCTGATTTTGCCGTCTCCAAAGTAACAGTCGCTCTTGAATGCAGCATGAAGAAAATGCCATCGGCGAGCCTGCATAGAATAAAGGGTTCTGTACAGGCATAAAGAAACCTAAAAAGTAACCTACGCCGGGATTTGAACTCTGGAGCCCACGGGCAGAAACAGGCGCCTTACCCATTACACCACAGGAACCTAGACAAGATGTGGTAGGTTCCGGATGACTGTAAGAATCCATTGTCCCCTTGTGAATGTGCATTGACTGGCATGGCTGGAAATCCATCTTCTGCCTAATAAAGTCAATACCAACCTGAGGCCCTCCTCTAAAAGAGCCTGCCTAAATAGCTCAGTCGGTAGAGCGTACGGCTATGGTCAATAACCTGGTCCAAAAGGTTGTGGGTTCGATTCCCACCTCTGCTAGAAACTCAGCTCCATAGCAATTCTGGTTCACTGTGCATTAACCAACTCTCAATAGTGATGGAAGGGCAGGTGCCAGAAGTCCATCATCTGCCTTCCACTTGGCTGGCCATTTTTCCAACTGGGGTTGTCCTTCTAAGCTACGCCGGTATGTACTTCTATATCAGCCCAGGGGTTCCCCATCTAGCACCTTGCCCTTACCTTTGCGTCAACTTGGTTATTTTTTCCTCATACAGAACCCTTTTGGGGTTTGCCTAGCATCAGCCTGAAGTTGACCATGGCAAATTGCTTGTTTTCTATTAAGCTTGGTACAGTGTTCTGTACCAAGCTTAATAAAAAACAAGCATTTGAGAAGCTGACAAGCGAGGGCAGCTTTGTGCCATTGTGCCGAAAAGAATTAGAGGTCGCTCTTGAATGCAGCATGCAGAAGATGGCACAGATGAACCTACTTGAAAGAAAGCATTTGAGAAGCTGATTAGCGAAGAAAGTTTTGGTGCTTTAACAAATGTGAAATATTGGTTACTAATTAATGCAGCCCAAAGAAAAGGCACCTTTCCCTTAAATGCACCCATGGGACTCGCACGCTGGGACCTTTGGGAAATGAAAGCAGGTGATTTGCTGCATGCGCCATAGAACAGCCATGTGGGGGTGCTGATTTTGCCGTCTCCAAAGTAACAGTCGCTCTTGAATGCAGCATGAAGAAAATGCCATCGGCGAGCCTGCATAGAATAAAGGGTTCTGTACAGGCATAAAGAAACCTAAAAAGTAACCTACGCCGGGATTTGAACTCTGGACCCAACGGGCAGAAACAGGCGCCTTACCCATTACACCACAGGAACCTAGACAAGATGTGGTAGGTTCCGGATGACTGTAAGAATCCATTGTCCCCTTGTGAATGTGCATTGACTGGCATGGCTGGAAATCCATCTTCTGCCTAATAAAGTCAATACCAACCTGAGGCCCACTTCTAAAAGAGCCTGCCTAAATAGCTCAGTCGGTAGAGCGTACGGCTATTGTCAATAACCTGGTCCAAAAGGTTGTGGGTTCGATTCCCACCTGTGCTAGAAACTCAGCTCCATAGCAGTTCTGGTTCACTGTGCATAAACCAACTCTAAATAGTGATGGAAGGTTCACTGTGCATAAACCAACTCTCAATAGTGATGGAAGGGCATGTGCCAGAAGTCCATCATCTGCCTTCCACTTGGATGGCACTGTTTCCAACTGGGGTTGACCTTCTAAGCTACGCCGGTATGTACTTCTATATCAGCCCAGGGGTTCCCCATCTAGCACCTTGCCCTTACCTTTGCGTCAACTTGGTTATTTTTTCCTCATACAGAACCCTTTTGGGGTTTGCCTAGCATCAGCCTGAAGTTGACCATGGCAAATTGCTTGTTTTCTATTAAGCTTGGTACAGTGTTCTGTACCAAGCTTAATAAAAAACAAGCATTTGAGAAGCTGACAAGCGAGGGCAGCTTTGTGCCATTGTGCCGAAAAGAATTAGAGGTCGCTCTTGAATGCAGCATGCAGAAGATGGCACAGATGAACCTACTTGAAAGAAAGCATTTGAGAAGCTGATTAGCGAAGAAAGTTTTGGTGCTTTAACAAATGTGAAATATTGGTTACTAATTAATGCAGCCCAAAGAAAAGGCACCTTTCCCTTAAATGCACCCATGAGACTCGCACGCTGGGACCTTTGGGAAATGAAAGCAGGTGATTTGCTGCATGCGCCATAGAACAGCCATGTGGGGGTGCTGATTTTGCCGTCTCCAAAGTAACAGTCGCTCTTGAATGCAGCATGAAGAAAATGCCATCGGCGAGCTTGCATAGAATAAAGGGTTCTGTACAGGCATAAAGAAACCTAAAAAGTAACCTACGCCGGGATTTGAACTCTTGACCCCACGGGCAGAAACAGGCGCCTTACCCATTACACCACAGGAACCTAGACAAGATGTGGTAGTTTCCGGATGACTGTAAGAATCCATTGTCCCCTTGTGAATGTGCATTGACTGGCATGGCTGGAAATCCATCTTCTGCCTAATAAAGTCAATACCAACCTGAGGCCCTCTTCTAAAAGAGCCTGCCTAAATAGCTCAGTCGGTAGAGCGTACGGCTATGGTCAATAACCTGGTCCAAAAGGTTGTGGGTTCGATTCCCACCTCTGCTAGAAACTCAGCTCCATAGCAGTTCTGGTTCACTGTGCATTAACCAACTCTCAATAGTGATGGAAGGGCAAGTGCCAGAAGTCCATCATCTGCCTTCCACTTGGCTGGCCCTTTTTCCAACTGGGGTTGTCCTTCTAAGCTACGCCGGTATGTACTTCTATATCAGCCCAGGGGTTCCCCATCTAGCACCTTGCCCTTACCTTTGCGTCAACTTGGTTATTTTTTCCTCATACAGAACCCTTTTGGGGTTTGCCTAGCATCAGCCTGAAGTTGACCATGGCAAATTGCTTGTTTTCTATTAAGCTTAGTACAGTGTTCTGTACCAAGCTTAATAAAAAACAAGCATTTGAGAAGCTGACAAGTGAGGGCAGCTTTGTGCCATTGTGCCGAAAAGAATTAGAGGTCGCTCTTGAATGCAGCATGCAGAAGATGGCACAGATGAACCTACTTGAAAGAAAGCATTTGAGAAGCTGATTAGCGAAGAAAGTTTTGGTGCTTTAACAAATGTGAAATATTGGTTACTAATTAATGCAGCCCAAAGAAAAGGCACCTTTCCCTTAAATGCACCCATGAGACTTGCACGCTGGGACCTTTGGGAAATGAAAGCAGGTGATTTGCTGCATGCGCCATAGAACAGCCATGTGGGGGTGCTGATTTTGCCGTCTCCAAAGTAACAGTCGCTCTTGAATGCAGCATGAAGAAAATGCCATCGGCGAGCCTGCATAGAATAAAGGGTTCTGTACAGGCATAAAGAAACCTAAAAAGTAACCTACGCCGGGATTTGAACTCTGGACCCAACGGGCAGAAACAGGCGCCTTACCCATTACACCACAGGAACCTAGACAAGATGTGGTAGGTTCCGGATGACTGTAAGAATCCATTGTCCCCTTGTGAATGTGCATTGACTGGCATGGCTGGAAATCCATCTTCTGCCTAATAAAGTCAATACCAACCTGAGGCCCACTTCTAAAAGAGCCTGCCTAAATAGCTCAGTCGGTAGAGCGTACGGCTATTGTCAATAACCTGGTCCAAAAGGTTGTGGGTTCGATTCCCACCTGTGCTAGAAACTCAGCTCCATAGCAGTTCTGGTTCACTGTGCATTAACCAACTCTCAATAGTGATGGAAGGGCAAGTGCAAGAAGTCCATCATCTGCCTTCCACTTGGATGGCACTGTTTCCAACTGGGGTTGTCCTTCTAAGCTACACCGGTATGTACTTCTATATCAGCCCAGGGGTTCCCCATCTAGCACCTTACCTTTGCGTCAACTTGGTTATTTTTTCCTCATACAGAACCCTTTTGGGGTTTGCCTAGCATCAGCCTGAAGTTGACCATGGCAAATTGCTTGTTTTCTATTAAGCTTGGTACAGTGTTCTGTACCAAGCTTAATAAAAAACAAGCATTTGAGAAGCTGACAAGCGAGGGCAGCTTTGTGCCATTGTGCCGAAAAGAATTAGAGGTCGCTCTTGAATGCAGCATGCAGAAGATGGCACAGATGAACCTACTTGAAAGAAAGCATTTGAGAAGCTGATTAGCGAAGAAAGTTTTGGTGCTTTAACAAATGTGAAATATTGGTTACTAATTAATGCAGCCCAAGGAAAAGGCACCTTTCCCTTAAATGCACCCATGGGACTCGCACGCTGGGACCTTTGGGAAATGAAAGCAGGTGATTTGCTGCATGCGCCATAGAACAGCCATGTGGGGGTGCTGATTTTGCCGTCTCCAAAGTAACAGTCGCTCTTGAATGCAGCATGAAGAAAATGCCATCGGCGAGCCTGCATAGAATAAAGGGTTCTGTACAGGCATAAAGAAACCTAAAAAGTAACCTACGCCGGGATTTGAACTCTGGACCCCACGGGCAGAAACAGGCGCCTTACCCATTACACCACAGGAACCTAGAAAAGATGTGGTAGGTTCCGGATGACTGTAAGAATCCATTGTCCCCTTGTGAATGTGCATTGACTGGCATGGCTGGAAATCCATCTTCTGCCTAATAAAGTCAATACCAACCTGAGGCCCTCTTCTAAAAGAGCCTGCCTAAATAGCTCAGTCGGTAGAGCGTACGGCTATGGTCAATAACCTGGTCCAAAAGGTTGTGAGTTCGATTCCCACCTCTGCTAGAAACTCAGCTCCATAGCAGTTCTGGTTCACTGTGCATTAACCAACTCTCAATAGTGATGGAAGGGCAAGTGCCAGAAGTCCATCATCTGCCTTCCACTTGGCTGGCCCTTTTTCCAACTGGGGTTGTCCTTCTAAGCTACGCCGGTATGTACTTCTATATCAGCCCAGGGGTTCCCCATCTAGCACCTTGCCCTTACCTTTGCGTCAACTTGGTTATTTTTTCCTCATACAGAACCCTTTTGGGGTTTGCCTAGCATCAGCCTGAAGTTGACCATGGCAAATTGCTTGTTTTCTATTAAGCTTAGTACAGTGTTCTGTACCAAGCTTAATAAAAAACAAGCATTTGAGAAGCTGACAAGTGAGGGCAGCTTTGTACCATTGTGCCGAAAAGAATTAGAGGTCGCTCTTGAATGCAGCATGCAGAAGATGGCACAGATGAACCTACTTGAAAGAAAGCATTTGAGAAGCTGATTAGCGAAGAAAGTTTTGGTGCTTTAACAAATGTGAAATATTGGTTACTAATTAATGCAGCCCAAAGAAAAGGCACCTTTCCCTTAAATGCACCCATGGGACTCGCACGCTGGGACCTTTGGGAAATGAAAGCAGGTGATTTGCTGCATGCGCCATAGAACAGCCATGTGGGGGTGCTGATTTTGCCGTCTCCAAAGTAACAGTCGCTCTTGAATGCAGCATGAAGAAAATGCCATCGGCGAGCCTGCATAGAATAAAGGGTTCTGTACAGGCATTAAGAAACCTAAAAAGTAACCTACGCCGGGATTTGAACTCTGGACCCCACGGGCAGAAACAGGCGCCTTACCCATTACACCACAGGAACCTAGACAAGATGTGGTAGGTTCCGGATGACTGTAAGAATCCATTGTCCCCTTGTGAATGTGCATTGACTGGAATGGCTGGAAATCCATCTTCTGCCTAATAAAGTCAATACCAACCTGAGGCCCACTTCTAAAAGAGCCTGCCTAAATAGCTCAGTCGGTAGAGCGTACGGCTATGGTCAATAACCTGGTCCAAAAGGTTGTGGGTTCGATTCCCACCTGTGCTAGAAACTCAGCTCCATAGCAGTTCTGGTTCACTGTGCATTAACCAACTCTCAATAGTGATGGAAGGGCAAGTGCCAGAAGCCCATCATCTGCCTTCCACTTTCCAACTGGGGTTGTCCTTCTAAGCTACGCCGGTATGTACTTCTATATCAGCCCAGGGGTTCCCCATCTAGCACCTTACCTTTGCGTCAACTTGGTTATTTTTTCCTCATACAGAACCCTTTTGGGGTTTGCCTAGCATCAGCCTGAAGTTGACCATGGCAAATTGCTTGTTTTCTATTAAGCTTGGTACAGTGTTCTGTACCAAGCTTAATAAAAAACAAGCATTTGAGAAGCTGACAAGCGAGGGCAGCTTTGTGCCATTGTGCCGAAAAGAATTAGAGGTCGCTCTTGAATGCAGCATGCAGAAGATGGCACAGATGAACCTACTTGAAAGAAAGCATTTGAGAAGCTGATTAGCGAAGAAAGTTTTGGTGCTTTAACAAATGTGAAATATTGGTTACTAATTAATGCAGCCCAAAGAAAAGGCACCTTTCCCTTAAATGCACCCATGGGACTCGCACGCTGGGACCTTTGGGAAATGAAAGCAGGTGATTTGCTGCATGCGCCATAGAACAGCCATGTGGGGGTGCTGATTTTGCCGTCTCCAAAGTAACAGTCGCTCTTGAATGCAGCATGAAGAAAATGCCATCGGCGAGCCTGCATAGAATAAAGGGTTCTGTACAGGCATAAAGAAACCTAAAAAGTAACCTACGCCGGGATTTAAACTCTGGACCCCACGGGCAGAAACAGGCGCCTTACCCATTACACCACAGGAACCTAGACAAGATGTGGTAGGTTCCGGATGACTGTAAGAATCCATTGTCCCCTTGTGAATGTGCATTGACTGGCATGGCTGGAAATCCATCTTCTGCCTAATAAAGTCAATACCAACCTGAGGCCCTCTTCTAAAAGAGCCTGCCTAAATAGCTCAGTCAGTAGAGCGTACGGCTATGGTCAATAACCTGGTCCAAAAGGTTGTGGGTTCGATTCCCACCTGTGCTAGAAACTCAGCTCCATAGCAGTTCTGGTTCACTGTGCATTAACCAACTCTCAATAGTGATGGAAGGGCAAGTGCCAGAAGTCCATCATCTGCCTTCCACTTGGCTGGCCCTTTTTCCAACTGGGGTTGTCCTTCTAAGCTACGCCGGTATGTACTTCTATATCAGCCCAGGGGTTCCCCATCTAGCACCTTGCCCTTACCTTTGCGTCAACTTGGTTATTTTTTCCTCATACAGAACCCTTTTGGGGTTTGCCTAGCATCAGCCTGAAGTTGACCATGGCAAATTGCTTGTTTTCTATTAAGCTTAGTACAGTGTTCTGTACCAAGCTTAATAAAAAACAAGCATTTGAGAAGCTGACAAGTGAGGGCAGCTTTGTGCCATTGTGCCGAAAAGAATTAGAGGTCGCTCTTGAATGCAGCATGCAGAAGATGGCACAGATGAACCTACTTGAAAGAAAGCATTTGAGAAGCTGATTAGCGAAGAAAGTTTTGGTGCTTTAACAAATGTGAAATATTGGTTACTAATTAATGCAGCCCAAAGAAAAGGCACCTTTCCCTTAAATGCACCCATGAGACTTGCACGCTGGGACCTTTGGGAAATGAAAGCAGGTGATTTGCTGCATGCGCCATAGAACAGCCATGTGGGGGTGCTGATTTTGCCGTCTCCAAAGTAACAGTCGCTCTTGAATGCAGCATGAAGAAAATGCCATCGGCGAGCCTGCATAGAATAAAGGGTTCTGTACAGGCATAAAGAAACCTAAAAAGTAACCTACGCCGGGATTTGAACTCTGGACCCAACGGGCAGAAACAGGCGCCTTACCCATTACACCACAGGAACCTAGACAAGATGTGGTAGGTTCCGGATGACTGTAAGAATCCATTGTCCCCTTGTGAATGTGCATTGACTGGCATGGCTGGAAATCCATCTTCTGCCTAATAAAGTCAATACCAACCTGAGGCCCACTTCTAAAAGAGCCTGCCTAAATAGCTCAGTCGGTAGAGCGTACGGCTATTGTCAATAACCTGGTCCAAAAGGTTGTGGGTTCGATTCCCACCTGTGCTAGAAACTCAGCTCCATAGCAGTTCTGGTTCACTGTGCATAAACCAACTCTCAATAGTGATGGAAGGGCAAGTGCCAGAAGTCCATCATCTGCCTTCCACTTGGATGGCACTGTTTCCAACTGGGGTTGTCCTTCTAAGCTACGCCGGTATGTACTTCTATATCAGCCCAGGGGTTCCCCATCTAGCACCTTGCCCTTACCTTTGCGTCAACTTGGTTATTTTTTCCTCATACAGAACCCTTTTGGGGTTTGCCTAGCATCAGCCTGAAGTTGACCATGGCAAATTGCTTGTTTTCTATTAAGCTTGGTACAGTGTTCTGTACCAAGCTTAATAAAAAACAAGCATTTGAGAAGCTGACAAGCGAGGGCAGCTTTGTGCCATTGTGCCGAAAAGAATTAGAGGTCGCTCTTGAATGCAGCATGCAGAAGATGGCACAGATGAACCTACTTGAAAGAAAGCATTTGAGAAGCTGATTAGCGAAGAAAGTTTTGGTGCTTTAACAAATGTGAAATATTGGTTACTAATTAATGCAGCCCGAAGAAAAGGCACCTTTCCCTTAAATGCACCCATGGGACTCGCACGCTGGGACCTTTGGGAAATGAAAGCAGGTGATTTGCTGCATGCGCCATAGAACAGCCATGTGGGGGTGCTGATTTTGCCGTCTCCAAAGTAACAGTCGCTCTTGAATGCAGCATGAAGAAAATGCCATCGGCGAGCCTGCATAGAATAAAGGGTTCTGTACAGGCATAAAGAAACCTAAAAATTAACCTACGCCGGGATTTGAACTCTGGACCCCACGGGCAGAAACAGGCGCCTTACCCATTACACCACAGGAACCTAGACAAGATGTGGTAGGTTCCGGATGACTGTAAGAATCCATTGTCCCCTTGTGAATGTGCATTGACTGGAATGGCTGGAAATCCATCTTCTGCCTAATAAAGTCAATACCAACCTGAGGCCCACTTCTAAAAGAGCCTGCCTAAATAGCTCAGTCGGTAGAGCGTACGGCTATGGTCAATAACCTGGTCCAAAAGGTTGTGGGTTCGATTCCCACCTGTGCTAGAGACTCAGCTCCATAGCAGTTCTGGTTCACTGTGCATTAACCAACTCTCAATAGTGATGGAAGGGCAAGTGCAAGAAGTCCATCATCTGCCTTCCACTTGGATGGCACTGTTTCCAACTGGGGTTGTCCTTCTAAGCTACGCCGGTATGTACTTCTATATCAGCCCAGGGGTTCCCCATCTAGCACCTTGCCCTTACCTTTGCGTCAACTTGGTTATTTTTTCCTCATACAGAACCCTTTTGGGGTTTGCCTAGCATCAGCCTGAAGTTGACCATGGCAAATTGCTTGTTTTCTATTAAGCTTGGTACAGTGTTCTGTACCAAGCTTAATAAAAAACAAGCATTTGAGAAGCTGACAAGCGAGGGCAGCTTTGTGCCATTGTGCCGAAAAGAATTAGAGGTCGCTCTTGAATGCAGCATGCAGAAGATGGCACAGATGAACCTACTTGAAAGAAAGCATTTGAGAAGCTGATTAGCGAAGAAAGTTTTGGTGCTTTAACAAATGTGAAATATTGGTTACTAATTAATGCAGCCCGAAGAAAAGGCACCTTTCCCTTAAATGCACCCATGGGACTCGCACACTGGGACCTTTGGGAAATGAAAGCAGGTGATTTGCTGCATGCGCCATAGAACAGCCATGTGGGGGTGCTGATTTTGCCGTCTCCAAAGTAACAGTCGCTCTTGAATGCAGCATGAAGAAAATGCCATCGGCGAGCCTGCATAGAATAAAGGGTTCTGTACAGGCATAAAGAAACCTAAAAATTAACCTACGCCGGGATTTGAACTCTGGACCCCACGGGCAGAAACAGGCGCCTTACCCATTACACCACAGGAACCTAGACAAGATGTGGTAGGTTCCGGATGACTGTAAGAATCCATTGTCCCCTTGTGAATGTGCATTGACTGGAATGGCTGGAAATCCATCTTCTGCCTAATAAAGTCAATACCAACCTGAGGCCCACTTCTAAAAGAGCCTGCCTAAATAGTTCAGTCGGTAGAGCGTACGGCTATGGTCAATAACCTGGTCCAAAAGGTTGTGGGTTCGATTCCCACCTGTGCTAGAAACTCAGCTCCATAGCATTTCTGGTTCACTGTGCATTAACCAACTCTCAATAGTGATGGAAGGGCAAGTGCAAGAAGTCCATCATCTGCCTTCCACTTGGATGGCACTGTTTCCAACTGGGGTTGTACTTCTAAGCTATGCCGGTATGTACTTCTATATCAGCCCAGGGGTTCCCCATCTAGCACCTTGCCCTTACCTTTGCGTCAACTTGGTTATTTTTTCCTCATACAGAACCCTTTTGGGGTTTGCCTAGCATCAGCCTGAAGTTGACCATGGCAAATTGCTTGTTTTCTATTAAGCTTGGTACAGTGTTCTGTACCAAGCTTAATAAAAAACAAGCATTTGAGAAGCTGACAAGCGAGGGCAGCTTTGTGCCATTGTGCCGAAAAGAATTAGAGGTCGCTCTTGAATGCAGCATGCAGAAGATGGCACAGATGAACCTACTTGAAAGAAAGCATTTGAGAAGCTGATTAGCGAAGAAAGTTTTGGTGCTTTAACAAATGTGAAATATTGGTTACTAATTAATGCAGCCCAAAGAAAAGGCACCTTTCCCTTAAATGCACCCATGGGACTCGCACGCTGGGACCTTTGGGAAATGAAAGCAGGTGATTTGCTGCATGCACCATAGAACAGCCATGTGGGGGTGCTGATTTTGCCGTCTCCAAAGTAACAGTCGCTCTTGAATGCAGCATGAAGAAAATGCCATCGGCGAGCCTGCATAGAATAAAGGGTTCTGTACAGGCATAAAGAAACCTAAAAAGTAACCTACGCCGGGATTTGAACTCTGGACCCCACGGGCAGAAACAGGCGCCTTACCCATTACACCACAGGAACCTAGACAAGATGTGGTAGGTTCCGGATGACTGTAAGAATCCATTGTCCCCTTGTGAATGTGCATTGACTGGCATGGCTGGAAATCCATCTTCTGCCTAATAAAGTCAATACCAACCTGAGGCCCTCTTCTAAAAGAGCCTGCCTAAATAGCTCAGTCGGTAGAGCGTACGGCTATGGTCAATAACCTGGTCCAAAAGGTTGTGGGTCCGATTCCCACCTCTGCTAGAAACTCAGCTCCATAGCAGTTCTGGTTCACTGTGCATTAACCAACTCTCAATAGTGATGGAAGGGCAAGTGCCAGAAGTCCATCATCTGCCTTCCACTTGGCTGGCCCTTTTTCCAACTGGGGTTGTCCTTCTAAGCTACGCCGGTATGTACTTCTATATCAGCCCAGGGATTCCCCATCTAGCACCTTGCCCTTACCTTTGCGTCAACTTGGTTATTTTTTCCTCATACAGAACCCTTTTGGGGTTTGCCTAGCATCAGCCTGAAGTTGACCATGGCAAATTGCTTGTTTTCTATTAAGCTTGGTACAGTGTTCTGTACCAAGCTTAATAAAAAACAAGCATTTGAGAAGCTGACAAGCGAGGGCAGCTTTGTGCCATTGTGCCGAAAAGAATTAGAGGTCGCTCTTGAATGCAGCATGCAGAAGATGGCACTGATGAACCTACTTGAAAGAAAGCATTTGAGAAGCTGATTAGCGAAGAAAGTTTTGGTGCTTTAACAAATGTGAAATATTGGTTACTAATTAATGCAGCCCGAAGAAAAGGCACCTTTCCCTTAAATGCACCCATGGGACTCGCACGCTGGGACCTTTGGGAAATGAAAGCAGGTGATTTGCTGCATGCGCCATAGAACAGCCATGTGGGGGTGCTGATTTTGCCGTCTCCAAAGTAACAGTCGCTCTTGAATGCAGCATGAAGAAAATGCCATCGGCGAGCCTGCATAGAATAAAGGGTTCTGTACAGGCATAAAGAAACCTAAAAAGTAACCTACGCCGGGATTTGAACTCTGGAGCCCACGGGCAGAAACAGGCGCCTTACCCATTACACCACAGGAACCTAGACAAGTTGTGGTAGGTTCCGGATGACTGTAAGAATCCATTGTCCCCTTGTGAATGTGCATTGACTGGCATGGCTGGAAATCCATCTTCTGCCTAATAAAGTCAATACCAACCTGAGGCCCTCTTCTAAAAGAGCCTGTCTAAATAGCTCAGTCGGTAGAGCGTACGGCTATGGTCAATTACCTGGTCCAAAAGGTTGTGGGTTCGATTCCCACCTCTGCTAGAAACTCAGCTCCATAGCAATTCTGGTTCACTGTGCATTAACCAACTCTCAATAGTGATGGAAGGGCAAGTGCCAGAAGTCCATCATCTGCCTTCCACTTGGCTGGCCCTTTTTCCAACTGGGGTTGTCCTTCTAAGCTACGCCGGTATGTACTTCTATATCAGCCCAGGGGTTCCCCATCTAGCACCTTGCCCTTACCTTTGCGTCAACTTGGTTATTTTTTCCTCATACAGAACCCTTTTGGGGTTTGCCTAGCATCAGCCTGAAGTTGACCATGGCAAATTGCTTGTTTTCTATTAAGCTTAGTACAGTGTTCTGTACCAAGCTTAATAAAAAACAAGCATTTGAGAAGCTGACAAGTGAGGGCAGCTTTGTGCCATGGTGCCGAAAAGAATTAGAGGTCGCTCTTGAATGCAGCATGCAGAAGATGGCACAGATGAACCTACTTGAAAGAAAGCATTTGAGAAGCTGATTAGCGAAGAAAGTTTTGGTGCTTTAACAAATGTGAAATATTGGTTACTAATTAATGCAGCCCAAAGAAAAGGCACCTTTCCCTTAAATGCACCCATGGGACTCGCACGCTGGGACCTTTGGGAAATGAAAGCAGGTGATTTGCTGCATGCGCCATAGAACAGCCATGTGGGGGTGCTGATTTTGCCGTCTCCAAAGTAACAGTCGCTCTTGAATGCAGCATGAAGAAAATGCCATCGGCGAGCCTGCATAGAATAAAGGGTTCTGTACAGGCATAAAGAAACCTAAAAAGTAACCTACGCCGGGATTTGAACTCTGGACCCCACGGGCAGAAACAGGCGCCTTACCCATTACACCACAGGAACCTTGACAAGATGTGGTAGGTTCCGGATGACTGTAAGAATCCATTGTCCCCTTGTGAATGTGCATTGACTGGAATGGCTGGAAATCCATCTTCTGCCTAATAAAGTCAATACCAACCTGAGGCCCACTTCTAAAAGAGCCTGCCTAAATAGCTCAGTCGGTAGAGCGTACGGCTATGGTCAATAACCTGGTCCAAAAGGTTGTGGGTTTGATTCCCACCTGTGCTAGAAACTCAGCTCCATAGCAGTTCTGGTTCACTGTGCATTAACCAACTCTCAATAGTGATGGAAGGGCAAGTGCCAGAAGTCCATCATCTGCCTTCCACTTTCCAACTGGGGTTGTCCTTCTAAGCTACGCCGGTATGTACTTCTATATCAGCCCAGGGGTTCCCCATCTAGCACCTTACCTTTGCGTCAACTTGGTTATTTTTTCCTCATACAGAACCCTTTTGGGGTTTGCCTAGCATCAGCCTGAAGTTGACCATGGCAAATTGCTTGTTTTCTATTAAGCTTGGTACAGTGTTCTGTACCAAGCTTAATAAAAAACAAGCATTTGAGAAGCTGACAAGCGAGGGCAGCTTTGTGCCATTGTGCCGAAAAGAATTAGAGGTCGCTCTTGAATGCAGCATGCAGAAGATGGCACAGATGAACCTACTTGAAAGAAAGCATTTGAGAAGCTGATTAGCGAAGAAAGTTTTGGTGCTTTAACAAATGTGAAATATTGGTTACTAATTAATGCAGCCCAAAGAAAAGGCACCTTTCCCTTAAATGCACCCATGGGACTCGCACGCTGGGACCTTTGGGAAATGAAAGCAGGTGATTTGCTGCATGCACCATAGAACAGCCATGTGGGGGTGCTGATTTTGCCGTCTCCAAAGTAACAGTCGCTCTTGAATGCAGCATGAAGAAAATGCCATCGGCGAGCCTGCATAGAATAAAGGGTTCTGTACAGGCATAAAGAAACCTAAAAAGTAACCTACGCCGGGATTTGAACTCTGGAGCCCACGGGCAGAAACAGGCGCCTTACCCATTACACCACAGGAACCTAGACAAGATGTGGTAGGTTCCGGATGACTGTAAGAATCCATTGTCCCCTTGTGAATGTGCATTGACTGGCATGGCTGGAAATCCATCTTCTGCCTAATAAAGTCAATACCAACCTGAGGCCCTCCTCTAAAAGAGCCTGCCTAAATAGCTCAGTCGGTAGAGCGTACGGCTATGGTCAATAACCTGGTCCAAAAGGTTGTGGGTTCGATTCCCACCTCTGCTAGAAACTCAGCTCCATAGCAATTCTGGTTCACTGTGCATTAACCAACTCTCAATAGTGATGGAAGGGCAAGTGCCAGAAGTCCATCATCTGCCTTCCACTTGGCTGGCCATTTTTCCAACTGGGGTTGTCCTTCTAAGCTACGCCGGTATGTACTTCTATATCAGCCCAGGGGTTCCCCATCTAGCACCTTGCCCTTACCTTTGCGTCAACTTGGTTATTTTTTCCTCATACAGAACCCTTTTGGGGTTTGCCTAGCATCAGCCTGAAGTTGACCATGGCAAATTGCTTGTTTTCTATTAAGCTTGGTACAGTGTTCTGTACCAAGCTTAATAAAAAACAAGCATTTGAGAAGCTGACAAGCGAGGGCAGCTTTGTGCCATTGTGCCGAAAAGAATTAGAGGTCGCTCTTGAATGCAGCATGCAGAAGATGGCACAGATGAACCTACTTGAAAGAAAGCATTTGAGAAGCTGATTAGCGAAGAAAGTTTTGGTGCTTTAACAAATGTGAAATATTGGTTACTAATTAATGCAGCCCAAAGAAAAGGCACCTTTCCCTTAAATGCACCCATGGGACTCGCACGCTGGAACCTTTGGGAAATGAAAGCAGGTGATTTGCTGCATGCGCCATAGAACAGCCATGTGGGGGTGCTGATTTTGCCGTCTCCAAAGTAACAGTCGCTCTTGAATGCAGCATGAAGAAAATGCCATCGGCGAGCCTGCATAGAATAAAGGGTTCTGTACAGGCATAAAGAAACCTAAAAAGTAACCTACGCCGGGATTTGAACTCTGGACCCCACTGGCAGAAACAGGCGCCTTACCCATTACACCACAGGAACCTAGACAAGATGTGGTAGGTTCCGGATGACTGTAAGAATCCATTGTCCCCTTGTGAATGTGCATTGACTGGCATGGCTGGAAATCCATCTTCTGCCTAATAAAGTCAATACCAACCTGAGGCCCTCCTCTAAAAGAGCCTGCCTAAATAGCTCAGTCGGTAGAGCGTACGGCTATGGTCAATAACCTGGTCCAAAAGGTTGTGGGTTCGATTCCCACCTCTGCTAGAAACTCAGCTCCATAGCAATTCTGGTTCACTGTGCATTAACCAACTCTCAATAGTGATGGAAGGGCAAGTGCCAGAAGTCCATCATCTGCCTTCCACTTGGCTGGCCATTTTTCCAACTGGGGTTGTCCTTCTAAGCTACGCCGGTATGTACTTCTATATCAGCCCAGGGGTTCCCCATCTAGCACCTTGCCCTTACCTTTGCGTCAACTTGGTTATTTTTTCCTCATACAGAACCCTTTTGGGGTTTGCCTAGCATCAGCCTGAAGTTGACCATGGCAAATTGCTTGTTTTCTATTAAGCTTGGTACAGTGTTCTGTACCAAGCTTAATAAAAAACAAGCATTTGAGAAGCTGACAAGCGAGGGCAGCTTTGTGCCATTGTGCCGAAAAGAATTAGAGGTCGCTCTTGAATGCAGCATGCAGAAGATGGCACAGATGAACCTACTTGAAAGAAAGCATTTGAGAAGCTGATTAGCGAAGAAAGTTTTGGTGCTTTAACAAATGTGAAATATTGGTTACTAATTAATGCAGCCCAAAGAAAAGGCACCTTTCCCTTAAATGCACCCATGGGACTCGCACGCTGGGACCTTTGGGAAATGAAAGCAGGTGATTTGCTGCATGCGCCATAGAACAGCCATGTGGGGGTGCTGATTTTGCCGTCTCCAAAGTAACAGTCGCTCTTGAATGCAGCATGAAGAAAATGCCATCGGCGAGCCTGCATAGAATAAAGGGTTCTGTACAGGCATAAAGAAACCTAAAAAGTAACCTACGCCGGGATTTGAACTCTGGAGCCCACGGGCAGAAACAGGCGCCTTACCCATTACACCACAGGAACCTAGACAAGATGTGGTAGGTTCCGGATGACTGTAAGAATCCATTGTCCCCTTGTGAATGTGCATTGACTGGCATGGCTGGAAATCCATCTTCTGCCTAATAAAGTCAATACCAACCTGAGGCCCTCCTCTAAAAGAGCCTGCCTAAATAGCTCAGTCGGTAGAGCGTACGGCTATGGTCAATAACCTGGTCCAAAAGGTTGTGGGTTCGATTCCCACCTCTGCTAGAAACTCAGCTCCATAGCAATTCTGGTTCACTGTGCATTAACCAACTCTCAATAGTGATGGAAGGGCAGGTGCCAGAAGTCCATCATCTGCCTTCCACTTGGCTGGCCATTTTTCCAACTGGGGTTGTCCTTCTAAGCTACGCCGGTATGTACTTCTATATCAGCCCAGGGGTTCCCCATCTAGCACCTTGCCCTTACCTTTGCGTCAACTTGGTTATTTTTTCCTCATACAGAACCCTTTTGGGGTTTGCCTAGCATCAGCCTGAAGTTGACCATGGCAAATTGCTTGTTTTCTATTAAGCTTGGTACAGTGTTCTGTACCAAGCTTAATAAAAAACAAGCATTTGAGAAGCTGACAAGCGAGGGCAGCTTTGTGCCATTGTGCCGAAAAGAATTAGAGGTCGCTCTTGAATGCAGCATGCAGAAGATGGCACAGATGAACCTACTTGAAAGAAAGCATTTGAGAAGCTGATTAGCGAAGAAAGTTTTGGTGCTTTAACAAATGTGAAATATTGGTTACTAATTAATGCAGCCCAAAGAAAAGGCACCTTTCCCTTAAATGCACCCATGGGACTCGCACGCTGGGACCTTTGGGAAATGAAAGCAGGTGATTTGCTGCATGCGCCATAGAACAGCCATGTGGGGGTGCTGATTTTGCCGTCTCCAAAGTAACAGTCGCTCTTGAATGCAGCATGAAGAAAATGCCATCGGCGAGCCTGCATAGAATAAAGGGTTCTGTACAGGCATAAAGAAACCTAAAAAGTAACCTACGCCGGATTTGAACTCTGGACCCAACGGGCAGAAACAGGCGCCTTACCCATTACACCACAGGAACCTAGACAAGATGTGGTAGGTTCCGGATGACTGTAAGAATCCATTGTCCCCTTGTGAATGTGCATTGACTGGCATGGCTGGAAATCCATCTTCTGCCTAATAAAGTCAATACCAACCTGAGGCCCACTTCTAAAAGAGCCTGCCTAAATAGCTCAGTCGGTAGAGCGTACGGCTATTGTCAATAACCTGGTCCAAAAGGTTGTGGGTTCGATTCCCACCTGTGCTAGAAACTCAGCTCCATAGCAGTTCTGGTTCACTGTGCATAAACCAACTCTCAATAGTGATGGAAGGTTCACTGTGCATAAACCAACTCTCAATAGTGATGGAAGGGCATGTGCCAGAAGTCCATCATCTGCCTTCCACTTGGATGGCACTGTTTCTCCCCAACTGGGGTTGACCTTCTAAGCTACGCCGGTATGTACTTCTATATCAGCCCAGGGGTTCCCCATCTAGCACCTTGCCCTTACCTTTGCGTCAACTTGGTTATTTTTTCCTCATACAGAACCCTTTTGGGGTTTGCCTAGCATCAGCCTGAAGTTGACCATGGCAAATTGCTTGTTTTCTATTAAGCTTGGTACAGTGTTCTGTACCAAGCTTAATAAAAAACAAGCATTTGAGAAGCTGACAAGCGAGGGCAGCTTTGTGCCATTGTGCCGAAAAGAATTAGAGGTCGCTCTTGAATGCAGCATGCAGAAGATGGCACAGATGAACCTACTTGAAAGAAAGCATTTGAGAAGCTGATTAGCGAAGAAAGTTTTGGTGCTTTAACAAATGTGAAATATTGGTTACTAATTAATGCAGCCCAAAGAAAAGGCACCTTTCCCTTAAATGCACCCATGAGACTCGCACGCTGGGACCTTTGGGAAATGAAAGCAGGTGATTTGCTGCATGCGCCATAGAACAGCCATGTGGGGGTGCTGATTTTGCCGTCTCCAAAGTAACAGTCGCTCTTGAATGCAGCATGAAGAAAATGCCATCGGCGAGCTTGCATAGAATAAAGGGTTCTGTACAGGCATAAAGAAACCTAAAAAGTAACCTACGCCGGGATTTGAACTCTTGACCCCACGGGCAGAAACAGGCGCCTTACCCATTACACCACAGGAACCTAGACAAGATGTGGTAGTTTCCGGATGACTGTAAGAATCCATTGTCCCCTTGTGAATGTGCATTGACTGGCATGGCTGGAAATCCATCTTCTGCCTAATAAAGTCAATACCAACCTGAGGCCCTCTTCTAAAAGAGCCTGCCTAAATAGCTCAGTCGGTAGAGCGTACGGCTATGGTCAATAACCTGGTCCAAAAGGTTGTGGGTTCGATTCCACCTCTGCTAGAAACTCAGCTCCATAGCAGTTCTGGTTCACTGTGCATTAACCAACTCTCAATAGTGATGGAAGGGCAAGTGCCAGAAGTCCATCATCTGCCTTCCACTTGGCTGGCCCTTTTTCCAACTGGGGTTGTCCTTCTAAGCTACGCCGGTATGTACTTCTATATCAGCCCAGGGGTTCCCCATCTAGCACCTTGCCCTTACCTTTGCGTCAACTTGGTTATTTTTTCCTCATACAGAACCCTTTTGGGGTTTGCCTAGCATCAGCCTGAAGTTGACCATGGCAAATTGCTTGTTTTCTATTAAGCTTAGTACAGTGTTCTGTACCAAGCTTAATAAAAAACAAGCATTTGAGAAGCTGACAAGTGAGGGCAGCTTTGTGCCATTGTGCCGAAAAGAATTAGAGGTCGCTCTTGAATGCAGCATGCAGAAGATGGCACAGATGAACCTACTTGAAAGAAAGCATTTGAGAAGCTGATTAGCGAAGAAAGTTTTGGTGCTTTAACAAATGTGAAATATTGGTTACTAATTAATGCAGCCCAAAGAAAAGGCACCTTTCCCTTAAATA